>CM037017.1:5355783-7755783 GCA_020875875.1 Dioscorea alata | reverse complement strand
AGCAAGGACTTCGGGTTCTAGAAGATGTAGATAGAGGACTATCTCTACCAGAAGAAGTTACACGAATTGCTATCAGGGAAGAAGCCAGAGAAGATGGAGAAGGCGGATTAGGATAGAAGACTATCTCTACCAGAAGAAGTTACACGAATCTCTATCAGGGAAAAAGCCAGAGAAGGTGGAGAAGGTAGATTGGGATCTGCTTGATCACCAGGAGCTTGGGGTAGTTCATTTGATACTGGTGAGGAATGTGGCTTTCAACATCATCAAAAAGAAGATAACCACAGATATGATGAAGGCACTGTTAAATATGTACAAGAAACCATCCTCCACGAACAAGGTATATTTAATTCATTGTTTATTAAATTTGAAGATGGTAGAAGGTGCGTCTGTTACAGATCACATCAATGAATTTAATGTGATCATAACTCAATTGAGTTCAGTGGAGATCATGTTTGAGGATGAGGCAAAGGCATTGATTTTACTATCATCCCTACCGAAGAGTTGGTCTGTGACAGAAACTGTGGTAAGTACTATCATCCCTACCGAAGATTTGATTTTGAGTGAGGATATTCGTAGAAAAGAATAAGGAGAATCATTAGGATCAAGGGTAAGAATTAAAATCATGGAAGATCCAATTCCAAGGGAAAGGGTTACAAAAAGGAACGCAAAGATATTGTCTATTGGAATTGCGATATAAATGGTCATTTTAGTAGTCAGTACAAGGCACCAAAGAAAAATAAGAAGAATCAATCAAAAGATGACGATTTTGCAAATTCAGCCAGCAAAGATGTTGAGGATGCTCTTGTTTGCTGTGTTGACAGTTCCACTGAGTCATGGATTTTCTAGACTCAAGTGCATCGTTTTCACTTAATACCCTGTAAAGAATTGTTACATAATTTTGCTGCAAAAAAAATATATAAAGGTTTATCTTGCTGATAATGAACCTTTGGAGATTCCAGGTGTCACACCCACCCCTTATACCAAATTAAATGTGGCACCCATTAGTTAAAACCCCATTTTAACTGAAAAATTGAGACCCCCTGAAAGACAAAATCTAACTGTCAAATTTTACACAAACTATAAGTTCAAATACATGTATACAAGAAACCTAAATACTCAAATATGGGGGTACAACTATTACAAGATCACAACACCCACCAATAGAAAGAGAGGGGACCCATTGCAATCATGGACTTAACTCCTATTGGCTCTATACTCGCACAGGCGATCTACTAGGGTTCTACTTCTGCAACTATGACACACTTCAGTTGGTTGATAGTGGCTTAATAATTTTAAATAATTAAATATAAGATATATGTAATGTAAAAAGATTAATTTCTCTAATAAACTTTCCAACTTTCACAAATAAAAGAATTTGGCAAAATAAAAGCTTTAAAAGCATTAAAAGCATAAAACTAGTAATGAGTCGTCATCAAATCTATTTTTCAAAGGAATATAATTTTTTATGAGAGACTGCCCTCCTAAGAGTGACAGTTGGGCTTCGCCCTCTCATCATAGCCCAAAATAACATTTTTTGTAAGACTAAAATGTAAAACCGATCTCAAATTAATGGCCTAAAAATACTTTCCGATTTAGTCGTCGTTGCAACTAGGTTGAGAGTAGTCAAGGTCTTTATAACCTTAATGTTGGCCATTGAGATCCCTGTTTGGTGACCCAGGGTTTCTCAACATAACTAAACCTTGTTAATGGATCTACGCACCTCTTGACCAGGATTAAATTCAGGGTTGACCATGCCGTCTCCCATCATGTCAGACCGTGGAATACCCCACTCAATAAACACACACGATTTCACAAATCATTTCAAAATCTAGTCATATGTAATCCATTACAATAAATATTTGAAATGAATAATTAAATCATATATTCATGTATTTTCCATAGTTGAACTTATGTATAATTATATAAACCGGATGTACTAATCAGATTTCTATGGCATAGCAAACTGTAAATAAATATAAATATCCTTTAACAATATAAATTATTAAACAAAATATAATGAAATAATTAAACAATTAATTCCAAATAGTAGTCATTAATTAATTATTTCAAATAGTAGCCACTACTTACTCACCTGGTCTCGCTTAAGTTTCTCGCTGGACTTGGAACTCCCTCTCAAATCTGAATTCCACCTAACAAGAGAACGGGATAAATAAATAAAACAGACTACTGACCAAAAAGAATTAAAAAAATATAATAAATAATAGTTGATTCTCTAATTGGGCCCACTCACTCCAACCGGTTCAAACCCAACCTTACATAATCAAACTAGCCTCCAACTTGCACTTAAACTAACTCAATTTGGGCTAAACCCTCCTAAACCAACCTGAACCAACCTCAGTTTTACTGAACCAAGTTCAATTTAACCAACCAGCCTTTAACCAATTCTAATTCTTATACAAAATCTCTTGAACCAACTTGGTTTAACTAAACCCAATTCTCCTTGAATTGGTTCAACCAACTTAAATTAGTCAAACCAATTCAAGCCCAACCACAACTCATCTTGATTTGATCAAACCTAGACCAAATAAATGCAATTGTACCCAACCACATCAACTCTCATCCAAATCCAACTCCAATCCATTTTAATAAACTTGACTAAACCAAATCAAATCTACCACACTTGATTTGATTAAGCCTAACT
Source organism: Dioscorea alata (assembly GCA_020875875.1). Lineage (NCBI taxonomy): Eukaryota > Viridiplantae > Streptophyta > Magnoliopsida > Dioscoreales > Dioscoreaceae > Dioscorea > Dioscorea alata. Next base: position 7,753,121 of record CM037017.1, on the reverse strand, counting down.
CAACCAACACATTTCCAACCATTATCATCACCATCTTAATCATCATCATCAACTTAATTAACCAAAACAAACTCTAATTCCATTTGATACAATACTACTATAGTAAATCCAAGGTTTCCTCCACCATTGTAAGATCCAATTCAAACACAAGTGTTTTTTCAAAACAACAATCATCTAATAACCATACCTCATCATCTCCATCAATGCTTCTTCAACAAACCACCCTCACATACATACGGACATCCACAACAAATACAACACCAAGAAAATTACCAAGCCAAGCCATCCTTCAAAGAGCTCCCTCTGACGATCTCCAAGCCCAACTCTTCAAGCCTCTCATTTTCTTTTCTTTTTTTTTTCTTTTTGGTTTGGAAGACCATTAATGGAGGATGAAAGCTTCAACTAAGTCCAACATTTCTCCTTTTCTCTTTAACTTAATTTCTACTGAAATTCTCTTTCAGTTCCTGAAAATAAAATTTATTACAAAATGGTCCCTAAAAGTTGTCAATGGTCCTTGAATTATAAAATAGTATTTCAAAAAGGTCCTTGCCAACTTAGGTCTTGGTCCTTGGTCTCTAGAAATATTTTAGATCAAATCCTTTTCTTACTTGTGAACCCAAAATCTTCTATAAACTTTCACACTTAAGTCCTTGAGCTTTCCACTTGGGTTTCTCAATGGAACTGCTATGTAGGATAGTTTGACTATAACTGTGATAATACCCTGAATATAATTTGCAGCAGCTATCCAAATATTCAGGGTATTACAGTAGAAAAGGGTGAATTTCATATAAGACTACCAAAGGAACACAGTGGAAGTTGTAAGAAGTCAGGCATGTCCCAGGCCTGAAAAGGATTTAATTTCCATGAGTCAAAGTAACAGTGCCGGATATACTACTGTATTTGAAGAAGGATAATGGAAAGTAACCAAGGGTGTCACGATTGTGGCATGAGGCATGAAGGTGGGAACATTATACATGAGTTTGGAGAGTAGAGGTACAATATCAGTTGCAAATTCTTTAGTTGATTCAAAGTTATGGCATAGAAGACTTGGGCACATGAGCGAGATTTGAAATTAGTTGATGTAGGACTTTATGAAGATTGTATTTATGGGAAGCATAAAAGAGTCAGTTTCTCAAAGTCTATAAGAATATCAAAGGCAAAAAAGCAATAGTTGGTGAACAGTGATGTATGGGGTCCAGTTCCAGTACAAATCTCTTAGAGGCTCACACTACTATGTTACCTTCATTAATGATTCCATTAGAAAGGTATGGGTTTATTTTCTTAAGAATAAATTTGATGTGTTTGCTACTTTTAAGAAGTGGAAAGCAGAGGTGGAAAATCAAACTGGCTTGAGTTTGAAGAGTTTAAGAATAGATAATGGTGGAGAGTATGACAACCATGAGTTCAAAATGTTATATGTAGAGAAAGGGATCAGAATGATCAGAATAGTCCCTGAAAAACCTAAGCAGAATGACATTGCTAAGAGAGTGAATAGGACTTTGAACGAAAGGGCAAGAAGCATGAGATTACATGCAGGGCTACCAAAAACATTCTAGATAGATGCAATTAACATGGCTGCATACCTGATCAATAGAGGACCTTCAGTTTTTCTAGGCTTCAAGATCCCTGAAGGGGAGTGGACAAGAAAGGAAGTAAATCTTTCATACTTGAAAGTATTTGGTTGTGTTTTATATGTACATGCAGATCTTGATGCTAGAGACAAATTAGATGCAAAAGCTAGAAAGTGCTATCTAACTGGTTATGGTTCCGATTATTTTGACTATCACCTTTGGGATGACCTAAATAAAAAAAAAATCATAAGGCATAAGGACATTACTTTTGATGAAACCATGTTGTATAAAGACAGGCTTGCAGTAGAATCTAATAGTGTAGGGAAAATAGTCAGAGGCGTGAAGAGGCAGTGTTAGAAGATATCAGTAAAGAGGATATTGCTAGTAGAGTTCAAGGTAATCCAGAGAATCTAGAGAATCTAGATGAAGACCCTGAACCAATAACTTCTCCATCGCAGGTTAGAAGGACTACTAAAGTATCTAGACCTACACAGTGTTCTTTTCCTTCACTATAATATTTACTTTTGATAGATGATGGTGAGCCAAAGTATTACACAGAAACTATGGAAGTGGAAGATTCTGTCAAGTGAGAGTTAGCCATGAAAAACTAGATGAACTCCTTAGAGAAGAATCATACTTGGGTGTTGACTAAGCTGCCAAAAGGAAAGAAGCCTTACAGAACAAATGGGTGAACCGTATTAAGGAAGAGTATGATGGCAAGGAATGGTATAAGGCCAGAGTAATGCTGAAGGGCTTTCAGCAATTGAGAGGTATTGACTATACAAAAATGTTTTCTTTTGCTGTGAAGATGACTGCTATCAGACCAATACTCAGTATAGTTGTTGTAGAGGACTTGCATCTAGAGCATCTAGATGTGAAGAGTGCCTTTTTGAATGCATATTTAGATGAAGACATCTATATGCTACAACCTTAAGGCTTCAAGGCACTTGGTAGAGAAGAACTTGTATGCGAATTGCAAAAAAGTCTCTATGGATTGAAGCAGGCTCTGAGTCATTGGTATAAAAAGTTTGATGCCTTCATTTGTGATAATGGTTTCACCAGATGTGAGATGGACCACTATTGGTACTTTAAGATGTTTGATGTTTGATGGTTGTTATATCATCTTATTGCTACATGCAAATGATATACTTATTGCAAGTTCCAGCATGAAGGAGATCAATAAGTTGAAAAAAACATATGTCAAGCCTGTTTGGAATGAAGGACTTGGGTGCAGCAAAGAAAATACTTGGGATGAGGATTAGTTAGGATAGAACTAAGGAAACTCTAGAATTATCCCAAAAGAAGTATATGGAGAAGGTACTGAGCAGGTTCAGTCTCTATGATGCAAAGCCCAGAGACACCCCTTTGGGAAATCAGTTTAAGCTGTCTAAGGAGCAGTCACCAAAATAGATAAAGACAAGAAGAACATGTCTAAGGTACCATATGCATCTGAAGTTGGAAGCATGATGTATGCTATGGTGTGTACGAAACAAGATATGGCTTATGCAATGGGAGTTGTGAGCAGATATATTGAAGATCCAGGAAGATAGCATTGGGAAACTGTGAAATGACTTTTATGATATTTGAAAGGCACATCAAGTGTTGGGCTTTGTTTCATAAAGAGCAGCATGATTTTGCAGGGATTCTATGATGTAGATCTGGGTGGTGATCTAGATAGAAGGAAGAGTACTACAAGTTATGTGTTCACTCTAGGAGGTACAACAGTCACTTGGATATCACTACATTAGAAAAGTGTTTCTCTTTCAACCACTAAAGCAGAATACACGGAAATCTTAGAAGCAGCAAAAGTGATGATCTAGTCAAAGAACATTCTGAAAGAGTTGGGCAAAGAGCAGAATAGCAGTGCACTTTTCAGTGACAACCAGAGTGTTATTCATCTTGCAAAGAATCTAGTATTTCATGCTAGGACCAAGCACATCTAGTTGAGATATTATCATATTCGTGGGTTGATTGATGATGGGACAATAGCATTGAAGAAGATACTTGGTGTAGAGAATCCAACAAACATGTTGACAAAGAGTGTAACTATCTAGAAATTAAGGCTATGCATGGTTTCAGTTGCCCTCCAAGTTGCTTAACGAAGAGGAAGTGCCACACCAAGAGCACCATATGGGCTACAAAGATCATGGTTATAAAAAAGCTGCTTATATTAGAAGATCAGTCTCCAAGCGGAAAATTATTGGATAGTGAAGCCCTGATTGCGTGACACCCCCTGAGGCAATGATTGGGAGAGTAGGGGTATTTATGTAATTGTAGTGCCCTAGATTTCTTCAATATATGGGTAGTTCCTTGTAAGATGTATTATTCTAATATTGAAAAGAAACCCTAGTATGGCCCTGGACATAACCAATCTTGCCGAACCACGTATATCTTGTCTTCTTGTGATTGTTTCTACTTTGAATTTTTCTCTCTCAATCATCTGTGGGAATCTAATTACACACAAGGGCGGGGTGGGGAATGGGATCCCCATCCGGCCATCCCATCCCTGCTTCCCACAAAGCGGGGATACCCTGTCTCTAAATTCGCCGCTGGGAGAAATTCCCCCACTCACTCCCTGGCGGGGATCCCCTCTCCACCAATTTTTTTTCCTATAATATTACACATGTAACACATCATATATGAAATTAAAAAATAAATAAAATATTTCTCAAAATAAACATAATAACAAATAACATAAAGTTTGAAAGTAAATTTAAGGTACAAATTCATTCATAAAATTCATAATAGAAAAAACTAGTATAACAATTTCATATTTTATTAATTTTTTTCATTCTTCAAATCATTGAAATTGAATCCACTGCCGCTACTTGTTGCACAATCACAAGCGCACGGTTGTGCCAAGTAGCAATAAGATATCGATCACACGAGGACCAAGTGTGATTACTAATCTATTGCAATGATAGGCTATCTAGACAATTAAAAGTTAGGAGAATGAAAACAACAAGGTAACAGAAAATACACAATCGAGGAACACAAGGGTGCAGGAGTGTGGACTAGGATTCAGATTTAGATGAACTTAGGTTTGGGAACTCACCTCAAAGAGCAGTGAATGATGTGTTTGGATCTAAACTTGGGTTGGGAAGATTTCTTGAAGGGTGATAATCCTCAACTACTTGCCACTCTCTTTCAAGAGATAACAAGTTGAATCTTGATTACGCCATCTCCTACTTTCGTGGTAGATGAACCCTTTCAACTCGTTTCACACTCATTGGAGTAAAACGAGTTGATGAAAATTTTCTATGAAAACCTCTTTTGAAGCTCATTATGAGGTCGTTTAACACTCATGGAAGTAAAATGAGTTTATGAAAAATGTTTTATGAAAAGCTCTCTTGAAACTCACTTTCAGGTCTTTAGGAGACATTTATTTTCTCTTGACACTCATTGGAGTGGATGAGAATTAACAAAAAAAGTATTTTTTTTTTTAAATTCTCTTAAGCTCACTTTGAGATCTTGAGGAGATATTTGTTATCTCTTGACACTCATTAGAGTAAAACAAGTTGATAAATTAAAAAAAAAAAAAAAACTCTTTTGAGCTCACTTTGAGGTCTTAAGGAGACATATATTATCTTTTGACACTCATTGATGTGGATGAGAGTTAATGAAAAAAATCTCTTTTGAAAACTTTCTAAAACTCAAATTGAGGTCTTGAGAAGACATTTATTGTCTCTTGATACTCATTGCTGTGGATGAGAGTTGAAAAATCCCTCTTTAGAAAACTCTCTAAAACTCACCTTGAGGTTTTGAGAAGATATTTATTGTCTCTTGACACTTATTAGAGTGGATTTGAGTTAATGAAAAAAAAAAATCTTTTTTTGAAAACTCTTTTAAAGCTCATTGTGAGGTCTCTCTACACTAATAGGAGTGAAAAAAAAAGAGTTCATAAAAATTCTTTATAAAAATTCTCTTAAAACTCAATGTGCATTCTCTCAACACTCATAGGAGGGGAAAAAAGAAGAGTTGACAAAAAAGTTTTTGTAAAAAAAAAAAAGTTGACAAAAATTTTCTATGAAAACTCTTGAAACCTACTCACATGGGTGATGAAAACTTAGAAAATAATAACTCTTAAAAATTTCCCTTCAAAACCAACTATGTGGTCCCATGCTTGACATCCACTGAGGTGATGAAAACTTTTGATGAGAATTCTTGAAAATTTCATTTCAAACCAATTGTGAGATCTCATGTTCGACACTCATAAGGGTAATGAAAATGTTTGAAGTGTTCACTCCAAACCTATTGTGAGGTCCAATGCTTGATGCTCACAGGTCTGATGGAAACATTTGAAGTTTTCTCTTCAAACCCACTTTAAAGTCCTATGCTTGACACTCACAGGGGCACTGAAAACTTTTGATATGTTTTTCAAACCTATTATGAGTGCCAATGCTGGACATTCATAGGGGTGAATTGGAAAAGTCTTTTGATGACCTAGTTAAAGGAAATTAAGTTTATGGTTACAGCTTGAGATTTATTCCAAAAAAATAATAATAAGTAAATCAAAACAGTTAAGTTAGTGACCCCATTATGTGGGAGGTCACAACTTGATAATATGACGGTTGAGGCTCAAAGCATAGAAGAGTTAAGACCTAAATATTTTATATAAATGACAAATGTAACTCTGAAGTCTTAAGACGCAAAGAGGTCAAAGACCTAAGAAGTTCCACAAGTCAAAGGCCTAAACCCCTTGTTTAATTGGGGGATTTCGGAGGGCTAGTAAGGAGTGAGGAGTGATAGTTGTTTAGATGAAGGGGGAAGCAGGAGGAGGAGTCTGGAGGGATGCTTCACTCCTCCAAACCCCTCATATCCCACCCATCCAAATCGGAGTTACTTGGATGGGTGAAACTATTGAAAAAATTTTAAACTTAAAACTTATATAAAAAGACCATATTGTCCTTCATCAATTTGAAAAATTACCATAATATCTTTCTAAAACCTAATTTCATTTCTTGATGTTACTTTTGTTTTCTCTTTTTTTTTATGTCTCGATTTAAGATTAATAATAAATAATATAATAATAATGATATAAAATTATATAAAACATAGGTAAAACATATTGATAATAATAATAATAATAATAATATTATTATTATTATTATTATTATTATCATTATTATTATTATTATTACTAGTATTAATATTAACAAAGTTTGTACAAAATAATCCTAAATGTCCACAAAAAAAAAATAATTATGATTGCTTTTATATAAAAGGAAAAATTAGTAAAATACATGTCACCCCTCCTACTCTTCCTTCCAATCAAACATAATAAATAAATAAATAAATATAACAATAATAATAGATTACCCCTCCACATTTTTTTCATTGAACCAAATATAATATTTTTTTAAACTCTCCATTTTCCTATATATCCTCCCTTCTTCCCCTTTGAATCAAGCAAGGGGAGGTCTAAAGATTTCACAAGCACAAAATGCTCAAGTATTCAGCAAAAAATAAAAAATAAAAAAATAAAAAAATAAAAAAATAAAAAAATAAAAATCAAAGTATGTGACTCACAAATGTAGAGCGACCATAACTTGAGATTTATGTGATATGTCAAGATGCAAATGTACAAAATAATAATAATAATAATAATAATAATAATAATAATAATAATAATAATAATAATAATAATAAAGTAAAAATAAATAAATAATAAAAAAAAGAAAGAAAGAAAATCAAAGAAGGCCATAGTCACAAGCTAAAAATGGGCCTTTTAAACATGCTTTTCAAAGGAATCAAGATCACCAGCCAAATTATGCGAATATAAAAAAAATTGAAAAGCATGATTGAAAAAAGTTTTCCTAGCATTTTTTTCCCTCGCTCATGCTCATGTACTTGTATTTTTTTTAATTAATAAAAATTGATTTATATTTGTCTAGTTATTTCTCATTCACACTTGTTTCTTAATCTTAGATTCTCACAACGGAATTTAGGGTAATTAATATTAGTGGCTTGCCCCTAATGGATGTCATGAACCCATATTCATCTTAAAAAATTTTAAATAATTAAAATTTGATTTGTGATCCATCACTTTTAATGAAAAGCAATATAGTTTGACTCCATTTGGCTCAAAATTATCTTTTAGTTTTGATGAAAGCAATATAGTTTGATTATATTATTTGCTATAAATATTAATATCAAATTCATAGTGACCCATTTTGATTAGAGAATAAAAAATAATTGAAGTGATTAGCCATGAATCATTTACATACATCATCAATGATTTCATTAATTCTATTATTTCAATATGTCCATAGATTATGACTATTTTTTTTATTTTCAAACTTCCAATTCAGTCTTTAAAAAAGTTAAAAATTTATTTAAAGGAGTTGGAGAATCATTTAATGTGTCAATAATGGGAGAATTAATAAATAAATTTTGAAAATTTAGATTAAATTTATTGTTTCTGAATGTTTGAGTCACAATATTAAATCATCTATGGCAATTATGTAACTCGGTATTTATCACAGTTCAATAAAATAAAAAATAATTAATCATTGTATTAGACTAGGTTATTTATCCCTTTTATAAGATTTGTTAACATCCCTAGAAAGAACCTTCATCCCTAATTATATATGCCATAAATCGAAGCATAACACTAAAATATACCCTTGAAATAACCTACATTTCCAATATACCAACTCATTTCCAATATACCAACTCACACAAGGTGGATTGTCAACCCTAATTACAATAGGAACAATCTATCATCCAATTTTCAAACTAAAGTTAAATTCCCTCAAATCACCACCCACATACAACCATACTTGCATCCTACGTAGAGGAAGAGGAAGCACTTACGGTATTTGGGTTCTTCTACATCTACGGGCCTTATCGCCCAATCAACCTCCATGTTTTGCAATCTTATTGCACTGGAAATTGATTTCGGCCAACGTTGGTGAAGATGCCCTGTGGAGGATGCCACCTCGCTCTTTAGGGTTTGAGAAAAGAATAAGAAGAAGATGAAGAAGGCGATGAAAACGAAGAAGACGAGGAAGAAGAAGCTCAGGAAAAGGGGGCGGGATGGTGAGTTGGAAAAAAAGGAAGGCGGGATGCTGAGATAGATAAAATGAGACGGACTGGGACGAGGCTGACTGGGTTGCTGGCACCACATAAGCATCTGAGTTGTCAAAACTTAGACCACGTGGCCATTCCGGTAGCCACATCATCAATTCCTCATTAGAAACGGCAGAGTACCCTCCCGTTGAAATGAAATCGAACCATGGTATCCAAAAAGAAATGAATTGAAGAGTGGTACCCATTTTGATATTTGGGGATAGTGTAGTGACCTATGGAGATATTTACCCCAATTATGTCTCTGATGCTAATATTATATCTATTGGCCGGGTCATTCTCCCATGCATAGCATGAGCATCACACTAGTTATAGTATTATAATATTATATAAATATTTAAGTTTTAATGGGGAAATAATTCACTAACACATGGTAAAAAAAAATTAAAGTAGACTATATATATATATATATATATATATATATATATATATATATATCATGAGGCAAGTAATAAAATCGTCCTTTAAAATTTTTAAACTTTCATAAATATCCCTGATATTTTTTTCATATAAACGTCCAAATTTTTATAATATTAATCATTTAATACAAACTATATTTAATTACTACAACAATAAAAATAAAATTCACATCCATCAATTGGTATATCGTAATTGGGACAATGTCATTTCAATTGTGCCTTTGGTGAGACCGAAGAAACTAGTTGTCATATGAAAAGTATATAATATTTTGTTTGAGTATGGATGCGTTTGAAAGAAGACAATGGAAATATGTGGTGGAACCAAATTGATTTGATATTGAGATGTGAGATATGAAAATAATTAAAAAAGGATAGACATTTAGTGCTTGCCTAAATTGGGTATGTCTTTTTGCCTAAAGATTGATGTTGTGTGTTGTTATCATATTAACACTTATCCATATAGGTGACGATAGGGTGTTGGCACTTTTTTTATATAAGCGATGATATGGTGTCAAGGCACTATATTCATATAGGCGACAATACTGCATGCTTGGGGAGAAATATGGTCATTCGACCATTGGACATACTAACTCAATTAAATAAAATAGAATAATAGATGACTGTAGAGAATAAGTAAATAGTTTGAGGTTTTAAATTGGTATAATTGATTCTGTGTATTATTTGATTCTTTATATTTGTTAATATGAGAATTGGATTGACATATTTGATTTCATATTATTGATTAACTGGTTATATTTCTTATTATGAAAATTTAACTAGTGATATTAATTATATTTTCATGGTAGTCATATATGCATAATTGTTTAAGTATAGTATTTACTGAGTTGACAACTCACGTCTTGCCACCCATTTTTTAGAAGTAGTTGATTAAAGTTTCTTTTTGGATAGCAGGATAGCACTAGTAGTTTGCTCTATTGTTTAGGTCAGGCAGCACATGGAGACTTATTCCACTTATAATTATGATAGTTTGTGTTTCATTGATTTAGGATTATTGCATTCAAATAGATGTTAGAATATGTAAATTAGGGAAATTATTGGTACTTGGGGGTCTAGATTATGTTTACTAATTACTATAGTGGATAATGATTATTATATTGTGCAATGGTTTTTGTGAGATATTATTACAACTTTTATTTATTTTATCGATAAATAATATTAGAAAAAAAGAGATGTTACGCATGCTGTCAAAAGAACATGAGGTGCACTATTTACAGTGTCTTCACAGCGTTTCAGAGATAATTCTTTGGCCATCCAACCTAGAAGAAGAGAAAATATTGATCCTATATAGATATAGGGCCTACACTAAAACTAATAAAAAGTATAAATGGTATTGATGAAGTAAGGTCTACTCTGACCAAAATTATAAAATTAGATAAATTTATAAACAATTTTTTTTTTATTTTAAAAAGGCCTCACATTTAGCTAACAAATAATCACCACATTTTTAAAAGCCCTGCTCTCACCGTCAAACACGTCACTCGAGCCGTCTCATTCAAGTCTTCGTCGCACAAAATCCTTGGCAACTAATCTTGTTCTTAATACAAGACCACGACGAAACACCACACACGCACCCCCAAGTATTCGATTTCCTCCTCTCGTTGAAGAACGACGCCCATTTAGTCCACTGAGAGGCCAGTTATCTCAATCCCCCTGTCGTTTCTCGATCTTTAGCTTCTTTCGAGTTCGACGTGAGAGGCAGTACTGCTCTTGCTCCCACCTTCATTCTTCTCTCGTTATCCTTTTGCTTATGGTTTCTCAGCCACACGAATTCTCTCTTCTCATCTGAATATTCATAGCCAAGTCTTGCTCTTTTTTGCTTTTTGGTAGATCAGTGTTTGGGACTTCTCGCTGGGGGACGATGGCGGCGCTACCGCAATCGTTTCCAACTGCAAAACTTTGCCGTGCTGCTTTGCCAGCCAAGGGAAGCCTCCTATTTGGGAATATTTCTGGGTTTTCAAGTAAATTGAGGCCGAGGATTAGGTCGAGTCGGAAGGGATGGTCTTCGTCTTCTGTTAGGGCTGTCCTTGATTTAGAAGGATCTGGTGTGACTCTCAAGGCTTCCAAGATTGATGCTTGTCGTAGTGATCGGTCAAAGGTACGGGCTTTCCGTTGAATGGTTTTTGCCCTATTTTCTGATTTTATTTTTTATTTTTTTTGAAATTTTAATTATTATTGCCTTTTGGACTTGTTGGATTGACATGTTTTCGTGATTTTTTTTTTTAACTCGTAAACTCTTCTTTTTGGATGCTTATGTGTTGTTTTGGAGATTGTTGTTTTGATCACTGGCTAATTCTAATTGGTACATTTAGTTGCTATAGATTATACAGCGTCGGATTTCAAATATTGGGTTTTGGATATAAAAGATGCTAACATTAAAAATGCATGTAAGATGATAACCATCCAACAATTTCAATGGGCTTTGTGTTTGTGCACATTTTTTTATCTAGTTCATTCTTAACATTAAACAAGCGGTGACATGGATGATCAGTTCACCCTAAGCAGGTGATGTCTACTGTTAATTGTGGCAACAAGCAACCAGAAATCATCATTTTGAGAATTTGGACTCCAACCACCTAGGGGAGGTTGTAGAGGCTGAACCCTTGGGCTTTTCTCCATTCTTGTGGAGGGGGTGTTTGATTGAGGGGTAATGGTGCAGGGTTAAGGGAATCTTTTTAAAATTTTAGGTTGGATGTAAGCATTTACATGAGCTGTCCAAATGTTGACTTAATTAATGCTAAAAAGAGCAAAATATTTTAGAATTAAAAAATTGTTTTTTAAATAATAATAAATGATATTAATATTAACAATTTTTTAAAAATTAACTATTAAGGATATACAATTTAAAAGTAAACTTTCAAAAGAATGAGAGGAAGTAGACTAAGGGACTCAAGGTTCAGGAATAAAAAATCATAAAAATAAACTTTTTTCTTCCATCAGATATTTGTCTAAAACCAATCATCTTAACAGGGACTCCTCTTTTTTCATGATATATATTTATTGCATCTATGATCTTTTTGGCTTTGATAAAATTGATGACACAAAGCAGAACCATGCCAACAGGAATTTAGGGTCTCAAACATAGTACTCAAACACACATAATAGTGATAATTGCATCTAAACTACCAAGAATTAACTAAAACTAGGCAACTACCTTATGAAACGAAGGAGTGCAACTAAGCAGCTAACATGCTTAAATGACTGATGTTATACTTGAAACTAGTTTATGTCAATAAATGTTCATGTAAAAATTTTCTTTAGTTGTGTAACAAACATGTAGAAAATCCCCAACTGCTGAGGTATTATCAAGTAAGAGGCTTCTATTGCATGTGATTCCCTCTGCCATAAAGGAGTGAAGTTGTCCAGTCAATTTTCTTCTCTTGGTGATTCACAAAGGCTTTGTTAGCTCAATGCATGAGGCTCTGCTGTTTGATTGGCCTGAAAAGAACTGGAGTTGGTTCCAACCTTGTTCTAGCTTGCTGAACTACTATTGGCATACATAATCTTTTATCCTTCAGGTTAAGTTTGTTTCAATCTATACCCTCAGGTTCTTGAACTTTTTTCAAGTCCACGATTTTCTGACTATGAAAAAAATTGTAAGGTTTGTTTTAAGCCTCCTTCCTTGCTACCATTGTCAAAAGTTATGATGCGATTACAATCATGCAGGCTAAGTCTATATGTTTGAAATTATGTGAGGGCAATTATTTCCAATGTGTTAGATTGCGAAATTCATTATGTACAGTTGTGATTATCTTGAACCTGGCAGCTTTTGAAAGGTACACCTTGTAATATCTGGTTAATTCTGTGCCAAAAATTTGAAGCTTGTGTGTCTAGAATGCTCTGATTGCAATGGCAAATAGACTAATTGATTCGGTTTTTCTCCAAATTGGATATCACCTTCAGCTGTTTTTTAAACCTTGACATTATGTTGAGAGTGTTACTAAAAAGTAATGCATTAGTTGGACTTTAGTAATGCATGTAAATGTTTTTATGTTAGTTATAAAGTCGCTTAAAAGGAGCTTATGCTTGTTTATTTATTGTGCGTTTTGTACTTTTTAACTTATTTTCTGGAAGATAGTTCTTTAAATGTTTTTTATTCTTTTATTCTCATGAAAACAAATATGGTACATCAAAGGAGTTTTTTGAAGAAGTTTGCTCACAAGTAATAACTTTCGTTCTTATCTTGCATCTTTATGTGAAATTTTTCTATGATTTCAACCTTGAACTTTTTCATTGAAGGAGTTTGGATCACTTCTTTCAAGATTTATCATAGGCTGATCAAGGGCTAATGACACCTTATATTTTGAAAGTGCTGTGAACTTCAGTTGATATATTTTTTTCAGGTTGCAAATTTGGATGATATCATATCAGAAAGAGGAGCTTGTGGAGTTGGATTCATTGCAAATTTACAAAATGAAGCATCCCACCAGATTGTTGAAGATGCACTTTCAGCTCTTGGCTGCATGGAACATCGAGGGGGATGCGGGGCAGATAATGATTCCGGTGATGGTTCTGGAGTGATGACCACTATCCCTTGGGATCTTTTAAATGAGTGGGCCACCAAAGAAGGCCTTCCCTCCTTGGAGAAGTCAAGCACTGGTGTAGGGATGGTCTTTCTTCCCAAAGATGAGATATTTAAGGATGAAGCAAAAAATGGTGATCGTTTATGACTATGAATCTATATTTCAAGTTTAAATTTATTCCATTATCTTAAGATGTGATTTGTTATTGTTCTTTGATCTCTATGATCTGTTTAGTGTTAGGCAGACTTTTTCTGCAGGCAGCATTTTATTTCTAGTCTTTTGAAGTGCAGATTTATTAGATTTGATAAATTGGGTGGTTTCCTTTTTCCATTCCTTGAATTAAAAATGTTTTTAATTGATTTGCATTCTTGGGTACTTTTTGAAGCATGTTATATATGTTTAAGTCAGTAGAAGTTGTAGCCGCTTACTTCATTTGTTTTGGCACCTTTTATATGTAGTGTACTAGACAATGTGTATTCTTGAGGAATAATGTTGGTCTTTTTGGTTTCTAAGATTTTGTCTCTTATAGAATCTCAAGAAATATTCAGATTGTTGGTAATAAAGCTTATGATGAAAGACTTTTGAAATTTTCTCCAAAAGTTATGGCCCATTTCTTTTCATGCGAATTTTGTAGTTCATATTTAATTTTTAATTATTTATTCTCTTATGGTTCAGATGTCTTTATATGTGTTTCTGAGTGTTGATTGTTATTTCCATAGTTATCACAAAGACATTAAACGAGGAGGGACTGGAGGTTCTTGGCTGGAGGCCAGTTCCCATAAATACAAGTGTGGTGGGTTACTATGCAAAAGAGACAATGCCTAACATACAGCAAGTTATGGTAAAAGTTCCAAAAGAGGAAAATGCTGATGACATTGAAAGAGAGTTATATATCTGCCGGAAGCTAGTGGAGAAGGCATCAAAATCTGAAGTCTGGCAAGATGAGCTCTATTTATGTTCTTTATCTAATCAAACTATAGTATACAAGGGTATGCTTCGCTCTGAAGTTTTGGGCCAATTTTATTTGGATCTCAAAAATGATCTTTATAAGTCTGCTTTTGCCATCTACCATCGAAGATACAGTACTAATACTAGTCCTAGATGGCCTCTTGCACAACCGATGAGATTACTTGGTCATAATGGGGAGATCAACACTATACAGGTTCTGTTAGTTTGATTGAGTATACTTTAATCATGTGCCCACAATAGGTCACTTCTATTTTTTAATTTAGGATTTGTTTTCTCTGAGAGAGATCATGTTTGAAGTAGTCTATACTCTACAGGGAAATTTGAATTGGATGCAATCTCGGGAAACAACTCTCAAATCCCTAGTATGGCGTGGTCGTGAAAATGAAATTCGTCCTTTTGGGAACCCAAAGGCATCAGATTCAGCAAATCTCGATAGTGCTGCTGAAGTATGAGCTTAATACCTTTACATGGCCTACTTTCAATGCTTCATGTGGCGTTCTTTTATTTCATTCATTAATTTTGATATTATGGCATCCCAAGAAACACATAACTTTCATATTTGTACAGTTGTCTGCATGCAATAATGTTCACTGCACTTGCTCGATTGTTATTATCCTGCTATTATTTCGTTCAGTTGAAAATATCTTGAATAAAGCACTTGATAGAGATCCAAACACACCCTTCCCCATGTTTTCCAGAATAGTTCACTTTCATCCCCTGTAATTTGTTTAGCAGCAGTGATGATGGTATGTCTCCAAAATGTTTTTCTATTAGCATAAGATTCGTTTCTTAGGATGCTGCATTTATTTACCTTTCCATAACCACAGACATTTGGATAGTAGAATGCTGCATTTATTTACCTTTCCATAACCACAGACATTTGGATATGGTGGTACCCAAACGTTTGGGTTCTTGTGATTCTGTTGCCACCATTCTTACTAGTCACCACTTTGTTTGTTATTGTAGTTTTTTCGCTCTAAAATTGTTTAGACTTCAACCAATAGCATATTAGCTCTTTAGAATATGCTTTTTTGCCTCTACTATTTGCCTGGATACAAACTGCTCGTATTATGAGAGTTTCTTTGGAGTTTTTTGCATTTAATCTGTCTGTACCTGTTATCTACCAAATTGCTCTTGAATGCTATCTTTTTTATTCACCTTAATATTGTAATTTGATAGTGATATCCTTGACATTTTCATTCTTTTGTGCTCTCTCTTTAGTTTCTTGGGTCTAAGGTGTGCTAATCATGAGTTTTTTGTCATCTAAAATATATATCTTATGCCATAGCTTCGCACGTTGTACATAGCATGCAAAGCGGGCTTACGTTCCACCTATTTTTGGGTGGACTGGACCTTGGCAGATGCACATCTGCCAGGACTTGTTCAAATCCATAATTGGCCTTATGTTGTAATAACTTGAAACCATTATAGTTAAGGTTTCTATTAGTTTTGAAATATGAGTTCTTGTCCACTTTTTTGACATTGGGATTTGTGCATCTTTGTTTCACTATAACCAGTTATTACTAAGAAGTGGCCGAAGCCCAGCAGAAGCTCTTATGATTCTTGTCCCGGAGGCTTACAAGAATCATCCTACATTGATGATAAAATATCCAGAGGTACTTGCATGTTAATTTTTGGCCCAGGCAAGCTCATGTATCTGTAACTTTTTACATCAATTTGTTTACCTTTCAAAAGTTGATTGTTATTTCAAAGCGTAACCTTGCCTCATATTTTGGTTTTTGGTTTCATTAAGCATTTATCGAAAAAATTATCTTGTAATCTTTCTTCACTATAGGTTGTGGATTTTTATGATTATTACAAAGGGCAAATGGAGGCTTGGGATGGACCTGCCTTACTTTTGTTCAGGTACTCCTTTGATAGGAAACATACAAAAGTTTGTTGAAATTTAATCAATAATATTGTTACTGGATCTATTATCCATCATCATTAAAGCATATCCTGGCATTCTTATATTAATGAATATTTTACATAAAGTTCAAGGCATTGTTACTTGGAACTTGTATCCTCTATAATCTACTAGGCGTTACAGTATGAGTAATTGTTGCGCCTTCAAAGCAAATCCAATGAGCTTTTCTTGTGCAGTATCATGTGATAATTGTTGTGTAACATCAAGTGCACAGCCTTTTGCCAAGTAGTAATTAAGATGTCAATCCTTCCGAGATCAAGTGTAGATTACTAATCAATTGCAACTGTAGACTATCTAGGCAAATAACCAATGTGAAGGCGAAGGAACTAAATCAGTGGAACTACACTTAGCAGGTGCAGAGAGTGGAAGAATCAGGATTCTGGAGGCTGAAATTCAGTTACAATTAATCCTAGGGTTGAGAGTTCACCACAAGAGTAGTGAAGAGTATGCTATAGGCTTAGGCAAGTCATTTTGAAGGGTCATTGTCATTAAATTCTTGTCATTCTCTTGCAAAAAATAACAAGGTGTTTAGTTTAGGCTAACCCCCTACTTTCGTGGTTGCTAAACCCTCTCAAAACCCACTAAGCTTAATGACAAATTAATAAACCCTCAAGAAATCCTAGTCAGGAATTTCAAGGCCAGCCTTAATAGGTCCAAGATCCAGGCTCACCTTTCAGCTCACCTTGGGTCTTTGTGATCATGCAAGTAAAGTGCTTTCATATTCACAAGCTGTGCAAGTGCAATTATAAGGCCAAACCAAAATGATCTACCATTAACCATAAAAGATTTTTATAAAACATAAGCATAATCATCCACTACAGCCTTGGGATAAACCCGAACCTAGGGTAAAGTTTTACATGCTCATGTCTGAATTACAACAAAAAAAGAAGAGACATAGATCATGCAACAGCAAGGTACAAAAAATAAAGGACTCCCTATGCTTCACACAAAAGAGCACTGCTGCCTTGATCACTCAATTTCAGACTTTTTCTCTCTACTTTGTCTCTTTTTAGAGCCTTCAGAAGTTCTCTCCCTTCTTCAGCTGCTATCCCCCTGTCTCCTGCCTTGTGTCTCCCTTAAAATCCCATTTTTGATGCCTTTTATACTCAATGATAAGGACTTGGTCCTAGCTGCCTTTACAGTCCACAGGTGTGCTAGCTAGCTTGATGGGCGTGTATCTTAAAGAGCTGGCCCATCGATTGAGTCATATTTCTTCTCTTCTCAAAAACACCCTCATTTAGCATAGAGTTGGGGTCCAACTCCACCCTCCTACATAAGCATTACTAATAAGAAGTAACTTGCGCAAAAAAGAGAAGAATATACTACAAGAGCTAGCAGAAATGCATGATTAACAATATCAAACAACTAAATGCATGCTAACATCTGTACAATTTTTATCTACAACAATAATCATTAATATGAAACAAAATGAATGTGACACAAAAATCTTGCAGAAAATAACCCACATATCAGCTTCTTGTTTTTGTTTTCTGAAACCTGTGCAATGCGGTAAGCAACAATTCATTTTATCAAGTGTCTTTCTCAATTTTCACAATTTATTCAAAGTAACTATTTGACATAGTTGGACAGAAACCTTTACTAGTTTTTGTTTTTGTTCTTATTTCTTAGTGATGATTCGATGATGAAGACATTTTTAATGCTGATTTCTTTTTGTGTTTGGTGTTGTATGTCTCGTCAAAGTTAATGAAGATCAAATCTTGTTTTTCATGCCATCAATGAATATATAATTAGAGAGAATGAACATGCAACTAATAATGATACAGATATAAATAAGAATGTTTCATTGCCATATTTTATATTTAAGGGTTTTCTATATTAGGAATTTGGAATGTCTAGGATATTTCATAGACCTATAAATAAAGGACTAGTGCCACTGGAAGGAAGTCTTATTGATGAATAAATTTATTTTAGTCCTTGTTCTCTGTTTTTTGCTTCATTGATTTTTGGCCTATTTTCTGTTGATTTATCATTATTATTGTTATTATTTTTTTTAACTCTTAGAAGGATTTTAGTGAGGTTTCTTTGAAACAACTGTGTTCATTTTCAGTCTTGAAGTTGGTTCAGATTCTTCATCAAATTACAAACTTTATTCCTCAAAATCCTATGTACCTGCAGGTGTTTTGGAGATTGAAGTTTGTATGTTCATGTCCATTCTCCATCAAGCAGTTAAAATGGTTAAAATCCTGCCAAGTATAATTTCAACAACAAAATTTGACCCAATAAGATGTAGAACTGGACAACCATCTGGTTCTGGTTCAATTTTTAGAACAATACTTCGATGAAAGAAGTGTTTCTTCTCTGTGAAGGCACTTTAATTAGTCTATTTGTGTTTCAAATATTTATTAACAACAATTTGCTAGAGTTCCCTCATATTTTAATGATCTGTTATGAACAAATTGCAAGTCAATGGTGCGTCGTGAGAAGTCTTGTGGTCATTATATTTGCATGGTCTTTTATGTGTCCTTGCAATTTTCATTGTTGGCCCGTAATTGTCATCCGTTCAGCATCCTAGAATGTGTATTTTTTGCTTCAACAGATGTGTTGTCAGAAGCTGACAAATCATATTTCACGAATTTTACCTATTTAAATTATTTTTTATTTTGCGCAACTTCTTGCATTAGCTAAATCCCTATGCTTTGACCTTTTTATTCTAGATTTTGATTATCAAGGTAGAGTGTGATCTACTAACTTATTCAAATTCGAAAACCTTTTCTGCTGTTGAACAAGTTAGTTCTTGTATTATGTTTTAATTCCATTTCTTTATGATCTAGTGATGGAAAAACAGTAGGAGCTTGCCTTGATCGAAATGGTCTTCGTCCGGCTAGATATTGGCGAACTATAGACAATGTAGTTTATGTTGCATCAGAGGTATACCTTTCGTTCAACTGTCTAAAAATACACATGAAATATTATTCCTTTGCATGTACCTTATTTTTTTGTGGATATGTTCCATATATTGACAACTCTTTATGGCAGTTCTTATTGTTTATGCAAGAATTTATATTCTTGCTCCATTTTATTACTAGTGTATTAGGCCAACTTTTCTCCCATTTGCTGTGTTTCTATAGAAAACATTGCAAAAACAGTAAAGGGTTGTTTGGTTACCCGTGAGTTGCTGTAAGTAGTTGTAATGTAACTGGGTTTACATGTAAAATACTGTTTGGTTTGCTATGAAATGAGTTTTACATGTAAAAAGTTTTATTGTTTGAGGTACTTTTGCAGTATTTTAACTTACAACAATTTTGTTGTAAGTTGAAATGCTGCAAAACATTTGGAGTAAAATCGTCATTCTCCATTGAATACATTGCACATCAAAAGCATAGGAAAGCTTGCATGGTGGTCAATTGTTAACATAATTAAACATATAGTCATTTATGTTTTATTTAATTTAATATTGTAGTTAAAAATACTGTTATTTAATTTTAATTATGAAAATATTTTTTAGGTATAAAATTAAAGAATAGTACATATTTTTTTAATTTGATAAATAATCGTTAAATTAATTAATTAATTACTTTTCTTACATTAGTGTTAATAATAGATAGTGGGCATTAAATCAATTAATTATTTTTTAGGCATAAAATTAAAGGAAATTACATGTTTTTAAATTTAATAAATGACCATTAAATTAATTAATTATTTAATTCTCTTAAATTAGTGTTGGTACTAATGGTAGATAGTGAAAGTTAAATTAATTAATTATTTTTAAGTATGAAATTAAAGCATATTGTGTAATTAAAGGATTTTATAAATAATAGTAAATAAATAGTGTTAATGATAGATAGTGGGCGTAATCTTATCATTCCATTTGCATGGTGACCATATCCCTCAAATTCCATCAAATCAAACAATGAAAAAATAAATACAGTATTTCTAATTAGGAAATGTAGCAAATTAAACAATAATGATGTAATTAGAAATACATCATTTTCACTTACATGTGATTTCACATACACTATAATATCACTTGCAGCAAACCAAACAGCCCCTAAGTTGACAATTTTATGTTAATATGCAAATATCTTTTGCTGCGTATCTCTTCTACTTTGGCTAACTTAAATGCCTTGTTTGTGTGTATATATATATTTTTTCTATAAATCATGAAAAACCTTTAGGATTATTAAGTGTGCAAGTTCTGCAGAAGCAACTTCAACTTTTTGATATGGATGGTAGATAGGTTAGATGGATTGAAGGTTCATTGCATCTTTCTGAAAATGCGTATTCTAGTTTGATTCTGGACGATCAGTCCTGTTAAATGTTAGGCCAGCTGCTCATATGAATTAACACCTGATCCTATCTGATATGTCTTAGTATTTTCTCATGATGTTGTCATAGTTTTCATTTTTAGATTCTTATAAATAGACTTGATGTGATTGTGGTCTGGCTTTATATTTGTGGTCTTTACTATGGTGCTCTATTGTGGAGGCCATGCGATCTCCTTACGGATGAGTTAGTTTGATCATACTTATATAGATAATGGATTTGAGAAATGCAAGAAGTCAGTTTTCAAAGAGTCCTCAGATCTTGTATGGAGAAGTCGCTAATGCTGGCTATAGCAGCAGATCTTAATTTACTTTAGAACAATGAACAATAACCGATAACATAATGCCATTCATTAAAGGCTTGAATATGTATAGTGCACTTATGCAAATATTATTACTTCTACTAATTTTGTATTTTCTCCTGTCACATGACATATGATCAAGGAAATTTAGGCAATGTTGGCGCCATGGATTCATGGAATGGTAGGGAATAGAATAGGAACGGAAAAGAATCTTTTCAGTGAAGATTTCTTTTCATTCCAATTCCCGTGTTTGATTGGTGTTTGTAGGTGCTATTCTTAATGGTTTCATTTACATCTACTCTCTTATGTATTGCCTTATATTAAATATTTATTATATATTCTTATTTTATGACCAAAGTTCCCTAATACATAACCAAAAAGGTATTTTAGCCACAAAATACTCAGGCCTTGGAATTTTTGTCTTGAGACAAAAATTTATTAAATAGTTGATTCTTGAGGATTATTTGGCAACATTTAATTTTATGACCAAAATACTATTCCTTTTGTTAATCATTGGAAAATACTTTCTTTTGTTGATAAGTTCATAGTATGCTCTTTTGTCATAAAAGAAAGATTTCTAGGATATATGATTTTTAGCACTATTTGATTTCTGAACTACAGTGCTTGTACTTTTTGTAAACACAAGGGAAACCTTAAATATGTCAACTTCCTAATATAAAGAACAATATAATAGTTGTTGTATTGGACTGAGAATCAACTGTTAACATAAATAGAATCTCTCTAATTAATGAAAGAGAATTTTATTTCTTGCTTTCTTTAGGTCTTTTTCTTCTGGAATAAGTCTTTCCAAATTTATGGCGATCATGGTTCTCCAATTAAGGTTCAGATAAATCTTTAATGTTGATGTTGATATTCTCCCTATCGTGCTCTGTATCAAGATGAAAATAGAGTGGTTACTTGTCTTTGTGGACTATGTATTCTGCACTCAAATTTTTATCGAAACAAAACTAGTTTTAACAGGGAACATGTAATAATAATAAAATTCCCTTAAGAAACTTTAAAGCTTCTCTTGAATGAGTATGAGCAATTCAATATTGTATAGACATATGATTTGAATGAGCATGTTCTTTAACTGTGTTAACCTAACATGTCCTTTAACAGCATCGTCATAATTTTACTATATTTAGCAGAACCAGTCTCCTATTAACTTGGTTGATTTCATTTGATATCACAAATGATGTTTATTTTTTTAATAGGTTGGTGTTCTACCGATAGATGAGTCAAAAGTTGTGATGAAAGGAAGATTAGGGCCAGGAATGATGATCACTGTTGATCTTGAGAGTGGTCAGGTTTGTGATTAAGTTTTCTTATCATTATGGTGCCTTTTAAATGAAGTTTGTAAATGATTTCTAGTTTGAACTCATCTCTTTAGATTGCTTGAAGCATTCTTTGCTTTCTATCAATTTCATATGATGAGAACTTTGATGCCTATTGGTGGTGTTCTTTCATGAGGTTGTGATGTATTATTCATTTTAAAACCAAAATGCTTTGATTGTATAGATATCATGAGTAAAACTAAACTATGAATTTTAGTAAGCAAGGTGATCCATTTACTCAACCTTTCATTTAGATCTAAGCTTCAAATTCCCTGTTTAATACCATCCACTTCTGTCTTCTGAAAATCATGCTGTTCCAAATGGTACATATGAAGAATCCATTTAGATATTTAATCTTTACCTTAAAGTAGTGTTTTCAAGAGACTTATGTTGCCTTTCATTGTATTTTAAATGAGTCTGATTTGGCAGCCTCAAAAGTAGTTTATGTAGGACATTCTAAATACATATGCCTGTGTAAATGATCTTATAACATTAGTTCTGTAATTTTCCCAGTAAAAGCTTGCTGATCCAACAATATTTTCATTATGCTTTTAGTGCGTTATCTAGGTCTGTCCTTGTTTGTGCAACCTTCTATTAATGATAAGGGAAGACGACTCTAATTAGTTTGACATGTTGTTATTTTACTTAGTTCCAATAAATTATCTAAAAGTTTGACATTTTATAAGTTTTCCTAAACATTGAAAAAGTCTTAGAAAGATATTTTCCTTAATTAACTGTACATTGGGGTTTACATGTGTAATAATTTTGAGGCAGTAGAATATGATATCAGCCAAAGATGGTGGAAATGGATATTAACAATTTTTAGACGAATGTTGATTTTTGCCAATGATTGTTTGTGGTAGTTCATTATCTTGAAGAAGATTTTTTTTTTTTTTTTTGGGTGGTATATTAGAATGGTAGAGACCTACAATTTTTCCCTACAGATTTTATTGGCATACAGTGAAATAGTTCTTTTTGTTTTACTTCATATTTGTGAATTATATGCTCAACAAAATTATCTAGCTTATGTGATCAAAATTACAAAACACTGTTGCATGCACAACTTGGACAAATTAGGTCTTTTGTTAAAAAGAGCTTTTGGTTTTTGTAGTCTAAGAATACCCTTTGTTATTAATCTTATGCTACAACAAGCTCACAACTAGGGTAAGATCTCTGAGTAAGATATAATGCAGAAACAATGGGTCGACTCATGTAGAACTCAAATACACTTATGAAGGGGTCAATTTAGTCAAACAATTGTAGAGGCCCATAGTGTCAGTACTTTATATGAGGGTTTTTTTTTTTTTTTTTTTTTTTTTTTTTTTTTTTTTTTTTTTGAGGAACTACATTCTGTAAAGATCATTTTATGTTTTTTTTACTAGCATTTATTTATTTATTTTTGTATGAATGTTTCAAATTTTTGTCCCTATCACCTCCTATAACTTTGAGCAAAATTTTGAAACATTTATGTTTTAAACAAGATATATTTTAACATTTCTTGTTGAATTGAATTTTTTGTAGACAGTGTTACTTGGATATGGCATGTTTAGGGAAAATTACATATTGATAGAGTGTCAAATATTTTGCATTCACTAATAGAAAAAAGAGAATTGCAAATAGATATATTGGATAGATTAATAAAAGAATAGAAATACAAATAACCAAGTCTAGCTATTCAAGGTGCTACTCCCTCCCTATAATCTTCCTTCATCTACTTTCTTTTCTCTTGCATTCTTCTTTTTACCTTTTTTGTAACGGAATCATAACAAACTTTCCCATTCCTTCCTTTTACATGTTGCCATATGGTGCCTCATTGTCCACATTCACAACGGAGAATATTCTACAGTGATTCCTCTGTTTACTTTGGTAGAACTTCAATATTTGAGGTCTAGCACGTAGCAATAGGGGGATACATATCTTTTCTTTAGAAATAGTATGATATGTTGGGGACACATAGTCCTTTGATTTTATTTTACTTTGATTTATTTAAAAAATGAGTCCTGGTTTCACTTATCTTTTCCATTTAATTCTCCATCTTCATTTTAAAAATTTTTCAAACTCAATCTACTATTTTTTTGTATTTTTAAATCACCTTATTTTTTTTTTAAATTTTGTAATCATTTTATAATTTTCTTATCTTTATAAATTGTTTTTTTATCTTTCAAATCTTTTTAATATTGCTTTTATGATTTGAAAAACTCTATTTATTTTAATTTAAATTTTAATATGATTTAAACATGTTTCCTAACTTATATTTCTTTTGAATACAACTTACAATGTGGTCCATAGTTTAGTGTCTGTATATCTATGCAAACATACCAAAATTCTTGATTTACTAAAATGTTGATGGCCTTTAAAACAATGTGCTTCACATGTAAGCTTATATTTATGACCGTGCACAACTATCTTGTCTTCATTGATATTCTCCGATAAATGGATGCTTGACACCTGGATTTGTACCCTAGTAATACTACTAGTAAACCATAGCAGTTAAATTCTAGTACTTGTTTACATGCATGAGTAAGTATTACATTCATGTAATTTGCATTGTTTGTTCAAGTTTCGTTATGCTGGACAATATCCTTATGATGTCATTGCTGTAAAGAATAATTATCACTGTTAAGGACACGGGATAATGGTGGAATCATCAATCAATGGGCCGTTAACCTTCAAGTATTATATCGAATTGATCTAATTTATTAGTATGGAAGCTAGCATTAGCTTTGGGCTGAGACATCCATTTCAATTATGTATTGAGTTTCCTTATTCATCATGAATTGTATAAATTAGTTTAATATCCTCGTTTGTTGCATCTCAACTTCACTTTTTTTCCCTGATTACGTCATGTATGATATCAATACATGATACATTTTCTTGTACATAGTTTTGATGCTCAATAGCACATGTTGCACAATGTTTCCGAGTTTTTCATAAGAATGTTTTAATTCTGGTTATCCTAGGTTTATGAAAATACAGAAGTTAAAAAGATAGTGGCTTCATCAAATCCCTACCGAAAGTGGTTGGTTGAAAACATGCGGACCATGAAACCTGTCAATTTCCTCTCAACCATGGCTATGGACAATGAAACAATTTTGAGGCACCAACAGTAAGTATTTATATATGAGCTGTTCTCTTTTGGTTCATTTTAAGAATCTGATTTTTGTTGTATTGCACTATGGTTCATAAATTAATCTTGTACTTTTGTGATTGAGATATGGTGTGACTGTTGATTATGTAAATGAAACATTGCTTCATCCAAATTTCCTATAATATCTAGATTTTCCAGATTTAGCTGCAACTTTAAGCCAAAGCTTTATTCTTACATAGTGCAGACATTTTGGCTTGTATGCATGTTTAGAATTTTGCCTGACCCGTATGGCTTTATTGAAATTAATTATAACATTTAGATCTTCCAGTCTTAGGCACAACTTTAGGCCAGAGTTTCATTCTTCTGC
Organism: Dioscorea alata; assembly: GCA_020875875.1. Lineage (NCBI taxonomy): Eukaryota > Viridiplantae > Streptophyta > Magnoliopsida > Dioscoreales > Dioscoreaceae > Dioscorea > Dioscorea alata. The sequence goes on along the minus strand of CM037017.1, from coordinate 7,727,228 downwards.
TGAGCATAGTGCAAGCAGTTTGGTTGGTAGGCTAGTAGTGAGTGGCATTAGACTTTTGCAAAATTCTGCTGTGTTTTGGAGTGGATTTTGATTAGTTAGGAAAATGTTCATTTGAAATACTGTGTTAATTATTAATGGAAAAGAATGCTCACCACTTTTGCTTGGTTTGGATTACCCTTGGGTTGTTCTAAACATTATACCGGTTTGCATTTGTGGGTCTTAAATTGATCCTTCCAAGTATTTCTCAACATAATGTCGTTGGATGGATATTTAAAAAATAAAAATAAAGTAAAAGACCAATGAAAGGAAGAAAAAGATAAGACGAAAAAATGGATGAACTCTTTCAGATATTGATAATCTCTCTCTAATACCCACTCACGCTCTTTACAATTAGTTTCTATTAGAGCCTCTTTCTTTTCCACTCACTGTCCATATATAAAGAAATGAAGTGTTCTCTTATGTTGTTCATGTGAACAACGTGGCTTCTCATGCATGCTTGTGCATGGATACAAGTAGGCATACCCACTTAACCACATCTCTCGGTGCATGGTTACAAGCTACAACAACCTTGACCCACTGCGTTGACTTCTTCTCCTATTTGCTTTGACCTTCCTTGAACGTGTCGAAGTTCGTTCTAGATCACATCTCCTTTCTGCCGGAGAAGAGGAGCAGCTTTTTTTGGTCCTAAATTTGGAGATGAGGAAATTGGGCTTTGCTAACTTAGAAAACCATTTTGTGGTGTTGGATCATTATCTGTCTCGTTTGATTCGATAGGACTTCCGCTCAACCCTTCTCACCGAGCTTGATTTCCATTTAACAATAGTATTTTTCGCTAACACCGCTTCTTGCTCGGTCACCAAGTCATCTATAGCCGAGAATATCTCCCCTAGCTCATCATTAAGTATCTTGATGGCTTGAATGGTTTTAGCTTATCAACATTAACTATAGAATATAATTCCATGTAGGCGGGTAGTTCAAGTTGGAAAGATCTAAGAATTCAGAAAACCCTATAGCGAATGGGTTTAAGCTTTTATCCTTCATTCTTCAACCGATCCTTTCCAAGATGCAACCAACAAAGATCATCCTCAATTTCCTTGAACTTGGTGACGATCTTGGCGCTCCTTATATTTTTGTTGGGATCTTTGTAGTTGTTGCTCAACCTCACGATGTACCTTTCTAATGTTGTCCATGATCCTTTGTGCTTTTCTGGTATCCCCACCTTCCTTCATGGCTGTTGTAGTCTCAATTGTGAACTCCATGTTGAAAGAACTTTGAGGTAGAAATCCTAAGCAAACTTGGGAGGGAGCCTTGTTGGTGGAACTTTGTACTGTGTGGTTAATAGCACATTGAAGAAATGGAATACTTTCATCCCATGCTTTTGGATGTCTTGCATTATACCCAAGGTACACAACTGTACAATTAACCACCTCCATCTTACCGTTGGTTTGCGGATGAAAAGCTGTGCTTCGCTTTAGCTTCATGTGCATTTTAGACCAAAGAGGACACCAAAATTTAATTTAGAACCAGCTATATTGATTAGATATGGACTTGGGAAGACCAAAGATCTTCCACACATTTTCGAAGAAACATTTTGCAACTTCTTTCCCGGTCATCATCTTCTTGCAGGGCATGAGCACTACCATCTTTGAGAATCTATCAACCACCACAGACAGATGGTCATTTCCTCTCCGAGTCTTTGGAAAACCACCTACAAAATCCATGGAAAGCTTTCCCATGGACGAGCCGAAGCCGGAAGCGGAGTATGTAACCCAACTTTTTGATTTGTAGATTTGGACGTGCTATACAACATGCAGTCTTTCATAAAACGAGAAACATCCTAGTGCATCCATGGCCAGAACACATAGCATTGAAGGTTTTGGAGAGTTTTTGTCACCCTGAAATGTCTTGCTACTTTGGAAGTGTGCTTCTCGCATCCATGCACTCTTTCCCTCGTTTTTGGTACACATAGTAATGCACCCTCATAGAGAAATCTACCTTGCCAAATGAGCTCTGATGGCGTTCTACATTCAAGATCTTCAATTGCTCGTTGGAAATCCGGGCCCTTCATATACTTATCAGCATAATCATCATGGCATGGTGGTTGTGCCTCCATAAATGCCAACAAACAAAGTATGGTAACCAATGGTCGAGATAGCATGTTTGCTAGTTTGTTGTGGGCTCCTTTATTGTATTTGATCACAATATTAAATTGTTGCAAGTAGGTCATCCATTTCATGTGACTTGTTGTAGTTTGGCTTGGTTTTGCAAATATTGTAATGGTTGGTGATTAGTGTGTATCACTGTTTCTTTAACCAGAAGGTAGCAACGCCAATGCTTCACTGCTTGGTTTAGAGCCAACAACTCCTCATTATAAATTGGATAGTTCTTTTAAGATGCTACCGGTCTCCTTGTTTGCAATAGAACAACCCTTACCGTGTACTTGGAGGTGTTTGTTTCTAACTTGAATGGCCATTCTAAATTTGGTAGTGCAAGAACTGGCGCCTTGTTGATCTTCTTTTTTAACAGCAGAAATGCTTATGTTATGTTGTCCATTCAAACTTGCTATTTAGCTTAGTTAGAGCATGCAAGGGTGAAGCTAAAACAGATAAATGGCGGATGAATTTCCAGAGATATTAACATGCTGCCCTAAAGCTTATGTTGCGCATTTGGATGAGAATGAACAAAAGATGAAGTAGATGGTGTTTGTTTCTAACTTGAATGGCCATTCTAAATTTGGTAGTGCAAGAACTGGCGCCTTGTTGATCTTCTTTTTTAACAGCAGAAATGCTTATGTTATGTTGTCCATTCAAACTTGCTATTTAGCTTAGTTAGAGCATGCAAGGGTGAAGCTAAAACAGATAAATGGCGGATGAATTTCCAGAGATATTAACATGCTGCCCTAAAGCTTATGTTGCGCATTTGGATGAGAATGAACAAAAGATGAAGTAGATGAACAAAAAGACGAAGTACAAGGACAATGTTGCTCATTTTGAAAGTAGATGAATGGAAATGAACATTAAGGTAAATTACAATGACCAAAAATGGCTTTATCATTTTTTTCCTTTGAATTAGGAGCACCATAGAATTTTTCTTAATTAACCAATTAGTTATTTCAATTAAGTCTATGTTTCTAATCAGTTATCATATGATCATGTGGGTTTAATAAGTTGGATGGTTGGCATATGGTTGGTGTTATTTTTTATGTGGCTAAGTTTATAAGAGGTTGTTACAGCCCTAGAATAAATTGTCTTTAAGATTGTGTTTGATTGGGTATTAGAGAGTGTTAGTCTTGAATATTAAAATGACAGAAGGTGAAGGTCACACTAAGTGGAGTAGAAGGAGGTCTTGTTCTTGAGATGTTTGGATGGGTACCTGACACATTTATGGTTAAGTTAACGCCTAAACTTTATTGTGCGGATGGTTAGGGCTTTACGAGGGTGGGATATGCTAAATTTATTAGTTGTCATTTCAAGTTATGGGAATATTTTTGAGTTATAATTTACTAACAACTATTATAGCTATCTCATATTGTCACCTAATCCAACTCCCAGTACACTAGTTTTTGGTTATATATGTCTCAACATGGAGGTGCCAATTTTTGTGGCAAACTATTTGATGTTGGTAAAGGAATCGAATCTACTAGGCTTTTAGTGGTGTTCCATAAACTATCTCAGATGGTGAGATAATATTGTTCCTAGAGCAATTGACTTTAGATTCAGTTTAGGACAAATGATATTCCAACTTTCCAAGGGCATGAATTTGTCAGCACAACATATTTTTAAGTATGCTGCTGTATTGGTAAACATGTAGAAATTTAGATGTTATTGCTACTGGATGGTTGTCGGTAATCTCCTTTTCAATAAATAGCTCATGATGGGGATAAATTACAAACATTTTGGCTAGTAACTAATTAAAACCAGTTGTATCTTTTTGCTTGAGATTCCTTGCTTATTCATCATGGCCTTGTGATTCTTGATATCAATGCTTTGCTTCCTTGTTTTATCAGTTTGATTCGACCATTATGTTTGCCGATGGCATAAGAAGAAACTCCTGTTTCCTTGATGAGGGTATGGAATGAGTGTTTTCTAATAGATGTAATTTTACTGAGCTCTTAAAATCCATGATGGAATTCCTAAGCTTTAATTTCAGTTGGCAGGGTTTTGAGATGACTAAAAAGCTTTAATCTCCCAAACACCTCTGCTTGCAATTTCAAAAACGAAAGTTTGTAAGCTGCTATATAACTTGCTGCAATATTAATCTTGATGCTGAAAATCAACACAGTGCTGTGACCTTCAATAGTCAACCAATTTCTAACAAAATTCCCATGAAAATTCTTTAGGCTGAAAAAAATGTTGAAAATTACACAAAATAAAAGGAACAAATAACTTTGTTCGGACTTTTTTCTTGTTGTGATAGTACTTGGTCCTTTATTTATAATTTTATCGACCTATTAGAGACTTTGAACGTATCAACTTTCTAATATAGCAAACCTTAAATGCAGTAAGACTTGATTTTAAGATCGAGTTCTTAACTAGACATGCTTTTAGGTAACAATCACCTAAATGAACCCTTAATTAAATATAAATGCCCTAAGATAACCGTCTCCTTGTTAAAATTTTACTATGAGCAAAATAAATCCTAAGATTGTAATATCTATTTCAATGTGGTTGTGCCCCCTCCTAGTAAAATTCAGCTACATCTTAAATAAATATTGAAAGCCAACCATTATAAGCAGATATCAAATCTTACGGGTAGTGGACTAATCATTATCTATGTGTATGTGAGTGTGGACTGTATGCAAGAAAAGATTAAAAGTTTTATTTTAAAAAACAAAGCAATCAGGTGAAAACAAGAAAAGATGCCTTGGTTTTGTTGTTTTTTCCTTATGTTTGGAATTGATATACACTTGTATACCTAAAGAAATTTCCTTGCATGCCTACAAATATCAATATGGGGACGCCAGGCACGTGCTTGTTTTTGATCCATGTGTATTTCGTGCCTTTCTCATGTCATGTAATACAGTTACTCCTATGATCTAACGGATATTTTACTCCTTTTAGGCATTATAACTCCGTTAAAAATGATCAGTGATATATTTGGTTGGTTTATTATTTTTTCTGGCCTCCTGGAATGATTTGGAGCACATTGTTTTCCATTATCTTGATTTTAGAGAAACAGTCTTTAGTTACTAGTTTTACCTGAGCACACATTATTCTTCTTTCTAATGTCGCTGACTCCAATTGTCACAGGGCATTTGGTTATTCAAGTGAAGATGTTCAAATGGTTATTGAAACAATGGCTGCCCAAGGGAAGGAACCAACCTTTTGTATGGGTGATGATATCCCATTAGCTGTACTCTCACAGAAACCACACATGCTTTATGACTATTTTAAACAGAGGTTTGCTCAGGTTGGGCTTCTATTTTCAGTCTGCATACTACGATATCACCTTGTGTTCTTCTCTCACTGAATGAAATGCTTTTTGGGTATTTGTAAGAAAATGTTTAGTAGGATAGATTTATGTTCTACACATGTTTGGAAATCAGTCATCTTTAAATTGATATATATAAAATAAATGTGTGTGTGTGTGTGTGTGTGTGTGTATTATAATTTTTCAAGATATCGGGCAGTTGCTAAAATAAAGTCAATTCCTTTTATTCAGTAAATCATCTCTTCTGTTCTATGTCTCCACTGTCATTAACTTAACTAACTTCAGTTGCAATTCTGCTCTAAGGCGACTAGCTAACTAGTCAAGCTGTGCATATTCCAATTCTTATTATTATTTTATTTTGTTTTATTTTTGTATATCTACTTTAGTTGCACATGAACATTAGATTGTGGATATTTTTTTTGATAATCCAAATAGATAGCCATTAATGTATGTGTCCTACTTCGAGATTTTATCTTCCAATCTCATGCTATACTCCTGCTTTGATCACTCGCTGTTGAAAGAATTGACAAGCCTTTCTTGTCCTTATCTTGAAGCTATCCATAAGCTAACTTCTACATCCAAAGTGTTCTTGTGGTACTAAGATCTTCTGCCATTTTTTTATTTGGAAGTTATTTTACTTATGTGAATTTGGGAAACTATATTAAATTTAAATCCAATTTTCTGTCTCACTTCTTAAATCAATTGTCAAGTTGTTCATAACTTTTGCAGAACCACAAAAAATTGTTAACAAAACCAGAACAGCAGGCTGAACCAGGGATAAGACAATGAAGATTCCTGAATGCTTAAGTAGAAGCAGAAACTGTTTATATCATTATTGTAGCACTCCAGCTCCTCCGTGATTTTTGTCTGGCTTAGTGATTCCATATATAGGTAGGTTTGATACTAATTTTTTTGAGTGCGGGATTCATTACGTAAAGTGACATCAAGTGCCTTTTTCTTTCTGATTTGCCTTCCTGAGCACTGATAAAATGTGAGATAAATTTAGTGGAACCCTTATAAAATAGGAACTTCAAATCTATGCTCTATGTTTATTTATTCCAAATTCCTTTTCTTTTTCTTAAGTTTTTATTAAAAATTATACTTCCTCCATTCCCAAATAAGTGTCCTTTAAGGTTTAAGTATAGGATTAAGCAAAACATTTAATACCTTAATCTATAGAAGTATTCGAGTAAAATACCCTCTTACAAAATATGCTCCCAATTATTACTCCATTTATTCTCAATTTTCTCCCTAAAACATCACTCATTTAGGAACTGAGGGAGTATAAGCCTTGGTCTTTGTTGCCCTATGCTGCTTTAAAGTATCTTGTGGCAGATTTCTAATTATTAAGCCCTGCTATCAGACTGTTATTATGCAATATTTTTAACAAGATTTTTGTTGAACTGCTGCTGAACTTTATCGTATCATATTTAATTCGAGCACCTGTGCATGCAGTGTTTGTAGATTATAAGTTGCTTGTTTCTCTTAAAGTGAAATGCATTCATCTTTTGTTGTGGGCTGCAATTCTGTGATAAAATTTAATGTAGTCTGACGACATGATATTTTTATTTTCATCGATGATGATATTATTTTGGTTATTCCACTGTGTAAGTTTGCGACTTAGATCATCTTCTGATGATTCTATCTTGATGTTCGTCTGCATGTGTTGTTATTGTAGGTCACAAATCCTGCAATTGACCCTCTAAGGGAAGGTCTGGTAATGTCCCTTGAGGTCAATATTGGCAAGCGTGGAAATATTTTGGAAATTGGACCACAAAATGCAGATCAGGTATTCATTGATTTCAGGATTAGTCTGCACAATGATTTGTGTAAATTCTGTTTTATTTATTTCAGAGATCTTATTATTATGTTGATTCTAGGTCATTCTGTCAAGTCCTGTACTGAATGAGGGGGAGCTTGATGCACTCATGAAGGATCATAGTCTGAACCCTCAAGTATTACATACGTTCTTTGAAATTCAGAAGGGAATACCTGGTTCATTGGATAAAGCAATAAACCAGCTATGTGAAGCAGCAGATGATGCTGTTCGTAATGGTTCACAGCTTCTTATTCTTTCTGATCGTTGTGAGGAGCTGGTATGTGTCTTTTGGGTTTACCATAGATCCTTCCATTGAAAGTCTCATTTTAGGCATGTGGTTTGGCTTCTACCTATTAACACCTTGGTCAACCATAAGAAGGTGCTCCTTTGCTGTTTACCTTATACAAGATTCTCTTATCAATATATGTTCTTCAAGATTAACAGCATAGCTCTCTTGATTTCCTATAGCATTTTCCTTTACAGATTATCATAAGGACTTTCTTCTAGAAATAACAATTGTTGATAGGGTTTGAAAATAGTTAATACAATTTATCAGATGATTATAATATATTGTTAGGTATGTCATATAACTTTGGATATAAGAAACAAAAGGAACATCTTAATGACAAAACTCAAATTGAATTTTCTAGAAAAATTGAAATAACAAGAAGTATCAAATTGATGTAATGTGATTTGTTGAGAGTATGTAAACAGGAAAAAAGTGGATAGTATGGATTCCTCATGTAGAGTTTAGTATAGCATTTCCTATATCTTTATTTGTTGTTTAACCTTTATACGACCATGGTAGTAAAATACTTATTGTCTACATCATCCGCTCTAATTATCATGAAAATTTCTGGTTTTAGAAGATGACCACAAAAGTTCAGATAAAACTGCATGTACATTTAAATAAAATAACATTTTTGTAATGTTTTCCCAAAATTGTGGGCAGGAGCATGTAGCGTTTCCAATGGGAACATAACCAATCTATTTAAAATGTTAAAACCTTCAAATTTGTGATCTTTTATTTGTGAAGTTGCTAGAGTTAGTTTCATGTATAATAAGTAGAACTACCATTTGGCGATCTCTCCTATCTATGAATAATAAAACTGATCTTTGTTAATTACCATATGAAGTCTACTCATCAATTAAAGTCTTTCTATTGTGATCATCAGGAACCAACACGGCCTGCCATTCCAATTCTTTTGGCTGTTGGTGCTGTTCACCAACATTTGATTCAGAATGGCTTGCGGATGTCAGCTTCCATCGTTGCTGATACTGCTCAATGCTTCAGTACTCATCAATTTGCATGTCTAATTGGATATGGTGCCAGGTCTCATATCTTTTATAGCTATGCTCCCTTTTATTTGAATATGAACCAAGTTGCACATTTTATTATTATACCTCATATGATAAAATGTGTTGACAACGAGCCCTAATCATCATAGATGCTTCTGAATCTGCTGCTTATGCACTAACATAGCAGATTTTGATAGTTTATGGTTATAGATTGGTTTAGCTTGTTATTTAGAACTGTAGGGACATATTCTTGGGTTTCTTTTTTGTGGTCACTGCTTTATAAATCACCCCACATTAATTGTTTTAAGTTCTCTTATGAAATTTTCCTTTTCTTTTAGATGTATGAAATTGATACTTCATCATATGCAAAAGTTTTGTTTGTTGTTGTTGACTTTTTTTTTTTTTTTTTTTTTTTTTTTTTTTTTGTGATTGGCTTTGTGTGTAAATCTGCTCTTACATGAACAACATATTGTAATCTTTTATAAAATTTTCTTGTTATTTCAGGAATTTTCCTGTTACTTCAGAGCAAGTTAGTTTCTACTTAAGTGATATTATTAGATACATTGTATTGATGCAATTCTAATGACCCAAAATAAATAGAAATGACAACTATGAGTTTGTGTGCACATTTGTGAATATGCTTCCCTGAAATCATCAATAGCATCACAACAAATTTCTGTTAAGTCAGTCTTTAGGTGCAGCTACTGTTGTGTAGCAAGCTTCTGGTTCTTTATTGTTGAACAATTCCTATTTTCACGCTTATAGATAGTATATTCCCAAGCCACTTTTTCTTTTTCTGTTCATGGTTGGATTTGCTATTTAGTAAGCTTTTTATGGTGAGTTCTTTGTCCTTTCACTGTTAGATTTGCTATTTTGCAGTCATATATTTCTCAACATCTTTTTCTGCTCTCCCCTGAGCCAAAGTTGCACATTGTTGATTTTTGTCCACAACTACTGTTCTTTTTTTTTTTTGCTTGGTCATAGGCAGAGAAAGGCAACTGTTCCCCCCATTTTTTTTTTTCCCTCTTGAGAACCCTTTTGGGTATCTTCACAATTAACCACTTATGTTCCCACCAATATTTATCCATCATTTTAAGTGGATTTCTGTTGATAAGTGTCTGACACATGGAAATGAGACATGATTAGATAGGAAGAACAATTTGAAAGTGGTTTGGATGCATGTGGGAAATGTCGCAAGAAGGCTAATAATATGTATGAACTTGCAAGTATAGAAGCAAGGGGAATAATTTGGTAGGTAATTCACTTTGTAGTGCTTTCTATGCAGATCCAATATGCCGATAAAGCTAAAACATTTTCTGTTTTTTTATGATTCTTTATTCTTCATTGGAACTGATTCTTTCCTGTTTTCCTTCTTGTTGTGATCCATTTTTTTCCTCTCTTTTTATTTGAATGTTCTCTCAATCATTCAGCTTGCAAGGCTATAATTGTCTTCTTTGGCATTCCTGTTCTTTTATTGCATAATTGCCGAAGATTACAGTTTCTAGTATTTCAATGTACAAACTTTCTTTTCGAAACATCATGGTTCAATTAATTATCTTAGGCAATTCTATATTACAATTTACAATCTGTTTCACTTGAAGGAGTTTAATTCTTGTTTTTCTAGCTATTTTTGAATAATAGAGACCTTAAATTTCCACAATCAATCTTGTTTTTGGACTAAATTTAATTAAGGTATTCATAATATCTTCATCTCACTTGAATATTCATGTTTCGATTTAGAACTGATCACCTGTGCTTAATTTTGTGACACTTGGACATTCATACCACAATATTTAAGCCTAATAGTCTACTAGTTGAATCTAAATAGGAATAAATTTCTTCGCCTATTTTTGAATATTGGGAATTCTGTAGTGCGGCACTTAGCTCATTCTCATGTCAATGTGTCACTCATATATGTGGCTTTGTGTTGACATTACCATATCTCTTGGGCGAAGTTGCTTAGATTTTTCCTTATTAAAAGATCCTCATTTGATTGTGTTAATGCAATCCAAACAAGTGATACGCCCCTTGTGTAACCACAAGTGCACGGGTCGTACAAGTAGTATAATGTACCCGAGTGGGTCTGGTAGTCGAATCCACTGGGACTGGTGTAGCTCTTGATACTAGTAATATTTCTAATATCTAGCCGATTCAAATAATTTGGTTGAAATCTAATCCTAAGAAATAAAGAGATATGATAAGAAAAAGAGAAAAAAGAGACAGGGTTTGGGTTGAAAAGACAGTAGTGGAAAGGATAGTGCCTCGGATTAATCTCCTCAACAAATGTATTATCTTGGCAATGATTACATGTATATCTCCTTGGACCGTGGTGAACACATACAGAGAGTTTGATAATGTAAGACTTCACTCAAGGCTCGGAGCGGACTAAATCCCTTCCCTAATGTGTGCCATAGCTAGATGGGTCACTCAATTATCATCTAGACAACGGATGTGTAACTAAGGTTAACATGCGTATTGATTGCAATTGCAACTATGGGGAACATGCACGCCAAATCAATACTCACGCAGCTAGTAGCAATTCCCACGTCGAGTTTTGCAACATACAACATCAAGGCAATCAACACAAAGATGAGCAACCATGATAAAGAAGAGGGAGACCACAAGGAAACTAACAAATCAAAGCAATTAAGTTCAATACATCACAAGTCAAGAATCATAATCCACAGCATCGAATGACGGTTAGCCCCTCATGGTTCTACAATACATCAAAGAAAACAAGATGAAATGCTATTCATAAAACTCCTTTCTTGCTTCACAATCCTCGTTGGAGAGGGATCTATGATGATCTTGCCGGCATTCCTCCATTCCCACGACAATTTCGCCTCCCAGATCCAGCCTTGAATGGTGGCAAGCTCTGCCCCAACCCTTCTCTCAGAAAAGAAAAAAAAGATCCCTTGAAAACCTAATTTTGGTTCTTAAAAACACCATTCCCGATGCAAGCACGACCGTACTTTTGGCCATGCTCTTGGCCATGCTCATCTCGGAATGTCGTGGAACTCATTCTCGGCGCAATTGTAGCTCAACCTGAAAAGTGCACGGGTGTAAGCACGCTTGTGCTTGTTGTCCGTGCTTCAAGAGCACTGTGGTGCTAGGAGCCATGGAGCCGTGCTTTTTTCTCTGTGAAAATCCTAGTAAAGCGCACGACGTAAGCACGCTCGTGCTTACTGACCATGCTTCAAGAGCATGATAGTGCTAGTGGCAGTAAAACCGTGCTCTTCAGTTTACTCAAATAATAGTGAAGTGCACAGGCAGTAAAACCGCATGGTCGTAAGCGTGGGCGTGCTTCCTAACCGTGCTTGTTCAGAAAAGTTCATTCCAACTTTGTTTCACGTCAAAATTTAACTCTTTTCATTCCTTTCAATCCAAGACATGGTTATTAGCATCAATTAAGAAATATACCCAAAGTAGTATCGATTTATAATAAAAGAATGCAAAAAGGACAAGTGAATTATGCGATAGGGTATATAAAATATCTATATAAAATGCACTCATCAACAAGCAAACAGACTATGAAGGAAAAGATGTATATTAGGAGGAGTGACCATGAGATACACTAAAGGATCAACTGATCAACAACTTCTCAATATTTAGTAGGACCAACTAAAAGTGTGTCATCATTTGGAGAGACTTTAGCATTGTACTTAAAAGTAGTAACTATAGTTTTTCATTAATAAGACAAGCACTATTAAGTATTGGAAAGTGCATATTTAGTTTGCGAGAAGATATAACCATGAGTTAATGAAGTGATTTAAATGCATCGAAAAAGGTAAAGGGCATATTTTTTCATTCAAATAACTTTGCTAGGTGATTCGTAAAAATGACAAAAAATCATTCGAGTCATCTCCAACAATGATCGTATTATCCTCATACAATAGCAAAAGAATTTGCCATGAGAAGAGGCGCGAGTGAATAATCATTAGGTGAGTTAGTAAAGCCACGTTGGAGTATGCTGAACTGAATTTGTCAAATCAAGCATGATGTGCTAATATGGGATGCAAAGAAGGTCCAACTCATACAATCTAGCAACTCCATGGTCTGCCCCAATCTTAAAGCCTATTTGCGGATCTTGCAAACAAAGGAAGTACCCCCGTAAAGGCTATATGATACCCTCAATCAGCCAATTAACTAACATATAATAAGCTAGCAGTAGTTTGGGGATATGCAAAATATGATCAAGAGTGAGTTGGGATAAAATTTAGCCAACAAATTCCTTGAATGGGCCTAACAGAGCCATGAGCAATATCAACTAGTTTGGAAGTATCAACAGAAGAAGAGTTAGTGTACCTAGGTACATCTAAAGGAGTTATATGATCAATAGCACTAGAATCAATCAAGTGGGAGAAAGATTAACTGAATTGGAAGTTTGTGCTAAGTGGGAAGATTGCAAACTGTTAGATAAACAAAATTGTTGAAGTCGTTTTGACAAAAATGTTTAAGCTTATTGTTCAGATACCTTTAGAGAAAAAGAAGGTATGTGTTGATTAGCAAATATATCTGATAAGACATTAGTAAAAAAATTCTGCTCATGTCCACTGTTTTGTTGTGGTTACCTAAGAATAGATTGTGAGTGAGACGTGGAACATATCCACGCCTTAGGGGGCGACCACTACCTTGACTACAACCATACCTAGTTACGCACAAGAGTTCTTCCAATGCCCTTTCTCATGGCAATAACTACACTTATCTTAAGTGAGTTTAGAGACATAGGTTTTGTTGTGAGTTAAATGGAGCTTATATTAGCAAAAACAATGGAAGAATTTTGAGATTTACTAATGCTAAAGATGGGAGAAACAGAATCAAACTGAATCTCTTCTGTAATTATGTTGTGTGCTTGTGAAGCAATTATACACAAGTGCACGTGTTGTATCAAGTAATAAAGTGGGCAAGAGTGCGAGATGTCAATCCCACGAGAGTAATGATTTCTAGTACTAACCTTCTTCTCGTTATCTAGCCTATAAAAAATGATGAATCAGTTCAAGAATCAAAATGAAAGTAAATAAATGAACAACAAATCAAATAAGAATCAAGAACAAAGGCGATGAATAAATTCAGAGTTAAGCTTAACAAGTTGTTCTTAACATGAAAAATAGCACTTGAATCATAAATCCACCTTAGATTTCTTTGGCTTTCAAGAAACTGTCTAAAGATTATACTCAAGATCATTGAATTGTGAAGATTCCTTTATTGTGCTAATCCGCTTTTCAAGCCAACTAACAACTAATTCGGTAAGGAGTGGATTGAAATCCTTTTCTAATTCCATTCTCCTTATGATTGCTTTACCCGTTCAATGAATCCTTCTATTAGGTTTAACCCTAATCTGAGGAGTTTGTCTCACCCTATCTCTAGGCGCTCGATCATCTTCTTCAAACATGCAAAGGATTTCTCAATCTTAAATGCATGGATCAAATATGAATCAAAGCTTTCACTATATATGATTCAAGGCATTCAAGGGCACAATTGAATTACAAGATCAAGAGAATTATATTGATAGAAAATGAGATCATAAAGCAAGATACTTATAAGGTTTCATCACAATCCAAGCACCTTTGAATTTGGCTCCTTATCATCAAGTAGATCACAACAAAGCATAAGAAAGATTGAACGAAATCTAAAATCATGATCAATTCCTCGAGCTTTACGTCCTTCTTGAGCTGATGGACCCCTTCCAAGGAGACTTGCTTTGAAATCCTTAAAGTCTTCGATCTTCTTCTTTGATTTGCTTAGAACTCTTGAATTTTTAGCCTACAACTCTCCATGGCCAAGGTTCTTCTCATTATCTCTCAAAAATACTCATCAATCCTCCCAAAGAATCTCCAATGGAAGCCAATTGAAGTCAAAGTCAACCAAAAAGTTCTTTTTTCTAAGCCACTTCCTCTGTTTATAGACACCGAAATCGGGCCTAAACACGGGATCAACCACGGCTATGGTTTGTGCCGTGGTTATTAAATCAGAAATGGAGATTTTTGGCTTCAACAAGACCATGCCTATGTTGAGAAAACCACAGGCGAGGTTGGCCAACAATGGCCATGTTTCTGGGTGCAGTCTTTTCAATTTCTTGATTTTCTTGATTTTCTTGATTTTCTAGAAGCATATTCTCAACGGCCGTGGTTCGTTGGTTGTGGTGCTCTTTGTCTCGAGTCTGGATTCTAATTTGGTTATAGAACACTCCACAGTTGTTACCACGCCGGTGATAGTGCCTGTGTTAACTCCACAAATGTGTTTTCTTCATAATTGGAATCCAAAATGCTCCAGAATCCACACCTTTTTTCTAGAGATGTTTATTATGGCCTAAAAACATAATATGAGTGAATTAAGTACTAGAATTAGTGAATTCATCAAAGAAACAAGCTAAATGGTTCAAATATTTGATATGAAAACATGTTCAATCAAGCACTTATCAAACTTCCCCACACTTAAGCATTTGCTTGTCCTAAAGCAAAAGAATATGAAAAATAAGTGCTTGACCTTGGGCCTCAAGGATGTAGGAGTCATTAAAGTAAAAGAAGAAATCCAAAGTATCCGATGGAACTTATAAATTTAGCTAGAAAAATAGTTTTCCCTTATTCAAGGTTTCTTATGTGTGTGAAAAGTCTTCCCAACTTCGCTAATCTTCAATTTCGATTAGGTTAGACAAATTAAAGATTGTACCTGCTACAGTTCCAATCAGTATGAAACAATATTGAATACTGCCAAACATTTGCCGCTACAGTACTGAGGAATTTAAATAAAACCAAAGTTATAGTGCCATAACTAAGATCTCTTTTCTTTCTTCACATCCTAGCTCTTGATACCATGTTAATGCAAGCAAGCAAACTATGAAAAAAAGACGTAATATTGAACTAAAAGAATATTTCTCTCACTAAAATACAATTGAGGTACATTCCTCTTTAGATAAGAGTAGGATTAGTGTTAGATTTTGTATTTTGTACTAGTGGGCCCTATATAGGTTATACATAAGCCTA
Source organism: Dioscorea alata (assembly GCA_020875875.1). Classification (NCBI taxonomy): domain Eukaryota; kingdom Viridiplantae; phylum Streptophyta; class Magnoliopsida; order Dioscoreales; family Dioscoreaceae; genus Dioscorea; species Dioscorea alata. Next base: position 7,711,697 of record CM037017.1, on the reverse strand, counting down.
TGGGCCTTACACCAAAAAGTCTCAAGACTTAGTGGCTCAACCCATATACCTATATATAAACCCATAACACTTCTATAACACAACCGATGTGGGACTATATTTCCAACACCCTCCCTCAAGTTCAACTGGGTCATTTTTTTTTTTTCCAAGTTTGAACTTGCTCAGACTTGTACACCAGAGGTCTGTTTTTACCAGGACTTGTATACTACTGTGTCTCAGAGGTCCTACACACATGGACTTGTACACTACTTGTGTCTCAGAGGTCCTACTCACATGGATTTGTACACCACTTGTGTCTTTTTTTTTTTTTTAAATGGGCTCCATTATATTTCTCTGATACCATGTTAGATTTTGTATTTTGTACTAGTGGACCCTATATAGGTTATACATAAGCCTATGGGCCTTACACCAAAAAGTCTCAAGACTTAGTGGCTCAACCCATATACCTATATATAAACCCATTACACTTCTATAACACAACCGATGTGGGACTATATTTCCAACAATTAGGTTTTTTAAACTTAACCTAGAAGACATTAATGCCCTGATACTTTAAAAATAGATCTTATTACTCTAACCGATTATTGTTATTTGGTCATTCATTTCATCCATCAACTAAATTTGATTAGATACAATGTTTTTTATAAGATAACTTTTACTGCCACCCTTTTTAACCTGATTTTTTTTTTTATGCAAAATTAATCAATTTATATTGTCAAGGTAGGTAAAAATATTGCTTATTATTGTTGTTTATATTCTGAATTCATTCTTTTACTGAAAATATTGATATTTGTTGTTTTACTATTTTGGTAGTGCGGTTTGCCCATATTTGGCGTTAGAAACCTGCCGGCAATGGCGTTTGAGCACTAAAACTGTGAACCTAATGAGAAATGGGAAGATGCCAACTGTTACAATTGAGCAGGCTCAACGGAACTTCTGTAAGGTTTGTAAATCACCTTAAATTACTATATGTTGCTCACACCTAGCAAATTTAAAGTTGTTAGTCAGGGACTATATATGGATTATATAAAAGCCATATGTTGAGTATCATAGCTCTTAATTGGTTCTAAACTCTTCTTTTCTGTGTTAATTTGTTGCAATTTTTCATGATTTAATCTTTGTCTATTTTCTGCTTGCATCAGTAAGTTCTATATGGAATATTCTATATCGAAGGATCATACTCAAATCATTATACTGAAATGGCCAGATGATGAAAGTATTCTAGTGATTCTATCTCCTTATTTGCTTTTGCTAGTCTTAAATTTTTATGATAACTTATCACTTGGCTCTTGCAGTCTTTTATATTAGCAAAATTTATTATAATCCAGCCTTCTAGATTTGATATGCAATAATCATTGGTTAAGGGGTATATATGTAATTATATATATGCATGATTTAATAAATTTTATATGGAAAATGAGTTTTTACATGGGCACCTTTGATATTATTTATAAAGAAATAGAGGATGGTTAAAATTGGTTAAATACATTGTGCCATGGTGGGACAAATGTATTCCACAGGTGAGCGTGAGATAAAAATAATTATAGATATGACCCATATTATTTATTTATTTGATTTTTTAATTGTTGCCCTAAAAATGATAGGATTTCTGTCAAATGGGATTTAACAAAATCAGTTATTTGTTCCTCTTTTTTCTTTTCTTTTTTTTTTTTTTTGAAATTTATCCTCATGCTAATGCAGCCTATAATTAAATCATTGATTATTTGATATTTATGCTTATAATTCATACATTAGGAGGGATGCATAGTTCACGATGATCATGAAAGAATAATGTCAAAAAGCATGACCACTCAGGCTGTTTTTTCTAGGCATTACGTACTTGCTTAATTGTGTGTGAAAATATTTGCACAAGCCTTTCATTAGGAAGTATTTATGAACATAAGCAAATAGGAAAGTACGAATTAACATTTCTTGTGAAGATGCATATAGCAATCTCATGGCATGCCAATGCTGGATAGTGGTAGAAATTTGAATATATTGATACCTCCCTAATATACTTTTTAATTTTTTATATTTCTACCCCTCATTCTTGTATTTTTATCCCTTCTAAGATCATTTCATGGATTTTTTATTTCTTTGTAAGTGTTACATTATATGTTAAAATAAGACTTGTATAATGTTAATCCTGTAAAAACCTTCAACTTTGAAGGGAATTTACGACCGCATCATAAAGTAAAGCCTACTTAATATCAATAGTGCAGGACCAGCCTTCAACTTTGAAGGAATCTTACAATTGCATGTGACTTTTGTCACTTATTTCTTCATCTATCAGAACTTAATTCTATGGTTTACATCTTCATTAGCCTTGCATTTGTTTTTTGTGCCTAATATTTCTTTACTGTCTTTAATTGGTTATGGTTTCTTTCGTAATCAGGCAGTAAAATCTGGTCTTCTGAAGATTCTTTCTAAGATGGGTATCTCACTGCTTTCTAGGTTTGTAGAATAAAACTCTTGATATTTCAACTATAAAATGCACTCAGTTTCATCATTGCAGAGTGTTGTTTCAGTTGAATTCTTTGTTTGTAATTTTTTCCCTTAATTCGTTTATTTTATTTTTCTAAGTTATTGTGGGGCGCAAATATTTGAGATATATGGTCTAGGGCAAGAAATTGTTGATCTTGCTTTCTGTGGAAGTGTGTCCAAGATTGGTGGACTAACTCTTGATGAGGTAATTTAAATTAAGAAAAAAGAACTAGCACTTGTTGATGTTTCTGTGCAATATTACAGCAAGTTGTGATGTTTAAATGACATAAATCATATGTATTTTCTGATGCAACACATGATGGTGATCTTTCTAGATTTTGTTATAGTTGTCTTCCCTTAGGATTATAACAGTAGTTTCTGAAAAAGATAACTTCAATACTTACAATGCAAGGTGCAGGAATTAGGAGAAGAGAATAGTTTGTTAAGTTAGGTGCCATATCGATAACTATATTTGAATGCCCACAAAGTTTAGTTATCCATATCACGTACAAGTATTACATGCATTCTTTGCAGCCAAATGGCACTGCTTTGACTTGAGCTACTATGTTTTAACTTTCATATGTAAAATTTTATGCAATGATTTGGCACTGGTGCTAGTGTGAGTCTGACTTATGCAAACATCTCTTTGTAATTGACTTATTGCAGCTCCCTACTTTAGTCTTATTACTGCCAATTGGTTTATCCTTGCTTAATATAGAACATTTTAGCCACTTTCTTTTTTATATTGCTGCATCTATGTGAGTGGACTAGACAAATTTAATCAACATGGAGAAAAATATTTTGCTTTTTTCTTCCCTTGTAGCCTCCTGTATTACATGTTTTGGAAAGTGATCCTTCTTGACTCCACTTGGGGATCTTGTATATTTAGTCCTTCTGCTGACCAGCTGAGGGGGTTTTTTGTGGAACCTTCAGTTGATCATGTTCCCTACATAAATTGGGAAATATTATCTCCATTATGTCTAATGGGCATTGGGCATTCCAAATTTCCAAGGTTCTAAAATTTGTTTGAGGAAGGGAGATGTATTGGTTTTCACATATGCCTGAAATAATGCAATTATTCTGCAAGTCAAACCCTCAGTCAAGATACTATAGAAGCAGCTAAAGAATATTTGGTTTATTGAGGAGTTTATGTTTGTCTGGAAATTGTGCCAAGTTTTGTTGAATACTGTTCCTGGAAGATTGATTCTCTTAAATGTTCAATTATTAATTGTTGTACATCTTAATAGCAGCATGTTTTGATGAGATTTATTGATGCTCTTTGTTTCAGATGTTTGTTTTTTGCTATATATATATATATATATATATATATATATATATATATATATATTCACGAATTTTCATTCTCTAAGGGTTGATTGTCATTTTGCATTAGAGATTTTTAGATCCTTTTGAGTTTCCTAGGAAGTTGGTCATCATAATAACAAAGTTAATGGAATTGGATAACCTTGATAATTGAACCAGCACCCTTTGGACAATAACTATCCAGATGAGAAAGTTCAGGAATACAGTGATGAAATATTGCTCATACTTATGCAATTCAGACAGAACTCTATTTAGCATTCTTTTTATGAGTTGAACCTTGTGAAGGGTCGAATTCTTTTATTCAAAAGTTCATTGTTACACCTATTAAGACTAATTTATAGGCTTAGTAGTGTGATCATTGCTTCATTGATAAGTACCACATTTGAATCCCATTAATATTCACTCATTTGTAAGGCTACCAACTTTTTACCTACTTAAATAAGTATCATTTGTATGTTGATTCTCAGATTCTTGTGATCTCCACCACTTGCTAATTTTTTAAGTCTACAATTTATTTTTTGATGACCAGATCTGTTCTTGCTTCTCTCAGTTTCTATTTTCGAAACTACAACTTGTGCAATTGACATTTATGAAGATTAATGATAATAGAAGGTCTACAATCCTACCTGTTTATTTTTGGGGATAACTGTTTCTGGGGTTTTGTTAATATTGAGCTTATATCTTTCCTGGTGGTGAAACTGTTATCTATAAATTAGTAATTTTTCAATCATACTGTTAAGAACTTCATGGTAATTTAAGAAACTGAACATTATTCTTTTTATTTACATTTTTTTGTAATCATTTTGATTCTTGATCCGAGTGATTCACATAATGTGTTAATAATTTAGTGTATAAACTGTTGCTTATTGAAGATATATATATATATATATATATATAATCTTTATTTTTATTTTTATTTATTTTATTGTAATTATTATTTATTATTTTTTTGGACGTAGTTGGCTAGGGAATCCTTGTCATTTTGGGTAAAGGCATTCTCTGAAGATACTGCCAAGAGGCTAGAAAATTTTGGATTTATTCAGCACAGGCCAGGAGGTAAAGTTTTCATATTTCCACTTCCTCTGAAATTTTAACTATGCAGCTACGCTATGGTAATGTTATCCTTGATTTATTTTTTCTATCGAGACAAAGCAGTGCATTGATACTAGTTGCAATATAAGAACTTTATTCAGTTTCTTGTTTTTTTTTTTTTTTTCCTTTTTTTTAATGTGGGATTCTTCAACTAAAATATATGTTGTGATGAATTATTAATTTTTTCTCATTTGTTTCATGCAAATTAACCTCTTGGTTACACTTGGTATTAGTCTATTATAATGTTTTTACTGCTAGTCTTCCATCAATATTGGCCCGTCTATTCTCTTTGTCCTTTGCGAGGTGATCTAGCTTTTTTTCTGTTATAATTCAAGCCTATCTCAATAACATGGAGCTTGCAGTGTAGCACGATTTAAGTTGAGAAGTCACAACTAGGCCGAAAGAAGCAGTTGTCTTTCAACCTTACCTTTACTCTGATATTTATTCATGGTATTTGGACCGGGTGATTTCTTTACAAAGAATTCTACTCATAATAATTATCTGATGGAGATAAGTTTCAAAACGTGTTGTTTATTTGGAGCACATTAATTTTAGAAACTGCAATATCAGAAAAATTGTCTACATTAGGCAAAAGTCAGTACTAGGTGTCCAACTTGCTATGCTGACTGGCCTGAGGCTTGCTTAAAAGGGATCCTTGTCATGTTATGCTAGCATAACCAACAACCCTCCAATGGTTGTGTTGCTAGAAAAAGGGCAGAATGAATTCATAAAACATGTGATTTTCTTTGAAAAGCTTAAATTTATATTTTTGATAGCCAAACATACAAAAAAATTTCCATTTCTAAATGAAGTCTTCATGTGAGTTTATTTGAGTAAATAATATTCCTATACCGGTAAATTTTGATTGAGTATATAAAATTGGTTCTCATCCTGTCACTTCAAACTTTTCTGTTGAGTTGGGCTCATATAATGTGCTTGGTAACTTTGGCTTGCATTTAAAATGGTGTTAGAGCCAGTTAGCTTTATTTGGTTACAACATTTCTGCTATGTATCAAGATGGTGCACTAGAATAACTAGTGGTCCTGTATATGATAATTAAATCAATTTGAGTTTGAATTTATAGGACTAGGTCCTCATTCTATCAGCTTAAGATTTTCGGTTGAATTGGGCACAAGTTATATGTGATTGTTTTGCATCTAACAGCTTCTCAGACATGTCAGGCATTGTTTTCTTGTAATTGTACATGAACTGTCATGTCCTTGATCTTCTTTGTGTCTATCTTCCCCATATCCTTGAAAAATATTCACATCTGAAGATAAGCTTGGTTCTGTTGACGCCAATAAAAAATATATATTTCTCTTTTGGTGATAAAATTTGGAATATTAAGCAACTGAGAGAATTTTTGGTCTATAAAAAATTTATATAATTATTTTTTTTATTATTACATTTCTTGTTTTTCAAATGTATCAATTATTTGAAAAAAAAGAAAAAGAAAAGATGCTTGTTAGAAAATAGCAATAAGATCTCTATATTCGTAGGCACACTTTATGTAACATCATATGATAATCATATTCGTAGGAAATTTGTTGTTAAAGCTTATGGATTGAATATAAAATGCTTATATCATTGTCTTCTGGGACTGGAAGATTGAATAAATAATATAAACTAATTCTTTTAATATGGTAATCATTTGTTATCAGCCCATCTTGCATGCACTTTAACACAACTTTATAATTTAATAGAGTGTCATCCAGAACAATGAAAACAAATCAAAATTTTTATCTTTTAGTAATAAGTAGCATTTATAAGAGCACTGTAGCACTAGTGATATGTGAGTGTGCTAATTTGGTAAAGTTCAAATATATTTTTGTGAAGACAAATCAACTACAAAATGTGTGGTATCATAAATGTAGCTACCTCAAAATCTAGAAGTGCAATATCTAAGATAAGAGCAATTTAGAAAGAAATGCTTGATGGAAAATTAATTTTGTTTATATTAATTGAAATTGAAAATTAAAGTCTTTTTTAGTAGTTCTTGGTCTTTTTAATAATCAGTGCAAAAGCTGGTAATGCATAATTTGCTCAATTTTTAATGCTGAAGTTCCATCAAGCTCTACATAGTAGCCTCAATTCTGGATTTCTGGGTTAGTCCAATCTTGGTCAAACCTAGCCCATTATCTAGTAAAATAATGCTAATAAACTACTTTGCAATACTTACTAACAATCAGGAAAGGAAAGAGATATCTTCTCTTAAAGCTAACTTAAAAGAATGATGTAATTTCAAATACAGGGTTTTTAGTCTCTAGTGATTCTACCTACATCTTTATCTAATTTTCTACAAACCAAACAACTTCTTAATAGAAAGCAGGCATACATATATTTGTATCTCAAATCAGAAAATTTTTGTACGCATCCCAGTAATTTTTTTTTTTTTAATGTTAGTCCAATTTTTGAAGTACCTATTGATTATGAACTATTGGTTCTATCCAATTATTCATCACTTAGTACTAGTTTTCATGTCAAGCGAACCAAATTTTTGTATAGTTAAAGCATGATCAGTTGATATCATCTTCAATAGTAAGTGCTCAAGCTAATTTGGAAAATTATAGTCTATTGATTGTGCATGTTAGATTTTTATATTTTGTATTAGTGGGCCCTATATGGGTTATACATAAGCTTAGGGGTCTTACACCAAAAAGCTTCAAGACTTAGTGGCTCAACCCTTACACCTATATATAAACCCATTACACTTCTATCACACAACCGATGTGGGACTATATTTCCAACACCCTCCCTCTAGTTCAACTCTAGTTCAACTGGGTCAGTTTGAACTTGCTCAAACTTGTATACCAGAGGTCTGTTTTTTACCAAGACTTGTACACTACTTTGTGTCTCAGAGGTCCTTTGGGCCCTATATGGGTTATACATAAGCTTAGGGGTCTTACACCAAAAAGTCTTAAGACTTAGTGGCTCAACCCTTACACCTATATATAAACCCATTACACTTCTATCACACAACTGATGTGGGACTATATTTCCAACAGTGCAAGAGAATTTAAATCATTTGAATTTAATATAAAGGTTGTAGAGGCTTTGTAAACTAAATATGTTGGAAAACTTTGAGCTTTGGTGTAAGGAATGAAACAGCATGGCTCTGGTAGCTAATAGGTCCTATAACTTGGTGTTTTCTTTGACTGAACTTCACATAGTTCTTGGTGGCTTAAGGAGGAAGAATGATCTCAGTGGTTTTGAGGTTAACTTTAGCATAGTTCCCTGGCAAGAAGAAACTGAGATTGGAAAGGAAGAAAAGAGGCAAGAAAAAGTAGGAATTGTAAATTGAGACTAAGAAATAAAATGAGATAAGAGTTGTTTGTCTTTATTCTTAATATTTCTTGATCGATTTCTTGAAAAATTAACTAATACAATGAACTGGTGTTGTGGCACATTTGTTACCTGATTCCAATGACTTGGTTAAGCCAGATTTTCAAAATATTTATTTTTGTTGATCCCTTTTCTAGAAAGGTAAATGTCTTGACTTATGTGAATAATTAGTTGTAGACAAAAGTGTTTAGGTAAAACCTGCTATGCAATTCATAATTATGTGAAGAGGACAAGGAAAAATTTTGCCTTTAGATTACTAACTCTAAAAGGTTGTTTGCTCGTGGTGTGGTTGGAGCAAACAGTATAGTGTGAAACATTGAAATGATTAAATGAATTGAAATGCAAACTGACTTCTAATTTTGCATTACGTCATGCATATATGAATCATGTAGAATAAATGATATGAAAATTAAATTCCAAGTCAATATGAATTGGGCTCCCCATGCAACGTATCTAATTACTAGACATTAAGTTCGTAATATTATCTGAGCTGTCACTCAAGTTATTTTTCTTTGTTTTTTATCTGATTCAGGGGAATATCATGGAAATAACCCAGAAATGTCAAAGCTGCTGCATAAAGCAGTTCGCCAAAAGAATGAAAGCGCATATGCAATCTATCAGCAACATCTTGCCAATCGACCTGTAAATGTGAGTTTTATTTCTTAATATGTTTTAAAGTGCACAATTATATTTAATGAATAGTGACAATTTCAGTTTACTTGTATATGGTGTTAGATCTATAATTAATATGTACACCTTCTTTCTCAAAAACTCTAGGTTCTTCGCGATCTCCTTGAATTTAAAAGTGACCGATCACCAATCCCTGTTGGGAAAGTTGAATCAGCGTCTTCAATAGTCCAACGCTTTTGTACAGGTGGGATGTCTCTAGGAGCTATTTCTAGGGAAACACATGAAGCAATTGCTATAGCAATGAACAGAATAAGTGGAAAATCCAACTCTGGAGAAGGTGGTGAGGTATGCATATATGTTACACTCACGTCTTAGACTATAATAGATAAGGCAGGGTAACTGAGCTATGTACTCCATCCAGGATCCTATTCGATGGAGTCCACTAACAGATGTTGTTGATGGGTATTCTCCAACACTTCCTCACTTGAAGGGCCTTCAGAATGGGGATACTGCTACTAGTGCAATTAAGCAGGTAAAAGGATGAAAAAGGTCCACTTATTAACAGGCATGTTAATCATCGGTTTTGTTCTGCGGCTTTATGTTTAAGCAACAATATGTGCACTATTAATTTTTTTGTGTAGATTTATTTCATAGGGCAGTGGGAAAAACCATTGGTGGACTAGCTTCAAGGGAGAGAGCTGATAAATTTTAAATTTTTGCTGGTTGCATCTGTTTAACTCTTGTCAAATCAGGAACCACTTGTAATTGCTGGAAATTTTACTTTCATCTAGAAGATATTTTTGCATCTTCATGCCTGCATGTGGTTGTAAGAAGTGATTGGCATTTATTTATGTGTTATGGTTGTTGCATTGGCCTTGTGAGAACAATTAACTGCAATCAGTATATAATCATTTGAACCATAGACCATGGTTTTGTATTCAAAATTTTTGTTTCTATCAGGTTGCTTCTGGACGATTTGGGGTCACTCCAACCTTTTTGGTCAATGCTGACCAATTGGAGATTAAAATTGCACAAGGTGCAAAACCTGGTGAAGGAGGGCAACTGCCAGGAAAGAAAGTTAGTGCTTACATAGCCAGGCTAAGAAATTCTAAACCCGGAGTTCCACTAATCTCTCCACCTCCACATCACGACATTTATTCAATTGAGGATCTTGCTCAGTTAATTTTTGACCTTCATCAGGTATAATATGTAGTTGTATAAACTTTCATATGTTTATGCTATCAAAATCCTTTTCATCATTGAACAATTTTATATTATTAACTTCGTTGATTTCATGTAATTAGACGATACCTAACTGATTTTTGGAAGTAACTAGGTCAATCCGAAGGCTAAGGTGTCTGTGAAGCTTGTGGCAGAAGCAGGGATTGGGACTGTGGCATCTGGGGTGGCTAAGGGCAATGCTGATATTATTCAGGTGTCGGGTCCTAACTTTTTTGTATTTGTGCTACAACGAATTAGTTTATTTTCAATTACTTTTGTCTTTCTTAGACCATGATTGTTGCCTTCATTACCAAAAGCCTTATCCCACTTATGTGGTGTTTACACTGAAATTAATTATTTAGAGAAACAATAATCGTGTGAGCTGCTAGCATTTGATATTGTGAATTTCTGGATATCGTGCAGTCTTCCGATGTTATTTTTTACTGTGTTTATATCATATTGTTTCTTTCCTTTTCCTTGTGCAATGCAATATAACCTGTCTACATAGATAACCTAGTTATCTTCGCATTTATTGGAACTTGGTAAATGATCAGGTCACTCCACTTGCCTATGCACTACCATTAGACTTCCCTTTCACAAGAAGGCTACATAAAATGTAATTTTTATCTTGGCCCATTGGAAGAGTTTCCCATGTGGTCAACTGACACGGGTTATGCGATGCAAATCAACGCCATGCGGCACTTGCTCGATCACAAGTCAGGCTAACGCCTCGGAAGTCAAGAACGCCCAAGAATAGCCAAAGAACGCCACAACCTGAAAGGAAGATGGGTGATAGACACCAAATATGAAGAGAGAAAAGATAAACTCTCTTATATTGAGAATGAAGCTTTACAACTTAGGCCAAGACTATGATCAAGGCTCACCCTAGAACCACCTTGGTTCACTAAGGTTACAAGAGAGGAGACTCTTCTTGTGAGAGCTGTTGAAGAGAAGAAATGAGTGAAGAATGGAATGCCTTCAAATGAAGGAGGATAGCTCTTCTTATAGCCCTTTGGGAGGAATCCAAGCCAAGGGGATTTGGACGAACGCCAACCGAGAAGTTCCTTGTCCAAGCACTAACAAACGAGGTCTGATCCCAAGCCAAGAGGAAGAAGCCGATATCTTCTCCTATTCGTCGCGTCCCGTTGGTCCTGCGTGCTCCCCACTTGTCTCCCACTAGCTAAAGGTTGTCTCCTGTCTGTCCACAGCGCCAGATAATCACTGCGCATCCGCCCCGGGATGTCTCGATAGTCCCTGACTGATCGAGAGACAGTCTTCGCCCGTACGCGTCTGCTCGTATGGTATAAATCATAACTCCTCGTCGCCTAAGTCTTGGTCATAAGCCGGGCGGGTTGCCACTCCGCCCTCGGTCATGAGTGCCGATCATGTCCGAGTAAAATAAGACCGCAAAGAAATCAGTTTAAGGGAATGGAATAACCATCCCCGGCTTCCCGGCCTCGTCATATCTGCGCCAAGGGTGTGACGCCGAAAGCCCTGTCACATCAACCATGATATAAGTTAGTTTGGGCAATTTAGCTCATGTGAAATCCTGTTCTTGTGCCAATAAAATATATATGGTTGAAGTTAATCAAGTGTATGCACCAAGATTTTATTCCACCTAATCAACTAGTTAAACGATCAGAGCTTCCAGTGACATGGTAAAAGGGATGATTTCATGCTCGTGTTTTATGTTGTGTGACCGCAAGCGTACGGTTTTACCAAGTAGTATTTAAGATATCGATCCCACAGAGACGATGGTGTTGATTACTGATTAACTGCAAATAGAGATTAGCTAGGTAAATATATAATATGAGTGTCAAAGGAGTAAAACAGGGAACTTAAGTAAAAGAAAATCTGCAGAAATTAAAAGTAGAAAAGTCTTAGCTACGAGGACAGTTTCAGAGATATTAATCCATAGGATGGGCTTCGCACAAGGTGTAATGGAAGGTATCTTTTGAATCTCTCTTGAATCAAAAAAGGTTACTTTGAAGGCAATTGCCAAAAGAAATGCTTGCAATCATCTTTCAAGGTATAACAAGGTGGTTAATCTAAACTAACCCCTATATTCATGGTGGTTAGCCTAAATTAGGCCCTTAACCGCAAGAAAATTGATCAAAGCCTCAAGAAATCCAACCTAGGGTCTCAAGTTTGGTTCCAAAAGGATCCAAGACTCAAGGTTCACCTTTCAGTATACCAAGGCCTCTAAAATCATACAAGTCAATGCTTTCACATCCTCAAGCTACAAGAATTTAGAACCAAATCAAAGCATGATATCATTGAAAGAAAAGAGTATTCCAAAACATAACCATTCCTCCACAACCTTGGGCTAAACCCAATCCTGGGCTAAGAGTTTTACTCTTCCATAACAAGATTACAACTAAAAGATTAAATCCAAGCATTTTCATCTCAAAATACAAAGATCCAAAAACTAGAGAAAACTTCCTATTCTTTTCTGCCGAAGCTTCCTTTCAGGTCCCCTCCTTTCGGATTTCCCCCCTGTCAGCCTCCCTTTTTCATGCTTTCCTCCACTGCTTTTCAACTCACTTTTCTATATCCAGTCTGGATCCCATTGTCTTTATGTTCCACAATTAGCCCTACTACACACGTGGGTCATATTTCTTGCTTGGCTTGGCCTTTTTCTATTTCCTCAGCTGCCAACTAGTTCCAATCCTTTTCTTGGGCCTCTTTTACTCCAGCACAATCTCCCTAGATGCAAGGAATGCTAAAAAAACAAATTTGAGCTAAAGAGAAGAATTTCACACAAAAGTTAAGAAGAATGCATGATGAGATGACAAAAATGGGGTCTAATACATAAAATATATTGTAAAAAGTTGACTACAACATTTTATTATGGAACCTGTTTGTGAAACAGGTATTACTGTGTTTCTATAAGTCTGGACCTGAAATCTCAATTTGAACTGTTTACTACTGCTAGTAGATTGAAATTGTTCTCCTTCGATTTATGAAGATCTTGAGTAAATTCATTCTCTTTCTTGTACTGTAATCAACTAATCATATACCATCAACTCTTAACATTACTTCAGAATGTTGTGATTTTTTGCAAAAGTTTGCATAAAATCACCAAAGAGTGGCATAGATTTTCTTATGATTTATTAATTTCTTTTTTGTCTGGCCGTTTTTGATCAAATGGTTTGGTGATTCAAATTTTAATTTCATTTCTTTATGTAATATGCATAAACTCTTACTAATAAATCTTTCAGCACCATGGTTAAATGAATAGTACCATTTGGTTTGCAGATATCAGGGCATGATGGAGGGACTGGAGCTAGCCCTGTAAGTTCTATTAAACATGCAGGTGGCCCATGGGAACTTGGGTTAACTGAAACACATCAGGTTCATTTGCTATTGCTTTGAATTACTTTTGATTAATTTTTTCCATGTACCATAATTCTGACTGTTCTTATTATAAAACTCTTCATAGACTCTTATTGACAATGGATTGAGAGAAAGGGTCATTCTTAGAGTTGATGGTGGATTTAAGAGTGGTTTTGACGTCCTAATGGCTGCAGCTATGGGTGCTGATGAGTATGGTTTTGGTTCTGTTGCAATGATAGCTACAGGTTGCGTCATGGCTCGTATCTGCCATACAAATAACTGCCCAGTTGGTGTTGCTAGCCAGGTATGAGCTGGGATTTAATTTTTTTTCCTTTTGTTTTTCATCTTACACACCTTAGTATACATTTTCATCTTACATATTATAATATCACTTTATCATCATAGAGAGAGGAATTACGCGCTCGCTTTCCTGGTGTTCCTGGAGACCTGGTTAACTACTTCTTATATGTTGCTGAAGAGGTGACACATCTGCCAATAGCTTCTATAACATGGATATATTGGAATAGTTGGTGTTGGATAAACTAAACTCATCAACTTGCTGGCTTCCATTGTTGGTATATTAATTTAATAGAGCAAATAAATTCCTTACTTTCATGTCTGTCCCAGGTTAGAGGAATGTTGGCTCAACTTGGATATGAGAAAATGGATGATATAATTGGCCGGACAGATGTGCTAAGACTGAGACACATCTCTTTAGTGAAGACTCAGCAACTTGATCTGAGCTATCTATTATCTGTAAGGGGAACTACTTTACGTTATGCACGTTTTTTCCTATTTCCTTTGCATGTAGTGTCTGTCCTTATAATATTGGACTGTTTCTAGAATGTGGGTTTGGCAAAGTGGAGCAGCACTCAAATAAGAAGCCAGGAAGTTCATTCTAATGGTCCTGTCCTGGATGATGTTATACTTTCTGATTCTGAGGTGAGAAACATTTCTGAAATAGTTGCTTATCTAGTTGTCATATTGTTGTAGACATTGTCTACGGAAGCGGAAGCTACCGTGGCTTTTTCGACAATTAGAAATGTTGGTATTTGGGGAACCCCCCCCCCCCCCCCCCCCCCCCCCCCCCCCCCCCCCCCCCCCCCCCCCCCCCCCCCGCGCAACAAGTTTTGCCAGTTTTAAGTTAGAAGTGTGTTTTTCAAAATTAGACCTAAGTGCGGAAGGTCAATTGTGTTACCCACTTCTACCATCGACCAAAGTAGATATTAATTTAATGAGTCAGAAAACTAAGCCAATGCTGTTCTGAGTGTGAGGTTTGCTATTTAAAGACACATGGTTTTGCACAACCTGCTAGTCTCTACTGGCTTCCAAAGAAGCAAATAAAAGCTGTCCCTTTGTATATTGAACAATATTATTTAGATTTATGTATGCTTGTGATGGCTAGGTTTTCATTTCGTGCAATATAAATAGCAACTGAGAGTTCTGTTTCTCATTTGATTGAGTTTAATTTATCAATAGCATAATTCATCAGGAACTACTTAATAAAAAAGATGCCTTCAAACCAAATTCATATGTTTGATATATGTCATATATAATTACATGACTGACACAAGTTAGTAACCATAGATGGTTCTTGTATAACAATGGTGAGATTAGCACAATAGATCATTCAAATGAAAATTTGAACGTTTGATTTTTTTTTTTTTTTTTTTAATCTATACCTCAAAACTTTCATGCTATTTTTATTTTGGCCTTTACGTATACATATATGCAATTTCCATGGAATCCTTCAGCTTCATGTGGGCACCAAGCACTTCGAAGAACCTTGACAACTTAACAAAACTTCAAAATATTTTACCTTCTGCACTTATGACTCTTGATGTACATTATTTGATTTAGTCATTGCTAATATTCGCAACATTCTATCTTAACAAATCTTCCTTGCTGAAGATTTCTGAGGCAATAGAGCATGAAAAGGATGTTTCCAAATCATTTAAAATTTATAATGTTGATCGTGCTGTCTGCGGCCGCATAGCTGGTGTTGTTGCCAAGAAGTATGGTGATAGAGGTTTTGCAGGGCAACTGAATATAACGTAAGTGTTGTATTCTTTGTGAGTGAAACTACTTGATGTTTGATCAACTTATTTATGATTGGCAATGTGCCGGATAACCTCCCAGATTTACTGGAAGCGCTGGGCAATCTTTTGGTTGTTTTCTAACTCCTGGAATGAACATTCGCCTGGTTGGAGAAGCAAATGATTATGTAGGAAAGGTATGGAGACTATCTTCCTGTCATTAACTGATTATTGAGTTCATTATAGCTATCTAAGGCATTCCACTTTAGGGTATGGCTGGTGGAGAAATGGTAGTAACCCCAGTTGAAAATATCGGCTTTTGCCCAGAAGATGCAACGATAGTTGGGAACACCTGTCTATATGGTGCAACTGGAGGTCAAATATTTGTTAGGGGAAAAGCGGGAGAGCGTTTTGCTGTCAGAAATTCTCTTGCCCAAGCTGTGGTTGAGGGTACTGGAGATCATTGCTGTGAGTACATGACTGGTGGCTGTGTGGTTGTTCTTGGAAAGTATGTTTCTCCTTTCTGCTTCATTTTTTAACTAAAGCTCTGTGATTGATAATTATATAATGCCATACTGCCATGTGAACAGGGTGGGAAGGAATGTTGCTGCAGGCATGACCGGTGGTTTGGCATATATCCTTGATGAGGATGACGCCCTCATCCCAAAGGTCAGGGCCAAAAAAATGTCCTATTTATATTAATACTTGATTTATTAACATGGAAATAATTTCCTTACATGCTCTGTCAATATTTATCATTTTCTTATTTTATTTTCAATTATTTTTTTTGGAGTCAGGTTTTGTCTAGTCATTTATAATGATTATCATGTGTGTGTATGTACAAAGGTACAGGAAAGATTTATGAATATTTGGAAGATGCAAAATTGAAGCTGAGCACTTGGTTAATTTTTTCTTTTAATAGTGAAAGCCGCAAGCAAATATGAATTACAACAAAGGGATCATCCAAAACTTAGTCTGGCATCAAACATTAAGGAAGTTTGGACCATGTTAAAAATACATCATGAAAAATACTGAAACTTTGTGGTACTATTAAAAATTAGCACAATTATATTTTGTCCAATTAACATACTAGCCAAAATGATGTCTATATTTAATATGCATTGATTCCGACAAACTTAAAGCTATAAGGCAGCTTAACATTTGCTTAACAATGATCTAGCATTGTTTAATGTGGTATTGAATAAAGTGTACTGACCGCCTTCTCTTGGACATCCATTCATCATGTTGTAGATCATTCGCAAATTCTAAGATGCGTTTCTGTTGTCATTTATTTAATCATGTGCCTATTTTTAGTGACGGTGAGAACAAGGACATTCACAAGAAAGGCGCATGTTGGTCATATTTCTGGAAACTGATCAATTTCTCATTTGGAAACCATACCTTTATTTGCATGTAGCACAACATAATTGCAATGTTTCCATCACAACGTAAACAACAATATCTGTTGCATACTTGCATGTGGCGGTAAATATCATGCATTCATCACTATAACTTAAAAATTGGAAATCTGATTCTTTTGTTGTTCTACCTTAAAATTTAATTAGCTTTTTTTTGGTATTTGAGGCAGGCAGCATGCTAACACCTGCAATCCTCTGCTCTTTCTGATACTGCAGTATCAGGAACATAGTGTGTTCTATCTAAACCATGACACCTGAAACTGTGGTTACGTGTGCAGGAGCTTTCAGATCATCTTTTTTCAAACTAGTGCTCATATAGTCATATGTTTCTCTCTTATGTATTTTGCACTTGTTTGTTTAATTTTTCACTTGTCATTTATGTATCATCATATTTATGAAGTCATTGCACTGGAACCATTTAGTTATTCATGTTCTTCTCCCTTGTTTTTTATTCTTTGGTTTTGAAATTCTGCCATCTAATCTTTTCTAACTGCGTTGCCATGGCAGGTCAACAAGGAAATCGTGAAAATTCAGAGAGTGAACGCTCCTGCTGGTCAAATGCAACTGAAGAGCTTGATAGAATCCCATGTTGTAAGAAAATTTTATTGCATGTACTCGTGTACCCTTTTGTAATCTTAGGAACTTATTCCTTTCTTTTTGTTTTGAAAAGGAAAAAACTGGAAGCAGCAAAGGTGCAACAATCTTGAATGAGTGGGAAGCTTATCTACCTTTATTTTGGCAAATTGTCCCACCCAGTGAAGAAGACACACCTGAGGCTTGTGCAGAAGCAGTGAAAGTGGAAGTCGGGAAAGTGACTCTCCAATCTGCTTAGGTGCCAAATCTGACATTGGATTGCAAACCCAAGAAATCATTGTTTCTCTTTGCTCTTTACATTAGACCATGGATCAGCAAATGAAACAGTGGATAGCATGAGCAACTACGCACCATTCATGCAATTACTTGTACATCTTCTCAATAAATAGGTGAACTAAATAATTCTTTAAAAAGTTGCTTGCAGATGGAGGGTGGCCTGGGTGATGGAATTATTGTCAGTCTTGTATATATTTCTGTTTTCTGGTTTGCTGACATTTGTTTGTGTGACAAAAAACAGTTGCGCCTCATCCAATTGGTCAAGTCTACAACATTTAGCTTTTTCCTAAAATATGTTGTGGATGAGGAGGGTGCTCTGTAGCTGCTGTTGGTAAACTACAATATGGACACCGGGATGTACTTACTGTTTGAATACATTGTTTTTAAATGCGAATCATAATTTCATGCTGTAAATTTCCACATCGATGCCAAAAAGGAGAATTTATTTATTCTTTCTGGCTATTGTTGGATTTTTTGGTAAGGTTATTTCTGCTTCAATTTTAGCATGGCCGTCGTCAACTTGTAATTGGTCCACATTGTAGCCGATTACAAGTTGGGTTGTCCACCCTCCAAGTCACCGCTGGGTTGGCCTGGTCAATCCTGTTTTTTTTTTTTTTTTTTTTTTTTTTTTTTTTTTTTTTTAATTTTAAAAAATTTACTAATTTTTTACTGTAAAACTTAAACATTAGTTGATGGCATTGGTAGGAATAGAACTGACAACTTATTATTGAGATTCAAATGTTAAGCTCATCTTGTTTTGTACTTATTATTCAACTTGATATTATTTGAAGTGAATAAAACTAAACTAAATTATTTATAAAAAAAAATTATTATACAAAGCAACAAAATTTCAATGGTGTGCAATAATATACACATGTTAATTTAAAGCCATAATTCTTTCTACAAATTTTTATATATTTTTTTATTTTTATTTTATTTTTTTTTGGTGAAATTTGAAAAGTTTGTGTATTTATAAATATGTTATTAACGTAAATCATAATATTTTCTGAAATATTTATTAATAAATAATTAACTTAAAATTTTATTAAATTGATGAGAAAGTTGTTACGGGAATATAATTTCCAAAAAAAAAAAATCTTTTACTTATAATTTTCTCATTTAACAATGTATTTTAAAGAAAGAAATCTAATTAAGAAAAAAATATTCAACAGTTGTAGTATTATTAAAAAACCATTAATGTTTTTAAAAATTTACTATATATATATATATATCATTTCTATATTTAACTTTTTTTATGAAAAAATAAATACTCATTTAGTAAGATATTTTCTCAAGTGATCCATTCTTATCAAATCAATGGTTTTTTTTTAAAAAAAAATTCAATTTAATCCTATATCAACTATAGTTTTGAAAACATTGTAAAAAATATTAAAGAATAGTGTCACACCCTGCCCTGTGGGCCCAACACGCGATAGCTGCCATAATAATCTGAGGAGGGACACTCACACCAGTCAACCTTCGAGTCACGGTACAAAGTAAAATGGTAACACATAGGAAACAGTAACCTTAACAACTAAATACAGGGTTTCAAAAGTTATACAAGTCACAAGACGATAAAGTTTTACAAGAAAGTAGACAAGTATGCAAGTATGCAACAAGACAGATGGTGAGTGTCCCGTAAGTGCACGGGGTCGTCAAGTAATACCTCTCGTGCAAGCACGAGAGAGTCGTATTCCCTGGGCTCAAAAAGATACCCTTACTTCTTCTTCACTTGTTGTCTAACCTACCAAATCAAGTTGAGAATTGCAACTATTTATAAATATTACAACTAAGTGAAATAGTGTCAATATACCTAGTGAAGGGGTGTAAATCAAGGAATGAGGGTGATCACCGATGTGGATTCCCCTGGGATTACTAAAGGTTAGAAGAATGCTAGAATTGCTAAGCAAGGGAAGTTGCCCCGCCGAGAGCTTCAAATATAGGGAAGAGAAGATCCCCAAAAACAAGTCCTAGCTTTACTTAAAAGCCATCCCCCCCGAGCCGCGCGGGGGGTGTGCGGGCCGCACAGTGCCTAGACGGCTCACTGTCTTTCTGCTAGCAAAAACCTGGGTCTGTGCTACAGTGCTCTGCTACAACAATCAGCTACAACACTTTTGCTACAATGATTCGTCTATAGTACTGATAAGTGCTCATGTATAAGTGATACGAAGTATACTTTTCTTGCATTGAGCATCACTTTTCTCAGATTTTATTACTCATTCGTGTATATTTGTGTTCGTTTGTGCATTAGGATTGTTGAGACAAGTTGGAAGAAAAGAAGCAAAAATAGATCATGGATGCTGACACACCTCTTGCGTGTGTACTCCGCAAGTGCATGGGTTGTTGAAGTAATAAAATACCCTGGTGAGTGGGTAGTCGTATCTACAGGGAATAGGGAGGATTTAAGAACATGGATTGCGGGAGCTTTCGTTGGCACGGATCCGGCGAGGTGTGCCCTAGGCTTGACGAGGAGCTTGGTGGAGAGGATGGAGCAACCTCACAAGACCATCGCCACACGACGCAAAGGGGTTTCATCTATGTTTTCAATTCTTGTTTATTTTTATACATTGATGGATTTGTATAGCTCCATGGAGAGCTAAACCACTTTGTGGGTATTCGGACTTGTAAACCTTAGGATGACATTATTTCTATGACTTTTATTATGCTTTCTTAATTGATGCTTTTAATTGAGTTCCAATATTGATTGCTTATTGTATTGATTTTCCCTTAGCCTTGACACTAGGATTGAGAATCATCTAGGTTATCATTTGGAGGTGTGACAACTCCTATAGGGTTAGACTACTCGAAATTGGAGAGGGTCGAGAGGGTGAGTTGTGAGGTAGCGAAACGTCCCCTTTCCCCTTCGGTGTGATTTTCCCTACCTCCGTGTTCCAAGATTTCTTAGCGGTCAAAGTAGAGCGAAGTGCTAGGAGATGAACTCCTCTGGGGCTTAGTTGAGAAAGCAACAGAGTGAAGGGTTGTAGTGAATCCTAGTGCTGGGGCTTAACTAAGACTAGGGTTCTTTCACCTAGACCAAAGGGTTAGAGCTACACTTAGGAATAGGGTCTATCACTTGGAATCCCTAAATCGTAATACAATTCCATACAGTGTGAGGATTAGGAAAATGGACTCCCCTGAGACTTAGTTGACAGGTCAACAAGAGTTAAGGGTCGTAGTGAAACCTAATACTGGGGCCTAATGTTGAGATTAGTCACGGTTGACCTTAGGTTTGGGACCGTGTACTTAAGGATGTCCACGACTCATTAAATATCAATAGGAGAGCATAATACTTCATCCTACACTAGAACATTAGTCCTAGGGGTAGCTTGTCCGGATACCCTACTTTACACATTGATTGTTCCTTTCTTTTACTTTTTGGGTGCACTCTCTTATCTTCCGTATTTCTCTTTATTTTCTTTCATACACACATTGATCTTGTTCTCACTTTTCATACTTCACACTAGCTAAATAACAATCTCTTGTGTCTTAAATCCCTACTCCCTGTGGATTTGACTACCTTCTCACAGGGGTACTATTATTACTACGACAACCTGTGCACTTTCGGGCTCTGTCAGTTATGGGGTCACAAAATCTCAAGAAGAGTTCATTACAAATGTATATACTAAGTTAAAAGACAGGATCACAAGCAATGGGATTAGCTAAGTTAAACTCATGTAAATGGAAAATGTGCACTCCAATCACCATTAGATAAGAATAACTATCCCATGCCTTTTTTTGTGTCATGCTAAACAATTCATCATAGGATTTCTGGTAGCAAGATTTCCATTCATTTTTTCTTTTTTCTTTTTTTTTTTTTTTTGTGTATGCAAGATGCAAATGCAAGAATGCATGAAAGAGTGCAAACTACTCTGCTGCTAAACTCCCCCAAGCCTACTGTTTGCATTGTCCTCAATGTCAAGAATTTAAGAGAAAGTAAGCAATTGGGGGAAGGAAACCGACCGAATTACTGGGGTGGAGAGAAATGGCCCTACGCGACTAGCCACTCATAGATTGAATTGATTTGTTGCTGAAGTTGGTTTAGAACAGGTCTTTGTGCTTGTTGTTCAGCAGAGATAGCTTCGAAGGCAGCCAGGATGCGCGCGAGATTGTCTGTGGGCTATGGATCTTACTGAGGGTTCTTGGGGTGTGTTCTGGAGGATGGTGTTTAGCAGGTTGTGGCGGAGGTGGGTGGAGGCCTGGAAATCCCTAATTTTTAGGGCAACTTTGTCACGGACTTGGATTTCCTATCGATCGATCCGTGCGGCACTTGATCACTTTGGCCTTGATCAAGTCAGCCCTTCTCTTCTCCTTGGCGGGAAAACTAAGTTTGGAGGCTTGGAAGAGAACTTTGGAAAGCTTGATATGAAGGAACTCTTATATTGAGACTCAATTGCTTGTTGGTTACAAATGAAGTCCCCTTGGCTATTTATAGGCCAAGGGTGCCCTAATGGACGGCCATGATCATTTTGATCCGACGGTCCATATTGTCCCTCTAGAATTATCTACACAATTCTACAAGACTCGTCATACTTCTACAAGCTTACAAGAGAACTCTATACTTGTCTAGAAAATTCTCCTAAGTTCAAGATTTCTCATGAACCTTCTAGACAATTCTAAGTTTATATGATAGCTTTCAACACTTAGAAAGATTCTAAGTATGGGAGAGGTGTCTCTATGGGCATGATCAATGCCTTGGCGTGCTACGCGTGACATTCTCCCCCACTCAGTGTGCCGACGACCTCGTCGTGCTCTCCTTGTAGGCTTTGATAGCATCTTGGTTGTTCCACAGAGTGAGCTCCTTCTCCCAAGTTGCCTCATTATTCGGTAGCCCCTTCCACTTCATAAGGTATTCCACATAGCGAGGGTGAGTGCCCCGCCTTGGTATCACTCGGTGATCAATGATCTCTTCCACTTCTTGCTTAGGTGCCGAGGTAACCGAGGTAGGTGCTCGCTTGGATTCTCCTCTTGAGGGGTCCTCCATATCGGCCCGATAGGGTTTTAAGAGACTCACATGGAATACCGGATGAAGTTCTAAGTGGGGAGGTAATGTAAGTCTATAAGCTTGCTTACCTATCCTCTTCTCCACTTTGAATGGCCCCTCGTATCGTCATACTAGCCCCTTGTGGACATTGGCATGCCTTCTTCGAGTTTGATGAGAAAGAAGTTTTACCAAGACTAGATCGCCTTCTTCAAACTCAAGGGGCCGCCTTTTAGCATCCACCCACTTCTTCATCTTCTTGGATGCCTTTGTTAAAGTTGCCTTCGCCTTGTTAAACTCTTCTTGCCACCTTGTTGCCATTTTGTGTGCCATTGGGCTTGGGCCCTTATACTCCATTGCCAAAGTAGTGGGAGTTCTTGGTTGTTGGCCTGTAACGATCTCGAATGGACTAGCTCCCGTGGCTTCACTCCTTTGAAGATTATAAGAGAATTGGGCAATGTTAAGGAGTGTAGCCCAATCACTTTGGTTGGCACTCACATAGTGGCGCAAGTATAGCTCTAACAAGGCATTCACCCGTTCAGTTTGTCCATCGGTTTGAGGGTGAAAGCTTGTTGAAAAGTTTAACTCCGTACCCATTAGCTTGAAGAGCTCAAGCCAAAACCTGCCGGTGAAGCGCGCATCTCTGTCGCTCACAATGGTCTTAGGGATCCCCCAATACTTTACCACATGCTTCAAAAATAGGCGGGCGACATCCTCGGCTGAGAACTTTGAAGGAATGGGGATGAAGACCGCATATTTGCTGAAGCGATCCACTACGACCATTATGTTACCGCATCCTTCGGACTTGGGTAGGCCGATGATAAAATCCATTGAGATGCTTTCCCAAGGCTTCTCCGGTATAGGCAAAGGCTCTAGGAGTCCGGCGGGTTGCCTTTGTTCATTCTTGTCTTGTTGGCACACAAGACAAGTCTTGACATATAACTCTACATCATCATGCATTTGGGGCCAATAATAGTTATGCTCTATAAGAGCTTGAGTGCGACGTATCCCCGGATGACCGGCCCATTTGGAGTCATGGCACTCTTTAATGATCTCTTTCCTTAGGCCTTCCCATCTTGGCACATAAGCTCGATTCCCCTTGGTAAAAAGCAAGCCTCCTTCTTCCCAAAAGTGGCGGCCCTTGCTTAGCTAGTTCCATCAAACTCCTAGCTTGGGGATCCTTCTCTAATCCTTCCTTGACCCGATCCATCATTGGGAAGTTGGGAGTTGATAGGTTGGCTAGCTCCCCCTTTCTACTTAGTGCATCGGCCACTAAGTTAATTCGGCCCGGCTTATACTCCATTTCGAAGTCGAATTCGGCCAAGAAAGTTTGCCAACGCACTTGTTTTGGGGTGAGCTTCTTTTGCCTAAGGAAATAGCTTGTTGCCACATTGTCGGTCATAACTTTGAACTTGGATCCTAGTAGATAGTGCCTCCAAGTTCTTAGGCAATGCACCACGGCCGTCATCTCCTTTTCTTGAACGGTGTATCGGCGCTTGGCTTCATTTAGCTTCCGGCTCTCAAAAGCAATAGGGTGGCCTTCTTGCATCAACACTCCTCCTAGCGCAAAGTCGGAAGCATCCGTGTGCACCTCGTACGGTTTGGTAAAGTCGGGGAGAACTAAGACGGGCTCTTCAGTGACCACTCTTTTCAAAGCTTCAAAAGCTCCTTGGCACACTTCGTCCCATTTCCATGGCCTTTCCTTCTTTAGCAAATCCATCAAGGGTGATGCTAAAGAAGAATAATTCTGGATGAATCTTCGGTAGTAATTGACTAGGCCAAGGAATGAACGAAGCTCGGTTACCTTCTTTGGTGGCTCCCATTCTTGGATGGCTCTCACCTTGGACTTGTCCATTCTTAGCTTGCCTTCCCCCACAATGTGCCCTAAAAACTTGACTTCTTTTTTAGCAAAGGCACATTTCTCCTTCTTGACATAGAGTTCATTCTCCCTTAGAACTTGGAAAACTTGCCGTAAGTGTTGGACGTGTTCGTCTAAGGTCTTACTATAGACGACAATATCGTCCAAGTACACCACGACAAATTTATCCAAGAAAGGGTGAAAGACTCTATTCATTAGGGTGCAAAACGTAGCGGGAGCATTTGTTAGTCCAAAGGGCATGACCAAGAATTCGAAAGAGCCATACCTTGTTACACATGCCGTCTTAGGTTCATCTCCCTCGGCAATCCTTACTTGGTAGTACCCCGACCGCAAGTCAAGCTTGGAAAACCATTGTGCATCTCCAAGCCTATCAAACAAATCATCAATCAAAGGAATAGGGTACTTGTTTTTGATAGTTACCTTGTTGAGCGCCCGATAGTCGATGCATAGCCTTAGCGAGCCGTCTTGCTTCTTTTGGAATAGCACCGGTGCACCATATGGGGCTTTGGAGGATTGGATATATCCCGCATCTAATAGCTCCTTTAGTTGCTTCCTTAGCTCCTCCAACTCGGGTGGTGCCATCCGGTAGGGTACCGCAGAGGGTGGAGTGGCGCCGGGGATCAACTCGATCTTATGATCCACTTCTCTCTTGAGAGGGAGCTTCTTGGGCAAGGAGGGAGGCATGACATCCTTGAATTCTTCAAGGACTTGAGAGATTTCCCTAGGCAACTCTAAGTTGGAAGAATTTCCTTCTTCCTTCTTAAGGGTTGCTAGGAAAGTGGGTTGTCCTTTCTTGATGCCTTTGGAGCATTGTAAAGCGGAGACTTGCTTGGATCGGAGGCTTACCTCTCTAGATAGTGGCACCATGCTAGCATTGCATTCCTCCAAGATACACATGGTGTTGGCGAATGGGATGGGTATTGCCTTGACTTGATCCATGAACTCCATGCCGAACACCACCGGGTAATCATCCATAGGTACTATGGAGAAATCAGCCCGTCCGCACCAATCTCCTAGGCGAACTTCCACATTATGGGCAACTCCAAATATGGGTCTTGGCTCCGAGTTTACTGCCTTAAGCCACCCTTGCTCCTCCTTGAAGGCGATGCCCAACCTCTTGGCTTCATGATGTTGGAGGAAATTGTTAGAGGCTCCGGTATCCACCAAGGCTTTCACCAATTGTCCTCCAATCTTGGCCTCCAAGAAGAGTCTCCCCTTCTTCTCTATCTTGGGTGCCTCCATCTTGGCTTTAATGGCACTAAGGAGTTGTAGAGAACCCATCTTGCTTTCATGTGGTGACTCCTCCCTTTCTTCTACCAACGCCGCAAGCTTGGCTTTGGTGGGACACTCCCTTGCCCTATGAGGTCCATTGCAAAAGAAACACTTAAGAGGTGGTCTCTCACCTTTGCTATCCTTGGAGCTATGTCCCTCCTTGAACCGGCTTTGCTTGGCTTCTTTGCTTTGATGGGCGTCTCCCCCACTCTTGCTCTTGCCTCCCTTGTCTTTGAAAGACTTCGGCTTCTCGGTCTTCTTAAATTCCACAAGGGATTCGGCAATGGATATGGCCGTTGCAAGATCTTGGGCACCATGGCTTTGTATCTCCATTTTTACCCAATGTTGTAGCCAATCTTTGAAGGCAAAGAAAGCCTTCTTGTCGGGATAGTCCGGGATCTCTAGTAGCACCTCAGAGAATTCTTTCACATAGTCCCGAATGCTACCCTTTTGTTGAAGTCGCCTTAGTTTGGCTCTTGCCTCTTCTTCAGCGTGCTCCGGATAGAATTGGCGCTTCAACTCCTTCTTGAACTCCTCCCAAGTATCAAGAGTAAATGAGCCCCTCTCTATATCACCACTCCTTCTTCTCCACCACACCATGGAGGTATTATCAAGATATAGAGTGGCCGTATCGATTTTCTTAGCATCCTCCGTGATGCTAAGTGCCTTGAAGTATTGTTCTAGACTCCAAAGGAAATTGTCCAACTCCTTGGCGTTCCTAGAACCTCCATACAGCTTTGGTTTAGAAACATCAACACGAGAAGGAGAGGGACTTACCGGAGTGCCACTTGGTGCTTGGGCGATGGCCTTCCGGCATAGCACAAGTTCCCCCTTGGAGTCCTTTAACTCCGCCTCCAACTTTGTCACCTTGGCATCAAGACCATTGATTTTGCCAAGAAGGGTCTCCTCCAATGCCTTGATGAGAGTCCGGCATTCCGAAGCCACCACATTCAAGACCCCTTGTATCTCTTCACGGAGCTCATCCTTCCCACGTTCAAGCTCCTCGACGTGTTGGCCAAACTCCTCGAACTTGTCTTGCTCCTTACCCATGGCAAGTTCAACTTTGGCAAGCCTTGAATTCATCTCGGCCATAGTATCCTTCTTGGACATCTTGGTCTCCTTGCCGACGTGAGTAACTTCGCTTTGGGACGCCATCACTCGAACCAAAGCTCTGATACCACTTTGTCACGGACTTGGATTTCCTATCGATCGATCCGTGCGGCACTTGATCACTTTGGCCTTGATCAAGTCAGCCCTTCTCTTCTCCTTGGCGGGAAAACTAAGTTTGGAGGCTTGGAAGAGAACTTTGGAAAGCTTGATATGAAGGAACTCTTATATTGAGACTCAATTGCTTGTTGGTTACAAATGAAGTCCCCTTGGCTATTTATAGGCCAAGGGTGCCCTAACGGATGGCCATGATCATTTTGATCCGACGGTCCATATTGTCCCTCTAGAATTATCTACACAATTCTACAAGACTCGTCATACTTCTACAAGCTTACAAGAGAACTCTATACTTGTCTAGAAGATTCTCCTAAGTTCAAGATTTCTCATGAACCTTCTAGACAATTCTAAGTTTATATGATAGCTTTCAACACTTAGAAAGATTCTAAGTATGGGAGAGGCGTCTCTATGGGCTTGATCAATGCCTTGGCGTGCTGCGCGTGACAAACGGACAGTGGTGCGCTTGGGGTCGGGGAGAGGGTAAGGTGGTGTGCCTCCCTTAAGAACGAGGTTGTAGCCATCAGCTTCCTTGATGATCATCTTCATGGCAATGCAAGCCTCCATGTCCAGCAGGATATTACTTGGAATTCTTTGAAATGGAGACAAGTCACAGTGAAGGGAAAATGCAATTAGGGTAATGAGACAGCCGAGGACAATGTCGCCTGATGAAGCCTTGCCAAATTTGGCAAACTAGCGAGCTAAGTGGGCGCCTGTGTCTAGTGGTGTGTTATGCAACATTGCCCATAGAAACATGAGCTCGGAATGCCTAACTATGGCTTCACAATCGCCACGACCAAATAGTGTAAGAGCCATGATACGGTGAATGTACCTAAAGCAAGGGTTCTAAGGCTAGTAGCTCTGGCTGTGGAGGAGTCATATATGGGTTCATGGGTGAGTGTGTGCCAAAAGTTCGTGGCATCAAAGTCCTTAGGTGTTCGGCGATCGCCACTAGCGGTGAAACCAAAAATGTCATTAAACCGAGCTAGGTTGAGTTTATGGTCTTGATTAAGGAGCCGGAAGGTGATCTCACCTTCTTCATTGCCCTAGCCATAGAGAACACGGACATCAATGGAACTTAGAAACTCTAGAGTTAGATACTCATAGGTAGGAAACCTCATGTTGACAAACTCATTCCATCCTAAGTTATCTACCATCCAGTAAATATCATCTAGAATACCTAAGGTGCGCATGAGACTGTCATCCATATACCTGGTTGGAATGATCCTTCTTTTGAAGAGAACCAGTTACCTGATTCGTTGGAAAGAATTCTTGAAGATGATGACTTGTGAAGATGCTTCAAGCAGTTGTTCAATGGAGGGGTGGCTCATCGGAGGAGGTCGTGGAGGCTTGTCTTGGGAACTCGATGCAGCTGCTGTGCGTTTTGTTCTTCTGGTCTACATGTTGGAGGCGCTGCTAGTGGAACTCAGGAAAGATGATGAGAAGACTGATGAAGATGAATGGAGATGATGGAGATGGTTGGGTTGATAGGGTGAGCTGTTAGAGAGTGGTGGGAGTTCTATTGAGATGAGTGAGTAATAGAAAAGAGGAGAAGAAATGGGGATGTAATGGGAAGTCATAAAAGTGTCTTGGCTGTAGAAAAAGTAATGAGGAATAAGGAAAGGACAAGAAGATCATGGGGAAAGGGATAAGAAGCATCTGGGGTAGTCTTGGGGTGAAGGAAAAAGTAATGGAAATGGATGGAAAGAGAAAGGTGGACTTTGGGATCAGGAACAAAAACTGGAAAATTTGGAGGGAAAACTGTTTCTGGACTCTCCTTGCTAGTGCATGATCCACACCTGTGTGATGCACTCCGGTTGTGTTTCGTAGCAGTTAACCCTAATGAGTCTGCACTGGTTGCTGGCAATCTTGCTTGTACATTTGAACATCAGAGGAGACAAAGGAAGCCCTAGGATGATTCTGAACCTGCAATAAATATCTATACATGAATCAACTACATAATTGAAAATTTGTATGCACAAACAAAAAAACAGAACAAAAGATCGAAAATAAAAAAGAAAAACAAGAGCTCTTTTAAGGTCATGAGCGCGATCCTTTTTTATTCATTTATTCAGTGATGGGGGGTTTGGGAGAGCATAAGTTCTCCCTTCCTCAATGAGCTCTCCAATAATATAATGCTTCAGCCTTTGTCCATTGACTTTGAAGGTGCCTGTCATCTCACTGTGAACTTCAACAGTGCCATATGGGAAAACCTTAGACACTCTAAAAGGTCCTGACCATCTTGACCTTAATTTCCCAGGAAAAAGCATGAATATGGAATTAAAAAATAGGACCAAATCCCCTTCTTGAAATTCTCTACAAATTTCTGTTTATCATGCCACAATTTGGTTCTTTCCTTGTACATTTTTGAGTTTTCATAGGTGATAAGTGCTTGTGTTATAGTAACGCGAAGCGTTATTATCTTACAATGAACATATCTTTTATCAGATTTTATCACTAAATAGTGTGCATTTGTGTATTCTTATGCATTGTAGGTTTGTGGAGCTAATTTAGAGAAGAAGAACGAAGTTAGATCGTGTTCGCCGTTGTTGGGAAGTTTTCGGACCAAGCAAGGAACAAGGCATGAGCCTAGACTTGTGAGTGTGTGCCAACCTTCTCTGGAGGGGCACAAAGGCAGTCACATTCACAACAAGTCTAACTCGTGTAGCTTAGGAGAACTTTACCAAGAAGGAGACTTGAAGCAATCGGCACGATCTACCATTGATTGTGTGCCCAACTCAATGGCCTTGATGAAGAACAACGGATTCGGGAGCGTTTCGGCGAGTACTGTAGTAGCACTATAGCTTGTTACTGTAGTAAAACACTATAGCAAGCTACTGTTCACTTTCTGCCGAAAATTATGATTCCAGAGAGTTCACACGGCCGTGTGGAAATTCCACACCGCCGTGTGAATTAATTTTTCAGCAAGCTAGAAACTTCACACGAGCGTGTGGAAATTCCACGCGGCCGTGTGAAGTCTCGATAAGTCCGAATTTAAAGCCGCACTCAACATTATAGAAGCCCGATTTGGAGAATTTTTTAGGGATCTTGGACCTAACTTTCTCCCGAACTTCTGGAGAGTGCGGATAGGGTTTCGGAGAGGACTTCGTGGAGGTTTAAAGAGCGTCATCGGCATTGTCATCCATGTTCGACGGCCGCCCATGACCACGGCCACACCATACGCAAGGGGGTTTTTCATCAATGCCTTTACTTTGTGCTTTCTTTCATATTTTGAGGAACATGTATAGCTCCATGAGGAGCTATACCCCTCGTGGGTATTCGGACTTGTAAACCCTAGGATTATTATGTTTCTATGACATTGTTATTATGCTTTTCCATTATTGATGAATAAATTTGAGTTTCAGTTTTAATAATCTTTTGCAATTGTTTTCTCTTAGCTGTGACACTAGGGTTGAAAACAATCTAGGTTATCCTTTTGAGGTGTGACAACTCCTATAGGATTAGACTACTTAAAATTAAAGAGGGTTGAGAGAGTAAGTCGTGAGGTAGCGAAACGTCCCCTTTCCTCTCCGGTGTGATTTCTCTCTACCTCTGTTTTCCTTGATTTCTTAGCGTTCGAAATAGAGCAAAGTGTTAGGTAGATAAACTCCCCTGGGGCTTAGTTGCGCAAGCAACTGAGTGAAGGGTTGACGTGAATCCTAAGCACTAGGGCTTAATCTAGACTAGGGCTCTTCCATCTGGACCAAAGGGTTAGAACTACACATAGGAACAGGTTTTATCACTAGGAATCCCTAGAGCTTAAAGCAATCCCACGTAGTGTTAGGCTTAGGTAGAAATACTCCCCTGGGGCTTAGTTGCGTGAGCGACAGAGTGAAGGGTTGACGTGAATCCTAATGCCGGGAGATAGTGTTGGGGTTAGTCACGGTTGACCTTAGGTTTGGGACCACGAGTTTAAGGATATCCTCGACTCAATTAACATCAATAGGAAGGTATAATAGCATAGTCTTGCACTAGAAGCATAAGTCCTAAAGGTAGCTTGTCCGGATACCCTATTTCATCCATTGCTAGTCTTTCTCTAATCCACTTCTACTTGTACTTTCTTGCTCTCCATCTCTCTATTTAAATTTCTTGTTCCTTTTATTCTAATTGCTTCCATAAATCACTTATCAATTTTATTATCACTTTTCGTACACCGCACAACTAAATAGCGAGATCTTGTGTTTTAAATCCCTATTCTCTGTGGATTCGACTACCCACTCACCAGGGTAATTTTATTACTTCGACAAGCCCGTGCACTTGCGGGATACACGCAAGGGGTCGTGTCAATAGGCATTCAATCCCAATTCATCTAGTTCTTGTATTAGAAGCTTCCTATTTTCTCTAGTTGTTTTCATATCAAAATTGAGAGCTTTAATTGCCCAAAACGCCTTGTGCTCCAATTCAACCGGCAAATGGCAAGCCTTGCCATAAATTAAGCGAAATGGGGTCATGCCAATGGGGGTTTTGTAGGTTGTCCAATACGGCCATAAAGCATCATCAAGTTTTAACGCCCAATCTTTCCTTGTTGTTGAGACTGTTTTCTCAAGTATGCTTTTGATCTCCCGATTTGAAATTTCAGCCTGCCCGTTTGTTTGGGGGTGGTACGGTGTAGTGATCTTGTGTGTTACCCCATACTTCTTAAGGAGGCTCTCGCAAACTGCCATTCAATGAAGTGTGATCCCCCGTCACTTATAACAGCCCTAGGAACTCCGAATCTTGGAAAAATTACCCGTTTGAAGAGTTTAACTACTGTCTGAGCATCGTTTGTTGGGGATGGAAGAGCTTCAACCCATTTAGAGACATAGTCTACAGCCACAAGGATATATTGATTGTCGCATGAGGATGGAAACGATCCCATGTAATCTATTCCCCAAACATCAAAGATTTCCACTTCAAGAATGTAATTAAGAGTCATTTCATGTCTCCTTGAGATGTTTCCTATTCTTTGACAGTGATCACAGGAGAGCACATATCTCCTTATGTCTTTGAAAAGTGTTGGCCAATAGAACCCAGCATGAAGTATTTTGGCTTCAGTTTTTGAAGAGCTAAAGTGCCCACCATAAGCTGAAGAATGGCAATGGACCAGGATATTTTCTACTTCAACATCAGGGATACATCTTTGAAGTATTCCATCAACACATTACTTATAAAGGAATGGTTCGTCCCAAAAGAAATGTCGCAAATCTACAAAAAACTTTTTTTTTTGCTGAAATTTCAAATCTGGTGCCAGAATTCCACAACCTAGGTAGTTCACAAAATCTGCATACCATGGAGCTTCAATTGTGAAAATTCTCAGCAGTTGTTCATCTGGGAATGCATCATTGATTTCCAGCTCATTTTCTCTATTCTCATCCACATCTTGATGCAATCTTGAGAGGTGGTCGGCTACTACATTTTTTGCACCTTTTTTATCACGAATCTTAAGGTCGAATTCTTGAAGAAGGAGTATCCATCTAATTAATCTTGGTTTGCATCCTTCTTGCTTAAAAGATATATGATCGCAGCATGGTCTATGTATACTATCACTTTGGAGGCAACAAGGTAGCATCTGAATTTATCAAAGGCGAAAACAATTGCGAGTTCCTTTTCTGTTGTGGCATAGTTAACTTGGGCTTCATCTAACACCTTGCTTGCATAGTAGATTGCATTTAATCTCTTTTCCTTCCGCTGCCCTAGCACAGCCCCTACCGCGTAGTCACTCGCATCGCACATGACTTCGAATGGCAACTCCCAATCAGGTGGCTGAATTATTGGTGCAGTGTTCAATACCTTTTTCAACCTGCAGAACGCATCCAAATAGTCACGATTAAAATCAAAAGGAACATCATTAGCTAACAAATTAGTTAATGGTTTTGCAATTTTTGAGAAATCATTTATAAAGCATCGATAGAATCCTGCATGTCCTAGGAAGCTACGGACTGCTTTAATTAAGGTCGGTGACTGCATTTTCTCTATAACTTCCACCTTTGCTTTGTCAACTTCAATTCCTCGCTTAGATACCACATGTCCCAGCACAATGCCGTCCTGTAACATAAAATGGCACTTCTCCCAATTAATGACGAGGTTCATTTCTTGACACCTGTATAGCACCTTAGACAAGTTAGCTAAGTATTCATCAAAGGTTGTGCCATACACCGAGAAATCATCCATAAAAATCTCCATGATTTTTTTAATAAAATATGAGAAAATCCCTATCATGCAACATTGAAAGACCAAATGGCATCCTCCTATAGGCAAAAGTGTCGTAGGGACAAGTGAATGTGGTCTTGTGTTGGTCACTAGGATGGATAGGAATTTGGTAAAAACCATAAAATCCATCTAAGTAACAAAAATGGGAGTGTTTAGCCAGCCTTTGTAGCATTTGATCTATAAAAAGGAGTGGGTAGTAATCTTTCCTTGTTGCTTTGTTCAATTTCCTATAGTCAATGCACATCCTCCAACCAGTGACCGTTCTAGTTGGCATTAATTCATCATTCTCATTTTTCACAACGGTCATGCCTCCTTTTTTGGGAACTACTTGCACCAGGCTAACCCACTCACTATCGAAAATTGGATAAATCACACCGGCATCAAGCAATTTGAGCACTTCCTTCCTAACAATTTCTTTCATATTGGGGTTCAATCTTCTTTGGTGCTCAATAGAAGGTTTGTAATCAAGTTCGAGTAAAATTCTGTCCTACTCGTTGAGAAGGGGATATGTGGAATTGGGTCCCCTTCAAATCATCTATATATCCTATGGCCTTTTGGTATAATCTAAGCTCGTTGAGAAGTTTTTCAGATTCTGTCCTGCTTAGATCAACACTAATAATCACAGGATATGTGGAATTGGGTCCAAGGAATTCATACTTAAGAGTAGGTGGAAGAAATTTTAATTCTACCTTTGGAGCTTTACATTCTTCTGGGTTGTGTACTATGAAAACTGGTTCCAGAGTTTCAGTTCTAGCCTACTAGTGCTGCAGAAGCTTCTTGGATTGCAGCAGTTGTACATAATCCTCACTCTCGCCATCTTCATCATCTTCCAGCTCATCATGCACCAAACATAGCTGGAGAGGGTCTTTGGAAATGTATTTTGGCAACTCCTTTCTAATAGCTTGTTCAAGTAGATCAACCCTACAACAGGAGCTTTCAACAAAAAAAAGCACTTAACAGAGTTAGCCAAATCAAATTCCACATTTTCTTCACCAACAGTTAAAGATAGCTTGCCATTTTTGACATCAATAAGTGCCCCTGCAGTAGCCAGGAAAGGCCTTCCAAGGATGATTAGAATTTGAGTGTCTACTTCCATTTCTAACACCACAAAATCAGCGGGTACAAAGAACTCACCAACCTTGATTGGGATGTCTTCAAGAATACCTATTTGATGTTTGATGGATCGATCCGCGAGTTGCAAGGAAATTGTTGCCGGCTTTAACTCACCCATGTCTAGTTTCTAGCACACCGATAAAGGCATTAACCTAACACTTGCACCAAGATCACATAGAGCCCTTTCAAAGCTTGCTGCCCCAATTTCGCATGGGATCGAGAAGCTACCCGGATCCTTTAGCTTTGGAGGTAATTTGTTTTGAATTAAGGCACTGCACTCTTCTGTTAGTGCCACTATTTCATATTCCTCCAATCTCCTTTTCTTGGATAAAATGTCTTTCAAGAATTTTGTGTATGAAGGCATTTGTTGCAAAGCTTCTATGAAAAGAACATTGATATATAGCTTCTTGAGAACCTCTAGAAACCTTCCAAATTGCTTGTCAAGCTTAGCCTTGGCTAATCTTTGTGGAAATGGCACAGGTGGTGTGTAAGGTTTTGGAGGTGTGTACCTCAGTGCTTCATCAACTTTTTTGCATCTCCACTATTTTGTTCAACCGTTTGCTATGGTGCATCATTTTTCTTCAGCTGGATTCACTTCAACATTTTCATTTTCTACTTGTTTTTGCTTGGGGTCCTATAGTTGCTTCCCACTACTTAGAATTATGGCTTTGCAATGCTCACTTAGATTAATTTCTGGTTTTCCTGGGAACATTCCTAGGGGTTTGGATGAAGAACTCGCTTGTTGAGCGATTTGGTTTTCCAGCATTTTGTTTTAGGTTGCCAAGCAGTCAACTTTGGAAGTAAGCTGCCGAATTGCTTCATTCATGACTTGACTTTATTGCTTAAACTCTTCATTTTACTTGACTTGTGTTGCAATTTCACATGTGACATTGGCTGCACTTGAATCACTGACATTGAGTTTGTTGAATTTTTGAGTTAAAGCATCCACCTTGGTTGCAATCAGGTTTAAGGTTTCCACCTCATGTCTTCCTGCAGGTTTTGGAGTGGTGTTTCTTTCACTTGCCCATTGGTAGTGGTTAAGCTCCATGTCTTCAATTAAATTGTAAGCATCATCTACACTTTTGTTCATCAAGGCTCCTCTTGATGCAACATCAACTGAAATGCGAAAGTTATAATTTAATCCACTTGACTTGTGGGCATAATCTCATTAGCTCCTTGAATCTATCCCAAGCCTCATACAGTGATTCACCATCCTTTTGATAAAAACCAGTGATTTGGTTCCGCAACTGGACTGTTTTGCTTGGCGGGAAGTACTTAGAGAGAAAAACTTGGAGTAATTGGTCCCATGTTTTGATAGAGCCTTCAGGCAGTGAGTGTAACCAAGCTCGAGCCTTGTCTCGTAATGAGAAAGGAAAAAGCCTGAGTCTAACTTCATCTTGTGGGACTCCATTGAGCTTAACGGTGTTGCAGTATATAAGGAAAACTGAGAGATGGAGGTGTGGATCTTCTACTGGTGAACCTCCAAACTAATTCTGTTGAATTAATGACATAAGAGCTGGATGCAGCTGAAAGTTGTTTGCCTTGACAGATGGTCTTGCAATGCTGGAATGCAGTCCTTGAGAACTCGGGGTTGCAAACTACCTCAAATTTTTAATATTATCCTCCATATATGTTTGATGTTTGTGAGGATTCTTTAAGCTTTGTTCTCCTTTGATATTGAAGCCGAAAATCCCTCTCAAATTCTTGATCTGGTTCCAACAGACTTCCAAGACTCCGATTTCTTTACATAGAAAGAGAATTAACCTGTAAAGAAAATAAACAAGTTAAGGGGATTGGACTAAATGGGAAAAACAGGAAATAAAATGCCTAGTCTAACCAGGTTGCAATTCAGTCAATATCAACACTATGGTCCGCGGCAATGGTGCCAAGAACTTGTTGCTCAACCGCAAGCACACGGTTTTGCCAAGTAGTAATAAGATATCGATCCCACGAGGACCAAGTGTGATTACTAATCTATTGCAATGATAGGAACAAGTTGATCTTCATTAGGCCATCTCCTGCTTTCGTGGTAGATGAACCATTTCAAAACCCTGATAAGAACAATGATTATATGAAGAACCCTCAAGAATTACCTTTCAGTAAATTCTTAAGAAGTTCAAAGACCCTGATTAATCTTTTAGTTAACCTTGATCTATAAGATAAAATAAGCAAGGTTTTCACACGCACAAGTCAGGTTACTTGAATCAAAAACCAACTCAAGAAATCTACCATTAAACACAAAAAGATCCATACAAAAGCAACAACACATCAAACAGTCACTACTTTGGGTTAATCCTAAACCTAAGGAGAAGTTTTACACCTCCATGGTTCAATTACAAAGGAAAATAGAAAGAATAAGAGTTATGCAAAGACACAGCACAAAACTTGGAAAACTCCCTATGATGTTCATGAGATCTGATCTTCAGTTTTCCAGCCTTCTACTTCTTCTTCAGCCCTTTTTCAGAGTCTTCAGAAGTTCCTTTTCCTCTTCTCCAGCCACCACAACTTTCTTCAGTCTCCAGCCTTTTTCTCAATTAGCTCCAACTTTCTACAAGTAAAACAACTAAAGGAGTAGTTTGTACAAAAGGAAGGGAAACCATTAAGAAAACAAGGAAAAATGCATGATGATAAGATGCAATTTTTATGTACAACATAACATTGAAGAACTTCATCAATGTGCTTGAAAGCAAGAGGCAACATGATCTACCGCATAGTTGTGTGCCCAGTATAGTGGCCTCGATGAAGAAATGAAGTCAGGAGCATTTTGGCTCGAGTACTATAGAAGTGTACTGTAGCAAAACACTGTAGCAAAACATTGTAGCAAGAAAATTGCGTTCTTGAGCTCATTCTAAAAACGCGATTTTTGGTGCCGATTTCACTCCAATTGCGTTCTCGAGCTTATTCTAGCTTCTCTGAGGCCTGCAATAAGAAACTAACCAATTTAGGCAAAAAAATGGGCATCAATTCATCTAAAATAGCATGCAAACATATACAAAATTTGTGTATAAATACATACATTTAGGCTCTTATCAACAGATTCTCATCACTCCACCTCACTGCGAGGGTGAGTAACTAATGTCACTCAGTGAGTGGGTTAACAAAATTCTAAGAGAATATAAAAAAAGAAAAAGAAAAAAACCAATAAATTTCCAATAGCTAATCATTTGTAATAACCATATAATCTCGAAACCTTTTAACATTTATAAAGCTATATAAATGCAAGATATTAAACCCCGGTGTTCACAAACTCAAAACATATGTTTACACAAATGTATTCAAAGCCTCAAAGCCTCAAAGCCTTTCATCAAGTATAGCAAAGACATGTACATAAATCTCATAATAAATGTAAAACATTAATTGATCAAATAAAGCTTCCAACTCTCACAGATACCAAATTTGGCATAATACCAGTTGTAAAGCATTAAGACATAAAACTCATCGTCAAATAAATTTTTCCAAAGAATGTACAAGAGATCACATCTCGAAGATATCATTTGCATGAAAATCATAATTTTCTTAAATATGGAGATTTCATCCTAATGAAATGAGCAATGGCCTAAAAACACTCTCCGACTTAGCCGTCGTTGCGACTAGGTTAACAACCATCAAAGTCTTTATAACCTTGACATTGGCCCACCGAGAATCTATGTGGTGACTCCGGATTCCCGATGTGTATCCAATCAGGGTTCTACACGCCATCTGAACTAGACAGTAAATCCAGGTCTTCACACCACCTCAACAGGCTGGCCATTTAAACCACCCACTACAACAGGGAAGGGCTCCACCAATTCACCATCAAAACTTGTTGAAGCTTAATAATATAATCCATACATAATACCCATAAAGTCCAAATCCATGACACCATCCCTAAACCGGGAATGAAAACCGATTCCACAAATGTCGATGGTAAAAGCATATCAACATGCACACTGTTTCATAAATCATTTCAATCTCAAAATACAAGTGTAGTCATCAACCTTTGCATTTATAGTTCAAAAGTTTATCATGTAAACCAATGTCATAGAAAGCTTTTCAAATCAATTAAAACTTTAGTTTAAAAAGATAAAGCCACTACTGATAAAAATACTAAAATGTCCACAATCAGGACAAACACATGCATCTCATAAAGGGAAACCAATTTTATGTCCATAGATATTAAAAATATACTTATATGAAGGGTTTCACAAACCTTTTCCAGAAGAAACATCCAACAATGTCGTAAGAAACAGTGAGTATACTTTTGGAATACATCACATATATCTTTGAAAATATAATAAATTCATCAACACAAACATGGGCATTACCCTGACTAACACTCTACCCACACCTATGATCGCTCTAGCTCCACCTCTTAAACACTTCATTAACTAGCACCCAAAATATAAAAGTAAATCCAAGAACAATTCAAGACTAATATCCAAATCTTCCATAAAGACATGAAATTGTTACTTTACTTTGCATTCTTCTCAAACTTGATGTCATTACACAACCTCTCACAATTTGATACCGTAACAATTATAAAAACCCTCAACAATTCACAAGCCATTATCAATCTCAATTGTTATAATACAAGTTCAACTCTCCCATAAGCAACAAATTACCAATTACACAATTTACATATGCGAAAGCCACAATGAACATGCAAATATATTTAAGTCATTACATGTACCTTTGATTGCCAAGAAATCAACCAAATCTTTTCATTCAAGATTTTCAATATGCCTACAAGTCTTAAATGTCATCAAGTGGTCATTTACCCAAGCCTATGTTTGAACAAATTTGTCATGAACTTCATTCAAGTCCAAAATCCTCAACAATTATTGTTACTCCCAAGTCACCCATATTAACCTTAGTAATTAAAAATTCACTACCAAAACTCTCAAAAAATACTTTCCATTTCTTAAAGCAATAAGTCTAACAATTCATTAACATTCACGAGAACTTTCAATTTAACAATTAAAATTTAATCTAACTCTTAGCTAATACATCACATGTAGTTGTCATTATTCTTCCATGGAATTCCCAACTATTACAAATAAATCGAGTATACATTCTAATTCAACTCTTATATTAGTTCCAACTCTAAGATATATAAATATTAAATATCTTCGATGCTTAAAGCTTCCATTGTTAACAATATTTCAACATTTTGTTGCATGATTTTCTCTATTAAAGGTACAAAGTATCCAAACTTCTAAACATTAAACCAAACAATTAACCTGTAATTCTCCAAGTATTGGAATAATCGAGCATCATCATATTAAAGATGCACTCATAACTAGACCTATGCACTAGCTAGCGGCCAAATTAACTTCATTTCAAATCAATCAAAACCTAAGCATAGAATAGAGCCAAAGCCTACTATTAGGTCCGGCGGGGTAGTAGTGTGGTAATTTTCACTCAGTCACTCATGTAATATAAGCACACACACTCAATGTAAAGTCAAACATGCAAAAGAAAAGAGACACATGAATTGGTTACTCAGTTGGACACAACTTACCTACGTCTTGGAAACCGAGCCTGGAGATAAAAAAAATATACTAAAAGAGATGAAAAACAATGAGTACAACTCTCACACTCATCGTTACAAAGATAAAGAAGAACCCACTCTAGATTGGCTAATGTCCATTCTCTCATCCTTACCCGAAAAACTTTTTCTAGTGGCACATCCCAAATCTCAAAGCAAGGTCACTTATATATACGTTTCAACATCCCAAATATAACATCTCCCTCTTTTAGAATCTCTGTAGCTTCTTAACTTAGACACCTTCCAATGTTAGACGTTGCAAGTCCTGTTGTAACCAAGGTTGCATTACGGGCCACCTACTGATCCCGACTGAATTCTAATTTCTGTTGCAATGCAACCTTGCAACACCCACAGTGCTCCTGACTGTGCCAGTCAAAGTCGATGCAAACAACTCCTCCTGAGCTCTTTCTGCCAACAACTAGCTTGCCTCTTCACATCATATTAGCAGGTCCTTCTCGCGAAGGTCGCACCCACCTAGGCGCGTCTCCATCTCACCAAAGATGGTCTTTAAAGATCTTCAAAATTTTTTTTTACAAACTTGATCTCCATTCATCCAAATTTGGTCTTCACACTCTTCAAACTTGATTTTCATTCAGCCAAGTTTGGTCTTCAATATCTTGTTACTAAACTTGATCTCCTTTCATCTAAGTTTAGCTCTTCAATATCTTCCAAGCATGATCTTCATTCATCAAGCTTGAGCTTCCTTCATCTCCAGATATATGCTCTTGCGAAAAGTAGCTTTTTCCTTGAATAACTTGTCTCTTCAAATAGCTCCATCCAGGATTTAGCTTTGAATTGCTAATCATGGACTTGAGAATCATGTTAGTTTGCCCTTGCCTCTATTATTTTGTGTCTTTTCATATTTTCACACCAAACTAAGATCCACTGTAACCTTGGTCTCCAAGTGATGATCTTCATACTTGCCAAAAATAGATTATCCCTTCTTTAGAATGTCCTCTACATGGTCTTCAAGAAATAAATCTCTCATGAGAAATAGAATTACCAAAGATAGATTTTATCATTCTAGATCTTACCAAAGATAGATTAAATAATCATAACTTTAGGTATACTCCTCATGACTTGCTCTTCGAGAGAGATCCTTACACCTTGATGCTTCTTGCCAAAAATAGACTCTCCAAAGATAGGCTTCTAAGCTTCATATCTCCACATGTTTTTTCCTTGCTCCTCAAGAAAGATCTTCTAAGTTTGATACCCTAACCATAGATAGCTTTAATAGATTTTCTCCACTTAGTTCATTGAGAGAGATCCTCCAAATATAAGCTCCTACCAAAGATAGTTCCATATGGTTTTTTGAGAGATCCTCCAAATATAATACCAACCATGGTCTTCTAGTCTTCAAGCCACATCATCATCCTTTGCCAAGTCATCTTGCCATGTCACTAGGCTTACCACATCGTCTTGACTTGGTGTCAAATGATGCCAACTATAGGGCCTAGCTCTAACACCCACATCATACTCGAAATAGATAAATGACACCATGTGTCACAATAATATTCAGGGAAGTCAAGTTTCAAACAATTCAAATGTCCACATCCCCAACAAGCACCCGCATTTCAAAAATGATCCCAATATTCACATATCGGAAGTGAAAATCATTTTCACAAGTGTATTAGCCAAAAGCAATATAATGTATGTAAGTTTCATAATTCATTTCAATTCAAATAAACCATCATAGTCATAACAATTTCATTCAAACATCAAGAGTTTCCCAATATAAATCAATAGCAAGGGAATTCCTTCCGAATCAATCAACATATCAATTTAAATATGATAAACCCACAAGTCAATTTCAAATCAAATAATGAAGACATTTGAATTATATTCTACTAGAAATGTGCATCAACTTAACCCACTAACAACTTAGGCGATCATGAACAACAAGTAAGCTATTCCTCCACTGGCTCCTTGCCTCGAGCCGAGCCCTCATCACCTAACCAACCATGACCACACACACAGATGCAAAACCAAGTAATCAAGTAAACAAAACAACAAAAGAATAACAAGAAGAATAGTGAGCAAAACCCTAGGTCTATAAGCATAGAAATTCTATAAGAGGCTTAGGGTTGGCTCAAAGCTGGGTTCTAGGGTCCTCAAAGATTTTCTAAGGTTCTTGGCTTCGCTCTAAACCAAAGAAACAAGGAATACAAGGAGAACAAGATCAAACTCTCAAACTACTATAGTAATCATGGTTTTCCTCCAAAGGTTGGTTCAAGGATTACAACAAATTTTGGAAGAACAAAGGATTACAAGCATTCCAATCAGGTTTCTAACACAACCAAAAAGCAAGGAGAACAAGATAAATCTCTCAAACTAAACATCACAACCCTAGGTTTACCATTCTCAATCAAACATCAAAGAGAAAACAAGGCAAGGAAGTGTGGAGCTCACCTTTACTTCAAGGAAGGAAGGGTGACAAACCAAAGAACTTCAACCTAGTAAGGAGAAGGAGCTCATCTAAGCTTCCCTTCTTTCCCAAGAGAAATCCAAGGAATGAGAAGAAAAGAGCAAGTGAAGAACAAAGGAAAGAAATCAAGTGTAGGAGCACATACCTTGCTAATCTCAAAGATGAAAGGATGAGGGTTGGGGTTTCATCAAGCAAGAAGAAGGGAAAGGTCATCCATAGCATGTATTCTCCAAGAGGAAAGCCAAGGTAAAACTAGGGGAAAACCCAAAGATATAGTACCAAAGCTACGGTTGCAAGAAAAGCCAAGGAATCCTCAGATTGCCAAAGCTCCAAGAGTAAAGCCAAGGAAAGCCAAGAGAAAAGAATGAAAAACCAGGGGAAAAATGGCTGAAGTTTGCAAGAAATCCTCATATTGCTACAGTACCAAAGCTACAATATCGCATAAAAGCTATAGTTCTGGACTGAAAGTGTTGCATTAACAAGCTTAGAAAGCTAGGTTATAACAATAAGTATTTAAGAAAAAATAAATTATAATTGTAAGAGTTTTTAGTTAGAGAAAATTGTATATATGCCCCTGAAAAATTCTATAATTGCATATATACCCTCAGAAAAAACATAATTGCATATATACCCCTGAAAAATAAAGATAATTGAGGATATGCCCCTGCCGTTATATTCCGTTAACAGAAATTAATTAACTTTCTTAACTAAAGTTATAATTTCAGTTAAGCTATACAAAATGTCTAAAATACCCTTCCATTACTTTACCAATAAATCTCAACAAAAACTCTCATCTCTCCCGTTTCTCATCTCTTTCTCTCTTTCTCCATTACTCTCCCGTTTAGCCCGACGATTAGAAGATTGATGCGCTCATCAAGCCTGAGATAACACCAAGTGAGGGATCAAGCCTGAGAAGGTTGGTGTTCTCTCTCATCTTCTCCTTTTTTTCTTTCCCAATCACAAACCCTAATCTCCTTCATCGACTTTTTAACTTGCAGTTGGTCACCCTGCACACCAATCTTGGTGACATCAAGTGTGAGATTGCATGCGATGAAGTCCCCAAGGCCTCTGAGGTTTTTTAATTCTGGAAACCCATTATCTTTCTCTGTTGATTTTCTATGTGTGAACTATGAAGTGAAGAAGTATATGAACATTGAGGGTTTGGAAGTAGGCCAAATGGTGTTTAGGTTTTACTTTCTACTAATTCTATGGATGCCTGAGAGCAAGACATGTGTTTGTGTTAGACAATTTCAGACCTAGATTGACAGCATGCAGCCACAAAGTTAATGAATATGGTTCCAGCAATTGAGAACTGAATAAATAAACTATGATGTAGTTCTAGAATTATGAGAATATATGCCCAGCTAATGAGAACATTTAACCTCAAATTAGCCAAAACTAAATCTCATTTTATCCAAGTGACAGGATGTGAAAACAGACTTCATGGATAAATGTCAGGACACAAGAACCAAACAGATGCAAATAGGAAGCACAAAGAACTTGATTACAAGTTTGACAAAAAAATGTGAGGTATTTAAGACATAGGAATGAGAAAGAAACTGGGGCCCTATTGATGTGATGTATAAAAAAAAAATTATCCACTAAAAGCCTATTAGTATTCTGAGCATAAAGGTCTGCCACTAATTCCTTAATGATATCATATTCCACCAAGGATACCACACCCAGAATACCAAAGTTATACTATTCATCACTTTTCTACAATTCACTCAGAAGAAAACAAAATGGCTTCATGGTGATGTTGAAGGAATTGGTGGGCCAATGAAATTAGGTTGTACTAGGGCAACAATTCTCATCAGCATAGCATGTTGTGTCTCACAAAATTCTGTCCATTTCCACTAACATTTTATTCTAGAACTTGTTATCATATATTAATGACACACATAAAGTTGAATTCTAGTTTGAATTCTCTGGCTGTATATTTCTTCACCCTCAAACCAGATTCACTAATTACTCATAGTCAAACACAACAGGGAAGTTACACTAGAAGTGGAACATTATATAAGATCATAAATACACCTTCAATTGAGAAGGCATGGAATTGAATGATCCAATTGATGGAGGTCAAAAAGACCTACATATTTCAAGTTATCTTTTTTTCTTGATGTTTAACCAAGAGAA
Source organism: Dioscorea alata (assembly GCA_020875875.1). NCBI lineage: Eukaryota > Viridiplantae > Streptophyta > Magnoliopsida > Dioscoreales > Dioscoreaceae > Dioscorea > Dioscorea alata. Next base: position 7,667,202 of record CM037017.1, on the reverse strand, counting down.
GAATATAAAACACAACACATTCATTCTTGTTTAGACATGCCTGCAATAACCATAGCAAATAATAAAACCCATAATGTAAGTGCAAAAGGGCGAAGAAGATGGTAAATAGGATCCATCTATATGCATATATATACATTTTCTATTCAGATCAGTGGATGAAATTGTTGGCCATCATTTTCTATTCAGATCAGTTAATCCCCCAGCCCCACAAATAAATCTTGAAGAGAGAGAAACAGAATCTACCGCCGACCATTTGAGCAGAATCCCTTGAGTATGTTTAGATATGGCTCCCTCAATTCAATGGAGACTGCATGCATTACTCATAACTCAGACTATAGTATCATATTGCTTTAATTAACCAAAAAAAAACCATTTTGCATTGGAGCTTGTGTTAATGCTTCTACTTTAGTTTTGGATTGATTATGTACATTGTCAGTCCACTACTTTTTCCTTTTTCCTTCATTTAAAAAATAACACATCACTAGATAGATGAATCCTAGATTTCTATTTACAACAATGTGGTATCAAAATAAGATTTCTATTTTTTCCCCCTTTTTTTTTTTTGCTTAAATGTTTTCCTATTTGGTTGTAAGTTCTTTAAAAAAATTCCTACAATTTCTATTTCTTGCAGTGACAGTGTGTACAAGTTGACATTCAAGTATGGTGGATACTTCAAGGAAATTAAAGGCACTACAAGATTGAGGTATCATTTCGGAAAGCAAAAATCAATTACTGTAGACGCCGATTTATACAACAAAATGACTGTGGAAGAAGATCTGTCTCAATTCTACAATTGGGGGTTGAATCAAATACCAATATTTTGGAGTGTGACAAGACAAAACAGTCAGAAGTCATTTATTAAAATTAGAAGAGAAGATCTCATCAACATGTTTAATGAGTATAAGGACTCAAAGAAGTGTGAGATTTATGTAACATTAGTTGATGCAACACCATGTTCTGTACATGAGGGCGGGCAAAGGGCCACTAATATAGAATAGGAAAGAAACCCTAACGTGTACTTCTAATGACATACCTATTCCAACTCAAGCAAGCATTGATGTAAATCATGGAAACATCAATATGGTGCATGAAGAAGATTACTGTCAAGATGATGACTTGGTTTAGCAGATTGACAGTGAAAGTAGTTATCATTCATTGTATAGCAGTGAATCAGATGATGAATCAGGTGCTAAGGAAGACCAAATTCAGATTGATGGTGAAAACCCAAGTATAAAGATCGGCTCCTTGTTTGTTGGTTGTTATCAATTCTGAAAGGCACTTAAACAGTACTCAATCCGTAGGGAGTTTTCCATTAAGTACATCAAAAGTGATCAGTCAAGAGTGACGACAAGGTGTGCAGATTACAAATGCTATTGGAGGGTCCATGGATCGATTGTTCGAGAGCAAAGTGTATTCCAAGTAAGAACAATTATTATTTACTTATTGTTACTTAATTTTGCAATACACATTAACTAGAAATTAATATGCATTAATACCTTGTAGGTAAAGACAATGCAAGATGAACACTCTTGTTGCTCAACAAACAAATGTGGAAATAAAATGGCTACCCAACATTGGATTGCAAGTAAGGTCTGTGATTGGCTTTGATAGGAAGGTGATTTATCTACCAAGGAGTTAAGAAGAAAGATAAATGAAAATTATAATGTTGATCTACCGTATCATCGGGTTTGGAGGGGGAAAGAAGAAGCAGTGTCTACCATACATGGCAATTGGGAGGATTCTTATATGAAGATCACAGATTTTAAGGATGAGTTGATGAGAAGGAATCATGGCAGTATAGTAAAAATTGGCAAAGAGTCAAAGGAGGGGAGATCACATTTCAAGAGGATGTTCATATGCCTAGGACCATGCAGTACAGGATTTCTTTTGGGTTGTAGACCTTTCTTGGGACTTGATGGATGCCATCTCAAAGGCAAATACAAAGGAGTAATGGCAGCAACTAGTGCTATTGATGGATGCAATCGACTCTTTCCAGTTACTTATGGCATATTAGAGTCAGAAAACATTGATTCCTGGACATGGTTCTTAAATGGCTTATATGAGGCAATAGGTTTGCCTAATGGTTTGGTACTTACATCTAATAGGCAGAAGGGTCTTGAAGAAGCAATTTGCAGGGTTTATCCATCTGTGGAGCATAGAACATGTGTGAGGAACATGTACAAAAATTTCAAGAAGAAATTCCATGGGGAAAGTCTACAAAGAAGCGTTTGGGCTGCTGCAAGATCATACACAGTTAGAGGTTACAATACAGCTATAGAAGACATCAAATCAGTTAATATCAGAGCTTATAATTGGATAGAAGACTTGGGGAAGAAACCAAAGATATGGAATAGATCACAGTTTAGTATTGTTTGCAAATGTGATTACATCACAAATAACATATCTGAGTCATTCAATGCATGGGTTGCAGAAGCCATAGAAAGACCTGTTTTGGATCTTTTAGACACAATCAGACAAAAGATAATGGTGACCATGGATAGAAGAAGAAGAATGGCAACAAAATGGAAGGATGATATTGTGCCATCTGTGAAGAAATATGTAAGAAACCTATCTAGAGGATTGACAGCATATGAGGTGCAACATTGTAGTGATTCAAAGGCTGAGGTCTCTTATAAAGGATAGAGGTGTGAGGTTCTGTTGGCAGATGGAATATGCAGTTGTAGAAAGTGGCAAGTCTCTAGAATACCTTGTGTACATGCTATGGCATTTATCTTCAGTATCAGAGGTGCAAAATGGGAAGACTATGTTGATTTATATTTTTCAGTGGAGAAAATTAGGGTTGCCTACAACTTGGAGATTGCTCCCATGCCTGACATTAACCAATGGACTTCTGATGGTCAATTGGATGGTTTACTTCCTCCATTGTCAAGGAGACCAGTTGGAAGACCGAATAAAAATAGGATAAGGGCTGCAGATGAGATAAATTCAGGCAGACATAAATGTGCTAAGTGTGTTGGATTTGGTCATCAAGAAAGAACTTGTAAAGAGCCAGAACATTCAACAAATCCATCAACAAGTAGCTCCCGAGGAAGGTCTTGAAAATTATATAAATGTTCTACTTGATTGATTTAAATTGTTTTTAATTTTGTTTGAAGTTTTGTAATCTATGTTAAAGTTGCCCTCTTATAATTGTAGGGGAAGAGGCAAGCCTAGAAAAAATCCAAGAGAGAAAGAGACTCCATTTTGAGTTGCCCATTATATCAGTTAAGGCAAGCTTCTTTGCTTCTGCTTCAGTCTTTTATGCTCTCTAATTGCATGGTAATAAAAGATACTCATATTCTATTTTTGTTAATTTTGCAGGTTTGGCTACAAATATTGGAGCTTTATGATTGTAATAGACTCCATTTTGATATTTTGTTGTAAACATGTTCATGTGAACATGTAAACTTTTAATGGTTAGCAAACATTTTTGTGAACATGTTGATGTATTCGTAACCATTTTATAGACATGTGGACATGGTAATGTATTTGGAAACGTTTGTTGATTATATGTTACAACTATAATGTGAATGGTGATGTGTTGATTTGATGATACTAGATATATGTGTTATGTATAGTAAATCATTATTGTGAATGTATACATGTAGATCAATGTATTTAATGGTGTATTTCTTATTTAGGTTTTTATAAAAATATTTGGATGTATAAATAGGATGGTATAATTGCACATAAAAAATATTTTTTTAACTATTTTAAATTTCAGATTTTTAAAGGGGGTATTCATAAATGGTCATTTTACAATAAAATTTTTTTTCAAGGGTATATATGCAAAGGGTATTTTAAATTTCATATTTTTAAAGGGGGTATTCGTAAATGGTCATTTTATAATAAATTTTTTTTTTCAGGGGTATGTATGCAAAGGGTATAACGGTCATTTTACATATATGGTGTTTGTTAACGGATGATTTTTCAGCTAATTTGAACACCAGGGGTATATACGCAATTATATGAATTATTCAGGGGTATGTATGCAATTATCTGTTATTCAGGAGTAAATATGCAATTTTGAAATTATTCAGGGGTACATATGCAAAAAGCCCTTTTAGTTATTACGATTTATTTGAAATTATGTTGAATATTTTTTTATTTTATTAAATTATATATGAGTTTTTTCAGAAAAAAAAAAAAAAAAACAAACAAACAAACATAGGTAACAAACAAGATTTGAGCTTGTTTGATGATATTTATTTTTTACTAAATAATATAAATGCTAAATAAGGCATGTTATCCATATTTAGTCCCACATTGGCTAGCTCATGAAAGAGAAAATGGTAACCGCTTATAAAATAAGCATAGGCAACACTTTTTTTTTGGTTAAATTTTTTAAAGATTTTATGCTAATTTTTTAAATCAAAATTTTTAATATATTATTTAAAAATAATAAAACCCGCGCGGGCTAGTACGTGAACAAGCAGGTTCTTGGGTGACTCCTGACCCGGTTAACCGACCCGTGCCCACCTTTAGATGGGATCCCATCTTTTACTATTCATCGCACTCTTTTAATTTATTTTTAATTCAAAAAATTTCCATAAAATCAATTAAAATTTTAGAAAATATAACAATTTAATTGTAATTTTAAAAATTATGAAAAATTAAAAAGTATAAATAAAAAAGATCATTTTAAAAAATATATAATAGTAGCAAAAAAAAAGTTATTTTATACAAATATTAATAAAAACACATATATGCCCCCTGTTAGCCATGTCAATTAAATATTATAAAATTTGCATTTATTGTTTATACAACTCCATCCAATCAGCCTTCTATTTAGGAATGCAAGTGGGGCCTGGCGGAACGGGGAATGGGATCCCCGTCCCAATCCCTGCTTCCCACGGGCCGTTGATTCCCCGCCTCCAAATTCCTTGCCGGGGAAGATTCCCGCCCCTGCCATTTTTTTATCCCGCCCCTGCCATTTTTTTATTACATAAAATTCTAATAAATACTATATATATTAAAGTAGAAGACCTATTTGACACTTGTCAATTTCTCATAAAAACTTTACCAATATTATTTTAATAATATCAAAATATTTATACCATAACACTAAATTTATATTATTTTATCTCATAATATATAATAAAATTAATTTTTTAAAAATAATATATTTTTAAAGTTGATAAATAGCTTATTTTATCTGATCTTTATTTTTATAGAAAATAAAAAATTTTCATTAAATTTTTTTTTAAAAATTTATATAATTATATTCGTACATCACACGAGAGTAACGCTAGTTTTACAAGAAGTCTAAAAGTCTAAAATATTATTAATAAATACCAAAAATATATTTTTATTAAACCCCAAATATTTTACCTACTTCTAAAATAACAAATTTTTTTAGTTATATGAAAATTTTTTGACGTATACAAATGTACATAAGAGATGAAAATATCTTTTTTTTTTTAAAATAAAAATAACTTCATAATTTTTCTATTAAAGTCAATTATACATAAAAAAAAGTTTACATAAAAAAAATTGTCTAATTTTAAAAACTCATTGTAAAAATAATTTATAAAAAATTAAAAATTTTAAAACTAATTTTGAAAAATTAATGGGCAATGAACAATTTCACTATTTCTTAGGGGGTGGAACCTAAAAACATGCATTAAATTTTGGATACATCTTGTCACGTCCGTGGACAACAAAGGAAGGTCCAAGACGAAATAGACACCCCCAAGACTAAAATAGAGACCATCCCCACTTGACAGAATGTCGTACAATGTTAGTTTGAGATACAGTTTAAAACACAGATCTCGGGGTTTTCTTTTGAATTTTGCTACTACACCAAAAATGAAGACTATTATTTTTTCACATAAGGGGCAAGATGAAAACATATGAGGCACAACGCCATGAGCACACAAGCTACCTCCCCCGGGGGCGGAACCAAGGAAGGGTGAGGGAGGCTGAAGCTCCGCCAAAGCTACCCTTTGGAAAGAGAGATATTCAAAATATAAAAGGTTCTTTTATATTTAGATTGATATGATAATGTTTTATTTAGATATTTTGAATGTAAATTGAGATGTGCTGGAATGGTTGAGGGGTTCATGTAAGTGTGCAGGATCAATCATGTTTGTGAATTTTTTTTAAAATTTAAACTTATTTTAAAAAATTACAGGGTTTCAATAAAAAGTTTTAAATAAGTTCATGATATGACAGGTCAAATATATAGACTACAGTTTTTACAAATAAATTATAGTTTGGTTGTTTACATTAAGAGGGATTCTACCTCCTATCATATAGAGTGTCCTTTGTTGTGGCTCACAAGATTCAAGCTGCTAAATACCTCCAATGACATGATTAGGGGAATTAAATTTGTTAAATTTATGTTGTTAATTAAACATAAATAAATAGGAGAAGTTTATAAAAATTATAATAACTATTTAGTTGCTTTTTTGGATTGAGCGAATAGCAACTGCGGATAACTATTAACACTTGTTTGGATTGAAGTAAAAAAGTCTATAGTGTTTTTATGAAGGAATAGAATTCCTTTTGAAGCCTCCATCTCATCCCTCCCAAATTTGGGAGAATCTTATTCTTTAATGATGCAATTATAATTTACCCTCGTTTATTCACAAGTCGTATTTATCCCTTTTTGCAAGCTCTTCTATTACTCTTCTTCTAATATTCAAAGTGAACTGTTGTTATTTAGTTATATGTTTCTATCTTACCTTGTGAGCTTTGATGCTTATAATGTTTAGACACTAAATTTAAACACTAATATGTCTTCTTAAATAAGTTTACATTAGTATTCTTTATTGTCTTGTTTACTTTTTTTTCAAAATCACTTTATTTTCATAATATGATATTACTATACCTAAGAAAATGTTATGATATCTATTCACCATATCCAAAATAATTTGAAAAGGATAATTAAAATGAAGGGCTTTTTAATAAAGTAGCCCTATTTTATTTTTTATTTAACCAAATGGCCCTAAAGCCATTTTAATTGTCAAAATGGCCCTAGAACCTTGTGATGTGCTGACTGGGCGCTAAGTCAGCGTTGATTGGACTGCTGATGTGGTATTTTTAAATAAAAAATTATGATTTTTTGTATTTTAACCCCTGAATTGTTTTAAAATCAATAAGTTGATATATTCTTGGGTTTTTTAACCAATTTTTTTTAAAAAAAAATTATTAGTGTTTTAAAATTTATTAAACTTTTAAATAACTTTTTAAGAAATATATAAGTGTGTTTTTTTAATTTAAATCCCTTATTTGTTTTATAATTAACAAATTATCTTTTTTCTTTGATTATTTAACCTAATTTTTGTTTAAAAAATTATGTAATTTTTTAAATTTATTAAAAAATTAATTTTAAAGAATATATTTGAATATGAAAATACATAGGGTTTATAATTTATTCTTTAATTAAATCATGAAATCAATAATAAGTATTAATAACTTATGCTCCATTAGTTGACTGTAATGTCATACAGACAAATTTATGCTCCATGTTTTCATCCGGTACCTGCGCCAACATACTGTTCGCCGACCAAAAATCAGACGTAGAAAAATGCATATGGATAGAATCCCTTATCCTACTAGAAGTAACTTTATTTATATTTAAATGCAATTATGTTTTTTAACTTGAAATAATTTTACAGGTTATTATTGATTTCATGATTTAATTAAAAAAAATAAATTATAAGCCCTTTGTGTTTTCGTAATAATATATTCTTTAAAATTAATTTTTTAATAAATTAAAAAATATATAATTTTTAAAACAAAATTTGAGTTAAATAATCAAAGGAAAAAAATAATTTGTTAATTATAAAAAAAAATAAGGGATTTAAATTAAAAAAACACACTTATATATTTCTTAAAAAGCTATTTAAAAGTTTAATAAATTTTAAAACACTAATAAATTTTTTAAAAAAAAAATTGGTTAAAAACCCCCAAGAATATATCAACTTATTGATTATAAAACAATTCAGGGGTTAAAATAAAAAAAACATAATTTTTTATTTAAAAATACCACATCAGCAGTCCAATCAACGTTGACTTAGCGCCCAGTCAGCACATCACAAGGTTCTAGGGCCATTTTGACAATTAAAATGGCTTTAGGGCCATTTGGTTAAATAAAAAATAACATAGGGCTACTTTATTTAAAAGCCCTAAAATGATTTATTTACTAAAAACCAAAAGGATAACAATAACCAAATTTACCATTGTAATAAATTAAAGAGGATAAGTAAATTAAAATATTTAATTATAATAATTAAAGTGTATAGTCATAACATGAATTACTATATTTAGATATTTAGATATTTAAATATAAATTAATTACAAATATAATAACTTCGAATGATCAAATTGAAATAAATTAAAGAGTATAATTTAAATAAATTCTTTTACTTAAATATTTAAATAAATAATATAAATATATCAATTGTTAATTTAAATAAATTTAGTTATAAATAAACATAATCTATATATATATATATATAAGGGAAAATTACTATTCACCCCTCGGGAATTGCAAACTTTCCCAGACAGCCCCTGCAAGTTTGCAATACCCCAGAAAGCCCTTCCGTTAGTGTTTTATTTCATTTTTACCCCCTGTCGTTCATTTGTACAAGGTTTATGCTGTGAAATTCCGTGTGTACCCTTGTAAATGGTGGGAAAACAACCGCCCAGTCACATCATGTTAAACATTTTTTATTTGGCTTTTGTCAATCTTTTTCATTCCTTCTTGTATTGAATTTTCTGAAACAAAGTTTGGAAGTGTCATCGTTCGCATTCGTTTGAACTCCGCCGGTTGTCCGATAAGGGGAGATAAGGTGAGAATGTCTTCCTTTTTGTCTCTGTTTGATCATCCTTTAAGAGAGAGTACCAATTTATATTTATTTACATGCAGGTTTTTAATGGAGAGTTTCTGTGCAATTGCAAGATACAACGGGGAGGGACGAGTGCTAGTGTTCACGGCACAGACTTGTTGGGATTCAATCGTAGCGGAGATATGTGACCGATGGGGTCTTGATGTTTCCCATGTTAGGGTGAAGTTTATCACACCCGATGGACATAAAACGATTTGCCCAATAGAAAATGAGGTTGACTTCCAGCGCATGTGTCATGTATACTCACTCTTCAAATGCGCTGCAGTCGATCTCGTTGTTGAGACAGATGATGTGCCATTGTCGCATCATAGTCAAAACGAATTCTTGTCATTGTAAAGTTCTTATCCTTCATCTTTACTCTTAAAGTCATATGTGTTCGCCTAATTATTATATTTACCGTTTAATTATTATAGTTACCGTTTAAGTATTCCAGTTTCCTTTTAAAAAAATAAGTTCCCGTGGTAAACCAATAAGTTATGCTTGTTAACCGGTCTCATCCCCGTTCCCGTTTAAACATATATTTTACCGTTTAAAAATTTGTGTCTGTGTTTAACTTATTATGTTTTAGTTTAAATATACTTGTTTGAAGTGAACTTATTTTGTTTCCGATTAAGTTACTGATGTTTTCCGTTTGTCTGAAGTGTTGGCAGGAATTCTGATTCTGCCAGCGCACCTGTTCCATCTGATGGCGACCCGGACGCGGCAGCATGCCTTCCGTCCTCCTCGGATCATTCCGAAGTGTTGTCGTTGGATATCGGACAACGTTTCGTAGACGTTGAACATTTCAGAGACGCACTTCGGAATTTTGCAATCAAGAGGAATTTTGACTTCAAATTCGTAAAGAATGAGAAACACAGGGTGACTGTAGAATGCGCTGCCGTTGGTTGTCGCTGGCGCCTTCATGCATCAAAGGAATACAATAAAAATACGTTCAGAATAAAGACAATGCACCCATCACACACTTGCGGTGGTGGAATTGGCTCGGTGTCACATCCTAAAGCGTCGAAAAAATGGGTAAGCGCTCGAGTTATTGATAAGCTTAAAGGCTAGCCATTGTACAGGCCAATCGACATTCAGAAGGACATGTTACGGGAACACGGTGTCCACATTCCATACAAGCAAGCCTGGTTGGGTAAAGAGTGTGCCCGGGTGATCCTCGACGGCAGCGACGTCTCCAGCTATGATCTGCTGCTCTGGTATGTCGATAAGGTGGCTGAGACAAATCCCGGCAGCATTGCGATTGTAGAAAGAGACGGTGACCGTTTTAAACGTGCATTCTTCTCGTTCCGTGCGTGTATCATGGGATTCAAGCGGGGTTGCAGGCCGCTGCTGTTTGTCGACGGTACCCATCTTCTTGGGAAATATCGTGGCACGTTGCTGGGCGCCACAGGCAAAGATGGAAACAATGGGTTTTTCCACTTGGCCTTCGGTATCGTCGACAACGAGACAGATGCGAATTGGACGTGGTTCATTTCCAAGTTAGGTGATGCGTTATACGATGAAGGCGATTATGAAGAGATTATTACGTTTGTGTCGGACAGGTCTAAGGGGCTTGTGAACGCCATTGCTAGGGTCTTCCCCTCTTCCCCACATGCCTATTGCCTTCGACACTTGGAGGCCAATTTTATGAAAGCCAATGGCGGACTTGGTAGGGCATTGAAGGACGAGTGCTGGTCCATATGCTTTCATATTGCGTGGGCATCAACGAGTAAAGAATTTGATGATACGGTGAATGAATTGCGGGGCATATCACCAGAAGCACATCGCTAGCTGCTTCAAAAGTCAGATTTGTCACATTGGTGTAATTTTTTGTTCAAAGGACAACGTTGGGGCAATATGTATTCAAATGTCGCAGAGTCCTTCAATGCGTGGATAAAAGAAGCTCGCCATTTACCCGTTACGAGAATGGTCGACTCCATACGGTATTTGAATGTTTGATTCCTTCGATCTGTTTAAACATCTTCGTCAGTCTTTAACTTCGTTTACTTTACATGTGTCTATAATGGTCTGTGTTTAACTACGTTTGTTACTATTTAACTATAATTGTTTTCGTTTAACTATCCACGTTTATGTTTACGTATTCTTTGCTTACGTTAACAATCAATTATAATTTGTTATGATACAGGTTCAAATTAATGCGGATGTTATGCACACGTCGTGAGCAAGCAAACAAATGGGACACGTACTTGTGCCCCGATATACATAGGAAGGTAGACGAACTGGTTGCGGAAAGCCGAAATCTTTATGTTGGTCGTTGTGTCGATGATCGTTACGAAGTCGTTGACCATTGCAGCAACTCCGTCGATCTATCGGGTAGAACATGCTCATGTCGCAGGTGGCAAATTTATGGTATCCCGTGCACACACGCTTGCGCTGCAATAATGCAGACAGACACCAACGTTCATCAATTTATTAGCCGGTACTTCACCGTGGAGACATACAAACTTGCGTATACGGACGCTATTTTCCCTATACCAGACGATGACAAGCCTACGGACGACAATCGAGAACTCCATCTGCGTCCGCCTGCGACGAGAAGGCAACCTGGGCGACCCAGACGAAAGCGGCTCGAGTCGCAAGCGTCCGCGGTCCGCGAGTTACGGTCCAGCCGCTGCCACGCGTCCGGCCATAATCGTAGATCTTGTAATGAACCTGTCGCCGACTAGCCATTGTAAATAAACACCTATTTTAACTTATAATAAGCATATTTATGTCTATATGTTTGATATTTACACAGTAAGTTTAAACCTAAATATATTATTTTAATGAGTAACAATTGTTGTTAAAGGGAGACATTAATATTTAAATGGGTTAAGTTAAAATTAAATGGAGAACGTTTTGTTTAAGGGATAACATAGACATGTAACACATATAATACCGAAGCGTAGTTGTCCGGTCAAAATTGATCGACCCTTGGAATTCTCATTGAAAGACATTTAATGTATCTCCTGAATTGAAGTAGCCAAGTTGAACGACCCTTCCATTTCCCGTGCACATATAATGTATCTACTGTATAAATTGCCTTCGAGTGGAGTGATTAGATTATAAAGTTACAAAAACAATTGATGCGACATCTGCTCGACCAGGGGATCGCCGGGACACATATCGTCAATGAAATCGGAGTATCCTTGAAGATCAGAGAATCTGCAGGTGGTTGTTCAACTTGCAATTTGAACAACTCCCTGCGATGCCTCTGATTTGCAAGACTCCGACGATGACATTGATGATATGCATCCTGGACATCCCCTGTGCGATCAGATATCCCATCAATTGTTTTAAAACTTTATGAAGGTTTCTAGACACCATCAGATTTTGCAGGCGAAGATAGTACAATGGCCAGGGATAAAGTTACAAAAAACAATTGATGTGACATCTGCTCGACCAGGGGATCGGCGGGACACATCTTGGCGATGTAATCGGAGTATTCTTCGAGATCAGAGGCTTCCCAGGTGGTTGTTGAACTTGCAATTTGAACAACTGCCTGCGAACCCTCTGATGTGCAAGATTCCAATGATTACATCGCCGAGTTGCATCTTGCTCATGTCCTGGTGGATCAGATATCTCATCAATTGTTTTAAAACGTGTCTTTGTTTAATATTTATTCTCGTATTTGCAATAAACGTGGCCTTGTTTGTTATGTAATCAGTTATTCTCGTATTTGCAATAAACATATTTCATTTCATGTGTAAAACTGTCTCTATGTTTAATATTTAAACACAAACGGTTGCTTTTCAGCATAAAAATATTATTGTTAAAGGACTAAAATTCCGGTAGTACAATGGCCATGCTGATGTTTAAATAGAAACTTATAAAATTAAATATATACACTTATAGTTATACATAAATCAAACCAGTTATTCTCGTTTTCACAATAAAGTTATTATCGTTTTCTCCGTAAACATGTTAAATTCAAGATAACAAATCTGTCTATTAAACAGAGCCGCATTATTTAAACAAAGACGGAAATAGTTATACAGAAACGAGTGGGTTTCAAAAATAACATATTTAGTTAAACAGAATAATTTAAAACAATAACTCAAGTCGGTTTCCCCTCCATAGTCGAAGACTCGCCTCTTTCTAAGATCCCGGTTCTTCGACCTTCGAAAAGTATGCGGGCAACATACTTTAATCGGAAATATGGTACATCCTTTCGAGCAACGCGTAGCTCCTCACCTTCGAGCATTTGCTCGATAAATCGCATCAAATAAACAGCGCAGTCGACACTTCCTCGTCTCTGTGGTGGGGTGTCACCGTCGTGAATTAGCGGGTACAGCATAGTCACCGCGTTGCTGAACTCCATATCGACACAGTAGTCAAATAGTTGCCGCTGTTGAGATATACAAACTGATGCTATTAAATTACTATTCATGAACCTGTGACTATGTCTAAGGAACGTACCATTTCAAACGCGTCTCTGATGTAATCATCGCAAAGGCATGAGGAATAATGCCTGTATTCCTGCTTCTCATTGTCCAGCACCACCACATGGACGCGGCCGTTAATGATTATTGGAAAGATAACAATGTCAACTTCATGCAGGTTTCGCGCGGCGTCTCCGATCATATCGAGCGACAACTCGCACGCGTCAGGAACCTTGGACATAAACAGTGCCAATGGACGTGTAATGGAGGCGCGCTTCTTATAAGGGTATGGTACCCTCTTCATGGACTTTTGCATTATGCATACGAACGCGTCCATCAACTCATCGGGCACCATTTCCTTCCCTTCTAGCATAGTGAATAGTTGTCCTCGTGTGGCGCTGACAACGGCATTACTCCAGACGATGGTGCTGCGGTTAAATGGTAACAGGTATAGTTAAACACAGACAGACATATTTATATGTTGAAAGCTTAAGTTAAACGTAAAAATATAGTGCTAAAGGATAATGTCGATTTCTAAGGCGTAATGTTAATATTTAACCTCACATGTACGAACTACATACATACTCGTCAATATAGCAGTTGGCGAAGATCGTTATTAACTCTTGCTCGAATATGTCGAGACGCGAGTACCCGGGGTATTTTTTTTCACTGGAATGAAGACGTGCCGTACCTGGTCGTATGGTTCATTGTTGCTATTGTCTGTCTGCGATACGGCCACTACGACGTCGTACCCCGGATCTCTGTCTGTCTGTGATGCTGGCATTGTCTCGTCGGCAGCCTGCGGGTAGATTCGCTTCGTTGTTTTTGTTTTTTTCGTACGTCTCCTCGAGTGTGACCGTCTGCGAATGGAGGCCCCAATAACCTCATCGGAGTCAATTTCCGAGCTCATCTCAATGAAGGCACTCGCATTCGCCGGGACTACCTCCGGGGCATCCGAACCGGGAAGTTCATTTGTTTGTATGGACGGCGCAGTCGATTGTGCCCGTCCTTCCATTGCGTCAACCTGAGCAACAAGCTGAGGGAACTCGGTTGTCAATAACTGACACGCCTGCAGCAGACGTGCGGTGACATCGTCGCTTCGTGCCGTCGGGGTGGCTGCCGAGGTCTGTGGGGCCGTATTACGAGAATGGGGGCTTACGCGCTCGGAAGAGATTGGAGTTTCCACAGGCATTGTCTGGCGGGCGGCCCCAACAATTATATCTTCATTCGCATTCGCATTCGCGGTAACCAGCTCACGAAACTAAGATACATCCGACAAAGTTATGGAGACCATGTTGTGTTAAACAAAGAAGTATAAATCTAAACGGTAAATGATATAGTTAAAGATTAATCCATATAGTTAAATAGAGACTTTGGTATATGTACCTCCTTTCCTTCCAGAGATGGCAAAATGGTTTGTATAGACCCTTGCTTGTCGTAACACAGCATCGTTGGTGTCTTGCTAGTATTCACTTTGTTTCCACAGCCGGTTAGCTCGTAAAACCATATGTTCAATGCGAGCGAACAACCCTTCACGAACCCCGTCTGGATCTTCTCCCCGGCGCATCTTGCTCGCACTCTTGCGGCAGCTAGTGGGACGCCATCCATAAGCTACTTGTGCGTCGCTTGCGCCCAAGCGTATCGGCCCATGCCAGGTAGATCATCGACGTAATCAACGACCCAATTTGGCACCGAGCATGATGTATTTGGGAAGAGGACTGTACCCATAAGGTACACCATCAGGAGTTTGACGAAATTTTCCTCTTCCCCACTCTGCCGAACAAGTTGCTCAAGAGTGCTCTTGATAGAGTCGCTGTGTCTCTCGTAGCTTTTGGAGAAATACCTCTCTTGGAAAGATGAGCGTGATTTCTTCTTCTGGAGCATCGGCCATTAACTAGGGTTGCCGCCATAAGCCCTCCGTCGAGACAATGACCGAAAGGTTAATTCCGGGCATACAGTGCGGAGTAGAGAATATATTTCAAAATCCCTGTTCTCCTCCCAACAAGCCGAAATTATTGCAGTGACCGTTACGATCATACCACGTCACACTCCCACGAATTCCCATGCAGAGTTCAAACAAAAACTTGTCTATTTCTCAATCAGTGTTTATGACACACAAGCTTACTTACGTAATCCAAGATATTTATATTTAAACAGAGACCTTTATATTTAAACAGGGACCTTTGTGTTTAAACAGAGACCTTTGTATTTAAACACAGACATTCTTAGTCAAACATGTATTTGTAAACGTAAACACTAACGAATAAAATTTACATTGTATTTAACAAACTAATTTATTCTTGTGCATCGGATGCGGTACTCTTCTCGGCTTTGTCCTTGACACCGGCTGGACTCCCATCGATGAGTATGCGTGCGACAAACTTCACTCGTAGGTAAGGGACATCCGCTTGTGGTAGGCGTAGCTTTTCACCATTTAGAATCAGCTCAATGAACCGCATCGCGTACACTGCGCAGTCGATAGTTCCTTTTTTTTGTCGTGGAGCACTCCTATCGTGAATCATGGGGTACGAGGACATCGCCGACACGCCCAATTCCATCTCGACGCAATTTTCGAATAGTTTCCGCTGTAACGAAATAAGCTTTAAAGTTAGTATGGACAAATACGAACTCCGATGTGTGTGCTATACGTGACTTGTAGCTCACCATATCGATCGCGTCTCTGTCGTATTCCTCACTCTCGCAAGAGGAGTAATGCCTGTACTCTCGTTTGACGTTGTCCAGCACGATGACGTGGAAATGGCCATTTAAAATTATTGGCATGATCACGATGTCGACATCATGGACGTTCCGCGCAGCATCGTCGATCATGCTGAGAGCGTCTTCCGCCGTGTCCTCTTGTTTGGACAGGCACAGGGCCAGTGGCCGAGTGCTGGCAGCGCGTTTCTTGTAAGGAGACCGCGATCTCTTCAGCGCTTTCTGGATGATGCAGACCAGAACGTCGACGACGTCGTCTGTCACCATTTCCTTCCCGTCCAACAACGTGAACACGTTGGCTCGTGTAGTGAAAACATAATCATTCCTCCATACGACAGTCCTGACATTTAAACGAAAAATTAAACAAATTACATTCTAAGTAACATACTTAAACAGATATATAACCTAGTTGATTAATAAATCGGATAGTTAAATATAAAAGTAAACTACTTAAATGATAACATAGATAGTTAAACGGAACTTACGAGTCCATATAACAGTTTAAGAATACCGATATGATTTCCTATTCGAATTTCGAAAGACACGATAACCCGGCATATTTCTTCTTCTTCGGAAGAAAGTTCTTCGGCACGTCATCGAATTGTTGATTTGCAAGGAGTGTCCTCTCAGCTTGAGTGAGCGTTCTTTGCTCGTTGACAGCTCCTTGCCCTTCGGTGGCAGCCTGTTTATTTCCCGTACCTGCTGCAGCAACTTTATTAGACTCCGGTACTGCCACAGAGTCTTTATCCGGTGCCGATGCCGGTGCCGGTAACACGACAGCGTCTTTGTTCGATTCCAGGGATACTGTCACCTGGACTGTGTCCTCCTTCGTTGCCGGTGCCGCTACCGGTAACAAGCCAAGGTCTTTCTCCGTTTCTACGGAAATCACCGCCTGGATGGTGTTCTCCTTCGTTGCCGGTGCCAGTGCCTCCAACGAAGGGACTTCACTGGCAAGAGATTCTATTATCCTGTCGACATCGCCAGCGGGATCGACAGGCAGGGCCACAGCCAGTGCAGCCGGCGCATACAGTGCTTGCGGCTTTTCCAATGGCGCGCTTGGAGTTAAAGTTGGCTGAGCCTCAGCCATTGTTGGTTCAACATCAATTGGTGCTTCCGTTGCGACGACGTCTGCCGGCGAAGGCAGCGACATTGTCGGTTCCTTCCACGCAAGCCTCTTCCGGCGAAGGAAGCGACGTCGGCCTCGCGGGACTGCTTTCGCAATGACGTCGTCATCGGAGATGGTAGCACAGTCAACCGGTGGATGGAGGGGGGCTCTTGCGTCAACATCGGCCTGCGAACGTGCCTCCAGAGCCGCCACGCGAGCAACAAGCCTGGGGAACTCTACAGTCAATATCTCGCACGCCTGCAATAGACGTGCGGTCAGGTCATCGGATGTTGCTATCGGGGGGGTGGAGGGGGGCTTGCCAGTCGCCGATCAGTCCGTGCGCGGGGTGGGCTCCGAGATGGTGGTCGGCGTCGGACGCGCTTCGAGGATGTTGGCCGATCATCTCTCCTTGACGCCAACGGAACTGGAGCAGGAATATCACCTCCGTGTGCAGTTGTATCACTGACACGCCTCGCCCCAAGAAATATTTCTTCGTCCTGGTTCGCGGCGACCAATTCCGGAAACTGACAATTGTAATCAACAATACTGTTAAACACTAAATACTATGTTTGTAACAAAAACAATTCAGTTAAACAATAACCAATATAGTTAACGGTTAACTTATATGTTTAAAAATTAATATAGTTTGTTAAACGACAAATACAATACTTAAATCGATTTAGTACCTCTTTTCCTTCAAAAGATGAAAATAAGTTTCCCGTGGACACTTGCTTCCGGTAGCTGTTCTCACCGTAGCACAGGATCCTCGGGGTCTTGCCAAAACGAATCTTCTTGCCGGTTCCGGTGAGCTCATAGAACCAAGTCGTTAGCGCAACCGAGCAACCTTTGACATACCCCGTGTTGGTCTTGTTCCCGGCGCACCTCGCTTGCACTCGAGCGGCCGCTTGTGGAACGTCCTCCATCATCCACTTGTGGGTCGCTTGCGCCCATGCATATCGTCCCATTCCCGCTAGGTCGTCGACATAGTCTACGATCCAGATTGGAACAGAGCAGGAGGTGTTCGGGAAGAGGATAGTACCCATGAGGTACACCATGAGGAGTTTTACAAAATTCTCCTCTTCCCCCTCTGCCGAACTACCTGCTCAAGTGTTTTTTTGATGGAGTCTTTATTTCTCTCGTACGCTTTTGATAGAAACCTCGACTTGAATGCCGAGCGTGGTTTCTTCTTGTGGAACACGACAGCGTCTCCAACACACCGTAGCCCCAGGATGAGAGCCACATCTTGAGGCCTGAAACTGACCAGGCTTGCCCCGATCCTGAATTTGTTGCTGCGGTCATCAAACCTCTGCAGCAGAGAATCAAGAAGGGTTCTCTCTTGGAGGACGGCTTCAATCTCGGTCAAAGCCGCGAACGGTGTCCTTCTAATGATCTCCCAGTGACGTCCACTCATGTGAGCTTTCAATTCACTCAGAGTCTCGACAACAGGTGTCAAGTAGCATCGACCGTTAACTAGGTTGACTGCCATGACCAAAACCCTACAAGAAGAACAATACATCTGTTTAGAGTCGTATAGTTAAACAGAAAGAAAAATAGTTAAACAGTAAACTCAATACTTAAACGGAGACATAAATTGTTAAACGGAGACAACATTATAAAACACAAAATCAGATTTATCACACAGAAAAAGTCAACCATCAGATTCATCAACGGCCTCCTTACCTTGGTGTGAAAACTGATGAAATTCCGAAGTCTTGAGCGGGAGTTCTCCTTCCAGACAAGGGTGAAGAGGCGATGATCACAAATAACCCAGCCAATGACAACTTCGGAAACGGAAAAGGTGAAGAGGAGATGATCGCAAATAACCCAGCCAACAACGACAACTTCGGAAACGGAAAAGATGAAGATGCGATGATCGCAGTTAACCGGCGGCGTAAATGGTGCCCTCTCGGTAATAAACAAAGAAAAATAACCGGCTTCCTCTATAAGCGGTAACATCATTCCACGTAAGGGCATTACCTTCAAACCAACTCGCGATTTCACAACTTCCCACGTAAGGGCAATTTCGTCAAATAAATTCAAATTTAACTCCGTCAATCTCCGTTACAGCCCTGGGGGGTTTGAAATTCATTCTATAGAAAAGGAGGGGTTTTTTAGGGTTATCAAAATTCGTGGGGTTTTTTTATGAATATTGTAAACTTTGGGGGTTTCTTTGGTAATTACCAGTATATATAATATTTATTATTTATTTATTTATAATAAAATTATAAAAGTAATTTACTCATATTTCTCTCTCGCTCCAATCTCATTCTTTCCAACCAAACATTGTTTTATTACTGTTCTTATTCTCCTCAATTCCATTCTCTCCATTTCTATTCTCCTCAATTCTATTCCCCTCATTCGCGTTCCGTAAACCAAACATACCATTATTGGAATCAAGACTTTAGTTGCTATATCTAGGATATTGTCAGAGAATTTTCATCTTATTATAACTAAGTTGTAAAAATCTGAATCAGATAAAAGATGAGAGAAAATAGAAGACAAAGTTAGATAGTGGAAAGATCATAAAACGGTCAAAAACTTACTGTTCTGATATTTTGAGGTTTAGAAAAAATAAAAAATAGGAAATAGGAAATATATATTAAAATAGTGCTCCTTGGATATTTTATAAAAATCATGTGATTTCTTGTAATTTTAAAATGATAGGAGGATTTTGGCTTTCAACCAATAAATAAAAGACCTAGAAGTGTCACAACCCAATAAAAATATGCACGGCCTTTTTGATATTTCATGTTGTAGCATTTTATTTTGTAAAAAAAAAAAAAAAACTCTTTTTTCATAATATTAATTTTTCATGCAATGATAAGCAAGTGAGAAGTGAAGAATATTAATAGTGTTTTTTCTTTGAACACTAAATAGGTAAACAAAACTTGTTTTGCCTCTGCAATGCATATAACTATCATTGCATCTGACTGCTAGAATTCCTAACCAGAAAAGGAAAACAACCACAAAGGAAGTAACAGGAAATGAGACTTGAACCATTTTAATGGCTTTTGTAAAAACCAATCAGTTAAAACTAGAGATCTATCACACACGTACCAACAAGAATACCACGATTCCCATTTTAAAAACCTCAACATCTCCCATACGTTCAGATAGAACACTAACACAAAGTTAGGAAATACTTTGACGAGACAAGGTATTTACATCGGAATATCTTCGAGACATCCTAATACAATCCAACCAGTGCAACAACTCCATGTTGGGATCCCTTTCCAGCACAACATCAGCCACAGTTATCTGTATCACACCCATGAAGACAGTGATCCGTCCTCGAACTCTTACAAGAAGCCCAAGCTGAATCTTCTCAGCATACTCTAAAGCCATCCGTGCCTTCAGTTCAAGATCGATGGGGTGAGAGCGCTGTGCAAATGAGTGGTGGTTGAGCCAGAGTATGCAAGGGATGCAACCAGTGCCATCGTCAACTAGGAATTTGAGGAACTTATCCTTGCGCTCTCGGCTAACCACCACACCAAGACTTTCAGCTCGAGCAATGGGCCTATTTTTGTGGGTGAATGTGAGCGGGCCATAAGATTGGACATTCAGTGAGAGCAGATCCACAGCTAGGAGTTTGATATGGACAGACAGAATTGGGTCCATCAGATTTCAGATTTCTTTAAATTTGCTTCAGTCAATATGTGGGGGATGGCAGTTTTGGTGATTGCAAACAGGGGTATGCAGAAAAGGAGTTTTCACTGTAGAATAAAATTCAAAAAATGGTAAACAAGCAGATCACACAATTAGTTGTAGAAACATCAATAACATGTCATTGGTACAGATTTCTCTCTCAAGTGAAGAGAACTATTTACATACATGCAATCATTGTTTCAGGGAAAAAAAATATATGTGTACACATGTGTAGGATTGTTATAGAGCCAAGCTTTAGCACAATTTGCTCAAGCTGATATATGATGATGATTATCAAGTTGTAGGCTGAAAACAGTTCCTCAAATTTATGATACATATGCAAAATTTAGTCTATGATTTTGTTTATAATCACTAATAATTGGAGAATGTGTGTCAATTCTTTAGTACATATAACACAATAAACTGAGACCACCATTTCTGATGAACAGCTCAGGTCCATTTGAACTGTTGAAATATCGCAATACTCAGTGAAAAGCTATATATGTTACTTTAACATAAAAAACCAAAGGAATGCAAACTATAAAACAAAAGCATTAAATCATCCAGGTTTTTCTCAAGGGAGGTAAGATACAAATTCATTCTCAACCTCACCCATTTTTCCTTCTTAGTAGATCACTTAAACTGGGAATAGGCTTCTTTTTTGGTATTGAATTCTTACCTGGAGCTTGGATTTCCTCCATGATTTACATGTGATTTCAGATGCAGTGATAGAATTCTTGATCTCTTCTATGATATAACATTAAAAGTTATATCATTGTGAAAAAAATAAAACCTTCGGCTTGCAAAACCAAAACCACCCATGCACACACTCTATAGTGACATAGTTTTATCCTACAATGTTCAATAAAGTCTCCAACATAAAAGGCTGTTTCCCATGATACACTCATTTAATCACGTTGTGTAGGTATTTAATTTAAGCTTCATAGAGTAATTTAATCTCGTATAATGGACAAAATAAGAAAAATTCAAACCCCTTCCTCTAAAAATCTACTAGTTCTGGATTTATTTTTTCTCTAAAGTCCCTCTTAATGATCCTATCTACTAATTCTACTAAGAAAGCTACAGAATAATCATATCTGGCTTCAATTTCTTTGCCATATGAAACTTTAATCAACTCATTTTCAATAAAACAACAAAGTCAAAGAAGAAGTCTTCCAAACGCTTGTTTACCAACATTTTCTTCTAAATTTGCAGTGGAGAATTCTTTGAGTTAACATTTAGTGTATATGATTTTTCTTCCCACTCTTAAACTAAAATTTCAAAAAGAATAGACCAATTATTTGCCTTGATGCCCTTTTGTCTACTGGCATTATTTGAAAAGTCTAAGAATTCCATGGATTTTATTTAAATACAGCATCATTACTGAAGTGACTTCTACGTTCAAAATATTAAATAGCTAAGCTCAATACACAAATAACTTTTGCCAAGTTCATTATAGTTGTACACTGAATATATTTTTACACAATTACAAAATTCTTTTGATCTAATGCATATTTACAAAAGATAAAATCACAGGATTGCAAACAAAAAGAAGAAAAGCTAACCTTTTGATGATATGAACAGCAGTCCACTCTTGAACACCTGTGAATGAAGTTAGAAAAAAAAAATGACTGACATAAAGACTACCATATTATTATGGAACTGAAAGATTGTTCAAAATTAAGATGTTTCACATTCTTCAATGATCTGCAGCCAGCTTTACAGATGATAAGGACACCGCTGATAAATCTACTTGAGTAAAATTAAAACATTTTCCGGAATGTTATGACCATTACCTACTTTCACCACTCCTTTTGCAATGTGAAAGCATAGAAAGAATAACTGCTCATGAAGTCATGAATTTTTTTTTTCTTACTGTTATGTAGTGACTTTGGTCACACCAAAGCTCTTTCAGAAAATAAACCTAACTTACCCTAAAGCTGATACTAAGTTCAACCAGTACAAACAAAACTTGACCTTGAATCCCATTAATCATGCCTATGGAGGGTAAAGATAAAACCAAATTTCTTAAGAGGCAAAGGATTTAACGATATGGTTTGAGATAAAAAACAATGAAAGATCTTTGATCAGCAAATTTTTGCTACCATTCCACCATAATCTATTGCCATTTGTTAGTTTACCTTCAAAAATACAAGTTTCTTTAGTTTAATGTGTGTTTATGCCAAGCTATATTCAGACTAGGCTGGAGTAGCATGAAAAGATGTGGGTATATTTCTGTTTTTGCTACCATTCCACCATAATGTATTGTCTTAAATGTGGGTCTATTTGTGTTTTTGCTACCATTCCACCATAATCTATTGTTTTAAATGTGGGTATATTTGTGTTTTTGCTACCATTCCACCATAATCTATTGTCTTAAATGTGGGTATATTTGTGTTTTTGCTACCATTCCACCATAATCTATTGTTTTAAATGTGAGAAATCCATCACAACACTTACAAAACTTACAATACTACACCCAGATTTTTGGTTCCCTGCAAGCCATAGAGACAGAGAAATTACGTAACATAGAATCATAGCCATTGAGAAATCAACCAAAATGCTTGATTTATAACATTTTTTTTCCAAAGGAACAGAGCTCCAGCAATCGCTACACAGAAATGCATTCACAAAGACAATAAATCAAATAAAAAGCATGATTTTTATAATTCTGAAAAAACAAACAAATAAACAAACAAGAACAACAAAGTAAGCCTAACCTTCTAGCACCCAACTCAAGGAAGTGTCGAAGGCTCATCCAAATACCCAACTCCTTTTAGCTCCAATAAAATCAATAGATCAATGGCAAGCTGCCCCTCGTTCCTGATCGAAAGTGCCAGCTGCAATCCAAAAGAAAACGATCCTTTCCCGCATCATCAGCATGGAAAGCAAAACCCAAATGGAGGAAAGGAGGAGATGCGAGAGAGAAGAAGAGTGGGGCATTTGGGAGAGAAGGCCTAGCTTGCTCAACTTGAATTTCACTAATTTCACTAATTTGATGTAGAATAATGGAGTCTTTGCCCACACTGCAAATCAGCATTTCAGTAGACAAGATTAAAAACAAAATGAAAATGAGCCATATCTTGCCAAATTTTGGCTATAGAACAATGATAAAACGTATTTGCTTCAAAACAGCAAACAGTACTGGTTTCTGCTAAATGCTAAAAGCAAAAGTTCCTTGTGGAGAAGATTACAATAAGCATTGAAAGATATGGTGGTCTACCAGATGCCAAATTGTTTTGATTTGGCATTGAGAACATTTTAGTTGCACGATAGTGTTTTTTCCACCAACTGAAGAACTGACAACGTGCAGCCAACATCTATAAACATCAGTCACCAAACAGATCATGCAGATTGATATAGTTCTCACAGGGTTTTCATATGGTAAAGGGAAGCCAAGAACAGGAATATGAATACAGATACACACAGGGTTTATTTAAAAGAACCATATGAGAAGTAGTCCAAACAAAAATACACCAGACAGATCAAAAGATCTGCAGAATGGCATAACCCCTGAATAGTGTTCAAAATGCTTAATAGAAAGAAGCTCATGCACCCAAAAAAGGAATCCAATCAGAAAGGAAGGCATGAAACTCAAGTTATCTTAGTTCTCACAGGAGTTTACTATGATGAAGATGAATGTAGAGGATAAAACCAATGGGTACAGCTCCTCTAGCTATCAACCCCAGGATGGTTTGGCCCCTCATAGAATATGGAAGTGCTTACTGCTATAAAACAAATTTGATGGCCACGATGTGAGGTGAGCATATTGATTGAGAAAGCAAAAGACCCTGTCAAAATTTTTTCATTTTTCAATCACAATAGACATATTTTTGTGTAACCCAGACCCAAAAGGAAGGGCCTGCTTCTTATCCTTATTCTACTTCGCCCAAAGAGGAAGATATAGCTCCAACTACCAAAGTATTCATTATTGGATAGTAGAAAATAAGGAAGCTAGTTTTACTTCCCATAAAGTGCCATGTAAGAAACACCGTTACCACAAAAGGAAACAAATGAACTTTTATTCTTATTTAAAAGTAGACTAAAATGAATCTACATTCAAAACTTTTATGGTAGACAATGAAAATAGCTAAAAAAAATTCAACTCATGTATGATCCTCTGGCTCCGATTGAAATGACTAGAAACACATGAAATGAAAGATTAAAAACTTGAACAGATGTAATTAAGGAGATCTACTAGATAATCAGAAAACATGGGAAGGGTTTTTAATGGAAAACTTATATACTGGATGAGCAAGTGCTTTTGTCACCCTTGCAAATCTGATGAATCTACATTACACAAATTCAGATGACAGATGTTCTTTTTATCTAACAGACCAGGGTGTAGCAAAATTAGCAAGCTTTTATCAATTGTCATTAAGAAAACAACAAAGGAAACAAACAAACCAAAATAACAGATGCATAATGTACAAATTTGGCAAGCATCTAAAAACACTGCTCCATTTCCTAATCAAGTTATATGGTTTACAATGTCCTCCTGATCAACTTCATTTCATCAAGAACACCTGTATCATTGAAGAACTCTCAACCCAGTCTGTCATTATGGCAAGCATATCACTCTATATCACCAACAGGACTCAATTGTGGATGGAAAGACTAGCTGCTACGTGTAACCAAATGACTTCCCTCCCATCAAAGACGTAGTTTCAGTGTGCCATGATTAGAAGAGCAACCACAAGAAGTACATTGTTCCCTAACAAGTCTTAATCCTCCAACTAAAACACATTCATGAGCTATACAGCAACCAACATTTGCTGGGATAGCTTAAATTTTCCTTTTTCCCAAAAGCACCGTCATCATGATGCAAAAACCTCAAGATGTCACATTTAAGAAAAAGTCTTCCACTTGGTCAACTTTTCTCACGCATAAAACCATAAAACACTCAAATCTCTTCAAAATCTACGAAAACTCACACCCCTCAACTAAATACCCGAAAATTCTAGTACCCACAACACAAATTCTCAACTCAGCAAGGAAAAGCAAAAGAATGCAGAGCATTGATAATCAATGACAAAGGTCATCACCGTATTCGAAGTGGCAGCACGGTGGCGCTCGAAAGGAGGCGCGGCGGCCGGAGCGGACGTCATCCGGTCCCAACCAGGACACTAGGCATCAGATCGACCGCCGGCAGTTCGCGATCGAGTCAACAAGCAGCCATCTGAAGCGGAACAACAACAACAACAACAACAACAAGGGTTATTTTATATAACTAATTATAAAAATATATTTACATGCTCTCTCTTAGTCTTAGCCAAGGTTCTCGGACTCGATCAGGGCATCGATACGGAGAAGGTTAAATATCAGAGGTTGATGAGGGGTTCAACCAATTTGAAACGGGTCAATAATTTTTATTAAAAATAATATAAATTTTAGTTATATATAATTAAAAAATCAAATATTAAACAATAAAAAATAAAGAATTTTACATAAATAAATATTGAAGCACACTTCATTAAAAATGTGGCGTTGGCCTTTCAACCTACTCCAGTGTGTCCGTCCACCGGGGTGAGGTAAAGGTTAGGGCGGAAGCCTTCTTCCCTAGGCTGAGAGCCTCCCTTAGGGCTCAGGGCATAGAGAAGGAGAACTCAGAGAGAAGAGAGACTAGAGATGTAGATAAAGAGACAAGATATAAGAAGAAAGGTTTTTCTTTATTTCACAAGCTCACACTTTCTTACAAGCACACACTACAACTTCTTATCTTACACACTCCGACTCTTTTTTTTTGCACACACTACTTACAAACACTAAGGGGCCTTATATAGGCTCCAAGACTTGGCCCTTAAGAAACCTAAATCATGGTTAACAAGCTAACCATGGTTAGGTGATCTTATCCTAATGATAAGACACTTACCTACCAAGTACAATGATTAAGACACTTGCCAAACTTACTTGGAGTATAATATTATCCTATAGTGTTTTTACTATTCTTCTACAGTGTTTTTACTGTACAAGCTATCTTTCTTATTTATACAATAAAAAAAACAAACACCGCTTCAGTCCTCCAAAGGATGAGTAAGAGTCATTTCATCTGTCTGAAGGGACTGATCTGAGTAGTATCCACGTGGGAAGCCCAAAGGAAGTTCATCTTCTTCTTCAACAATAGGAAGATATCCGGTAGAGTAGTCTCCCATATGAGAGAGTGAGATAATTGCATTAACATCTTTGAAGTGTTGGATTACTGAAGGGTTGTTGAATTTCAGATTAGGGAATGGAATGTCAATGGGGAGTACCTCTTTTCTTGCATAAACCTTCATCGTGGCATCTTCAAGTGCTAATGGATGGTAGTAAGATTGCCCATTATTTATGAAAGTGAATGCTCGCCACAGAGATATTTGTTCAGCAACAGAAGTGTCAAATTGTTGAAGTTCCTCCTTGAATGCTCCAATTGGAATGTGTGATTGATAAGGAACAGATTTTGTAAAGACTTCGATTGTAATTCGGTGTCGTGCACCCTCTATGTATCCTTCATTGTAGCTTGGTGGAATTGATATGATTGCTAAGTTGATAACTGCAGGAAACTTTGTCTTCTTGAATATCTTGGTTAGTAGATAGGAAAGCTTCCAATGTTTCTGAAGGAATTTGATTTGTTTAGACTTTGTGAGCACGATTCTTCCAATCATTCCAAACTTCATTAATTTTTCAACACTGAGTTCTACTCCTTTGATTTCTTGATCAATCCACGAAGAGAGCTCAAAGGATGCTTTGACAATAAGAAATCCTTTTTCGCATTGACAGTTTTGATGTCGATGTGGTTCTTCTTTGAACAGGTCTACTGAAAACGCCATTCCCAGAGGTTGTATTTCATCTTCAGCCATTTCTCTGAGAAGTACTTGTGTCTGAACAAAGTCTTCATATTCTGTCTTTAGAACTTTTTGTAAGATGATTTGTTGTACGTCTTTGAATGTCGGAGGAAATCTTTCCAGAACCTCTTCTTTTTGCTTCTGAGATTTGATTATGTGCTTGGTCATCTCATCATGATCATCAGTCATCTTTTGTAACTTCTTTTGGAATTCTTCAATTTCTTTTTTCTTAACTTCTATTTCTGTTTCCATTATTTTAATTTTTCTGTCTTGAGCAATAAAATGTTCAACAGCTGGTGGAGAGAAAACTTTGGTTTGTGGTTGATTTTTGGTTATGGAGTTATAAGGAATTATCTGATCAGGTTTTTCATTCTGTTCTTGAAAATATTGGCTAAGGTTTTTCATGGATTGAAGGAACAGAGGATTGTTTCTTGTAGTCCAAAGGTCATCAAGAATAGTTTGCTGTTGATGATCCAGAATATTTGTAGTACGGAATTTTTGAATTGATCTTTTTGGGAAGATGGAAGGGTAGGGTGTGATATTTAGTGGAGTTTTTTCTTGAGTTGACAAATTCCTTGATGTTGCCATCTGCAAATAAGGAATTAGTTAATAAAGATTTCTTGCTAGTTCAAGCAAGTGTTGACCTGCAAATAAATTTGTTAGTAAAATATTTCTTGCTTTCGCAAGCATTATGGAAAGGATAATCCAGACTTCCACCATAGTAAGAACGCGAATGGTCCTGCTGGTTCTTGCAGCCACAGTCTCACTATACAGATGGACAAGTCTTTTGTCTAATCATGTTTGCTTTCTTGTATAATTCTGCTCAATTGATCTGCAATGATATTATCTTTTCCTTTGATATGTTCTATCACAACATGAAAGCCATTTCCCACTATATAATCTATGAATGTTAACCATCTATTTGTTGACAATTTATTTTCTGACTTTTTATGGTAAAAAGACACTATTGCTTGACAGTCAGTTCTTAATAAAAATTCTTTACTTTCTATAACAAACAATTTAAATTTTTCCATTGCTTTTATGCAGGCTAAAATCTCTGCATCTGTGCTTGTTACTTTGGTATTGTATGTACCGCTGTCATATCTACTAATTTTTTCTTCATTTTTTAGAGATTCTTTTTTAGGTCTAAATTTTAAAACAGCTCCCCATCCACCTATTCGACCATCTGTTTCAATTATTAAATAATAATTTGGTGGTGGTAATTCTAAAGGTTTTATGTTGCTTACAATTTGTTTGATTTTTTGGACTAATCTGATGTCTTCACTGTTGAATTTTCTTTCACCATTTTGTTTTGTTTTGTTTTATTATATAATGGTCCAGCTAATTTACTTAGATTTGGTATAAAATTTCTTGCATAATTTAATTTTCCTAGAAAAGATTGAATCTGTTTTAGTCCTTCTAGTTTGTCTGGCATTTCTAGGATACTGCTTGCTATGTGATTTTGTAATTCTATTTCCCCTTTTCCTATGATGACTCCTAGGAATTCTATTTTTCTGCATCCTATTTTCATCTTTTTCTCAGATAAAACAAGACCATGTTTTTTGCATTTTTGAAAAAAGATTCTTAAATGATTTACATGCTCTTTTAAATGATTATTGAATATTAAAATGTCATCAATGTATGTCACAATAAAAGAATCATTTCTAAATATGTTGTCCATTTTTCTTTGAAATATTTGAGGGGCATTTTTTAAACCAAAAGGCATAACTTTCCATTCATAATGTCCATTATGTGTCACAAATGCTGTCCATTTTCTACTTTCTTTTTCTAATTTAACTTGCCAAAAGCCACTTTTTAAATCAAATTTGCTATAAATATTTGTTCCTTTTATTTTATTTAATAATGCTTCTTTGTTTGGTAATGGATATCTATCATCTTCTGTGTTATCATTAAGCCTTTTGTAATTAAATACCATTCTGCTTTTTCCTCTTACTATTTCACTATGTTTATTTACTATGAAAGCTCTAGTTCTGTGAGGACTTTTTGTTGGCTCTATTATTTTTAAATCAAGAAGTTCTTTGATATGTTTATTAAATTCTTCTTGTTCATATGGAGTTGATTTTATTACTGGGCAGGTTATTTTGATTTCTGGATTTATTATTTCTAATTTGCATTCTTCACTTGTTCTGTCTATGTTTTTTATAGGATTTTCTCCTATTGTTCCATCTTTCCTTAAATCTTCTAAAATGGGTTCTATTTTATCTTTTAATGGAGTTATTTGATTTAATTCTATGTAGTTTATGATTTCTATTTCTTCATCTAATGGGATACTTAATTCTGATAAGTATTCTAAAGATTGCACTTTTGTTGTTGTTTCTAAATGATTTGCTTTGTTAAATAACATTACTTTTTCTCCTTGAATAAATATTCCTCCTGATTGATTTTTAATGAAATTCATTCCTAATAAAAACTGTATTGAATTTTCATTTGTGATTGGTTTTATCCATGTGTATGGTAGATTATATTTTTGATTGTTTAATATTATTGAACAGTCTACCAATTTTTCATTTAAGGTTAATTGATTTCCAAAAGCGTCTTTTACTATTGCTTTTTGAGGAGTTTTTTCTTTGTATTTTGATGGGACTAAATTTTCTGTTATATATGTTTTACTTGCTCCTGTATCTATTATTCCTTTTCCTGATATTTTAAATTTGTCCTTAAATTCTAAAATGAAATCTATATTCAGTAGATTATTATCTTTATAGTGTATTGACATTATACTTTCTTCATTTATATTGTTTGTATTTTCTTTTATTATATTTTGACTATTTTCTTGATCTTCTTGGATATTATTTTCTTGAATTTCTATTTTTTCTTCTTTTATTATTTTATTATTTTTTATTTTTTGTTCATCATCCTCTATAATTATTGGATTATTTTTATCATTTCCTTGTATATTATTTAATTCTTCTTTTATTCTGCTAATTCTTTTTATTTCTTTTCTTATCTTTTTGTTTTCGGATTCTTTTCTTAGATTTTCTAATTCTTTTTTTAGTTCTATGTTTTCTAGATTTAATTTTTCATTTTCTTCTTCTAGATTTTTTATCCTTTTTAATAATTGTTCTATTATGTTGTTATTTGTTATATAAATATTATTTTCTTCTTTTTCTATTATTTGTTCTTTAAAGCTAAATTTATATAGTTCTAGGACACATTTTCTACACAAAGATAATTCACATTTTTGACATGTTGCCCTATGTTTTGTAATATGAAACCTATAACATTTGTCACATTTTTGCTTATAATTGATTTTATATGGCTCAAATTTATGATTACAATTTTCAAAATTTTCTACTTGATTATATTTTTCTAATAAATATTTTGGATTATTATCTAGATTATATGTTTGTTTATTCATTTTGATATTTTAGTCTTCTGAATAAAAATTTGGACCTTCATTTCCATCAAATATGCTACAGACATCACTATCATTTTCACTGTCATTACTGTCTATACTTACAATATCTATTTCATCATGGATTTCTAAATTTTGGTACATGTTTAATCTTTCTTTTTTAACTTGTGAGTTTTTACATTCTCTTGCATAATGTCCTTCTATACCACATAGATAACATTTGCATTTTCCTGGTGGTTTATGTGTTTTAAATTTTTTAACATGGTTTGGTTTTGGTCTTCCTTTTTTAAAATATTGACTTCTTTTTAATCCTTTTGTCTTTTTCCATTCATTGTTTAATGCTGGTACATAGATTTTACTACAATAATTGTAATTTGAAATTTGTCTGTTTGCTTCTGCTTCTAAACATTTTTCTTTTAGATAATTAAATGTGAACATTATTGCTGGCCCTATTCCAGTTAAATTTTCATGTCCTTTTTCTATCCAATTTCTTAAAATTATATCTCCTAAGGGTTTTGGGAGTTTGTTAAACCATTTTTTAGTTAATTCATTGTTTGTAAATGCTCTTCCTGTTTTGGCTGCTAAGGTGATGTATGCTTGACTAAATTGGACAATTTCTCCAAAATTATTGATTTGAATTCTTTCTAAGTCTCTGGCTGCCATATCTTGTAATAATGTATCCCCCCTAGATGGATTTGTTCCTAAAATGATTTGTCTAATTTGTCCTGTTACATTATAAGGGTTATCTGCCATTTGTACCATGTATTGATATTCTTCTGCATAATTAATTTTCCAACTGTTTAACAGATCTCTTGCAGTAGTTCCTAAAAGATTTTCAATGAAATTTGCTGTACCTATTGAATCTAATGTATGAGGTATTCTTTCTAATGCGTTTATGGCATCTGATTCCCATCTGTCTATTAATTCTGGCCATTTTTGAGGATGTATTGTACTTAATATTAACATGCTTCCTTCATTATTTTGTTTTGGCATTGTTTTTATGACTTCTAAGGGATCTGGTTTTCCTTTGTTTATTTTATAATTTTGTTCATAGTAATTATTATTAAAATTATGTTGGGATGGAAATTGTAACGGTTGAGTTGTTCTACTAGTTCTTTCAATTGTTGTTGGTGTTATTATTGGTCTAGTATTAGAACTTTCTGCTCTTTGATTATTTGGATTATGACTTGCTCCTGATTCTACATTCATCATTATTTCTTCGATATTAATTTCTTCTAGTTGTCTCATCATTTCATTATATTCTTCATCTTCATTTTTGTTGTTAATTTCTTCCATTATGTTTGTTTCTTCTTTATTTTCAATAGTATTTAATTCTTCAATTATATAGGTTTCTTCTATTTTATTTTTTATAGGATAGTCATATTTATCATATTTGCATTCAATTAGAAATATTATATCTTCTATTTCTTCTGGTAATTCTTCAAAGTCTATTGTCCAGTTATATCCTGGATATATATTTTCAATTTTTTCTTCCATTTTTATATTTTTTAATAATTCCATATTATTTTGATGATTTAATAATATATTTTTGATTCATTAGATTTTTGATATTTTAGATTTGTTTTTAATTTGATTGGTTTTAGATGTACTACTTTGTAGTAGTAATTTTAGTTTGTTTTTGTTTAATTTTGTTTTTGCTTTTCAATTTTTGATTTTTTAGTTTCTTTTTGGTTTTTTAGTTTTTAGTTGCTTTTCTGATTTATAATATATACTTGCTGAAATAAAATTGCAGAAATGAAAGTACTAAAAATAAAAGTACTGAAAAGAAACTGTGCAAAATTGAAAGTTGCTGAAAGTAACTTGCTGAAATTTAAAGACTGAAAGTAAAATTGCAGAGATTAAACTGCTGGAAGTAAAATACTGAAATTTAAAATTTTCACAAAGAAAATTAAGAGAGAAATCTTATGCTCAAACAAGATCACCAACATGTAATGAATGATAGAAGTTAAACTTAGTCAAATAACTTATATTGATCCATACTTTAATTGAAAGTAAAATTGCATGTTTTTTGGTTTTTTGGTTTTTTCAAATTTTTTCTTTGTTTTTAGTTGGCTTAGATTCATTTCTCTTGATAAGATCAAGAATCATGATTTCATCCTTCATATTGTGAGTTAACCCTTCTTTTTTAATGATCTTTAGTTCACTCTTCTTAATATGATACAAACGCCCATGATTAAGAATTATGATTATATCCTCCATATTGAGAGTCAATCTTTCCAATTTTAAGAGTAGTTAAGACTTACCTCCACACTCTGTCAGACCCTTTTCTAACGGCTCTCCCTCGCCTCTTTGGGTACTAATGGTGCTCTCCAGTTTATCTTCACTAACTCTTTCTACCAGTTGGATTTTCTCAATTCAAATATTTTGGATTATGTGTAAGTGATTAAAGATGGATTATCTCATACAAATATTTAGGATGATCATTTCATTGGTTGCCAATAATTTTTCCAAAATTTTTAGTTGGTTTTTGTTTTATGTTTTATATGGATCAACATGAAGTTATAAAACTAAGATAAAACTTACTATCTACATGTTGGGGACCCTGTTAAGGGTTTACCCCTGCATGGTTTAGAGATTACCTTTCTGAGGAAGGTAACCTGGGCTCTGATACCACTGTAGATGTACCGTTGGCCTTTCAACCTACTCCAGTGTGTCCGTCCACCGGGGTGAGGTAAAGGTTAGGGCGGAAGCCTTCTTCCCTAGGCTGAGAGCCTCCCTTAGGGCTCAGGGCATAGAGAAGGAGAACTCAGAGAGAAGAGAGACTAGAGATGTAGATAAAGAGACAAGATATAAGAAGAAAGGTTTTTCTTTATTTCACAAGCTCACACTTTCTTACAAGCACACACTACAACTTCTTATCTTACACACTCCGACTCTTTTTTTTTGCACACACTACTTACAAACACTAAGGGGCCTTATATAGGCTCCAAGACTTGGCCCTTAAGAAACCTAAATCATGGTTAACAAGCTAACCATGGTTAGGTGATCTTATCCTAATGATAAGACACTTACCTACCAAGTACAATGATTAAGACACTTGCCAAACTTACTTGGAGTATAATATTATCCTATAGTGTTTTTACTATTCTTCTACAGTGTTTTTACTGTACAAGCTATCTTTCTTATGTCCACCGGGGTGAGGTAAAGGTTAGGGCGGAAGCCTTCTTCCCTAGGCTGAGAGCCTCCCTTAGGGCTCAGGGCATAGAGAAGGAGAACTCAGAGAGAAGAGAGACTAGAGATGTAGATAAAGAGACAAGATATAAGAAGAAAGGTTTTTCTTTATTTCACAAGCTCACACTTTCTTACAAGCACACACTACAACTTCTTATCTTACACACTCCGACTCTTTTTTTTTGCACACACTACTTACAAACACTAAGGGGCCTTATATAGGCTCCAAGACTTGGCCCTTAAGAAACCTAAATCATGGTTAACAAGCTAACCATGGTTAGGTGATCTTATCCTAATGATAAGACACTTACCTACCAAGTACAATGATTAAGACACTTGCCAAACTTACTTGGAGTATAATATTATCCTATAGTGTTTTTACTATTCTTCTACAGTGTTTTTACTGTACAAGCTATCTTTCTTATTTATACAATAAAAAAAACAAACACCGCTTCAGTTCACCAAGTTGCTTTTTATAGATCCATCATGTCTTCAAGGTTGAACTCAGCAATGTCGTCTAAGCCTTGTGGAGATCCTTCTGTATTTGGACTTGGTAGCATTAAGACTGCAGAGGGGATACTGAGTCTTGAGTAATCTCCAAATTTATATTCCCTTGCCCATGCATAAATCTTCTTCATGTGATATTCGGTAGCTGGCATTTGAGAAATCAGGCTTGGAAAAGGACAGTACATAGGGAACATGTACTGGTCAACATATACTTTCATTACTTTTGTTTCCAGCACCATCTGACATTTTTGGTTATCCACGATAGTTGGGCAAGTTCTTTTCCAGTCAGTTGAGATTGTACAGGCACGCCATAATTTTAATTGTTTCTTGATATCTCCTGTAATAATCACGTCTTCTAACTGAATAGGAGTTATCTTTGCTTGATCAGGATTATGATGTCGAAGAAGAGTAATCTTGATATGGTGTCTTGCTTCATCTGGATACCCTTCATCATAGCAAGGTGGTATTGAATTTAATTCTAAATTTACGTACCCATCAATTTGAGATCCAAAAGCCTTAAAGAATTTGTGTAGAAGATGTATCAGTTGCCAGTAGTTATTCAAGAAGCTTGCTTGCTCAGGACTTGTCAGAATAATCCTGGATAGGTAGCCATGCTTAAAGAGATTTAACGCCTTGATCTGGACGCCATTGATTTCTTGGTCTCTCCATTGGGACATGTCAAGTGAACACTTGAGAACAGTAAATCCTTCTTCACATTGGCATCCTGTATCTTTGTGTGATAATTCTCTGAACACATTTCCTGCTAATGCGAATCCTGCAGGGAACACTTCTCCTTTTGCCAGTTGTCTGAAAACTTCTTGCTCAGAGATAAACTGATTGTATTGTGTTG
Organism: Dioscorea alata; assembly: GCA_020875875.1. NCBI lineage: Eukaryota > Viridiplantae > Streptophyta > Magnoliopsida > Dioscoreales > Dioscoreaceae > Dioscorea > Dioscorea alata. The sequence continues at coordinate 7,631,775 of CM037017.1, read as the reverse complement.
CCATCAGTTTCTTGAACACCAGTTGTTTTACTTCTTCAATATGCTCAGGAAACAGTTCCAGTTTTTCCATTCTTTGTAGTCTGTCTTCAATTAATATATCTTTCATTTTCTCTGCTTCAGAGAAACTCTCTTGAAGTTGTTGTTGCATCTTTTTGATTTCTTCTGTTTTTTGAATTATTTCTGTTTCTAGACTCTTGATTCTTTTTTCTTGATCAACCATGTAATCAAGGGTTTGGGGTTTCAAAGAAAATTTTATATTGGAGTTTGGTGGTAAAGGTAGATGTAAATTTTTTGGTGGATTTTGGATTTTTTCATTGGACTGATGAAAATACTTTGCCAGAGAGTGGAAAAGTGGAATGAGGTTTTTTGGGTCATGTTTATTGGCCCAAAGGTTATCAAGAAGAGTTTGTTGTGACAAGCTGAGATTGGCTTGTGTACGAAATTTCAAGGATGAGGTTGAGGGGAATATTGGCAGATTAAGTTGAGGGTCAAAGGATGATTGATTGTAGAAGTTTTTTCCTGCCATTTTCTGCAAAATAATAAAACTTATTTCAATAATATTTCTTGCATAGCAAGCATTTATCTGCAAAACAAAAGTTTGTTAGCATAAAAATTTCTTGCTAATAAGCAAGTGTTAACCTGCAAAGAAGCTTGTTAGTAATAATATTTCTTGCTTTCGCAAGTGTTTGGGAAAGTTGATCCAGACTTTCACCATAGTAAGAACGCAAATGGACCTGCTGGTTTTTGCAGCCACAGTCTCACTATACAGATGAACAAGTCTTTTGTTTATTTGGGACTTTGGTTACATAGTTTCCACAATTAAAGAAAACGCATATGAACCTGCTGGTTTTGCAGTCACAGTTTCCTCTAATGCAAATGGACAAACTATGGGCTATTTTTTTTTTTTTTTTTTTTAAATCTTTTTTCCTCATAAGATCATAAGGATATTTAAAACCTTTCTTTTATTTTTATCTTTTCTTCTTCTTTTTCTTTCTCATTTCTTTTTATGTTTCCCACAAAGGAAAAATAAAGGGAAATTCCTTTTGTTGAGTATTTTCTAAATTTAAAGATAATTGTAAATCTTCTATTCCTAGATTAAGAATAGGGTTTGAAAAGTATTTTGGATCTTGTATTCCTAAAGAAGAGGAACATCCTAATGAAATATGGTTTTCAGTTTCAATTTGTTTTAATTTTTCTTGAATATTTCTTATTTCATTTTCCATCATATTAATTTTTTGTTTCATTGTTAATTTCTTTTCTTTCATTCCAATTATTTCTCCATTAATTCTATTTTTTCTTTTTGTGATTAAGTCTATAGAATTCTGTAATGACTCTACAGCTTTACTTCTAGAACGTGAAAGATGATATTTTAAGATTATTTTTTCTTTACATTCTTTTAGGTCTTTTATTATGTTTTCTAATTCTATTGGATTTTCTTTTTGACTTTGTTTCTTTTTAACCATTGTATTCTTGTTTTTCTTGACTAGTATTTCCCTGAAAATTTTCTTGGATGTTTTCCTGGATTACTATACCTTTTTGTTTTGTTATTTTATTTTCTTGTATGTCATTTTCTAATATGTTTTTTCCTTTAATTATTTTTCTTAAATTATTTATTTCTTCTCGAAAATTTTCTTCTGTTATATTTTCTTTAGTTTTCATTCTTTCTAAGTCTTTCCTTAATTTTTCATTTTCTTCTTCAAGATTTTTTATTCTTTTTATTAATTGTTCTATTACATCTCTGTTTATCATATTTGTTTTGTTTTTAAATTTTTCTGTTTTTTGTTCTTCAAAACTAAATTGATATAATTCTAGGACACATTTCCTACATAAGGATAAATCACATTTTTTACATGTTGCCCTATGTTTTGTAATATGAAATCTATAACATTTGTCACATTTTTGTTTAAAATTTATTTTATGTGGTTCAAATTCATGTTTACAATTTTCAAAATTTTCTACTTGGTTATATTTTTCTAATAGATATTTAGGATTTTCATCTAAATTGTATGTTTGTTTATTCATTTTGTTATTTTATTCATAGCTTATTTCTATTTCATCGTAGTCATTTATTAATCTTTGTTTCATAAAACTTAGTCTATTTTGATTTCTAAGATATTCACTTTGATGAAAGTATTTATGTTTTATTTTTGTTGGTTTCCATATTGATTTTCCTTTTTCATCTCTTTCTTTTGTTTTGGTTTTTACTTCTATTAATTGTTCTGCTTCATAATTTATTTGATCTCTTAGATTTATGTAACTTTTAACTCCTCTTAACCACATACATTTTCTAGCTTTTATTTTTTCTTTTAGAGTTTTATTTTCTTTTATTGTATATTTTATTGAATTTTGTATTAGATTGTCTATTGTTTTCAAATCTGATGAGTCTATTAGATTTTTCATGTGTAACAGCTTTCTATTGATTCATAATGTTTTATTAATGATTTTTTCCATTTTCTTAGCGTATTTTGTCTATGTTGATGTTCTAAAGGATGTAATTCTTTTCTTAATATATTTTTAGTTATCCATTTCCAATTTCCTTGGTTATCATATTCTACTGAAATTACTTCAATTATAGTTTCTGATTGTTGTTGATATATGTTTTTCATTGTTATATAATCTCTTACACATATTAACCAAATTGCTTTTCTGTATTTTATTTGATCAGTTATTTTTATATTTATTTGATTTAAATGTTTCCTTAAAGGTTTTAATTCATTTTCTATCAATTCTGGATCTTTTGCTTCTATTAAATCCATTTTTCTTTTTTTTTTTAGATTTATTCTTGAAGTTCTTCTATTACCACTCCTTTATTTTTATAGTTTAACATTCTTACACTAGTACTGCCATCTGTATTTTCATAAAATTCTGCATTACTAGGTCTTTTTGTTGTTTCAATTTCTATTGGTTGAATATTCCATTCAATTTCTTCTAAGTTTTCTGATGAGTAATATTTTCCTTTTATTCCTTTTAAACCTTGGTTTTCTAAAAAAGATTTTATTGTTTTTGGGGTTAAAATGTATTTTATTCTACAACTGTTTGTTAATTGTCCTGTAAAGGATTTTGTTATACACATATTTGCTACATTTGGGATCATGTTGTAACCTTTTGAATTTATTATTATTTTTATGTATTTATAGAATGTTTCAAGAGGGATTAAGAAATTAGGTGTCATATAAATTATTTCAGGATGATTTTCATTCATGTCTATTTCAATTGATTCTATTGTTGCTTTTGTCATGTTTTTTACTTGTCTTATGTCAACTAAGCTTACTAGAACTTTTGTTCCTAGGCCTTGTCTATGTAGACCAATTACTCCTAACATCAATAAGCCTAGATGGATTAATGTATATCCTGATGATACTAGTTTTTGGTATGATTCTTCTGTAATTAGATCTAAGATTATTTGTTTTTCATCACTTGTACAACAAATTTCCATTTCATCATAATGTTCATATATTTTTGTTTTTAATTCAAACATTCCAAATTTATATAATTCTTCTCCAGGTATTAATTTAATTTCCATGTTCCTTATTTTATCTTGTTGTTCTTCAATTGTATGTGTTACTTCTTTTCTTTTTTGATGTTTAATTTGATTTGTATATTTTAGATGATTTAAGAGAGAGAATCTTCTTATATTATCCATATTTTTTACTATTTTATTTTCTGAATTATCTTTAGACATATTTTGTTTCTATTTCTTTTAATTGTTGGGATAATTTTATCTTCCAATTTTTTAAGAATTCTTTTTCTTCTTTTGATTTATTTTTTCCTATTCTTATTTTTTCCAGTAAATATTCTTCTACTTCATTTAACCATTGGAATTTTTGATATTTTATTTTATCTTTTAGATTTTGTTGTTTTAATTCTTCTAGAGGATAATATCTTATTTTTATTAATTCTATTTTATAGAATTCTGTTGTTTTAAGTAGATGTTTCATTTCTTGGAAATCTTAACCTATATTCTGGTGGTTTTAATAATTCTTCTTTAGTCCAAATTTTAAATGGTGTATTTTGTTTTCTAATTTTTTGATTTGTTCCTATTTGGATATTTTTTACTTGATTGCATAATTTATCTATTTCAATTTTATTGTTTTCTTTTTCTTTTATACTATTTTTCACATAATCTAAGTTTGATAATATAGTTTCTAGTTTTAATAGTTGAGTTTCCAAATTATTTAATTTTTTGATTATTAAGTCCATTTTTGCATCCATTTTAATTGCTTTTTAGGATTTATGTTATGAATTTTAATATTTTTAGTGTTATTATTTTAAGTTCTTTCTTCTTAATATTTTTCATTTCAAGATTGTATTGATTATTATATTTATTATTATAGCTGTGATTATAAATATTACTTGAATTATTAATATTTCTATAATTTCTCCAGTTATCATTGTTGATTTAATTTATTATTTGGATTCATTTGTTTTTTGATATTTGTTGATTTGTGTTTTAAATTTGTTTTTAATTTGATTGGTTTTAGATGTACTACTTTGTAGTAGTAATTTTAGTTTGTTTTTGTTTAATTTTGTTTTTGCTTTTCAATTTTTGATTTTTTAGTTTCTTTTTGGTTTTTTAGTTTTTAGTTGCTTTTCTGATTTATAATATATACTTGCTGAAATAAAATTGCAGAAATGAAAGTACTAAAAATAAAAGTACTGAAAAGAAACTGTGCAAAATTGAAAGTTGCTGAAAGTAACTTGCTGAAATTTAAAGACTGAAAGTAAAATTGCAGAGATTAAACTGCTGGAAGTAAAATACTGAAATTTAAAATTTTCACAAAGAAAATTAAGAGAGAAATCTTATGCTCAAACAAGATCACCAACATGTAATGAATGATAGAAGTTAAACTTAGTCAAATAACTTATATTGATCCATACTTTAATTGAAAGTAAAATTGCATGTTTTTTGGTTTTTTGGTTTTTTCAAATTTTTTCTTTGTTTTTAGTTGGCTTAGATTCATTTCTCTTGATAAGATCAAGAATCATGATTTCATCCTTCATATTGTGAGTTAACCCTTCTTTTTTAATGATCTTTAGTTCACTCTTCTTAATATGATACAAACGCCCATGATTAAGAATTATGATTATATCCTCCATATTGAGAGTCAATCTTTCCAATTTTAAGAGTAGTTAAGACTTACCTCCACACTCTGTCAGACCCTTTTCTAACGGCTCTCCCTCGCCTCTTTGGGTACTAATGGTGCTCTCCAGTTTATCTTCACTAACTCTTTCTACCAGTTGGATTTTCTCAATTCAAATATTTTGGATTATGTGTAAGTGATTAAAGATGGATTATCTCATACAAATATTTAGGATGATCATTTCATTGGTTGCCAATAATTTTTCCAAAATTTTTAGTTGGTTTTTGTTTTATGTTTTATATGGATCAACATGAAGTTATAAAACTAAGATAAAACTTACTATCTACATGTTGGGGACCCTGTTAAGGGTTTACCCCTGCATGGTTTAGAGATTACCTTTCTGAGGAAGGTAACCTGGGCTCTGATACCACTGTAGATGTACCGTTGGCCTTTCAACCTACTCCAGTGTGTCCGTCCACCGGGGTGAGGTAAAGGTTAGGGCGGAAGCCTTCTTCCCTAGGCTGAGAGCCTCCCTTAGGGCTCAGGGCATAGAGAAGGAGAACTCAGAGAGAAGAGAGACTAGAGATGTAGATAAAGAGACAAGATATAAGAAGAAAGGTTTTTCTTTATTTCACAAGCTCACACTTTCTTACAAGCACACACTACAACTTCTTATCTTACACACTCCGACTCTTTTTTTTTGCACACACTACTTACAAACACTAAGGGGCCTTATATAGGCTCCAAGACTTGGCCCTTAAGAAACCTAAATCATGGTTAACAAGCTAACCATGGTTAGGTGATCTTATCCTAATGATAAGACACTTACCTACCAAGTACAATGATTAAGACACTTGCCAAACTTACTTGGAGTATAATATTATCCTATAGTGTTTTTACTATTCTTCTACAGTGTTTTTACTGTACAAGCTATCTTTCTTATGTCCACCGGGGTGAGGTAAAGGTTAGGGCGGAAGCCTTCTTCCCTAGGCTGAGAGCCTCCCTTAGGGCTCAGGGCATAGAGAAGGAGAACTCAGAGAGAAGAGAGACTAGAGATGTAGATAAAGAGACAAGATATAAGAAGAAAGGTTTTTCTTTATTTCACAAGCTCACACTTTCTTACAAGCACACACTACAACTTCTTATCTTACACACTCCGACTCTTTTTTGCACACCCTACTTACAAACACTAAGGGGCCTTATATAGGCTCCAAGACTTGGCCCTTAAGAAACCTAAATCATGGTTAACAAGCTAACCATGGTTAGGTGATCTTATCCTAATGATAAGACACTTACCTACCAAGTACAATGATTAAGACACTTGCCAAACTTACTTGGAGTATAATATTATCCTATAGTGTTTTTACTATTCTTCTACAGTGTTTTTACTGTACAAGCTATCTTTCTTATTTATACAATAAAAAAAACAAACACCGCTTCAGTTCACCAAGTTGCTTTTTATAGATCCATCATGTCTTCAAGGTTGAACTCAGCAATGTCGTCTAAGCCTTGTGGAGATCCTTCTGTATTTGGACTTGGTAGCATTAAGACTGCAGAGGGGATACTGAGTCTTGAGTAATCTCCAAATTTATATTCCCTTGCCCATGCATAAATCTTCTTCATGTGATATTCGGTAGCTGGCATTTGAGAAATCAGGCTTGGAAAAGGACAGTACATAGGGAACATGTACTGGTCAACATATACTTTCATTACTTTTGTTTCCAGCACCATCTGACATTTTTGGTTATCCACGATAGTTGGGCAAGTTCTTTTCCAGTCAGTTGAGATTGTACAGGCACGCCATAATTTTAATTGTTTCTTGATATCTCCTGTAATAATCACGTCTTCTAACTGAATAGGAGTTATCTTTGCTTGATCAGGATTATGATGTCGAAGAAGAGTAATCTTGATATGGTGTCTTGCTTCATCTGGATACCCTTCATCATAGCAAGGTGGTATTGAATTTAATTCTAAATTTACGTACCCATCAATTTGAGATCCAAAAGCCTTAAAGAATTTGTGTAGAAGATGTATCAGTTGCCAGTAGTTATTCAAGAAGCTTGCTTGCTCAGGACATGTCAGAATAATCCTGGATAGGTAGCCATGCTTAAAGAGATTTAACGCCTTGATCTGGACGCCATTGATTTCTTGGTCTCTCCATTGGGACATGTCAAGTGAACACTTGAGAACAGTAAATCCTTCTTCACATTGGCATCCTGTATCTTTGTGTGATAATTCTCTGAACACATTTCCTGCTAATGCGAATCCTGCAGGGAACACTTCTCCTTTTGCCAGTTGTCTGAAAACTTCTTGCTCAGAGATAAACTGATTGTATTGTGTTGCCATCAGTTTCTTGAACACCAGTTGTTTTACTTCTTCAATATGCTCAGGAAACAGTTCCAGTTTTTCCATTCTTTGTAGTCTGTCTTCAATTAATATATCTTTCATTTTCTCTGCTTCAGAGAAACTCTCTTGAAGTTGTTGTTGCATCTTTTTGATTTCTTCTGTTTTTTGAATTATTTCTGTTTCTAGACTCTTGATTCTTTTTTCTTGATCAACCATGTAATCAAGGGTTTGGGGTTTCAAAGAAAATTTTATATTGGAGTTTGGTGGTAAAGGTAGATGTAAATTTTTTGGTGGATTTTGGATTTTTTCATTGGACTGATGAAAATACTTTGCCAGAGAGTGGAAAAGTGGAATGAGGTTTTTTGGGTCATGTTTATTGGCCCAAAGGTTATCAAGAAGAGTTTGTTGTGACAAGCTGAGATTGGCTTGTGTACGAAATTTCAAGGATGAGGTTGAGGGGAATATTGGCAGATTAAGTTGAGGGTCAAAGGATGATTGATTGTAGAAGTTTTTTCCTGCCATTTTCTGCAAAATAATAAAACTTATTTCAATAATATTTCTTGCATAGCAAGCATTTATCTGCAAAACAAAAGTTTGTTAGCATAAAAATTTCTTGCTAATAAGCAAGTGTTAACCTGCAAAGAAGCTTGTTAGTAATAATATTTCTTGCTTTCGCAAGTGTTTGGGAAAGTTGATCCAGACTTTCACCATAGTAAGAACGCAAATGGACCTGCTGGTTTTTGCAGCCACAGTCTCACTATACAGATGAACAAGTCTTTTGTTTATTTGGGACTTTGGTTACATAGTTTCCACAATTAAAGAAAACGCATATGAACCTGCTGGTTTTGCAGTCACAGTTTCCTCTAATGCAAATGGACAAACTATGGGCTATTTTTTTTTTTTTTTTTTTTTAAATCTTTTTTCCTCATAAGATCATAAGGATATTTAAAACCTTTCTTTTATTTTTATCTTTTCTTCTTCTTTTTCTTTCTCATTTCTTTTTATGTTTCCCACAAAGGAAAAATAAAGGGAAATTCCTTTTGTTGAGTATTTTCTAAATTTAAAGATAATTGTAAATCTTCTATTCCTAGATTAAGAATAGGGTTTGAAAAGTATTTTGGATCTTGTATTCCTAAAGAAGAGGAACATCCTAATGAAATATGGTTTTCAGTTTCAATTTGTTTTAATTTTTCTTGAATATTTCTTATTTCATTTTCCATCATATTAATTTTTTGTTTCATTGTTAATTTCTTTTCTTTCATTCCAATTATTTCTCCATTAATTCTATTTTTTCTTTTTGTGATTAAGTCTATAGAATTCTGTAATGACTCTACAGCTTTACTTCTAGAACGTGAAAGATGATATTTTAAGATTATTTTTTCTTTACATTCTTTTAGGTCTTTTATTATGTTTTCTAATTCTATTGGATTTTCTTTTTGACTTTGTTTCTTTTTAACCATTGTATTCTTGTTTTTCTTGACTAGTATTTCCCTGAAAATTTTCTTGGATGTTTTCCTGGATTACTATACCTTTTTGTTTTGTTATTTTATTTTCTTGTATGTCATTTTCTAATATGTTTTTTCCTTTAATTATTTTTCTTAAATTATTTATTTCTTCTCGAAAATTTTCTTCTGTTATATTTTCTTTAGTTTTCATTCTTTCTAAGTCTTTCCTTAATTTTTCATTTTCTTCTTCAAGATTTTTTATTCTTTTTATTAATTGTTCTATTACATCTCTGTTTATCATATTTGTTTTGTTTTTAAATTTTTCTGTTTTTTGTTCTTCAAAACTAAATTGATATAATTCTAGGACACATTTCCTACATAAGGATAAATCACATTTTTTACATGTTGCCCTATGTTTTGTAATATGAAATCTATAACATTTGTCACATTTTTGTTTAAAATTTATTTTATGTGGTTCAAATTCATGTTTACAATTTTCAAAATTTTCTACTTGGTTATATTTTTCTAATAGATATTTAGGATTTTCATCTAAATTGTATGTTTGTTTATTCATTTTGTTATTTTATTCATAGCTTATTTCTATTTCATCGTAGTCATTTATTAATCTTTGTTTCATAAAACTTAGTCTATTTTGATTTCTAAGATATTCACTTTGATGAAAGTATTTATGTTTTATTTTTGTTGGTTTCCATATTGATTTTCCTTTTTCATCTCTTTCTTTTGTTTTGGTTTTTACTTCTATTAATTGTTCTGCTTCATAATTTATTTGATCTCTTAGATTTATGTAACTTTTAACTCCTCTTAACCACATACATTTTCTAGCTTTTATTTTTTCTTTTAGAGTTTTATTTTCTTTTATTGTATATTTTATTGAATTTTGTATTAGATTGTCTATTGTTTTCAAATCTGATGAGTCTATTAGATTTTTCATGTGTAACAGCTTTATAATGTTTTATTAATGATTTTTTCCATTTTCTTAGCGTATTTTGTCTATGTTGATGTTCTAAAGGATGTAATTCTTTTCTTAATATATTTTTAGTTATCCATTTCCAATTTCCTTGGTTATCATATTCTACTGAAATTACTTCAATTATAGTTTCTGATTGTTGTTGATATATGTTTTTCATTGTTATATAATCTCTTACACATATTAACCAAATTGCTTTTCTGTATTTTATTTGATCAGTTATTTTTATATTTATTTGATTTAAATGTTTCCTTAAAGGTTTTAATTCATTTTCTATCAATTCTGGATCTTTTGCTTCTATTAAATCCATTTTTCTTTTTTTTTTTAGATTTATTCTTGAAGTTCTTCTATTACCACTCCTTTATTTTTATAGTTTAACATTCTTACACTAGTACTGCCATCTGTATTTTCATAAAATTCTGCATTACTAGGTCTTTTTGTTGTTTCAATTTCTATTGGTTGAATATTCCATTCAATTTCTTCTAAGTTTTCTGATGAGTAATATTTTCCTTTTATTCCTTTTAAACCTTGGTTTTCTAAAAAAGATTTTATTGTTTTTGGGGTTAAAATGTATTTTATTCTACAACTGTTTGTTAATTGTCCTGTAAAGGATTTTGTTATACACATATTTGCTACATTTGGGATCATGTTGTAACCTTTTGAATTTATTATTATTTTTATGTATTTATAGAATGTTTCAAGAGGGATTAAGAAATTAGGTGTCATATAAATTATTTCAGGATGATTTTCATTCATGTCTATTTCAATTGATTCTATTGTTGCTTTTGTCATGTTTTTTACTTGTCTTATGTCAACTAAGCTTACTAGAACTTTTGTTCCTAGGCCTTGTCTATGTAGACCAATTACTCCTAACATCAATAAGCCTAGATGGATTAATGTATATCCTGATGATACTAGTTTTTGGTATGATTCTTCTGTAATTAGATCTAAGATTATTTGTTTTTCATCACTTGTACAACAAATTTCCATTTCATCATAATGTTCATATATTTTTGTTTTTAATTCAAACATTCCAAATTTATATAATTCTTCTCCAGGTATTAATTTAATTTCCATGTTCCTTATTTTATCTTGTTGTTCTTCAATTGTATGTGTTACTTCTTTTCTTTTTTGATGTTTAATTTGATTTGTATATTTTAGATGATTTAAGAGAGAGAATCTTCTTATATTATCCATATTTTTTACTATTTTATTTTCTGAATTATCTTTAGACATATTTTGTTTCTATTTCTTTTAATTGTTGGGATAATTTTATCTTCCAATTTTTTAAGAATTCTTTTTCTTCTTTTGATTTATTTTTTCCTATTCTTATTTTTTCCAGTAAATATTCTTCTACTTCATTTAACCATTGGAATTTTTGATATTTTATTTTATCTTTTAGATTTTGTTGTTTTAATTCTTCTAGAGGATAATATCTTATTTTTATTAATTCTATTTTATAGAATTCTGTTGTTTTAAGTAGATGTTTCATTTCTTGGAAATCTTAACCTATATTCTGGTGGTTTTAATAATTCTTCTTTAGTCCAAATTTTAAATGGTGTATTTTGTTTTCTAATTTTTTGATTTGTTCCTATTTGGATATTTTTTACTTGATTGCATAATTTATCTATTTCAATTTTATTGTTTTCTTTTTCTTTTATACTATTTTTCACATAATCTAAGTTTGATAATATAGTTTCTAGTTTTAATAGTTGAGTTTCCAAATTATTTAATTTTTTGATTATTAAGTCCATTTTTGCATCCATTTTAATTGCTTTTTAGGATTTATGTTATGAATTTTAATATTTTTAGTGTTATTATTTTAAGTTCTTTCTTCTTAATATTTTTCATTTCAAGATTGTATTGATTATTATATTTATTATTATAGCTGTGATTATAAATATTACTTGAATTATTAATATTTCTATAATTTCTCCAGTTATCATTGTTGATTTAATTTATTATTTGGATTCATTTGTTTTTTGATATTTGTTGATTTGTGTTTTAAATTTGTTTTTAATTTGATTGGTTTTAGATGTACTACTTTGTAGTAGTAATTTTAGTTTGTTTTTGTTTAATTTTGTTTTTGCTTTTCAATTTTTGATTTTTTAGTTTCTTTTTGGTTTTTTAGTTTTTAGTTGCTTTTCTGATTTATAATATATACTTGCTGAAATAAAATTGCAGAAATGAAAGTACTAAAAATAAAAGTACTGAAAAGAAACTGTGCAAAATTGAAAGTTGCTGAAAGTAACTTGCTGAAATTTAAAGACTGAAAGTAAAATTGCAGAGATTAAACTGCTGGAAGTAAAATACTGAAATTTAAAATTTTCACAAAGAAAATTAAGAGAGAAATCTTATGCTCAAACAAGATCACCAACATGTAATGAATGATAGAAGTTAAACTTAGTCAAATAACTTATATTGATCCATACTTTAATTGAAAGTAAAATTGCATGTTTTTTGGTTTTTTGGTTTTTTCAAATTTTTTCTTTGTTTTTAGTTGGCTTAGATTCATTTCTCTTGATAAGATCAAGAATCATGATTTCATCCTTCATATTGTGAGTTAACCCTTCTTTTTTAATGATCTTTAGTTCACTCTTCTTAATATGATACAAACGCCCATGATTAAGAATTATGATTATATCCTCCATATTGAGAGTCAATCTTTCCAATTTTAAGAGTAGTTAAGACTTACCTCCACACTCTGTCAGACCCTTTTCTAACGGCTCTCCCTCGCCTCTTTGGGTACTAATGGTGCTCTCCAGTTTATCTTCACTAACTCTTTCTACCAGTTGGATTTTCTCAATTCAAATATTTTGGATTATGTGTAAGTGATTAAAGATGGATTATCTCATACAAATATTTAGGATGATCATTTCATTGGTTGCCAATAATTTTTCCAAAATTTTTAGTTGGTTTTTGTTTTATGTTTTATATGGATCAACATGAAGTTATAAAACTAAGATAAAACTTACTATCTACATGTTGGGGACCCTGTTAAGGGTTTACCCCTGCATGGTTTAGAGATTACCTTTCTGAGGAAGGTAACCTGGGCTCTGATACCACTGTAGATGTACCGTTGGCCTTTCAACCTACTCCAGTGTGTCCGTCCACCGGGGTGAGGTAAAGGTTAGGGCGGAAGCCTTCTTCCCTAGGCTGAGAGCCTCCCTTAGGGCTCAGGGCATAGAGAAGGAGAACTCAGAGAGAAGAGAGACTAGAGATGTAGATAAAGAGACAAGATATAAGAAGAAAGGTTTTTCTTTATTTCACAAGCTCACACTTTCTTACAAGCACACACTACAACTTCTTATCTTACACACTCCGACTCTTTTTTTTTGCACACACTACTTACAAACACTAAGGGGCCTTATATAGGCTCCAAGACTTGGCCCTTAAGAAACCTAAATCATGGTTAACAAGCTAACCATGGTTAGGTGATCTTATCCTAATGATAAGACACTTACCTACCAAGTACAATGATTAAGACACTTGCCAAACTTACTTGGAGTATAATATTATCCTATAGTGTTTTTACTATTCTTCTACAGTGTTTTTACTGTACAAGCTATCTTTCTTATGTCCACCGGGGTGAGGTAAAGGTTAGGGCGGAAGCCTTCTTCCCTAGGCTGAGAGCCTCCCTTAGGGCTCAGGGCATAGAGAAGGAGAACTCAGAGAGAAGAGAGACTAGAGATGTAGATAAAGAGACAAGATATAAGAAGAAAGGTTTTTCTTTATTTCACAAGCTCACACTTTCTTACAAGCACACACTACAACTTCTTATCTTACACACTCCGACTCTTTTTTGCACACCCTACTTACAAACACTAAGGGGCCTTATATAGGCTCCAAGACTTGGCCCTTAAGAAACCTAAATCATGGTTAACAAGCTAACCATGGTTAGGTGATCTTATCCTAATGATAAGACACTTACCTACCAAGTACAATGATTAAGACACTTGCCAAACTTACTTGGAGTATAATATTATCCTATAGTGTTTTTACTATTCTTCTACAGTGTTTTTACTGTACAAGCTATCTTTCTTATTTATACAATAAAAAAAACAAACACCGCTTCAGTTCACCAAGTTGCTTTTTATAGATCCATCATGTCTTCAAGGTTGAACTCAGCAATGTCGTCTAAGCCTTGTGGAGATCCTTCTGTATTTGGACTTGGTAGCATTAAGACTGCAGAGGGGATACTGAGTCTTGAGTAATCTCCAAATTTATATTCCCTTGCCCATGCATAAATCTTCTTCATGTGATATTCGGTAGCTGGCATTTGAGAAATCAGGCTTGGAAAAGGACAGTACATAGGGAACATGTACTGGTCAACATATACTTTCATTACTTTTGTTTCCAGCACCATCTGACATTTTTGGTTATCCACGATAGTTGGGCAAGTTCTTTTCCAGTCAGTTGAGATTGTACAGGCACGCCATAATTTTAATTGTTTCTTGATATCTCCTGTAATAATCACGTCTTCTAACTGAATAGGAGTTATCTTTGCTTGATCAGGATTATGATGTCGAAGAAGAGTAATCTTGATATGGTGTCTTGCTTCATCTGGATACCCTTCATCATAGCAAGGTGGTATTGAATTTAATTCTAAATTTACGTACCCATCAATTTGAGATCCAAAAGCCTTAAAGAATTTGTGTAGAAGATGTATCAGTTGCCAGTAGTTATTCAAGAAGCTTGCTTGCTCAGGACTTGTCAGAATAATCCTGGATAGGTAGCCATGCTTAAAGAGATTTAACGCCTTGATCTGGACGCCATTGATTTCTTGGTCTCTCCATTGGGACATGTCAAGTGAACACTTGAGAACAGTAAATCCTTCTTCACATTGGCATCCTGTATCTTTGTGTGATAATTCTCTGAACACATTTCCTGCTAATGCGAATCCTGCAGGGAACACTTCTCCTTTTGCCAGTTGTCTGAAAACTTCTTGCTCAGAGATAAACTGATTGTATTGTGTTGCCATCAGTTTCTTGAACACCAGTTGTTTTACTTCTTCAATATGCTCAGGAAACAGTTCCAGTTTTTCCATTCTTTGTAGTCTGTCTTCAATTAATATATCTTTCATTTTCTCTGCTTCAGAGAAACTCTCTTGAAGTTGTTGTTGCATCTTTTTGATTTCTTCTGTTTTTTGAATTATTTCTGTTTCTAGACTCTTGATTCTTTTTTCTTGATCAACCATGTAATCAAGGGTTTGGGGTTTCAAAGAAAATTTTATATTGGAGTTTGGTGGTAAAGGTAGATGTAAATTTTTTGGTGGATTTTGGATTTTTTCATTGGACTGATGAAAATACTTTGCCAGAGAGTGGAAAAGTGGAATGAGGTTTTTTGGGTCATGTTTATTGGCCCAAAGGTTATCAAGAAGAGTTTGTTGTGACAAGCTGAGATTGGCTTGTGTACGAAATTTCAAGGATGAGGTTGAGGGGAATATTGGCAGATTAAGTTGAGGGTCAAAGGATGATTGATTGTAGAAGTTTTTTCCTGCCATTTTCTGCAAAATAATAAAACTTATTTCAATAATATTTCTTGCATAGCAAGCATTTATCTGCAAAACAAAAGTTTGTTAGCATAAAAATTTCTTGCTAATAAGCAAATGTTAACCTGCAAAGAAGCTTGTTAGTAATAATATTTCTTGCTTTCGCAAGTGTTTGGGAAAGTTGATCCAGACTTTCACCATAGTAAGAACGCAAATGGACCTGCTGGTTTTTGCAGCCACAGTCTCACTATACAGATGAACAAGTCTTTTGTTTATTTGGGACTTTGGTTACATAGTTTCCACAATTAAAGAAAACGCATATGAACCTGCTGGTTTTGCAGTCACAGTTTCCTCTAATGCAAATGGACAAACTATGGGCTATTTTTTTTTTTTTTAAAATCTTTTTTCCTCATAAGATCATAAGGATATTTAAAACCTTTCTTTTATTTTTATCTTTTCTTCTTCTTTTTCTTTCTCATTTCTTTTTATGTTTCCCACAAAGGAAAAATAAAGGGAAATTCCTTTTGTTGAGTATTTTCTAAATTTAAAGATAATTGTAAATCTTCTATTCCTAGATTAAGAATAGGGTTTGAAAAGTATTTTGGATCTTGTATTCCTAAAGAAGAGGAACATCCTAATGAAATATGGTTTTCAGTTTCAATTTGTTTTAATTTTTCTTGAATATTTCTTATTTCATTTTCCATCATATTAATTTTTTGTTTCATTGTTAATTTCTTTTCTTTCATTCCAATTATTTCTCCATTAATTCTATTTTTTCTTTTTGTGATTAAGTCTATAGAATTCTGTAATGACTCTACAGCTTTACTTCTAGAACGTGAAAGATGATATTTTAAGATTATTTTTTCTTTACATTCTTTTAGGTCTTTTATTATGTTTTCTAATTCTATTGGATTTTCTTTTTGACTTTGTTTCTTTTTAACCATTGTATTCTTGTTTTTCTTGACTAGTATTTCCCTGAAAATTTTCTTGGATGTTTTCCTGGATTACTATACCTTTTTGTTTTGTTATTTTATTTTCTTGTATGTCATTTTCTAATATGTTTTTTCCTTTAATTATTTTTCTTAAATTATTTATTTCTTCTCGAAAATTTTCTTCTGTTATATTTTCTTTAGTTTTCATTCTTTCTAAGTCTTTCCTTAATTTTTCATTTTCTTCTTCAAGATTTTTTATTCTTTTTATTAATTGTTCTATTACATCTCTGTTTATCATATTTGTTTTGTTTTTAAATTTTTCTGTTTTTTGTTCTTCAAAACTAAATTGATATAATTCTAGGACACATTTCCTACATAAGGATAAATCACATTTTTTACATGTTGCCCTATGTTTTGTAATATGAAATCTATAACATTTGTCACATTTTTGTTTAAAATTTATTTTATGTGGTTCAAATTCATGTTTACAATTTTCAAAATTTTCTACTTGGTTATATTTTTCTAATAGATATTTAGGATTTTCATCTAAATTGTATGTTTGTTTATTCATTTTGTTATTTTATTCATAGCTTATTTCTATTTCATCGTAGTCATTTATTAATCTTTGTTTCATAAAACTTAGTCTATTTTGATTTCTAAGATATTCACTTTGATGAAAGTATTTATGTTTTATTTTTGTTGGTTTCCATATTGATTTTCCTTTTTCATCTCTTTCTTTTGTTTTGGTTTTTACTTCTATTAATTGTTCTGCTTCATAATTTATTTGATCTCTTAGATTTATGTAACTTTTAACTCCTCTTAACCACATACATTTTCTAGCTTTTATTTTTTCTTTTAGAGTTTTATTTTCTTTTATTGTATATTTTATTGAATTTTGTATTAGATTGTCTATTGTTTTCAAATCTGATGAGTCTATTAGATTTTTCATGTGTAACAGCTTTATAATGTTTTATTAATGATTTTTTCCATTTTCTTAGCGTATTTTGTCTATGTTGATGTTCTAAAGGATGTAATTCTTTTCTTAATATATTTTTAGTTATCCATTTCCAATTTCCTTGGTTATCATATTCTACTGAAATTACTTCAATTATAGTTTCTGATTGTTGTTGATATATGTTTTTCATTGTTATATAATCTCTTACACATATTAACCAAATTGCTTTTCTGTATTTTATTTGATCAGTTATTTTTATATTTATTTGATTTAAATGTTTCCTTAAAGGTTTTAATTCATTTTCTATCAATTCTGGATCTTTTGCTTCTATTAAATCCATTTTTCTTTTTTTTTTTAGATTTATTCTTGAAGTTCTTCTATTACCACTCCTTTATTTTTATAGTTTAACATTCTTACACTAGTACTGCCATCTGTATTTTCATAAAATTCTGCATTACTAGGTCTTTTTGTTGTTTCAATTTCTATTGGTTGAATATTCCATTCAATTTCTTCTAAGTTTTCTGATGAGTAATATTTTCCTTTTATTCCTTTTAAACCTTGGTTTTCTAAAAAAGATTTTATTGTTTTTGGGGTTAAAATGTATTTTATTCTACAACTGTTTGTTAATTGTCCTGTAAAGGATTTTGTTATACACATATTTGCTACATTTGGGATCATGTTGTAACCTTTTGAATTTATTATTATTTTTATGTATTTATAGAATGTTTCAAGAGGGATTAAGAAATTAGGTGTCATATAAATTATTTCAGGATGATTTTCATTCATGTCTATTTCAATTGATTCTATTGTTGCTTTTGTCATGTTTTTTACTTGTCTTATGTCAACTAAGCTTACTAGAACTTTTGTTCCTAGGCCTTGTCTATGTAGACCAATTACTCCTAACATCAATAAGCCTAGATGGATTAATGTATATCCTGATGATACTAGTTTTTGGTATGATTCTTCTGTAATTAGATCTAAGATTATTTGTTTTTCATCACTTGTACAACAAATTTCCATTTCATCATAATGTTCATATATTTTTGTTTTTAATTCAAACATTCCAAATTTATATAATTCTTCTCCAGGTATTAATTTAATTTCCATGTTCCTTATTTTATCTTGTTGTTCTTCAATTGTATGTGTTACTTCTTTTCTTTTTTGATGTTTAATTTGATTTGTATATTTTAGATGATTTAAGAGAGAGAATCTTCTTATATTATCCATATTTTTTACTATTTTATTTTCTGAATTATCTTTAGACATATTTTGTTTCTATTTCTTTTAATTGTTGGGATAATTTTATCTTCCAATTTTTTAAGAATTCTTTTTCTTCTTTTGATTTATTTTTTCCTATTCTTATTTTTTCCAGTAAATATTCTTCTACTTCATTTAACCATTGGAATTTTTGATATTTTATTTTATCTTTTAGATTTTGTTGTTTTAATTCTTCTAGAGGATAATATCTTATTTTTATTAATTCTATTTTATAGAATTCTGTTGTTTTAAGTAGATGTTTCATTTCTTGGAAATCTTAACCTATATTCTGGTGGTTTTAATAATTCTTCTTTAGTCCAAATTTTAAATGGTGTATTTTGTTTTCTAATTTTTTGATTTGTTCCTATTTGGATATTTTTTACTTGATTGCATAATTTATCTATTTCAATTTTATTGTTTTCTTTTTCTTTTATACTATTTTTCACATAATCTAAGTTTGATAATATAGTTTCTAGTTTTAATAGTTGAGTTTCCAAATTATTTAATTTTTTGATTATTAAGTCCATTTTTGCATCCATTTTAATTGCTTTTTAGGATTTATGTTATGAATTTTAATATTTTTAGTGTTATTATTTTAAGTTCTTTCTTCTTAATATTTTTCATTTCAAGATTGTATTGATTATTATATTTATTATTATAGCTGTGATTATAAATATTACTTGAATTATTAATATTTCTATAATTTCTCCAGTTATCATTGTTGATTTAATTTATTATTTGGATTCATTTGTTTTTTGATATTTGTTGATTTGTGTTTTAAATTTGTTTTTAATTTGATTGGTTTTAGATGTACTACTTTGTAGTAGTAATTTTAGTTTGTTTTTGTTTAATTTTGTTTTTGCTTTTCAATTTTTGATTTTTTAGTTTCTTTTTGGTTTTTTAGTTTTTAGTTGCTTTTCTGATTTATAATATATACTTGCTGAAATAAAATTGCAGAAATGAAAGTACTAAAAATAAAAGTACTGAAAAGAAACTGTGCAAAATTGAAAGTTGCTGAAAGTAACTTGCTGAAATTTAAAGACTGAAAGTAAAATTGCAGAGATTAAACTGCTGGAAGTAAAATACTGAAATTTAAAATTTTCACAAAGAAAATTAAGAGAGAAATCTTATGCTCAAACAAGATCACCAACATGTAATGAATGATAGAAGTTAAACTTAGTCAAATAACTTATATTGATCCATACTTTAATTGAAAGTAAAATTGCATGTTTTTTGGTTTTTTGGTTTTTTCAAATTTTTTCTTTGTTTTTAGTTGGCTTAGATTCATTTCTCTTGATAAGATCAAGAATCATGATTTCATCCTTCATATTGTGAGTTAACCCTTCTTTTTTAATGATCTTTAGTTCACTCTTCTTAATATGATACAAACGCCCATGATTAAGAATTATGATTATATCCTCCATATTGAGAGTCAATCTTTCCAATTTTAAGAGTAGTTAAGACTTACCTCCACACTCTGTCAGACCCTTTTCTAACGGCTCTCCCTCGCCTCTTTGGGTACTAATGGTGCTCTCCAGTTTATCTTCACTAACTCTTTCTACCAGTTGGATTTTCTCAATTCAAATATTTTGGATTATGTGTAAGTGATTAAAGATGGATTATCTCATACAAATATTTAGGATGATCATTTCATTGGTTGCCAATAATTTTTCCAAAATTTTTAGTTGGTTTTTGTTTTATGTTTTATATGGATCAACATGAAGTTATAAAACTAAGATAAAACTTACTATCTACATGTTGGGGACCCTGTTAAGGGTTTACCCCTGCATGGTTTAGAGATTACCTTTCTGAGGAAGGTAACCTGGGCTCTGATACCACTGTAGATGTACCGTTGGCCTTTCAACCTACTCCAGTGTGTCCGTCCACCGGGGTGAGGTAAAGGTTAGGGCGGAAGCCTTCTTCCCTAGGCTGAGAGCCTCCCTTAGGGCTCAGGGCATAGAGAAGGAGAACTCAGAGAGAAGAGAGACTAGAGATGTAGATAAAGAGACAAGATATAAGAAGAAAGGTTTTTCTTTATTTCACAAGCTCACACTTTCTTACAAGCACACACTACAACTTCTTATCTTACACACTCCGACTCTTTTTTGCACACACTACTTACAAACACTAAGGGGCCTTATATAGGCTCCAAGACTTGGCCCTTAAGAAACCTAAATCATGGTTAACAAGCTAACCATGGTTAGGTGATCTTATCCTAATGATAAGACACTTACCTACCAAGTACAATGATTATAAGAAAGATAGCTTGTACAGTAAAAACACTGTAGAAGAATAGTAAAAACACTATAGGATAATATTATACTCCAAGTAAGTTTGGCAAGTGTCTTAATCATTGTACTTGGTAGGTAAGTGTCTTATCATTAGGATAAGATCACCTAACCATGGTTAGCTTGTTAACCATGATTTAGGTTTCTTAAGGGCCAAGTCTTGGAGCCTATATAAGGCCCCTTAGTGTTTGTAAGTAGTGTGTGCAAAAAAGAGTCGGAGTGTGTAAGATAAGAAGTTGTAGTGTGTGCTTGTAAGAAAGTGTGAGCTTGTGAAATAAAGAAAAACCTTTCTTCTTATATCTTGTCTCTTTATCTACATCTCTAGTCTCTCTTCTCTCTGAGTTCTCCTTCTCTATGCCCTGAGCCCTAAGGGAGGCTCTCAGCCTAGGGAAGAAGGCTTCCGCCCTAACCTTTACCTCACCCCGGTGGACGGACACACTGGAGTAGGTTGAAAGGCCAACGGTACATCTACAGTGGTATCAGAGCCCAGGTTACCTTCCTCAGAAAGGTAATCTCTAAACCATGCAGGGGTAAACCCTTAACAGGGTCCCCAACATGTAGATAGTAAGTTTTATCTTAGTTTTATAACTTCATGTTGATCCATATAAAACATAAAACAAAAACCAACTAAAAATTTTGGAAAAATTATTGGCAACCAATGAAATGATCATCCTAAATATTTGTATGAGATAATCCATCTTTAATCACTTACACATAATCCAAAATATTTGAATTGAGAAAATCCAACTGGTAGAAAGAGTTAGTGAAGATAAACTGGAGAGCACCATTAGTACCCAAAGAGGCGAGGGAGAGCCGTTAGAAAAGGGTCTGACAGAGTGTGGAGGTAAGTCTTAACTACTCTTAAAATTGGAAAGATTGACTCTCAATATGGAGGATATAATCATAATTCTTAATCATGGGCGTTTGTATCATATTAAGAAGAGTGAACTAAAGATCATTAAAAAAGAAGGGTTAACTCACAATATGAAGGATGAAATCATGATTCTTGATCTTATCAAGAGAAATGAATCTAAGCCAACTAAAAACAAAGAAAAAATTTGAAAAAACCAAAAAACCAAAAAACATGCAATTTTACTTTCAATTAAAGTATGGATCAATATAAGTTATTTGACTAAGTTTAACTTCTATCATTCATTACATGTTGGTGATCTTGTTTGAGCATAAGATTTCTCTCTTAATTTTCTTTGTGAAAATTTTAAATTTCAGTATTTTACTTCCAGCAGTTTAATCTCTGCAATTTTACTTTCAGTCTTTAAATTTCAGCAAGTTACTTTCAGCAACTTTCAATTTTGCACAGTTTCTTTTCAGTACTTTTATTTTTAGTACTTTCATTTCTGCAATTTTATTTCAGCAAGTATATATTATAAATCAGAAAAGCAACTAAAAACTAAAAAACCAAAAAGAAACTAAAAAATCAAAAATTGAAAAGCAAAAACAAAATTAAACAAAAACAAACTAAAATTACTACTACAAAGTAGTACATCTAAAACCAATCAAATTAAAAACAAATTTAAAACACAAATCAACAAATATCAAAAAACAAATGAATCCAAATAATAAATTAAATCAACAATGATAACTGGAGAAATTATAGAAATATTAATAATTCAAGTAATATTTATAATCACAGCTATAATAATAAATATAATAATCAATACAATCTTGAAATGAAAAATATTAAGAAGAAAGAACTTAAAATAATAACACTAAAAATATTAAAATTCATAACATAAATCCTAAAAAGCAATTAAAATGGATGCAAAAATGGACTTAATAATCAAAAAATTAAATAATTTGGAAACTCAACTATTAAAACTAGAAACTATATTATCAAACTTAGATTATGTGAAAAATAGTATAAAAGAAAAAGAAAACAATAAAATTGAAATAGATAAATTATGCAATCAAGTAAAAAATATCCAAATAGGAACAAATCAAAAAATTAGAAAACAAAATACACCATTTAAAATTTGGACTAAAGAAGAATTATTAAAACCACCAGAATATAGGTTAAGATTTCCAAGAAATGAAACATCTACTTAAAACAACAGAATTCTATAAAATAGAATTAATAAAAATAAGATATTATCCTCTAGAAGAATTAAAACAACAAAATCTAAAAGATAAAATAAAATATCAAAAATTCCAATGGTTAAATGAAGTAGAAGAATATTTACTGGAAAAAATAAGAATAGGAAAAAATAAATCAAAAGAAGAAAAAGAATTCTTAAAAAATTGGAAGATAAAATTATCCCAACAATTAAAAGAAATAGAAACAAAATATGTCTAAAGATAATTCAGAAAATAAAATAGTAAAAAATATGGATAATATAAGAAGATTCTCTCTCTTAAATCATCTAAAATATACAAATCAAATTAAACATCAAAAAAGAAAAGAAGTAACACATACAATTGAAGAACAACAAGATAAAATAAGGAACATGGAAATTAAATTAATACCTGGAGAAGAATTATATAAATTTGGAATGTTTGAATTAAAAACAAAAATATATGAACATTATGATGAAATGGAAATTTGTTGTACAAGTGATGAAAAACAAATAATCTTAGATCTAATTACAGAAGAATCATACCAAAAACTAGTATCATCAGGATATACATTAATCCATCTAGGCTTATTGATGTTAGGAGTAATTGGTCTACATAGACAAGGCCTAGGAACAAAAGTTCTAGTAAGCTTAGTTGACATAAGACAAGTAAAAAACATGACAAAAGCAACAATAGAATCAATTGAAATAGACATGAATGAAAATCATCCTGAAATAATTTATATGACACCTAATTTCTTAATCCCTCTTGAAACATTCTATAAATACATAAAAATAATAATAAATTCAAAAGGTTACAACATGATCCCAAATGTAGCAAATATGTGTATAACAAAATCCTTTACAGGACAATTAACAAACAGTTGTAGAATAAAATACATTTTAACCCCAAAAACAATAAAATCTTTTTTAGAAAACCAAGGTTTAAAAGGAATAAAAGGAAAATATTACTCATCAGAAAACTTAGAAGAAATTGAATGGAATATTCAACCAATAGAAATTGAAACAACAAAAAGACCTAGTAATGCAGAATTTTATGAAAATACAGATGGCAGTACTAGTGTAAGAATGTTAAACTATAAAAATAAAGGAGTGGTAATAGAAGAACTTCAAGAATAAATCTAAAAAAAAAAAGAAAAATGGATTTAATAGAAGCAAAAGATCCAGAATTGATAGAAAATGAATTAAAACCTTTAAGGAAACATTTAAATCAAATAAATATAAAAATAACTGATCAAATAAAATACAGAAAAGCAATTTGGTTAATATGTGTAAGAGATTATATAACAATGAAAAACATATATCAACAACAATCAGAAACTATAATTGAAGTAATTTCAGTAGAATATGATAACCAAGGAAATTGGAAATGGATAACTAAAAATATATTAAGAAAAGAATTACATCCTTTAGAACATCAACATAGACAAAATACGCTAAGAAAATGGAAAAAATCATTAATAAAACATTATAAAGCTGTTACACATGAAAAATCTAATAGACTCATCAGATTTGAAAACAATAGACAATCTAATACAAAATTCAATAAAATATACAATAAAAGAAAATAAAACTCTAAAAGAAAAAATAAAAGCTAGAAAATGTATGTGGTTAAGAGGAGTTAAAAGTTACATAAATCTAAGAGATCAAATAAATTATGAAGCAGAACAATTAATAGAAGTAAAAACCAAAACAAAAGAAAGAGATGAAAAAGGAAAATCAATATGGAAACCAACAAAAATAAAACATAAATACTTTCATCAAAGTGAATATCTTAGAAATCAAAATAGACTAAGTTTTATGAAACAAAGATTAATAAATGACTACGATGAAATAGAAATAAGCTATGAATAAAATAACAAAATGAATAAACAAACATACAATTTAGATGAAAATCCTAAATATCTATTAGAAAAATATAACCAAGTAGAAAATTTTGAAAATTGTAAACATGAATTTGAACCACATAAAATAAATTTTAAACAAAAATGTGACAAATGTTATAGATTTCATATTACAAAACATAGGGCAACATGTAAAAAATGTGATTTATCCTTATGTAGGAAATGTGTCCTAGAATTATATCAATTTAGTTTTGAAGAACAAAAAACAGAAAAATTTAAAAACAAAACAAATATGATAAACAGAGATGTAATAGAACAATTAATAAAAAGAATAAAAAATCTTGAAGAAGAAAATGAAAAATTAAGGAAAGACTTAGAAAGAATGAAAACTAAAGAAAATATAACAGAAGAAAATTTTCGAGAAGAAATAAATAATTTAAGAAAAATAATTAAAGGAAAAAACATATTAGAAAATGACATACAAGAAAATAAAATAACAAAACAAAAAGGTATAGTAATCCAGGAAAACATCCAAGAAAATTTTCAGGGAAATACTAGTCAAGAAAAACAAGAATACAATGGTTAAAAAGAAACAAAGTCAAAAAGAAAATCCAATAGAATTAGAAAACATAATAAAAGACCTAAAAGAATGTAAAGAAAAAATAATCTTAAAATATCATCTTTCACGTTCTAGAAGTAAAGCTGTAGAGTCATTACAGAATTCTATAGACTTAATCACAAAAAGAAAAAATAGAATTAATGGAGAAATAATTGGAATGAAAGAAAAGAAATTAACAATGAAACAAAAAATTAATATGATGGAAAATGAAATAAGAAATATTCAAGAAAAATTAAAACAAATTGAAACTGAAAACCATATTTCATTAGGATGTTCCTCTTCTTTAGGAATACAAGATCCAAAATACTTTTCAAACCCTATTCTTAATCTAGGAATAGAAGATTTACAATTATCTTTAAATTTAGAAAATACTCAACAAAAGGAATTTCCCTTTATTTTTCCTTTGTGGGAAACATAAAAAGAAATGAGAAAGAAAAAGAAGAAGAAAAGATAAAAATAAAAGAAAGGTTTTAAATATCCTTATGATCTTATGAGGAAAAAAGATTTAAAAAAAAAAAAAAATAGCCCATAGTTTGTCCATTTGCATTAGAGGAAACTGTGACTGCAAAACCAGCAGGTTCATATGCGTTTTCTTTAATTGTGGAAACTATGTAACCAAAGTCCCAAATAAACAAAAGACTTGTTCATCTGTATAGTGAGACTGTGGCTGCAAAAACCAGCAGGTCCATTTGCGTTCTTACTATGGTGAAAGTCTGGATCAACTTTCCCAAACACTTGCGAAAGCAAGAAATATTATTACTAACAAGCTTCTTTGCAGGTTAACATTTGCTTATTAGCAAGAAATTTTTATGCTAACAAACTTTTGTTTTGCAGATAAATGCTTGCTATGCAAGAAATATTATTGAAATAAGTTTTATTATTTTGCAGAAAATGGCAGGAAAAAACTTCTACAATCAATCATCCTTTGACCCTCAACTTAATCTGCCAATATTCCCCTCAACCTCATCCTTGAAATTTCGTACACAAGCCAATCTCAGCTTGTCACAACAAACTCTTCTTGATAACCTTTGGGCCAATAAACATGACCCAAAAAACCTCATTCCACTTTTCCACTCTCTGGCAAAGTATTTTCATCAGTCCAATGAAAAAATCCAAAATCCACCAAAAAATTTACATCTACCTTTACCACCAAACTCCAATATAAAATTTTCTTTGAAACCCCAAACCCTTGATTACATGGTTGATCAAGAAAAAAGAATCAAGAGTCTAGAAACAGAAATAATTCAAAAAACAGAAGAAATCAAAAAGATGCAACAACAACTTCAAGAGAGTTTCTCTGAAGCAGAGAAAATGAAAGATATATTAATTGAAGACAGACTACAAAGAATGGAAAAACTGGAACTGTTTCCTGAGCATATTGAAGAAGTAAAACAACTGGTGTTCAAGAAACTGATGGCAACACAATACAATCAGTTTATCTCTGAGCAAGAAGTTTTCAGACAACTGGCAAAAGGAGAAGTGTTCCCTGCAGGATTCGCATTAGCAGGAAATGTGTTCAGAGAATTATCACACAAAGATACAGGATGCCAATGTGAAGAAGGATTTACTGTTCTCAAGTGTTCACTTGACATGTCCCAATGGAGAGACCAAGAAATCAATGGCGTCCAGATCAAGGCGTTAAATCTCTTTAAGCATGGCTACCTATCCAGGATTATTCTGACAAGTCCTGAGCAAGCAAGCTTCTTGAATAACTACTGGCAACTGATACATCTTCTACACAAATTCTTTAAGGCTTTTGGATCTCAAATTGATGGGTACGTAAATTTAGAATTAAATTCAATACCACCTTGCTATGATGAAGGGTATCCAGATGAAGCAAGACACCATATCAAGATTACTCTTCTTCGACATCATAATCCTGATCAAGCAAAGATAACTCCTATTCAGTTAGAAGACGTGATTATTACAGGAGATATCAAGAAACAATTAAAATTATGGCGTGCCTGTACAATCTCAACTGACTGGAAAAGAACTTGCCCAACTATCGTGGATAACCAAAAATGTCAGATGGTGCTGGAAACAAAAGTAATGAAAGTATATGTTGACCAGTACATGTTCCCTATGTACTGTCCTTTTCCAAGCCTGATTTCTCAAATGCCAGCTACCGAATATCACATGAAGAAGATTTATGCATGGGCAAGGGAATATAAATTTGGAGATTACTCAAGACTCAGTATCCCCTCTGCAGTCTTAATGCTACCAAGTCCAAATACAGAAGGATCTCCACAAGGCTTAGACGACATTGCTGAGTTCAACCTTGAAGACATGATGGATCTATAAAAAGCAACTTGGTGAACTGAAGCGGTGTTTGTTTTTTTTATTGTATAAATAAGAAAGATAGCTTGTACAGTAAAAACACTGTAGAAGAATAGTAAAAACACTATAGGATAATATTATACTCCAAGTAAGTTTGGCAAGTGTCTTAATCATTGTACTTGGTAGGTAAGTGTCTTATCATTAGGATAAGATCACCTAACCATGGTTAGCTTGTTAACCATGATTTAGGTTTCTTAAGGGCCAAGTCTTGGAGCCTATATAAGGCCCCTTAGTGTTTGTAAGTAGGGTGTGCAAAAAAGAGTCGGAGTGTGTAAGATAAGAAGTTGTAGTGTGTGCTTGTAAGAAAGTGTGAGCTTGTGAAATAAAGAAAAACCTTTCTTCTTATATCTTGTCTCTTTATCTACATCTCTAGTCTCTCTTCTCTCTGAGTTCTCCTTCTCTATGCCCTGAGCCCTAAGGGAGGCTCTCAGCCTAGGGAAGAAGGCTTCCGCCCTAACCTTTACCTCACCCCGGTGGACGGACACACTGGAGTAGGTTGAAAGGCCAACGGTACATCTACAGTGGTATCAGAGCCCAGGTTACCTTCCTCAGAAAGGTAATCTCTAAACCATGCAGGGGTAAACCCTTAACAGGGTCCCCAACATGTAGATAGTAAGTTTTATCTTAGTTTTATAACTTCATGTTGATCCATATAAAACATAAAACAAAAACCAACTAAAAATTTTGGAAAAATTATTGGCAACCAATGAAATGATCATCCTAAATATTTGTATGAGATAATCCATCTTTAATCACTTACACATAATCCAAAATATTTGAATTGAGAAAATCCAACTGGTAGAAAGAGTTAGTGAAGATAAACTGGAGAGCACCATTAGTACCCAAAGAGGCGAGGGAGAGCCGTTAGAAAAGGGTCTGACAGAGTGTGGAGGTAAGTCTTAACTACTCTTAAAATTGGAAAGATTGACTCTCAATATGGAGGATATAATCATAATTCTTAATCATGGGCGTTTGTATCATATTAAGAAGAGTGAACTAAAGATCATTAAAAAAGAAGGGTTAACTCACAATATGAAGGATGAAATCATGATTCTTGATCTTATCAAGAGAAATGAATCTAAGCCAACTAAAAACAAAGAAAAAATTTGAAAAAACCAAAAAACCAAAAAACATGCAATTTTACTTTCAATTAAAGTATGGATCAATATAAGTTATTTGACTAAGTTTAACTTCTATCATTCATTACATGTTGGTGATCTTGTTTGAGCATAAGATTTCTCTCTTAATTTTCTTTGTGAAAATTTTAAATTTCAGTATTTTACTTCCAGCAGTTTAATCTCTGCAATTTTACTTTCAGTCTTTAAATTTCAGCAAGTTACTTTCAGCAACTTTCAATTTTGCACAGTTTCTTTTCAGTACTTTTATTTTTAGTACTTTCATTTCTGCAATTTTATTTCAGCAAGTATATATTATAAATCAGAAAAGCAACTAAAAACTAAAAAACCAAAAAGAAACTAAAAAATCAAAAATTGAAAAGCAAAAACAAAATTAAACAAAAACAAACTAAAATTACTACTACAAAGTAGTACATCTAAAACCAATCAAATTAAAAACAAATCTAAAATATCAAAAATCTAATGAATCAAAAATATATTATTAAATCATCAAAATAATATGGAATTATTAAAAAATATAAAAATGGAAGAAAAAATTGAAAATATATATCCAGGATATAACTGGACAATAGACTTTGAAGAATTACCAGAAGAAATAGAAGATATAATATTTCTAATTGAATGCAAATATGATAAATATGACTATCCTATAAAAAATAAAATAGAAGAAACCTATATAATTGAAGAATTAAATACTATTGAAAATAAAGAAGAAACAAACATAATGGAAGAAATTAACAACAAAAATGAAGATGAAGAATATAATGAAATGATGAGACAACTAGAAGAAATTAATATCGAAGAAATAATGATGAATGTAGAATCAGGAGCAAGTCATAATCCAAATAATCAAAGAGCAGAAAGTTCTAATACTAGACCAATAATAACACCAACAACAATTGAAAGAACTAGTAGAACAACTCAACCGTTACAATTTCCATCCCAACATAATTTTAATAATAATTACTATGAACAAAATTATAAAATAAACAAAGGAAAACCAGATCCCTTAGAAGTCATAAAAACAATGCCAAAACAAAATAATGAAGGAAGCATGTTAATATTAAGTACAATACATCCTCAAAAATGGCCAGAATTAATAGACAGATGGGAATCAGATGCCATAAACGCATTAGAAAGAATACCTCATACATTAGATTCAATAGGTACAGCAAATTTCATTGAAAATCTTTTAGGAACTACTGCAAGAGATCTGTTAAACAGTTGGAAAATTAATTATGCAGAAGAATATCAATACATGGTACAAATGGCAGATAACCCTTATAATGTAACAGGACAAATTAGACAAATCATTTTAGGAACAAATCCATCTAGGGGGGATACATTATTACAAGATATGGCAGCCAGAGACTTAGAAAGAATTCAAATCAATAATTTTGGAGAAATTGTCCAATTTAGTCAAGCATACATCACCTTAGCAGCCAAAACAGGAAGAGCATTTACAAACAATGAATTAACTAAAAAATGGTTTAACAAACTCCCAAAACCCTTAGGAGATATAATTTTAAGAAATTGGATAGAAAAAGGACATGAAAATTTAACTGGAATAGGGCCAGCAATAATGTTCACATTTAATTATCTAAAAGAAAAATGTTTAGAAGCAGAAGCAAACAGACAAATTTCAAATTACAATTATTGTAGTAAAATCTATGTACCAGCATTAAACAATGAATGGAAAAAGACAAAAGGATTAAAAAGAAGTCAATATTTTAAAAAAGGAAGACCAAAACCAAACCATGTTAAAAAATTTAAAACACATAAACCACCAGGAAAATGCAAATGTTATCTATGTGGTATAGAAGGACATTATGCAAGAGAATGTAAAAACTCACAAGTTAAAAAAGAAAGATTAAACATGTACCAAAATTTAGAAATCCATGATGAAATAGATATTGTAAGTATAGACAGTAATGACAGTGAAAATGATAGTGATGTCTGTAGCATATTTGATGGAAATGAAGGTCCAAATTTTTATTCAGAAGACTAAAATATCAAAATGAATAAACAAACATATAATCTAGATAATAATCCAAAATATTTATTAGAAAAATATAATCAAGTAGAAAATTTTGAAAATTGTAATCATAAATTTGAGCCATATAAAATCAATTATAAGCAAAAATGTGACAAATGTTATAGGTTTCATATTACAAAACATAGGGCAACATGTCAAAAATGTGAATTATCTTTGTGTAGAAAATGTGTCCTAGAACTATATAAATTTAGCTTTAAAGAACAAATAATAGAAAAAGAAGAAAATAATATTTATATAACAAATAACAACATAATAGAACAATTATTAAAAAGGATAAAAAATCTAGAAGAAGAAAATGAAAAATTAAATCTAGAAAACATAGAACTAAAAAAAGAATTAGAAAATCTAAGAAAAGAATCCGAAAACAAAAAGATAAGAAAAGAAATAAAAAGAATTAGCAGAATAAAAGAAGAATTAAATAATATACAAGGAAATGATAAAAATAATCCAATAATTATAGAGGATGATGAACAAAAAATAAAAAATAATAAAATAATAAAAGAAGAAAAAATAGAAATTCAAGAAAATAATATCCAAGAAGATCAAGAAAATAGTCAAAATATAATAAAAGAAAATACAAACAATATAAATGAAGAAAGTATAATGTCAATACACTATAAAGATAATAATCTACTGAATATAGATTTCATTTTAGAATTTAAGGACAAATTTAAAATATCAGGAAAAGGAATAATAGATACAGGAGCAAGTAAAACATATATAACAGAAAATTTAGTCCCATCAAAATACAAAGAAAAAACTCCTCAAAAAGCAATAGTAAAAGACGCTTTTGGAAATCAATTAACCTTAAATGAAAAATTGGTAGACTGTTCAATAATATTAAACAATCAAAAATATAATCTACCATACACATGGATAAAACCAATCACAAATGAAAATTCAATACAGTTTTTATTAGGAATGAATTTCATTAAAAATCAATCAGGAGGAATATTTATTCAAGGAGAAAAAGTAATGTTATTTAACAAAGCAAATCATTTAGAAACAACAACAAAAGTGCAATCTTTAGAATACTTATCAGAATTAAGTATCCCATTAGATGAAGAAATAGAAATCATAAACTACATAGAATTAAATCAAATAACTCCATTAAAAGATAAAATAGAACCCATTTTAGAAGATTTAAGGAAAGATGGAACAATAGGAGAAAATCCTATAAAAAACATAGACAGAACAAGTGAAGAATGCAAATTAGAAATAATAAATCCAGAAATCAAAATAACCTGCCCAGTAATAAAATCAACTCCATATGAACAAGAAGAATTTAATAAACATATCAAAGAACTTCTTGATTTAAAAATAATAGAGCCAACAAAAAGTCCTCACAGAACTAGAGCTTTCATAGTAAATAAACATAGTGAAATAGTAAGAGGAAAAAGCAGAATGGTATTTAATTACAAAAGGCTTAATGATAACACAGAAGATGATAGATATCCATTACCAAACAAAGAAGCATTATTAAATAAAATAAAAGGAACAAATATTTATAGCAAATTTGATTTAAAAAGTGGCTTTTGGCAAGTTAAATTAGAAAAAGAAAGTAGAAAATGGACAGCATTTGTGACACATAATGGACATTATGAATGGAAAGTTATGCCTTTTGGTTTAAAAAATGCCCCTCAAATATTTCAAAGAAAAATGGACAACATATTTAGAAATGATTCTTTTATTGTGACATACATTGATGACATTTTAATATTCAGTAATCATTTAAAAGAGCATGTAAATCATTTAAGAATCTTTTTTCAAAAATGCAAAAAACATGGTCTTGTTTTATCTGAGAAAAAGATGAAAATAGGATGCAGAAAAATAGAATTCCTAGGAGTCATCATAGGAAAAGGGGAAATAGAATTACAAAATCACATAGCAAGCAGTATCCTAGAAATGCCAGACAAACTAGAAGGACTAAAACAGATTCAATCTTTTCTAGGAAAATTAAATTATGCAAGAAATTTTATACCAAATCTAAGTAAATTAGCTGGACCATTATATAATAAAACAAAACAAAATGGTGAAAGAAAATTCAACAGTGAAGACATCAGATTAGTCCAAAAAATCAAACAAATTGTAAGCAACATAAAACCTTTAGAATTACCACCACCAAATTATTATTTAATAATTGAAACAGATGGTCGAATAGGTGGATGGGGAGCTGTTTTAAAATTTAGACCTAAAAAAGAATCTCTAAAAAATGAAGAAAAAATTAGTAGATATGACAGCGGTACATACAATACCAAAGTAACAAGCACAGATGCAGAGATTTTAGCCTGCATAAAAGCAATGGAAAAATTTAAATTGTTTGTTATAGAAAGTAAAGAATTTTTATTAAGAACTGACTGTCAAGCAATAGTGTCTTTTTACCATAAAAAGTCAGAAAATAAATTGTCAACAAATAGATGGTTAACATTCATAGATTATATAGTGGGAAATGGCTTTCATGTTGTGATAGAACATATCAAAGGAAAAGATAATATCATTGCAGATCAATTGAGCAGAATTATACAAGAAAGCAAACATGATTAGACAAAAGACTTGTCCATCTGTATAGTGAGACTGTGGCTGCAAGAACCAGCAGGACCATTCGCGTTCTTACTATGGTGGAAGTCTGGATTATCCTTTCCATAATGCTTGCGAAAGCAAGAAATATTTTACTAACAAATTTATTTGCAGGTCAACACTTGCTTGAACTAGCAAGAAATCTTTATTAACTAATTCCTTATTTGCAGATGGCAACATCAAGGAATTTGTCAACTCAAGAAAAAACTCCACTAAATATCACACCCTACCCTTCCATCTTCCCAAAAAGATCAATTCAAAAATTCCGTACTACAAATATTCTGGATCATCAACAGCAAACTATTCTTGATGACCTTTGGACTACAAGAAACAATCCTCTGTTCCTTCAATCCATGAAAAACCTTAGCCAATATTTTCAAGAACAGAATGAAAAACCTGATCAGATAATTCCTTATAACTCCATAACCAAAAATCAACCACAAACCAAAGTTTTCTCTCCACCAGCTGTTGAACATTTTATTGCTCAAGACAGAAAAATTAAAATAATGGAAACAGAAATAGAAGTTAAGAAAAAAGAAATTGAAGAATTCCAAAAGAAGTTACAAAAGATGACTGATGATCATGATGAGATGACCAAGCACATAATCAAATCTCAGAAGCAAAAAGAAGAGGTTCTGGAAAGATTTCCTCCGACATTCAAAGACGTACAACAAATCATCTTACAAAAAGTTCTAAAGACAGAATATGAAGACTTTGTTCAGACACAAGTACTTCTCAGAGAAATGGCTGAAGATGAAATACAACCTCTGGGAATGGCGTTTTCAGTAGACCTGTTCAAAGAAGAACCACATCGACATCAAAACTGTCAATGCGAAAAAGGATTTCTTATTGTCAAAGCATCCTTTGAGCTCTCTTCGTGGATTGATCAAGAAATCAAAGGAGTAGAACTCAGTGTTGAAAAATTAATGAAGTTTGGAATGATTGGAAGAATCGTGCTCACAAAGTCTAAACAAATCAAATTCCTTCAGAAACATTGGAAGCTTTCCTATCTACTAACCAAGATATTCAAGAAGACAAAGTTTCCTGCAGTTATCAACTTAGCAATCATATCAATTCCACCAAGCTACAATGAAGGATACATAGAGGGTGCACGACACCGAATTACAATCGAAGTCTTTACAAAATCTGTTCCTTATCAATCACACATTCCAATTGGAGCATTCAAGGAGGAACTTCAACAATTTGACACTTCTGTTGCTGAACAAATATCTCTGTGGCGAGCATTCACTTTCATAAATAATGGGCAATCTTACTACCATCCATTAGCACTTGAAGATGCCACGATGAAGGTTTATGCAAGAAAAGAGGTACTCCCCATTGACATTCCATTCCCTAATCTGAAATTCAACAACCCTTCAGTAATCCAACACTTCAAAGATGTTAATGCAATTATCTCACTCTCTCATATGGGAGACTACTCTACCGGATATCTTCCTATTGTTGAAAGATAGCTTGTACAGTAAAAACACTGTAGAAGAATAGTAAAAACACTATAGGATAATATTATACTCCAAGTAAGTTTGGCAAGTGTCTTAATCATTGTACTTGGTAGGTAAGTGTCTTATCATTAGGATAAGATCACCTAACCATGGTTAGCTTGTTAACCATGATTTAGGTTTCTTAAGGGCCAAGTCTTGGAGCCTATATAAGGCCCCTTAGTGTTTGTAAGTAGTGTGTGCAAAAAAGAGTCGGAGTGTGTAAGATAAGAAGTTGTAGTGTGTGCTTGTAAGAAAGTGTGAGCTTGTGAAATAAAGAAAAACCTTTCTTCTTATATCTTGTCTCTTTATCTACATCTCTAGTCTCTCTTCTCTCTGAGTTCTCCTTCTCTATGCCCTGAGCCCTAAGGGAGGCTCTCAGCCTAGGGAAGAAGGCTTCCGCCCTAACCTTTACCTCACCCCGGTGGACGGACACACTGGAGTAGGTTGAAAGGCCAACGGTACATCTACAGCCTTTCAACCTACTCCAGTGTGTCCGTCCACCGGGGTGAGGTAAAGGTTAGGGCGGAAGCCTTCTTCCCTAGGCTGAGAGCCTCCCTTAGGGCTCAGGGCATAGAGAAGGAGAACTCAGAGAGAAGAGAGACTAGAGATGTAGATAAAGAGACAAGATATAAGAAGAAAGGTTTTTCTTTATTTCACAAGCTCACACTTTCTTACAAGCACACACTACAACTTCTTATCTTACACACTCCGACTCTTTTTTGCACACCCTACTTACAAACACTAAGGGGCCTTATATAGGCTCCAAGACTTGGCCCTTAAGAAACCTAAATCATGGTTAACAAGCTAACCATGGTTAGGTGATCTTATCCTAATGATAAGACACTTACCTACCAAGTACAATGATTAAGACACTTGCCAAACTTACTTGGAGTATAATATTATCCTATAGTGTTTTTACTATTCTTCTACAGTGTTTTTACTGTACAAGCTATCTTTCTTATTTATACAATAAAAAAAACAAACACCGCTTCAATTCACCAAGTTGCTTTTTATAGATCCATCATGTCTTCAAGGTTGAACTCAGCAATGTCGTCTAAGCCTTGTGGAGATCCTTCTGTATTTGGACTTGGTAGCATTAAGACTGCAGAGGGGATACTGAGTCTTGAGTAATCTCCAAATTTATATTCCCTTGCCCATGCATAAATCTTCTTCATGTGATATTCGGTAGCTGGCATTTGAGAAATCAGGCTTGGAAAAGGACAGTACATAGGGAACATGTACTGGTCAACATATACTTTCATTACTTTTGTTTCCAGCACCATCTGACATTTTTGGTTATCCACGATAGTTGGGCAAGTTCTTTTCCAGTCAGTTGAGATTGTACAGGCACGCCATAATTTTAATTGTTTCTTGATATCTCCTGTAATAATCACGTCTTCTAACTGAATAGGAGTTATCTTTGCTTGATCAGGATTATGATGTCGAAGAAGAGTAATCTTGATATGGTGTCTTGCTTCATCTGGATACCCTTCATCATAGCAAGGTGGTATTGAATTTAATTCTAAATTTACGTACCCATCAATTTGAGATCCAAAAGCCTTAAAGAATTTGTGTAGAAGATGTATCAGTTGCCAGTAGTTATTCAAGAAGCTTGCTTGCTCAGGACTTGTCAGAATAATCCTGGATAGGTAGCCATGCTTAAAGAGATTTAACGCCTTGATCTGGACGCCATTGATTTCTTGGTCTCTCCATTGGGACATGTCAAGTGAACACTTGAGAACAGTAAATCCTTCTTCACATTGGCATCCTGTATCTTTGTGTGATAATTCTCTGAACACATTTCCTGCTAATGCGAATCCTGCAGGGAACACTTCTCCTTTTGCCAGTTGTCTGAAAACTTCTTGCTCAGAGATAAACTGATTGTATTGTGTTGCCATCAGTTTCTTGAACACCAGTTGTTTTACTTCTTCAATATGCTCAGGAAACAGTTCCAGTTTTTCCATTCTTTGTAGTCTGTCTTCAATTAATATATCTTTCATTTTCTCTGCTTCAGAGAAACTCTCTTGAAGTTGTTGTTGCATCTTTTTGATTTCTTCTGTTTTTTGAATTATTTCTGTTTCTAGACTCTTGATTCTTTTTTCTTGATCAACCATGTAATCAAGGGTTTGGGGTTTCAAAGAAAATTTTATATTGGAGTTTGGTGGTAAAGGTAGATGTAAATTTTTTGGTGGATTTTGGATTTTTTCATTGGACTGATGAAAATACTTTGCCAGAGAGTGGAAAAGTGGAATGAGGTTTTTTGGGTCATGTTTATTGGCCCAAAGGTTATCAAGAAGAGTTTGTTGTGACAAGCTGAGATTGGCTTGTGTACGAAATTTCAAGGATGAGGTTGAGGGGAATATTGGCAGATTAAGTTGAGGGTCAAAGGATGATTGATTGTAGAAGTTTTTTCCTGCCATTTTCTGCAAAATAATAAAACTTATTTCAATAATATTTCTTGCATAGCAAGCATTTATCTGCAAAACAAAAGTTTGTTAGCATAAAAATTTCTTGCTAATAAGCAAGTGTTAACCTGCAAAGAAGCTTGTTAGTAATAATATTTCTTGCTTTCGCAAGTGTTTGGGAAAGTTGATCCAGACTTTCACCATAGTAAGAACGCAAATGGACCTGCTGGTTTTTGCAGCCACAGTCTCACTATACAGATGAACAAGTCTTTTGTTTATTTGGGACTTTGGTTACATAGTTTCCACAATTAAAGAAAACGCATATGAACCTGCTGGTTTTGCAGTCACAGTTTCCTCTAATGCAAATGGACAAACTATGGGCTATTTTTTTTTTATTTTTTATTTTTTAAATCTTTTTTCCTCATAAGATCATAAGGATATTTAAAACCTTTCTTTTATTTTTATCTTTTCTTCTTCTTTTTCTTTCTCATTTCTTTTTATGTTTCCCACAAAGGAAAAATAAAGGGAAATTCCTTTTGTTGAGTATTTTCTAAATTTAAAGATAATTGTAAATCTTCTATTCCTAGATTAAGAATAGGGTTTGAAAAGTATTTTGGATCTTGTATTCCTAAAGAAGAGGAACATCCTAATGAAATATGGTTTTCAGTTTCAATTTGTTTTAATTTTTCTTGAATATTTCTTATTTCATTTTCCATCATATTAATTTTTTGTTTCATTGTTAATTTCTTTTCTTTCATTCCAATTATTTCTCCATTAATTCTATTTTTTCTTTTTGTGATTAAGTCTATAGAATTCTGTAATGACTCTACAGCTTTACTTCTAGAACGTGAAAGATGATATTTTAAGATTATTTTTTTTTACATTCTTTTAGGTCTTTTATTATGTTTTCTAATTCTATTGGATTTTCTTTTTGACTTTGTTTCTTTTTAACCATTGTATTCTTGTTTTTCTTGACTAGTATTTCCCTGAAAATTTTCTTGGATGTTTTCCTGGATTACTATACCTTTTTGTTTTGTTATTTTATTTTCTTGTATGTCATTTTCTAATATGTTTTTTCCTTTAATTATTTTTCTTAAATTATTTATTTCTTCTCGAAAATTTTCTTCTGTTATATTTTCTTTAGTTTTCATTCTTTCTAAGTCTTTCCTTAATTTTTCATTTTCTTCTTCAAGATTTTTTATTCTTTTTATTAATTGTTCTATTACATCTCTGTTTATCATATTTGTTTTGTTTTTAAATTTTTCTGTTTTTTGTTCTTCAAAACTAAATTGATATAATTCTAGGACACATTTCCTACATAAGGATAAATCACATTTTTTACATGTTGCCCTATGTTTTGTAATATGAAATCTATAACATTTGTCACATTTTTGTTTAAAATTTATTTTATGTGGTTCAAATTCATGTTTACAATTTTCAAAATTTTCTACTTGGTTATATTTTTCTAATAGATATTTAGGATTTTCATCTAAATTGTATGTTTGTTTATTCATTTTGTTATTTTATTCATAGCTTATTTCTATTTCATCGTAGTCATTTATTAATCTTTGTTTCATAAAACTTAGTCTATTTTGATTTCTAAGATATTCACTTTGATGAAAGTATTTATGTTTTATTTTTGTTGGTTTCCATATTGATTTTCCTTTTTCATCTCTTTCTTTTGTTTTGGTTTTTACTTCTATTAATTGTTCTGCTTCATAATTTATTTGATCTCTTAGATTTATGTAACTTTTAACTCCTCTTAACCACATACATTTTCTAGCTTTTATTTTTTCTTTTAGAGTTTTATTTTCTTTTATTGTATATTTTATTGAATTTTGTATTAGATTGTCTATTGTTTTCAAATCTGATGAGTCTATTAGATTTTTCATGTGTAACAGCTTTCTATTGATTCATAATGTTTTATTAATGATTT
Organism: Dioscorea alata; assembly: GCA_020875875.1. Classification (NCBI taxonomy): domain Eukaryota; kingdom Viridiplantae; phylum Streptophyta; class Magnoliopsida; order Dioscoreales; family Dioscoreaceae; genus Dioscorea; species Dioscorea alata. The sequence goes on along the minus strand of CM037017.1, from coordinate 7,592,493 downwards.
TTTCCATTTTCTTAGCGTATTTTGTCTATGTTGATGTTCTAAAGGATGTAATTCTTTTCTTAATATATTTTTAGTTATCCATTTCCAATTTCCTTGGTTATCATATTCTACTGAAATTACTTCAATTATAGTTTCTGATTGTTGTTGATATATGTTTTTCATTGTTATATAATCTCTTACACATATTAACCAAATTGCTTTTCTGTATTTTATTTGATCAGTTATTTTTATATTTATTTGATTTAAATGTTTCCTTAAAGGTTTTAATTCATTTTCTATCAATTCTGGATCTTTTGCTTCTATTAAATCCATTTTTCTTTTTTTTTTTAGATTTATTCTTGAAGTTCTTCTATTACCACTCCTTTATTTTTATAGTTTAACATTCTTACACTAGTACTGCCATCTGTATTTTCATAAAATTCTGCATTACTAGGTCTTTTTGTTGTTTCAATTTCTATTGGTTGAATATTCCATTCAATTTCTTCTAAGTTTTCTGATGAGTAATATTTTCCTTTTATTCCTTTTAAACCTTGGTTTTCTAAAAAAGATTTTATTGTTTTTGGGGTTAAAATGTATTTTATTCTACAACTGTTTGTTAATTGTCCTGTAAAGGATTTTGTTATACACATATTTGCTACATTTGGGATCATGTTGTAACCTTTTGAATTTATTATTATTTTTATGTATTTATAGAATGTTTCAAGAGGGATTAAGAAATTAGGTGTCATATAAATTATTTCAGGATGATTTTCATTCATGTCTATTTCAATTGATTCTATTGTTGCTTTTGTCATGTTTTTTACTTGTCTTATGTCAACTAAGCTTACTAGAACTTTTGTTCCTAGGCCTTGTCTATGTAGACCAATTACTCCTAACATCAATAAGCCTAGATGGATTAATGTATATCCTGATGATACTAGTTTTTGGTATGATTCTTCTGTAATTAGATCTAAGATTATTTGTTTTTCATCACTTGTACAACAAATTTCCATTTCATCATAATGTTCATATATTTTTGTTTTTAATTCAAACATTCCAAATTTATATAATTCTTCTCCAGGTATTAATTTAATTTCCATGTTCCTTATTTTATCTTGTTGTTCTTCAATTGTATGTGTTACTTCTTTTCTTTTTTGATGTTTAATTTGATTTGTATATTTTAGATGATTTAAGAGAGAGAATCTTCTTATATTATCCATATTTTTTACTATTTTATTTTCTGAATTATCTTTAGACATATTTTGTTTCTATTTCTTTTAATTGTTGGGATAATTTTATCTTCCAATTTTTTAAGAATTCTTTTTCTTCTTTTGATTTATTTTTTCCTATTCTTATTTTTATTAATTCTATTTTATAGAATTCTGTTGTTTTAAGTAGATGTTTCATTTCTTGGAAATCTTAACCTATATTCTGGTGGTTTTAATAATTCTTCTTTAGTCCAAATTTTAAATGGTGTATTTTGTTTTCTAATTTTTTGATTTGTTCCTATTTGGATATTTTTTACTTGATTGCATAATTTATCTATTTCAATTTTATTGTTTTCTTTTTCTTTTATACTATTTTTCACATAATCTAAGTTTGATAATATAGTTTCTAGTTTTAATAGTTGAGTTTCCAAATTATTTAATTTTTTGATTATTAAGTCCATTTTTGCATCCATTTTAATTGCTTTTTAGGATTTATGTTATGAATTTTAATATTTTTAGTGTTATTATTTTAAGTTCTTTCTTCTTAATATTTTTCATTTCAAGATTGTATTGATTATTATATTTATTATTATAGCTGTGATTATAAATATTACTTGAATTATTAATATTTCTATAATTTCTCCAGTTATCATTGTTGATTTAATTTATTATTTGGATTCATTTGTTTTTTGATATTTGTTGATTTGTGTTTTTAATTTGATTGGTTTTAGATGTACTACTTTGTAGTAGTAATTTTAGTTTGTTTTTGTTTAATTTTGTTTTTGCTTTTCAATTTTTGATTTTTTAGTTTCTTTTTGGTTTTTTAGTTTTTAGTTGCTTTTCTGATTTATAATATATACTTGCTGAAATAAAATTGCAGAAATGAAAGTACTAAAAATAAAAGTACTGAAAAGAAACTGTGCAAAATTGAAAGTTGCTGAAAGTAACTTGCTGAAATTTAAAGACTGAAAGTAAAATTGCAGAGATTAAACTGCTGGAAGTAAAATACTGAAATTTAAAATTTTCACAAAGAAAATTAAGAGAGAAATCTTATGCTCAAACAAGATCACCAACATGTAATGAATGATAGAAGTTAAACTTAGTCAAATAACTTATATTGATCCATACTTTAATTGAAAGTAAAATTGCATGTTTTTTGGTTTTTTGGTTTTTTCAAATTTTTTCTTTGTTTTTAGTTGGCTTAGATTCATTTCTCTTGATAAGATCAAGAATCATGATTTCATCCTTCATATTGTGAGTTAACCCTTCTTTTTTAATGATCTTTAGTTCACTCTTCTTAATATGATACAAACGCCCATGATTAAGAATTATGATTATATCCTCCATATTGAGAGTCAATCTTTCCAATTTTAAGAGTAGTTAAGACTTACCTCCACACTCTGTCAGACCCTTTTCTAACGGCTCTCCCTCGCCTCTTTGGGTACTAATGGTGCTCTCCAGTTTATCTTCACTAACTCTTTCTACCAGTTGGATTTTCTCAATTCAAATATTTTGGATTATGTGTAAGTGATTAAAGATGGATTATCTCATACAAATATTTAGGATGATCATTTCATTGGTTGCCAATAATTTTTCCAAAATTTTTAGTTGGTTTTTGTTTTATGTTTTATATGGATCAACATGAAGTTATAAAACTAAGATAAAACTTACTATCTACATGTTGGGGACCCTGTTAAGGGTTTACCCCTGCATGGTTTAGAGATTACCTTTCTGAGGAAGGTAACCTGGGCTCTGATACCACTGTAGATGTACCGTTGGCCTTTCAACCTACTTCAGTGTGTCCGTCCACCGGGGTGAGGTAAAGGTTAGGGCGGAAGCCTTCTTCCCTAGGCTGAGAGCCTCCCTTAGGGCTCAGGGCATAGAGAAGGAGAACTCAGAGAGAAGAGAGACTAGAGATGTAGATAAAGAGACAAGATATAAGAAGAAAGGTTTTTCTTTATTTCACACTTTCTTACAAGCACACACTACAACTTCTTATCTTACACACTCCGACTCTTTTTTGCACACACTACTTACAAACACTAAGGGGCCTTATATAGGCTCCAAGACTTGGCCCTTAAGAAACCTAAATCATGGTTAACAAGCTAACCATGGTTAGGTGATCTTATCCTAATGATAAGACACTTACCTACCAAGTACAATGATTAAGACACTTGCCAAACTTACTTGGAGTATAATATTATCCTATAGTGTTTTTACTATTCTTCTACAGTGTTTTTACTGTACAAGCTATCTTTCTTAGGACGGACACACTGGAGTAGGTTGAAAGGTTAGGGCGGAAGCCTTCTTCCCTAGGCTGAGAGCCTCCCTTAGGGCTCAGGGCATAGAGAAGGAGAACTCAGAGAGAAGGGAGACTAGAGATGTAGATAAAGAGACAAGATATAAGAAGAAAGGTTTTTTCTTTATTTCACAAGCTCACACTTTCTTACAAGCACACACTACAACTTCTTATCTTACACACTCCGACTCTTTTTTGCACACACTACTTACAAACACTAAGGGGCCTTATATAGGCTCCAAGACTTGGCCCTTAAGAAACCTAAATCATGGTTAACAAGCTAACCATGGTTAGGTGATCTTATCCTAATGATAAGACACTTACCTACCAAGTACAATGATTAAGACACTTGCCAAACTTACTTGGAGTATAATATTATCCTATAGTGTTTTTACTATTCTTCTACAGTGTTTTTACTGTACAAGCTATCTTTCAGAAAGATAGCTTGTACAGTAAAAACACTGTAGAAGAATAGTAAAAACACTATAGGATAATATTATACTCCAAGTAAGTTTGGCAAGTGTCTTAATCATTGTACTTGGTAGGTAAGTGTCTTATCATTAGGATAAGATCACCTAACCATGGTTAGCTTGTTAACCATGATTTAGGTTTCTTAAGGGCCAAGTCTTGGAGCCTATATAAGGCCCCTTAGTGTTTGTAAGTAGTGTGTGCAAAAAAGAGTCGGAGTGTGTAAGATAAGAAGTTGTAGTGTGTGCTTCTAAGAAAGTGTGAGCTTGTGAAATAAAGAAAAACCTTTCTTCTTATATCTTGTCTCTTTATCTACATCTCTAGTCTCTCTTCTCTCTGAGTTCTCCTTCTCTATGCCCTGAGCCCTAAGGGAGGCTCTCAGCCTAGGGAAGAAGGCTTCCGCCCTAACCTTTACCTCACCCCGGTGGACGGACACACTGGAGTAGGTTGAAAGGCCAACGGTACATCTACAGTGGTATCAGAGCCCAGGTTACCTTCCTCAGAAAGGTAATCTCTAAACCATGCAGGGGTAAACCCTTAACAGGGTCCCCAACATGTAGATAGTAAGTTTTATCTTAGTTTTATAACTTTATGTTGATCCATATAAAACATAAAACAAAAACCAACTAAAAATTTTGGAAAAATTATTGGCAACCAATGAAATGATCATCCTAAATATTTGTATGAGATAATCCATCTTTAATCACTTACACATAATCCAAAATATTTGAATTGAGAAAATCCAACTGGTAGAAAGAGTTAGTGAAGATAAACTGGAGAGCACCATTAGTACCCAAAGAGGCGAGGGAGAGCCGTTAGAAAAGGGTCTGACAGAGTGTGGAGGTAAGTCTTAACTACTCTTAAAATTGGAAAGATTGACTCTCAATATGGAGGATATAATCATAATTCTTAATCATGGGCGTTTGTATCATATTAAGAAGAGTGAACTAAAGATCATTAAAAAAGAAGGGTTAACTCACAATATGAAGGATGAAATCATGATTCTTGATCTTATCAAGAGAAATGAATCTAAGCCAACTAAAAACAAAGAAAAAATTTGAAAAAACCAAAAAACCAAAAAACATGCAATTTTACTTTCAATTAAAGTATGGATCAATATAAGTTATTTGACTAAGTTTAACTTCTATCATTCATTACATGTTGGTGATCTTGTTTGAGCATAAGATTTCTCTCTTAATTTTCTTTGTGAAAATTTTAAATTTCAGTATTTTACTTCCAGCAGTTTAATCTCTGCAATTTTACTTTCAGTCTTTAAATTTCAGCAAGTTACTTTCAGCAACTTTCAATTTTGCACAGTTTCTTTTCAGTACTTTTATTTTTAGTACTTTCATTTCTGCAATTTTATTTCAGCAAGTATATATTATAAATCAGAAAAGCAACTAAAAACTAAAAAACCAAAAAGAAACTAAAAAATCAAAAATTGAAAAGCAAAAACAAAATTAAACAAAAACAAACTAAAATTACTACTACAAAGTAGTACATCTAAAACCAATCAAATTAAAAACAAATTTAAAACACAAATCAACAAATATCAAAAAACAAATGAATCCAAATAATAAATTAAATCAACAATGATAACTGGAGAAATTATAGAAATATTAATAATTCAAGTAATATTTATAATCACAGCTATAATAATAAATATAATAATCAATACAATCTTGAAATGAAAAATATTAAGAAGAAAGAACTTAAAATAATAACACTAAAAATATTAAAATTCATAACATAAATCCTAAAAAGCAATTAAAATGGATGCAAAAATGGACTTAATAATCAAAAAATTAAATAATTTGGAAACTCAACTATTAAAACTAGAAACTATATTATCAAACTTAGATTATGTGAAAAATAGTATAAAAGAAAAAGAAAACAATAAAATTGAAATAGATAAATTATGCAATCAAGTAAAAAATATCCAAATAGGAACAAATCAAAAAATTAGAAAACAAAATACACCATTTAAAATTTGGACTAAAGAAGAATTATTAAAACCACCAGAATATAGGTTAAGATTTCCAAGAAATGAAACATCTACTTAAAACAACAGAATTCTATAAAATAGAATTAATAAAAATAAGATATTATCCTCTAGAAGAATTAAAACAACAAAATCTAAAAGATAAAATAAAATATCAAAAATTCCAATGGTTAAATGAAGTAGAAGAATATTTACTGGAAAAAATAAGAATAGGAAAAAATAAATCAAAAGAAGAAAAAGAATTCTTAAAAAATTGGAAGATAAAATTATCCCAACAATTAAAAGAAATAGAAACAAAATATGTCTAAAGATAATTCAGAAAATAAAATAGTAAAAAATATGGATAATATAAGAAGATTCTCTCTCTTAAATCATCTAAAATATACAAATCAAATTAAACATCAAAAAAGAAAAGAAGTAACACATACAATTGAAGAACAACAAGATAAAATAAGGAACATGGAAATTAAATTAATACCTGGAGAAGAATTATATAAATTTGGAATGTTTGAATTAAAAACAAAAATATATGAACATTATGATGAAATGGAAATTTGTTGTACAAGTGATGAAAAACAAATAATCTTAGATCTAATTACAGAAGAATCATACCAAAAACTAGTATCATCAGGATATACATTAATCCATCTAGGCTTATTGATGTTAGGAGTAATTGGTCTACATAGACAAGGCCTAGGAACAAAAGTTCTAGTAAGCTTAGTTGACATAAGACAAGTAAAAAACATGACAAAAGCAACAATAGAATCAATTGAAATAGACATGAATGAAAATCATCCTGAAATAATTTATATGACACCTAATTTCTTAATCCCTCTTGAAACATTCTATAAATACATAAAAATAATAATAAATTCAAAAGGTTACAACATGATCCCAAATGTAGCAAATATGTGTATAACAAAATCCTTTACAGGACAATTAACAAACAGTTGTAGAATAAAATACATTTTAACCCCAAAAACAATAAAATCTTTTTTAGAAAACCAAGGTTTAAAAGGAATAAAAGGAAAATATTACTCATCAGAAAACTTAGAAGAAATTGAATGGAATATTCAACCAATAGAAATTGAAACAACAAAAAGACCTAGTAATGCAGAATTTTATGAAAATACAGATGGCAGTACTAGTGTAAGAATGTTAAACTATAAAAATAAAGGAGTGGTAATAGAAGAACTTCAAGAATAAATCTAAAAGAGGATATTATCCTCTTTTAGATTTTGTTGTTTTAATTCTTCTAGAGGATAATATCTTATTTTTATTAATTCTATTTTATAGAATTCTGTTGTTTTAAGTAGATGTTTCATTTCTTGGAAATCTTAACCTATATTCTGGTGGTTTTAATAATTCTTCTTTAGTCCAAATTTTAAATGGTGTATTTTGTTTTCTAATTTTTTGATTTGTTCCTATTTGGATATTTTTTACTTGATTGCATAATTTATCTATTTCAATTTTATTGTTTTCTTTTTCTTTTATACTATTTTTCACATAATCTAAGTTTGATAATATAGTTTCTAGTTTTAATAGTTGAGTTTCCAAATTATTTAATTTTTTGATTATTAAGTCCATTTTTGCATCCATTTTAATTGCTTTTTAGGATTTATGTTATGAATTTTAATATTTTTAGTGTTATTATTTTAAGTTCTTTCTTCTTAATATTTTTCATTTCAAGATTGTATTGATTATTATATTTATTATTATAGCTGTGATTATAAATATTACTTGAATTATTAATATTTCTATAATTTCTCCAGTTATCATTGTTGATTTAATTTATTATTTGGATTCATTTGTTTTTTGATATTTGTTGATTTGTGTTTTAAATTTGTTTTTAATTTGATTGGTTTTAGATGTACTACTTTGTAGTAGTAATTTTAGTTTGTTTTTGTTTAATTTTGTTTTTGCTTTTCAATTTTTGATTTTTTAGTTTCTTTTTGGTTTTTTAGTTTTTAGTTGCTTTTCTGATTTATAATATATACTTGCTGAAATAAAATTGCAGAAATGAAAGTACTAAAAATAAAAGTACTGAAAAGAAACTGTGCAAAATTGAAAGTTGCTGAAAGTAACTTGCTGAAATTTAAAGACTGAAAGTAAAATTGCAGAGATTAAACTGCTGGAAGTAAAATACTGAAATTTAAAATTTTCACAAAGAAAATTAAGAGAGAAATCTTATGCTCAAACAAGATCACCAACATGTAATGAATGATAGAAGTTAAACTTAGTCAAATAACTTATATTGATCCATACTTTAATTGAAAGTAAAATTGCATGTTTTTTGGTTTTTTGGTTTTTTCAAATTTTTTCTTTGTTTTTAGTTGGCTTAGATTCATTTCTCTTGATAAGATCAAGAATCATGATTTCATCCTTCATATTGTGAGTTAACCCTTCTTTTTTAATGATCTTTAGTTCACTCTTCTTAATATGATACAAACGCCCATGATTAAGAATTATGATTATATCCTCCATATTGAGAGTCAATCTTTCCAATTTTAAGAGTAGTTAAGACTTACCTCCACACTCTGTCAGACCCTTTTCTAACGGCTCTCCCTCGCCTCTTTGGGTACTAATGGTGCTCTCCAGTTTATCTTCACTAACTCTTTCTACCAGTTGGATTTTCTCAATTCAAATATTTTGGATTATGTGTAAGTGATTAAAGATGGATTATCTCATACAAATATTTAGGATGATCATTTCATTGGTTGCCAATAATTTTTCCAAAATTTTTAGTTGGTTTTTGTTTTATGTTTTATATGGATCAACATGAAGTTATAAAACTAAGATAAAACTTACTATCTACATGTTGGGGACCCTGTTAAGGGTTTACCCCTGCATGGTTTAGAGATTACCTTTCTGAGGAAGGTAACCTGGGCTCTGATACCACTGTAGATGTACCGTTGGCCTTTCAACCTACTCCAGTGTGTCCGTCCACCGGGGTGAGGTAAAGGTTAGGGCGGAAGCCTTCTTCCCTAGGCTGAGAGCCTCCCTTAGGGCTCAGGGCATAGAGAAGGAGAACTCAGAGAGAAGAGAGACTAGAGATGTAGATAAAGAGACAAGATATAAGAAGAAAGGTTTTTCTTTATTTCACAAGCTCACACTTTCTTACAAGCACACACTACAACTTCTTATCTTACACACTCCGACTCTTTTTTGCACACACTACTTACAAACACTAAGGGGCCTTATATAGGCTCCAAGACTTGGCCCTTAAGAAACCTAAATCATGGTTAACAAGCTAACCATGGTTAGGTGATCTTATCCTAATGATAAGACACTTACCTACCAAGTACAATGATTAAGACACTTGCCAAACTTACTTGGAGTATAATATTATCCTATAGTGTTTTTACTATTCTTCTACAGTGTTTTTACTGTACAAGCTATCTTTCTTATTTATACAATAAAAAAAACAAACACCGCTTCAGTTCACCAAGTTGCTTTTTATAGATCCATCATGTCTTCAAGGTTGAACTCAGCAATGTCGTCTAAGCCTTGTGGAGATCCTTCTGTTTTTGGACTTGGTAGCATTAAGACTGCAGAGGGGATACTGAGTCTTGAGTAATCTCCAAATTTATATTCCCTTGCCCATGCATAAATCTTCTTCATGTGATATTCGGTAGCTGGCATTTGAGAAATCAGGCTTGGAAAAGGACAGTACATAGGGAACATGTACTGGTCAACATATACTTTCATTACTTTTGTTTCCAGCACCATCTGACATTTTTGGTTATCCACGATAGTTGGGCAAGTTCTTTTCCAGTCAGTTGAGATTGTACAGGCACGCCATAATTTTAATTGTTTCTTGATATCTCCTGTAATAATCACGTCTTCTAACTGAATAGGAGTTATCTTTGCTTGATCAGGATTATGATGTCGAAGAAGAGTAATCTTGATATGGTGTCTTGCTTCATCTGGATACCCTTCATCATAGCAAGGTGGTATTGAATTTAATTCTAAATTTACGTACCCATCAATTTGAGATCCAAAAGCCTTAAAGAATTTGTGTAGAAGATGTATCAGTTGCCAGTAGTTATTCAAGAAGCTTGCTTGCTCAGGACTTGTCAGAATAATCCTGGATAGGTAGCCATGCTTAAAGAGATTTAACGCCTTGATCTGGACGCCATTGATTTCTTGGTCTCTCCATTGGGACATGTCAAGTGAACACTTGAGAACAGTAAATCCTTCTTCACATTGGCATCCTGTATCTTTGTGTGATAATTCTCTGAACACATTTCCTGCTAATGCGAATCCTGCAGGGAACACTTCTCCTTTTGCCAGTTGTCTGAAAACTTCTTGCTCAGAGATAAACTGATTGTATTGTGTTGCCATCAGTTTCTTGAACACCAGTTGTTTTACTTCTTCAATATGCTCAGGAAACAGTTCCAGTTTTTCCATTCTTTGTAGTCTGTCTTCAATTAATATATCTTTCATTTTCTCTGCTTCAGAGAAACTCTCTTGAAGTTGTTGTTGCATCTTTTTGATTTCTTCTGTTTTTTGAATTATTTCTGTTTCTAGACTCTTGATTCTTTTTTCTTGATCAACCATGTAATCAAGGGTTTGGGGTTTCAAAGAAAATTTTATATTGGAGTTTGGTGGTAAAGGTAGATGTAAATTTTTTGGTGGATTTTGGATTTTTTCATTGGACTGATGAAAATACTTTGCCAGAGAGTGGAAAAGTGGAATGAGGTTTTTTGGGTCATGTTTATTGGCCCAAAGGTTATCAAGAAGAGTTTGTTGTGACAAGCTGAGATTGGCTTGTGTACGAAATTTCAAGGATGAGGTTGAGGGGAATATTGGCAGATTAAGTTGAGGGTCAAAGGATGATTGATTGTAGAAGTTTTTTCCTGCCATTTTCTGCAAAATAATAAAACTTATTTCAATAATATTTCTTGCATAGCAAGCATTTATCTGCAAAACAAAAGTTTGTTAGCATAAAAATTTCTTGCTAATAAGCAAGTGTTAACCTGCAAAGAAGCTTGTTAGTAATAATATTTCTTGCTTTCGCAAGTGTTTGGGAAAGTTGATCCAGACTTTCACCATAGTAAGAACGCAAATGGACCTGCTGGTTTTTGCAGCCACAGTCTCACTATACAGATGAACAAGTCTTTTGTTTATTTGGGACTTTGGTTACATAGTTTCCACAATTAAAGAAAACGCATATGAACCTGCTGGTTTTGCAGTCACAGTTTCCTCTAATGCAAATGGACAAACTATGGGCTATTTTTTTTTTTTTTTTTTTTTAAATCTTTTTTCCTCATAAGATCATAAGGATATTTAAAACCTTTCTTTTATTTTTATCTTTTCTTCTTCTTTTTCTTTCTCATTTCTTTTTATGTTTCCCACAAAGGAAAAATAAAGGGAAATTCCTTTTGTTGAGTATTTTCTAAATTTAAAGATAATTGTAAATCTTCTATTCCTAGATTAAGAATAGGGTTTGAAAAGTATTTTGGATCTTGTATTCCTAAAGAAGAGGAACATCCTAATGAAATATGGTTTTCAGTTTCAATTTGTTTTAATTTTTCTTGAATATTTCTTATTTCATTTTCCATCATATTAATTTTTTGTTTCATTGTTAATTTCTTTTCTTTCATTCCAATTATTTCTCCATTAATTCTATTTTTTCTTTTTGTGATTAAGTCTATAGAATTCTGTAATGACTCTACAGCTTTACTTCTAGAACGTGAAAGATGATATTTTAAGATTATTTTTTCTTTACATTCTTTTAGGTCTTTTATTATGTTTTCTAATTCTATTGGATTTTCTTTTTGACTTTGTTTCTTTTTAACCATTGTATTCTTGTTTTTCTTGACTAGTATTTCCCTGAAAATTTTCTTGGATGTTTTCCTGGATTACTATACCTTTTTGTTTTGTTATTTTATTTTCTTGTATGTCATTTTCTAATATGTTTTTTCCTTTAATTATTTTTCTTAAATTATTTATTTCTTCTCGAAAATTTTCTTCTGTTATATTTTCTTTAGTTTTCATTCTTTCTAAGTCTTTCCTTAATTTTTCATTTTCTTCTTCAAGATTTTTTATTCTTTTTATTAATTGTTCTATTACATCTCTGTTTATCATATTTGTTTTGTTTTTAAATTTTTCTGTTTTTTGTTCTTCAAAACTAAATTGATATAATTCTAGGACACATTTCCTACATAAGGATAAATCACATTTTTTACATGTTGCCCTATGTTTTGTAATATGAAATCTATAACATTTGTCACATTTTTGTTTAAAATTTATTTTATGTGGTTCAAATTCATGTTTACAATTTTCAAAATTTTCTACTTGGTTATATTTTTCTAATAGATATTTAGGATTTTCATCTAAATTGTATGTTTGTTTATTCATTTTGTTATTTTATTCATAGCTTATTTCTATTTCATCGTAGTCATTTATTAATCTTTGTTTCATAAAACTTAGTCTATTTTGATTTCTAAGATATTCACTTTGATGAAAGTATTTATGTTTTATTTTTGTTGGTTTCCATATTGATTTTCCTTTTTCATCTCTTTCTTTTGTTTTGGTTTTTACTTCTATTAATTGTTCTGCTTCATAATTTATTTGATCTCTTAGATTTATGTAACTTTTAACTCCTCTTAACCACATACATTTTCTAGCTTTTATTTTTTCTTTTAGAGTTTTATTTTCTTTTATTGTATATTTTATTGAATTTTGTATTAGATTGTCTATTGTTTTCAAATCTGATGAGTCTATTAGATTTTTCATGTGTAACAGCTTTCTATTGATTCATAATGTTTTATTAATGATTTTTTCCATTTTCTTAGCGTATTTTGTCTATGTTGATGTTCTAAAGGATGTAATTCTTTTCTTAATATATTTTTAGTTATCCATTTCCAATTTCCTTGGTTATCATATTCTACTGAAATTACTTCAATTATAGTTTCTGATTGTTGTTGATATATGTTTTTCATTGTTATATAATCTCTTACACATATTAACCAAATTGCTTTTCTGTATTTTATTTGATCAGTTATTTTTATATTTATTTGATTTAAATGTTTCCTTAAAGGTTTTAATTCATTTTCTATCAATTCTGGATCTTTTGCTTCTATTAAATCCATTTTTCTTTTTTTTTTTTTAGATTTATTCTTGAAGTTCTTCTATTACCACTCCTTTATTTTTATAGTTTAACATTCTTACACTAGTACTGCCATCTGTATTTTCATAAAATTCTGCATTACTAGGTCTTTTTGTTGTTTCAATTTCTATTGGTTGAATATTCCATTCAATTTCTTCTAAGTTTTCTGATGAGTAATATTTTCCTTTTATTCCTTTTAAACCTTGGTTTTCTAAAAAAGATTTTATTGTTTTTGGGGTTAAAATGTATTTTATTCTACAACTGTTTGTTAATTGTCCTGTAAAGGATTTTGTTATACACATATTTGCTACATTTGGGATCATGTTGTAACCTTTTGAATTTATTATTATTTTTATGTATTTATAGAATGTTTCAAGAGGGATTAAGAAATTAGGTGTCATATAAATTATTTCAGGATGATTTTCATTCATGTCTATTTCAATTGATTCTATTGTTGCTTTTGTCATGTTTTTTACTTGTCTTATGTCAACTAAGCTTACTAGAACTTTTGTTCCTAGGCCTTGTCTATGTAGACCAATTACTCCTAACATCAATAAGCCTAGATGGATTAATGTATATCCTGATGATACTAGTTTTTGGTATGATTCTTCTGTAATTAGATCTAAGATTATTTGTTTTTCATCACTTGTACAACAAATTTCCATTTCATCATAATGTTCATATATTTTTGTTTTTAATTCAAACATTCCAAATTTATATAATTCTTCTCCAGGTATTAATTTAATTTCCATGTTCCTTATTTTATCTTGTTGTTCTTCAATTGTATGTGTTACTTCTTTTCTTTTTTGATGTTTAATTTGATTTGTATATTTTAGATGATTTAAGAGAGAGAATCTTCTTATATTATCCATATTTTTTACTATTTTATTTTCTGAATTATCTTTAGACATATTTTGTTTCTATTTCTTTTAATTGTTGGGATAATTTTATCTTCCAATTTTTTAAGAATTCTTTTTCTTCTTTTGATTTATTTTTTCCTATTCTTATTTTTATTAATTCTATTTTATAGAATTCTGTTGTTTTAAGTAGATGTTTCATTTCTTGGAAATCTTAACCTATATTCTGGTGGTTTTAATAATTCTTCTTTAGTCCAAATTTTAAATGGTGTATTTTGTTTTCTAATTTTTTGATTTGTTCCTATTTGGATATTTTTTACTTGATTGCATAATTTATCTATTTCAATTTTATTGTTTTCTTTTTCTTTTATACTATTTTTCACATAATCTAAGTTTGATAATATAGTTTCTAGTTTTAATAGTTGAGTTTCCAAATTATTTAATTTTTTGATTATTAAGTCCATTTTTGCATCCATTTTAATTGCTTTTTAGGATTTATGTTATGAATTTTAATATTTTTAGTGTTATTATTTTAAGTTCTTTCTTCTTAATATTTTTCATTTCAAGATTGTATTGATTATTATATTTATTATTATAGCTGTGATTATAAATATTACTTGAATTATTAATATTTCTATAATTTCTCCAGTTATCATTGTTGATTTAATTTATTATTTGGATTCATTTGTTTTTTGATATTTGTTGATTTGTGTTTTAAATTTGTTTTTAATTTGATTGGTTTTAGATGTACTACTTTGTAGTAGTAATTTTAGTTTGTTTTTGTTTAATTTTGTTTTTGCTTTTCAATTTTTGATTTTTTAGTTTCTTTTTGGTTTTTTAGTTTTTAGTTGCTTTTCTGATTTATAATATATACTTGCTGAAATAAAATTGCAGAAATGAAAGTACTAAAAATAAAAGTACTGAAAAGAAACTGTGCAAAATTGAAAGTTGCTGAAAGTAACTTGCTGAAATTTAAAGACTGAAAGTAAAATTGCAGAGATTAAACTGCTGGAAGTAAAATACTGAAATTTAAAATTTTCACAAAGAAAATTAAGAGAGAAATCTTATGCTCAAACAAGATCACCAACATGTAATGAATGATAGAAGTTAAACTTAGTCAAATAACTTATATTGATCCATACTTTAATTGAAAGTAAAATTGCATGTTTTTTGGTTTTTTGGTTTTTTCAAATTTTTTCTTTGTTTTTAGTTGGCTTAGATTCATTTCTCTTGATAAGATCAAGAATCATGATTTCATCCTTCATATTGTGAGTTAACCCTTCTTTTTTAATGATCTTTAGTTCACTCTTCTTAATATGATACAAACGCCCATGATTAAGAATTATGATTATATCCTCCATATTGAGAGTCAATCTTTCCAATTTTAAGAGTAGTTAAGACTTACCTCCACACTCTGTCAGACCCTTTTCTAACGGCTCTCCCTCGCCTCTTTGGGTACTAATGGTGCTCTCCAGTTTATCTTCACTAACTCTTTCTACCAGTTGGATTTTCTCAATTCAAATATTTTGGATTATGTGTAAGTGATTAAAGATGGATTATCTCATACAAATATTTAGGATGATCATTTCATTGGTTGCCAATAATTTTTCCAAAATTTTTAGTTGGTTTTTGTTTTATGTTTTATATGGATCAACATAAAGTTATAAAACTAAGATAAAACTTACTATCTACATGTTGGGGACCCTGTTAAGGGTTTACCCCTGCATGGTTTAGAGATTACCTTTCTGAGGAAGGTAACCTGGGCTCTGATACCACTGTAGATGTACCGTTGGCCTTTCAACCTACTCCAGTGTGTCCGTCCACCGGGGTGAGGTAAAGGTTAGGGCGGAAGCCTTTCTGTAGATGTACCGTTGGCCTTTCAACCTACTCCAGTGTGTCCGTCCACCGGGGTGAGGTAAAGGTTAGGGCGGAAGCCTTCTTCCCTAGGCTGAGAGCCTCCCTTAGGGCTCAGGGCATAGAGAAGGAGAACTCAGAGAGAAGAGAGACTAGAGATGTAGATAAAGAGACAAGATATAAGAAGAAAGGTTTTTCTTTATTTCACAAGCTCACACTTTCTTACAAGCACACACTACAACTTCTTATCTTACACACTCCGACTCTTTTTTGCACACACTACTTACAAACACTAAGGGGCCTTATATAGGCTCCAAGACTTGGCCCTTAAGAAACCTAAATCATGGTTAACAAGCTAACCATGGTTAGGTGATCTTATCCTAATGATAAGACACTTACCTACCAAGTACAATGATTAAGACACTTGCCAAACTTACTTGGAGTATAATATTATCCTATAGTGTTTTTACTATTCTTCTACAGTGTTTTTACTGTACAAGCTATCTTTCTTATTTATACAATAAAAAAAACAAACACCGCTTCAGTCCTCCAAAGGATGAGTAAGAGTCATTTCATCTGTCTGAAGGGACTGATCTGAGTAGTATCCACGTGGGAAGCCCAAAGGAAGTTCATCTTCTTCTTCAACAATAGGAAGATATCCGGTAGAGTAGTCTCCCATATGAGAGAGTGAGATAATTGCATTAACATCTTTGAAGTGTTGGATTACTGAAGGGTTGTTGAATTTCAGATTAGGGAATGGAATGTCAATGGGGAGTACCTCTTTTCTTGCATAAACCTTCATCGTGGCATCTTCAAGTGCTAATGGATGGTAGTAAGATTGCCCATTATTTATGAAAGTGAATGCTCGCCACAGAGATATTTGTTCAGCAACAGAAGTGTCAAATTGTTGAAGTTCCTCCTTGAATGCTCCAATTGGAATGTGTGATTGATAAGGAACAGATTTTGTAAAGACTTCGATTGTAATTCGGTGTCGTGCACCCTCTATGTATCCTTCATTGTAGCTTGGTGGAATTGATATGATTGCTAAGTTGATAACTGCAGGAAACTTTGTCTTCTTGAATATCTTGGTTAGTAGATAGGAAAGCTTCCAATGTTTCTGAAGGAATTTGATTTGTTTAGACTTTGTGAGCACGATTCTTCCAATCATTCCAAACTTCATTAATTTTTCAACACTGAGTTCTACTCCTTTGATTTCTTGATCAATCCACGAAGAGAGCTCAAAGGATGCTTTGACAATAAGAAATCCTTTTTCGCATTGACAGTTTTGATGTCGATGTGGTTCTTCTTTGAACAGGTCTACTGAAAACGCCATTCCCAGAGGTTGTATTTCATCTTCAGCCATTTCTCTGAGAAGTACTTGTGTCTGAACAAAGTCTTCATATTCTGTCTTTAGAACTTTTTGTAAGATGATTTGTTGTACGTCTTTGAATGTCGGAGGAAATCTTTCCAGAACCTCTTCTTTTTGCTTCTGAGATTTGATTATGTGCTTGGTCATCTCATCATGATCATCAGTCATCTTTTGTAACTTCTTTTGGAATTCTTCAATTTCTTTTTTCTTAACTTCTATTTCTGTTTCCATTATTTTAATTTTTCTGTCTTGAGCAATAAAATGTTCAACAGCTGGTGGAGAGAAAACTTTGGTTTGTGGTTGATTTTTGGTTATGGAGTTATAAGGAATTATCTGATCAGGTTTTTCATTCTGTTCTTGAAAATATTGGCTAAGGTTTTTCATGGATTGAAGGAACAGAGGATTGTTTCTTGTAGTCCAAAGGTCATCAAGAATAGTTTGCTGTTGATGATCCAGAATATTTGTAGTACGGAATTTTTGAATTGATCTTTTTGGGAAGATGGAAGGGTAGGGTGTGATATTTAGTGGAGTTTTTTCTTGAGTTGACAAATTCCTTGATGTTGCCATCTGCAAATAAGGAATTAGTTAATAAAGATTTCTTGCTAGTTCAAGCAAGTGTTGACCTGCAAATAAATTTGTTAGTAAAATATTTCTTGCTTTCGCAAGCATTATGGAAAGGATAATCCAGACTTCCACCATAGTAAGAACGCGAATGGTCCTGCTGGTTCTTGCAGCCACAGTCTCACTATACAGATGGACAAGTCTTTTGTCTAATCATGTTTGCTTTCTTGTATAATTCTGCTCAATTGATCTGCAATGATATTATCTTTTCCTTTGATATGTTCTATCACAACATGAAAGCCATTTCCCACTATATAATCTATGAATGTTAACCATCTATTTGTTGACAATTTATTTTCTGACTTTTTATGGTAAAAAGACACTATTGCTTGACAGTCAGTTCTTAATAAAAATTCTTTACTTTCTATAACAAACAATTTAAATTTTTCCATTGCTTTTATGCAGGCTAAAATCTCTGCATCTGTGCTTGTTACTTTGGTATTGTATGTACCGCTGTCATATCTACTAATTTTTTCTTCATTTTTTAGAGATTCTTTTTTAGGTCTAAATTTTAAAACAGCTCCCCATCCACCTATTCGACCATCTGTTTCAATTATTAAATAATAATTTGGTGGTGGTAATTCTAAAGGTTTTATGTTGCTTACAATTTGTTTGATTTTTTGGACTAATCTGATGTCTTCACTGTTGAATTTTCTTTCACCATTTTGTTTTGTTTTATTATATAATGGTCCAGCTAATTTACTTAGATTTGGTATAAAATTTCTTGCATAATTTAATTTTCCTAGAAAAGATTGAATCTGTTTTAGTCCTTCTAGTTTGTCTGGCATTTCTAGGATACTGCTTGCTATGTGATTTTGTAATTCTATTTCCCCTTTTCCTATGATGACTCCTAGGAATTCTATTTTTCTGCATCCTATTTTCATCTTTTTCTCAGATAAAACAAGACCATGTTTTTTGCATTTTTGAAAAAAGATTCTTAAATGATTTACATGCTCTTTTAAATGATTACTGAATATTAAAATGTCATCAATGTATGTCACAATAAAAGAATCATTTCTAAATATGTTGTCCATTTTTCTTTGAAATATTTGAGGGGCATTTTTTAAACCAAAAGGCATAACTTTCCATTCATAATGTCCATTATGTGTCACAAATGCTGTCCATTTTCTACTTTCTTTTTCTAATTTAACTTGCCAAAAGCCACTTTTTAAATCAAATTTGCTATAAATATTTGTTCCTTTTATTTTATTTAATAATGCTTCTTTGTTTGGTAATGGATATCTATCATCTTCTGTGTTATCATTAAGCCTTTTGTAATTAAATACCATTCTGCTTTTTCCTCTTACTATTTCACTATGTTTATTTACTATGAAAGCTCTAGTTCTGTGAGGACTTTTTGTTGGCTCTATTATTTTTAAATCAAGAAGTTCTTTGATATGTTTATTAAATTCTTCTTGTTCATATGGAGTTGATTTTATTACTGGGCAGGTTATTTTGATTTCTGGATTTATTATTTCTAATTTGCATTCTTCACTTGTTCTGTCTATGTTTTTTATAGGATTTTCTCCTATTGTTCCATCTTTCCTTAAATCTTCTAAAATGGGTTCTATTTTATCTTTTAATGGAGTTATTTGATTTAATTCTATGTAGTTTATGATTTCTATTTCTTCATCTAATGGGATACTTAATTCTGATAAGTATTCTAAAGATTGCACTTTTGTTGTTGTTTCTAAATGATTTGCTTTGTTAAATAACATTACTTTTTCTCCTTGAATAAATATTCCTCCTGATTGATTTTTAATGAAATTCATTCCTAATAAAAACTGTATTGAATTTTCATTTGTGATTGGTTTTATCCATGTGTATGGTAGATTATATTTTTGATTGTTTAATATTATTGAACAGTCTACCAATTTTTCATTTAAGGTTAATTGATTTCCAAAAGCGTCTTTTACTATTGCTTTTTGAGGAGTTTTTTCTTTGTATTTTGATGGGACTAAATTTTCTGTTATATATGTTTTACTTGCTCCTGTATCTATTATTCCTTTTCCTGATATTTTAAATTTGTCCTTAAATTCTAAAATGAAATCTATATTCAGTAGATTATTATCTTTATAGTGTATTGACATTATACTTTCTTCATTTATATTGTTTGTATTTTCTTTTATTATATTTTGACTATTTTCTTGATCTTCTTGGATATTATTTTCTTGAATTTCTATTTTTTCTTCTTTTATTATTTTATTATTTTTTATTTTTTGTTCATCATCCTCTATAATTATTGGATTATTTTTATCATTTCCTTGTATATTATTTAATTCTTCTTTTATTCTGCTAATTCTTTTTATTTCTTTTCTTATCTTTTTGTTTTCGGATTCTTTTCTTAGATTTTCTAATTCTTTTTTTAGTTCTATGTTTTCTAGATTTAATTTTTCATTTTCTTCTTCTAGATTTTTTATCCTTTTTAATAATTGTTCTATTATGTTGTTATTTGTTATATAAATATTATTTTCTTCTTTTTCTATTATTTGTTCTTTAAAGCTAAATTTATATAGTTCTAGGACACATTTTCTACACAAAGATAATTCACATTTTTGACATGTTGCCCTATGTTTTGTAATATGAAACCTATAACATTTGTCACATTTTTGCTTATAATTGATTTTATATGGCTCAAATTTATGATTACAATTTTCAAAATTTTCTACTTGATTATATTTTTCTAATAAATATTTTGGATTATTATCTAGATTATATGTTTGTTTATTCATTTTGATATTTTAGTCTTCTGAATAAAAATTTGGACCTTCATTTCCATCAAATATGCTACAGACATCACTATCATTTTCACTGTCATTACTGTCTATACTTACAATATCTATTTCATCATGGATTTCTAAATTTTGGTACATGTTTAATCTTTCTTTTTTAACTTGTGAGTTTTTACATTCTCTTGCATAATGTCCTTCTATACCACATAGATAACATTTGCATTTTCCTGGTGGTTTATGTGTTTTAAATTTTTTAACATGGTTTGGTTTTGGTCTTCCTTTTTTAAAATATTGACTTCTTTTTAATCCTTTTGTCTTTTTCCATTCATTGTTTAATGCTGGTACATAGATTTTACTACAATAATTGTAATTTGAAATTTGTCTGTTTGCTTCTGCTTCTAAACATTTTTCTTTTAGATAATTAAATGTGAACATTTTTCCATTCATTTTGTCTGTTTGTTTAATTGACTTTGAAGAATTACCAGAAGAAATAGAAGATATAATATTTTTAATTGAATGCAAATATGATAAATATGACTATCCTATAAAAAATAAAATAGAAGAAACCTATATAATTGAAGAATTAAATACTATTGAAAATAAAGAAGAAACAAACATAATGGAAGAAATTAACAACAAAAATGAAGATGAAGAATATAATGAAATGATGAGACAACTAGAAGAAATTAATATCGAAGAAATAATGATGAATGTAGAATCAGGAGCAAGTCATAATCCAAATAATCAAAGAGCAGAAAGTTCTAATACTAGACCAATAATAACACCAACAACAATTGAAAGAACTAGTAGAACAACTCAACCGTTACAATTTCCATCCCAACATAATTTTAATAATAATTACTATGAACAAAATTATAAAATAAACAAAGGAAAACCAGATCCCTTAGAAGTCATAAAAACAATGCCAAAACAAAATAATGAAGGAAGCATGTTAATATTAAGTACAATACATCCTCAAAAATGGCCAGAATTAATAGACAGATGGGAATCAGATGCCATAAACGCATTAGAAAGAATACCTCATACATTAGATTCAATAGGTACAGCAAATTTCATTGAAAATCTTTTAGGAACTACTGCAAGAGATCTGTTAAACAGTTGGAAAATTAATTATGCAGAAGAATATCAATACATGGTACAAATGGCAGATAACCCTTATAATGTAACAGGACAAATTAGACAAATCATTTTAGGAACAAATCCATCTAGGGGGGATACATTATTACAAGATATGGCAGCCAGAGACTTAGAAAGAATTCAAATCAATAATTTTGGAGAAATTGTCCAATTTAGTCAAGCATACATCACCTTAGCAGCCAAAACAGGAAGAGCATTTACAAACAATGAATTAACTAAAAAATGGTTTAACAAACTCCCAAAACCCTTAGGAGATATAATTTTAAGAAATTGGATAGAAAAAGGACATGAAAATTTAACTGGAATAGGGCCAGCAATAATGTTCACATTTAATTATCTAAAAGAAAAATGTTTAGAAGCAGAAGCAAACAGACAAATTTCAAATTACAATTATTGTAGTAAAATCTATGTACCAGCATTAAACAATGAATGGAAAAAGACAAAAGGATTAAAAAGAAGTCAATATTTTAAAAAAGGAAGACCAAAACCAAACCATGTTAAAAAATTTAAAACACATAAACCACCAGGAAAATGCAAATGTTATCTATGTGGTATAGAAGGACATTATGCAAGAGAATGTAAAAACTCACAAGTTAAAAAAGAAAGATTAAACATGTACCAAAATTTAGAAATCCATGATGAAATAGATATTGTAAGTATAGACAGTAATGACAGTGAAAATGATAGTGATGTCTGTAGCATATTTGATGGAAATGAAGGTCCAAATTTTTATTCAGAAGACTAAAATATCAAAATGAATAAACAAACATATAATCTAGATAATAATCCAAAATATTTATTAGAAAAATATAATCAAGTAGAAAATTTTGAAAATTGTAATCATAAATTTGAGCCATATAAAATCAATTATAAGCAAAAATGTGACAAATGTTATAGGTTTCATATTACAAAACATAGGGCAACATGTCAAAAATGTGAATTATCTTTGTGTAGAAAATGTGTCCTAGAACTATATAAATTTAGCTTTAAAGAACAAATAATAGAAAAAGAAGAAAATAATATTTATATAACAAATAACAACATAATAGAACAATTATTAAAAAGGATAAAAAATCTAGAAGAAGAAAATGAAAAATTAAATCTAGAAAACATAGAACTAAAAAAAGAATTAGAAAATCTAAGAAAAGAATCCGAAAACAAAAAGATAAGAAAAGAAATAAAAAGAATTAGCAGAATAAAAGAAGAATTAAATAATATACAAGGAAATGATAAAAATAATCCAATAATTATAGAGGATGATGAACAAAAAATAAAAAATAATAAAATAATAAAAGAAGAAAAAATAGAAATTCAAGAAAATAATATCCAAGAAGATCAAGAAAATAGTCAAAATATAATAAAAGAAAATACAAACAATATAAATGAAGAAAGTATAATGTCAATACACTATAAAGATAATAATCTACTGAATATAGATTTCATTTTAGAATTTAAGGACAAATTTAAAATATCAGGAAAAGGAATAATAGATACAGGAGCAAGTAAAACATATATAACAGAAAATTTAGTCCCATCAAAATACAAAGAAAAAACTCCTCAAAAAGCAATAGTAAAAGACGCTTTTGGAAATCAATTAACCTTAAATGAAAAATTGGTAGACTGTTCAATAATATTAAACAATCAAAAATATAATCTACCATACACATGGATAAAACCAATCACAAATGAAAATTCAATACAGTTTTTATTAGGAATGAATTTCATTAAAAATCAATCAGGAGGAATATTTATTCAAGGAGAAAAAGTAATGTTATTTAACAAAGCAAATCATTTAGAAACAACAACAAAAGTGCAATCTTTAGAATACTTATCAGAATTAAGTATCCCATTAGATGAAGAAATAGAAATCATAAACTACATAGAATTAAATCAAATAACTCCATTAAAAGATAAAATAGAACCCATTTTAGAAGATTTAAGGAAAGATGGAACAATAGGAGAAAATCCTATAAAAAACATAGACAGAACAAGTGAAGAATGCAAATTAGAAATAATAAATCCAGAAATCAAAATAACCTGCCCAGTAATAAAATCAACTCCATATGAACAAGAAGAATTTAATAAACATATCAAAGAACTTCTTGATTTAAAAATAATAGAGCCAACAAAAAGTCCTCACAGAACTAGAGCTTTCATAGTAAATAAACATAGTGAAATAGTAAGAGGAAAAAGCAGAATGGTATTTAATTACAAAAGGCTTAATGATAACACAGAAGATGATAGATATCCATTACCAAACAAAGAAGCATTATTAAATAAAATAAAAGGAACAAATATTTATAGCAAATTTGATTTAAAAAGTGGCTTTTGGCAAGTTAAATTAGAAAAAGAAAGTAGAAAATGGACAGCATTTGTGACACATAATGGACATTATGAATGGAAAGTTATGCCTTTTGGTTTAAAAAATGCCCCTCAAATATTTCAAAGAAAAATGGACAACATATTTAGAAATGATTCTTTTATTGTGACATACATTGATGACATTTTAATATTCAGTAATCATTTAAAAGAGCATGTAAATCATTTAAGAATCTTTTTTCAAAAATGCAAAAAACATGGTCTTGTTTTATCTGAGAAAAAGATGAAAATAGGATGCAGAAAAATAGAATTCCTAGGAGTCATCATAGGAAAAGGGGAAATAGAATTACAAAATCACATAGCAAGCAGTATCCTAGAAATGCCAGACAAACTAGAAGGACTAAAACAGATTCAATCTTTTCTAGGAAAATTAAATTATGCAAGAAATTTTATACCAAATCTAAGTAAATTAGCTGGACCATTATATAATAAAACAAAACAAAATGGTGAAAGAAAATTCAACAGTGAAGACATCAGATTAGTCCAAAAAATCAAACAAATTGTAAGCAACATAAAACCTTTAGAATTACCACCACCAAATTATTATTTAATAATTGAAACAGATGGTCGAATAGGTGGATGGGGAGCTGTTTTAAAATTTAGACCTAAAAAAGAATCTCTAAAAAATGAAGAAAAAATTAGTAGATATGACAGCGGTACATACAATACCAAAGTAACAAGCACAGATGCAGAGATTTTAGCCTGCATAAAAGCAATGGAAAAATTTAAATTGTTTGTTATAGAAAGTAAAGAATTTTTATTAAGAACTGACTGTCAAGCAATAGTGTCTTTTTACCATAAAAAGTCAGAAAATAAATTGTCAACAAATAGATGGTTAACATTCATAGATTATATAGTGGGAAATGGCTTTCATGTTGTGATAGAACATATCAAAGGAAAAGATAATATCATTGCAGATCAATTGAGCAGAATTATACAAGAAAGCAAACATGATTAGACAAAAGACTTGTCCATCTGTATAGTGAGACTGTGGCTGCAAGAACCAGCAGGACCATTCGCGTTCTTACTATGGTGGAAGTCTGGATTATCCTTTCCATAATGCTTGCGAAAGCAAGAAATATTTTACTAACAAATTTATTTGCAGGTCAACACTTGCTTGAACTAGCAAGAAATCTTTATTAACTAATTCCTTATTTGCAGATGGCAACATCAAGGAATTTGTCAACTCAAGAAAAAACTCCACTAAATATCACACCCTACCCTTCCATCTTCCCAAAAAGATCAATTCAAAAATTCCGTACTACAAATATTCTGGATCATCAACAGCAAACTATTCTTGATGACCTTTGGACTACAAGAAACAATCCTCTGTTCCTTCAATCCATGAAAAACCTTAGCCAATATTTTCAAGAACAGAATGAAAAACCTGATCAGATAATTCCTTATAACTCCATAACCAAAAATCAACCACAAACCAAAGTTTTCTCTCCACCAGCTGTTGAACATTTTATTGCTCAAGACAGAAAAATTAAAATAATGGAAACAGAAATAGAAGTTAAGAAAAAAGAAATTGAAGAATTCCAAAAGAAGTTACAAAAGATGACTGATGATCATGATGAGATGACCAAGCACATAATCAAATCTCAGAAGCAAAAAGAAGAGGTTCTGGAAAGATTTCCTCCGACATTCAAAGACGTACAACAAATCATCTTACAAAAAGTTCTAAAGACAGAATATGAAGACTTTGTTCAGACACAAGTACTTCTCAGAGAAATGGCTGAAGATGAAATACAACCTCTGGGAATGGCGTTTTCAGTAGACCTGTTCAAAGAAGAACCACATCGACATCAAAACTGTCAATGCGAAAAAGGATTTCTTATTGTCAAAGCATCCTTTGAGCTCTCTTCGTGGATTGATCAAGAAATCAAAGGAGTAGAACTCAATGTTGAAAAATTAATGAAGTTTGGAATGATTGGAAGAATCGTGCTCACAAAGTCTAAACAAATCAAATTCCTTCAGAAACATTGGAAGCTTTCCTATCTACTAACCAAGATATTCAAGAAGACAAAGTTTCCTGCAGTTATCAACTTAGCAATCATATCAATTCCACCAAGCTACAATGAAGGATACATAGAGGGTGCACGACACCGAATTACAATCGAAGTCTTTACAAAATCTGTTCCTTATCAATCACACATTCCAATTGGAGCATTCAAGGAGGAACTTCAACAATTTGACACTTCTGTTGCTGAACAAATATCTCTGTGGCGAGCATTCACTTTCATAAATAATGGGCAATCTTACTACCATCCATTAGCACTTGAAGATGCCACGATGAAGGTTTATGCAAGAAAAGAGGTACTCCCCATTGACATTCCATTCCCTAATCTGAAATTCAACAACCCTTCAGTAATCCAACACTTCAAAGATGTTAATGCAATTATCTCACTCTCTCATATGGGAGACTACTCTACCGGATATCTTCCTATTGTTGAAAGATAGCTTGTACAGTAAAAACACTGTAGAAGAATAGTAAAAACACTATAGGATAATATTATACTCCAAGTAAGTTTGGCAAGTGTCTTAATCATTGTACTTGGTAGGTAAGTGTCTTATCATTAGGATAAGATCACCTAACCATGGTTAGCTTGTTAACCATGATTTAGGTTTCTTAAGGGCCAAGTCTTGGAGCCTATATAAGGCCCCTTAGTGTTTGTAAGTAGTGTGTGCAAAAAAGAGTCGGAGTGTGTAAGATAAGAAGTTGTAGTGTGTGCTTGTAAGAAAGTGTGAGCTTGTGAAATAAAGAAAAACCTTTCTTCTTATATCTTGTCTCTTTATCTACATCTCTAGTCTCTCTTCTCTCTGAGTTCTCCTTCTCTATGCCCTGAGCCCTAAGGGAGGCTCTCAGCCTAGGGAAGAAGGCTTCCGCCCTAACCTTTACCTCACCCCGGTGGACGGACACACTGGAGTAGGTTGAAAGGCCAACGGTACATCTACAGCCTTTCAACCTACTCCAGTGTGTCCGTCCACCGGGGTGAGGTAAAGGTTAGGGCGGAAGCCTTCTTCCCTAGGCTGAGAGCCTCCCTTAGGGCTCAGGGCATAGAGAAGGAGAACTCAGAGAGAAGAGAGACTAGAGATGTAGATAAAGAGACAAGATATAAGAAGAAAGGTTTTTCTTTATTTCACAAGCTCACACTTTCTTACAAGCACACACTACAACTTCTTATCTTACACACTCCGACTCTTTTTTGCACACCCTACTTACAAACACTAAGGGGCCTTATATAGGCTCCAAGACTTGGCCCTTAAGAAACCTAAATCATGGTTAACAAGCTAACCATGGTTAGGTGATCTTATCCTAATGATAAGACACTTACCTACCAAGTACAATGATTAAGACACTTGCCAAACTTACTTGGAGTATAATATTATCCTATAGTGTTTTTACTATTCTTCTACAGTGTTTTTACTGTACAAGCTATCTTTCTTATTTATACAATAAAAAAAACAAACACCGCTTCAGTTCACCAAGTTGCTTTTTATAGATCCATCATGTCTTCAAGGTTGAACTCAGCAATGTCGTCTAAGCCTTGTGGAGATCCTTCTGTATTTGGACTTGGTAGCATTAAGACTGCAGAGGGGATACTGAGTCTTGAGTAATCTCCAAATTTATATTCCCTTGCCCATGCATAAATCTTCTTCATGTGATATTCGGTAGCTGGCATTTGAGAAATCAGGCTTGGAAAAGGACAGTACATAGGGAACATGTACTGGTCAACATATACTTTCATTACTTTTGTTTCCAGCACCATCTGACATTTTTGGTTATCCACGATAGTTGGGCAAGTTCTTTTCCAGTCAGTTGAGATTGTACAGGCACGCCATAATTTTAATTGTTTCTTGATATCTCCTGTAATAATCACGTCTTCTAACTGAATAGGAGTTATCTTTGCTTGATCAGGATTATGATGTCGAAGAAGAGTAATCTTGATATGGTGTCTTGCTTCATCTGGATACCCTTCATCATAGCAAGGTGGTATTGAATTTAATTCTAAATTTACGTACCCATCAATTTGAGATCCAAAAGCCTTAAAGAATTTGTGTAGAAGATGTATCAGTTGCCAGTAGTTATTCAAGAAGCTTGCTTGCTCAGGACTTGTCAGAATAATCCTGGATAGGTAGCCATGCTTAAAGAGATTTAACGCCTTGATCTGGATGCCATTGATTTCTTGGTCTCTCCATTGGGACATGTCAAGTGAACACTTGAGAACAGTAAATCCTTCTTCACATTGGCATCCTGTATCTTTGTGTGACAATTCTCTGAACACATTTCCTGCTAATGCGAATCCTGCAGGGAACACTTCTCCTTTTGCCAGTTGTCTGAAAACTTCTTGCTCAGAGATAAACTGATTGTATTGTGTTGCCATCAGTTTCTTGAACACCAGTTGTTTTACTTCTTCAATATGCTCAGGAAACAGTTCCAGTTTTTCCATTCTTTGTAGTCTGTCTTCAATTAATATATCTTTCATTTTCTCTGCTTCAGAGAAACTCTCTTGAAGTTGTTGTTGCATCTTTTTGATTTCTTCTGTTTTTTGAATTATTTCTGTTTCTAGACTCTTGATTCTTTTTTCTTGATCAACCATGTAATCAAGGGTTTGGGGTTTCAAAGAAAATTTTATATTGGAGTTTGGTGGTAAAGGTAGATGTAAATTTTTTGGTGGATTTTGGATTTTTTCATTGGACTGATGAAAATACTTTGCCAGAGAGTGGAAAAGTGGAATGAGGTTTTTTGGGTCATGTTTATTGGCCCAAAGGTTATCAAAAAGAGTTTGTTGTGACAAGCTGAGATTGGCTTGTGTACGAAATTTCAAGGATGAGGTTGAGGGGAATATTGGCATATTAAGTTGAGGGTCAAAGGATGATTGATTGTAGAAGTTTTTTCCTGCCATTTTCTGCAAAATAATAAAACTTATTTCAATAATATTTCTTGCATAGCAAGCATTTATCTGCAAAACAAAAGTTTGTTAGCATAAAAATTTCTTGCTAATAAGCAAGTGTTAACCTGCAAAGAAGCTTGTTAGTAATAATATTTCTTGCTTTCGCAAGTGTTTGGGAAAGTTGATCCAGACTTTCACCATAGTAAGAACGCAAATGGACCTGCTGGTTTTTGCAGCCACAGTCTCACTATACAGATGAACAAGTCTTTTGTTTATTTGGGACTTTGGTTACATAGTTTCCACAATTAAAGAAAACGCATATGAACCTGCTGGTTTTGCAGTCACAGTTTCCTCTAATGCAAATGGACAAACTATGGGCTATTTTTTTTTTTTTTTTTTTTTTTTTAAATCTTTTTTCCTCATAAGATCATAAGGATATTTAAAACCTTTCTTTTATTTTTATCTTTTCTTCTTCTTTTTCTTTCTCATTTCTTTTTATGTTTCCCACAAAGGAAAAATAAAGGGAAATTCCTTTTGTTGAGTTTTTTCTAAATTTAAAGATAATTGTAAATCTTCTATTCCTAGATTAAGAATAGGGTTTGAAAAGTATTTTGGATCTTGTATTCCTAAAGAAGAGGAACATCCTAATGAAATATGGTTTTCAGTTTCAATTTGTTTTAATTTTTCTTGAATATTTCTTATTTCATTTTCCATCATATTAATTTTTTGTTTCATTGTTAATTTCTTTTCTTTCATTCCAATTATTTCTCCATTAATTCTATTTTTTCTTTTTGTGATTAAGTCTATAGAATTCTGTAATGACTCTACAGCTTTACTTCTAGAACGTGAAAGATGATATTTTAAGATTATTTTTTCTTTACATTCTTTTAGGTCTTTTATTATGTTTTCTAATTCTATTGGATTTTCTTTTTGACTTTGTTTCTTTTTAACCATTGTATTCTTGTTTTTCTTGACTAGTATTTCCCTGAAAATTTTCTTGGATGTTTTCCTGGATTACTATACCTTTTTGTTTTGTTATTTTATTTTCTTGTATGTCATTTTCTAATATGTTTTTTCCTTTAATTATTTTTCTTAAATTATTTATTTCTTCTCGAAAATTTTCTTCTGTTATATTTTCTTTAGTTTTCATTCTTTCTAAGTCTTTCCTTAATTTTTCATTTTCTTCTTCAAGATTTTTTATTCTTTTTATTAATTGTTCTATTACATCTCTGTTTATCATATTTGTTTTGTTTTTAAATTTTTCTGTTTTTTGTTCTTCAAAACTAAATTGATATAATTCTAGGACACATTTCCTACATAAGGATAAATCACATTTTTTACATGTTGCCCTATGTTTTGTAATATGAAATCTATAACATTTGTCACATTTTTGTTTAAAATTTATTTTATGTGGTTCAAATTCATGTTTACAATTTTCAAAATTTTCTACTTAGTTATATTTTTCTAATAGATATTTAGGATTTTCATCTAAATTGTATGTTTGTTTATTCATTTTGTTATTTTATTCATAGCTTATTTCTATTTCATCGTAGTCATTTATTAATCTTTGTTTCATAAAACTTAGTCTATTTTGATTTCTAAGATATTCACTTTGATGAAAGTATTTATGTTTTATTTTTGTTGGTTTCCATATTGATTTTCCTTTTTCATCTCTTTCTTTTGTTTTGGTTTTTACTTCTATTAATTGTTCTGCTTCATAATTTATTTGATCTCTTAGATTTATGTAACTTTTAACTCCTCTTAACCACATACATTTTCTAGCTTTTATTTTTTCTTTTAGAGTTTTATTTTCTTTTATTGTATATTTTATTGAATTTTGTATTAGATTGTCTATTGTTTTCAAATCTGATGAGTCTATTAGATTTTTCATGTGTAACAGCTTTCTATTGATTCATAATGTTTTATTAATGATTTTTTTCCATTTTCTTAGCGTATTTTGTCTATGTTGATGTTCTAAAGGATGTAATTCTTTTCTTAATATATTTTTAGTTATCCATTTCCAATTTCCTTGGTTATCATATTCTACTGAAATTACTTCAATTATAGTTTCTGATTGTTGTTGATATATGTTTTTCATTGTTATATAATCTCTTACACATATTAACCAAATTGCTTTTCTGTATTTTATTTGATCAGTTATTTTTATATTTATTTGATTTAAATGTTTCCTTAAAGGTTTTAATTCATTTTCTATCAATTCTGGATCTTTTGCTTCTATTAAATCCATTTTTCTTTTTTTTTTTAGATTTATTCTTGAAGTTCTTCTATTACCACTCCTTTATTTTTATAGTTTAACATTCTTACACTAGTACTGCCATCTGTATTTTCATAAAATTCTGCATTACTAGGTCTTTTTGTTGTTTCAATTTCTATTGGTTGAATATTCCATTCAATTTCTTCTAAGTTTTCTGATGAGTAATATTTTCCTTTTATTCCTTTTAAACCTTGGTTTTCTAAAAAAGATTTTATTGTTTTTGGGGTTAAAATGTATTTTATTCTACAACTGTTTGTTAATTGTCCTGTAAAGGATTTTGTTATACACATATTTGCTACATTTGGGATCATGTTGTAACCTTTTGAATTTATTATTATTTTTATGTATTTATAGAATGTTTCAAGAGGGATTAAGAAATTAGGTGTCATATAAATTATTTCAGGATGATTTTCATTCATGTCTATTTCAATTGATTCTATTGTTGCTTTTGTCATGTTTTTTACTTGTCTTATGTCAACTAAGCTTACTAGAACTTTTGTTCCTAGGCCTTGTCTATGTAGACCAATTACTCCTAACATCAATAAGCCTAGATGGATTAATGTATATCCTGATGATACTAGTTTTTGGTATGATTCTTCTGTAATTAGATCTAAGATTATTTGTTTTTCATCACTTGTACAACAAATTTCCATTTCATCATAATGTTCATATATTTTTGTTTTTAATTCAAACATTCCAAATTTATATAATTCTTCTCCAGGTATTAATTTAATTTCCATGTTCCTTATTTTATCTTGTTGTTCTTCAATTGTATGTGTTACTTCTTTTCTTTTTTGATGTTTAATTTGATTTGTATATTTTAGATGATTTAAGAGAGAGAATCTTCTTATATTATCCATATTTTTTACTATTTTATTTTCTGAATTATCTTTAGACATATTTTGTTTCTATTTCTTTTAATTGTTGGGATAATTTTATCTTCCAATTTTTTAAGAATTCTTTTTCTTCTTTTGATTTATTTTTTCCTATTCTTATTTTTTCCAGTAAATATTCTTCTACTTCATTTAACCATTGGAATTTTTGATATTTTATTTTATCTTTTAGATTTTGTTGTTTTAATTCTTCTAGAGGATAATATCTTATTTTTATTAATTCTATTTTATAGAATTCTGTTGTTTTAAGTAGATGTTTCATTTCTTGGAAATCTTAACCTATATTCTGGTGGTTTTAATAATTCTTCTTTAGTCCAAATTTTAAATGGTGTATTTTGTTTTCTAATTTTTTGATTTGTTCCTATTTGGATATTTTTTACTTGATTGCATAATTTATCTATTTCAATTTTATTGTTTTCTTTTTCTTTTATACTATTTTTCACATAATCTAAGTTTGATAATATAGTTTCTAGTTTTAATAGTTGAGTTTCCAAATTATTTAATTTTTTGATTATTAAGTCCATTTTTGCATCCATTTTAATTGCTTTTTAGGATTTATGTTATGAATTTTAATATTTTTAGTGTTATTATTTTAAGTTCTTTCTTCTTAATATTTTTCATTTCAAGATTGTATTGATTATTATATTTATTATTATAGCTGTGATTATAAATATTACTTGAATTATTAATATTTCTATAATTTCTCCAGTTATCATTGTTGATTTAATTTATTATTTGGATTCATTTGTTTTTTGATATTTGTTGATTTGTGTTTTAAATTTGTTTTTAATTTGATTGGTTTTAGATGTACTACTTTGTAGTAGTAATTTTAGTTTGTTTTTGTTTAATTTTGTTTTTGCTTTTCAATTTTTGATTTTTTAGTTTCTTTTTGGTTTTTTAGTTTTTAGTTGCTTTTCTGATTTATAATATATACTTGCTGAAATAAAATTGCAGAAATGAAAGTACTAAAAATAAAAGTACTGAAAAGAAACTGTGCAAAATTGAAAGTTGCTGAAAGTAACTTGCTGAAATTTAAAGACTGAAAGTAAAATTGCAGAGATTAAACTGCTGGAAGTAAAATACTGAAATTTAAAATTTTCACAAAGAAAATTAAGAGAGAAATCTTATGCTCAAACAAGATCACCAACATGTAATGAATGATAGAAGTTAAACTTAGTCAAATAACTTATATTGATCCATACTTTAATTGAAAGTAAAATTGCATGTTTTTTGGTTTTTTGGTTTTTTCAAATTTTTTCTTTGTTTTTAGTTGGCTTAGATTCATTTCTCTTGATAAGATCAAGAATCATGATTTCATCCTTCATATTGTGAGTTAACCCTTCTTTTTTAATGATCTTTAGTTCACTCTTCTTAATATGATACAAACGCCCATGATTAAGAATTATGATTATATCCTCCATATTGAGAGTCAATCTTTCCAATTTTAAGAGTAGTTAAGACTTACCTCCACACTCTGTCAGACCCTTTTCTAACGGCTCTCCCTCGCCTCTTTGGGTACTAATGGTGCTCTCCAGTTTATCTTCACTAACTCTTTCTACCAGTTGGATTTTCTCAATTCAAATATTTTGGATTATGTGTAAGTGATTAAAGATGGATTATCTCATACAAATATTTAGGATGATCATTTCATTGGTTGCCAATAATTTTTCCAAAATTTTTAGTTGGTTTTTGTTTTATGTTTTATATGGATCAACATGAAGTTATAAAACTAAGATAAAACTTACTATCTACATGTTGGGGACCCTGTTAAGGGTTTACCCCTGCATGGTTTAGAGACCATGATTTAGGTGATCTTATCCTAATGATAAGACACTTACCTACCAAGTACAATGATTAAGACACTTGCCAAACTTACTTGGAGTATAATATTATCCTATAGTGTTTTTACTATTCTTCTACAGTGTTTTTACTGTACAAGCTATCTTTCTTATGATAGCTTGTACAGTAAAAACACTGTAGAAGAATAGTAAAAACACTATAGGATAATATTATACTCCAAGTAAGTTTGGCAAGTGTCTTAATCATTGTACTTGGTAGGTAAGTGTCTTATCATTAGGATAAGATCACCTAACCATGGTTAGCTTGTTAACCATGATTTAGGTTTCTTAAGGGCCAAGTCTTGGAGCCTATATAAGGCCCCTTAGTGTTTGTAAGTAGGGTGTGCAAAAAAGAGTCGGAGTGTGTAAGATAAGAAGTAGTAGTGTGTGCTTGTAAGAAAGTGTGAGCTTGTGAAATAAAGAAAAACCTTTCTTCTTATATCTTGTCTCTTTATCTACATCTCTAGTCTCTCTTCTCTCTGAGTTCTCCTTCTCTATGCCCTGAGCCCTAAGGGAGGCTCTCAGCCTAGGGAAGAAGGCTTCCGCCCTAACCTTTACCTCACCCCGGTGGACGGACACACTGGAGTAGGTTGAAAGGCCAACGGTACATCTACAGTGGTATCAGAGCCCAGGTTACCTTCCTCAGAAAGGTAATCTCTAAACCATGCAGGGGTAAACCCTTAACAGGGTCCCCAACATGTAGATAGTAAGTTTTATCTTAGTTTTATAACTTCATGTTGATCCATATAAAACATAAAACAAAAACCAACTAAAAATTTTGGAAAAATTATTGGCAACCAATGAAATGATCATCCTAAATATTTGTATGAGATAATCCATCTTTAATCACTTACACATAATCCAAAATATTTGAATTGAGAAAATCCAACTGGTAGAAAGAGTTAGTGAAGATAAACTGGAGAGCACCATTAGTACCCAAAGAGGCGAGGGAGAGCCGTTAGAAAAGGGTCTGACAGAGTGTGGAGGTAAGTCTTAACTACTCTTAAAATTGGAAAGATTGACTCTCAATATGGAGGATATAATCATAATTCTTAATCATGGGCGTTTGTATCATATTAAGAAGAGTGAACTAAAGATCATTAAAAAAGAAGGGTTAACTCACAATATGAAGGATGAAATCATGATTCTTGATCTTATCAAGAGAAATGAATCTAAGCCAACTAAAAACAAAGAAAAAATTTGAAAAAACCAAAAAACCAAAAAACATGCAATTTTACTTTCAATTAAAGTATGGATCAATATAAGTTATTTGACTAAGTTTAACTTCTATCATTCATTACATGTTGGTGATCTTGTTTGAGCATAAGATTTCTCTCTTAATTTTCTTTGTGAAAATTTTAAATTTCAGTATTTTACTTCCAGCAGTTTAATCTCTGCAATTTTACTTTCAGTCTTTAAATTTCAGCAAGTTACTTTCAGCAACTTTCAATTTTGCACAGTTTCTTTTCAGTACTTTTATTTTTAGTACTTTCATTTCTGCAATTTTATTTCAGCAAGTATATATTATAAATCAGAAAAGCAACTAAAAACTAAAAAACCAAAAAGAAACTAAAAAATCAAAAATTGAAAAGCAAAAACAAAATTAAACAAAAACAAACTAAAATTACTACTACAAAGTAGTACATCTAAAACCAATCAAATTAAAAACAAATTTAAAACACAAATCAACAAATATCAAAAAACAAATGAATCCAAATAATAAATTAAATCAACAATGATAACTGGAGAAATTATAGAAATATTAATAATTCAAGTAATATTTATAATCACAGCTATAATAATAAATATAATAATCAATACAATCTTGAAATGAAAAATATTAAGAAGAAAGAACTTAAAATAATAACACTAAAAATATTAAAATTCATAACATAAATCCTAAAAAGCAATTAAAATGGATGCAAAAATGGACTTAATAATCAAAAAATTAAATAATTTGGAAACTCAACTATTAAAACTAGAAACTATATTATCAAACTTAGATTATGTGAAAAATAGTATAAAAGAAAAAGAAAACAATAAAATTGAAATAGATAAATTATGCAATCAAGTAAAAAATATCCAAATAGGAACAAATCAAAAAATTAGAAAACAAAATACACCATTTAAAATTTGGACTAAAGAAGAATTATTAAAACCACCAGAATATAGGTTAAGATTTCCAAGAAATGAAACATCTACTTAAAACAACAGAATTCTATAAAATAGAATTAATAAAAATAAGATATTATCCTCTAGAAGAATTAAAACAACAAAATCTAAAAGATAAAATAAAATATCAAAAATTCCAATGGTTAAATGAAGTAGAAGAATATTTACTGGAAAAAATAAGAATAGGAAAAAATAAATCAAAAGAAGAAAAAGAATTCTTAAAAAATTGGAAGATAAAATTATCCCAACAATTAAAAGAAATAGAAACAAAATATGTCTAAAGATAATTCAGAAAATAAAATAGTAAAAAATATGGATAATATAAGAAGATTCTCTCTCTTAAATCATCTAAAATATACAAATCAAATTAAACATCAAAAAAGAAAAGAAGTAACACATACAATTGAAGAACAACAAGATAAAATAAGGAACATGGAAATTAAATTAATACCTGGAGAAGAATTATATAAATTTGGAATGTTTGAATTAAAAACAAAAATATATGAACATTATGATGAAATGGAAATTTGTTGTACAAGTGATGAAAAACAAATAATCTTAGATCTAATTACAGAAGAATCATACCAAAAACTAGTATCATCAGGATATACATTAATCCATCTAGGCTTATTGATGTTAGGAGTAATTGGTCTACATAGACAAGGCCTAGGAACAAAAGTTCTAGTAAGCTTAGTTGACATAAGACAAGTAAAAAACATGACAAAAGCAACAATAGAATCAATTGAAATAGACATGAATGAAAATCATCCTGAAATAATTTATATGACACCTAATTTCTTAATCCCTCTTGAAACATTCTATAAATACATAAAAATAATAATAAATTCAAAAGGTTACAACATGATCCCAAATGTAGCAAATATGTGTATAACAAAATCCTTTACAGGACAATTAACAAACAGTTGTAGAATAAAATACATTTTAACCCCAAAAACAATAAAATCTTTTTTAGAAAACCAAGGTTTAAAAGGAATAAAAGGAAAATATTACTCATCAGAAAACTTAGAAGAAATTGAATGGAATATTCAACCAATAGAAATTGAAACAACAAAAAGACCTAGTAATGCAGAATTTTATGAAAATACAGATGGCAGTACTAGTGTAAGAATGTTAAACTATAAAAATAAAGGAGTGGTAATAGAAGAACTTCAAGAATAAATCTAAAAAAAAAAAGAAAAATGGATTTAATAGAAGCAAAAGATCCAGAATTGATAGAAAATGAATTAAAACCTTTAAGGAAACATTTAAATCAAATAAATATAAAAATAACTGATCAAATAAAATACAGAAAAGCAATTTGGTTAATATGTGTAAGAGATTATATAACAATGAAAAACATATATCAACAACAATCAGAAACTATAATTGAAGTAATTTCAGT
Organism: Dioscorea alata; assembly: GCA_020875875.1. Taxonomy (NCBI): domain Eukaryota; kingdom Viridiplantae; phylum Streptophyta; class Magnoliopsida; order Dioscoreales; family Dioscoreaceae; genus Dioscorea; species Dioscorea alata. The sequence continues at coordinate 7,554,975 of CM037017.1, read as the reverse complement.
AGAATATGATAACCAAGGAAATTGGAAATGGATAACTAAAAATATATTAAGAAAAGAATTACATCCTTTAGAACATCAACATAGACAAAATACGCTAAGAAAATGGAAAAAATCATTAATAAAACATTATAAAGCTGTTACACATGAAAAATCTAATAGACTCATCAGATTTGAAAACAATAGACAATCTAATACAAAATTCAATAAAATATACAATAAAAGAAAATAAAACTCTAAAAGAAAAAATAAAAGCTAGAAAATGTATGTGGTTAAGAGGAGTTAAAAGTTACATAAATCTAAGAGATCAAATAAATTATGAAGCAGAACAATTAATAGAAGTAAAAACCAAAACAAAAGAAAGAGATGAAAAAGGAAAATCAATATGGAAACCAACAAAAATAAAACATAAATACTTTCATCAAAGTGAATATCTTAGAAATCAAAATAGACTAAGTTTTATGAAACAAAGATTAATAAATGACTACGATGAAATAGAAATAAGCTATGAATAAAATAACAAAATGAATAAACAAACATACAATTTAGATGAAAATCCTAAATATCTATTAGAAAAATATAACCAAGTAGAAAATTTTGAAAATTGTAAACATGAATTTGAACCACATAAAATAAATTTTAAACAAAAATGTGACAAATGTTATAGATTTCATATTACAAAACATAGGGCAACATGTAAAAAATGTGATTTATCCTTATGTAGGAAATGTGTCCTAGAATTATATCAATTTAGTTTTGAAGAACAAAAAACAGAAAAATTTAAAAACAAAACAAATATGATAAACAGAGATGTAATAGAACAATTAATAAAAAGAATAAAAAATCTTGAAGAAGAAAATGAAAAATTAAGGAAAGATTTAGAAAGAATGAAAACTAAAGAAAATATAACAGAAGAAAATTTTCGAGAAGAAATAAATAATTTAAGAAAAATAATTAAAGGAAAAAACATATTAGAAAATGACATACAAGAAAATAAAATAACAAAACAAAAAGGAATAGTAATCCAGGAAAACATCCAAGAAAATTTTCAGGGAAATACTAGTCAAGAAAAACAAGAATACAATGGTTAAAAAGAAACAAAGTCAAAAAGAAAATCCAATAGAATTAGAAAACATAATAAAAGACCTAAAAGAATGTAAAAAAAAAAATAATCTTAAAATATCATCTTTCACGTTCTAGAAGTAAAGCTGTAGAGTCATTACAGAATTCTATAGACTTAATCACAAAAAGAAAAAATAGAATTAATGGAGAAATAATTGGAATGAAAGAAAAGAAATTAACAATGAAACAAAAAATTAATATGATGGAAAATGAAATAAGAAATATTCAAGAAAAATTAAAACAAATTGAAACTGAAAACCATATTTCATTAGGATGTTCCTCTTCTTTAGGAATACAAGATCCAAAATACTTTTCAAACCCTATTCTTAATCTAGGAATAGAAGATTTACAATTATCTTTAAATTTAGAAAAAACTCAACAAAAGGAATTTCCCTTTATTTTTCCTTTGTGGGAAACATAAAAAGAAATGAGAAAGAAAAAGAAGAAGAAAAGATAAAAATAAAAGAAAGGTTTTAAATATCCTTATGATCTTATGAGGAAAAAAGATTTAAAAAAAAAAAAAAAAAAAAAAAAAATAGCCCATAGTTTGTCCATTTGCATTAGAGGAAACTGTGACTGCAAAACCAGCAGGTTCATATGCGTTTTCTTTAATTGTGGAAACTATGTAACCAAAGTCCCAAATAAACAAAAGACTTGTTCATCTGTATAGTGAGACTGTGGCTGCAAAAACCAGCAGGTCCATTTGCGTTCTTACTATGGTGAAAGTCTGGATCAACTTTCCCAAACACTTGCGAAAGCAAGAAATATTATTACTAACAAGCTTCTTTGCAGGTTAACACTTGCTTATTAGCAAGAAATTTTTATGCTAACAAACTTTTGTTTTGCAGATAAATGCTTGCTATGCAAGAAATATTATTGAAATAAGTTTTATTATTTTGCAGAAAATGGCAGGAAAAAACTTCTACAATCAATCATCCTTTGACCCTCAACTTAATCTGCCAATATTCCCCTCAACCTCATCCTTGAAATTTCGTACACAAGCCAATCTCAGCTTGTCACAACAAACTCTTCTTGATAACCTTTGGGCCAATAAACATGACCCAAAAAACCTCATTCCACTTTTCCACTCTCTGGCAAAGTATTTTCATCAGTCCAATGAAAAAATCCAAAATCCACCAAAAAATTTACATCTACCTTTACCACCAAACTCCAATATAAAATTTTCTTTGAAACCCCAAACCCTTGATTACATGGTTGATCAAGAAAAAAGAATCAAGAGTCTAGAAACAGAAATAATTCAAAAAACAGAAGAAATCAAAAAGATGCAACAACAACTTCAAGAGAGTTTCTCTGAAGCAGAGAAAATGAAAGATATATTAATTGAAGACAGACTACAAAGAATGGAAAAACTGGAACTGTTTCCTGAGCATATTGAAGAAGTAAAACAACTGGTGTTCAAGAAACTGATGGCAACACAATACAATCAGTTTATCTCTGAGCAAGAAGTTTTCAGACAACTGGCAAAAGGAGAAGTGTTCCCTGCAGGATTCGCATTAGCAGGAAATGTGTTCAGAGAATTATCACACAAAGATACAGGATGCCAATGTGAAGAAGGATTTACTGTTCTCAAGTGTTCACTTGACATGTCCCAATGGAGAGACCAAGAAATCAATGGCGTCCAGATCAAGGCGTTAAATCTCTTTAAGCATGGCTACCTATCCAGGATTATTCTGACAAGTCCTGAGCAAGCAAGCTTCTTGAATAACTACTGGCAACTGATACATCTTCTACACAAATTCTTTAAGGCTTTTGGATCTCAAATTGATGGGTACGTAAATTTAGAATTAAATTCAATACCACCTTGCTATGATGAAGGGTATCCAGATGAAGCAAGACACCATATCAAGATTACTCTTCTTCGACATCATAATCCTGATCAAGCAAAGATAACTCCTATTCAGTTAGAAGACGTGATTATTACAGGAGATATCAAGAAACAATTAAAATTATGGCGTGCCTGTACAATCTCAACTGACTGGAAAAGAACTTGCCCAACTATCGTGGATAACCAAAAATGTCAGATGGTGCTGGAAACAAAAGTAATGAAAGTATATGTTGACCAGTACATGTTCCCTATGTACTGTCCTTTTCCAAGCCTGATTTCTCAAATGCCAGCTACCGAATATCACATGAAGAAGATTTATGCATGGGCAAGGGAATATAAATTTGGAGATTACTCAAGACTCAGTATCCCCTCTGCAGTCTTAATGCTACCAAGTCCAAATACAGAAGGATCTCCACAAGGCTTAGACGACATTGCTGAGTTCAACCTTGAAGACATGATGGATCTATAAAAAGCAACTTGGTGAACTGAAGCGGTGTTTGTTTTTTTTATTGTATAAATAAGAAAGATAGCTTGTACAGTAAAAACACTGTAGAAGAATAGTAAAAACACTATAGGATAATATTATACTCCAAGTAAGTTTGGCAAGTGTCTTAATCATTGTACTTGGTAGGTAAGTGTCTTATCATTAGGATAAGATCACCTAACCATGGTTAGCTTGTTAACCATGATTTAGGTTTCTTAAGGGCCAAGTCTTGGAGCCTATATAAGGCCCCTTAGTGTTTGTAAGTAGGGTGTGCAAAAAAGAGTCGGAGTGTGTAAGATAAGAAGTTGTAGTGTGTGCTTGTAAGAAAGTGTGAGCTTGTGAAATAAAGAAAAACCTTTCTTCTTATATCTTGTCTCTTTATCTACATCTCTAGTCTCTCTTCTCTCTGAGTTCTCCTTCTCTATGCCCTGAGCCCTAAGGGAGGCTCTCAGCCTAGGGAAGAAGGCTTCCGCCCTAACCTTTACCTCACCCCGGTGGACGGACACACTGGAGTAGGTTGAAAGGCCAACGGTACATCTACAGTGGTAATAAGAAAGATAGCTTGTACAGTAAAAACACTGTAGAAGAATAGTAAAAACACTATAGGATAATATTATACTCCAAGTAAGTTTGGCAAGTGTCTTAATCATTGTACTTGGTAGGTAAGTGTCTTATCATTAGGATAAGATCACCTAACCATGGTTAGCTTGTTAACCATGATTTAGGTTTCTTAAGGGCCAAGTCTTGGAGCCTATATAAGGCCCCTTAGTGTTTGTAAGTAGTGTGTGCAAAAAAGAGTCGGAGTGTGTAAGATAAGAAGTTGTAGTGTGTGCTTGTAAGAAAGTGAGCTTGTGAAATAAAGAAAAACCTTTCTTCTTATATCTTGTCTCTTTATCTACATCTCTAGTCTCTCTTCTCTCTGAGTTCTCCTTCTCTATGCCCTGAGCCCTAAGGGAGGCTCTCAGCCTAGGGAAGAAGGCTTCCGCCCTAACCTTTACCTCACCCCGGTGGACGGACACACTGAAGTAGGTTGAAAGGCCAACGGTACATCTACAGTGGTATCAGAGCCCAGGTTACCTTCCTCAGAAAGGTAATCTCTAAACCATGCAGGGGTAAACCCTTAACAGGGTCCCCAACATGTAGATAGTAAGTTTTATCTTAGTTTTATAACTTCATGTTGATCCATATAAAACATAAAACAAAAACCAACTAAAAATTTTGGAAAAATTATTGGCAACCAATGAAATGATCATCCTAAATATTTGTATGAGATAATCCATCTTTAATCACTTACACATAATCCAAAATATTTGAATTGAGAAAATCCAACTGGTAGAAAGAGTTAGTGAAGATAAACTGGAGAGCACCATTAGTACCCAAAGAGGCGAGGGAGAGCCGTTAGAAAAGGGTCTGACAGAGTGTGGAGGTAAGTCTTAACTACTCTTAAAATTGGAAAGATTGACTCTCAATATGGAGGATATAATCATAATTCTTAATCATGGGCGTTTGTATCATATTAAGAAGAGTGAACTAAAGATCATTAAAAAAGAAGGGTTAACTCACAATATGAAGGATGAAATCATGATTCTTGATCTTATCAAGAGAAATGAATCTAAGCCAACTAAAAACAAAGAAAAAATTTGAAAAAACCAAAAAACCAAAAAACATGCAATTTTTACTTTCAATTAAAGTATGGATCAATATAAGTTATTTGACTAAGTTTAACTTCTATCATTCATTACATGTTGGTGATCTTGTTTGAGCATAAGATTTCTCTCTTAATTTTCTTTGTGAAAATTTTAAATTTCAGTATTTTACTTCCAGCAGTTTAATCTCTGCAATTTTACTTTCAGTCTTTAAATTTCAGCAAGTTACTTTCAGCAACTTTCAATTTTGCACAGTTTCTTTTCAGTACTTTTATTTTTAGTACTTTCATTTCTGCAATTTTATTTCAGCAAGTATATATTATAAATCAGAAAAGCAACTAAAAACTAAAAAACCAAAAAGAAACTAAAAAATCAAAAATTGAAAAGCAAAAACAAAATTAAACAAAAACAAACTAAAATTACTACTACAAAGTAGTACATCTAAAACCAATCAATTTAAAACACAAATCAACAAATATCAAAAAACAAATGAATCCAAATAATAAATTAAATCAACAATGATAACTGGAGAAATTATAGAAATATTAATAATTCAAGTAATATTTATAATCACAGCTATAATAATAAATATAATAATCAATACAATCTTGAAATGAAAAATATTAAGAAGAAAGAACTTAAAATAATAACACTAAAAATATTAAAATTCATAACATAAATCCTAAAAAGCAATTAAAATGGATGCAAAAATGGACTTAATAATCAAAAAATTAAATAATTTGGAAACTCAACTATTAAAACTAGAAACTATATTATCAAACTTAGATTATGTGAAAAATAGTATAAAAGAAAAAGAAAACAATAAAATTGAAATAGATAAATTATGCAATCAAGTAAAAAATATCCAAATAGGAACAAATCAAAAAATTAGAAAACAAAATACACCATTTAAAATTTGGACTAAAGAAGAATTATTAAAACCACCAGAATATAGGTTAAGATTTCCAAGAAATGAAACATCTACTTAAAACAACAGAATTCTATAAAATAGAATTAATAAAAATAAGATATTATCCTCTAGAAGAATTAAAACAACAAAATCTAAAAGATAAAATAAAATATCAAAAATTCCAATGGTTAAATGAAGTAGAAGAATATTTACTGGAAAAAATAAGAATAGGAAAAAATAAATCAAAAGAAGAAAAAGAATTCTTAAAAAATTGGAAGATAAAATTATCCTAACAATTAAAAGAAATAGAAACAAAATATGTCTAAAGATAATTCAGAAAATAAAATAGTAAAAAATATGGATAATATAAGAAGATTCTCTCTCTTAAATCATCTAAAATATACAAATCAAATTAAACATCAAAAAAGAAAAGAAGTAACACATACAATTGAAGAACAACAAGATAAAATAAGGAACATGGAAATTAAATTAATACCTGGAGAAGAATTATATAAATTTGGAATGTTTGAATTAAAAACAAAAATATATGAACATTATGATGAAATGGAAATTTGTTGTACAAGTGATGAAAAACAAATAATCTTAGATCTAATTACAGAAGAATCATACCAAAAACTAGTATCATCAGGATATACATTAATCCATCTAGGCTTATTGATGTTAGGAGTAATTGGTCTACATAGACAAGGCCTAGGAACAAAAGTTCTAGTAAGCTTAGTTGACATAAGACAAGTAAAAAACATGACAAAAGCAACAATAGAATCAATTGAAATAGACATGAATGAAAATCATCCTGAAATAATTTATATGACACCTAATTTCTTAATCCCTCTTGAAACATTCTATAAATACATAAAAATAATAATAAATTCAAAAGGTTACAACATGATCCCAAATGTAGCAAATATGTGTATAACAAAATCCTTTACAGGACAATTAACAAACAGTTGTAGAATAAAATACATTTTAACCCCAAAAACAATAAAATCTTTTTTAGAAAACCAAGGTTTAAAAGGAATAAAAGGAAAATATTACTCATCAGAAAACTTAGAAGAAATTGAATGGAATATTCAACCAATAGAAATTGAAACAACAAAAAGACCTAGTAATGCAGAATTTTATGAAAATACAGATGGCAGTACTAGTGTAAGAATGTTAAACTATAAAAATAAAGGAGTGGTAATAGAAGAACTTCAAGAATAAATCTAAAAAAAAAAAGAAAAATGGATTTAATAGAAGCAAAAGATCCAGAATTGATAGAAAATGAATTAAAACCTTTAAGGAAACATTTAAATCAAATAAATATAAAAATAACTGATCAAATAAAATACAGAAAAGCAATTTGGTTAATATGTGTAAGAGATTATATAACAATGAAAAACATATATCAACAACAATCAGAAACTATAATTGAAGTAATTTCAGTAGAATATGATAACCAAGGAAATTGGAAATGTATAACTAAAAATATATTAAGAAAAGAATTACATCCTTTAGAACATCAACATAGACAAAATACGCTAAGAAAATGGAAAAAATCATTAATAAAACATTATGAATCAATAGAAAGCTGTTACACATGAAAAATCTAATAGACTCATCAGATTTGAAAACAATAGACAATCTAATACAAAATTCAATAAAATATACAATAAAAGAAAATAAAACTCTAAAAGAAAAAATAAAAGCTAGAAAATGTATGTGGTTAAGAGGAGTTAAAAGTTACATAAATCTAAGAGATCAAATAAATTATGAAGCAGAACAATTAATAGAAGTAAAAACCAAAACAAAAGAAAGAGATGAAAAAGGAAAATCAATATGGAAACCAACAAAAATAAAACATAAATACTTTCATCAAAGTGAATATCTTAGAAATCAAAATAGACTAAGTTTTATGAAACAAAGATTAATAAATGACTACGATGAAATAGAAATAAGCTATGAATAAAATAACAAAATGAATAAACAAACATACAATTTAGATGAAAATCCTAAATATCTATTAGAAAAATATAACCAAGTAGAAAATTTTGAAAATTGTAAACATGAATTTGAACCACATAAAATAAATTTTAAACAAAAATGTGACAAATGTTATAGATTTCATATTACAAAACATAGGGCAACATGTAAAAAATGTGATTTATCCTTATGTAGGAAATGTGTCCTAGAATTATATCAATTTAGTTTTGAAGAACAAAAAACAGAAAAATTTAAAAACAAAACAAATATGATAAACAGAGATGTAATAGAACAATTAATAAAAAGAATAAAAAATCTTGAAGAAGAAAATGAAAAATTAAGGAAAGACTTAGAAAGAATGAAAACTAAAGAAAATATAACAGAAGAAAATTTTCGAGAAGAAATAAATAATTTAAGAAAAATAATTAAAGGAAAAAACATATTAGAAAATGACATACAAGAAAATAAAATAACAAAACAAAAAGGTATAGTAATCCAGGAAAACATCCAAGAAAATTTTCAGGGAAATACTAGTCAAGAAAAACAAGAATACAATGGTTAAAAAGAAACAAAGTCAAAAAGAAAATCCAATAGAATTAGAAAACATAATAAAAGACCTAAAAGAATGTAAAGAAAAAATAATCTTAAAATATCATCTTTCACGTTCTAGAAGTAAAGCTGTAGAGTCATTACAGAATTCTATAGACTTAATCACAAAAAGAAAAAATAGAATTAATGGAGAAATAATTGGAATGAAAGAAAAGAAATTAACAATGAAACAAAAAATTAATATGATGGAAAATGAAATAAGAAATATTCAAGAAAAATTAAAACAAATTGAAACTGAAAACCATATTTCATTAGGATGTTCCTCTTCTTTAGGAATACAAGATCCAAAATACTTTTCAAACCCTATTCTTAATCTAGGAATAGAAGATTTACAATTATCTTTAAATTTAGAAAATACTCAACAAAAGGAATTTCCCTTTATTTTTCCTTTGTGGGAAACATAAAAAGAAATGAGAAAGAAAAAGAAGAAGAAAAGATAAAAATAAAAGAAAGGTTTTAAATATCCTTATGATCTTATGAGGAAAAAAGATTTAAAAAAAAAAAAAAAAAAAAAAATAGCCCATAGTTTGTCCATTTGCATTAGAGGAAACTGTGACTGCAAAACCAGCAGGTTCATATGCGTTTTCTTTAATTGTGGAAACTATGTAACCAAAGTCCCAAATAAACAAAAGACTTGTTCATCTGTATAGTGAGACTGTGGCTGCAAAAACCAGCAGGTCCATTTGCGTTCTTACTATGGTGAAAGTCTGGATCAACTTTCCCAAACACTTGCGAAAGCAAGAAATATTATTACTAACAAGCTTCTTTGCAGGTTAACACTTGCTTATTAGCAAGAAATTTTTATGCTAACAAACTTTTGTTTTGCAGATAAATGCTTGCTATGCAAGAAATATTATTGAAATAAGTTTTATTATTTTGCAGAAAATGGCAGGAAAAAACTTCTACAATCAATCATCCTTTGACCCTCAACTTAATCTGCCAATATTCCCCTCAACCTCATCCTTGAAATTTCGTACACAAGCCAATCTCAGCTTGTCACAACAAACTCTTCTTGATAACCTTTGGGCCAATAAACATGACCCAAAAAACCTCATTCCACTTTTCCACTCTCTGGCAAAGTATTTTCATCAGTCCAATGAAAAAATCCAAAATCCACCAAAAAATTTACATCTACCTTTACCACCAAACTCCAATATAAAATTTTCTTTGAAACCCCAAACCCTTGATTACATGGTTGATCAAGAAAAAAGAATCAAGAGTCTAGAAACAGAAATAATTCAAAAAACAGAAGAAATCAAAAAGATGCAACAACAACTTCAAGAGAGTTTCTCTGAAGCAGAGAAAATGAAAGATATATTAATTGAAGACAGACTACAAAGAATGGAAAAACTGGAACTGTTTCCTGAGCATATTGAAGAAGTAAAACAACTGGTGTTCAAGAAACTGATGGCAACACAATACAATCAGTTTATCTCTGAGCAAGAAGTTTTCAGACAACTGGCAAAAGGAGAAGTGTTCCCTGCAGGATTCGCATTAGCAGGAAATGTGTTCAGAGAATTATCACACAAAGATACAGGATGCCAATGTGAAGAAGGATTTACTGTTCTCAAGTGTTCACTTGACATGTCCCAATGGAGAGACCAAGAAATCAATGGCGTCCAGATCAAGGCGTTAAATCTCTTTAAGCATGGCTACCTATCCAGGATTATTCTGACAAGTCCTGAGCAAGCAAGCTTCTTGAATAACTACTGGCAACTGATACATCTTCTACACAAATTCTTTAAGGCTTTTGGATCTCAAATTGATGGGTACGTAAATTTAGAATTAAATTCAATACCACCTTGCTATGATGAAGGGTATCCAGATGAAGCAAGACACCATATCAAGATTACTCTTCTTCGACATCATAATCCTGATCAAGCAAAGATAACTCCTATTCAGTTAGAAGACGTGATTATTACAGGAGATATCAAGAAACAATTAAAATTATGGCGTGCCTGTACAATCTCAACTGACTGGAAAAGAACTTGCCCAACTATCGTGGATAACCAAAAATGTCAGATGGTGCTGGAAACAAAAGTAATGAAAGTATATGTTGACCAGTACATGTTCCCTATGTACTGTCCTTTTCCAAGCCTGATTTCTCAAATGCCAGCTACCGAATATCACATGAAGAAGATTTATGCATGGGCAAGGGAATATAAATTTGGAGATTACTCAAGACTCAGTATCCCCTCTGCAGTCTTAATGCTACCAAGTCCAAATACAGAAGGATCTCCACAAGGCTTAGACGACATTGCTGAGTTCAACCTTGAAGACATGATGGATCTATAAAAAGCAACTTGGTGAACTGAAGCGGTGTTTGTTTTTTTTATTGTATAAATAAGAAAGATAGCTTGTACAGTAAAAACACTGTAGAAGAATAGTAAAAACACTATAGGATAATATTATACTCCAAGTAAGTTTGGCAAGTGTCTTAATCATTGTACTTGGTAGGTAAGTGTCTTATCATTAGGATAAGATCACCTAACCATGGTTAGCTTGTTAACCATGATTTAGGTTTCTTAAGGGCCAAGTCTTGGAGCCTATATAAGGCCCCTTAGTGTTTGTAAGTAGGGTGTGCAAAAAAGAGTCGGAGTGTGTAAGATAAGAAGTTGTAGTGTGTGCTTGTAAGAAAGTGTGAGCTTGTGAAATAAAGAAAAACCTTTCTTCTTATATCTTGTCTCTTTATCTACATCTCTAGTCTCTCTTCTCTCTGAGTTCTCCTTCTCTATGCCCTGAGCCCTAAGGGAGGCTCTCAGCCTAGGGAAGAAGGCTTCCGCCCTAACCTTTACCTCACCCCGGTGGACGGACACACTGGAGTAGGTTGAAAGGCCAAATAATATAAAAATAAATTAGTACAAAATTAATTGAAAAACATAAAAATATAAAAGAATGAAATTTTGTACTAATTAGGTGCTAAATATGTCAGAATTCATGTTGAATACAATGTAAATGTTATAAACAACATGAACTGTTTTGCACTTATCATCTATTCATAGCCAACATGGAAGCATATGAGGCATGGCACCACGAACACATGAGCTACCCTCGCTATGGCACACAGGATTTAGGCGCACGGCTGGATCCCTCCAATGAAATGATTATGGGAATTAAATTTGTTAAATTTATGTTATCTAAATGACCTTTTCAATTAAAAATATTTAAATATCCCCCCCACCCGATTGAGGCCCTCACCCCATCAAAATTCAACTTTCTTGTTCCCTTGAATTTTATAGGGAATTTCTTCCATTTTTGGGGCTAGTTATTATTGTAATATTGTTGAGGGTTCAGTGTGTGGTTTACATCACATTGGTGGACGTTTTGTAGATAAAATTAGTTTTTGTATAATTTGGTTAATATGTGATTGTATTTGCATTAAGATTTTAAATATTGGTATATTGTACATTGTTAAGAGTTAACATTAATATCTTAAGAATGTACATTTTTGAATAGTCATTTTGTACAACGATGACTATATGTATTTTAATAATGATGCTAATGAGAAATTTGGACTAAATGTACATTTCTACTAAAGAACTGTATAAAGAACTAAATTGAATCCATATACTTCTGTTAATTCAACTATTGTAGATAAATGTATATGTAAAAGAACTGTATATGCAAAGAATTGTATGAAGAAATATATTGAATCCATATACGGCATTGGTTATAAATTTATAAGTACTCTAATATCTATGTTGAACAAAGCACATTTTTGTTAAAGAACTGTATATATAATATGTAAATAAAGGCACTACTAAATCCGTATACTTATGTTAATTCAACTATTGTAACGTCATTAATAAAAATTAAAAATTGATATTTGATGCAATTTGTTCTTCATATTTATTGGACACATTAAACAAGCTAACAGTTTGTAAAAGCAGGACCATACAAATTGGCAAATACATCTTAATCTTATTAACATTGACATAATATTCTAAGTCATCAATGTTAATAGGGTACAACATTCAAAAAAATAAGTCCTATGCTTTTTTGTTGTAAAATTAGGCATGCAACAATTGTCATACTCTATTGTGTTGAGAAGTATGGAGATTCATTTGTCAAGGAGATCTATTGACTTGGTTCACCCTAGGTTTTCTCTGCAACATGTCTCGTATTTCTTTGAGGCTAATAGTAATGAGCAGCACCAATAATAAATGATAAAGCATGTGTGTTGCGCTATCCGCAAGTGTACGGGTCGCACGCAAATAGTAAAGTGTTACCCCGCGAGGGGTAGGGTTTTCGAACCACAGGGAACTGGACTCGAAATACTAATTTTTCCTTTGATGTCTAGTGAATCACAAAGTTGGGAATGAATCAAAATAAGAGACAGTTAAGGAAGGATAGAGTGGTGAAGGTGATAGGTAGACTAGGATCGAGTGTTTCAACAACAAGAAAGTAATGCCCCGGGGTGATTCCTATGGATTGTTGCAAGCTATCTTACCCTTAATGCCTACCAGGTACATTCTATGATTCATGTGTGTGCTTAAGAGCTATGTTGCATCTATGGTTCTTAAATACACTGAGTTTTGCTAGGGCAATTGTGCGCTTCTTGCTAAACAAGCCACGCACCGAGTTTTACCCAAGCAACTGTGCATCAAACACATCAAGTTACGCAAACACAAGATTAAACACAAGAATCAAAAGAACTCCGCAGAACAATAAATGCAAGTGTTAAAGCATACAAATCATTCAAGTTCACAACCCCAGGGCACTATGGCCAGTTAGCCCCTCATGGGCAGGTACAACAAGGAAGAAACAATAAAAGAACAATAAGTGGAAGACATGATTCCCTTCTCTTGTCTAGATGATCTTCCTTGCCGAGCTCCTTGTGCTAACCCCACCTCTCAAGTGCCTCCAACTCGTCCTTGATCTCCTAAGGTGGTATGGTGAAGCCTAATCTTCACTCTCATCCAAGTCCTCCCGGTGGAGAGTAGAATCCCCAAACAAAAGATGAGAAGAAACCCTAAGAACTGGAGTTCAAAAGGCAATTTTGGGCCCGACACGGTCTGAGCACAATCATGTTCAACCAGTGTTGTTTTCTGAGATTTCTTGAGTGAAACACCTGGGATAATCAGTGGATGCCACATGGTTGTGTTTCTCCCGTGCCCTGCTAGTACACGCCCGTGTAAAGGGTAGCGTGCCCATGTTTCCTTTGATGAAGAAAAGATGCCCTTTTTTCCAAGATGATCAGGGGGAACACGGCCGTGATGAGACCGTGTTCCGCCTGTGACACTCCCGTGCCAGAATTTCTCTAACTTATTCTCCAGACTGGGAAGATCAGTGGGACGGAGCACGGTCGTGCTCTGCCCGTGTTCAGCTTGCCCTTTTCCCTTGGTCATTGATAAGTGCTTGTGTTATAGTAATGCGAAGTGTTATTATCTTACAATGAGCATTATCTTTATCAGATTTTATCGCTAAATTGTGTGCATTCGTGTGCTTTTGTGCATTGTAGGTTTGTGGAGCTAATTTGGAGGAAAAGAGCGAAGTTAGATCATGTTTGCCATTGTTGGAAAGTTTTCAGACTAAGCAAGGAACAAGGCACGGGTCTAGACTTGTGGGTGTGTGCCAACCTCCTTTGGAGAGGCACAAAGACAGTCACATTCATAATAAGTCTAGCTCGTGTTAACATAAGAGAACTTCACCAATAAAGAGATTTGAAGCAATCAGCACGGTCTACCGTTGATTGTGTGCCCAATTCAACTGCCTCGATTAAGAACAACGAATTCGGGAGCATTTCGGCAAGAGTACTGTAGCAAAATACTGTTCACTGTTTGCCGAAAATCAGCACTCCAGAAACTTCACACAGGCGTGTGGAAATTCCACACGGCCGTGTGAAATCCCAATTTTAGCGATTTAAAGCCGCGACTCAGGATTATAAAAGCCCATTTTGGAGACTTTTTGAGGATCTTTTTGTCTCTCTTCTGACCTAACTTCTAGAGGGTTACGGCTATGCTTTCGGAGAGGACTTTGTGGAGGTTTGGAGAGTGTTATCGGCATCGTCATCGACGTCTGGCGGCCGCACAAGACCACAGCCACACTCTACACAAGGGGGTTTTCATCTATGCTTTCAATTTGTATTCGCTTTCATATTTTGATGGATTTGTATAGCTCCATGAGGAGCTAAACCCCTTGTGGGTATTCGGACTTGTAAACCCTAGGATGATTATGTTTTTTTGACATTGTTATTATGCTTTTCCATTATTGATGAATAAAATTGAGTTTTAATCTTAATTGCATATTGTAATTGTTTTCCCTTATCCGTGACACTAGGGTTGAGAGCAATCTAGGTTATCCTTTGGAGGTGTGACAACTCCTATAGGGTTAGACTACTTAAGATTGGAGAGGGTCGAGAGGGTGAGTCGTGAGGTAGCGAAATGTCCCCTTTCCCTTCTAGTGTGATTCTCCCTACCTTCGTGTTCCATGATTTCTTAGCGGTCAAGATAGAGTGAAGTGCTAGGAGATAAACTCTTATGGGGCTTAGTTGCGCGAGCAACAGAGTGAAGGGTTGAAGTGACTCTTAGTGCTAGGGCTTTTTCACATGGACCAAAGGGTTAGAGCTATACATAGGAACAGGGTTAATCACTAGGAATCCCTAGAATTTAAGACAATTCCACATAGTATAAGGTTTAGGAAGACGGACTCCCCTAGGGCTTAGTTGACAGGTCAACAAGAGTCAAGGGTCGTAGTGAAACCTAATGCCGGGGCATAGTGTCGAGGTTAGTCACGGTTGACCTTAGGTTTGGGACCGTGTGTTTAAGGATTTCCTCGACTCAATTAGCATCAATAAAAGGGTATAATAACATTGTCTTGCACTAGAAGCATAAGTCCTAGGGGGAGCTTGTCCGGGTACCCAACTTTACTCATTGATTATCCTTCTTTATTTGTTTTTGCTTGCACTCTCTTACCTACCACACTTCTCTTTTATTTCTTGTTTTCTTTAAGATTACTTTTACACCCACTCATTGATTCTATTCTCATTATTCGTATACCACATAGCTACGTAGTGAAATCTTGTGTCTTAATCCCTATTCCCTATGGATACGACTACCCACTCACCAGAGTATTTTATTACTTCGACAACCCGTGCACTTTCAGGCCTCTGTCAGTCATCGAACACACACATTTCACCCTTGGTTTTCACTCCAAATTGCTCTGAGCCTGAAATTCCTGCACAATGAATACTATGCCTCAAATAGAACTGAATATACATGAAAATATGCTAGAGGACAAATAAAAGAACAAAATAAAGGGCATGAAAACATGATATAAAATGCACACATCAATGTGGCACATCCTTCCCAATGATAAGTCTTTTAGTGTGATTATTATACAACTTTCATCAACATATTGCATTTCTTTGAATTCACACACAATTGATCAAAACTCATCAACTTTTGAGAAATAAAAATTCATCATATTACTTATGGAGCCAATTTGGAGAAGAAAAAAAAATAAAGAATAGGTTATGTTCGCCATTGTTGAGAAGTTCTCGGACCAAGCAAGGAACAAGGCACGAGTCTAGACTTGTGGGTGTGTGCCAACCTCCATTGGAGGGGCACAAGGGCAGTCACATTTACAAAAGTCTAACTCGTGTAGCATTGGAGAACTTCGCCAATGAAGAGAAATGAAGTAATTGACATGATCTACCGTTGATTGTGTGCCCAATTCATTGGTCTCGATGAAGAACGATGAATTTGGGAGCATTTCGGCGAGAGACTGTAGCAGCACTATAGCAAATTACTGTAGTAAAAATATTGTAGCAAGTTACTGTTCATTGTTCCCCGAAAATCAGAAAAACAGACAATCCACACGGCCTTGTGGAAATTCCACAGGTGCGTGTGAAAACCCGATTTCAGCCTATAAATAGCCCGTTTTTAGATTTTTGGGGACCCCTCCCTTCTATCTCTTCCCAATCTTTTTCCTTGGTTTATAGAGGGTTACGGCTAGGGTTTGGAGAGGACTTTGTGGAGGATCGAAGCGTGCCATCGACGTCCAGCGGCCGCACAAGACCACGGTCACACTTTACACAAGGGGGTTTTCATCTATGCTTTTGATTTGTTCTTATTTTCATATTTTGATGGATTTGTATAGCTCCATGAGGAGCTAAACCCCTTGTGGGTATTCGGACTTGTAAACCCTAGGATGATTATGTTTCTATGACATGTTATTATGCTTTTTCTTATTGATGAATAAAATTGAGTTTTAATCTTAATTGCATCTTGTATCGATTTTCCCTTAGTCGTGACACTACGGTTGAGAATCGTCTAGGTTATCCTTTGGAGGTGTGACAACTCCTATAAGGTTAGATTACTTAAGATTAAAAAGGGTTGAGAGGGTGAGTCGTGAAGTAGCGAAAGCCCCCTTTCTTTCCGGTCTGATTCTCCCTACCTCCGTGTTCCAAGAGTTCATAGCGGTCGAGATAAAGCGAAGTGCTAGGAGATGAACTCCCCTGGAGCTTAGTTGCGCGAGCAACAGAGTGAAGGGTTGTAGTGAATTTTAGTGTTGGGGCTTAATTTAAACTAGGGTTCTTTCACCTGGACCAAAGAGTTAGAGCTATACATAGGAACGAGGTTTATTACTAGGAATCTCTAGAACTTAAAGCAATCCCACATAGTGTGAGGCTTAGGAAGGTAAACTCCATTAGGGCTTAGTTGACAGGTCAATAAGAGTCAAGGGTCGTAGTGAAACCTAATGCCGGGGCATAGTTTGGGGTTAGCCACGGTTGACCTTAGGTTTGGGACCGTGTGTTTAAGGATATCCTCGACTCATAAATAATCAATATGAGAGTATAATAGCATTGTCTTGCACTAGAAGCATAAATCCTAGGGGTAGCTTGTCCGGGTACCCCATTTCACTCACTGATTGTCTCTCTCGTATTACTCTTGCTTGCACTCTTCTGCCTTCCATATTTCTCTTTTACTTCTTGTTTTTCTAAATTACTTTTGCAATTACACATCGATTCTATTCTCACTTTCCGTACACCGCACTAGCTAAATAGCAATCTTTTGTATCTATTATCCCTATTCCCTGTGGATTCGACTACTCTCTCACAGGGGTACTATTATTACTTCGACAGTCCGTGCACTTGCGGTACACACACGCAAGGGGTGTGTCATCTTTCCTGCTAGCAACAACTCTCTATTATTTCCCCTTTGATGTAGCAACTGTTTTTTTTTTCTTCCATTTGGCTTGCTCTCTTCTTGTTCTTTCTACCAATCACACACATAGTTGACAAAAATCATCAACTATTCAAAATTATTAATTCATTATACTAGCATAGTATTCTAATCAGTATTACTTACTCCTAATATAACATTTAACCTTGATTATTAGCAACTCTCTTCTCATTTCTTTCTAATGCAACGACTATCTTTTATTTTCCCTTTGGTTTTCTTCTATTCGGGGTTTCTTGGCCACTTGAATAGATATTATTACTAGCTTCTTTGCATAGATATTGAAGTTCTCATTAAGTCCACTTAATTAACATGTAAGTAAAAAATAACTAAAACATTTTAGCAGTAATGAAGACTTACAACATTAACTCTTTTTGGATAACACCTCTTATTGTGGCCTTCCTTATGGCATATTCCACACTTGAAGACCTTACCTTCTCTAGAAATTTTTTCAGTGCCTTTGCCTTTTCCTTCCAATGGTACCCTCCTTTTTTTTTATGGTCGACCAGGCATCCTTTTAGCTATAGTTAGCATTAGTTGACCTTCTTCACTTGTTGGCAAAAATCTTCATCTTTTCACTGGGTTGATAGTGAATTGATACACTCTAAGATATGTACATTTTTTAAATCATTCAGAAAATATAACTAATTGGATTTTTTCCATGGAATACAATAGTAGCAATGGCATGCTGGCAAGGTATGCCAGTTTTGTCCCACTTCTAACAAAAGCAACTCATGCTTGATATCCTAACATCAAAACTTTCCCTTATTTTTAGCATTGGATCATCCTAATATACCTCATGGCTTGTAGCCTCATTCCAATCAACTTGCCATTTTCCACTTTCATGCTTCTCTTTTTCAATGTTGGAAATAATATTAGGATCAAAATTAGTTTTCCACTTCAAAGAATAACTCCTTTTGGCAATAATCCTATTCATCACACTTTCTAATGTCTTCAAGAATGGGAATCATAGGTTTATTTCTCACTTCTAACATGACTCAATTAAAAGTCTCGCACATGTTGTTGTCAATACAATCACACTTAACACTACTATTAAAAAATTCAAGACACCAACCACTAATTGGCTACTTATCTAATAAATCCTTTGTTTCCTTCTCTCCTTCCTTCACAATTTTCATGCTCCCTAATTGCTTCTGCATCTCACACTAACATGTTGACCTAGCAGTGTTCCAAATATGGAGTTGAAGATCCTTACCTGAATGTTGCTTCCCCATCTTGCATATATATATGCCTTGCACACATGAGATGCTCAACTGATGGGAAAAGAGAACTAATTGCATGGATTAATCCCTATAAGAAAGAAAAAAAAACATAAAGTTAAAATAGAGCTATGATTCATTCAAGAACAGAAAGTTAAAATCTATACTTTCTACATATTACTAACAATTGCTCAGTCAAGGCCATCCCCAATACATGGGGCCCGCATTGGCTAAACATCGCAGAACTTGTGCTGGACCAATGTGGGATCCATGCGAGCAGGCCAATGCATGGGCCCTACCTATGCAGGGCTAGCACACAAGGCCATCCCTTGTGCGGTGTCACCAACACAAGACCCACGCATAGGGAACTCGCATGTAGTGAGCCTAAGCGAGGCCTGCTCATATACAACTTTTTTCACTCTTAATTTAGATCTCTTAAGGTATAAATAAATACAATAGTAAAACATTAATATAGAAAATTAAAAAAATCATCCATAAAATTTAATGTTACCATGCTTTCTTTCCAAATTACAAACATCAATGTAATTAATTATATGATTTTATCTGATATTCATCAAATCAACTAAACCCCTTGTTATTCTCAATGAGTGTTAAAGATGAGTCATATTTATATAAATTTCATAAAACATGATAAACATTCTTACATCATGAAGTCCTTATATAAATATAGGTCATAAAGTAATTAAAACAACTTTTATCTTCAAGTTGTTATACTTTTGATTGATTATTTGACTCCATCGAACTTTAATCAAAATTTAAACTTAAGACGAAACCCTAGCCTAATCCACAATTTCACTTCATCTCATGAGATAAAATTATCCCTAAACTCAAAATGAGACTAATTCTTAATTCCTTTAAGCACAACTCTCTAAGTTCATCCCGATTGGTAATGGAATGACATTAAAAGACATGGGTGATGCCTAGAAAGTTATGTCGACTCACATTGTAGGCCAATCGAACACGAATGAATGGATCATTACAAACTTTTTTTATTATAATTCACATATGCTTATAAACCCTTCGTTCTTATATCCCAACTAAGTGAAAACAATAGAGATCTTCAAACTTACTAAACTTAATCATACACGAATAACTATAGTAGATTAAGATTAATAAACTACCTACATGTCCCACATAATGAGTTTGACTTTCTTGGCCAACTTCTTCTTCGTTTACTTATGACATAGCCGCACTTTAAAGTTGGCCCCACCAAAAGATAAATCAAGCCTAACTTTTCTAGTAATAGACTAGATGTCATGAGCACATTGTGGTCACGATACCTTAAGTCTAAGATCCACTTATATGATCATAATAAACAATCAAAATCATTGACAAGTTAAAGTGTAAAGCCCATATGATTGGATTGTAACAAGTTATGTTCAAATACATTAGTCCCATTGATGTATGTATGATATATGCTCCTATTATCTAACAGTGTTCAACTGATGCACACTCTTTGTCAAAGCATACATTATACAAATCTTTACAAAACTTTAATAGACAATAAAAGATTCTCTAATTTGTGAACTTGATAAATGTATAAGTATTAAATTCTTCTAGTAACATTATACTTATCCCATAATGAATAGAAGGTTTAACTTATTGCTCATGGACGATAATGTCAAAAATTAATTAAAATGCCAACTTAAGGACTACATGAATATCAATATAAATGTCTATTATTAATAATAAAAAATATATAATTCAAATGAAATATCCTCATACAAATATCCTCATTGGCTTTTGAGGGCATACTTCTAGCCATCGAACCTTCTACGCTAAGGACGGCTCTCTACTCTCATCAACCCTGATAGATCTTTCATTAATATACCTCTTGATTGCTACCACAAGTGCACAGGTTATAAGTACTAAATAAAATATCATTCACACAAAGACTATGATGTTAATTACTAATTTCTTACAACTAGATGTTATCTAGACAAATCCATATATGAATAAAGGAAATGAATAGAAATAAATGTAATTGAAACTAAAACTATGAGACTATGGCTACTGGCGAGGGAAACTTTGGAGTTTAAAGGTTTCTAGAATTAGGGTTTCACAGCAATGATAAACAAAAGATCTTATATGACTCTTTCTCTATTAAGCTTAATTGTTCGAAGTTGGTTTATCCTAAAGCACTTACTATTTTCTTTCAAAATATAGTGAGGTATCTAACTTAAATCAACTCCTACTTCATGGTAATTGAATCTAATTAAATCATTTAAAATCCTTGATAACCATTGATCCTAAAAAAATCCAAATCTATAGTTTCTGGCTTAATCCTAGGGTTGCAAACACTACAGTTCACATTTTGGTTCTTTTTTTGGTGTGTAAGATCATGCAAATATGGGATCCATCACATTCACTAGCATTAAATGTCAAAGGATTAAATCAAATGGAATTTAGATATTAAAGTAGAAAGAAAAGTCGATATAAAAAATTTTTGTTCCTCAAGGGGCTAATCCCCATACTTAGAAAGATAGATCTACTCACTTATGTTCGAATTACAACCCGTGATATTCAAACTAAGCATCAATAAATAAAATTAAAATAAATAAATAAAAAACATTGTTTAATCGATGAGTCCACACTTGAAAGTCGATAGATCTTCAATTAATTCTTGATCTCCTCCTTCCCTCCCTCTTTTAGTATGTGCTTTGGTCTTCTAATGATTATCAACCTTGAACCCTAACTACAACAACCAAAGATCCTCTTCTGAAAACCCTCCATGGTCTTATATAGGATGAAATAATCTAGGGTTTTCTATGAATGCCACGGGCCATGGGTGTGGTGTACACCAGAAGTGGGTCATGCTCCTCTATGAGTTAAGTTCTTGCATTGTGCTCCATACCCCTAATGGTTAACACTAGCATGACATGTTCTTGATGTCTTCTTGATTTATACTCTTTTATCTCCACAACTTTTTTTCATCTCTTTTCTTCTAGAATGCTTCAAATAATTACATAATTGATGATGAATTCCAACCATCTATGTATAAAAGACCAAAAAGTAGTAGCTTGAAACAAAATGATAATATTCAAGCAAAAATATCATGCTCAATGAATGAATTAGACCTAATGATAGGTTAAAATGTTACAAGATTTTTCACTTAACACCTCTCAATCTCATTAATGGCATCAAAACATGCAATCAAGCTCTTGCTTTAATAGATGTCATGAAAAAGAAAAGAATATAGAGTTGAATCTCAAACACAATATTAATAGAAATGCTGATATCTACATAATCATACAATTAAGTTCTAGGGTTCTTCATGCCCAAGTATCAAAACATTTAGTTCCTCATAATAATAAGTAGAAGATTCTATCACTAAAAATTAAAAGAAATAAATAGAACATGATGACTCCTTGAATCCTTGATATCCTTGCTAGGTGATGAAGCACCAACTCCCAAGAACACACCGAAGGCGAATCAATGCCACTGCCTCAGATGATGCTGAGAGACTTTCTTAATG
This sequence comes from Dioscorea alata, assembly GCA_020875875.1. Lineage (NCBI taxonomy): Eukaryota > Viridiplantae > Streptophyta > Magnoliopsida > Dioscoreales > Dioscoreaceae > Dioscorea > Dioscorea alata. The sequence goes on along the minus strand of CM037017.1, from coordinate 7,532,480 downwards.
AATAGTGTTGACATGAATTTGATGAAAATCAATGACTAACTACTCCTTGGAGCCTCTTGGATACGACAACATTCTCCCATTTCAAACCCTCCAAGAAGCCCCCTAAACCTAGCTACCGGTCTCTTTTTATCGAGGTTGTTATCAAGATTCACGCACCCATGTATTGCGGCATGTGGTTATTGGTGTGCTTTTCTAGTGTTTGGGCATTTGTGCAAAATACTCTCCAAATGTTCCACATAGCTGTGTGTTAATAGCTTTCCTATGTACATGCTTGTGTGGGTTGCCACACTGCCGTGAGCTAATTGCTATATAGGTGCACGCTTATCTGGTCGCTAGGACACCACTAGATTAGCGTCTCCTTGCTCCAAAACATTGTCTTTTAACTCTCTTTACCTCACATGTATCTCTGGAACCCTAAACCCCAAACCCTAAACATGATTATTTTAATAATGCATGCATAATGTGTGTGAATACAATATGAGAAAACTATGCATATTTGAGTACCTATCAAACTCCTTGTAGACTACATTTAGTCATACAACTTCAAGTAAGATTTTACAATATATCATATGGTATTAGAGTTCATTCCTTTTAATTGGTTTAGAGTTCATGTTCATTACAAAATTAATTTGAGTTGAAACTCCTTGAATTATCTTAGGCTACTAGGCTTATTCAATTCTGATTGGAAGATTAAACTTGTATTACCTAGTAAAAGGGTTTGTCTAAATGCTTCAGTCGTAATTTTTGGTTCCAACGAGAACAATATTTTTGTATTTAATGTTATAATTTATTTTAATATAGTGTTACTATTAATTTTTGAGTTAATAAGGTGCTCTTGCCAATGTGTTCATAGCTCTGCCTTGTTTACTGCATCAGACTATGTACTGTGTCAATCTCTTCTAATAAAAAAGAATCCATTCTAAAGATTTTATCCTAGTAGTTAGATATTTTAGCCAAAAAGATCATTTGTGATATGCATTTTGATAATGGCTAGAAAACTTACACTTTATCTAGCTATAAACTAAATTCAACTTTGCAAAAATTGCAACACAAAAAGATACAGATATGAAGTTTTGCTTTATGCAAACTAGGATTTAGAGTTCTTTCAATGATCAGGAACCTTATACTCAATTAGTATGAGTAGATTATAATAACTTTATTTTAGCCTTTACAAAAATATTAACAAGCTATGAAAAGTTCATACTAAATGAAGAATTCATCCTTCAACTCCAAGGCATATATAATTTAATTTTGATTTTCTAGGAAATATCTGCTAAGCATCACCATGAGAAAAGATATTGCATAATTTTCATTTTTTTTCTTGGCATCAAGTTTCTAAACAAATAGAAAAAAAAGGACTTACGATGGTTGTTTGAGGGCTTAGTGGAGAATAAAACAAATAACCTTCTATGAAGAGATTTTAAAAAGATGTTTGTCATTTTTAAAACTAAAGCTTGAGTATTTATGTACAAGAATCCTTATATTTGGATGCTAGCTCTTAGAAGTTAGACATCCTTCCTAGAGAGCACTTTCAATGCACATATCATTATATTTGTCCTCTTTTTTTTAAAAAAAAAAGAAACAAATCAAAAGTGGTTTAAATCGAATTTATTCTATTTTATGATAAGCTTCAAAATTTCTTGTGTTTTATTGTTGACTTGTGACTTGTTGCAACTCGGAATATAATTAGCGATACTATAGGTGACAAAAATATTACTTCCAAAAAATTCTTGGAGACCTTAAATCCAATATGAAGTTAATTACCTTTCTTTCTTTGATCTTCTTCAGTTGGCATACTAGTATGTAATGAATCCTATAAATCTATGTATTGATTTCTTTCTCAACTAAACTTTCCAATCTTGTCTTTGTACTACTTGAATACTTTCTCAAAGTTAAAGCTAACTATATTTATTGATGGTGAGAATGGGAAAACCTAAAGTTTTAAATTTATCTAAAACTTTAGATATGTACAACAAAAAATATAAGATTTTTTGTTGTTTATATTTTATGTTGAGCCGTGCAAACAAGCATTCTGATTGATAATTATAATCAAACTTAATGATATTTGGAATTTAAAGTTTTATTTTTAATTTTGGTCAGTTGGACGAGAAAGGTATCATCGGCCTCTTGACACCTGGTCCCTTGTGGAGGTGTTCATTTTCAGGATAGCTTGAGAGCAAATCTCAAATCTCACAAAAGGTGAGGCACAGTGTTTATTGATCTTACGGTTACGTCCATGCTTGTGCACATTCCTAACTTCGCTTAAATGGGGGATGCTTGTCATATATTTGTCAAAAAAAAAATTAAAAAAAAATTGGACGGGAAACACATTGGCCACACTTAATATTACTATTACTTATAATGATGTTAAAATTAATAAATTAAAATTCTCATTAAAGGAAAATTATTTATTTTATAAAAGTAAAATAATAATTTAAAAATTAGAAAATTGATTAAAAATAAATAACAACACAATAAAAAGTATGAAGAGAGAGGGAGAGAAAAAAGGAATATAAAAACAACAATTATAATGTGAAAACAATGTAATGGCAACTTCAATTGCATTAAACAAAGAGCTCATTGAGCACCCAATGATGGCACTTCTCATTAGAAATGTTTGGTTGTCACTGAGCGCTCAGTGGTCACCAACCGCAAAAGTATGCCATTTTACTTTTTCTTTCTACAATATAGAACTAAAAAAAACTAGCTGTTATATTTAAATTGAATGACTGCTGTATTCCAACACTCATTTATTTATTTATTATTTTAAAATTTTAGCTTCTATAAATACACCCACATTTTTTTCAATATTATATTTCTTTATTCTCTTTCAATCTCCCACTCAACCAATACTATATTTTTTTTAATTACCTTATTGCATTCTAGAAAATGGATCGGGCCCATTTGGAATAAATCAAATTATTTTTATTATATAAGTTGATGGATGGTTTTAAAGAAAAATGTGTGTGCTACTAGAAGAATGGGAAAAGAGGATACAAAGTGAGAAGTCAAGTAGCAGTAGGAGAAGTCGAAGGCATTTGAATCATGATCATGAAGTAGGACGTAGAAGGCTTTTCAATGACTATTTTGCTGATGAACCAGTTTATTCTAATAGTATATTTTGTCGAAGATTTTGCTTTATCAAAGTGTTATTTCGGCAAATTGTAGAAGCCCTTGAAATCATTCAAAATATTATTGATTGAGAGTTGACGCAACTTGTAAACGGGGGCTTTCACCTCTTCAGAATATATTGTTGTTATTTAGCAATTAGCATATAGGGTGCTTATTGATCAATATGACAAATATATATGGGTTGCTAAACGTATTGCAATTGAATGTTAATTCAAATTCTGTAGATGTGTGATTAAAATTTTCACTCCAAAAGTATCTTTAAAGATCTAACAGTGATGACATTGAACATTTACTTCAATTGCATTCTGAGCGTCACAGCTTTCCTGGCATGCTTGGTAGCATAGATTGCATGCATTGTCATTGGAGGAATTACACAGTTGCATGGAAAGACTAATTCATTTGAGGTGATCAAGGGGTTTTGACAATTATGCTAGAAGCAGTTGCATGCATTTTTGGGAGTTGTAGGTTCTAATAATGACATAAATATACTCGACCAATCTCCTTTGTTTGATTACATATTATATGAATACACTCCAGAAGTTCAATTCACTGTTAATGGTACAACATACACAAAAGGGCATTATCTTGCCGATGGTGTATATACAAATTTGGCAACATTTGTTAATAGTTCTTCATATCCTGAAGACTTGAAGAGGATCAACTTATCAAGTTCAAGCAAATGCAATAGGCTGGACAAAAAGACATTGAATGAGCATTTGGTGTGCTCCAATCTTGGTGTGCAATTGTACGTTGCCTTGCTTGTTTTTAGCATATGAAAAAATATTGAAAGGTATAATATACACATGCATAATATTATTTAACATGATTGGGATGACAATGAAGATGAAGCTCCGATCCTCACCAATCCAATGTGTACTCAAGATTTTTAATAGTACCTAAAAAGAAACATGTAACTACATGATCAAGAATGGCATCAACAACTTTGATCAAACTTGGTTAAGTATATTTCAGGGAATTTGGAGCGAACGAAGATAAAAAATTAGTGTTTTTGGTTGTAATAATTGTTCATTTTATTTAGCTATTTCAAATGTTGTTAATTATATAATATTTTTAGTCACACTTATATTGTATTAAATTGTTTCAAATTTCTTAGTCAAAATATTTGTATAATTTTTTAAAAATAATTTAATAATTTCTTTTAAAAATATTAATTTCTTAATATATTAAATAATTAATTTAATTAAATAATGAAATATTTTTATGAAATAAATATATTTATAATGAAACATTTATTGTGAACAATTAAAATAGTGAATGATATGAAAGTATAACTATCATATAGAATAGCCTAATTGATAAGATTTTAACTATTATATCAAAGATTGGGATAATATTAAAAGAAGTCCTTGAGGCAGTGTGTCTTTTGTGGCTTCACATATATATATAGGTGCAAACTAGGTCGTGCCTAGCCCGGGCACATCACTGTAGCGACAGGCTAGGCCTAGGTAGCCCCAAATTCATGGGCTGTGTTAGGCAGGGATCTATGGCCCACATGCCAGCATGTCCTATAGCTTGTATTTGTCACGCCCCGACCCGCGGGCCCACGGGACGCGACAACCGCCGCGACAATCCCGAGGAGGGATGCTCCGCCACTCAACCCTCGAGCCAGCGCAAGGCTAGACAACAACCTGGAATATCACAATATTCCACGAAAACACAAGGGCGAAAATAATAGCAACAATGACAACAGTTATGATATACAACAGTAAACAAGATCACAAGTGCACAGGGAAGCTATAACAACAATAGCAAGTCTTAATACATCGGAGTTTGAAAGTTGAAGAAATACAAAACATACAACAAGGTTTACTATAAACTAGTGGATCCAAGGTCAAGACTACATGTCCAAACAAAACAACATACATGAATTGAAAGGAAGATACAGAAGGGAGAACAGCAACAAATGCCCAGCACACTGCCGCCCTGCCTCACCTACTACCTGCAATAGTCTAGGAGAAGAAAGAGGGGGTGAGTAACTAGCGTTACTAAGTGAGGGGAGACTAGCACAACCTCACCAGAAACACCAATAACAAAGAATAATGATAAAGCATCCAAATAAATATTTTACCAAAACCAAGATAAACGTTTAGAACATAAATATATACAGTAGCCATCTTAACACAGTATAATAAAAGATAGGGTTAAGAAACCTTTCTTACTAAAACAAGATCACAACAACCTCAAATCTGGTAAAACACCGAACATTGATTCAATAAAAAGAAATAAGTCGAACATCAACCCAAACATGCCCTCGCATTAAATGTCCAGTCTGAGCTGGCCCTCGTAGTAAATGTCCAGTCTGAGCTGGCCCTCATAGTACATGTCCAGTCTGCACTGGCCCTCGTAGTAAATGTCTAGTCTGAGCTGGCCCTCATAGTAAATCACCAACAAAACCAATAGTATGCGCAAATCCGCACGAAGCACAAAAGCCAACAAAACACCCAATAATCCAGAGTACTTCCGCATTTCCACAAGGAAATGATAGAAACACAATCGACACTCAAGCTTTTAAATACAAGGGGATAAGCAAATCCCAATACAAGGAAATAACATGGAAAACCTCAACAATTCTCCACAATAAGTTCCAGATTTTAGAATTCTCAAAATCCCAAAGATTCAAAACAAATCTTAAGTTCAACACAAACAAGGGTTTCGCAACCTCAAAGAAACGATAATCCAACACAACTCGAATATTAGCTAATCAATTAACGAATGCAACATTCAAGATCAACTCAATGATAATTATCATTCACCACAATGCCAAGAAAGTATAAATCTATAAAACTATACTCATTCCATGATAAAAGTGTATATGAATGCACATGAGTGTGTGTGCGTGTGTTTATGTCTAGCTATCGGCATTCATCCAATAAAGCTATGCATAATGATCCCACTCACCTAATTGGAGATCCACCTTCCTCTCAAGCTACTCTTTGGCTACGCCCTTGCCTCGAGTCAAAGCCTCTTCTCCCTACCAAAGCACCACAAACACAACGTTAGCACAAGCAACACAAGGAAACCCTAGGTTTCCCTCTACCAACAACCTAACCGGCTCTAGGGTTTGCTCCACTAACCCTAGAGGCTACCAAAGAGATCCTAAGGGATTTAGAGCTCTCATCTAACTCAAGGAAACAAGCAAAACAAGAACAACCCACCGGAGTTATTGTAACTCCAAGAACAAGGAAGAAAGCTACTCAAGGGTTTTCTTGAGATCAAAGCCTACAACCAAAGCCAAAGCTTCTCTTAAGATCCACAACCAATAAACAAGCATGAACACAAGGATTAAACTCCTCTCAAGGCTCCAAACAAACCCTAGGATCATCATCCAAAGAAGAAGAAGAAACAAGAAGCAAAGAAGGAAGGAAGGGCTTACCTAGCACAACCAAAGGATTGGTTTGCAAGCTCCATAACCAAGCCAGAAATCTCCTCCAAACCAGCCCTAAACTCTCAAGAATGGTGGAGGAAGAGAAGGGGAAGGAAAGAGGAGTGTTTGGGAGAAGAAATGAAGTAAAATGAAGCCAAAACGAGTTTTTAATAGCCCCACAACGAAGGTGTGCGGGCTATGTGCGGGCTGCGCAGTGCCCGCACGCCCTAGGCAGAAGGATGTGCGGGCTGGTGTGTGGCCCGCACACCAGGCCGCACACCCCTCTGCCTGGGGTGTGCGGCCACCTGTGCGGCCCGCACAGGAGGCCGCACAGCTCCCAAGAAGGGCTGTGCGGCCTGTGCACAGCCCACGCACACTAAAACTGTCTCCGAAACACCCTCAAACACTCGACGAACAACTCCAAAAGCTCGACCAGAAAAATCAAAGAACACTCAATGGGAAAATGACGACAACACTTAAGAAAATCGAAACGACAAACAAGGGCAAAGAGACCGAAACTCCACAGTATTAGGTGCAACCCACAATGGTCACCACCAGGCTCGCCAGTTTTTTCCTCTTATCAAGCCATTTAAACATGTGAAACGGCATTTTTAGCTCTTTCAACAACTATAAAATGGCTAATTTTTTAGGGTATTTTAGTCTTTAAGGCCATAATAACTTTTTTACCCTTCCCAACAACAATAAATGGCTAGTTTAGAAGGGTATTTTTGGAATTAAAAAAATAAAAACCTATAAATACCCCTAAACACTATCACTTTATTCACACCAAATTACTCTTTCTTACTCTAATTCTCAAGCATCCAAGCTCTCTTAGCTCTCAGTTGCTTCAAGTTTCAAGATTTGAAGTTGTAAAATCTGGCTCAAGTGCTTCATAAATTTGGCAATTCCTTAATTGCATTTATACAAAGGTTCGAATTATTTTACATCATCAATTCATTTTAAAATAGTTGAGGTAATTCTAAACTTTTTTTTTTCTAATGGTCAGCTCTCCCAACTTTCCTTCTGACAATGCACCATTTTATTTTTATGAAAATACCCCCACAAGTTTTGTTGATTCAGATCTTGAGCCTATTACTGAATCCCCTAATATGGGAGCATCTAGTAGTAGGTCTCAAACAAGCACAAGAAAAAAGAACTTTTGGGGTATGTCAATTTTATGATATTGTGGAATTTTCGAAGAAAAGGATTTGTGCAGTTTGTATAAAATACAAAAAAAAAAATTCTTGTCAAACTTCCTGGGGGACGAGTCATTTGAAAAGGCATGCTAACAAACATGCTACAAGTCAAAATGATCCTACCCAAACACAAATTTTTTTTTCAAATTTGAATATTGGAACCTTTGTTTTTTACAATGAAAATGCAAGAAAAGAAATTGCAAAAGTTATTGTTCAAGTTGAACAACCTTTTTATCTTGTTGAAAATCCTGCATTTATAAAATTGCTTCTTAGAAGTTTTAATCCAAATTTTAAATCCATTACAAGAACTACTATGAGAAAAATATTGTCTTATTATTTGTGAGGAATATAAAGAAAAACTAATTTCCAAAATTTCTTATGGTTCATGTGAAATTGCTCATACTTCCGATATTTGGTCTTCTCATAATAATTCAGATTTTCTTTGTGTTATTGATAAGTGCTTGTGTTATAGTATCGCGAAGCGCTATTATCTTACATTAAGCATACCTTTTATCAGGTTTTATCACTAAATGTGTGCATTTGTGTTCTCTTGTGCATTGAAGGTATTGTGGAGCCTAATTGGAGAAGAAGAATGAAATTAGGTCGCGTTCGCCAATGTTGGGATGTTCTCGGACCAAGCAAGGAACGAAGCACGTATTTGGACTTGTGGATGTGTGCCAACCTCTTTTGGAGGGGCACAAAGGCAGTCACATTCACAACAAGTCCAATCCGTGTTACTTAGGAGAATCTCGCGAAAGAAGAAGACTTGAAGCAATCGGCGTGACCTACCGTTGCTTGTGTGCCCAAGTAATGGCCTCGATGAAGAACAATGGACCCGGGAGGCGTTTCGGCAAGTTACCAAGCCTGTTCAACTGAAGATTAGTGTTCCAGAGAAGTCACACGGGCGTGTGGAAATTCCACACGGCCGTGTGAGCCATTTTCCAGCCAGACAGAGAAGTCACACGGGCGTGTGGAAATTCCACAAGGCCGTGTGTTTTGCAATTTCAGCCATCCAGTGAAGACACACGGGCGTGTGGAAATTCCACACGGCCGTGTGAAATTAATTTTTCAGCCGAGACAGAAGCTTCACACGGGCATGTGGAAATTCCACACGGCCGTGTGAAGCCCCCGATAAGTCCAATTTTAAAGCCGCGATTCAACTATATAAAAGGGGATTTTTGCAACCTTTTGAGGAATCTTTGGACCTATCTTTTCCCCAACTTTCTGGAGCGCGGCTAGGGTTTCGGAGAGGATTTCGTGGAGGGTCTAGCGCGTCGTCGGCATCGATTTCGAGGTTCGACGTTTGCACAAGACCACGGCCACACCAATTCGAGGGGGTTTTTCATTGATGTCTATGTTTTATGCTTTATTTCTCACGTTGATGAACATGTATAGCTCTATGAGGAGCTAAACCCCTCGTGGGGTATTCGGACTTGTAAACTTTAGGGTTTCTTATGTTTCTTTGACATTGATTATTATGCTTTCCATCGTTGATGAATAAAATTGAGTTTTTAATCTTGATTATCCTTTCATATTGTTTTCCCTTAAACGTGACATAAGGGTTGAGAGCAATCTAGGCTTTCCTTTGGAGGTGTGACAACTCCTATAGGATTAGACTACTCAAGATTAAAGAGGGTTGAGAGGGAGAGTTGTGAGGTAGCAATGTACCCCTTTCCCCTTCGATGTGATTTCTCCCTACCTCCGATTCCTTGATTTAATAGCGGTCGAAATAGAGTGAAGCAATAGGTAGATAAACTCCCCTAGGGCTTAGTTACGCAAGTAATAGAGTGGAGGGTTGTAGTGAATCCTATTTGCTGGGGCTCAATCTAGACTAGGGTTCTTCCACCTGGACCAAAGGGTTAGAATTACGTATAGGAACAGGTTTAATCACTAGGAATCCCTAGAGCATAATGCAACTCCACATAGTGTGAGGTTTAGGCAGATGGACTCCCCTGGGGCTTAGTCATCTAGGTGACAGAGTGAAGGGTGTTGTGAATCCTAACACCGGGCATAGTGTTGGAGTTAGTCACGGTTGTCCTTAGGTTTGGGACCGTGAGTCTTAGGATATCCTCGACTCAATTGACATCAATAGGAGAGTATAATATCATAGTCTTGCACTTGAAACATAGACCCTAGAGGTAGCTTGTCCGGATACCCTCTTTTATTCATTGTTAGTCCTTCTCGATTTTCCTACTTGCACTTCTTTCTTCCATCTCTCTACTTAGTTTATTGCTTTGCATTATTTTCACTCATCAATCTTATTATCGTTCTCCGTATTCTGCATAGCTTAACTAGTGAAACCTTATATTCTATCTCCCTATTCCCTGTGGATTCGACTACCTTCTCACCAAGGTAAATTTATTACTTCGACAAACCCGTGCACTTGCGGGATACACGCAAGGGGTCGTGTCAAGATGGAACTAGCCGACTCGGGGGCAAGCATCAATGTCATGCCCTACACGTTCTTCCAAAAGCTAGGCTTGGGCGAGCCTAGACCTACCCGGATGACACTTCAGCTTGCGGATAGATCGGTGAGGCATCCGAGGGGTATTGTTGAAGATGTGTTGGTGAAAGTGGATAAGTACATTTTCCCGGTCGACTTTGTAGTGCTCGATGTAGACGAGGATGTCGAGGTGCCGCTGATCCTTGGGAGGCCGTTCTTGCGCACTTCCAAAGCTTTGATAGACATGGACGGTGGAGAGCTCACACTTAGGGTTGGGGACGACAAGCTCACTTACCGCCTCGCCGAAGCCATGCGACATTCTCTTGATTTTGATGATGCTCTATATTATCTTGATGTCACTGATGATTGCATTGATGAATATATGCAGGATATGTTTAACCCGGATCCATATGAAGGGTGGCCGGACCAAGACATGGAGACTGAAGAGGAAGAAGTGCTCGCGCTTGTTTCAGTTGAAACAGACATCAAGAAGGAGAAGGAGCTTAGGAAGAAAGTCCTTCGGAGATTGAAGAGGTCGAGACGTCGCCACAAAAAGAACCCCAACAAGAAAGGGGATGAGCATTCACGGAGTAAGGGTGTTTCACCCATGTGTGGTAACAAACTCGATAATTCTCCCTCTACCTTGCAACGATTATGCAATGCTTGCTTTCAAATTATAGGGAAGAGGGCAAATTCCACTCATGAACCTCCGTAAGGTAAGACAGGTACGTCAAGCTAAGTGACGTTAAACAAGCGCTTCTTGGGAGGCAACCCAAGTGTTTTGCAGTTTTTCTAGGACCTAGTTTAGTTTTAGGATTGAATAAAAGTCTTTGCAATAGTGTCCAAATTTTCATGTGCATATGCTGAGTTTTCATGTGGATTTTCGATTATTTACGTGTGCCTTAACGTTAATTGACGAAGTTTGAGTCGGTTGAGTGTGTTTTTGATAGTCTCTGGTCGTGTTTTTTATGGTTTATACAGGCTCTAAGTGTTTTAAAAGAGTTTCTGAATTTTTCTGAGAGTCTGTACAATTTTCTAAATAAACCAGAGAAAACACACGGCCGTGTGTTACCAATTGGAGCTCAACCAGAGAAGACACAGGGGCGTGACTTTGCCCCTGTGAAAAACTTCAGAAGGGGCACACGGCCGTGTGGAATTAACACACGGCCGTGTGAAATTTCGCAGAACTTCAACTCTTTTCCAGAGAGTCCACAGGGGCGTGTGGATGCCCCTGTGAGTGCCACTGTGCTAAGGCACACGCCTGTGAGTGCCACTGTGCTAAGGCACACGGCCGTGTGGGATTTCCACACAGCCATGTGAAAATTCTGCAGGAATTCCCTTTTCATCCTGAGAAACCACAGGGGCGTGTGTGAGCCCCTGTGGGAGAGCTTGTCAAGGCACACGGCCGTGTGGATTATTCACACGGCCATGTGAAACATTTATTGTTTCTCGGGCAAGTCAGAGAAGCCACAGGGGCGTGTGAGGTGCCCCTGTGGACGGCCTTGTGTTCTTGGCCAAGTTGGGCACACGGCCGTGTGGATGTTTCACACGGCCGTGTGAAAATTTTTCAGAGAGCGTCTGTGTTTTCCCAAGAGTCCACAGGCCCGTTTGGGTGGCCCTGTGTAGACCCCTGTGGAGGCACACGGCCGTGTGGAATTAACACACGGCCGTGTGAGGTAGTTCAGAGAATGACCAGAGTGCGCACAGGGGCGGGTGTTGGCCCCTGTGAACCCTAATTTCTGAGGCACACGGCCGTGTGGTTACTTCACACGGCCGTGTGAATTTCCAGAACTTCAAAAGCCGCGCGTTTTTCTTATAGAAATCACTTGTGCCTCTTCATTCTCCACTCTAAACTTCTCTCCTACCCTCTCTATCACTTCCCCGACTTTCTCTGAGGTTTTTGAAGGAATTTGTTCGAGTTTTCCGGCCGTATTACTTTGTTTTTCATCTTCACCGCCGGTGAGACCTTCAGTACCTTTTTCTTCGTCAATTCTTGATTCAATTCGTTCTTTTATACAATTTTGCTTGGTTTGAATGTTTACATTACATACGAGCATGCTTAGAATGAAATTAGAACGAATTTAGATGTAAATTGTGGATTTTTAACCCCACGGCCGTGATGCTTTGCCCGTCAGAAACTCCACACGGGCGTGTGGAATTAACACACGCCCGTGTGTATTTCTGCAGATTGGTTATTTTGAACTGTTTTTGATTGTTTTCTCTTCCAATCTTACAGGAATGTCTTCTAGACCCAGGAAATCGACAGGGAAGCGCCCCCGTGAGCCCACACCTCCTTCAGCAGAGATAGAGTTCAGTATACCCGAGCATCAGGTTCGGTTCGAGCGTTTATCAGGACTCCGTTTTGGAAAGACGAGATATTTGGATTTGAGTATAGTGAGGAGTATTCAGGGGGGAAACAGCGTCGCAGATGAGATTGGCGAGCTGCTCTCAGTCGGTAGCTGGGAGAGATTGATGGTTATCCGGGACTCGGTGATCCGACCGCTCACCTTAGAGGTCATGGCGTCGTTTGAGTTCGACCGGGGGTACAGCAGTTTCACCGAGGGCACCACAGTTCAGTTCAAAGCCCTCGGTCGACATTACAGCCTCAGTATGAGCCAGTTTTCGATCGGGATGGGCCTCTATGAGGAGGCATTTACCGAGACTGAGGAGTATTCTTTACTTCCTACCGACTACCCAGGTACCGTGACACCGCAGCAGGCGTATAGCAGACTTTGTGGTCAGGGTCAGTACGAGCCGGGTGTCTCCAAGGCTTCATGCCTTTCTCGACCTGCCTATAGATGTCTACACGCAGTTATGAGCAGATCTATTAGTGACAGGGGAGACAGTACTGGTGTTCTGAGTCGCCAGGAGCTTCTCTACTTGTATTCGATGGTGGAGAGTGAGCCACTCCACCTGGGGCACATTGTGGCCGACTACATTCGCCATCAGGGCCAGTACCCCAGGGTAGGAGTTATCTTTGCAGGCCCCTACATCACCAGACTTCTCATTGGCCTGGGGCTCCGAGATGGAGTCAGGGGAGCAGAGAAGACGAGTGTACCAGTTCCCCTGGGCACAGATACCTTGAGGATGATGGGTATGATCCGCAGAGGAGGATCAGGGACGTATACATGGATTATACCCCATACAGAGCAGGGCGAGGGGTCCCGGGCAGCATTGGAGCCACCCCCGCAGGACACAGAGACCGAGGTACCCCCCACCGCGCCGGAGCCACCTCCGGTGCAGATGTTTTCACCATCTCGAGGCCAGGACAAACTGGAGCGTCTCGAGAGCGCGGTGGGGATCCTACAGACCGAGGTGGCCGAGGTTAGGGCCACACAGATTTCACAGCACCAGGAGGTGATGGCGCAGTTCCAGAGCTTGCGACAGACCTTCGAGCAGATTGTCGCCTCCTCCTCCTTCGTGGTCCGACCTCGGGTTTCCACTCCACCACCTCCATCTCCCTCAGCACCAGCAGCTCCAGCATCACCAGCAGATCCAGAGCCTCCAGCAGCACCAGAGGCCACCACTCAGGACACCGACGCTGAGGCGTCTTAGATTTTAGATTCTTTTCTTTTATTTGTCATTTCTGTATATCTTTACTTTATTTTGGACTTGTAGTACTCAGAAAGGATTCTCCTTCCGAGTATAGCTTTTATTTTGCTTTTTCTTTTTATCTCGAGTTGTATTCATTGCTTTACATTTTATATACTCGAGTTTTATTGAGCTTTACTGAACCCTCGTTTATGTGTGCGCAGATGGTCTTGGATGTAAGGATTTTAAGGAATAGTCATTGACACGGTCATGGAATCGTGTGTGCTCCATGAACCATTGAGACTCAACTCTCAATGACCTAGCTTCATCAAACGCAACACTTGGAGTTCAGGGGAGTAATGTTTCAATTGCCACTTCCACACTAATTGCTTTTATCGTTTTCACTTATTATTGTGCTTATATGCGTACATTGAGGACAATGTACATCTTAAGTGTGGGGGGGAGTTCACATTGCACACACCTTTACTTGTGCGTTCAATTGCTTATGCTAATGTAGCCTATGGCGGTTCACCTCAGTTGCAACGGTTGTATTCTTATAGTTTAGGAGAATTTTCAACATTGTATCCTATCATACTCTAGTTTTCACTTGAATTTTAGGGAATTTTTGCTCGAATCATCTTAGTACACAACTTACTCTTGGAATCTTTTGGAAACTCAATCTTGAAGTTTTTAAGGACTAGTTTATCATCGTTCTTAGTTTTACTTTGGAAAATGCATATAATAAAAAAAAATATATATATATGGAAAAGAAGAAAAGAAAAAATAAATAAATAAATAAAATATATATATATATATATGGAAAATAAAAAATATATATATATATATATATATATATATATATATATATATGACTTTGTGAATATTTGTTTTGTTTTATGCATTTGGGGTGGAAAGAGCTACCACCTATGAAGTATGTAGCTACTCTCATAAGTCGGATACAAGTTATGCCCTAATGAGAGAAAGAGCTATCTCATGGGATGCGTGAAAGCTACTACCCCGGTAGAAAGAGCTACCTCCTCGAAAGAGTGAAAGCCACCTTTGGCGGCCGCCTAGGAAAGGGCTACCTTCAAGGATGTGTGAAGCTACTACTTCCACCTTTATTTTTTTATCTTTGTATATAAATAAGTCCTTTTTAATCAAAGTTTGAGGAGTACTCGTTGGTTCTCTTGAGTAAGATCGCACACACCAACACGCTTTCGAGTTTTCATCCTTTTTGATTCAAGTTTTTAGCTAGAGCATTGATAACCTTATGCAATGTTTTAATTTTCCCTTACTTGTAGAATGCTTCTTTTGCATACTTTTGGTGAACCTAAGGCCAAGCACTTTCAATTGTTCTTCCCAAGTACTTTCACGTTCTATTTTGCTTGAGGACAAGCAAAAGCTTAAGTGTGGGGGGGTTTGATAAGTGCTTGTGTTATAGTATCGCGAAGCGCTATTATCTTACATTAAGCATACCTTTTATCAGGTTTTATCACTAAATGTGTGCATTTGTGTTCTCTTGTGCATTGAAGGTATTGTGGAGCCTAATTGGAGAAGAAGAATGAAATTAGGTCGCGTTCGCCAATGTTGGGATGTTCTCGGACCAAGCAAGGAACGAAGCACGTATTTGGACTTGTGGATGTGTGCCAACCTCTTTTGGAGGGGCACAAAGGCAGTCACATTCACAACAAGTCCAATCCGTGTTACTTAGGAGAATCTCGCAAAAGAAGAAGACTTGAAGCAATCGGCGCGACCTACCGTTGCTTGTGTGCCCAAGTAATGGCCTCGATGAAGAACAATGGACCCGGGAGGCGTTTCGGCAAGTTACCAAGCCTGTTCAGCTGAAGATTAGTGTTCCAGAGAAGTCACACGGGCGTGTGGAAATTCCACACGGCCGTGTGAGCCATTTTCCAGCCAGACAGAGAAGTCACACGGGCGTGTGGAAATTCCACACGGCCGTGTGTTTTGCAATTTCAGCCATCCAGTGAAGACACACGGGCGTGTGGAAATTCCACACGGCCGTGTGAAATTAATTTTTCAGCCGAGACAGAAGCTTCACACGGGCGTGTGGAAATTCCACACGGCCGTGTGAAGCCCCCGATAAGTCCAATTTTAAAGCCGCGATTCAACAATATAAAAGGGGATTTTTGCAACCTTTTGAGGAATCTTTTGACCTATCTTTTCCCCAACTTTCTGGAGTGCGGCTAGGGTTTCGTGGAGGTTCTAGCGCGTCGTCGGCATCGATTTCGAGGTTCGACGTTTGCACAAGACCACGACCACACTAATTCGAGGGGGTTTTTCATTGATGTCTATGTTTTATGCTTTATTTCTCACGTTGATGAACATGTATAGCTCTATGAGGAGCTAAACCCCTCGTGGGGTATTCGGACTTGTAAACTTTAGGGTTTCTTATGTTTCTTTGACATTGATTATTATGTTTTTCCATCATTGATGAATAAAATTGAGTTTTTAATCTTGATTATCCTTTCATATTGTTTTCCCTTAAACGTGACATTAGGGTTGAGAGCAATCTAGGCTTTCCTTTGGAGGTGTGACAACTCCTATAGGATTAGACTACTCAAGATTAACGAGGGTTGAGAGGGAGAGTTGTGAGGTAGCAATGTACCCCTTTCCCCTTCGATGTGATTTCTCCCTACCTCCGATTCCTTGATTTAATAGCGGTCGAAATAGAGTGAAGCAATAGGTAGATAAACTCCCCTAGGGCTTAGTTACGCAAGTAATAGAGTGGAGGGTTGTAGTGAATCCTATTTGCTGGGGCTCAATCTAGACTAGGATTCTTCCACCTGGACCAAAGGGTTAGAATTACGTATAGGAACAGGTTTAATCACTAGGAATCCCTAGAGCATAATGCAACTCCACATAGTGTGAGGTTTAGGCAGATGGACTCCCCTGGGGCTTAGTCATCTAGGTGACAGAGTGAAGGGTGTTATGAATCCTAATACCGGGGCATAGTGTTGGAGTTAGTCACGGTTGTCCTTAGGTTTGGGACCGTGAGTCTTAGGATATCCTCGACTCAATTGACATTAATAGGAGAGCATAATATTATAGTTTTGCACTTGAAACATAGACCCTAGAGGTAGCTTGTCCGGATACCCCCCTTTACTCATTGTTAGTCCTTCTCGATTTTCCTACTTGCACTTCTTTCTTCCATCTCTCTATTTAGTTTATTGCTTTGCATTATTTTCACTCATCAATCTTATTATCGTTCTCCGTATTCTGCATAGCTTAATTAGTGAAACCTTATATTCTATCTCCCTATTCCTTGTGGATTCGACTACCTTCTCACCAAGGTAAATTTATTACTTCGACAAACCCGTGCACTTGCGGGATACACGCAAGGGGTCGTGTCAGTTATCGTTCATTATATTGATAATAATTGGACTTTGCAAAAATGTATTTTGAGTTTTATTGAATTGGAATACCAACATACCGCAAGTAATATTGCCGGTTATATCATGCGCACTATTAATGAGTATAAAATTAAAAAAATTTACATTTTCAATTACCCTTGATAATGCTTTGGCAAATAATAGTGCCATTGAAATGTTAAAAATGCAATTAAATCCTATTTTTCGAATTTTTTTTCATACTCATTGTGTTTGCCATATTTTAAATTTATGTGTTAAAGATGGTTTAAAAATTATTGACCCTCATCTTCATGGAGTTAGAGAAACTATTTTATATGCAAAAAATTCTTCAAATCGAATGCATGAATTTAAAAGATACTAGATTAAAGACCCGAGCTAACGCTTCAGGGTTGAATATATTCAAAACAAAATATTGCAAAGGTAGCATCAATTTTGAGAAAAAAGAACATTATTAATGTAATTTTTTAAATTATTTTCAGTATGAGAAGTATATTTATAAGATGTGAAGGATTGTCAAATATATTATTCGAATATGTCATTTGATTAAGTATTTCTTTAGGAAAAGATGGATTTGTGGTTTACTTATTTTATTTAGAAAATTAGATTTTTTTTTTAATATATACTTCACATAATAGTTTAGTTATTTTATTTAGAAAATTAAATTTGGTAGTTCATATATATATATAAGTATTACATATAATGAACCAAATCTAATTTATTTAGATTTGTTTGTTATTTAAAAGCAATGTTGTCCTTGAGATGGTATTATACAGGGTCCTTATACTCCCAATTTAGTTTTGTTGCAACCTGTTCATGATGTGGGGAATATTTCTGTAATCATAATTTAAAATAACCAATAATAATGATTGAAATGGAACATTTTGTAAATAGTATTCAAAATTTTATAATTATTACTTTGAGTTTTTCAATCCGTTCCTTTGCATTTGAAGTAGAGATAATAATCTACCATGCAGCTAGGTTGATGAACCCTTCATGTAGAACTTTGTCGATGAATGAAAGCAGCGAATTATAGTATCTGTCAACATTTAGCAAACCAATCTGGAACAAAGCATAAGTTGTTTATCTTTTTTTATAATTTAATGTGTGTATATAAATCATTGAGATCAAATTACCTGTTTATTATGTATGCCTAATTGTGCCCAACTAATTACTTCAAAAAACTCTTCAAGAGTTCCATAACCTCCTGAATTAAAAAAAAAAATACTTAAATGAGTATTTTATTTTATTTTTTTATTTTTATTTTTTGCATTTACAGTTATTTATTGGAAGAAAGTAGATGTAATAATTAATTAGAGAATCTGTGAATTTTAAGTATAATGAGTGATAAAAGAGTGGTAACAAAATGAAAGTATTTTGAAAATGCTATTTTTTTCAATGGTAGATTAGTGATCTATGGTAACTACTAGTAAGCTTTGCGGATGGATAAATAATACAAATTTCATAATAGCTAATTTATGCGTATTTTCAGTGATCCAAATAAGGAAAGTATCTTTCCATTCTATTTCTCATTGAAAGTATGAATTTCAAGCATTAATATATATATTCGATATAAAAACTTGAAAGAAAATGAGTTTTCATTATATGTGATATTAAGTGATAATGAATGAAATTTATATACTAACTTGGCAAAGCAATAAAGGCATCAACATAGCTGCCCATCTCTGTTTTCCTATGGTGCATGTATATAATTGGTTTTACTTCTCCGACAGTGACACCAGCGATCTTAAACTCAAATGGGAAAATGGAAAATAACATACAAATATAATATTATAGAATATGTTTTCATATATGTGGACAAATGCAAGGATATGTTTTTTCATTAAAGGGCAAAAAAAAAAATGTACACATCATAAAGAATGTGAGAAAAATAAAACAATTTATTGTCATACATCTCTAGCCATTAGAGACTTTGGAATAACACTAAATGCATGGATAAAAGATTTTGTTAATAACTTTAGAAATTTTCATTAAATAAATGGAGGTATTTTTCTTATTATATATGATATATTATTTTAAAAATTTTCATGATATAATAAATATCTGTAAATTTCTATATATTTTTATATTATTATCTAAAAAACAAATTTGGAGGATTTAAGTTGTTAATTGTCTTTACATATGCAAGATTTTGTTAAGATTAGTCTTTTATGAGTAGTTTTATGAGTGAAGGGAATAAATACAAATAACACATTGGTAATGTCAGTGTATATTTATGATATATAAATAATTTATTCTATATCTAAAAATATCTAATATTATATTATATAATGAATATGGTGGGAAAAATAGGCTATGTTACATTTGGGACTCTTTGAGAGTAAGAGATCGTGATGGAGCAATTACTTATGGTAGCAATCAAAGAGGAAGGTTTGATACCAATTGTGGATGGAAGTATGGTGGTGATTGTAGGTAGAAGAGGTTGTTACATGAATTACATTGCTCAGAGATTGTTGAAAGGGTTGAAGGTTTATCTAACAATGTATGAAGTTAGTAAAGGGTTTTGTAGCGAGGATGATGCTAATGAGTAACGTCGGAAGGATTCTTAGTGGAAATGATAAGACTTTCATTGCACCAATTTTTTTTCTAGTGGTATTCATTGTGGGGGGAGGGGGGGATTGATTGGGGGTTTGGATCGGCTTATAGCTATTCATGTCTCTGGCGAGCTCATTCTCATGTTGAAAGTAGCTGATGCTATTTGGCTTTGAGTGGTTTGTTATACTTTTTCCTCTTTCATAATTAAAGTATATAATAAACATAATTTTTATAATGTATGGATATATATTTGTATAAGTTGATTACATATTTTATTGTTTTATATTTTTTTTCCTTAATAGATAAATTTATTACATTTATTATTTGAAATAATTTGGATTATATATATATGCTTTGATTTGAAAGTTGCATGTATATAAACCTAACTGATTATTTATTATGCGAAATATTATGCATTTTTGTTTTGATATATTTTCTAAGGTTGGTATAATGCATAGAGAGGGCATGTATAGTGATGGTATGATGAAGAGATGATGAAGATGGAGATGGAGAAGATGACAGGAGAGAGAAAGAGCATAATTAATCAATAATGGTGAAAGAATCATTCCATGTTGTCGTAATTGTGCTCTCTGCTCTGTGTCATCATTATTCTATCTCTTTTCTTCTTCTTCTTCTTCTTCTTCTTCTTCTTCTCTCTCTCTCTTTAACACTCTATCTTCTTCTAGTTTTTATGGTTCCATTCTATATATATTTCTCTTCAAACTTTAGTATATAGTTCATACAAAAATATTCAAACTTGTTATACTTATGGTTTAAGTGCTAAAGTAACAATGGTGTAATCATTTTTGTATTTCTTCTATCTTTTTTCAAAGCATGGAGATTTTTTTTTTGCCAAGTATTAACAAAATTATTCATATTGTTATTGCTTGGATTTATGCAGATAATAACTTGGATCAATACTTCTTAGATGTCACTATCTAGCACTGTAGACACTTTTTTCTTTAGATGGCATTTCATACCAGGATGTGGATTTAGCTAATGCATTTTTTTTTTGTTTATTTGTTTTTCTTTTGCTTTTGTGTGGATGTTAATGTGAAGCGTATTGTCTTTTGTGATTGTAATATCTTTTGTTTGGTCTTTTTCCTTGTTTTAGGTTTTTCTCTTTTGAGTGTTTTTCTTATTAACTTATGTTGTACTTTCTTTAGTTAATAAATTAGTTGTTTGTTTATATATATATATATATATATATATATATATATATATATATATATATATATATATATATATATATATATATATATATATATATATATATATATATTAAAATCATAATGAAAGGATTGCGTCATATATTTATCTCTTATGGTTTTAATTTTTTGGTACATGCACTAAAAATAGTAATTAATCTTTTTTTGAAACAAATTTTGTTCATCACCTTAACTTGAACTTAACATTATAATCATGATGATTTGTTGGCTTTCATGAAATGTTTTAATGATAGATTATAAATAAATTAGGTGTGGGTCAAGGAATTGTAGGCAGGGGGAATTTATTTGATAATCATATATTATATTCATCATTGATCATTATTAAATTTATAAGTTGAATTTATTATTAAAAATAATCTATTTCTATTTGAAAATAATATATATATATTAAATATTTATTATTAAAAACCTGACATGTGCTACTAAACATTGAGTAACATAATATTTGGATGGAATTTAACTTTTTTTCACATAATTAACATATATAATGACATATCTAATAATAACATATACAGTGGGGTTGTTATGCATATAAACGGCGAAGAAATACAAAACGCGCCTTTTGTTACATATTTAATATTATTAGACTTACATTAAAATATTAAACACATAATACTTATACTAAATTAAAATTTATTTTAATAACTAAAGAAACTGATTTTTTTTAAACACATTCAGGAGAGGAATCGTCTATTGAAGCAGATCTGCTTTTCTATCAACTCATATTGCTTTCAGATTATTCTGCTTCATTCAGTCTTATTCTATCCTTCAGCTCTTCCAACTCATTAGTAATCATTGCAAGGCTATCTGATAATATATCGTTAACATTCTTTAGCTCTTCTAATTCATCTTTGACGTCACATAGTTCCATCTCATTCACATCTTTAATAATAATATCATAAATATTTTTTAGATGATTTATGGCACGTAACGCAACATAATTTTCAGTTTTTTTTTTTTTTGTTTTTGCTTCTAATCCAACTTGTGCATGAAATCCATAACTGTCTTCAAATATGATTTTGCATGAAAAACATGGTTTATGGTCTGGATCATGTTTTTCACATGTGTAAATTGTAGGCAATAATCTTATTTTTTCAAAAGTAACTTAAGTACTACCTTAAATTATACATCAACAACAACAACCTGCCCGTCGACTTCCATTTTTTCACCTATTGTGATGTATTAAGAACAGGTAAAAGTTTTCATCAATAAATTGATCTTAAAAACATAACATATGTGTGCGTGTAGCTAAACTTATGAACTATTTAGTAGATGGGACAGAATTTTATAAACTAATTCTATGCTGAGCCAATTATTATCACGTAGAGCATTTTACATGAAGAAAATCTACTTAGCCAAGAATGTTTACATATATAGATATTTTAATAATAAGCAAATAAGTATCCACAAATATTATCTTAACAATCATCATTTGTATAAGATAGGAGAGTAAGGAGTTTGGATTCCTCCAACAATTAGAATGAACAATCTAACATAACCATTTTATTAAAAAAAATAATAATTAAATTCATTCAATTCACCCTACTTGTTTATATTTTTTAAAGAAAATCATTACTTGAAAATATATTTTGTTTAAACTATCATCTCTATAACCATTATATTATATTAAATTATCTTAACTTCTATAAAAAGAATTATAGAAGTTATATATATATATATATATATATATATATATATATATATATATATATATATTCTGGTTATATTATATTATTTATAAAAGGGATATGGAAAGTTATATTAAATAAATACATAATTTAAATTTGTCAACAAACTCTTTTTTTCCACTTAAGCATTCAAGGAAAATATATCTTGTTTAAATTCTTATCTTTATAACCATTATATTATATTACATTATCTTAACTTCTATAAGAAGAATTATATAAGTTTTATTAAAAAAATACATATTTTTTTTCAAAATATATATCAACCGGTTATATTATATTATCTATGAAAGAGATATAAAAAGTTTTATGAAAAAAATACATAATTGCAATTTGTAAACAGACTATGTTTTAATATATATATCAACTAGCTATATTATACTATTTATAAAAGAGATATGGAAAGTTTTATTAAAGAAATACATAGTTTAAATTTGTCAACAAACTATTTTTCCCCCCTTAAGCATTGAAGGAAATATATCTTGTTTAAATTATTATCTCTATCCATTATATTAGATTATCTTAACTTCTATCAAATGAATTATAAAAGTTCAAATATATATATATATATATATATATATATATATATATATATAGAGAGAGAGAGAGAGAGGGGATAAATCATCTGTGGACGTCCATAGATAAAAAATCTATAGATATCCATTATCAACCGTTTGATCTAGGGGTGTATTTGAGCTGAGCCGTTCGTGAGCGGCTCGGTGTTCAACTCGATTAGGGCTCGTTCGTGTTCAACTCATATTGTAAACTAGCCAAGCTTGAGCTTCATTTTCAAACTCGATTAATAAATGAGCCAAGCTTGAGCTTCATTTTAAAGCTCGATTAATAAATGAGCCAAGCTTGAGCAATCGAAAGCTCGGCTCGTTTTGGCTCGTGAACACGGTTCACGAACAAAACTCGTGAACAAACTCGTTTATATAAATATATATATATTAAGGTGTATATGTGACTATGTCGTTATTGTCAACTTGAGTAACACATATAGGGTTGTAAACTACTATTTGAAGGCTGAGCTCGTTAAAAGCTTGGGTCAGCTAGTTCATTAATTTAAATGAAAAATAAAAAAAAATCAAGCCTTAATCAAGCTAATGAGACAAAATTGAGCTCAAGCATAAAGCTCAAAATAAGCTCGTTTAGAGCTCGAGCTCGGTTAAAATAGTAATGAGCAAAGCTTGAGCTTAAAAAATGAAGCTCGACGAAAGCTTGGCTCGAGCTTGAGCTCGATTAAATAGTAACGGGCCAAGCTTGAACAAGGCAAAGCTCGGCTCAGCTCGGCTCATTTACAACCCTATAGATCTCAATCCAACAGCTAACAATGATGAACTATAACTACTATAGATCATGATCAACTGTTCATCAATGTCAGCCGTTGGATCGTGATGCAACAGCTGATAATTGGACATCCATAGATTTCTTATCTATGGACGTACACAGATGATGTTTTGCCATATATATATCAACCGGTTATATTATATTATTTATAAAAGAGATATGGAAAGTTTTATTAAAGAAATACATAATTTAAATTTGTCAACAAACTATTTTTTTCCACTTAAGCATTAAAGGAAAATATATCTTGTTTAAATTCTTATCTCTATAGCCATTATATTATATTACATTATCTTTAACTTGTATAAGAAGAATTATAGAAGTTTTATTAAAAAAATATTTTTTTTTCAAAATATATATCAACCGGTTATATTATATTATCTATGAAAGAGATATGAAAAGTTTTATTAAAAAAATACATAATTACAATTTGTAAAAAAACTAAAATTTTCCCACTTAAGCATAGAATACAATTTGTAAACAAACTAACAGTTTCCCACATAAGCATATAAGGAAAAATATATCTTGTTTAAATTCTTATATTTTAGACTTAATGTAGAGAGTGTTAATTAGATAATTATCTATGAAGTTTTCACAACTTCTTCCAATGTAATTACTAAGATGACTATATGCAAAGTGCTAGTGAAAATTAATTTCAAAAAATTATTGTCATTGAAAGCTATTCTATTGCCAAAATGTCCTTGCAGTTCAAACATTAATATTATTGGCCAAATAAATATCACACTGATCATGTTTCTCATTAGTATCATTTATATAAAACTTTCATCACTGTTTTGTCAAAAAAGAACATAATGAAATGAATATCAAGAATGTTATTTATTAACATTATCCAATAAAAAAATCATACATATAAAATGTACCTAATTTTGGATAGCTCAATTTGTCAGGGTGTAAGATGTGTATCATTGATCAAATCCAAAAAGCTCGCACTTTCCTACAATGCAATGAAGTCACATACTTTTATAATTAACAATAAAGGATAAGTATTTTTTCCCTATATTAGTACATAAAAAGTCACAAAATTTCAATTATTGTGAAGATGTCAACAGCGTCACATGCAAAGAATCACATCAAATCTTCTCTGCGGTACGTGTCAAATCTTTGCAAAAATCACATCATCTCTGTATAAGTACATAAAAAGTCAAAAAGTGGGGACTACAAACATGAATTCAATTTGGAAATATAATTAAAATCATTTTAATAAAAGAAAAAGTATTGGATTTTCAAAGATAAATCACTAATTTTTTATCAAAAGAGTACTACCCTTTTAACGTGTCAATCAAGCAGCCTATTTCAGTAAGTACAACAATCTTATTTCCAGTATGTTTCATTCAACTTCATAAGGAACCCTTTTTATGCAAAATCTATGTATATTAGTTTAAAATGTCAAAATCTATGTATATTAGTTTAAAATGTCAACAATAGTGGCTCAATAATGCTGGTGAATATGCCAGAAAATTACATCAAACATAATTTTTAGCCAACTATGTATATTAGTTTAAAATGTCAACAATAATGGCTCAATAATACTGGTGAATATGCTAGAAAATTCCATCAAACATAATTTGTAGCCAACTATGTATATTAGTTTAAAATGTCAACAATAGTGGTAAAAAATGTTGGTGAATGTTGTACATAAAAATAGTGTTATATCATCATGCATTTAGTTAGTAATCCATCACCAATCATGCATACTTCCTAGCTTTCTTAACTATTTCCCCTCCTTCTACACAATCTACTTCTTTTTAGTTGTTTTTTTGTAGAAAGCTGGAGCTGACTGGGAGATAGCTGGAGACTGAGGATCATTCTGGAGAAAACACAACTCGCCTATGGCCAGTGAAAAGTACTTGTGGTCTGAAAAGCAGGAATGGGGCCCAGTTTCTATCTATGGCTTTAAAAAGGCAACTTTAGGGTTCTTTTAGGGAGGAGAGACGGAGGGACAGTGGAGGCGGCTAGAGAGGAGAAAAGAAAGAAGTTCTAAGGCTCTGAAAGGGGCTGAAGAAGGAGAACAAGACTGAAGAATTGAAGAACAGATTTTGTGGCCATCATAGGGAGTTTTCTCAGCTTGTTGTGTTGTGTTGTGTTAGCTTTTATTCTTACTATATTTCTTTGTAACTGAGACATGGAGTTGTAAAATTTTCTTTAGGTTTGGGATTAACCCAAAGCAGTAGTTGTTTGATGTGTGTTACATTTGTATGGATCTTTTATATTTAATGGCAGATTTCTTGAGTTGACTTTGGATTTGAGTAATTTGACTTGTAAGTGTGAAAGCCTTACTTGTTTTATCCTAGAGATCAAGGTTAACTAAAAGGTTAACCAAGATCTTTGAACCTCCTAAGTCACCTTGAATCTACTGAAAGGTAGTTCTTGAGGGTTCTTCATATAACCATTGTTCTTATTTAGGTTTTGAAAGGGTTTGTCTACCACGAAGTAGGAGACAGCCTAATTAGGACAAACTTGTCATCTCTTGAAAGAGAGTGGCAAGTATTCTAGGATTATCACCCTTCAAGTAATCTGTCCAACCTAAGTTTTGATCCAAACACTTCATTCACTACTCTTTGTGGTGAGTTCCAAACCTAAGTTCATCCAAACTTGAATCCCAGTCCACATTCATACCTGCTTGTGTTTCTTATTTAAGTATTTTCTATCACTTTGTTATTTTCATTCTCTCAACTTTTAATTGTCTAGATAGCCTATCATTGCATTAGATTGGTAATCACACTTGGTCCTCGTGGGATCGATAACTTAATACTACTTGGCAAAACCGTGCACTTGCGGTTGTGCAACAGTGAATTTGCCAGAAAATCACATCAAATGTTTTAAAAATATTTTCTTTTTTTCCTCACATGTCTGTCACACCCCATGCATTTTGTTTCAATTTTCCTCACAAAAAAAAAGATAATCTACACTTAAATATCAACATGTTAGCAACTACAGTCATATGCAATTATTTTTCATATACATCCACAAATCACAATGGAATGACCCACATCCTGTATTTGGTAGAGAAAAAGAGTTCAACATTGTTAAACCAATGATTTTAAAATGTAACCGCTGCAAGATACACAAACATCCTAAGAAAAACAAATTAAAAAAAAAACTACCTGTATCTTTCAACTTGGTTTGGTCACCATATTATTAAGCCCTCAACTAAGTTTAATTTGATCTTCTCCAAACTTAACCACAATTCATTTATGAAGGCAGAATGCCACCAAAAATCAATATTAAATGGCCAAAACATCATAAAAATGCCATTAAAACCAAGGGGAAAAAAACCCTACTCGGAAAAAAAAAATCCAAATTATCAAAATCAAGGGAAAAAAACCTATAAATCTCCAGAACGCCAGAATGCCACCAAAAATCAAAATTATATGACCAAAATAACATAGAAAATTCCATTAAAACCAAGAAAACTTCTAGAACACCAAATCCCACATAACCAAACGTCATGAAATCTCTTCTAAATAAATTTATTTTGAGAAACACAGTGAGAGATAGAAATCTATATCTTCTAAAAGAGAGATCGAAAGAACTCCACTGGTAGAGAGATCGATGAGAATTCTCATTTCAATAAATCAAAATTATTTCAAAAATGGTTGCCAAAACATGCCCTTGATTTCAAACCAAAAATTACTAATTTTATTTTAAAAAAACTATAATTTTCCCCTTCAATCAAGCCACCATGCCATTGGCACATCCAAGGTCATTCTCAATGAATACAAATACTTGATTTCATAAAACAAACATGAAGAAAATCACCTGTTCGGCCTTGTATATGGCGGGCCTTGTCGAGCCTCATGATATGAATGATGGGAGATCTTTGTCAACCATGCGACCAACGAATCTCTCCGGAGTGGTAGTGCCGACACTGAATGTGTTCTCCAATTCCTCTCCCATCTCGCCATCGTTGCTCATGAGAGTGAGAGATCCAGCTGTCGGTGGCTAGGGTTTGAAAAACAAAGGGAGTGAGAGATCCAGCCGTTGATTACAAAGGGAGAGAAGGTGAGAAATCCGACCGTTGATTGTAGTGGCTAGGGTTGAAAAACACAATAACAAATTTGGAAAATGTTGAATCAATCAGAGCTATCCAAATGTCCATCAAACGCAAGCTCTTGAGAAATAGTTTTTTTGGGGGATAGAATTAAGATGTAGTATATATTGTAAGCAAATGGGAAAAGAAATATAAGAAATTTATTTTCCGATGTTGCTCATAGGTGGAATTCAACTTATACAATGTTGGATTGTGCTTATGATTATAAAGATTTGCTTACAATGTATTGCCATGAATATTTTCCTTAAGTTGGACTTACTAATTATGATTGGGAAATTAGTTATTTGATGAATGAGTTTTTGGACATTTTATTACCACAACTATTTTTTTCCTGGTGTTTATTTTCCTACTACTTTTATGACTATTTATCAATTGTATTATATTAGTGAAAACTTTTCAAAATATTGACATGATTCTAATTTTTCTCCCGTTGTTGCTCTTATGGAATCGAAATTTTAAAAAATATTTTGCAGAAATCGACCCTCTTCCAATTTTATCGATGATTCTTGATCTACGTTTTAAAATTGATGGCACTTTTTGTTAAATTGATTCTTATGATGAAAGCATGAGACTTGATCATTCTCTTTATAAAGATAATTATTGTTGTTTGTGTTAGAGTTATATTATGATTTATATTTAGTTAATGGGCCATATTGGGCTCATACCACAAAACCCTAATATTTCTCAATATATATCCTTGTACTCTTTTATCAATGATATATCCAAACTATTTTTCCTATTCTCATATGGTACCAGAGCACTGGGTTAGACCCTAGAGGCCACCCAAAACCCTAGCCGCCGCCGTCGTCGTCGCCGTTGCCAACAAACCCTAGCCTTCAATCTGCCACCGCCGCCGCCGCCACTTCTACCGCTAGCCATCGCTCATCTCTTGCCGTTCCCGTTGTTCTATGGGCACTTGGTGATGTTCCTCAGCCATCACCAGTGATGCCCTTGTCTTGTTGCTGAAGGATTTGTCTTTTCGTCATCATGTCTTCGTCTCATGGGCGTGGTAAACGCTCCTCTCGTGGTGGTCGAGGAGCTGACTGTGGTGATTCTCGGGGTAGGTTTGTGTGCACCTTTTGTCGACGGACGGACCACACTGAGGATCGTTGCTGGGATAAACATGGTCGTCCGGTAGTGGTCAATGCTAGTACAGAGTTGGCCAATCCGTCACCTACTTCTGGTGCTGAACAGTTAGTCACTATCTCTCAGGCTGACTTTGCGCGGTTCCAGCAGCTACAAGGCACAGTTTCTCATGCCATAGTCTCTTCTCCTATTTTCTCAAGTAATGCCTTTCTTGCTTCCAGGGACAGTTCCTGGATTATTGACTCCGGGGCTTCCTCTCACATGACAGGTACAAAATCTTTTTTTCAAAATCTTTCTCCATTTGTTTTTCATTCTGTGGCAATTGTCGATGGACGATCTTGCTTAGTATCCGGAGAAGGAATTGTGCAGGCTTCCTCTTAGCTTAAACTAACTGATGTTCTTTTCGTGCCTGAATTTCCTGTCAACTTGCTATCTGTTTCTGCGATCACTAAACAGTTGAATTGTAGTGTTACCTTTTTCTCTTTTCACTGCACTTTTCAGGATCTGCGGACGGGGAAGAGGATTGGTTTGGGGCGTAATCGTGGTGATGGCGTGTATACGTTGGTGTATGATGATATTCCTTGTGGTTTGGCAGATTCTATTTCGGACACCGAGTCATCACTCATGTGGCACTGTAGATTGGGTCATCCTTCTCTTAGTCGTCTTCAACAAGCTTTGCCTTGGATTAGGGTCGAGTCATTTCAATGTGAGTCGTGTCAATTGGGTAAGCATCATCGTGCTACTTTTAAACGTTCTACTCTAGTGTCCAGTCAATCGCCATTTGATCTTGTTCATTGTGATGTTTGGAGACCTTCTAGAGTCGTTTCTATTTATGGTCATCGTTACTATATTGTGTTTGTTGATGATTTTTCCCGAGTATCATGGGTATATTTGTTAAAAGACCGTCAGTCGATTGTTGATGTCCTTAAAAAATTTATTTTGGAAATACAAAATCAGTTTTCCACTGTTGTCAAATGTCTTCGTACTGATAATGCTTTAGAATTTGTATCTTCTGCTGTGAATTCTTTGTGTGCGTCCTATGGGATTATTCATCAAACCACCTGTCCACACACCTCTCAGCAGAATGGGGTTGCTGAAAGAAAGCATCGTCACATCTTAGATGTTGCACGCACTCTCTTAGTGGAGCGTAATGTCCCTAGGTATTTGTGGTATGATGCTATCTTAACTGTAGTATATCTTATTAATCGTATGCATTCTGCACCCCTAGGAGGAGAGGTCCCTCTACGTCGTCTTCTTCCTGATACTGAGTTGTTTCGCTTGTCTCCTCGTATTTTCGGTTGTGCTGGTTTTGTTCAGGATTTAACTCCTGGTTTGGATAAGTTGTGCCCGCGTGCACTTAAATGTGTCTTTGTCGGATATTCCCGCACCCAACGTGGATATCGTTTGTACCACCCGACTAGTTGAAAATATTATGTGCCCATGGATGTCACGTTTTTTGAGTCTCAATCTTTTTTTCTGACTCGGATTCTCACGATGTGTTGACTACGTCGTCTGATATTATTCTTCCCATTCCTGTTTCTGTTACTCCGCTTGTGCTTATACCTAGTGTGATGCCTCCTCCAGTAGATCCAAATAATGGTTGTTTTGGACAGGTTTATCATCGTCGCCAACATGTACCACCGCCAGATTCGGCCCCTCCGATCGTCTCCCCGAATGATGCAGATCCATCTCTTGATCGTCCCATTGCTTTTCGCAAAGGTATCTGTTCTTGTACCAAACATCCCATTTTACTTTTTGTTTCTTAGGATAATCTTCACCGGTCTTTCCGTACCTTTGCTCTTTCCTTGTCTGCTGAGTCAATCCCCAGGAACTACCAGGATGCACATCTGCTTCCACAATGGCAGATTGCAATGGATGAGGAAATGGAAGCCTTGAGATCTCGTTGTACATGGGAGCTCGTGTCTCGCCCTGTAGATGTCAGCGTTGTCACTTGTCGATGGGTCTTCTCTGTCAAGCATAAAGCTGATGGTACAGTTGATCGCTATAAAGCCCGGTTGGTAGCCCGTGGTTTTACTCAGACTTATGGTGTTGATTATGCTGAGACTTTTTCACCGGTTGCTCGTTTGAATTCCATTCGCATTCTACTATCGATAGCTATAAATCAATCATGGGCCCTCTGTCAACTCGATGTGAAGAATGCCTTTCTCTATGGAGATTTAGTTGAGACTGTGTTTATGGAGCAACCTCCAGGGTATGTTGCTCAAGGGGAGAATCTAGTCTGCAAGCTAAAAAAAAGCGATATATGGTTTGAAACAAAGTCCTCGTGCATGGTTTGATAAGTTTAGTGTAATTGCAGTTGCAGATGGTTTTCGCAGGTGCAATGTGGATCATTCTGTGTTCTATAAGAGACTTCATCTGCATGTGTTGTACTTGCGGTATATGTTGATGACATCTTGTTGACTGGAAGCGATCGTCAGGGCATTCAGAGAACTAAGGAGCATTTACTGAAGCATTATGTTACACGAGACATGGGACGACCCAGATACTTCCTTGGTATTGAGTTTGTATATGCCAAAGGAAAGATGACGCTCTCACAACGGAAGTATGTGTTGGACTTACTTGAAGAGACTGATTTATTGGGTTGTAAACCAGAGAGTACACCTACTAAGCAGTCACCACCCTTTTGGGAGACATCTTCCCCATTTCTCAAAGATCCGGGCCAATACAAGCATCTGATTGGAAAACTCATTTATTTGATAGTTACTCATCCTGATATATGTTACGCAGTTGGACTCCTAAGTCAGTTCATGCATGAGCCATGAGAAGTTCACTGGCAAGGTGCTCTGAGGGTTCTTGCATATGTTAAAAGAGCTCCTAGCAAAGGTCTTCTCTATAAGAATTATGGTCACCTGGACGTTGCAACCTATTCTGACTCAGGTTATGCTGACGATAGAGGAGACAGAAAGTCTACGTCAGGCTTCTGTACGTATGTTGGTGGAAACTTGGTTACTTGGCGAAGCAAAAAACAGAATGTGGTTTCAAGATCGAGTGCAGAAGCAGAGTACAGATCGATGGCACAGACAGCTTGTGAGATGGTTTGGGTACAGTCTCTTTTATCTGAGTTGGGATTTCCTATCACAATACCTATGCATATATTCTGTGATAACCAGGCCGCCATCTTCATTGCAAATAATCCAACGTTCTATGAGCGTACCAAGCATGTGGAGGTTGATTGTCATTATGCACGTGATATGGTACTAAAAGGAGTTATCTCTACGCCATATACCCAGTCATCTGAGCAACTAGCGGATATCTTCACCAAGGGTTTAAATGTTAAAGTCTTTAGTAGTTTATGTAACAAGCTGGGCATGCTCGATATATATGCTCCAACTTGAGGGGAGTGTTAGAGTTATATTATGGTTTATATTTAGTTAATTGGCCATATTGGGCCCATACCACAAAACCCTAATATTTTTCTATATATATCTTTGTACTCTTTTACCAATGATATATCCAAACTATTTTTCCTATTCTCACAGTTTGCTTTATGAAATGTATAATGAATATAATGCAATATATCGAAATAGACGAACTTCAAATCTGCAACACATCTTGTAAATATGATTAGAAGAAAACTTGCATATGGTGCTTTTTCGTTCTTCTTCCTCCTCCTCTAATGCTTGTTCTTTGCATGAATTAAATCTTATTTTAAATAATAATTTTAATGATTTTCTTACTTCCAAAGAAATTAACACTTTTAATATTTTATCATGGTGAAAAGCACAAGAACATAATTATTTTGTGTTAACCGCTATGCATGTGATCTACTAACCCCATTGATGTCTACTGTAGCTTCATAGTCTTGTTTTAGTACAGGGAAAAGGGTACTTGATGATAAGAGGAGTCAAGTAAACCAAGTAACAGTGCAAATGTACATATATTTAAAGGATTGGTTAGATGCAAAAAACAGATTACAAGAACAATAGGGACATGATATATATAGTGATACCGGAGAGGATGGTACACTATTCGAGTGTCAACACTTATTGATGAAGAAATAGACTAATGGAGTGATATTTGAAATTTGACATTTTCTAAAAAGTTTTATAAAATTAATATGTGCTTTTTTTTTTTTTGTAGGTTTTAAATAAATGATAATGTTTTTTTTATAACTATTTGTAATTTATTTATTTATGACATAGTTAGTTTTTTATAATTTGTTTGTCTTTATTTTTTCATGTAATATTTTCTAATTTCATATTAATTTTTTAGTATTTTAAAGCATTTTTTGAATTTATTTAATTTAAAATTATAATTAAAAAAAGAAAACAGGCCGGGTGGTTCGGCACGGCCCCAACCCCGCAAGCGTGGGCTGTGCCTCGGGTTGGGCCGATGCCCACTGTATGGTGGGTTATGCTGGCCTGACACGAATGGAAGTTGGCCCGGCCCGGGCCATGCAAAGCTAAGGTTGTTAACTTATCTCGGGTCCAATGAGAACCCGATTCTTCACCTTGACGATGCCCTGACTAAAATTCAATAAATGGGTCAAGACTAGGGTGGGGATGTAAATCTCTATCGGCGCCAGGACTAGGCCGAGAAATTCCTTCTTTGTCCGAGTCCCAACCTGAATATATATTTTTAATATTATATATATAATATTAAAAAAATATTTATATTAAATATACCTATATTATTATTATTAAAATTATATATTTGCTATATTTAATAGAAAAAAAATTGGGAATGGAGAATCCATGAACCCAGGTAATCTCCACTGGGACTGCGACGAAAGTTTTTTTTCTTCAAATCTGGTTCTGGGGACGGGTGAGACATGGGTTTGGCAAGTTGAGGTTGGAGCCGGGAAAACATTCCCGAATCCTGGTTCCATTTACATCCCATGAATCAAAGCTCTATTCCTTGAACCCAACAGAGCATTAATACACATTTGCAGACAAACTTTTTGACTCCATCCGGTAAAACGTGAGCTGAAAAATCCACGGAAGAAAGGTAAGAATTTTTGGGGACCATGCAACTGAAGGAACAAAAAGAAAGAAACAACAAACCCCAATAAGAAAATCCTTCCCACTACTTGGTGGTGGGGTTGCAGTTGGTGAGAGAGACGGGAAAAAGCTAAGAGGGAAGGCTCTCTTGCAAGCTTCATATTAAATAAATACTCCAATTATATATGCCATAATTTTTTGAAAAATTATTTAAAAGTCCTGCTGCATTTAATTCTGATCTAATCTTTTTGTTATGAGAATTCTTTATAAATCTCATAAAAAATTTTAATATTAAAAATAGAATATTGTAAAAAATTCCAAGAAGGAGTTGTTGGAAATTTAACATAATTTTTTAATCGAACCCATGAGAAATTAAAAGGTTGGAATAGTAATTTTGCTAGTTTCCGGACTGGCAAGCAATTATCTAAAAATTCAATGTTTTTTTAGTATTTAGAAAATTAAAGGGATTGTTTTATAAAATTCAAAATTTTGTCAGGGACTTGTTTTTGTTACTTTACTCTTCAAAATTTTAACTATTTTACTGGAGCTAGACCAACCGCTACCTAATTTTGACCTGTTTTCTAGAGAGAGAGAGAGAGAGAGAGAGAGAGAAAGAGAGATAGATGAGAGAGAAAGAGTTGGGAGGGTTTGCAAGTGAAGACGAGATCCGTGAGGTGGCCGCTGCAGTGACAGGTGGGAGAGCCTTGGCCATTTCATCCTCTTCTCCTACCGCTGCTGGGAAACCCTTCTTGTTGTTCTTCCTCTACAGATCGCTGCTTGTTGACTCGATCGGGAGCTGCCGGCGGTCGATCTGATGCCTAGTGTCCTGGTTGGGACCGGATGACGTCCGCTCCGGCCGCCGCGCCTCCTTTCGAGCGCCACCGTGCTGCCTCTTCGAATACGGTGATGCCCTTTGTCATTGATTATCAATGCTCTACATTCTTTTGTTTTTCGTTGCTGAGTTGAGAATTTGTGTTGTGCATACTGGAATTTTCGGGTATTTAGTTGAGGGGTGTGAGTTTTTTCATAGATTTTGAAGAGATTTGAGTGTTTTATGGTTTTACGCTTGAGAAAGGTTGACCAAGTGGATGATTTTTTCTTAAATGTGACACCTTGAGGTTTTTGCATCATGATGACGGTGCTTTTGGGAAAAAGGAAAATTGAGGCTATCCCAGCAAATGTTGGTTGTTGTAGCTCATGAATGTGTTTTAGTTGGAGGATTAAGACTTGTTAGGGAACAATGTACTTCTTGTGGTTGCTCTTCTAATCATGGCACACTAAAACTACGTCTTTGATGGGAGGGAAGTCATTTGTTTACATGTAGCAGCTAGTCTTTCCATCCACAATTGAGTCCTGTGGGTGATATAGAGTGATATGCTTGCCATAATGACAGACTGAGTTGAGAGCTCTTCAGTGGTACAGGTGTCCTTGATGAAATGAAGTTGATCAGGAGGACATTGTAAACCATATAACTTGATTAGCAAATGGAGCAGTGTTTTTAGATGCTTGCCAAATTTGTACATTATGCATCTGTTATTTTGGTTTGTTTGTTTTCTTTGTTGTTTTCTTAATGATAATTGATAAAAGCATGCTAATTTTGGCACACCCTGGTCTGTTAGATAAAAAGAACATCTGTCACCTGAATTTGTGGAATGTAGATTCATCAGATTTGCAAGGGTGACAAAAGCACTAGCTCATCAAGTATAAAGTTTTCCATCAAAAACCCTTCCCATGTTTTCTGATTATCTAGTAGATCTCCTTAATTTACATCTGTTTAAGTTTTTAATCTTTCATTTCATGTGTTTCTAGTCATTTCAATTAGAGGCAGAGGATCATACATGAGTTGAATGCTTTTTAGCTATTTTCATTGTCTACCATAAAAGTTTTGATTGTAGATTCATTTTAGTCTACTTTTAAATAAGAATAAAAGTTCATTTGCTTCCTTTTGTGGTAATGGTGTTTCTTACATGGCACTTTATGGGAAGTAAAACTAGCTTCCCTATTTTCTACTATCCAATAATGAGTACTTTGGTAGTTGGAGCTATATCTTCCTCTTTGGGCAAAGTAGAATAAGGATAAGAAGCAGGCCCTTCCTTTTGGGTCTGGGTTACACAAAAATATGTCTATTGTGATTGAAAAATGAAAAAATTTTGACAGGGTCTTTTGCTTTCTCAATCAATATGCTCACCTCACATCGTGGCCATCAAATCTATTTTATAGCAGTAAGCACTTCCATATTCTATGAGGGGCCAAACCATCCTGGGGTTGATAGCCAGAGGAGCTGTACCCATTGGTTTTATCCTCTACATTCATCTTCATCATAGCAAACTCCTGTGAGAACTAAGATAACTTGAGTTTCATGCCTTCCTTTCTGATTGGATTCCTTTTTTGGGTGCACGGACTTCTTTCTATTAAGCATTTTGAACACTATTCAGGGGGTGTGGGATTCTGCAGATCTTTTGATCTGTTTGGTGTATTTTCGTTTGGACAACTTTTCATATGTTTCTTTTAAATAAACCCTTTGTGTATCTGTATTCATATTCCTGTTCTTGGCTTCCCTTTACTATATGAAAACCCTTCCAGAACTATATCAATCTGCATGATCTGTTTGGTGACTGATGTTTATGGATGTTCTCAATGCCAAATCAAAACAATCTGGCATCTGGTAGAACTCCATGTCTTTCAATGCTTATTGTAATCTTCTCCAAAAGGAACTTTTGCTTTTAGCTTATAGCAGAAACCAGTACTGCTTGCTGTTTTGAAGCAAATATGTTTTAACGTTGTTCTATAACCAAAATTTTGCAAGATATGGCTCATTTTCATTTTGTTTTTAATCGTGTCTACTGAAATGCTGATTTGCAGTGTGAGCAAAGACTCCATTATTCTGCATCAAATTAGTAAAATACAAGTTTAGCAAGCTTACTGACCATATTTTAGTTCCTGGACATTGATTTCATCTTCTAAGTTATTAAGATCACTATTGCTCCTTCTCCCATGCTTTTGTTCCCTCTTTGTGTTTGTGTATATAAACTATAAGGGATTTACTATCTAGTTCTGATACAACATGGTCTTTTTTTTTTTCTTTTTATAATTTTAAAATTTTATTTGTTTTATTTTTTATTGGAAACATTTAATGCATGCTTGGATCGAGGAAATAAGGCCGAAAGAAGAAAAGAAGGAAAATGATTTCTTCAAAGTAGGACACCCAATTAAATAAATGAACTGTATTGTTGAAAATTTCTTTTCTTTTCAATTATCATTTTTGATGATTTTTTTTTTGTTTGTATTTTCTCTATTTTTCCTCAACCCAAATGTACCCAATACCCATATCTTTTCATGCTACTCCAGCCTAGTCTGAAAATAGCTTGGTATAAACACATTAAACTAAAGAAACTTGTATTTTTGAAGGTAAACTACCAGTGCCAATAGATTATGGTGGAATGGTAGCAAAAATTAGCTGATCGAAGATCTTCTGTTGTTTTTTTTTCTCAAACCATATTTTTAAATCCTTTGCCTCTTGAGAAATTTGGTTTTATCTTTACCCTCCATAGGCATGATTAATGGGATTCAAGGCCAAGTTTTGTTTGTACTGGTTGAACTTGGTATCAGCTTCAGAGTATGTTAGGTTTATTTTCTGAAAGAACTTTGGTGTGGCCAAAGTCACTGCATAACAGAAAGAAAAATTTAAAATTCATGACTTCAGGAGCAGCTATTATTTTTATGCTTTCACATTGCAAAAGGACTAGTAAAATTATTTAAGGGTTGCAACAGTCCGGAAAATGTTTTGGTTTTTCTCAAGTAGATTTCTCAGCAGTGTCCTTATCATCTGTAAAGCTGGCAGACCATTGTAGAATGTAAAACATGTTAATTTTGAACAATCTTTCAGTTCCATAGTAATCTGTACGTGTTTATGTTAGTCACTTTTTTTTTCTAACTTCATTCACAGGTGTTCAAGAGTGGACCGCTGTTCATATCATCTAAAGGTTAGCTTTTCTTCTTTTTGTCTGCAATCCTGTGATTTTATCTTTTGTAAATATGCATTAGATCAAAAGGATTCTGTAATAGTGTAAAAATATTGCAGCATACAACTATAATGAACTTGGCAAAAGTTATTTGTGTATTGAACTTAGCTATTTAGTATTTTCAACATAGAAGCCACTTCAGTAATGATGCTGTATTTATAAATAAAATCCATGTAATTGTTAGACTTTGCAAATAATGCCAATAGACAAAGGGCATCAAGGCTAATAATTGGTTTAATCCTTTTGAAGTTTGAGTTTAGGAGTGGGAAGAGAAATCATATACACTGAATGTTAACTCAAAGAATTCTCCAATGCAAATTTAGAAGAAAATGTTGGTAAACAAGCTTTTGGAAGACTTTTTCTTTGACTTTGTTGTTTTGTTGAATATGAGTTGATTAAAGTTTCATATGTCAAAGAAATTGAAGCCGAATATGATTATTCTGTAGCTTTCTTGGTAGAATTAGTAGATAGAATTGTTAAGAGGGAGTTAGAGAAAAATTAAATATAGGAAATATAACAATATGAATTGACTTTAATGTATCATAGATGAATAGCTAATGAGAAACTTGTAGATTTTTAGAGGAAGGGGTTGAATTTTCCTTATTTTGTCTATTATACGAGATTAAATTACTCTATGAAGCTTAAATTAAGTACCTACACAAAGTGATTAAATGAATGCATCATGGGAAACACCCTTTTATGTTGGAGACTTTATTGAACATTGTAGGATAATGCTATATCACTTTAGAGTGTGCGCATGGGTGGTTTTGGTTTGCAGGCCCAATATTTTATTTTTTCTCTATGATATAACTTTTAATGTTATATGATAAGCTGGTTTATGAAAGGCAGTCTCTTCCAGACTCTACTAGAGGTACCTTGAGTAGCAAATTAGACATGTTCCTCAGAGAGTGGATTCATAATATGTTAAGAATTGTAAAGTGATGTTAGTTGAGTGCATGGATGCCAAGCATAAACTATTTGTATAAAATGGTTGTGCCAGTGGAGGAGATAAAAATACTCATAGAAGAGATCAAGAATTATATGGCTGCATCTGAAATACATTTCACATGTAAATCATCGAGGACAAATCAAAACTTCTATAGAACAATATTTCTCAATGTATAAAGGTAGTAATCAGCCATGTCATGATGAAGTTAAAATGTCCAAACTATAATTTTTGTTAAAAAACAAAGTTACGAGAATGTTAATATGAAAGGAATCTGAATTTGCATTGATGAAAGACAAGAATAGTAGAGATTTGAATATAATATTGTATTAGGGATGTGAGGAAAAAGGCTTCATATAAAGTTGGGACTAATAAAATTCATGTGATGAAATTATTGTGACAATATCTAATGGAAATCTTCAAACTAATGATTTGATGAACTTTCTGTTTTTGAAGGTAAAAATGTTGCTTTGTACTAAAAAGCTGAATACTTTTAATTGGAGAAGCCTATGAAATATGGAATAAGAAAAAACTGTTGAGATTGATGTAATTGCTTTTGAGGGACATGGTACGGTTACTGCTGTTGGAAGTGTCTCTTGATTACAACTGCAGGAACAATCGCTTATGCCGTGATGCAATCAACTCTTAAGTAAAGGCATTCAACCCTTGCTGCTATTGTTTTGAAAACCCATAAATAGACAACTAGGCGAGGAGATATTTATTGCCGAGCCTTAAATCTGGCCTAAAATGTTTTGATATCAGTGCACTATATTCAGTCTCTTTATTTTGAAAATCCCTAGTTAGTATTGTCCAAAGATGCTATTGTATTAAAGATTAAAACCAGAACATGGCTCAATGATGGGTTGGAACTATGGGCGCTGTCGCAATCTTGACATTTATATTAGCAAGCTATGTTTTCTCCAATCTAATGGGCAACAACCAAATTTTCTTGCTATGGAGTTACATACCAATAAAAAATTAGTTAATTTATTATTTTCTAGTCGTGAGTGTTGTTTTTGTATTTTTGGAATTTCTAGTGATTACAACATATTCTAATCTTATCTTGGAATACAAAAATCTCAACTAATTCTGTTTGTCAACAAAAATTGAAGTGAGAATAACCTTCCAATATATCTATTAAAATACTTTAATTACCTTGGATTAGTATTGTTGACCTAGTCATTCCATAGTTTTCAGTTATCATGTGCATGCCCGCTGAGCAAGTTCTAGTTACTATTGCCTTTCTTCGGTTTTATTACCTTGCTTTGTTAGGGTGTTAGTTGTTCACTGTAAGTGTTACCTTATGCAGGAATTGGTTGGAAATCATGGAAAAAACGTTGGTTCATCCTCACACGTACATCTTTGGTCTTCTTCAAGAATGATCCTGTGAGTTTTATACTATTGCAGGCATTACTTATTTTAAATGCTGTCAATTGAGCTTCTTTAACTTCTTAATTTATCTGATCCCCTCTTGCTTCATAATATAAAAAACTTTTAATTCTATTTATTGGTTCATTCACTCCCTCATTAGTTTTTTTTACTATTCTTTGTCATTTTTCCTTGATGAATAATCTGTTTTTATCTATCATTTTGCCACAGAAGCTGCAAGATTCTAGTGATGCCTTTCTTTCATTATTTCCCTTGAAATTCATTGTTGATAGCAGTTTTGGTTTTGGTTTTGGTTTTGTTTTGTTTTTTAAGTTCCATTGTTATCTGCAAGTTGATGAACATTTACACCAATTCTATTTAATGGGGAAAAGCTGCTCCCATTTATAGTTGCATGATCATCTTTTCTTTCTGTACTGATTATATCTACTTTCTGGCTATTGTTTTGGTGATCTCTCTGAGGATTCATCAAAGGCTCAATTGTTTTCTTGAGCACATCTTTGTAACTTGATGGCATCTCGTGTATTATGTTCCTTTCAAAACTGTAAGTTGTGTATGGATGGGTCTAAAAGGTGGATGAAGATTAAATTCAAAGCAATCCAAAGCTGGGCTATTGTTGCAATTTAGGGTTTGATGGTTTAATTTAATACTAGTGAAAGGTAGTATTTGGCTCTTATTGCAGGAATTGGCTGGGAAGATATTGTTAATTTGAATAAGAGAACTAAACTAGCCAAGTAACGTGTGGTTCTTATTCCCATATTAAGAGGCCTTAATATGGGAATGAGGTCTCTATATGGGAATAAGATAATTTGGGTTTGCGTTGTCATAGATTGAATTTGTGGATCAATTTTTGGTTAATTTGATGCTATTTTATTTTATTTTATTTTTTTAATTAGAAAAAATGGACCTAAGGTCCTTCTCAAGTTTAAACGCACTGATAAGATCCCACTTTTAACTTTTCTAATACCCTAATTGTCCTTGTACTCTCAAAACATTCTCTTTTTATCCAATATTTTTTTTATTTAATTAAAATTTTTTATGAGATTACCACTTTAGAGCTAATGAAAATAAATATGAAGAAAATAAGAAGGGGTAAAATGGTGTTTTCTAGAAAATAAAGATTTTTGAGGTATATTATTAGAAGAAGGATTTTTTTTTTTAGGAGAAGGTTACGAGGACCCACAGGTCCTTTTGAAATTTACCGAGGGCTTGTAGGCCATTTTTCGTTTGTCAATTGATTGATGTTTATTAAGAATTAATCATTTAAATATTAAGTAATAACTATATATGTAATTAGTTAATTTTCAGGAGAAAAAACTGATGCAGGCCAAACAATCAACCAATTTCTGGATGAGAAGTATATCATTTTTTTTTTCCAAAATGAAGGACCAAATTTTTATACTGGATTCAACAACTTCAAGTTGTGCATTACCAATCTCAATTGGTGTTATTTGTTGATCTTGCAGAGTGCTCTTCCTCAGCGAGGTGGTGAAGTTAATCTCACTTTGGGAGGCATTGACTTAAACAATTCTGGGAGGTAAGACATTAGATGGTTTCCCAGTCCATCTTACTGATTCTAGACAATATCACAAATCTTTATTTAAATGTTTCCTTTCAGTGTTGTGGTTAGGGAAGACAAAAGGTTGTTGACTGTTTTATTTCCTGATGGACGAGATGGGCGTGCATTCACCCTTAAGGTACGAAATCTGTCATTATTCTTCAAAAAAAAAGAACAAATATATATTCTTACAACTAAATTCCTATTGTTGCAAGTTTTTATGATCATCATGTCAGACCATGTAATTCTTTGCCAATATACCAGGCAGAGTCATCTGAAGATTTATATGAATGGAAAGCTGCACTGGAGCAGGCATTGGCACAAGCTCCAAATGCTGCCCTTGTAATGGGCCACAATGGAATTTTTCGGAATGACAATGTAGACACATTTGAAGGATCAATCCAACAATGTTTGTTTTTCCTCTTTCTTGGAAATTATACATTTAATAAGCACTATACAATTCAAATTTTTTCTGATTGCTTCTACCTTTTATTTGCCTTTTATTTTGGTTATAATTTATAGGTCTACCTGTCATGCAGGGAGGGATAGGCGCCCCATCAAGTCATCTGTTGTTGGTAGACCAATTTTGCTTGCACTTGAAGATATTGATGGCAGGCCTTCATTCTTGGAGAAAGCACTCTGCTTTCTGGAGATGTATGGTAAGTGAATACTCTGATTCAGGCATGGTGCAGTGGTATAATTTCTTCATGTTCGTTTCAAGCATGTTTCTTCCTTGTTTCCATTTATTCTGCTTTTTGGAGAAGTGTTGTAATTGAATAATTCAGCCATGACGCATTGCTATAATTTCTTCCATGTTTTCCTTTCAAGCATGTTTTCTTCACCCTATGACTACTATTTTTTTTTTTTATTATTTTAAGTAAAAGCTTGAACAATCTTCGCAGGTTGGTTTGAGTTTAGTGAAGTTCCCATATTGCTAGTTTGGAGGGATGGATGCCACATGAGTTCTATTTGGATGTTCACTACTTCTGAACAGAGATACAGAACTACTGGTTTTAGTTTTTGGCCTACCACGTAGAGGTTCTGCAAGATAATTGCTATTTCTTTGTAAAATCTTGCTAACTCACCTTGAAAAATCCCATGTATGTTATTGAGTCCATCGTCTCAAGTAGCCAGAATGTGGGAATGACATTGGTATGAAAAGAATCCTTGTCATGAGAAACAAAAAGGGGGCTTAGGTTTCTATTAAATAGTAGAGAAACCTCTCAAAAGGAAAAAAAATGACAAGGATTCAAATAGGAAAG
This sequence comes from Dioscorea alata, assembly GCA_020875875.1. Classification (NCBI taxonomy): domain Eukaryota; kingdom Viridiplantae; phylum Streptophyta; class Magnoliopsida; order Dioscoreales; family Dioscoreaceae; genus Dioscorea; species Dioscorea alata. Next base: position 7,489,297 of record CM037017.1, on the reverse strand, counting down.
CTGATGTGATGAACAAAAGGGTAAAAGATGAAAGGGTGAAAAAGGGATCCCAAGTTTATCTAAAGGGCTTTCCTCTAAACTATTAATTTGTTGAACAAAATTTGACTAGAATAGAAGTTAGATTTATAAAATTTCTAAATCTAAACCATTAGGGGGTCTTTGGTGTTGTGTAACTGTAAGCATATGCTTATGCCAAGTAGTAGTTAAGATATTGATCCCTCGGGGACCAAGTGTGGAATACTAATCAATTGCAACCCTAGGCTATTTAGGCAATTAAGCAATGTGAAGACGAACTAAAGCAATGGAATTTTAAATTACATAGGTTGGGAGTTTGAAGAGGTAGGGTTGTGGAAGTTAAAATTCAGTTATAGAAAGTCTTAGGAGGTTTGGAGCTTCACCACAAGAGTAGGGAATATGCTAAGTTTTTATCAGGCCTAGGCAACCCACTTTGAAGGGTAACAGTCGTTAAATACTTGCAATTCTCTTTCAAGAGACGACAAGTTACTTTGATTTGGATCAGCCCCTATTTTCATGGTGGCAAAACCCACAAAATCATTAAGCTTAAAGACCAATTAATAAACCCTCAAGAAACCCTAGTCAAGAATTTTAAGATTAGTCTTGAGAAATTCAAGATCCAAGTTAACCTTTCAGCTCACTTTGATACTTATGATTGAGCAAGTGAGATGCTTTCACATTCACAGTTGTGCAAGTGCAAATCATAAAGCTAATTCAAAAGGGTTTTACCATCAATCAAAGAAGAGTTTTACAAAGCATAATCATCCCCCACACTTTGGGATAACCCCAAACTTAGCGTAGAAGTTTACATCCTCATGACTGAATTACAGCAAGAAAGAAGGAGAAATAAATCTAAACTGTTAATGTAACATGCAAGACATAAATGTAACAAAGGACTTCCTTTTCTTCACACGAAGGAGATCTTTAGTCTTGATTTTAAGTTTTTGTAGATTTTCTCCCTTTTTCTTTCTTTTTTGTGAGTTTTTCTAAAGCTTTCCTTGCCTCCAGGCGCCACTCTTATCTTTTTCCTGCCTTTTTGATGCCTTTTATACCAAGTGAAAAGGCCTGGGTCAACAGGTGTGCCAGCTAGCCTGAAGGGTCATGTATCTTGTAGGGCTGGTCCACTTGAGTCATCTTTCTTCTTTTCTTTGAAACACTTTTATTTAGCACAAAGTTGGGGTCCAGCTCCACCTCCTACACATAAAGACTACTAAAAGGAGTAGTTTGCACAAGAAGGGAGAGGAATTTACTATGAAAGCTAGGCGAATGCAGGATAATTCAATAAAAGGCCAGCTAAATGCATGTCAACAACCATACAATTTTATCTACAACATTTGGTTGGAGGAAGCTTGCCAAATTCCCAGGCATCTTGTAAAGGCATGCAACATGCCAAAGTTTGGTAGACACTAATTTAGCAATTTTCTCAAAAATATAACGACTCTAGGATTTCAACTTTGCAATAAACCATTACTAAGTGATACCCATCCAATACTTGTGTAATAGTCATATTCGTGTTTGGTTGGTAAGTTTATGTATTTTTTTATTTCAAAAGTACCTTTTTTTGGACACTCATCAACAAGGAGAAGTACTTTTCAAGTAATTCCTTTCAAAATTTCAAAAAAAGTATTAAAAGAGGATTTTTTTTGGGATTTCTTTTTGTGTTTGTTTTTTTATTTTAATGGCAAGAGTCCAAGTTTTTTGCGTTACATGTATTATTAACATAAAGGGTAGTTTGGGAATTTAGTTTATGGCTATGTTCCCATCCAAATTTTGTGTACATCAAATATGTCATAATAAAATGTGTGTCAATCTTTGAATTGAATTATTCACAAACCAAACATGATGTTCTAACATTTTTAGGAGTTTGGTTGCGTAAGGGCATTTTGCAACTCATGAATCAAATGCCCCTTAAGTCTTCAAAGGTCCTTATAACTTTTAAACCTTTAGCATTTTGTACTTATAACTTATATTGGCTTATTGTTATTTTGATTGTAAGTTGGGTATGCTTTGGCAATTAAAACATTCAGTGACAAAAATTGACTTTTCAGGGACAAAAATTGAAGGAATCTTGCGACAATCAGCTGATGTTGAGGAGGTTGACCGAAGAGTGCAAGAGTATGAACAAGGTTGTCACACTTTATATTTTCATAGTCAAATTCTTTTAGTCGGCAGATGATGTAAATTGGGGGCTTAGAGGATTTGATCATTGATAAATTAATTTCACCTTGCAATTGTCTTCAGTTGCATAGTTTCTAATTTGAAGACCAATTTTTGATCAGGGAGGACAGAATTCACGGCAGATGAAGATGCACATGTTGTTGGTGATTGCGTGAAGGTATCGTATTTGAACTTGATGGATAAGTATTGTTCATAATGTTTGAAACTTTTTAATTTATATGATCCTTTATTGACTGTGTTAACTAGCATGTTCTTCGGGAGTTACCTTCATCTCCAGTTCCTGCCTCATGCTGCACTGCATTGTTGGAAGCTTATAGTAAGTGAAAGAATTTTGTGAATTTTCAACCAAGCTTATGTGCGTTTAATCTCATCTTATTATAACTTTATTGTTCATCATCGGTTGGTGTTTTGTCTGTAGTAGTTTTGGAAAGCCATTTTCCATTCAGTAATCTAGCTTTGAATTCTTTTTTTATCAATGATCCTGCGAATAACAATGTTTTAGGTGGAATAGTTCTTAACAAAAGATGATCCCCTTGTTCCAGAAGCAATATCATCTTCTTTACACTTGCAAAATCATAGTTTTTTAATAGAATTTTCTTTTTTTACTTGTAAATTAATGCTCAAACTTCCAGAATATGGTTATTTTGAGTCCATACAAGTGCTTCTGGAAGTTCTATTTTATACTTATGAGTATTAGGTAGTCGAATTTCTTGGATTTTCAGACTTTTAAGGTGTTTTATCTCATCCTATAATATTTGTTTATTTTTTTCCTGTGTCTTCTTTTAGTCATGGCAATTCTATTGTGCAAATTCCTTTGCCAAGTTATTCATTTGTGTCCTCTGTTAATTATGACTACTTAGAAGCTAGATTTACCTACTTGTTACAATGCTTTCATCATAAAGGAATGGAACATAAAGAAGCTCGTGTTAGTGCTATGCGTTCTGCGATATCTGAAACATTTCCAGAACCAAATCGACGATTATTGCAAAGGTTTGGATGCTATCTTATATTTTTTTTTATCTATCATTCATCATTTTGTTCAGTTATTGTTATGTCTAACATTTACTTCAACTGTCAATTGTTTCCATATGAACTTTTTTGATTGTAAATGCTTTCTGTTCTGTTGCATTGCCAATAAAGTTAAGCAATTTGAAGTCGTTTCTTTTCTTTTGTTGAACTGGTAAATTTACTAGTCTTATCCATAATGTTGTCCCTCAGATACGGCTGTACAGCTTAACCTGGAAACTTCTAGAGAAAAAAAAATTGTGTTATTTGAAGCATTTAATTCCTTGGAATCATTTGTAAACGCCTTGTCAGAGATCTGTTCCAGTGGCCGAACCAAGCTACTTTCTTTTTTCCTCCTTGAATCTTCAGTATGCTATATTGTTGCAAGACTTTGTAAATTCTTTCAGCGTACTTCTAAACCCTTGACATCCTTTATGTTTCACTTGTAACCAACTCTATGTATAGCGATCTTTGTCTAGGTAAATTTTTTGTTGATGATAATTTTACTGTTTATATAAGCAATTTAGAGGAGAGAAACTTAATAAACACTGTTATTTCAGGAGAAAAATAATACTTTTTTTTTTGTGTTACTTCATAGCGGTATATATGTCTTGTATAACCAGTAGATAGACTAACAACGTTACGACCATCTCTTAAAGAGTGGTAACTAACTCGTAGATTGCAGATAAGAGTAACAGATAAGTTACCAGACTCCCTAACAATATACATGGATTTACAACACCCCCTCTCAAGCTTGACTATACAAATTCATCATACATGGCTGGTCAACATGTTTTTCAAACACAGGTCGTTCAAGAGAGTTTGTGAGTATATTCACTGCTTGTTCACTAGTTGAAACATAAATGATACACATTATTCCTTTTTCAATCTTTTCCTTTTTAAAATACCTACCAATACCCTTGTGCTTTGTCTTGCCATGATGAGCAAGATTGTGAGAAATACTGTGACATGCTTTGTCGTTCAAGAGAGTTAACTTACAAGGCTGTCTTGACATGTGAGAATCAGATGGTGGGGGGAACTTGACACTTCAGAAGTTTGCATGTTTTCAGGTGGACTCAATTTGTTCGAGATTTCAAGAATTTGTTGCTGTTAGTGTGGGTCGGATATTGTGTTGAAAAATTGATGATTTTCTCCTAACAGCTCAGGCAGATTTTTTTCTGAGACTTTTCCTTGTGGTGCTTCCTGGGATATTTTTATTTTGAAATTTGAATTTTTCAGATTTGGTTCACAGAAAAATCCCAAAAATCTTACGGATTTGTGCAATTTGTGGATTTTTTGTTCGCAACTACTTTATCCCTAATATTTGCATCCCTCAAATACTCTCTTGAGGCAATTTTTCGTGAAGTATGGTTGATTTTCCAAAAAGATTACATCAATTAAATTGAAGTATTTGTGTTTGGGAGGAGAATAACATCTAAATCTTTTTTGGGTGGTTAAATAGCCTAAAAATACTCATTTATGAGACCTAGGATCCAACTTAGATAAATTTGGTGAAGAGTCATGGACAAATGCAGTACAACCCAAAATTCATGGTTCCAAAGTGGAGAAAGACCATGAGTTTGGAAAGTGAAATGCTAGAAAATCCAATCGGACTTTGAATTCGAGGACTTTGGATGGCATACGATTAATGAGATAGCATGATGTTAAAATTGAATCACCCCAAAAAATTTTGGGTACTTTGGTAGCAGACATGATAAACTGGTCGATGTCTAGTAGGTGCCTGTTTTTCCGTTCAGCAACCCCATTCTATTTAGGAGTACTAATACATGAGCTGTATTGAATAATGTCATGATTTTGAAAGAACTATCCTAGAATAGAATTAAAATACTCTGTTCCATTGTTGGATTGAACCATGTTAATCTTGGCATGGAACTGAGTAAGGACCATGTTATAGAATGTTTTGAAGGTATGTTCAGCGTCAAATTTCCCTTTCAACAAATAAATCCATGAAGCTCTAGAATGGTCGTCAATAAAAATAATGAACCAACGATATTTTGTAACTGTTCTAACACATGGCGGACCACAAATATCACTATGAGAAGGTTTATAGGGATGAGGAGGTAAAAAGAAACGTGCATGTTTAGGCAACTGACAAATTTTATACTGGAACGAAATATCTTTATTAGGAAATAATGTAGGAAATGAATGCTTCATATACATGAAATTAGGATCGCCTAAGCGAAAATTAAGTAACATCACATTATTGTTTATTGAACTACCAGGAAGACCAAATGCTGAGTAGGCTTGACTGTTGACCTGTGGATCAATTTAAGGTAGTAAAGGCCAGCAATCGACCTAGCATTGCCAAACTTTGCCCTTGAATTTAGGTCCTGTAAAACACAAGTCTGTTCAGAAAAATTGGCCCCACAACTCAAATCCTTGGTCAATTTGCAAACTGAAATCAAATTACAGGCTAGCTTTGGCACATACAGAACATCTTTTAAGACAAGATTGGAGCTCAACCGAATTGTTCCAGTATCTGCAACACTTGAAAAAGAGCCATCAGTCGAGGTAAATCGATGATTACTAGAACTAATTGAATAGGTAGAAAAGAAATGTGCACAGCTAGTCATATGATCAGAATCACTGGAGTCTACTATGCAAAACTCACCTAGATCTTGTAGACCATTGGCATGAGAGACATGAACACCTGGCTGTGCCATTAACAATGTTGAAGGTGTCGGGTTAGAAGAGAGAAGGCTGCAAAGTTGTTCCAGTTGAGCAGCTGAGAAATTGGCTAAATTTAGAGTTCGCAAGCTCCATCGAATTTGTTGGTTGGTTCTGAGATTGCCCTTTGAGGCGATTGGGAGCCCAGTTGTCTGGCTTACCATGTAATTTCCAGCAAGCATCCTTGGGGTGATAAGGTTTGTGGTAATTGTCATGCTCGGGGACTGAACAATTGGAATTTGAAGATCGAGCAGTAAGGGCTGTTGCCTTGTAGCAAGAGGAGTGTCACTGAGCATGACATGGTGTCTATGCTCCTCCATTCGACCTTAGCAAAAACCTCATCAATAGGTGGGAAGGGATGGAGTAAGGATTCAACCATGTACCTTGTTTAGTTCCTTATTTGGGCCAGCTAGAACATTCTAAGTACAGTCTTTGTCTAACATGTTTTAAAACAAAACAACATTTTTGGATCTTTCCATGAGCCAAAGTTTGTGTAAAAGGAAAACATATTGAGTTATCCCTAAGTTGCCTTGGCGTAGGTTCTTGGCCCGGTTCCGTAACTTGAATAATTGTGAAGAGTTTTTGAGGTCAGAATATGCAAGGACACGGCATCCCATATTTCCTTCATAGTGGTGTAAAAGAGGTAGGTATCTCCAATGCTCTCCTCCATGAAATGCACTAACCATGCCATAACAATAGAATTATTTCAACCCCAAGTAGGGTATTCAGTATTGGTGATGGGTCTGGTAATTGAGCCATCTAGAAAATCCATCTTACCTTTCCCACGAATAAGCATGACAGTCGACCTTGACCGTTGAAGATAGAGTTTGCCATTAAGTTTGTGCGTGGTTATCTGTAAAGTGGTGCACAAGTTTTTGGCAATAACAGTGGGATTAATTTTAGTGGTAGAGTCAGAGAGATCAGGGATTGCCTCTCTCCCTGAATCACTGCTTAATCCAGGCATTGTTTCTCTCAACCCTTTAATCACTTACAAGCCCCGATACCATATAAGCAATAAGAGGAGAGAAATTTGATAAACACTGTTATTTCAGGAGGAAAAGAATCCTTCTTCTTGTATTAATTCATAGCAGTAGATAGTCTTTATATAGCCAGTGCATAGGCTAACAGCCTCACAATCTCTTAAAGAACTTCGGGAAGCCCCTCTGGGGACGGACCCCCATACAATTCTTGCGAGAGCTGAACTAACTCCTAGAGTCCCGATAAGAATAACAACTAAGTCAACAGACTCCCTAACAATATACATGGATTTACTACAGTTTATGTCATGTACATTAGTTCTATGCTGTTGGAGCTAGCTGGCTGTTAAGGTTCCATAGTATCAAACATTATATACTCACTAATTAATGATATTATTTTTTATGTATCACATATGCTTTGAGCCTTTAGCTTGCAAAAAATTGCACTTCCTGTGATGAGTGTTTTGGTTCCTGTCACTAGAGCTTCAAACGAACATCTCATTTGGTTTTTGAGTTGTTTATTCCATTTAGTTGTATTATGCTTTCAATTGCTTGTCAACTATCTGTGATGCCCACATTCTAGACTCTTGTTGAAATTTGGAACTGCTCATGCCTTTTGACTTGTTTTGTTTATACTTAAGATTTGCTATAAAAGTTCCCTTTTTAATGAAGCAATTATGGAGTGGCTAAGATGATGGTATTGCTCAGATTTATTGTTGTTGTTACAGAAAATATCATGCCTGAAAATGCATAAATTTGATTTTTGAAATTGATGCTGTAAACTGTTAACTTTCATGCCCCTTTAATCTTACTGTTTCTAGTTGTCTATTCATTGATTTGTAGTCATTTCCCTCTTTATTTTATTGTTGTGAATGCATATTCATTTTATGTTTCTTGATCCCCAGGATTATGAAAATGATGCACACAATTGCTGCTCATACATCTGACAATCGAATGACTCCATCTGCTGTTGCTGCCTGCATGGCACCATTGTTATTGCGGCCGCTTTTAGCTGGTGAATGTGAGCTGGATGATGACTTTGATGTAAATGGTGATAATTCTGCTCAGCTACTGGCAGCGGCAAATGCTGCTAACAATGCTCAAGCAATCATTACTATTATCCTGGAGGAGTATGACAACATATTTACCGTAAGTTGCTAACATAAATACTTCATTTGATAGTTCTAAATGCTGTATCAGCTTGGCAGAGTATGTGTTTATTAGTCATGTTATTGGTATAATGGTGTTGCACTTCCACTGGACTAGAAAATTGTGGTAGCAGGTGATCTGTTTAAAAGGGAGTAAAGGGTCTAGTGAGATAACTGGCAGGAAACTAGCATAAGGATACAAACGTTCATTTTGGTTCATTTTGTTTAAGGGTTAACTCTTTTGGTTAATCTCATGGAGCAGTTACACCAATTGTTGAAAACTTAACTCATCTGGGCAAATTACCAGGGCTGTGAATGTACTGGATTGGTGTTTGATATTTCATTGTTTGGTGTGGTCCTCATAAAATTTCTAAATGCCTTAAAGAAGCTTTAACACAGATTATCTTGATTAGTAGCAACTAACAGTGTGCAAATAAAAATATGCCTTAGCATATGCCATATTTTGTTAAACATTCAGCAAGGATTATGCCGACCAACTTAATCCTTTGTCATGATCAGTGTCACTTGCCGTATTTTGGCACCAATTATTCCAAAGGATATGAGATTCAAAAACTAATCTGGGTTTAACTGCATGAGCTTATGTTACAGCAAATACCTTTGGTTTATTTCTGCCTTTTTTTTTTTTTGGTTGGGTTCATGGTTTAATCGATAAATGCCTCTCACAATAAACAAGATTGCGATCACTTGTAAGAAATAGCGTTCATTATGTACAAGATGAAGCTTGAGGTGGATCTTAAGATTGGGTCCTTTTGATAACTATTTGTGTTTGCCCTTAAGCTTGTACAATACCTTTTTCTGATCAATGTTGCTGCCCAACTGGGTGTCTGTGCCAACTTGTAAGAAAGGCTTTCCTTATTTATAAGATGAAGCTTGCGGAATATATTAAACTTTCGTGCTTTTGATAACTATTCATGTTTAATGTTCATATAATGCCTTTATTTGATGGATATTTCTTCCCAAATGCGCATCTCAGTTATCTTTGTGCATACGGGATACATTTGTCCATTGAAATTTTTATATGTGTATCCTTTTGTTAAAGTAGTTTTAACTTAATAGGCTGTAAATGTTTCAGGTACGAAACTAGCCATAGATCCTATGTATATTAGGATATCAGTGATATGGCAATCCATTCCATCGTAGTATTCACCCTTTATTTTACAATTCTTTTAACAAAAATTATTGTCTAATTCCTATTGGTGTACTACTGGTAACGATTGTAGTAGTAAAGGCTTGCTACTCTCTCCTAGATGTAGTATATTTCCTTCAATTCTAAAGGATTTTCTAGGTATTTCATTACACTGTATCATAGGCTTTTCAGAAATATCTAGTGTGGAGGATTTAGATATTTCTATATTCCTAATGAATTCTGGAGGATGAATTTTAGTTATTGATTTGAATAACTCTGTTACTGATATAAAATCTTTATCCTCAAAAGATTCACTATGATGTGTATTACTTAGAGCATAACTAACTTCAAAAGAAGTAGGGTATGGTCTAGCATGCATTCTCATCAAATTTTGGTCTTTTAAGTCTTGTAGTAGACTAAAAGCTTTATCAAAGTGCTGGTCAAGTAGACTGACACTATATTTTGGATGTACCGTAAGTACAAACTTTTTATAGGCTAGAATGCCTTGCAGTATTCCAGTGATTGCATTAGCTAGGTTAATTAGTTTATTATCGAGAATGGCAGCTTCTAATGGACTATCAATGCCTTCTTAAAAGAATGCTTTGAAGATTATTTGGATTGCTCCGACATACAAGTATCCTATGTTATTTCATTCTTTGATAGGAATTTCTTCTAATTGCTGTGATATATCCCTTCTAGGGTATAGTAACCTCATTGGATGTAAGTTCAGCATCCATAGGTATTTCTGCGGTCTTTTTTCTGCAGTATAATACATGTTTTCTTTTCTTAATTTTGTCTGTTAACACTGGTTCTAAAACCGTGTTCATGTTCTAACCTAAATGATTTCTCTGTAATTATTAGAAACCTTTTTCTATCTATTAGGATATCTTGTAGATAGATTCCTTGATTTTCATAATAAGATTGTATTGCTTCAGGTTGATTAATGGATTGTTTTTCCATAATCAGGTCTGATTCTGCTTCTGGATGATTCTCCTTTCTCGGATCCTATCCTTGTGGATGAACTACCTTGGTGTTCTAATTTCTCCACTTGTTTGATAAGATCCTTTTGCCATAGGATTCTAACTTCCCAATATTTGAGATCATCTTTCCAGTATTTCATACTTTTGTAAAGTGTATAATTCTTAATTTTGATGAGTAATTCCTCATTTTCTTTTCGGAATTTTAGAGTTAAATGATCTATCATTTCCTCTAATTCTTCCATATTACAAGCTTGTAATAACTCCCTAAGTTCGCTCATTGCATTTAACTATAGCAACTTTCTATTAATTCCAATTCTAAAGATCCTTATTCCAGAGTTTTCTTGTTTTAATTTATTTTAATTCATGAGTTAGGATATCTTTATCCTAATTTCTAACCCATTTTAAATAATTTTAGTTAACTTATTTAATATTTTCCAGGATTTTCCCGGTTTATACTAAAATTTTAAGTGTTAATACATCAAAATTTTAGCTTCACCAACTTAATTTCACTGACGCATACTGAGGCATTGGATTGTTTTTCCTTCATAGGATGAAAATCTTCCAAGACGTTCTCTGTCACCGGACTCACAGATCGAAGATAGTGGAAGTGAAGATTCAATAATGGATGTTAAGGATAATGGATTCAATGATCCAGAGAGCATTGTAGATCCTGTAATGGTTGATGATCCTGAGCGAGTGTTTAGTGGCAAACTGAGTGAAACCAGTGGTTATGCTGGTAGTGACCTCTATGACTACAAGGTGCACAACTACACATATTATATTTGATACAAGTTATGCTGTTAATATTTTATTTGATTTCATCTTTGATATATATTCTTATATTCAGATTATATTTGCTTTGGTTCTCAAGTATGAAGATATGGGTATTGTCATTTTTTGCGTTATAGAATTATTATGATTTATACATGCATGAATATTTTTTTTAACTTCTAAATTATGCCATGCATCTTCTGTTTTGCTCTCGTCACAGGACAATTTATCTAAAGCCAATATTACTTTAATTTAGTTGCTTGAGGATGTATCCTCTTCAGATTTCCTTTCTTGGAGATTGATTGTTCATTACCAGCCTAAGCATTGATGTCCGTTTTTTGATTCTGTTTGAGTTTGACACAAGGTTATCAAATACTATGTTGATTAATTTCTTGAGACCTATGTGTGAAATGCCACTATATTTGTACCTTCTAGGTATGAGGTTGGGGCTCATTCACATTTTGTGCGTTATTTGCCCAATATTTAAGCCTTTTTACCAAATATTCAGAAATTTTGTGCAACCTTTTTTCTGCTAAATTTGAGACCCTAGCACAACTATTTAGATTAAACTTTGGTACGACCATTGGTTTTCTAAATTTGTTTTACTTTGCATGCTTCTTTGCTTAAACTTTTCTTGTTTATAATTTTTCTTGCTTAGATTTTACTAATGTGTATTTCTTTTTTACAATCAGGTTTTTGGTAGAGATGATTCAGATACTGAATTTCCGAGAGAGAGTCAAACTTCAGCAGCAAGGATGGAGCCTTTAAGGGATTCAGAGCCCCTGCCAAATGAGCATAGTTTGACAATTAAAAGTTTTGAAAACACATTAAATGATGATAGTCCAAAAGTTTTGCCTATTTGTGAAACTCCCCCACTAGTGGGGGAGTTTCTATCTTCATTTGATCCAGGAACATCGTTTGCAACTCCATTAACAGAATATCGTGCAGAGAGGAACCCTACTAAAGTGAATGGATCGCGCACCCACATAAAGCGCTCAAATCTTTGGGGACACAACAATGTAAGTTTCTTGACATAAATCCTTGGCCATGTGGACCTTGCGGCTTACATATATTATTGCGAAGACTCAACATTTTTTTTCCTGATGGGTGCACTAATTTCATTCTTCCATTATGAGATAATGTTATGGTTGTTATTTGTTTTGTGACTTGCTATTTCTTAATATTTAGAGTATATTATCCATTTCTCAGGCGGCAAGTGTTACCTTCTGTAGATTATGTAAAGAATCCCTTAGGTTTCGATTAATTATTCATTTTGTGGTTCGTTATTTCTTAATATCTAGATTACATCGTTCATTGGTTCAGGCAGAATATTTTATCTTCTGTAGATAATAATATGCAAATAATCACTTAGGTGTGGATTAATTCTGACAGTTGGACCTTCCGTTATTCTGCCATTTACCATGTAGAATGTCAGTTTTATTCATGTCAAAATCATCAAATGTTATTTAGTTTTAAAATAAACACCGAATACATCCTCCACCATTCTTTGCTAAATAGGGATGGCAATCCAACCGGACTGCATGGTGACCTGCCTAACTGTGACCCAAAAATATGCTAATTCCTTGGGGCATTTTTCGAGGACAGGATCCCTGTTCTAGCCTGGAATGGGATGGGGAGAGGCTGGCAAAAGGACTCCCCGCCCCGATCCCCATTGCTACCTTGATCCCCGTCACTATCACAGTCCCCATCCCTGCCTCGATGTACATATACTTTGAAATATTTAATAATCCTGAAAATGACTAAATTTCTAATCGTCTAAAACTCTGAAACCCCTATTTCCTCTTGTTTATATCATCCTTAATCCCATGTGAAGTTGGCACTATAAACATCTTGTGACCTTGCCTTAAATTTTGCGGTGTTCACAACTGTCCACAATCTCTTTGTTGTTATGTTATTAACTCACCTTCAACCAAGTAATTCTACCTATTTTATCATCATTTCCAATTCTAGGAGATTTGTGTTTTTGGTGGCAAATAGGGTTAATTCTTTGTTTATATAAAAATTATTACTCGCCGGGGAAAGGGACTGAGACAGGAATCCCCATCCTCTTCAGGTTTGGGGACAGGTTTCACATATGATTCCCCCACCAAGGATAGGGCCTTGTTTGGGGGCTGGGTTGGGGATTTGGGAACAAGGTGGGAATGACACCCCTGCACATTACCATCCCTGTTGCTGACTGCTGTCCTGGGCAACTGCTGTAATAGCAGTACAAACCTGGGAAGGATTAGATGCCGTGGTGGTGATAATATATCAAGTTTTGTTATTTTGTGGGTAAAGGATTGGGTGGTAATTATAGTTTTATTTTTATTTCTTACGTTTGGATTTAATTGAAACATTAGAGTTGTATTATCTACATGTTAATCAACAGTATGATGAAAACTTGTGTATGGACTGTATCGTTGGCTTTGAAATTTCTGGGTCTGAAGTGTTCTGGTTAGAAACATCAAGGTGTATTCTGTAATTTATGTTGTAATTATCACCAGTACCGATTTGTGTTTGAAAGGATCCTTCTATGATTTTCATTGTTATTGACAATGCATTTGTGTCCTAAGGCTTCTCTTGTGCAATAAGAACTATTTTTGGTCCTAGTTTTCTGAATCAAAACTAATAATGGGGGTTTATAGTTTCTATTTTATTTTGCAAAGCAGTTAGCGGTTTTTTCTTAAAGATATGTTATCTTTATTGCAGGCTAGAAAGAATCAATCAGCGGAATCAGTTGATTCATCTGGCGAAGAAGAGTGCGTACTCTGCCTATACATCTTCTCAGATCATAAATTATCTTATCCAAATTTTCAAATTTTCTCTGTTCTTCCTTTCCACTCGCTCAACATATTAGTCAAAGAAACCTGAAGGAATAAAACATTTTTAGATTATCAAAATGCAAAACAATAAGAACAAAATGCAATCCGGCGAATCATTTTTAAGTTATTCCCATAGTACGTGTTAGAAATAGAAATTCACATACCAGTTTTTAAATGGAATAAGGTAGAAATACTCATGTATGTTTTAGCTGCTGAAAAGAGATGCAATTTATGGCACTGTGGGCTTGGTTGGGCTTTGGCTGACACAAACTTTGGCTTGGCTTTGCTGTGATATCAATATCACCTGCATGAGCCTGAGGTTGGTCCTGGATCTGCATCTTTTATAAACCAGGCTAGGCCTGAAATGCTTAGTGTTGAACATGGTAGGATAATGCTTTGCAATATATGCTAGCTTAAATGTATTTTTAATAGAAGTGGATAATGCACATTAATGAAACTTAAAAATGAGCAATGTTGCCCAAGACTCATCTGAAATAAATTTGGGCTTGAATATGGTAGAATACTTGTTTTGGCCCACGACCTAAACTATTGAGCCTTTTCCTTGTATGTTGGCCACTAACATCTCAGCCCATTGGTACTCCTAAGTTGACAATTGGATCGATCAGATTTCAAATTTTCTACCATGAACCCTTTTGAGGATCTCAACCAAGTCTTACAGGTCATTTGGTTGTGTGTGCTAATTTGTTATTGTCCTTTTAATTATTTGAGTAATCTTTACCCCTTCTCCTCACTTACTATGTTTGTTATTCATCCTCATATGCACCTCAAGTTTTCCGTTTTGGGTGTATTTCATTTTCATAGTATCTTTATATTTCTTCCTGCTGGAAGGCTATTAATCAAATAGTTTCTGTTTGCACTATTATTTTATTGTGGAAAATGAAATATGGACTTGTGGTTTTATTTTAGACTGGCTATTCAAAGGCTTGAGATTGCAAAGAATGATCTAATGATCAGGATTGCAAAAGAGGTACAAATAGTAATTATGGGAGCTGCTTTATTAGATGATAGTCAATGACTTGATTCTAACTGGGGTGTTGTGTCTCACAGGCTAAAGGAAATGCTATACTGCAAGCAAGTTTAGAAAGAAGAAAACAGGCTTTGCATGAACGGCGCCTAGCCTTGGAACAAGATGTATGCTTCTAATTTATAAATTTTAATTTTTTTATTTGAAGTTTTTCTAAATCAAAGTTTTGGGTGTAAGCTTGTCATTCAGTAAAATGAATGGCAGACGTTTACCAACTAACAACAGCAAGGTTTTTGATTGTTGGATCAATATATCTGATATTATATTGATGTACTGGCATCTTTACTTCATTTATAAATTATCACCTCCTTTTAATTGCTCCCTTTGTAAACTGTTGCCATTATAACTTGCTGAAACACAGAAATGTTTTATTTTGTTTTTATACCTTCTGTGTTGTGCGCTTTTGTACTATGTTATTTTTAAATTGCTCTATTTATTTGTTTATCGACATATCGCTAGCCTTGTTATCATTTTATTTTTTGTTGGTTGGTGTTTTCCTTTAGATTGTTTTTATTGAACTCTAATAATATCAGAGGGCAGGCCTTTGCAGAAGAATTATGTTGCTTGCCCATTAGTAAGGATCCCTACGTCATAGATTGCTGCATCTGTATGAACTTTTCAGCTTGTATTGCATGATTGTTAGATCTAGACACCTAAAATTAAGTTTTTAGATTGATATATGTAGTTCCTGCATGGGTTATAACCTTCATTTTAATGCTTCCTCAGTAGGGGCTGCTATCACAACTTTCTGAAAAAGGAGTAATATTTTGTTTGGATACATTTTGTTGAGTTGGCAATTTGGTTTTAATTTTTGCTTCTTGACATTTTCTAGCCTTGTAACCTTTCCAGAGTTTGTTGGCTGGTATCCTTTTCCTTTTTCCTCTTCAACACTCTAGTTATATTTGCTGGTAGGCCTTCACATGCTAATAAGGTCTCGCTTGTTTATGAGCGGGTGTCCTTTGGTTATATGGTTTGTTATCTTTAACACTGAGCTTTTTAGAAACTAGAGTTTCTATGTAATAGTCTCCACTAGATTTCATAGGAGTCCTCTCAATTTCCTTTTTTTTTAATGGTGATCTTTCAGTTAGATTCCTGTTTTTGATCTTGGAAAAATATTCATTTAATCCATTTCTTATTACAGTTTCTTATGGTGAATTTGGTTTCAAGCTTTTATTCCTTGGCATTGTTTTGATTTCAATAGTGAGTCGGGAAGCAAAGTGGCATGAAGTAGGAAGATTTGATTTTGCGTTGCTTCATGTTTTGCTAGCCTTTCAAAGAACAGTCATCTTCCCTGAAACATAGGGAGTAGAAAGAAACTTTGTAGGTGCAAGTGCTATCGATCTTCAAGTAATTTAGATGTAGGTTCAGGTTGATTCTTCAAAATTTTGAGAATTCTTGGCATTTTTATAATGCAAAGGTTCTAGTTTTGCAAGACAACAATTAAATCAAAATGAGGTCACAAGATAGGAATTATGGAGTCCTTAGGCTTGGAGTCAAAAGGTTTTGTTTAAAAAATTTAAAGAATTTTTAAAATTAAATCAAAATGAGGTCACAAGAAATGAATTATGTAGTCCTTAGGCTCGGAGTCAAAAGGTTTTGTTTAAAAAATTTATAGAATTTTTAAAATTAAATCAAAATGAGGTGACAAGAAATGATTTATGGAGTGAGTCCTCGGGCTTGGAGTCAAAAGATTGTCACAAAAATTGAAAGAATTTTTAAAATCAAGATCATTTTTTTCTCTTTCTAAATTTTGTTATTTTTTAGAATTAATAAAATTTAATTTATTGTTGCAACTACATGGTAGGATTTTAGAGGTGGGGCAATTTCGTAAGTGGAAATTGTAATTGGTTACGAACCTCAAAAATCGCAGGAGGGATAATAAGGATGGGAGATAGTGTATTTGTGCGTTTCAAAAATTCTAAGAATTTCAAAAATTAAGATCACTGTTCATATTTATGTCTAAACTTTGCTATTTTTTTTAATAATTACTGAAATATAATTTAGTGTTACAATGTGTCCCAATAAGAATGATGGAAGCTTTTCAGGTGAAGGGTTGTAGAAGACGAGAAGGTTGTCCTAAAATAATTGTGTAGCAAAAACTTTACAAAATGATATGTCTAAGCTTGGTTTGTCTAGTTTTTTGGCCTTTGATAGAGTCATATGGAAAAGAAAGATTTATGTAGCCAACCCCAAACAGTTGTGGCTAACGGCTTATTGTTGTTGTCATACAATTTAGTGTCATAATAGCATGGGAGAATTTAAAAGTAGGATCATGAGTGGAGACAGTAATCGGTTACAAGTCTCGAGGATTGCAGGAGGAAAAAAGTCTAATTTAATAATATTTCTGCGAAAGAATTACATATCACATACAATTTTCCTTAAAACAAACATTTCCTTCAGTAGGTTTGTGAATGGAAATGCTTATTTTAATTGTTTTATGTGGGAATCATGAATCCCTGATTTTGATTATGTGATGGCTTTATAAATTTGAAGGCTCTTTTTATATTTAGGGTTCTATGTACTATGTATCAGGATGCCAGTTGATTTTGCAATGCAATTTTATGTTGATAGAGACATGGAAGTAAGATCTTTGCTTGTATCAAATTGTGATGTTAGACAGGAGTGACCTCTCTTTTATGTGAGTTAAGATACTTGTGATCGAATTATTTTGTTAGTCAAAAGTTTCGGTGGGCTATCTTTGCCTCATGGAACAGTGGCCATTAGGAGGTCATCGGATGATAATCGTCCAGTTATTCCTGAAACTGTAATGTTAAGACTGGAGTGACCTGTGTGCTTCAGTGAAGTAAGATTTTTCAGTGTTGTCTAATTGTCATGTTAGTCAAAAGTTTTGGTGGGGCAAGCTATGCTTCATGGAATAGAGGTCTCCAGGAGGACATTGGACGATGTCCTGTCTAGTTACTGTTCTAAGGCCATTACAATGTTTCTTGAATTTATTTTAACTTGAGGAAAATAAGTTAATTAGATGGTACTCTACCTTAGAGAGGGAGAGATGCATTATTTAAATGAAGTAATAATGTCAAAGAGAGATCTCCACATTGTCAATAGAATTGGTAATTTCCACCATGATAAACTATTGCCGTCGCTTTCAGAGCAGGAACTCATTGTTTATACAGCCATATGAAGAATTCCCCTCTATAATGCAAGTGAAGAAGCTAAAGAAACTTGGGAAGTACCAGAAGTTTTTCCTCCTAGATGGTAGGTCTTCATTCCCAGGTGAACAAATACGTGCTGACCTTTGACAGGTCTTAGTTTGACTTTGGCTTTATTATTGATGGCCCCTTTCCGGTAAGCTTCTATACTGTACACAGCACTTCAACAAATGCTCATTTAAGGGCCTGACGTAGATATATGTCATCATATGACATCATACGATGCAACTCTTGATATTTGGACTTGTTTTCTAGGAATACCTGTAGTCTTTATCTGAATTTATGGCTCAAATTTTTTGCTTAGAGGTACTAAACTGTATTTGCTCTAGGAAATATGTATTTCTACTAAACTAACTTCAAATGTAATGTTGATAATTTATTAGGTTTCCAGGCTGCAAGAACAATTACAGGCTGAGAAGGACCTTAGAGCAGCATTAGAGGTTGGCTTGAGCATGTCTTCTGGACAATTTTCGAGCTCACGTAGCATGGACTCAAAAGTCTGTTACTTTCTTTTGGCTAGTATCTTTCCTTGATGCATTTTCTTCACATGAAATTTCATCATCCTATTTATGTTGCCTTTGTTTCAGACTAGAGCAGAACTTGAGGAGATAGCCCTAGCTGAAGCAGATGTTGCTAGGTTGAAACAGAAGGTTGCAGAGCTACACCTTCAACTTAACCAACAACGGCAGCAACAGTATGGTTCTCTTTCTGCTGCATGTGATCGCTATCAGCACCTTCAGCATCATCTTTCACAACCGTAAGTTATTTTTGTTGCCATTCAGTTATTCAGTTCCTGGATTTTTGTTTAATGTGACTGCTGAAACCTTGATTTTGTGATACTGAAGTCATGGTTACAAGAAAACTAACATTTATATTTTATACAATTTTTGGACTCGTCACAATGTGCCATAAGCCATATGTATATTTTGTTCAATGATATGCCTCACTTTCTAAGCATGTAATTATCCCATGAGTAGCGATTCAACATGTGAAAAGTCCTTGCGGAGTGCTCCATATGAAGTGCTCAAATTGTATTAGAGGTGTGATCCCAAATCATTTTGGATTACCATAACCTGGAGATATTTCTTTAGTTTAGTTTGTTCCCCTGTCAAGTGAATTGAAAGGAAGTGTGGATTTCAACCTATGAATAAGATGAAAGAAGATGAGCATGATATATGCTCGCGTGTTTGGAAATATCAACTATTGGTTTGATGACTTTACCTTTGTAATTTTTTTCGGCACTTGCCAGTGGGGTTTATCCACATATTTATTGATTTGAGGTAGTATTTTACAATATTGTTTAGGTAGCTGTGGTGGTGGTCACCAATTACATTGGACATGTCATACTCGGGTGAGCATGATGTGGTCACTTGTTTAGAAGTATTAACTATTACTCTGATGACTTTTACCATTAATTCTTGTTTCTTTGTTAATTCTTGCCACTGGGTTTATCCACATATTAATTGATTTGGAGGGGTATTTTATAATATTGTTCAGGTAGCTGTGGTAGTCGCCCATTGCATTGGACATGTCTCACGTAGGTTGGTTCAAATTGTTTATTGGAATATGAGTCATAGTATGGTTTTTATAAAGTGGTTGGCTGACCAAAAGATATTACCCTATAGCCCAATTCAATCTGAAAGCTTAAGGTAATAGGGTAAGAGACCCTATTAGCTTATATATTTATTTAGATCCTTGTGTACCAATGTGGGACTAGTTACTCTAGTAACCGCGAATGCATTTGGTCCCCTTTTGTTTATGGATCACTTTACCAAATATTAAATGTTGGATTTTTTTTGTTTTTGTTTTTGTTTTTTTTTTTTTTTTGAGGTGATATGGTTTTTGATGAATGTACATTATTGCTTTGATAATTTGCTGGTTGGGCAGGCAATTTTATCATTAGGTTGGCATTTCAATGACACCTATAAGAACTTTTAAATTTGTAATTTTCATTAAACTTCATCTCCCAATTTTTTGTATTTCTTGTTTATAGCATGATATTATTATTCGCTTTTACATCATATCGATGGGTTTATTTGGTCTCCTTATCCACCTAAGCAAGCTTACTCATTTTGAATACTATATTCTCAGTATTTTGGTTATAACTAGGGTTATCTGTTGATGTGAGTTACAAATTGCATTCCTGACTGATCATTTTACCTGCTTTATTTTCATGCTGCAGAAAGATCGTTCAACAAGATTTTGATATGAATCTTGCTTTCTGCAATAATGAGAAGAAACAAAAAAGTGAGGCATGTGTCGTTAGTTCTCCTTCCTCTTTCCTCTAAGTGTGTTCATTGATTATTCTGCAACTCTCTGAAATGTTTCATATTAATTATTTCCTTATGCAAGTTTTTAATCCTAAAGAATAGTTTAAGAAAATGGTAGTCAATTAAAGCATAATCAGGTACTTAGCTATCAGATCACTGAATCATTAGTAACATCTATTCCATTGTCAATGATATTCATGGCTTCCTGGGCAAACAAATTTATTCTCATCCTACGAAAAATATTCCTCATATCCCTCCTCCACCCTCATTTTTTCCACGAGCACAAGTATATTGAATATTTTTATCTGTTGCTCTATTTCTCTCTTTGTTGATATTGTGTAGAAGACCATATTATTGGCTGAATTTCATGCCTTGTCAATACCAAGTTCATGCATAGTCAAAAAATAAGCAGGGTTCTGTTTATCTGGCTGCCTTTTCATTTTCAATACCAAGTGAGTGCTGCATTTATAAACAACAGATACAAACAGAATATGCTTGAACAACTGTAAATGAGTTAATCTATATTAGTCCTTTGGAAATTGGAGCAGTGTATTTGGGTTAGGAGTAGTAATGTAATGCCAGGGATGGACTAGGTCGGATTCAGGCTGGTTGTATCATGCCCTATTAAATTGCTTAAAGCTGAGTCTTATACATTAGAATATGCTTTTTATGTCAAATCGCAGGTAGTTGTTAAATAAGTACTATTTCATTATGGATGTTATTCACCTCTTCCTTCTTATTGAAGTTCAAATTGATTACAGGAGAGCTCATCAGTAGCTGATTGGAGATCTGTTGGTGGCAAAAACCTAAACAGAAAACATTCTCTCGATAGAAGTCTTGGTGATACAAAAGATGCAGAGGCATCTACAAGTGTGCCATCTGAGTCAAATTCTTTTGTCCCTGAAAATGTTCATCTTCCTAAAGCCATTGAGGTAATGTGAAAGCTGTTCCTAGAATATAATTAGAGCACTTGGGTTGCAATTATCACAAGTAATGACAAAGTCGTTGGCATTAGGGAATGGAATACATGAGGCATCCGCCAATGGCGTCTTCGACTTTGGTCGAATTAACAACCCGTCTCGACTTCTTCAAGGAACGGCGGTCCCAACTTATGGAACAACTCCATAATCTTGACTTAAGTCATGGAACATCCTCTCAAGGAACGGCTCACAAATTTTCGCCTCCATGGAATAGCCCTAGATGAGAATGGGATGCCAATAAGCACAATGCCTTGTACATCTATGACGCCTGTGTCTATTTTTGCATTAACTGCAATTATTCGTTTTTCTTATTCACTGTACAGTGCTAAATCATCAGATGATGCAGCGAAGTATTCTCTGGTTGTTTGTAATGGTTGTAATGATTTGAATGGTCGTAATGATCATGCCAAGGTTGTAAATCCTGTGCTTTTGATTTTTTTTTTTAAAGACTTGTTGTAGCTTGTGATAAAGTTTTACGGCCATGACTGTGGTATGCTTTGTTGCAAATATATGATCTGAGCGTTGTTTACATGTGTGAAATTGACTAATTGAATTGCATTTTCTATGGGACTTTGTAAGCATCAAAGCCCTCTTTTAATCATGTGAAGGTGAAGCGAGATATGTGAAAAATACTGCTGGATAATTTAGCCAATTTACTTTTACACAACAAAGTTATACTAATGCTTGAGTGTGGATAAACATATATAGAATGAAACAATTACATGCATGAGCATGATGAATTCTCATGTATGTTTTCTCTTTAAGTTTAATAATAACGAAATGGAGAAAGTGCAAAAAAGATTATCCTGTATTTAGTGAGATGAAGAAAATGATGTTTGTAAGAACAGCATGCCAAGTTTATTTTCACGTAGTCAGTGTAGAATTGTACCAGCAGGCCATCTATCACAACCATAATTATATTAATTTTTTTTAATATATATATATATATATATATTTTAATTTTCCTACTCATGTAAAAATAAGAAATTGTTTTTATACTTGAACAACTCAATTTTATATGTTTCTAAGCTACGTTGATCGAACACATTACCTAAGAAAATTTTATATGGAAATTCAGTTATTATTTACCTATTTTTGCATTTATTTTGGGAAATCGAAAGAAATTGAAAAACAAAGGTCAATATATATAAGCAATTTTCTAAAATAACAATTTTGGAATTTAAAATAAAAGTTACAAAAACTAAGATTGACCCACATGCTTGATGGGTTGGTTTAGCTGTACCAGGCTAGTAGGCCGTGTTGGCCTATAGGCCCTACTCTCCCATCTCAACATAGGTCAAAAAACAAGTTTTTAAACAAGTTTTACTTCAGCAGAGGAAAGAAGTTGCTCATAAACTGTAACCCAGATCTTTAACAGTAAATAAGGAAACTGGCTGAGTCAAATAAGTTTACATTATTTATTATGACAGCTAGCAAGATTCTGTGCACGTTTCATAACTATTAATTTTAAATTATTCACGTAGCAACTCTAACATATCTAAATTTTAGATTATTCATTTTAAAAAATCAAATGTATCTCCAAACTAACAAACTTAAGCTAATTTGTAATTTCATAATAACAAACAATTGTATATATTCAAAATAATATTAACGTTAAAAATGCCAAATGCAGTGCATCATAATTATTCTTAAATGTTCAAAATTCGTATCCAAACTTGTACAAGCATTCCAAGTTTAAACAAAACTAACTGGAAGAAACTTTTAACATAACTTACATGATTCTGTTTGTAGAAAAAAAAACATAATAATTTATTCAATAATTTTTTTTAACTAAATCAATATAATTTGATAAAATCGCATAATATATGGATCAATCAATTGCAAAAGAATATTAAAATAGTAAAACATTTTATAAAAGTACACGAACTCTGTATTCCATGATGAAACAAGGTTAAAAACAGGGTTTATCACGAAACACGTTAATCCAAAGACGGGTTATAGTCTTCTCAAAACCTATCACAAAACAAGATTAAACTAAAACAAAAAAGGAGTTATAAAGTTTGTTTGGATTGGCTTCTGAAAAGCCCAGAGTGTTTTTTTTTTTTAATAAATTAAGCACTTTTGGAACATGTTTGTATTGGTTTTTCTATAGAAGCAGAAGATAAAAATTAAAAAAAAAAAAAAAGTTGAAATACCGTTTTTTTACAAGCTGATCACCTTCAGGCAAAACACTTTTCAAAATAACCATTTTCTTTCTCAGCATGGAATAAGTTGATTTCACATAGTATGAATACAACGAATCATGCTTAAGCAAAAACAGACAATGATGATTAACATACCTCACTCAAAGGCATGGTGATGAGGATAGATAGAGAGTAAATATCCGAAATATCCAAAGCTCCATAACATGACAATAGAGTGGTGGCACGGTGCTCATGAAAGCAAAGGTAAAGGAGCAAAAGGATCTTAGGCAGAGAGGAACCTAGGTAGGCAGGCAGGAGGAGGTGGTGGTTATACATGCAATGCACATTTTTGTAAATTACATTTTCATCCCTTAACTATATGTATACTACATTAAAGTCTCTAAAGAGAATTATAAGTCCAACTCTGCAGTGAAAACTTGGTTTGCATGCATGTCTCTTTTTGAGTCCATCTTTGATGTGGATTTGTGAATGTTACAAGGGTACTGTGGTCATTCTATCATATGGATATATTTGAAGATGCATGTAAAATGTACTAAGGTAATTCATAGTTTTAACCATATTGCTCTTTCAAACATTCCAAACATGTCAATGTAACATATCCAACAACTAATTAAAGGTTTTTTAAACCAGTTACAAAACACTAAAATATGATTTTACCTACTTTTCAAACATTAAAAAAAAGATAATTTTTAAATATTACAAAATATTTAAAATATTAAATATTTTAGAATTTTTAAATGGACTGGTTTTATTCGGATTGGGAAAAATCCAACCCCTAAATTGATTGGAGTAAAAATCAAATTGATTCATCAATTTTATTAGGTAGATTGAACTATATTGATCAAGCCATGGCAAGTAATACTTGTATCATATTAAAGCCCTCATCCCTTAATGGCACAATCACTCTAGCTTGTTTGGTACCTTCTTTTTTTGGGTCTACAATCAAACAAACCCAAGACATCCCAACAATCCCACTTAATAAACATGGATATATACACTAACTTCCTCCAAATAAGCACCTATAACAAAATTCATGTGAATTAATTAATCAACAGTTATATGCTTAACAGATGCTAAACCAAATTATAAATTATCACATAAGACATTGAAAATAGATAAACCAAATGGTGAAACTACACCATTAGTCATCAAAATATTTAGAAATATGCACTTTGGTTCCAAACTACATCATTTGCAAGTTTGTTCTGCTAAAAAAAAACACACACACACAATATGAAAGGAAAAAAAATCATAATTCAGTGAAGTAACAATCATAAACAACACGGCTTTCATCATGTTCAGCTTGCATTCTTTCTTACAAATATTTCTCTGTTAAGTAACATTTATGATGTATCCTCTTCTAGACCAAACTAATTTGAAGTGTAGCAGAAATTTTCAGCAATCATCAATCTGGATAAAGCACGCAAGCAACAATTTTTTTTTCCTTTTTTTGAATGAACAAACAGCTAAATTTCAACTTCAACTAACCAAATGAGCAATCAAAAGGACAGTAAACTATAGCATAGTTATCAATTGAATTGAAACCTATACTCCTTGAGCCAACATTTGAAATGTGCAAATGCAAAGTCAATAATCTATTGTTTTGTGATTTGGAAATTATGACTCACATCACCATATGCATTTACTGGACTATATAAAAATACCCTTACCAAACTTCAAACACTTCACAAGGGATGATAAAAAGGATAAAACAAACACTTCAAGTAGAATAAATATATTGGCTACTAAATCAACCAAAGGAAGCAACCTTCCAAATGTACAATTTTAACAATTATATAGCTGCAATCTTGTTCTCTCCCCATCTCTGTTTTCCTTTCTAGTGTAATTAAAAGCGCTAGGCGCCCTTGAGACGATGAGAATGCAAATCACTTGAGGCACACTTGGCGCTTGTTTGAGCGACATGAAGGGCTATTTAAAAAAAAATATATAGAAAACAACATTGAAATTGCATAAGATTGAACTTAAATTAACATAATAACGATCTACTAAAATATTGAGGATCCAAAATAAAAACATTTGCATAAAACCATAAAAGACAATCTAAATTTTCAAGTTTAGTATGCAAGACCTAATTTAGAATCTTAATTCTAATCTAATCATCATCAAACTCTATTAGGCCATCTTCCTCATCATCTAAGCTATGGTTTCCCTCATCACTAGATTTATAATTCTCAATTTCTTCATCAGATTCATATGAATCAACTTGTTCCATAATTCTTACTCTAGAACTAGAGCTTGAACCATTGTCGATTGAAGTTTTCTTATGAAGTTTTCCTCAATTAAACTTCCTTGTCTTTCACATAAAATCTCTTAAGTTTTCCTTTAGTTTGCTTATGAAGTTTCTTGTTTTTATTTTTTTCAATCTCTTTCTTTGTTATATTTCTTTCTTTGTTAAATTCTCTCCTAAAAAGTCTCTCCATATTCTAAAAAATTGCCTTAAATTGTTTTTAAAAAATAGAAAACTAAACTTTCCAAATATAATTGTTTGTATTCCCTAAAAAACATTTATTACTTTACCATATAGCCTAAAAAGCTTTTAAAAATTGTAAAAGAAAGTACAAACACTAACAAAAGCAACACTTTTCTTGCATTTTTTTGCCTTGCGCCTGGGTTGAAGCGCTTGCTTAGGCAACACTTCTTTGATGGCGCTTTGCCTAGAGGGTTATGAGGCTCTATAGCCTTGCCTCACCTAGGCATTTAAGTGAGCGCTTTTTAAGCTTTTAATAACACTGCTATACGATATTGAAATGTGAAGCCAAATGCTTTGATACCCTTCCCATTTCAAAACATTTTATTATGTGGTGCATTCCATATATTATAAAGCAGTACATGAAAACTGTATGACAATTCAGTTCACAAAGAAAGCCTAGAAGAAAAGGGCAGAGGACTGAAGAAGAGTGCAATGGAACAGTGCTGAAAAAAGAAGGAAGGAGGAAGAATAAAATCAGTAAAAAAGGTGCTGAATAACAACATGAACTCCATGAGGGGGTCCATGGAAAGAACTAGAAAAAGGGGAGAAAATATAAATATATCTATATTAAATCTTCACCCAATGCAGCAAGATTTGACCATTTGAACACTTCACCAAGCTTCCACATTGTCTTAGGGGGACTAGAGTTGCCATGCAATACTTGATTGAGTATCTTCACTTTTTCAAATAAAAAGTGAAGATACATCATAAACCACAAAGGTTATTTTAGCAAGGAACCAGAATAAACCATAATGTGGAAGGTAGTTATTACTCCAAATAAAAAGAACCAATTACGCAGCCAAGTATTGTAAGCCTATCTGATGGAAACACAGAGCCAATACGAAATTAAGAAAAGAGAAGTTCTACAGAAAGAAATAAAGCGATCTCAAATATTCCAAAAATGATGTGCAAATACATGAAAGATAATCACACAAGAAATCAAACATGGATAAAAGAAACAACTGTTCATCATATAAGTCTCAAAAGCTTCCACACATTAAACCCCCCAGCTTTTATAAATTCCATTCAATGTTTGCACTGTACATTACTTCCTATCATCTTAATTCATCAGCACAACTATATATTCACAGGTTACAACAAACAAATTTAATACCAGATAATGATCAGAGAAGCAAACTCTTACAGCAATTTTTTTCATATGCCAAGCCATGCGGGAAGCAGGTGAAGATGATTATATGCAGAAGCCAAATAAGAAACCAAAAAACAACATTACCTGCTTCGCAGACAATATAGGCAATACTGAAAAGCTCTTCCTTTACAACCTAAGCAGAAGTTTTCGGGTTCAAGTTTTGTTTAAAAAACATACTTCTCCCAATCAAACTGCCCAGCATATCTACAACAGAAGGCCCAGCTTGCAATCTTACCAACTGCATCCTGTAAGGTATGAGTATGTTCCTCAAACCTGCAAACATCCCAACCCCATTAAGAAGGAAAATTCAAGAACCAAGAATAATACAAACCCTAAGAAAACAAAAGCGCAAAGAAAACACACCCGCAATGCACATAGATTTGTAGAGCAGAGCCACAGAAGGATCACCCTTCGTAGCCATCCTAGGTCTTTCCAAACATTCAAGAAAAGCCAAATCAGCCTTCAAAAGCTTGGCCTGATCGTGAGTATCATAACCTATATCATGGCAATAGCAGCAGAAATCAAGCCAATCAATAGGACGGCGATCCCAGAGCATGGAGCCCCCATCCTTGCCGCTGGACCAGTTGGGGCCGCAGTAGTGGCCGTAGCGCGGGAACAACTGGGAAAGAAAAGCTCGGACGCCGCCGTGCCAGGGGACCTTGGCGACGTATGGGCGGAAAAGGGGAAGGGAGCATCCACGCTCCGGCGGGCGGGGAACGGGCTGCGGAGAAGAGGGAGCGCGAGGGTTGGGAAAGGGCCACGAAGGGATGAGACGAAGGATGGTGTCGATGCTGAAGAAGGGAAGTTGATGATGACGATGATGATGATTCCAGATGGGAAGCTTGGGAGCCATCAATCATGGGAATCAAAGATTTGAGTTTGGGAATGATTGATTGGTAGATGCTGGAGATCGTATCATCAACAGAAGTGGTAGAGCTAGACAAGGAAGAATCTGGATTTCGGATTGCTCGACTTTTTCTTTGTTCTTTTTTATTATTTGAAGTATGATCCAAATGATGGGCTGGAGATTTGATGGTGCGACCTGTGGTGGCAGCTGATGTGGATAAGGATATAGTGCACGGTCTCCATGTCAGCTTCAACTCCGGCGTGTGGTGCTTAATTAAAGGATAACGGAATAGAGATAGGAATGAGAATGAAAACTTTATAGAGGGCATATGAATGAAAACTTTGGGAGGGTGATGGGAATAAAAACTTTGTTTGGTTGAGAGAGTAATTCATTGGCAATGAGAAAAGTAGAGAAAAAATAAAAAAAAGAAGATAATGAGTAATTACATTTGTACCCTTAATATAAACAAATAATACTAAATAATATAATGAGTTTTTATTTAATAATAAATAATTTTTAGGGAAAATTATTTTTTACTCCTCGAGAAATTCAAAACTTCCCAATCAGCCCCTGCAAGTTTCGAATACCCCAGACAGCCCTTCCTTTATTGTTTTATTTTTTTCCCCCTTGTATGTTGTGAAATTCCTTCTTTGCCCTTGAACATGGTGGAGAAAAATCCACCATGGATTCTCTTTCCTCTACTTTCATCAGCCCCCTTTCAGATTTCTTCTCCGGCCTTCCACCACCATTGCCTCGTCTCATCATCTCTGTTGTCAAGACCGTAGAGAAAACCAAAACCAATCTCAAACTCAGACCCACCTCTCCTCTGGCCCTCCGTCGACCCCCACAGCGTCTTCTCCGACAACTTCACCCCCGTCTCCAAGCTCCCCCCGACCCCATGCCCCATCATTCACGGTCGTATACCACCTTGCCTCGCCGGTGGCGCCTACATCCGCAACGGCCCCAACCCTCATACATCCACAACGGCCCCAACTCTCAATATCTTCCTCGCGGTCCTCACCATATTTTCGACGCCAACGGCATGCTCCACTCCCTCCCCCTCCCCTCCCCCTCCTACTCCTCTTCACCCCATCTTCTCTCCTCTCGCTTTATCAAGTTTCCGTTTAAATTATTATATTTCCACTTGAATATTCTAGTTTCCGTTTAACTTTTCCATTTTCGGTTTAAACTGTTATGTTTCCGTTTAAATTTTTCTTCTCTTTGTAAAGTTATGATATTCTAGCAAGTATTCGGATTCTCCGAGCGCATCCGTTCAACCTCAAGGCTACCCAAACGTTGTGGCATGCCTTCCTTTCTCGTCAAACCCTTTTCCATACCTTTTAGCATTCGTTTTGCATTCTTTTTTTGCTTTTCCTTAAACAAATCATGCCATTTTCGGCTTAAAAGTATATGTTTCTCTTAATTATTATAGTTTCCACTAAAAACATAAGTTTCCGCTTAAACCAAAGGAAGAACATAAGTTTTGCTTTACTATCCTTGTCCCATCCAAGTTTCCGCTTGAATTTATCAAGTTTCTGTTTAAACTATTATGTTTCCGCTTGAATATTCTAGTTTCCGTTTAACTTTTTCATTTTTGGTTTAAACTGTTATGTTTCCGCTTAAAATTTTCTTTTCTTTGTAAAGTTATGATATTCTCGCAAGTATTCGGATTCTCCGAGCGTATCCGTTCGACCTCAGGACTACCCAGACTTTGTGGCATGCCTTCCTTCCTCGTCAAACCTTTTTCTATACATTTTAGCATTCATATTACATTCTTTTTTTGCTTTTCCTTAAACAAATCATGTCATTTTCGGCTTAAAAGTATATGTTTTCTCTTAATTATTATAGTTTTCACTAAAAACATAAGTTTCCGCTTAAAACAAAGGAAGAACATAAGTTTTGCTTTACTATCCTTGTTCCATCCAAGTTTCCGCTTGAATTTATTAAGTTTCCGTTTAAACTATTATGTTTCCGCTTGAATATTCTAGTTTCCGTTTAACTTTTCCATTTTCGGTTTAAACTGTTATGTTTCCGCTTAAATTTTTATTCTTTTTGTAAAGTTATGATATTCTAGCAAGTATTCGGATTCGCCTAGCGTATCCGTTCGACCTCAAGGCTACCCAGACGTTGTGGCATGCCTTTCTTCCTCGTCAAACCTTTTTCTATACATTTTTGCATTCGTTTATGAAGACAAAAATATTTATATGAAAAATTTAACAAGTTTGTGGAAAATTTTTTCCAAAGAAGCAATAATAATACACAAAATGTAAAAATAAAAGAAAACTACACAATAGGAATGGAGGAATGAGATTGGAGTAATGGAAGCGGGTGAATTATAAAGAGGGAATGAGAAAGTAATGTTTGGTTTGAAGGAATGTGTATTGAAAATGGGGAAAAGTATGAGAGAGCAACTGTGTAAATTATTTATATGCCCTTTAGTTAATTAATGATTGTAAGTATTGTATAAAATACTGAATTAATAAGTAACTATAGAAAATTATCATATAAGCATAAGATAAATTAAACAATTCTCGTAGAATAATTATTAATTCGTTATAATTTATATAATTGAACTAGAAATAATTTTAAATAATAATAATTATTAATTTAAATTATTATAACTATTAAGTTAAATTAAACAATTAACTTTAAAAATTATTGTATAAGATAATGAATTAAAAAAAAAAGATGAAAAAGAAGAATGGATTCACTGGAGCCAAATGCATATGGAAGAAATAAAGTCTAGACTTCATCAACAAATAATTAGTGATCATACCTCCCTCTGATTTGAATTTTTCTGATGCAGATGGAATGAAAAAATTGTTAACTAATCAAATAAATTTGTTTTATTAGATGACAGGATTTCTAGAATTCTTACCTAATTACACCCAAATGGATCTATCACAAACAAGCAAATACAACTGATTATCAACAAAAATCTAATCTATATCTCTAATTTAAACACTAGATAAATAAACAAATATTGGAAAAAATTGTTCATTAGATCTTGAGAAATGAAAATCCTACCAGTAATTATCACACAAAGGAAGATCATCGGCGACCCTCTTACTTTCCGAGAAGATGAGATGAGAGACACGATGATAAGTTTTCCATGGAGAGATCGTGACGAAAGGGTTGGAAGAGACCGCCGTCGGCTGTCGTCCTGTCCTTGAAGCTTGGCATCGGGGGAGAGGCAAGGGGATAGCTAGCTGAGAAGAAGAGCACTAGGGCATTTGGGCGAAAAGAAAAAACCAAATTTAAAGATGGGAAATAGGGTAAATTTACCCCACATGAATCAAACCACCCCCAAATTTGGCATAAATGGGACTCCTCTATTGTTGGACTAACCAATTCTTGGCCCATTCCATTGTACCCAAGCAAACATGTGATAACAGTTGTGTAAGGAGTCCCATTACCAATCCTTGGGAGTCTGTGATCCATCCAAACGAGCCATAAGATGCAGTTTAGTTGGCGATGATTAGATATTAATGTGTAATAAGATTACCTCGGTGATAAGTTGGTAATGTTAGATGATAGGTTAATTTTTTAATAGGTTACTGAACTTTGTTCATTTTTTAGTTTCATCACCGGACTTCAATTTGTATCTAATTAATCATCAAACTTTAATTTCGTTTCACCGGCTAGTTACCCAGAGAATTTCGATCTCCTAATTAATGACGTGACGACGGGAAAATCCCAATCATCCTCATCGGGCCATGTCAGATGGCTTAATGGGTGTGCTGACTTAGATACTTATCCACAGTGGAAAACTCCATTTGGACCATGAGAATTAAGTACACCTCATGTAGCATATAAAATCAGAAACAACCAATACTTTGCCATTCCAAAACTTGGAGGCATAAATGGAGTTGTCCATATGGGGTCCCCACAATGATTTTTTGGTTTACTTTTTTGTTTTTTTGTTGGAAAAGGTAAGTACTTATTTAAATCGAAGCATGATGACAAAAATGAGAACTGACCAAAGTTCAATGACCTACCCAAGAATTTAATTTGTGACTTAGCTTTCTGGCATCATTTCATTCATTGTTTTTTGTTTTTTGTTTTTTGTCTGATGTACATTCCTAGGTTTTTTAATAGTACTAGGTATTTTTGGTTGATGTATTTAACTTCTTCTTTGACAATCATGTTGATGTAGTTAATTTTATGCATATGTGTGATTGTTATGAATATGTCTGATACACCTTACTAGTTTTTTGACAATCATGTTGATGTACTTAATTCTATACATATGTGGGATTGTTTTATACATATGTTTGATGTACATTACTAGTTTTTTGTTTTTTTGTTTTACTTTGTTGTTTCTTATTCACCTTTATGAAATTTAAATGGCATCAGGTCTTTTTTTTCTTCCTTTTGAGTTACATTCATCATTTCATTCCTCTGTATGACATATATATGTCTAATTAGCTTCATTTCCCTTGTTTAGCTTCATTGAAAATAGATGTTTATGATTGTATGGCATATAGTACCCACTACAAAAAAATCACAATTTTGCAATGGAATACATCTGTTGCAATTTTATAACAGTTTTGTAACAGATTTGTGATGGTTTAAAAAATTTGCAACAGAGTTTACGACAGAAAAATATCCGTTGCAAAAATTATTTGAAATGGATTTGCAACAGTTTTTGTAACAGAATTGTAGCAAATTTGCGATGGAATACGTTTCCATTGCAAGAAAATGGAGGGAATAGTGCGGGAGATAGTTTGCAAAAGATTTGAAATAGACAGGAAACAAAAATTGCAACGGATTGTTTTTTGTTGCAAATTTGCAACAAAAGTTGTCACAGATTTGTAACGGATTTTGCAATGAAATTATTTATTAAAAATAAACAGAGTAAAATTAATATACTTTCCTATTTTAGTAAGTATAATTACTTTCCTATTTTATTAATATAATTTTATTATTTTTAAAATTATAATTAAATTTAAAAAATACTTAAAATCAACTATTTATTATAATAATATTTTCAATTCTAAAAATATTTTTGTGAGAAAATATTAAATTATAAATATATTTATTTTTTTATAAATTAAAAATATTTATTTAAAATTTTAATTTTTTTATTTTATAAATTTAGTGATTTAGATCATAAAAGCAATTTCAAAGTGTCAAACTTCAATTAACTACCATAATAAGCACCAAAAAAAAAAAAAGAGATGTTAATAAGAGATCATTCCGTTGTGATCTCTTATTAACATTGGCAGCAAATTCCTTGAAGCATTGAAATGTTTGCACAAGATATTTTTTTTTAATTTTTTAGTTGAAAATTAATTAACTTTTCTCATATACCCTAAACAGATATTTATATCATTGGAAAAAAATACACCATTGTCCGTATATGTGTTTTTTAAATAACTATTAAAAAATTATGCTTTCTTGTTAAATTTTAAATTGTGCTAACAATGAAGATGAATTTCCATGATGTCCTCACAACACAACTGGAGCACACAAGACCTTAATTGCTTTCTAATTCTAGTCCTTCATATATATATATATGTATGAGAGCAAATTCAAAGTTAAAGATTGTAGCTATTAATTGCTTATGGTTTGTGCAATTAAGGCTAGATCTATTGTGGAGATAGCCGAATCAAATGCAATTTCAGTTGTTTCTGCTTTTCAAGCTGATGAAGTACAAAGACATGAAATTGGGAATGAAGTCGAAGAAGTATCTCTCAAATCTTCTGATGGTACATTCATTGAAATTGATAGTATTGATTTTGAGGAAGATGAAGAGGAAGAAGGTGAAGAAAGTGAGGAAGATGAACACAACGAAGAAGAAGAAGATGAGTTAGATGCATTCAATGATGTAGAAGATGTAGATTGAAATAGAATTTGATGTGGAAATGAATATTTCACTTTTAAGTTACAATTTTTGAAAGTAGAATGTACTTTTTAAACTTATTTTGTTTTTCTTATTGCAAATATTTATATCTTATGATCTTATAACAATATTGTTAGCATTATATATTTTTTTATAGATATGACTGGGCAAAATCATTTGCCTACTCGTCGTTGGCGTGGTGCTCCTATCTCTCAGTCTCAGCCTACAGCGACATCTATGTCATCTTCTTCTAGTGCTATCCAGAGCAATGTTGCTCCTACTGCTGCTCCTGCTTCCATTTCCATACCGTCTACTATTGCTCCTGCTGCAGTCTCTATACCTCCTACTAGCACTACTCCAGCTCCTGTTGCAGTTACTACAGTAGCTCCCCTTCCCTTTATTTCTACTTCCACTGAGGGCGGTGATGCTTATAGTTTACGTCAAGTTCGTATTTATGTTCAGTCAAACAGGTAAAAGAGAAAGTGTATATATATATAACAAAACTACATTAAGTTTTTGTATTATAAAGTTATACAGATTTTTATTAACCTAAATTGTTTTATGTTAGTAGATTTGTACCGCATAGTCATGCAATTTTAAAATCTATCACTGAGAAAATGAAGGAGAGACAATACAAAGAAGGATATACATGGTCCAAAATTGATAAGCAGACACATGATTTTTATTGGAGAGAATTTAAGGTATGATTTTATACATATTAGGCTTTGTTATTGGAAATATTTGTTTCATTGTATTAAATTCTTTTTCTTTTTTTGCAGAAAAAATATTATTGGCACCCAGAAGAAGAGGAAACTATTAAAACAGTTTGGGAAAAAGTCTCTCGATGCCAATATAGCCGCAATTTATGTAGGTGGCACAAGTATTATGAAGAGACTAGTAAGAAACCTGCTTGGGTTGAGGATGAAGTTTGGAATAAATGGCTTGAATACTGGAATAAAGATGAATTCAAGCATAAGTCTAGGCAGGCCTTTAACAATCGGCGTAGCGAGACAGGAGGTGAAGGGAATTGAATGAGCAGTCATCTAGGAGGTTCCAAATCGTTTGTTGAGCATGTTATAGATTTGGTAAACATATTAATTTTATTTGATCTTCTTCACTTTGAATAAATATTTATTCTTGGTAAGGTATCGCTACAAATAACTTTTTAAGCATGCTATTAGATTTGCTAAAGCTATCAAATTTATTATAAGATCATCAAAAGCAATTACATTTGAAAATAATTCTCTTATGTTGTACATCAATAGTTATGTATTGTGATTTTTTACTAGGCTTGTAGATGAAATTGTAACAAGTAGTAGATTTGTTTTCTTGATCTAAATAATAAGCTTTGTCATTGAATTTATCTATTCACCATTCATTTGCTTTTTTTCTTCATTGAATATTGATATAAGTTTGTTATTGAATGTAGTGATCAACTCTTTGCATGAATCCCATATATAATGGTAGAATGTTTTATGTAGATATATAAAGTTTAATTTCACTATAAACTAATTTATTTAATATTCTTTGTATTATTATTTTTTTTAGAGGAAGTCACTTCAGAAGCCACCTACTGCATTTGATATTTTCTTCAAGACTCATATTAGTAAAGAAAAAAAAGGTGTTGATTCACGAGCACAAGCAGTTTATGCAATGTTCTACCTTTATTTGATATTATTTTCTTTACTTACATATTATATTGTACATATTCTAATAAGCATTATAATTTAATTGCAAGATGCCATGCAAAAGATGATTGAGATTGTTATTTCACAGCCATTATCAGATGGTTCACAGCCTTCCCCACCGAATATGGATGCTTGGAGGCTTCTGGTGGAGAAAAGAAAAGGAGAGTTTATGGTTTTGGATTACAGGCATCTAGGTTGTATCCAGAGTCATTTTTTAGTGGTGCTACATCAGTTCCCCCATCACCTTCAACAACTACTATTCCCCAAGAGATCATGTCAAAGATGGATGGCATGAAGAAGAAGATGGGTGAGTTGGAGCAACAAAATCAGAATTTGATCCAACAAAACCAGAGAATGTGTAGACAGATGTGACGTGAATGGAGGCAAATGAGAATAATGATGCAATCTGGATTGTTACCTAATGGACCAGGTTAGAGTTCTCAGCATCAAGAGCAAGATGATGAGGATGATGATGACCTCAACTTATAGCTCTTTTTTGTCGTTTGTATTTTTACACACTTTTATTGTTAATACTATGGATGTTATATTTTGTTAAACATGGTAGAACTTTTATTTGAAAATCTAGTTTTTTTTGTTACAAAATTTAAATATCAAGATTTAATATAGCAAGGTAAATATTGAAATATTTGAAAAATAAATTTACTATTAAAACAATTGTAACGGATTTGCAAGGGATTTGAAACGGACTTTGCAATTGATTTGTTGCAAATTTGCAATGGCTTTGCAATGAATATGGAATGGAATGGTTGTTGCAAATTCATTGCAACTTTGAAACGGCTTTGCAAAGGATTTGTCACTGAATTTGCAACATATTAAAAAAATCCGTTGCAAATATGTTGCAAATTTGCAACGGACTTGCAACTAATTTGTCACAGATCTAAAACTTCCGTTACAAATCTGTTACAAATTTGCAACTGAAATTGCAACGGATTTGGTAATGAATTTGTTGCAAATCTATTACAAAACTGTTGCAATTTTGCAACGGATTTGTAACGGATCTGTTGCCCATCCGTTGCAAACTTTACAACGGATAACTTTTCCGTCACAAAAATATTTACGATGAAAGAAATAGTGACGTCCACATTCCGTTGCAAATCCGTCGCAAATTATACTTTGCTACGGATTTGCAACTGATTGTGATGTTACAAATCTGTGAAATTTTTGTAGTGACCCTTGTATGGCATATATATGTCTAATTACCTTCATTTCATTTTTATTTCAGTGCTAATTGTAGAATTGTTTACTATCAAGATGCACTACAGTATAGGAGGTGTACAGAAATTTGCTGGATATATAAACTTTTGCTGTGCATAGCAGATTTCAAAATTAGAGCTGTTATATATGGCAAAAAATCTTAATTTGGATGTTGAAGGAAGTAACATTTGGTGGCTAGGTAGCAATGATGGGCAGAATGAGCTTAGGGAGATCAATTCTGACCTGGATGCTCTACAACTGGCATTGGTAGTAAGTGCATCTAACAAGGAGGTCTATGTTCTGATTAGGTCTGCAGATGATCATGCTAGACATAATGAAACAAGTGAAAATGTAGAAGTGAATAAGGAGGACAGTGATTTAGATGGCAGATTAATTGCTGTAGGTGCCCAAAGGGAAGCAAATGAGGATGATAGTGACCTAAATGATTCTATTTACAATTTTACTAATGAGTCTAAAGAAGATGCAATTGATGGAAGGAAAATCAATAGAAGCCTAGTGGTTGTACATGGAGAACCACCATAAGGCCAGGATGAGGATTGTTTCCATTCAGACTATGCAGGATCTAAGGAGTTGAAGTCAGGATCATCAATAGATGAAGATGAGTTACAATCTGGTAGACCAAAGTACTCTGAATTTCATGAAGAAGTTGACATGAAGAATCCTCATTTCAAGATAGGAATGAAATTCATGAGTCTTGATCAATTCAAGGAAGCTGTGAGGAATTATGGTATCAAAAATAGGTATGCCATGAATTTCAAGCCTAATTCTAAAAAGTGATACAAAGCTTTTGCAAAAGAGGCTGTCCTTTCTATCTTTGGGTCTCACCAATGGTAAAGGATTGGAGTACAGTCCAGATTAAGGCAAGGAAATTAGAACATGAGTGTGTAAGAGACCATAACAACAAGCATGTTAATGCCCACTAGATAGCTAAGACATAGTTAGAGCAATTCAGGGTAGATCTTGCTTGGAAACTGGCCAGTATCATCCAAGCAGTGAAGACAAACCAAGAGGTGGATATCAGCAAATTGAAGGCATAATGAGCCAAATGCGTTACATTAAGGTATATATCGTTTTCTTATAGTTCTTTCTAAAATATGTATGTAGCCAATTAAAGTTGAATCCACATTTGCATCTAATTATTTTTCTCAATCCAAAATTATTGATAGTGATGAGAAGACCCAAATAGCAAGGTTTTATGATTATAGGCTAGAACTAATAAGAACACATCTTGGTTCTACTATAGTGTTCAAATGTGACCAGGGTGTGTTCCAGTGCATGTATATTTGCCTTTCTCCATTGAGAGAAGGATTCTTGGTAGGGTGTAGACAAATACCTTCATTGGATGGCTGTTTTTAAAAAGCATGTATAGGGGACAACTGCTGACTGCAGTTGGGATAGAGGTAGATGACTGCATTTATCCAGTTGCATGGGCCATAGGTCATCCCTAACCTTGGTTTTTAATTTGATGTATTTTTTTTGTTATGTTTTACTGATTACCTGTTTAATCTAAATTATTTGGTGTAGTGGATAAAGAGAACAAGAACAATTGGAAATGGTTCTTAGAACTGCTTGCAGAGGGCTTAGGGATTAATAACAACCATCACTGGGCATAGGCAGAATGTAATTGTATATTTAAGTTGATGATTTGATTGACTCCTTTATAATTTCATTGTTTTCTTGGTATAATTAATTGATGATTTGATTACTTGTATCTTTTTTTTTCTTTGTTCCTTGCTGTGGTTGTATGCCATCTTAATTTGATTGTCTAGGGTTTGATACCTGGTATAGAGGAGTTATTCCCTTATAGTGAGCACATGTTTTGTGTTAGCCACATACACACTAATTTTAAAAAGAACTTTAGAGGAAAATCATTGAAAGATCAGCTGTGGTTGTGTGCTAAATCAAGCTACCAATCAACATTTGAGAAAATATGACCGTCTTGAATGGAATGTCCACAGATGCATCCAAAAAGAACATAACCTATAACCATTGGAGTAGGTCACACTTCAAATAAATTTTTAAATGTGACATCCTACTTAATAATTTGTGTGAGTGCTTCAATAGCCAAATACTTGAAGCTAGGACTAAGGTGGCAGTGCCAATGAATGAAATGATCAGAACAAGGTTTATGATCATGATTCAAAATAGAAGAGATGTAATGAGAAAATGTACAGCAGTCTACTACCCCAGGATTCTAAAAAAATTAGAGAATTCTAAACAATTGAGTTGGTTTTACAACACAACTTGGTCTGGAGGAAGCAAACACCAAGTTTTAGGTCCTGAAGGCCAATTTGTAGTTGATAAAGATAAATACACATGCTCATGTAGGAAATGGCATTTGACTGGGATTCCTTTCTTTCATGCTATCTCAGTGATCTACTATAACAAAGATCAAGCTGGAAATTACATAGATAATTGTTACAAGGTGAGCACCTACCTAGCGATATACAATCACACATTAAACCCCACACATGGCAGGGGTTGTTGGCCAAAAAACCACTAAGGGCCCATGCTAGCACTTGAGTCATAGATAAGAGGAAGAGAGAGGCAGACTATGTTGAGGAGAATGGAAGCTAGTGAGGAAGTCAAGGGTTTCGTCAAAGGAGAAGTGAGCAGGAGAAGTGTTAGAATGAAGTGCAACATATGTGACAATATAGGCTACAATAAGAGGTACCATGGCCATCAGAAACAGGTAATCAAGGTCAACAACCTTTACTGGTGTTATTAAATTAATTCACATTATACAATTAACAAAACTTGTGCTTATAGTAGGCTTCATAGGGAAATTTAGATGGTTAATAGTATGGACACCAAAGTGGAGGAGTTCAGGACAACCCTATGGATGGCATTGACTCACAGGTTTTGCATGAACATTTTCAAATGGTTAGTTATTTCTTTCATAGCCAACCTCATGGAATATTACATGTTCATAATTTAACCTCAAGTTGATGATATAGGTTGATAATTTAACAATGGGAAGCCATCAAGAGGTTCAACAAGATTGTCCCACATCAGAAGCAATTATACTTGAAGAGCGCCAGTCACAGGTAACTATAAAAAAATATTGATTGTAACTGATGTTTACAATACAACTCATTCTTTGTTTAATGTTTACAATGCTGCAGTTAATTGATGCCTCTGAAATGACATAGTCAAGAATGCAATGAAGAGGAAAAAATTATATACAATAGGAGGTAAGGGTACTAGCACAATTCCTATAAATAACACAAATCAATTATCAGCTGTTGCTAGGCAACAACTGCAAGATAAAGATTAGGATAAAAGGAAAACAAGCAAGGAATGATGTCCAGCAAGAAAAGAGGAAGGCATGGGTGATAAGTGCTTGTGTTATAGTACCGCAAAGCGTTATTATCTTACAACGAGCATATCTTTTATTAGATTTAATCACTAAATTGTGTGCATTTGTGTGCTTTTGTGCATTGTAGGTTTGTGGAGATAATTTGAAGAAGAAGAATAAAGTTAGATTGTGTTTACTGTTGTTGGGGAGTTTTTTGACCAAGCAAGGAACAAGGCACGAGCCTAAACTTGTGAGTGTGTGCCAACCTCCTTTGGAGGGGCACAAGGACAGTCACGCTCACAATAAGTCTAACTCTTGTAGCTTAGGAGAACTTTATCAAGAAGGAGATTTGAAGCAATCGGCACGAGCTACCATTGATTGTGTGCCCAATTCAATGGCCTCGATGAAGATCGGTGAATTCGGGAGCTTTTTCGGCGAGGCACTGTAGTAGCACTGCAGCAAAGATAATGTAGCAAGTTACTGTTCACTATCGGCCGAAAATCAGCATTTCAACAACTTCACACGGGCGTGTGGAAATTCCACACGGCCGTGTGAAATCCCGATAAAGTCGATTTTAAAGCCGCGACTCAACATTATAAAAGCTCGATTTGGAGACTTTTTACACATCTTTTTCCTAATCTTTCTCCCCAACTTTTAGAGAGCGCGGCTAGGGTTTCGGAGAGGACTTTGTGGAGGTTCGGAGCGCGTCATCGACGTTCGGCGGCCACACAAGACCACGACCACATCATACTCAAGGGGGTTTTCATCGATGCTTTCAATTTGTGTTTACTTTTATATTTTGATGGATTTATATAGCTCCATGAGGAGCTAAACCCCTTGTGGGTATTCGGACTTGTAAACCCTAGGATTATTATGTTTCTTTGACATTGTTATTATGCTTTTCCATTATTGATGAATAAATTCGAGTTTCAA
Organism: Dioscorea alata; assembly: GCA_020875875.1. Classification (NCBI taxonomy): domain Eukaryota; kingdom Viridiplantae; phylum Streptophyta; class Magnoliopsida; order Dioscoreales; family Dioscoreaceae; genus Dioscorea; species Dioscorea alata. The sequence continues at coordinate 7,448,448 of CM037017.1, read as the reverse complement.
TCTTAATTGCTTCTTGTAATTGTTTTCCCTTAGCCGTGATACTAGTGTTGAGAACAATCTAGGTTATCCTTTGGAGGTGTGACAACTCCTATAGGGTTAGACTACTTAAGATTGAAGAGGGTTGAGAGGGTAAGTCATGAGGTAGCGGAATGTCCCCTTTCTCCCCGGTGTGATTCTCCCTACCTCCGTGTTCCATGATTTCTTAGTGGTCGAGATAGGGTGAAGTGCTAGGAGAGGAACTCCCCTCGGGCTTAGTTGCGCGAGCAACATAGTGAAGGGTTGAAGTGAATCCTAGTACTGGGGCTTAATTGAGACTAGGGTTCTTCCACCTAGACCAAAGGGTAAGAACTATACATAGGAATAGAGTTTATCACTAGGAATTCCTAGAACTTAAAGCAATCCCACGTAGTGTGAGGCTTAGGAAGACGGACTCCCCTAGGGCTTAGTTGACAGGTCAACGAGAGTCAAGGGTCGTAGTGAAAACCTAATGTCGGGGCATAGTATTGGGGTTAGTCACGGTTGACCTTAGGTTTGGGACCGTGAGTTTAAGGATATCCTCGACTCAATTAACATCAATAGGAAAGTATAATCGCATTGTCTTGCACTAGAAGCATAAGTCCTAGGGGTAGCTTGTCCGGGTGCCCATCTTTTCTCATTGCTTGTCCTTCTCTATTTACTCCTACTTACACTCTCTTACCTTCCATCTTCTATTTTATTTCTTGTCTCTTTTTAATTGCTTTCACACTCACTCATTGATTCTTTTCACACTCACCATACACCACTTAGCTCAATAGTGAAATCTCGTGTCTTAAATGCCTATTCCCTGTGGATACGACTACCCACTCACCAGGGTAAATTTATTACTTCGACAAGCCCGTGCACTTGCGGGATACACGCAGGGGTCGTGTCAAGTTTTTGGCGCCGTTGCCGGGGAATATGCGTATTTTTTATACTTGTTTTTGTTATTTTAGATATTCACTTCGTTTTCTATTTCACACTTATTTATCTATCATTGTTCTTATTTTTCCTTTTCTGTGTTTTGGCTTCAGGTTATGGCCTGCGGGAACCCTTCGATTGTTGTTGAAGGGGACCCGGATATTGGTAGAAGAACGCATCGTAAAGGGAAAGAACCTGTAGAAGAACATTCCAATCAAGCCAACATTGAGTCAGAAGGGTTAGAAGCAATGGCAGAACAAAATAAACAACAGAGGACATTGTCCGATTTTGCTAGACCCGCGGTGATGGGGACCCAATCAAGTATTGTGAGGACCCCAATTACAGCAAACAATTTTGAGTTAAAGCCGTCGTTCATTCAAATGTTGCAACAGTCCGCACAGTTTAATGGGTTGGCCGATGAAGATCTCAACAACCATATAGAGAACTTCCTTGAGGTGTGTGACATGTTGAAGATCAATGGAGTAACGGACGACGCAATTCGTTTGAGAGCCTGCCCATTTTCATTGAATGGAAAAGCAAGATATTGGCTACATTCATTACCCAGAGCATCTATCACTACTTGGGAGGAGATGGCCGAGTCATTCTTGGCTAGATATTTCCCTCCAAGAAAATCAGCGAGGCTCCGGAATGAGATTTCGTCCTTCATGCAACATGGGATAGGTTCAAGGAGCTCCTTCGCAAATGTCCGCAACATGGATTCCCCAAGTGAATGGTCATTCATACCTTCTACAATGGGTTGAATCCGAGCACCAAACAACTCTTAGACGCAGCGGCAGGAGGAACTCTAGGAAGCAAGACTCCCGGTGAAGCCCGGCACCTTATAGAAAAGATGACTATGAATAGCTATCAATGGAACACAAGGGACCGAAAGAAGGTAGTCGGAATTCATGAGGTTGACGCAGTTATATCTTTGGCGGCACAAGTGGAATCATTGAGTAAGAAATTAGATGTTCTAACTTCACCAAGAGTTGCGGCCATCACTACTTGTAACGGTTGTGGGGAGGTCACGCTTCGAGCGATTGCCCTATTGCTATTAGGGGCACTAGTGCTGTGGAACAGGTCGATTTTGTTTGTAATGCGTACAGAGGACAAGGCCAAGGCAACCCGTACAGTGGAACCTACAATCCAGGGTGGAAGAACCACCCAAACTTTTCATGGAGCAACCAAGGGCAGTCACAACAAAAGAACAATGCACCACCCAGATTTCAAGGTCAACAAGCACCGAACTTAGAAAGCCAAGTGACCGGGCTAGAGGGGAAGATGACCAATCTTGAGAGAGCCCTCACAAGGTTTGTTGCTTCGTCGGATGCTAGATTCCAATTGGTGGAAGCTAAAATTCGCAATCACACCTCCTCCCTACACAATTTGGAAAATCAAGTGGGGTAAATTGCGAAGGCCTTGGCGGAAAGACCTCAAGGTAGTTTGCCTAGTAATATGGAGACCAATCCGAGGGAGCAATTGAAGGCAATTACCTTGAGAAGTGGAAAAGAGGTCGAGAGAAATCTCCCTCTAGAGAAGACAAAAGAAGCATCCAAGGTCGTGGAGATAGGAGAAGAAACATCAAAGAAAAAAGAAGTGGCACCCCCACCCTACAAGCCGAGGATTCCCTATCCTTCACGATTGAAGAATGACCAAGAGAACGAACAATACAAGAAATTTGTAGGTATTTTCAAGCAGTTGCACATCAACATACCGTTCGCGGAAGCATTGGCCCAAATGCCCGAGTACGCGAAGTTCTTGAAGGACCTCTTGACCAACAAGAGGAAATTGGAGGAGAGTGCATCTATGATCCTTGATGCCAACTGCTCGGCCGTATTGCAACATTGGCAACTTGGGTGAAGAAATGACGTTTGCCGATTCGGGGGCAAGCATCAATGTCATGCCTTACACGTTCTTCCAAAAGCTAGGCTTGGGCGAGCCTAGACTAGCTCGAATGACACTTCAACTTACGGATCGATCGGTGAGGCATCCGAGAGGGATTATGGAAGATGTGTTGGTGAAAGTCGACAAATACATATTTCCTGTTGACTTCGTGGTGTTAGACGTCGATGAGGATGTCGAGGTGCTATTGATCCTTGGAAGGCCCTTCTTGCGCACTTCCAAGGCTTTGATTGACATGGACGGCGGGGAGCACACATTGCAAGTTGGAGATGACAAGCTTACATACCGCCTTGCCGAAGCCATGAGACACTCTCTTGACTTTGATGATACTTTATATTTTCTTGACACCACCGATGAACTAATTGATGATAATGTGCAGGAAATGTTGAACTCGGATCCATATGAAGGGTGGCCGGACCAAGACGTGGAGATCGAAGAAGAAGTGCTTTCGCTTGGTCTAGTCGAGAAGGAAATCAAGCCAGAACCGGGACTCATGAAGAAGATGAGAAGAAAGATAAAGAGAGCGAAGATGTGCCACACGAAAAGACCCAAGGACAATGGGGATGAGCATTCACGGAGTAAGAGTGTTTCACCCTTGTGTGGTAACAAATTCGACAATTCTCCCTCTACTCTATAAAGGTTATATACTGCATGCTTTCAGGTTGTAGGGAAGAGAACAATCTTTATTCATGAACCCTCGTAAGGTAAGGCAGGTACATCAAGCTAAGTGACGTTAAACAAGCGCTTCTTGGGAGGCAATCCAAGGTTTTACAGCTTTTCTAGGATCTAATTTAGTATTAGCATGAATAAGAGTCTTAGTTTTGGTGTCCTGAATTTTAATGCATATGCTGCGATATTTTTGTGGATTGTTGACGTTTTCGTGTGTCTAAAAGATAATTGACGAAGTTTGAGTCGGTTGAGGATGTTTTCTATGGTATCTGGTTGTGTTTTGATGGTTTTCACAGGCTCTAAGTATTGTACTTTCATTTCTGAATTTTTCGTGTACCATATAATTTTATAAATGTAGTTTCCATGTAACGGTATAACTATCTTCTGTTGAAATTACAATTTTCTCTTGAATTGTAATGTCAAATTAGGCATGGTTTTAATTAATGTTTTTCTGTCAACAACTGTTTGTTCAACTGGGTTTGTCTTCAATTGTAATTGGAGTTGTTGTCTTCAGTTGTAATGTCAAACTGGGTATTCTTGTAATTTGAGTTCTTGTTTCTTCAATTATTTGTCAAACTTGACATGACTATCTTCAGTTGTAATTGGAGTTTTTTTCTCTCTTCAGTTGCATGTCAAACAGTTCCATGTATTGGTGTAATGTAAAACTCTTACAATTTGTATTGGTGTAATGAAATCAGTTTAATGTTATTTATAGTTTGGTCATCTATGTTATTGTATTCCTGACAGGGGCCCGAAAATACACGGGTTGCCGAAGTAATAAAGTACCCTGGTGAGAGGGTAGTCGAATCCACAGGGAGTAGTGATTAGAAACAAGAGGAATTGCTACTTAGCTAGTGCAAGATGATGGTGGTGAGAACAATCAATGTATGTGCAAGAAAATGAAAGAGAAATATGAAAGGCAAGAGAGTGCAAGCAAAGAGTAAAGAGAGGAATAATCAATGTAAAATGGGGGTCCCCGGACAAGCTCCCCTAGGACTAATGTTTCTAGTGCAAGACTAATATTATACTCCCTTATTGATGTTTAATGAGTCATGAAAATCCTTAAGCACACGGTCCCAAACCAAAGGTCAACTATGATTAGTTCTAACACTATGCCCCGACTTTAGGCTTCACTACAACCCTTCACTATGTTGATCTCTCAACTAAGCACCAAGGGAGTCCATCATCCTAAGCCTCACACTACGTGGAACTGCTTAACATTCTAGAGATTCTAAGTGATAGACCATGTTCCTAATTATAGTTCTAACCCTTTGGTTCAGGCGAAAGAACCCTAATCTAAGTTAAGCCCCAGCACTAGGATTCACTACAACCTTTCACTCTATTTCTTGCGCAACTAAGCCCCAGGGGATTTCATCTCCTAACACTTCACTCTACTTCGATTGCAAAAAACTCTTGGAATACGGAGGTAGGGAAAATCACACCGAAGAGGAAAGGGGACGTTTCGCTACCTCACGACTCACTCTATCGATCCTCTCCAATCTCGAGTAGTCTAATCCTATAGAAGTTGTCACACCTTCAAAGGATAACCTGGATAATTCTCAACCCTAGTGTCATGGCTAAGGAAAAATCAATTACAATTAATATACAAGATTGGAACTCAATTAAAATCATCAATTAAGAAAGCATAATAAAAATCATAGAAACAATGTTATCGTAGGGTTTACAAGTCCTAATACCCACAAAGGGTTTAGCTCTCCATGGAGCTATACAAAATAATCAATGTATATGAATAGACAAGAGTAACAAACATAGATGAAACCCCCCTTGTAATGCATGGCGATGGTCTTGTGAGGCCGCTACGTCCTATCCACCAAGCCCCTTGTCAAGCCTAAGGCACACCTCGCCGGATCGGTGTCGACGAAAGCTCCGTCAATAGTTATCTTCCAATGGACATCGATGTTGATGCCGAAGACTCGCTCCAAACTTTAACAAAATCCTCTCCAAACCCTAGCCGTGAACCCTCAAGAAGTTGGGGAAAAGATAGACCGAAAAGTCCGAAAAAAGTTCCTTAAATAGTGCTGAGTCACGGCTTTAAATCGACTGAAACCAAGCATCCACACGGCCGTGTGGATTCTCTGGAATTGATTTTTTGGCGCGCAATGAACAGTAATTGCTACATTGAATTGCTATAGTATTGCGCACAAAATGTTCCCGATTCCATGTTCTTCATCGAGGCAGTTGAATTGGGCACACAATCAACGGTAGATCATGCCGATTGCTTCTTTTCTCCTCATTGATGAAGTTCTTCAATGTTACACGGGCTAGACTTTTATGAATGTGACTGTCTTTGTGCCTCTTCAATGGAGGTTGGCACACACTCACAAGTCTAGAACCCGTGCCTTGTTCCTTGCTTCGTCCAAGAACTCCTCAACAACAGCGAACATGACCTAATTTTGCTATTTCTTTTCTAAGTTCATTCCACAACCCTACATACACAAAAGAACACAAATGCACACCAATCAATGATAAAATCTGGGAAAAGTAATGCTCAATGTAAGAAAATAATACTCCGTATTACTTTAACACGAGCACTTATCAATTCCACCAGATCATGTAATCAATATTCTAATACAGTAGATCATATAATCAATATCGCAGGCAAGAAAGCTAGTTAATTGAATCCAGAAACCAAAAATGCCCAAAAACTCTCATATTCTTTAGATAAGCACACCTCCATTTACAGGATTAACTTAATGACATTGTTACTCACAACAAGAAGTAAAATTCAAACAATTAATTAGTTTCCAATCGGGGAAACTAACTAAATGAAGCCAGAAACCAAAAAAACAAAAAAACAAAAAGAACACAGAACAAAACCCTATGTTTAACTAATTTACATTATTAATCAAAACAAGATATAACCTTCAAAAGGCCCAAAATTCACTGAGCTTCATCCTTTTAGCAACCTTAAACCGAATGAAAAATCTCTAGTGATTGATGAATCCTCCATCTTGAGAAGATACCAACTTCGCCCATTGTTCCATTTCTAGCTCCTTCACCATCTCACCCGCCACTGCAAATGCCCTAGATCTCTTTCCCTGTCTAATAAAGAACAATGACATCTCGAAGCTCCAAAGACTGGTCGCTTGCCACCTTCCTCGCTGGAGATTGAACTGCGCTGGCCGGTAGAGAAGAAGAAAGAGGAGGAGGAGAAGGAGGAGGAGAGGGAGAAGGAGAATGACTCAACCTTCAAAACAGAGAAAAAACATCCACCGTGGATAAGTATCCGAGTCAGCACACCCATTCAGCCATCTGACCTAGCCCAGTGAGGATGACTAGGATTCTCCGGTCACCACATCAACAATTGGGGATTGGAATTCTCTGGGTGTCTGGCTAGTGAAATGAAATTAAAGTTGAATGACTAATTAGATACAAATTGAAGTCTAGTGACCAAACTGAAAAAATGAGCAAAGTTCTGTAACCTATCAAAAAATTAATCCGTTAGATGACTGAAAATGTTGTAGTAATTTGATATGACAATGTTTGGTTCATAACTTATATTACCAGGAATAATTCATTACAGTGTTTAGTTGGTTATAGTAATCATTTCGGTAAAATGTTAAAACTCGTAAAATACCTTCATTCATAAAAAAAAAAAAAAAAAACTCAACTCATAAAACCCACATGTTAGCTATAAATATTAAAATAAAAATTAAAAAATTCTGAAATATCCTTTTTCACATTATGACAACACGTCATTTGCACATTATATGACCTAACATATCAAAAATAAAATACAACAATTAAAAATAAATTGGGAATTTATAGCAAAATAAATTTCTTAATAATTAAAGCCTCATCAAAATCAAACTTTGAGCAAATAATGCTATTACCATATATCCTTGCAAGCTCTGATAAACTGCAAGAAAAACAAATAATTAGTAATGTACAATCAAACTAAATGCTACATAAAAAATTTAGATATCAGTTTGTAAAAGACCTGAGCAAGAATGCAAAACAAGAACAAGATACTAGAAAAAAAAAGGACCTATATACTATAACATGAGCAAGAATGCTACATGTTAACAAGATATTAACTAGAATATTTCACCAATATATCATAATAATCAATAACACAAAATGCAACCTCCATCCCATGCAAGGAAACTCAAATCTTTCAGTAACTAACAACAAATTTTTATCAAGCCACCATAATATAGCTTTAGTACATTTAGTCCACAGAAAATAAAAAAAAACATAGCGATTCAACAAAAAAAAAAAATACTCAACAATAGACGATAAGCAAGATAAACCAAAAATGCACCAACATCTTAAAAGAAATGATCAAAATTAATTTTTTTTTTAAAACAGTGCTTTCAATCCATGTCTAAGTATAGCTCATAAATCCACCCATAGTCAATCAACATAAAGTTCCAATTCAAAAATTAACATTCTCATGCATCCATTAACAATCCAAAATATGAAAGATTTTAACTTTACTTGCAACCTCCCAAAAAACATCAACATAATTTTTCTTATACTCATCTGGGAGTGAGAAGAAACATGACACTTTATTAGTGCCAGCCACAATCAATCCACCGACTCTGATTTTTTCCTCTTCGGACAAGCCTTCAATTTTAAGTATCTCAATGAAAACCATTTTCTTCACCTTTGCCTCATTAGAGAGAAATTGGAAACAATTAGCAAGCCCAGAAATATGCTCCCCAGAACTTTCCATCCATGTCTTAATTAAGCTAATGGTTCTTGTGAACTCATCAGAGCCACCATCTTGACTAAAGGAGAGTCTACGCTTGGTTTTCTTAGTAGATGCACTATGTGATGGACCTTGGTGTGAAGTGCCTGCATTAGTGTTGTTAGTATTTGCTTCTGCATTAGCTGCATGAGTTTGGCTCCGAGGGACGCTTGCATTTTCTTCTCCATACGTTGTATTCATTTCGTATTCAAATTCATAAAAAGTTGCTCCTATAGGAAGTTTAATAACTGCCATGGTGTCCTCACATTCAATTTCTTCAACAGTGTCGCTCAGAGATTCAGTATCTTCTTTGGTGGTTCGATCTTTCCAAAGACTTGACTTAACTCCCCTAAAATTTGGAAAAGTTAATTCCTTAAACTAATAGCTCCTGGGTGACTCTGGGAAAAATATAATTTTCACACATAAACGACAAATGTATAAGAGAAATGATAAATATTATGATATTTATAATTAGACCAAGATTACCTTCACCCAATCATTAAAGACTGTAGCATCACAAGTAATGCATTTGTTATTATCATTCCAACCAAAGCCACTTGCATTTGGGCCTAACATATCTTGAATTCCATGGTACTACTGCCTTTTCCACAACTTCACTCTTAACTCAACATGGGGTGAGCCCTTGATGCTACAATCATGCTGTGGTATTTTGGTTTTTCTTTTCTTGTGTAAAGTGGTGCATTTTGGTCTTTCTTTGTTTGTCGATTTGATGTATTGGTGGAATTCTTTTGTTTTGAGTTTGGTGCCTTTTCCTAAGGGTTTTGGGGTGAGTTTTGGGAGTGTTTGAGGTGTGTGTGGTGTGCACAGGCCACACAACCCCTCCTGTTGACTGTGCCGCCTCCTGTGTGGCTGCATAGTAGCCCGTACACCCCATGCAGTTGTAGGGGTGGCAATTTTTAACACAACACGACACGACACGTTCTTATGAGGGTTTGAGTTTGGGTTAAATGGGTTTGTGTTATTAACTAGTCGACACGTTTAACCCATTTTTAGTAAATTATAAATAATTGACTATGCAACTGTTATAGTATTATATATATATATATATATAGATATAATTAACATATCATATCAACTAATAAAATTACATGGTTTTGTTTATGTATGAAATTTATTAAAAATATCATTTTAACTAATTATTAAATAATAATTTTTAATATTACAAACAAACTCAACAATCATTATAACTCATTGAGTTTTGCCAACCTTGGTGGTACCCTAATATCCATACGTTATTAAGATGTTAAAATGTTACTAGGATTTAAAAATAAAGTTTAAAAAATATATGTTTTGGGAAAAAAAAACTTTGGCACCATAGCAATAACCTAATGGTTAAGGCATTTGACTATTTGAGTTCCACTCCCACATAGGAGGTTTGACTCCTCCCAATGCTTTGATTAAGAAAGTCAATAAAATTACTTGATAATATAAAATTTATAAAAAAATATATTAACTTTTAATATTACTTTTATTTAATTTTTTTAAGATTCTTTAATTTCTCATTCTCTACTTCAATTATATGCTAGTATGCTACCTCCCAAAATGATGTTTTATGATTTAAAAAAAATTCTTCCCCTTCATAATTTTTCAATTTGAAAAATTTCAAATTAAATTTCAATCTAAAAAGTTGTTTGAGTTGGATATTTCTTAAATTTAGTGCGCATTGATTGGTTTATCGAAAAAAAAAAAACCTTCCAAATAATATTGGAAAAGTGGTTTCCACAGTTGAAAATATGAAAACATTTATTAGGAAATATAGTTGTTAAATACAATCTCTGGTCCGCTAGGACCCTTTTAATTACTTCAAAATAATTAAAAAATATAGTTAATATAGCATTTAATTTGTCAATAATGTGTGTTTTCACTTTTACCCATCAAATTATTGGGACTCATCATTTTATTTTTTCTTCCAACTAATTAATTATTCCACTTAAATATAATGGCTTTTAGAGATTTAATTTTTAAAACACAATTTGAAAGAAAAGAATCTCGGACATTCTAAAGGATGTGCCAAAGTGAACGAGGGAGGAATCTTGAAAGCTTAAAGAAAAATGAAGAGGTGTGCATTTTTCCCATAAGAGTAATTTTATGCATTTAATTTTTATTGACTGTGAAAAAAGTCTCGAGTAATTAAATTTTGATAAAAAAATAATTAATGCACCAAATAATTTAGAAAGGGTCTTATAAAAGAATCAGGACTCCTTCTTCAAAAGATTCTTGCGAAAGATCCTATGATTAAAAGTTTTATATATTTAATAAAAACTAAAAAGTGTAATTTAAAATAATTTATTTGAAATTATATAAAAATACATTAAATATAAAAAAATAAGTTTGATAACAATTATTTAATGTTTAGATTTTTTACATAAATATATAAAAAATGAAAAAAATTCTAAAACGAAATAAGTGAACATGACTTAAACCTTTGTTAGTTGGGTCTTCAATTGCCCACTTCCACACTATTTGTTTTTATTTGCTACTTATAATTGTGCCTGCATGCGTACATTGGGGACAATGTACATCTTAAGTGTGTCACATTGCACACACATTTACTTGTGCGTTCAATTGATCATACTAGTGTAGCCTATGGCGGTTCACCTTAGTTGCAACGGTTGTATTCTTAGAGTTTAGGAGAATTTTTAACATTGTGTCCTATCATGCTCTAGTTTCTACTTGAATTTTTAGGGAATTTTTGCTCGATTATCTTATATTGCACAACTTACTCTTGGAATCTTTTGGAAACTCAATCTTGAAGTTTTTAAGGACAAGTTTATCATTGTTCTTAGTTTTACTTTGGAAAATGCATATATAAGGAGAGAAAAATATGAAAAAAAAGTGGAAAAATGACAAAAGAAAAAAAAAGAAAGAAGAAGAAAAAAATATGAGTTTGTAAATAGTTGCTTTCTTTTATGTATGCATTTGGGGTGGAAAGAGCTACCACCTATGAAGTATGTAGCTACTCTCATAAGTCGGATACAAGTTATGCCCTAATGAGAGAAAGAACTATCTCATGGGATGCGTGAAAGCTACTACCCCGGTAGAAAGAGCTACATCCTCGAAAGTGTGAAAGCCACCTTTGGCGGCCGCCTAGGAAAGGGCTACCTTCAAAGATGTGTGAAGCTACTACTTCCTTCTCTCTTTAGTTTTGTTTTTGTATATAAATAAGTCTTTTCTAACAAAAGTTTGAGGAGTACTCGTTAGTTCTCCTGAGTGAAATCACACACACTAACACATTTTCGAGTTTTTATCCTTTTTGATTTGAGTTTTTAGCTAGAGCAATGATAACCTTATGCAATGTTTTGATTTCCCCTTACTTGTAGAATGCTTTTTTTGCATACTTTTGGTGAGCCTAAGGCCGAGTACTTTCAATTGTTCTTCCCAAGTACTTTCACGTTCTATTTTGCTTGAGGACAAGCAAAAGCTTAAGTGTGGGGGGGGTTTGATAAATGCTTGTGTTATAGTACCGCGAAGCGTTATTATCTTACATTGAGCATATCTTTTATCAGTTTTTATCACTAAATGGCGTACATTTGTGTATTCTTGTGCATTGAAGGTTTGTGGAGCTAAATTGGAAAAGAAGAACGAAATTAGGTCGTGTTCGCCGATGTTGGGAATTTTCGGACCAAGCACGGAACAAGGCACGAGCTTGGACTTGTGAGTGTGTGCCAACCTCCTTTGGAGGGGCACAAAGGCAGTCACATTCACAACAAGTCTAACTCGTGTGGCTTAGGAGAACTTCACCAAGAAGGAGACTTGAAGCAATCGGCACGATCTACCATTGATTGTGTGCCCAATTCAATGGCCTCGATGAAGAACGACGGATTCGGGAGCGTTTCGGGTGAGTACTATAGCAACACTGTAGATTGTTACTGTAGCAAAACAATGTAGCAAGTTACTGTTCACTTTCGGCCGAAATTCAGAATTCCAAAGAATTCACACGGGTGTGTGGAATTAACACACGGCCGTGTGAATTAATTTTTCAGCAGACAGAAACTTCACACGCGCGTGTGTTAATTCCACACGGCTGTGTGAAGCCCCCGATAAGTCAAATTTTAAAGCCGCGATTCAACATTATAAAAGATGATTTTGGAAACCTTTTGGGATATCTTTTGACCTATCTCTCTCTTCAACTTGGGGAGTGCGGCTAGGGTTTCGGAGAGGATTTCGTGGAGTTTTAGCACGCGTCATCGGCATCGTCATCGACGTTCGACAACCGCACAAGACCACGATCACACCATACGCAAGGGGGTTTTCATTGATGTCTTTATTTTGTGCTTTCTTTCAAACATTGATGAACATGTATAGCTCCATGAGGAGCTAAACCCCTTAAGGGTATTCGGAGTTGTAAACTCTAGGGTTATTATGTTTCTTTGACATTGTTATTATGCTTTTCCATTATTGATGAATAAAAATTGAGTTTCAATCTTAATTTCATCTTACTAATGTTTTCTCTTAGATGTGACACTAGGATTGAGAACAATTTAGGTTGCCTTTTGGAGGTATGACAACTCCTGAGGGTTAGACTACTTAAGATTGAAGAGGGTTGAGAGGGAGAGTTGTGAGGTAGCGATGTACCCCTTTTCCCTCCGACATGGTTTCTCCCTACCTCCGTTTCCTTGATTTCATAGCGGTCAAAATAGAGTGAAGTGCTAGGCAGATAAACTCCCTTGGGGCTTAGTTACGCAAGTAACAGAGTGAAGGGTTGAAATGAATCCTATGCATTGGGGCTTAATCTAGACTAGGGTTCTTCCACCTGGACCAAAGGGTTAGAACTACACATAGGAACATGTTTTACCATTAGGAATCCCTAGAGCTTAAAGTAATCCCATGTAGTGTAAGGTTTAGGTAGATATACTCCCCTAGGGCTTAGTCGTGCGAGCGATAGAGTGAAGGGTGACGTGAATCCTAATACCGGGGCATAGTTTTGGGGTTAGTTACGGTTGTCCTTAGGTTTGGGACCGTGAGTCTTAAGATATCCTCGACTCGATTAAACATCAATAGGAAAGTATAATAGCATAGTCCTGCACTAGAAGCATAGACCCTAGAGGTAGCTTGTCCGGATGCCCTATTTCATTCATTACTAGTCCTCTCTATTCTCTTTTACTTGCACTCTCTCATCTTCCATCTTTCTATTTAATTTCTCGTCTTTTAGTATAATTGTTTCCATAATTCACTCATCGAATCAATTGATCACTTTTCCGTACTTCGCATAGTTTTAATAGTGAAATCTCGTATTCTAACTCCCTATTCCCTGTGGATTCGACTACACTCTCACCGGGGTAACTTTTATTACTTCGACAAACCCGTGCATTTGCGGGATACACGCAAGGGGTCGTGTCAAATATCTGGCACGCCCAAGAATTTGAATGTCCTGGTCTCACTATCTGCATAATATGAATAAACTATGGCCACATCACTCATTGAATAACCAACTTCAGTAAGCTTTATGCATGCTTCACTTAGCTTGGTGGTAAAAGTGACTGGGTTATGCTCCTCAATTGCAAGTGCAAGTCTATCCATTTTTGAACCTACAGTTTGTGCCATGGCAGAATCAGCACTAGCATCTCTTTTTTTACCTTTCTTTCTTGTTTGTGCTTCTTGAGATGTACGTGCTTGTGAGCTATTTGATGTCGGTGAGGGTGCCTCTAACCTGTAGTTATTGTCAAATTGTCCATGTCCAAGATCCTCTGGTGTCAATCCAATATTGAATTATCTTGTGAAAAGTTTGGTACGCCATCATCAGTCGGATTTGTCTCAATACTATCACGAGCAAAACGCCCTATTGCATGATTATTGCCACAAATAACTTCAAGCAAATCATAGTCTTCAATGGGTTTATTTATAAATGGTTCTTCATTTGGATGGCTCTATCAACAACAATATATATATATATATATATATATATATATATATATATATATATATATATAATGTTAGAGAAATATAAATAAAGTGTAACGGGTGACTACAAAATCGTAAGACATAAAGAGCATACCATCAGATATGTCTTGCATTCATCTTCACCCATAATTATTTTCTTGTTTTCTTCGTTCCAACCCACACCACTCATCTCTCGAAGTCTTCTAATTATAGCCCATTTGCGCTTTAATGTTCGGAGATGGTTATGTATGTTCGAGTCGGTACAGTCTTTACCAAAATTCTCTCTCAAAGCACATATGGCTGCATGAATTGCTTGTGGTTTGAATGTCTTATCACACTTCAGACCATTTTCCACTTGTGTTGCCATAAATTGCAAGAAAAACTTGCTCTCACTTGGTCTCCATTGCATATTACCTACATTCTTCCTACTGCTTGATGAATGGCTACCATCTTCCATTTTTTTTTTCTGTTACATTGCAAACACACATTCATATACAAACCTTTAAATAGCAATGAAAATATAGAATACTTGATCTCTCATAGCAAATATATCAATTATTCAACATCAAGCAATAACATAAAACAAATTCAACATCAAACTACAATGTCTAGTAAATAGAAATACAGATAAACATTAAAAAAACATAACGTATCATTCATAAATAAATTTATCTATTGTTCCACATATCATTCATTATCTGATCCCTTTTGTCCAACCACTCTCTAACATCTTCACATTGCCCTCTCCTCGAAGTATGAACTCTTATCTCTTGTTCCCATTCTTCCTCAGAGGGTATCAATCTATCACCACCCTGTCTAATAATAATATTGTGAAGAATGCAACATGCAATCACTAGATCAACTTGGGTAGTATATGGAAAGAAGGGCCTAGATGTGAGAATCTTAAACCGACTTTTCAAAGACCCAAACGCACGGTCAATTGAAGTTCGCGCTGACGAATGCCTATGGTTAAACAACTCCTTATTGTTTTCAGGAATACGTGACCCGAATTCTTTCAAATGATATCTAACACCTCTAAAAGGTGTTATAAATCCAGGTTTTGTAGCATATCCTGTGTCGACGAGGAAATATTTTTCTGAACAACAAAAGGATATAGGATTATGCTATATACTATAATAACAATTTATGTTTTGTATATTAATCAATAAATAAATAGCAACATGTACCTTGTGGCACTTTAAGCCCATTAGGTCTTTTTAAAGCATCACGTAAGACCATCGAGTCATGTGTAGATCCTTCCCAACCAGCAAGCACATAAGTGAAGTTAAGATCAAAGTCTACTGGGGCGAGTACATTTTGTGTTGGAAAACCGTTTCTACTACGAAAATATGCAACCATGTCTACTGGAACACTCGCATGTATATGTGTGCCATCAAGAGCCCCAATACAATCCTAAGAACACGTAAGTTTGTCGGGTTATTCTAAAAATATGATTGTTCTATATTTTTGGTAAACATGTAGATACAATTATGTACCTTAAAGTATGGAAATAATCTTGAGCGTTGTGCAATGTAGGTTGATAAAGTACTTGATGGAGGTCCGATACACTCTTTTTGTAATTCTCCAATGGCATGTAGGACAAGATTAAAATATCTGCTAACAGTTTCGCCAGACCTAAGAAATTGTGTCCGATGACTCTATTTCGTTGGTTGTGACCAACAATATGCAAGAACATCAACAATTGTTCTTCCACATTGACATTTATTGAGTCTTTGAGCAGTCCACGAGATCGTAGTAATGAGCACAAGCTAAAGAAAGTGAATTTATTCATTCTAACCATGTTAATACATGTTGTGTCATCACCATTTAACAAGCGGTCAAGATAATTCTCTCTATCCAAGCCTCTACGGGAATTGGGTGCACGACATATTCTACGTTTAGTTATATGTGTCACTATAATTCCCATAATTGTGGCTGCAATTGCTGCGACCTCTCGTAATTTCCTCGAGGTTTTTCTTTTATTCCTTTCCATGAAAATCACCTACTTGATACAAAAGTTAATCAATAATTGAATTGAATGGAATAACAAAACAATTAAGACATGAAATTACTATACCCTTGTGTTTAATAATCTATCACTAAATCATGCCATTTTACTTTCTTCATAAGCTTAATTAAATATTCCAGTCTACCAACTGACAAGAATTTCAGAGAAACCAGTTATCCTGGTAAATCAAGAGTTTCAATAATCTCTTCTTCATTTCTTTCCCATTAATAAGTCTTTGAGAAGATCTTCAAAAATTTTCAAATCCAATTATTTAATATTTAGCCTCTGATTTAGCTTGATTTAAGTCAACCATGGTTGATTGCTGCAACTAACTACAGTTTAAGGAAAAAAAAAACATAAGATGTGTAATGATCTATCAGATGTACTAGTGAGTGCTTTTTGTCTAAAAATATCTTAAAACAAACTAAAAACCATTTGATCATGCAACATTGATAGTACACCAGAGATTTAGGATTGTCTTCTAATCCTTTTGCTTTTCAGTTTAATTATGTGGTACATCACTAATAAAGATTACAATTATCATATGGTTTGCATTATGGAAGGATATTGCTCTTTAGAGTCAGTCATTTAGCCTTCAAAATCTAAAATTAGCTGAACTTTTATATATGTTATATTTAAGTTTGGCATTTTAAACCATTTTTATTTATCATGGAAGCTCTTATTGTGGGGTAAATCAACCTCATTAAGTATTCAAACAACCTATTTAGAGTCAAATTCTTTTTAAACCTTTGTGGTCATTAAAGTATCAATTTTTGAAACTTTTAAAAACTTTTCTGAAGATGCTTGTCTTGCCACCCAACTTGCCTAAAAATCTAAAGAAATTGACATTTTGAAATCAACGTTCACGTGAACAATACAAGAACAAAAACAAAAAGCAACACATGAAGATAAAATCAAAGCAAAGATTTAGTGATTTAACTTTACTGAATTTCCATGTGTTCAAACTTGCAATTCTACTATATTCCATTGATTTAAAAAAAAAAGATTGAGGTTTATATATATATATATATATATATATATATATATATATATATATATATATATATATATATATATATGAAGAGTATATATAGTATAATAAGCTAGCTCTTATATACATCCCAGGTGTTTCTTTTGAGATTCACATTTTTTTTAATTAGACTTAAGCATTAAACTTGGTTAAGTTGGTTCTAATTAAGATCTTAGAAAATCTAGCTTCTTATATATATCCAGGCGTTTCTTTTGAGATTCATAAATTTTTTTTAACTAGACTAGAAGGATTAAGCTTGGTTAAATTGGTCCTAATTAGAAAATCTTGGAGTTTGTTAGGAGTTTGTTAGGAATTTGTTAAGAGTTGTTAATGAAAATTGAAAATGATCTTCTCTATCCAAAATATTACTTAAATTCAAATTAAAACATAAATCAAAATAAAAAAAAAAAAACAACGACTATGAGAAAAAATTAAAACAGAAAAACAAAATTAAAACAAATTGAAAAAGAAAAACAGTCATTACCTCCAACAGCTGTTTGTTTTCCTCAAGCTAAAGATCAAGGAGGCTCCTAAGATCTAGAATGGATCAATTGGTCTGCAAAAATAGAAAAAATCTACTGTGATTTAAAACACATCAATTTGAGAAAAAAAAATAAAGAAAAAAGGATTCGGAAACAAAGACTATGAGAAAAAATTAAAACAGAAAAACAAAATTAAAACAAATTGAAAAAGAAAAACAGTCATTACCTCTAACAGCCGTTTGTTTTCCTCAAGCTTAAGATCAAGGAGGCTCCTAAGATCTAGAATGGATGAATTGGTCTGCAAAAAATAGAGAAAATCTACTGAGATTTAAAACACATCAATTTGAGAAAAAAAAATAAAGAAAAAAGTATTCGGATCTACGGTTGGCTGGCTGTGAAGGCCCTCAACGACGAACATATTTGAAGTATCTTCGGGTGATTTTATCAGTCCGCTGGCTCAAGAGAGATGGATGGAAATGGATGGGAGAAAGAGAGATTGGGATGAGGACCCGGATAAACCTGCGGGATGAGCGGCGTCCCACCGATTTGGTGGGACGCCCCTCATCCCGTTTTTAGGGATGGGGGCCAGCCCCATCCGGAAAACCAAACACCCGGATGGGGCTGTAGCCATGGATATCCCATCCCCATCCTGGGATATCCATGGCACCAAACACCTCCAAAATGGATGATGAGAGAAGATTTGCATGTACTAAAATTGAACGGCTAACTAAGAATGCAGAGAAACAAATGCATGCTATCCTACAGAATGTACATTTTTCTTCTCTATTACTGCCTAAAAAGTTCCTTAATAAGGATTTAACGAGGATGGATATACTTAAATGATATGATTTATATATATGTACACATCTTTACAGTTGAAAGAATCAGAAGAAAAAGTTATGGCTCTTAGCAAATAAATGTGTCGTGTCGTATCGACCAGCTAAAAACCATGTCATGTATGTGTTATGAAAAATGACCCATTTAATAATCGTGTCGTGTTCATGTCATGGGTAAACATGTCAGAATCTCAGGTCAACACGACACGCCAACTGTTTTGCCAGCCCTAGGCAGTTGGGTGTGAGGCCTGGTGTGTGGGCTGCACACCAGACCACACATCCCAAGCAGTGGGGTGTGCGGCCTCTGTATGGGCTGCACAACAGCCTGCACAAGCATGGTTTTGGTCATTTTAAGGCCTTTTGGACTTCTTTTACATTACTTTCTTCTCCCAAAACTCCCTCATCCTTTCGGTCTCTCTTCTTCTACCTTTCTTTGGAGTTTAAGGGCTAGTTTTGGAGGATTTCTTGGGCTTCATTGAGGATCTTAGAGTTTGATCTCCTCTTTGCTCAAGGTAAGCTCCCATTCTTCCTTTCCTTCTTTATTCTTTGGTTGGTTGAAGCTAAGGTTGCTTTTGTGGGTTTAAATTGGAGTTTGATCCTTGTTCTTCTTCTTGTTTATTGTTGGTGGATCTTGAGATTAGTGTTTGCTTTGGCTTGTTTGGCTATGACCTAGGGTAACCCGGACTTTCTTCCTCCTTGTTTCACAATTACTGTAGCACTAGTAGGGTTTGATTGTTTTGTTGAGTTCCTTGGGTTAGAGTGAAGCCCCAATCTCTAGGAATTCAGTGGTGACCTTGAAACCTAGTTTTGAGCCAAACCTTGGGTCGGTTTAGGGTAGCTTGTTGTTAGTGAAACCTAGGATTTCTTTGCTTGGCTTTTGTGCTAATCTTGTTGGTGTTTTGTTGTGTTTTGGCAATGATGTGAAGCTTTGGGTCGAGGTAAAGAGCTAGCTAAGGATTAGCATTCAAGGAAACGAAATCATCCAAGTTGTGAGTGGGACTGTTAAGCATAATAACATTGGAAGAATACCTATATATATATATATTATAATGCTTGAGTAAGGTTTTATAGGTTTTACACTTGAATTCGAGATTTTGATTTACTTGGAATGAGTTATTTATATATGTTTCATACTTGAAAAGCATTATTGTTCAAAGGGAAGGACTTTCGAGTTAATACTTTATTCACAAGTTGTAAGTGTGGTTTATAGATTCTATGGACTATAAACTATAATATTATGCATACTTTTGTCATATTTGGTTTCATTTCACCTCAATGACACTTTTCATTATTAAAAGCTCTTAAGATGTCTTCTTTGGTATTTTAAAACCATGTTTGAACCATGATCAAGTTTATTTGCAGAGTTTACAAAAGCATCGTACTTGTGATTGAAAACTTTATCATTAAATCATATATTTCCTAAGTGAATGTTTTGAGACTCTTTTTAAGATATTAAATGAGTTTATGCAAACTATTTATGCAACATATTTTGTGTTATTGTTGAGATTATGCTGAAATGTGTACTCAAGGACTGTTTTCCAAGTGATGCTTATTTGATGAAAGGTATTCATTTGAGATGTTTTGGAACAGCTTACCCACTCTTGAAGGGGAAGTTGATTATGTGAAATTTTCTGAAATCATTTTGGGATCTCTATAATGATGTTGATCTATTCAATGAGCCTACGGGTTGTATGTTACTTATTTGTTTTGATGGTGGTTTGGGGAGATCCATATTACTTACTGCAGAAAGAAATAGAGTTTCATGAGCTGACCTAATAGAGGTGGCATGGAAAACTCAATTGAGAATACCACCCTTTCGGGAAGTATGTAGAGAACCCGAAAAGAGTGTATATTTGGGTTGTTCGGAGTCACCACATGGGTTTCCTAATAGCCAACTACAAGAGATGCATGTCTTGGTGGCTCTAGACCTAACCAAGGCCACGGTTAGCGATGGAGGGTTTTGGAGGCTATTTATTATGTTGTCGATTTGTCGACTTATCTATTCTTAAAACCCTATTTTATTGAGTTGTAAAAAAAATGGATGATTTTGGAATTATAATTGTTTTTAAATCGTTGATGTTTTAAAAAGGTTATCATTGGTGTATATCATTTATGCAAACTTAAATTCTTGTTTGACACTTGTTACTTATGCTATCTTTGTTATTGTTGAACTTGTGAAACTTTTAACATGTTAGGATTAATAAACCTTATATTTTATAGTTTGCTATATTTATATTTATACTGAGATGTTATGATTTATTGTAGTATTGTAAAGTTTGGTTTGATGTTTAACTTATTTTTATAGTTTGAACTCTTTCATGGATTTGATGATATAAAACTCTAGTTGGGGTAAGAAGATTTCTTTGTACTATCTTTTATTATATAATGCTAAAGATTATTGTTATGTGGATATATATACTAAATTGTTTGCATTATCGGTGAAACATTACTTGGATAATTTGTAGCAAGTATTTTGGTAATGGTAAAACTATGTTTATTATTTTGGTATATTCTTATAGAGTTGTGCTAACCCACTCACTGAGTTACTGTGGTTACTCACCCCTTCTTTCCTCTTCCCTGTATGTTGCAGGTAGTAGGTGTAGCTGTGTGGTAGTGTAGTGAGCATTTGCTACACTCCTATCTTTTGTGTGTCTCTCTTTTAGTTTATGTATGTTTACTTGGTCATGAACATGTTAAACGAGTCTTGGACCCACTAGTATGTGGAAACTCTGTTGCATGGTTATGTATTGAAACACTTGTTAAACTTTTGTGTATGAGCATTTGTTGCTGTCACTATTGCTTCCTTGCGTGTTTGTGCATCTCTCTATTTTCAGTACTCATTGTTATTGTTGTTGTTGTAGTTGTTACTTACACTATATATCATTGTGCTTGTCCAATCTATATTTGTGCTAGATATTGTTGAATTCTAGGTTTGTTACACAACCTTGCGATGTCTTGAGAGTTGAGAGGCGGTGTGTCCCTCATTGGAATTGTCATGGCAGTTGTCGCGTCCTGTGGGCTCGTGGGTCAAGGCGTGACACATGCAACTTATCATGCATCCATTTCTCTAGTAAAGTTAAATACCCAATCTGAAATTGACCATTATCTGCTTTCCATTTCCACATTGTGCAAGCCTTACCAAGCACTCAACTAAGCATGCATCTTTTTGTGCTGTCCAGACATGTTTGCTTCCTGATTTTATTGGGCTTTTTCCACTTGTATCAATGAAATCAACATGCTCATGTTTAGCCATCTTATATGAGATAAGTTTCATAAGGATAATAAATCTACATTAAAATTGAAAGCAGTCAAAGTAAAAATGCAGCTTCTTTGATATTAAAAGCAATAAAATTATAGATTTCTCTAATCTTCTAATCAACCATTTTAAAGCACATGGCACCAAAACACTCTCATCTCAAAATGATTTTCTCAATTAAAGCTTCACAACTAAGGAATTTAAGGATGGAACACATAACAGGAAAAATGAAACAATAAAACATACAAACATATATTCTTCATGCCTATCTGTTTGATTTCACAATGTAGGCAAATACATTCACATTTCCAATTGTCTTATATCACTTTAAAGCAAAACAACACCAACGTTTGCTTAGCAAACAAGATTAATATTATTAGATTTGCCAACCCCTATTCTGTTGCCATTGATTGAACATATCATTTGCCAAATTAGGACACCAAGTTGCCCAAGGGTCAGTGCTCTTAACAGAGGTAATCCTATCACCATCCAACTCTTTGTCTATAATGGCTTCTATGATAATTTCGTCTAAAGAATCAATATGCATTTCTCTCCTAACATGATTGTGAAGCAATGCATAGGTAGAAATTATCCTACATTGTGTCTTCACCAGGTAGTATGATTTTCCTCTCAAGATGGCCCATCTTGCTTTCAAAAGACCAAAACATCACTCAATGACATTTCCAGCAGAAGAGTACTTGTAATTGAAGAACTCCTTCACTGTGGTTGGTTGACTCCCTTGCCTCCAATCATTTAGGTGATACCTTTTGCCCTCTAAGAGTGCGTTTGGTTAGCTGTAATTGAAAAGATAATGGATTTTCTGTTACAATGTAATTGTAAATCCTGTAATTGAAAATGCAGTGAAGTAACAAATCCATTGTTTGATATAGGATTTTAGAATTTTGTGTTTGGTTGGAAGAATTTGTAAATCTGGATTTGTAAAAAATGTGTTTAATTTGATGTATTTGAGGTATATGCTCACCATGATGAGATTACCCCTCACATGTTTAACATCTCATTTTTTTAATATATATATATATATAATAAAAAATCGTAATATTAAGAAAATAATAATTTTATTATTAAATTAATTTGTAAACATATTATTATATTTTGTAATAATATGGAATTTTAATAATTATTATTATTGGAATTATTTCAATTAATTTTAACTATTAACACAAAACTAAGAACCAATTATTATTAATCTAAAAAACGTAAGGACAAAATTTTTCATATTTTCTTTCTAAACATTTTCATGGATATTTCATCTATTTCCAATTGTTATTGGTATAATTTGATCAAAATAATGAGTGATGCATTTGCAACTCATTCTCTTTTGAGTAAACTAGTACCAAATCAAGCATGACAATCTATAATTTTTGAAACAACATCACTATGAAATACAAAAATTTATATATGCAAACAAGTACCTTAAGACAACAACATATGAAAGCAAATAAAAAACACATATTATTTCAAACAACAACTCATATTAAGCTGCAATAATTGAGATTAGAGCATGCTTTTAGAGGCTTGGTCTGAAAGCAAATTCCTCATCTTCAAAGCTCTCTCTTTCTCCTTGAAAGAAACTCAAACCTTGGTGCTTTTGCTGTCTAAAGAGGGCCAAAATTCAATTTTCTCTTGAAGTTTGGGATTGGAGGAAGGATCTCTTCACCGGCAATTTTTTCAGAGAGATTAGAAGTAGGTGCCTTGCCCTTGTGTTGAATGCTTGGATCTTGTGAGATTGTTTTATTATTTTTGTGTCTTGTTTTAATGATGTATGAACTCTTGGTGTTTGCTTTCAAATTCTGGTGTAGTTCTTAAAGAATTATGCATATTTGTATCCGTACTCATGTTGTGGCTCTTGTAAGAATGCTTTGGTTTAGTTAAATTATTTATATTAATGTTTGCAAGCATGTCTTATTTAAACATCTAATTCTTTGAAGTTTTGGGTTAGCCTTGTTAAGTGCAACATGTTGATTCGTTGATTACAGGCAATTAAGTGTGAGCAACCTTTTGATTTAAGTTGTCTAAACCTTTAATTTGTTTTCTTAATTTTAATCATGCATGTGTATTTTGATGGTGAATTTGCAGCCATGATTCCATTTTTTTTCTTTCAATTAAATATTCTAAAGCATGGCATTTTCTTCTTAAATCATTCATGTTAGTCATTATGATTTTATATATGCATATTTAATTGTGCATGGTTGTTCTAATGCTTTAATTGGCTTTGAAAGCTTGAATTGGAATTAACCTTTGTGATTAGGTTGAATGCTTGACTGAATCCATTTTGAAAAGGCAGGGTTTAAAAAAAAATGCTTGTTCCTTTCATTTTATATTATTTAGTGTTTTTAATTTAAGGTTGTGATTTAAGTGAGTGTTATTTCTTCCTCTGGGACTTTAGTTGTAAGTTTAGGCCTTGCCCAAGTTTTTTTTTTGGGTAGATCCTCTAGTGAGCTTTAATTCGAGGGATTTGTTGAACCTAACTTCGTAGCTCGGAACTAGGTAGGCTCTCACACTAGTATAATTCTGTATTTATGGTGTTTGGTTAATTAGTTAATTATTTAGTATTTTATTTATTTATTTTGTTCTTGCATTATTTATGTTGGTATTGTGCTTATTATTCTATACTTGTTATTTATTTAATCATTTAAATTAATTATTTTTCTGAAGTGATTTATTTGGTATATTTTATGTCCGTATTCTGTATTTCTGCGGTTTTTAGTACATCTCCATTCTTAGCAAATTGCCAGCTATGAGGAGTAAGTCCTAGATATGTGCACATGTTTTTCTATAGTAGCACTACTGATGCGTTCTCCACAAGTGCACGAGTCGCACACACACGTAGTAAAATATTACCCCGCGAGGGGTAGGGTTGATGAACCACAGGGACTAGACTCAAAGTACTAAGTGCTCCTCTAATCTCTAGTTAAACGCAAATTGGGAAAGGGTTGAAATGAGAAATAGTAAAGAAAAGATAGAATGGTGAAGGTGATAGGTAGACTAGCATCGAGTGTTTCAACAGCAAGAAAGTAATGCCCCTGGGTGATTCCTATGGACTATTGCAAGCTATCTTACCCTGAGTGCCTACCAGGTACATTCTATGGTTCATGTGTGTGCTCAAGAGCAATGTTGCATCTATGGTTCTCAACTATACTGAGTTTTGCTAGGGTAACTGTGCGTTTCTTGTTAGACAAACCCCGCATAGAGTTTTACCCAAGCAACTGTGCAAATCAAACACATCGAGTTATTCCAACACAAGATTAAACACAAGAATTAAAAGAACTCTGTTAACAATAAATGCAAGAGTTAAAGCATACAAATCATCCAAGTTTACTACCCCGGGGCACTATGGCCAGTTAGCCCCTCATGGGCGGGTATAACAAGGAAGAAACAATGAAAGAACTAAAAGAGAAATGCATTACTTCCTTCTCTTCTCTAGATGATCTTCCTTGTCGAGCTCCATGTGCTAACCCTACCTCTCAAGTGCCTCCAACTCATCCTTGATCTCCTTAGGTGTTGTGGTGAAGTCTGATCTTCGCTCTCATCAAAGTTATCCCGGTGGAAAGTAGAATCCCCGAACAAAGATGAGAAGAAACCCAAAGAACTGGAGTTAAAAAGGAAATTTTGAGCCTGACACGATCTGAGCACTGTCCTATTCAGCTGGTGTTCTTTTCTGAGATTTCTCAAGTGAAACTCCCGGAATAATCAGTGGAAGCTGCACAGTTGTGTGTCTCCCGTACTACGCTAGTACACACCCGTGTTAAGGGTAGCATGCCGTGTTTTCCCTAATGAAGCGAAGATATCTTTTTCCTGAGATAATCAGTGGGAGAGACACGGGTGTGCTGAGACCGTGTTGATAGATTCCCCGCAAGTGTACGGGATCGCCAAGTAATACCTCGTACAGAAGCACGAGGATCGTATTCCACGGGGCTAAGGAGCTACTCTTACTCCTCCATCGCCTATTATCTAACCTAACAACATAAGCATGGATGTATGTTCTACTAGGGTAAAGAAATAAATACGATATGATTAAGCAAATTTAAAGGCATACAATGTTGTTGCAAGTACTACAATGAAGAGTGAAGGCCTATGGATGTGGATCCCCTTGAGGGGTCATCATGATACATGGATGAAAGATAAAAGGTAGCTTGGTTGATTTAGACCCCTAATTTCTCGGTGATTGAACCCTAATCCCATACGGATATTGGTTGGAATCTCTTCCTAACCAACATCCCTACGATTGCATTAAGTACAAGGAGATCCAAAATAAGGAAAACACTAAACCCTAGTCTATCCTTATAGCTCGGAGGGCTATCGACACCCAATTTCTCGGTATGCCAATACAAGTAACCCCTTTTAGCTCATTAACGACCTAATACACGTGAGTAGGTCACATCTACGTGTATAATTCAAGAAAGAACTACGGATCTCTCCATGTGGTAGTTCTAGACATGGGGCACAATGAACTAAATCTTAAACCAAACCAAGCTTGCAATTAAGTAAAGATCATCCAAAATACATGATAAACCCCCCCAAGGTTCACCAACATCCGGTGGCCTTGGGGGTCTAGTGTGCCATCAAGCATGTAACAACAAAAATACAAAGTAAATCACTTAAAAAGCTCATAAATGACACTCCCTAGATGAAATGATGAAGGAGGAGGTGGAGGTCCGGCCGAATGACGCTTTCCCCCGTCCAAGAGATGCCGAATAACGTTTCCCTTGACTTGGATCCTTGCCTCCTTGATGGTGAAGCTTCTCCCCTTCAAAATGATGCTCTTGCCTCCTTCCTTGGCTCCAAATCGTCGTCTCCCCAAAGATTTCTTCTTTTCTTCCCTTTAGATGCCGGCCAAGAAGTCCCCTTTGTGTGCCCTAAAAACATCTATAAAATACTCCCGTAGTATCCCGGGGTGGATAGATGGATCCCGGGGTGGACAGATAGGCAAAAATAAGGCAAAACTTGTCTCATGTGGGGGTGCATCCCGGGGTGGATAGGGGGCCGTGAAAGCTAGTTGAAATCCACTGTCTTTTGATGCTCACGGCCCCTTATACGGCCCCGTATGCTGCACTGTTCACTCTTATGCACTTCCATCATTCCCAGCCCAAAACTTCTCAGGTGCAACAGCAACTGCTACAGTGAATCCGCTACAGTACTCCAGCTACAGTGATATGCTCCAGTACTCCAGCACCCTGATTTTTCATCCTTTTTCGCCCAGATCGTATTATCATGTTCCTCATGGCTTCTCCATGCCCTACAACATAAATAATACTCAATTAAGCATAAAACGGGCATCCATTCATATAAAAATACATGTTAAGTGAACAAAATACGTATGTTAAAACATATACATTTAGACGCTTATCGCGTGTTCTGCCTGGGACACCCCCGTGCTAGAATTTTGATGGCTTGTTCTCCAGGCTGGGAAAATCAATGGGACAGATCATGGTCATGCTCTGCCTGTGTTTAACTTGATTTCTTCCTTTAGTCATCAAACACACTCGTTTCATCCTTGATTTCACTCCAAATTGCTTCGAGCCCGAAATTCCTGCACAACGAACACTATACCTCGAATAGCACTGAATATACATGAAAGTAATGCCAGAGAACAAATAAACGAATGGAAAAAGGGGTATGAAATCATGATATAAAATGCAATCATCAGCTACTGGACATGTGTGTCTGTTCTGACTGCATTCAAAGATCCGGCTTCGGTTGTTGATATTTTGTTTGTTCTGTTCTGACTTCACAGTCGAAAATCCAGCCTCGAGCTGTTGATTCTGTTATTAGTCAGGGAGATGTACGTCTGGTTTTCGTGTATTTTCTGTATTTCTAATTATTTCTGTATTCTGAGCATTTTCTGTATTTCTGCCTGTTTTTTTTATTTTTTCAATTATCTATAATTTATGTTACTTTTGCGATCCTACTAGGCCTTTGTAGCTCATGTACTCTGTGATTTTCTTCTTGCGGGAGAAGATTAATCCTAGGATTAGGGGTGTATTTTGGGAGTTATATTTCTGTTTTTGGTTGTGTCTTCTTAAAATACTGAACTTTGAGGTTGCAGATCTTGTAGTGTATTTTCTTATGTGAGCAAGACTTGTATTCTGTCTGTAGTTGCTTCACAAACTGTAAGAGTGGCACATTGTATTTCTGTAGGATTGTTAAAGCTCGTGTTCAAGTTATGTCTGTTTACTATTACTACTGTTTATATTTCTATGGTAATGTTATTTTTGTTCTACTTGTTGGGGTTGACTTTGACCGGATCCGAGATCTAAGCCTAGCACCCAATGGAGCCCAACCCTATTAGATGCGGCCAATCTGCCAGTGGGCTTGGCTTTGGGGCTAGGGCGTGACATCACTCGATCTCTCTCTATAGGTTGCCAAAATTAGAGAAGACCTTGCGACTGTGGTGGTGCTTAAAATTCTCAACGGCCAAATCAATGATTTGGATTTGGAAAAGATTCTGCCTAGCATCCTGAACACAAACATAGTTGGCTCCCTTACTCTATGAACTGATAGTGCTTTCCTTATTCCTCAGGATAGTAAGGATACTATTAAGGTAGTGTGCAAGTCGGGGATGTTCGATCTCTCGTCTAAACAAGGAGCTTGCTCTCTATCAGTCATTCCCTAGTCGGTGGCGTCGGTTTGATAGGGAGGACCTCCGGTATTGGCCAATGGCTTCACATTCGAAATCTTCCGCTCCATGCGCGTGGTTTGTATACGTTGGCGGAAGTCTTGAAGTCGGTGCGTGAGCTGCTCACCATCTCTAAAGGTTCTCAGCCAAACAAGTCCATTATTTTGGCACTAATTCGGAAAAGGAAAAGTGTGGAGCTGCCCCATGAGATAGATTTCAATTTTGGGATACGTAGATACCTGGTTTTGATCACTGACCGAAGGGGTGTCTGGCTGAAGTTCAAATGTGGTCTGGAGAGATATGTCGTGACCCTGATGGCATCGGTTGAGGTTTCATCTTCCCATGCCCGTTCGGAATCCCCACGTTACACTCATGAACTTTCCCGAGCTTCAAAAGGTAAACAACCTATTGCCGGACAGGGACCGGATTCGAGTCAACACATGCCTTTGAGGATGAATCCAAATGTTGTTCTTCGATCGACGGAGAACCAGAGAAATGAAGACCTTCCCAAGGTGGTGCCAGTGAATAACTCCCGTCTCGTCGGAGTGGAACGACGGTCGCTAATGTCCACATTCGGATTGTCCGTTGGGCAATATTCGAGCACTAGAGGAGCTGGCGGACATTCGAGGTTCATAGGAGAACACCGATGCCAGAAAGTGCTTGTCACATGACTAGTAATTCCGGAACCACATACAGGCGTGTCAAGAGGCCTTTGTTTATGGCCACCACGTTGGAGGCATCTCTGAATCACCAAAACTCCATGCAAAAGTCATCTTCAGAGATACTTGTTGATGTAAGGAATGGGGGTTAAATTGACTCTTCATGTGACCCACATTTGGCCAATGTTCACCAGAGCAAGTCACACACCATGGAACCTAATCAAACTTTAACGAATTTTTCTAATCCAAATGAACTTTTTAATAATGTGGCTGAGCCAACCACCTTTGCGAGCTCATTCTCAAGATACAATTCACCCCACGATTGTGGAGATACAGCCCAATAATTCTACTCCTGAGCCTAACAAGTTGGTAGACTTTGGGCCGCAAATTGTAATTGGGACACAAGCTGAGCCCAATTCTCAACCTTTTGTGCAATCTCCTCTTGGGCCACAAGTTGGGTCAGTTTGTTCTAATGGCTCTAAAGTTTCTCTTATTGAAAAGAATTCTATTAATGAAGATCTTTCTTTACTTGAGTTTGATTATTGTGATAGCTCCAAACACATATCAGAAAAAGGTCTCCATCAAGGGTTTGAGTGGCGTTTTGTTTCAGGAGTTTGGTCCATAGTGCCAAAAATTTATATCGATAAAATTAAGAATCTAAATCTTTGTTTGGAAGATTTGGGTGAAGATCCTCTAGATGATGTGGAGGGATCTTTAGAAGATGAATAGACAGAGGACACCCTAAGGGACCACCGCACAGATGGAGAGGCCCTAAATCTACCTTGTGATCAAGTAGAAGGGGATTTTTCTCTAATGACTCTAAATCAGACTTTGAGAAGACACTCAAGCAACTAATGCCAGACTTTCGTTTTAGAGGTTCTTCCAATCCACAAGGTCGTCCAATAGGGACACGATGCAGTGAGATATAGAAAAAAAAAAAAACCTTCAACTAGGTGGAATGAGGAAGTAGGATTCCTAGCGCAACCGCCCCGTTCTGCAAAGAAAAAAAAAAAAACACAATTGGCAACCCCCTAGTTTCTAAGGAAAAAAGGGCGAAGTTCGAGGATTCCATCATGGCTATCAGTTCATGGGGTCTCACCCAGATTCAGCCGGTGTTAGTGATCCTAGTAAGGAGACGTCCGCCCAAGAAGCAGGCTAATCACTCGTTTCTTCATGTTCACCCGGCCCCCGGGGTGCTTTTCCCTTGGGCATTCAGTTTCTTGGTTTTTGTTGGTGATCTACCCCTAGTGGATCTTTATTTATTTTGTTTAGTTGTTGCTCTTTCCTTATTGCTTTCCCGTTGTATTCTCCCCTTATTCTTCTTTTTCTGTACTTCTTTATTGGCTTTTCAATAAATTGTAGTTTATCCACCTTTTCAAAAAAAAAAAAAAAAAAAAATTATAGTTGTCTTTCTTCTCCTCATCTCCCACAGAGACATTCCTAGGTTTTTTTTCCCCAGTTTTTTTCAATTTGAATTCAAATTTTCTCGTCTCTTCTATTTGGTCTTCTATCTTTAGTGAATTTCTTTAAATCAAAGAGAAAAAAAATGACTTATCCAAATTAATCTTTTTTGCCAAAAAAAAAAAAATCCAAAATTGCATTGTGATTATCTTTTATGTAATAAAGAATAAAATAAAGCTATTATACTTGTTTTCCAGAATATGCCTGCGTTACCAAACCCAAAACAAAGCATGTTACCCGAAAGAATAAAAAAAAATACTAGAAATTAATTTAATTATTTGAGATACGTGCACAAAGAGCTCGACATCGATAAGAGCCTCCGAATCGTTGGATTCGACATGTTCACAAATCTCTCTTGTTATGAGAATAGTACTCCACTTGAGAGCGCGCCAACTCGCAAGCCCCTCGTGGAACCCGCCATTAACGACGTTTTCAAGCTATGAAACCCTTCTTAAATCTCTCACTCAGCCTTCTATTGCACTTCCACCTCTCCATCAACTCCATGCTCTCATAATTACTAATGGCCTCTCTTCCAAATCAGTGCTGTCATGCAAACTCATCTCGTCCTACTTGTCAATCTCTGGTCTTCAGTGTGCCCGTAAGGTGTTCGACTTTTTGCCTAAGAGAACCACCCATGCTTACAATCACATATTGAGTGCCTATGTTGATGAAGAACATTATCGTGCTGTCTTCAAGTTGTATTTGCAGATGTTATCTGCTGGTGAAGTGTTGCCAGATGTTGTTACTTTTAGTATAGTGCTCAAGGCTTGTGTTGCAGTGAATTTTTTGAGTTGTGGTAAGCTTGTTCATGCTCATGTTTTGGTCTCTGGATTGGAATCTGATTTGCGGTTGGGTACAGATATTTTGACTGTGTACTCTAAATGTAAAAGGTTAGATTTTGCGGTCAAGCAGTTTGGGTTGATGCATTGGAGAGATGCATATGTTTGGACCGCTATGGTGGATGGATATTTGCGATCAGGTTGTGTTGGTGAAGCTCTTGATATGTTTGGCAAGATGAGAGAGTTGGGTTTAGCAGATAGTGTAGTTACCTGGAATGCTTTGATTTCCGGGCTTGCTCGTGAGGGGCTCATCTGTGACTCGTTGTTTCAATTGTATCAAATGCAAGAAGCTAGTGTTAGGCCTGACAAAGTGAGCCTGTGTACAATTCTGCCAATGTTTGGCCAGGCTGCTGTTTTGAAACCTGGGCGAGAAGCTCATGCTTATGTGATAAGGAATGGTATGGAGTTGGATTTGTTAATTATTAGCGCTCTTGTGGACATGTATGCAAAATGTGGGAAATTGGTGCTAGCTAGATGCATCTTTGAGAAGGCGGTTGTAAAAGATGCAGGTTTGTGGAATGCAATGATGGCTGGATATGGAATGCATGGATATTCTAATGAAGCCTTAAGTCTTTTCCATCGGATGAGGGTTTCAGGTGTAAGACCTAATGAGATTACTTTAACTTGTATCCTTTCTGCCTGTAGCCATGGCGGGTTGGTAACTGAGGGCAGATACATTTATGATATTATGATTTCTGATTACAAAATTGAGGCACGTCAGCAGCACTATGTTTGCATGGTTGACATGTTTGGTCGGGCCGGATACTTGGTAGATGCATTTTTGTTCATTAAGAACATGCCAGAAGAACCCACAAGAGATATATGGGGAGCTTTTTTAAGTGCTTGTAAAGTTCATTCTAATGCTAAGCTAGCAGAGATTGCCACTGAAAAGCTGATGAAATTGAACTCAACTAGTGTGGATGCTGGATATCATGTGGCAATGTCAAATGTTTATGCAGAGAATGGTCGATGGAATGAAATGGCCCAGTTGAGAACTCAAATGAGAGATGTAGGATTGAAGAAAAAAGTGGCATATAGTTGGGTTGAGGTTGGGAATTCTGTTCATACTTTCAGTATGGCTGATGAGTCGCATTGTCATGCGAATGAGATATATGCGTTGGTGATGAGCCTAAATGGCATAATTTCTAAACAGTTTATTTCACATGATGATTCATTCTAGAAGTTATCTCTCAACCTTTCAATATGGGTCTGCCTTTCCATTTTGAAGGGGTGAGATACAGTTTGCAGTCTTTGCTTAGCCTCATGGTAACATATTTTACAGTTAAATGTTTTTATTGTAATTATTTTTCATTATAAATTCACAAATGCTTTTCACAAATGCTTCTTGTTTCCTCCTCTTTAAAAAGGCTTAATGAATAGGGATTCATTGTCAAGCGTAGGACTTTCACTCACTTTTGAATTTCCTCCTCCCCTGGATTGTTGGGGCATAATGTTCAAAACGAAAGATAGCGCCTCTTTTTGAGGATTGTTAACCATCTAGTCTCGGCTTAGGACAAAAAACCTAAGAATGATGAAAGCTTTAATTTTTATTATAAAAAAAAAAAAAAGAAAATTGCTTTCATACCCTATCAATGTTTATAATTACTAGTAAGCACATCCCGGGATCAAAAAATGGAGTGACCGTTTCATTTTTATTTGGAGCTTACATGTGTTGCTTCACCCTTCAGGTGTCTTTGTGACTTTTTTTAGACACCTGTCCCCTTTTATGCGTGAGGTACATTAATCATTCTTCTTATATTATCATGTGACTCTTTCCTTGAGGACAAGCATAGGGTTAAATGTGCGTGAGTTTGATAAGTGCCAAATTTTACATAGATTAGTTGAAAAAGAGCCATCAATCAAGGTAAATGGATGATTACCAAAACTAGGTGAATAGGTCAAAAGAAATGTGCACAACTACTCATATGATCAGAACCACTGGAGTCTACTATGCAAAACTCACTTAGATCTTGTAGACCATTTGCATGAGAGACATGAACACCTAATTGTGCCATTAGCAATGTTGAAGATGTCGGGTTAGAAGAGAAAAGGCTGCAAAGTTGTTTCGGTTGAGCATATGAGAAATTGGCTAAATTTAGAGTTCGCAAACTCCATCGAATTTGTTGATTGGTTCTGTGATTGCCTCTTGAGGCCATTGGGAGCCCAGTTGTCTGGCTTACCATGTAATTTCCAGCGAGCATGTCACGCCCCATACCTGGCTCGCCAAACACAGTGCTTTGACAAACAGCCGCAGACCCACAGGGAGTGAACCCCATAGGCCTGTAAAGTCTCAGAACTTGATATAGAGTAGACAAAACTAAAACAAATCAACCGAGTTATAGGATTACAGACTCTACAAAGTATACAATACGGCGATGCAAGAAGTCCAAAATACAAAATATAAGGATACAGGGACAGACAATGACAAGAACTCAAATTTTACAATAGAACAAGACATCTACAAACAGTCTTTCAAAGCTCACACTGGTTTACCATCCTTGATCTGAAAAGGATTTAAAGCAAATCTATGAGCTCGCTAGCCCAGTAAATAATCTAGAAATTGTTTAAAAACAACAGCGATTTTAAATATCGGTCTTAAAAATTGAGAATAATTCAAAGTTTAAACAAATACAAAATAAATAATTCACCAAAGTTATGGTTCTAAAGTAATACCATTATCTAAAAATATTGTAAGCAAGGAAATACCATATTTCAAAGCTGTAAATAAAAAATATAGTAAATCACTAAATATGAACATAGTCTCCAAACCATAATTAGACTAAACCAGAAATTACAGAAGTGTGTTTCAAGAATACTGGATATTCAGAATAATACAAGTCTCAAAAATCATAATTTAAACAAAATATGGGGTATAATATTCTAATAAAAGAATATTTTCAAATGTCATTAAACAAAATATGAAACCCAAAAACGCGATCTCAAAAATACAGAAACTTCAAGGTAAGGCAAAAAGTTCGTGTCTTTGCAGAAAATCAAAATAAAAAAGGGCAAAATAGAAAGTAACAGATTTTGGTATATGTCTCCAAATTCACTATAGATGTCAGAGATCATTTATTTACTCTCAGTGACCTGAGATAGAATAACAGAGGTCATATATTTACCCTCAGTGACTTGAGATTGAATATTAGATAACCGTTAATTATTTCACCGAATGGACACAGTACGAAACTGCAATCTCATTTTTCCAAAATTTCTTGTCGGCAAGGTCAGAGTAACCCCCAACTGATGGGGTTGCATATCACTCATTTGGAAACCAAAATATTCAGATACAAAAATATTTGCAAGGTACAAATTCTTCCAATTCCCAAGTCTACAGAATAGTAATCAAAATTTCAAGACCCTATTTTTGTGGAGAAAGGAAAACATACAGAATTTAAATAAATAAAAATTGAGTAAACAAAACATTTAAAATTATTGAAAATACTAATTTCTCCAAAACTAAAGTAAAATGATTATATAAATAAATAAATAATGGAAATAAATAAATCAATCCAAACGATAACAAAATCACAAATCCACACCTGCAAACAAACGAATTTTAAAAATGTTAAAATCATATTGAGGGCTTGTTTGGATTTGCTTATAAAAAAAGTGCTTTTTTTTAGCTTTTGTAGAAGCACTTTTGGGAAAAGTACTTTTAGAGTAAGTTAAGTGCTTATGCATGTTTTTTTGTTTGGATATATTAGATTCAGAAGTACTTTTACAGTTGTAAAAATGTTTGGGATGTTTATTTGAAAAGTGCTTTTATAGTGAGAAATTACTAAAATTCCCGCTTACTGAATTATGATAATAACTTCATAATTTATACATTTCTCTAGTGGTGTCAACCGGGCCGGGCCGGCCCGGTCCCGGCACGAATTGGGCCGTGCTCAGTCCGAGCACGGTGCTACAATACCGTGCCCGGGCTTGGCACGGCCCAAACCCCCCAGCAGGGCCAGGCTAGGGTTCAAAGGCCCGCGGCCCGGATCGGGCTGTGCCGGCCCGTAGCCCAGCCCAGGCGTGTTGGGCATGCGGGCCAACACGTGGCCCAGCCCAGGCCGTGCTGGCCCAGGCACGCGGCCCAGCTGGGCCGTGCCAGCCCGCGTGGGTCTAGGCCGCCTGGCTAGTGGTTATAGGCCGTGCCTAGCACGGCCCATAACGGTAACTAGTTATATTATTTGTTTTAATTTTTTTTTAGTTTTCATTTATTATTTTTTCCTTTCACTATATTAAAAAGTCAATTGTACCCTTCTCAACAACTACAAAACGGCTAGTTTTAAGGGTAATTTAGTCTTTTAAGGTAAAATGACATTTTTGACCTTCTCAACAACTATAAACGGCTAGTATATTAGGACATTTTAGGAATTAGAAAAAGTTTAAAAAAACTATAAATATCCCTAAATGCTAACAATTTTTCTTACACCAAACTACATCATCTTCTCTCATTCTAATACTCAAGGCTCAAGCATTCAAGATCTTGTTTTCTCAATTTTCAAGTTCAAGAGTGAAGGTTGCAAATCAAAGTTTCACATTCTTCATCAAAAAATTCTCAACCACACTTGAAGGACAACCGGTAGTTAGTCAATTTTGTAAATCATCGTTAAAGTACTCGAGGTAACCCTAAACATTAATTTTAATTTTGCATAATGGCTGGTTCTCCTCCTATCTTTCCCTCCGATAATTCTCCATTTGGTTTTTATGATAATACCCCCTTGAGTTCTCCCGAGCATGTTGTTGAGCAAGTTAGTGAGACTCGGAATATTGGGCCCTCAACTAATAGGCCACCAACAAGTTCTAGAAAACGAACTTCCGGGGTTTGGGAATTTTATGATATTGTTGAATTTCCAAACAAAGGTAATCGGGTGGTTTGTAAAAAATGTAAAAAAGGTTTTTCTTGCCAAACTTCGGGGGGGACGGGGTATTTAAAAAGGCATGCCGACAAGCATGCCGCAAAGCAACATGATTCTACTCAAACAAAAATTAGTTTTACCGATTCATTTTTGGGAACTTTTATTTTTAATAATGAAAATGCAAGAAAAGAAATTGCAAAATTTATTATTCAAAATGAGCAATATTTTTATCTTTCCGAAAATCCCGCTTTTATAAAAATGCTTATTCGTGGGTTTAATCCAAATTTTAAATCGGTTTCAAGAAATACCATCAGAAAATATTGTCTTATTATTTATGATGATTATAAACAAAAATAATTTTCGAATTATCTAATAGTTCTTTAAAAATTTCTCTTACTTCCGATATTTGGACTTCTCAATTTAAAACCAATTATCTTTGTGTTACCGCTCATTATATAGATAGTAATTGGGTTTTACAAAAACGTATTTTAAGTTTTTTTGAATTAGAACACCGACATACCGCAAGTATTATTGCTAGCTATATTACTCGTGCTCTTAATGATTATGGTATTTTAAATTCTATATTTTCAATTTCTTTGGATAATGCATCGGCAAATAATAATGCGGTTGATATTTTAAAAAGGAATTTAATGCCTATTTTTTCCAGAGTTTTTTTTCATGTGCGTTGTGCATGCCATGTTTTGAATTTATGTGTTAAAGATGGTTTAAAAATAATTGAGCCCCATATTGAAAAAATTAGAAATTGCATTTTATATGTTAGAAATGGTTCACACCGGAGACATGAATTTCAAACTTTTTGTTCGGAAAGGGGAAGAAAATGTAAAAAATATCCCATTGATGTTAATCATAGGTGGAATTCGACTTATGAAATGTTGGAGTGTGCCTATGATGATAGAGATATTATTTCCATGTTTTGTAATGATAAATTTCCCGAAGATCAAGTTACTAATTATGATTGGGAAGTTAGTAATTTGATTAAGGACTTTTTGGAAATTTTTTATACTTCAACTAATAAGTTTTCCGGTGTTTACTATCCCACTTCACCTATTATTATTAATCAAATATATTTTATTAGTGAGGTTTTTGCAAGATATAGGCATGATCCTAATTTTGCTCCTATTGTTGCTCCGATGGAGGTAAAATTCAAAAAATATTTTGGTAAACTTGAACCACTTCCCGTTTTATCTATGATTCTTGACCCGCGTTTTAAAATCGATGGCACTTTTTGCATGATCGATTCTTATGATAAAAATATGGGGCTTGATCATTCTTTACTCAAAGAAAATTATCGTTCTTTGTTTTATGATATGTATAATGAATATCATGAAAAACATGGTGATAGACGGGCTTTCAATTTACCTACAACTATTGAAAGTTCATCTTCAAGCACCAAAAATAGATCCGCAACTTATGTTGTTAATTTAATTAATCGACAATTTTTCATGGGTGGTTCTTCTTCTTCTTCTTCTTCTTCAAACACTAGCACTACTTCTACTAGTTCTTATGAAATAAATCATTATTTAAATAATAATATTAATAATTTTCTTACTTCGGAAGAAATTGATAATTTTGATATTTTGTCATGGTGGAAAAAGCAAGAGCACAGTTATCCTGTACTAGCTGCCATGGCACATGATCTACTAACTCCACCGATGTCTACAGTAGCATCGGAGTCTTGTTTTAGTGCAGGAAAAAGAGTCCTAGATGATAGGAGAAACCAGATGAATCAACAAACGATGCAAATATGCATATGCCTAAATGATTGGTTAGATGCTGAAGATAGATTACAAGATCAAAAAGAAAAATACACCGGCGATGATGGTGGAGAGGGCATATATATGGATACAGAATCTTAAGGGTTTTTTTCTAATAATATATTTCTATTTTTTTTAACTATTAACTATTAAGTGATGTAATGTTTTATTTAGATTTTAATAAAAATTTTAAAATTCTCATTTTTAAAATTATTAATATATAATATATTATATAATTTATATTATGTGATATATATATATATATATCAATAATTTTAATAACGTCTGAAATCTGAATCCCCTGAATCCTCTCATTTTGTATTTTGGTTTATTTAAAATTTAATTAGAATTTTAAAAGTCATCTGACTCATGTTGCTTTACCCTTTCCTTTCTCCAAAGGGCAACCAAAACATTTTCTGATTTTCATCTTCAAGACTTGGAGGCTGGAGCCTTACCCAAGAAGCTTTTTTCCCTCTCAACGCCATTTCATCTCCTTCCTCTCAGGTCTCAACTCCTCTCTCTCTCTCTCTCTCTCTCTCTCTCTCCATGGATGCCGGAAACTTAACCGACTGCTATCTCTTCCTTTCAGATGGAGCCGACGGTGGGATCGATGGTGATGACAGTGGTGACCCCGCTAAAGTTCATCCGGGAGACGGTGGTGCAAAGCGTGCTAGTTGATCTGTCATCTTGATGAGGATGCGATGGAGCTCGTCCAGATTGGCGCTGAGCGAGCCAAGAACGTGGTCAACGCGATGGAGTCCATTCGGGAGACGGTGGTCACCGCGCCTCTGCTAAGGGCCTGAGGCCATTCGCGATGCCTTTCGCATCGACGTTGGTGATTCTTATCGGGTATTTTGTGTTTTTTTTTTTATTTGGTTTGAGGGTTTTGGGAGGAATTGGGGAAAAAGATGAGGAGATCTGTGCTTTTTTATGAGTTCATTGGATCCGAGTTGATGTTTTCTTGCTTTTCTCTTCATTGACAAATAAGGGATTTAATGTAGATTTTTTTCAACTAATGTGTGTTTATGAAATGTATTTTTTTTTTTTGGTGATATAATTACGATTAAATTAGATTTGTAGCTAAAATTTTGTTATTTTCATGTGTTCATCGGATGCATAAATTGGTTGATGTAAAGAAAAGTTTGAACCTTTTCTGAATTTATTATTTCCAAGCTTATTTATTTATTTATTTATTTTGTTCTTTTGTTTTGTTTAATTCTTTTGAATCTTTGATCTAAAGAAAATCATGAAGTAATTCTTTTGATCTAAACAGATTGCTGCATATTTTGGTAAGCTTGTTGCATGATTTAATTCAGAATTATACAGTGTTAATGAGAAAAATTGACATTAATAATACAATATATTGATCCATAGTTTGAAATTTTGAATGTATAAACTATAAAGTCACTGTGTTATCTGTTGGTTTCTTCTTCAATATTGTTTTTGAGTGGATGAAGATGAGAAGATGATCCATTGATATTATATAAGAGATTGAGTTTAATATTTTTATCAAAATAATAAAATTAAAGTCAGTTAACATTAATATTAAACTCTACTCAAAACCTTATGCTCTTTTTATGTTAATTATAAGGAAAAGAAGTTCTGGATGATTTAAATTTAACACAATCACTTATGATAATTTTGTTAATTTATGTTAATTTTTTTATAATAATTTGATTGAATAAAATGACTAAATAAGAATGTAAAATTCGGATTACATGGGCATGGTTATCATTTTATAATAAAGTTTTTTTCATTAACGTAAGAATTTAAAAGTTTTTAATAATTTTGAATTTTTAAATTAAAAAATATTAGTGGGCCAGCACGGCACGAACCCACCTAGAATGGGCCGTGTGCCGTGCTGGGCCAACCCCTAGGAGTTGGCGGGCCGTGCCGGCCCGGCAAGGTAAGCGCTCGGGCCGGCCGGCCCCGGGCACGCATAGTACTCGTGCCGCAGCGGGCCCATGCCATGCTGGGTCTGGCCGGTCCATTTGACACCACTACATTTCTCACATGTCTTACTTAAGAAATAAATAATATTTGTTACTATTGTTATTATTATAATTAAATGTGTTATTGTTATTATTATTATTGTTGTTGTTGGTGGTGGTGGTGGTGGTGGTGGTGGTGTTATTGTTTATATAATTTGTTGTTCTCATAATAATAATAATAATAATAATAATAACAATTATGGGAAAATTTCAAAAAAAAAAAACCTTGTGGTTTCACGAATTTGCAAAATGAAGCCTGTGATTTTTTTTTTTTTTTTTCGTTTTAATGTTATGTGGTTTCCCAGACTAACAAAAAAGGGAAAAACCGTTAACGTCCTTCATCCAACGTTAAGTGGCAGGGGCAAATCGGGTATTTCATCCTACGTGGCTTAAAAAAAACTGTAAACAAATTAAAAATGCCCTTTCTCTCTTCCCGTTAAACCTTTCCCTTTTCTCCCATTCAGCCCAACCTCCATACCCTACTTTTTGATTTCTCCATCAGCCGAGGATTTAAGAAGAAAAGGAAGAAGAAAAGGTTCTTCATCTTATTTCATCCATTATTAGTTCCATTTCCATAATCTGGAAGCTATATGCTAGTTTCGTAGAAGAGTTAAATCTCACTATCGAATCATTCTCTTTCCGCTGGGTAAGTAATTTTTTTTCTTCTTTTTTCAGTGGATAGCTTGATTTTTTCTTATGTTTATTTTTTATTGTAGGTGGATGTTGTTTGATGTAGTGCATACTAAGGAAGCAATGGACTAAAGAAGCAGAAAACACCAATTATAACTCTGAAATGGATTATGTATTTTGATTTGTGTTAGTTGAGTGTATGTTGTTGATTATGGGATGATAACACTGTTCATGTTATTTCAATGTATGTAGTTGCTTACAAGACAAAAAGAAATGGGAAATTGTAGTTATCTTTTTTGTAACTTGTTTGGAATTTAATCTCAACAATTATGTATAATTCTTTTGTCCTCCAGATGTATGTGAAATTGCCAGAATGTGGAATTATGTTTTGTTTATTCAATTGTGTTGTTATGTGAAGATGCCAGAATGTGGAATTATGTTTTCTTTATTCAATGATAATGTTCTGAGAAAATGCCACAATGTGGAATTTAATCTCAAATGCAAAGTGAAGGCAAATAAATATACTGAATAAGCAAGAAGGCCAGTATATCTGGTTTGCTTTATATATTACTGAATAATGAAGTCAGTATATTACAAAATGTGACATTTATAGTCATTTACATCCAAAATAGTTGCAAACAAAAAACATAGAAAACTTAGGATCTTTACTTCTAACTAATGCATCTCTATCTTGATGATGGGATAGGTGGTCCTTGTTGCTTTGATGTTTGAGTAACCCTTTTTTGTGTACTCGAGAAAGTAGGCGCCTGCAACTTTGATATTCTGCTTGCCTGTAGTGCATCATTACCAATTGGCTGCAATTAGAGGAAAATGAAGTGATTATGCTCTATTTCCAAATGGCTACCAATATTAACCACATAGGAAGAAAAAAAAATTGGTATGGAACAAATGTAACATATTCTACTTACTTGAGGCTGTGCAGTTGCCCTTTGCTGATGAAGTGAAGCTTGTTGTACATTTGAAGTTTGTGGTACTTCCATTGTGCTTGTATTTTTCCTTGGTCTCCCTTTCTTTTTTGGTGGACCCTGAAATTGAATATAACATGTACACATTAGCAATTACCATATTAGGTATTCAACAAAAAAAAAAAGACACTAAGCTACAATTCAATATAACATGTACTGGCTTGGAACATGTGTTCCAGCTTCCTTATCCTTTTGAATTCGACTCCTTCTTTGCCATGATGTTTCTCTTGTAACTGCTGCTGTACAGCCTCTTACATTATGCCCAGGTTTATGACAATTTCCACATACTACATTCCCACCTGCTCTGGAAACCTTGTAAGGGTTCTTTGACTCATCTGGTTTTCTTGCCCTTTTTCTCTTAGGCCTACCTGGGGGTTTCTTCACAATCCATGGATGGATATCAGGTAAGTTTGTTCTCTCCCATGCATCTTGGCTGGGAATAGGCTTGATTGAATGTTTATATACATTCAAAGATGTTGTTGTTGTGAAATATTCATGAACATATTCTTCTGCCTTCTCCCTATTACTATAAATGGCAGCAATGGCATGCTTGCAGCGAATTCCTGTCAGTTCCCACATCCTACAACTACATGTTCTGGCATCCAAATTCACAACAAATGTTGTGTCAAAAAAATCAACTTCATACATTTTCTGGCCTGCAGCTGTACAAAAACAGTTTCTGCTTTGTAGTTTAAGCTTTTCTAGAGTGTCATGATAATTAGGGCAAATATCACCTTTGTATTTTTGTATACCAGTAAGCTTCACATAAAATCTCTGCATCAATTTCTTTCTAATACCCTCAAACATTCTAAGGATTGGTAAAGTCCTTAGTTGCCTAATGTAAGAATTGAATGATTCACAAATATTGTTTTGCAAAGCATCAGATTTTGTATGAGTGGAGAAATAGCACCTGGCCCATGTATGGGGGTCATGTTGCATGGCCCATTTGTATGCATTCTCATCAAACTCCTTCATCCTTGTCATATACCTCTCGAAGAATGTCTCAGTCCCAGCTGATGCAGCTGCCCAAAGTAATTTCTTGTATTCAATTCCCTTGAATTTTTGCTTGCAATTTTCATACATGTGTTTAACACAAAATCTGTGCTCCACATTAGGCATTAATTCTTTGAATGCTTGTATCAAACCCTGCATATTAAATAAAGAATATTAAATGGAAAACCCCAGTATATTAAATTATAAGAATTAAATTGTTCATAGACAATACTAAACATATTCTCACCTTTTGTTGATCAGACATGAAAACCCACCCAGTTTCTTCTGGCCTTCCAAAATCTTCACAAAGAACACTCAGGAACCATGACCATGACTCCTTCCAATCAGAATCAACACATGCAATTGCAAGAGGCAGCATATTCTCATTTCTATCCCTAGCTATTGCACACAACAAATGACCTCCTAATGAAGTCTTGAGAAAGCAACTATCTAAACATATGAGAGGCCTTATACCTAAAAAGTAACACTGCTTCTGAGCCCCAAGTCTCATGTACATAAATTGGAAGACAACAATTTCCTTTGGCATACTTGTCATTTCACCATCTGCCTCTGTTTGCCCTTCTTAATTCCTAGTTTCTTGCATTAAAGAAGTTTTAAATTTCACTAAACTCCCAGGATTTGTTTTCCTAATAGTTTCTGCATAATCATAAAGCCTCTTATATTGGCCTGATATGTCTCCTGATATGATAATATTGGCCTTTGTTTTAGCCCTATAACATTTTGATATGTGAACATCTGCTCCACAGTCTCTACTTATCCTTTTTTGCATTGTTGCTGCATTCCAGTTAGGGTCATCCCTGATGTCTTCAAGAAATCTAGATGCTATGTATTTTGAATTAACCATATGTCCTAGATTCTTTTTAGGACAAGTATGCTCTGGCCTAAAAGTCTTGATCTGAAATGAAGATGTGTCCTTATACTGTGAAACATGGATTCTGAACCCACATTTTTCTTCACAGACAGCAGTGATTCTTTTTTTGTTATTTATTGTAAACTTTAATGAATATCCTCTTGCAATAGCCCATGCTCGCAACGCTTCTCTAAAGCAACGATGAGTAGAAAATTTCATACCCTTTTCCAAATGTGGATTTTTTATATCACCTTGTTCATTGTACTCAGTATATGCATGTCTTCTTTCATCGTTAGAACTTTGTAGACTATGTAGGCCATCTTCATAATGTGCACTTTCATTAAATTCACCCATTACATCTTCACCCAAGTCTGTATTCTCAGCAGGTCTTGAACAACCTTCCACATTGGCGGCATTTGCAGTGTTCATTCCAATATGTTCTTGATGTGGATAATTTGGCATGTTTGGAGTAACTGCAGGCTCATTTGGGTCCAAATTGGCACCATGATCTGCTCCCTCATTGTTGAATATGTTATCCTCATCTCCCTCGAAGTCATCATATAACCAACTTGCATCACTTAAGTCTGAGTCATTCCCAATTTCTACATCTCCTGACTGCCCTGATGGCCTATATGTTTCATCTGAAAATTCACTGCTGCTTTCATTAGGTTGAACAGTTTGCACTTTCTCCCCTTGATCATGTCCTGCATTTGCCCTGCTAGTATAATTGTTTGTATCCTCGTCAGTACAAAAGCTTTGCTGCCCTTGCATTCTAGTTTCAGTTTGCTCCCCTTGATCATGTCCTGTGTTTGCCATGCTA
This sequence comes from Dioscorea alata, assembly GCA_020875875.1. Classification (NCBI taxonomy): domain Eukaryota; kingdom Viridiplantae; phylum Streptophyta; class Magnoliopsida; order Dioscoreales; family Dioscoreaceae; genus Dioscorea; species Dioscorea alata. The sequence goes on along the minus strand of CM037017.1, from coordinate 7,404,202 downwards.
CTATTATTATTTGCATCCTCGTCAATATGCTTCACTCCACCATGTGAAACTGCTAGTGAAGCCTCGTTTTCTACCATGAACACATCAATATTGTCATAACCCTTACTGTACTCCACCATGTTTAGAGTATTGTCATCATTAAGGATCTCCTCTATTCCCTCATTTCCAGAAAGGCCATGAATATGGAACCACATTCTTCCCCCTCTTCGACAACCAACCTTATAAAAAAATTCCCATAATGTGAAGTAGGAAATATAGTCAACATCTACTGACTCTACCTTATGAACATTACCACCCTCATAAACCATCTCATCCTCATAATTCCATTTCCCCCCGTAGTGCAGGACAAGATCAAAATAAGTCCCCATTATTCTACATTACAAGAGCAGAATATCATTGTAGTTATTGTCAAAGAAATCAACAATGGAAATAATTGTCAGTACTCATCTACATCCTCAAATTCATGTTACAATAGTGCAGGACAATATAAAAATAAGATATGATAATACTAAAACATATATCTATACAAAAACACATTCACATGGTGAATGAAAATGCTGTTGTATGCTCAATGAAAAACACATCACACCACCACTAGACATCAATCAGACATCTAAAGCAAATCTCATACAAATAACACCAAAATTAATTGGTTCCTATCAATCCATTCAAACACAAATTCCAAAGAATAGCAATACTATAATCTGAGCATATCCAAATCTAGAATGAAAAAAGTGCATTCAAAATATTTAAAAGATTCGGTGAATGGGTCGCTTCCGAAATCCTACTCAATATACAGAAGAGAGAATAAATGCAAACCTGGGAATCAATGGTTGATGGAGAAATAAAATAGGTAGGGTTCATCCACGAGCTTTTCCTCTTCCTTTTCTTCTTCCTTTTCTTCTTAAATCCTCGGCTGACGGAGAAATAAAAAAGTAGGGTATGGAGGTTGGGCTGAATGGGAGAAAAGGGAAAGGTTTAATAGGAAGAGAGAAAGGGCATTTTTAATTTGTTTACAGGTTTTTTTTAAGCCACGTAGGATGAAATACCCGATTTTCCCCTGCCACTTAACGTTGGATGAAGGACGTTAACGGTTTTTCCCTTTTTTGTTAGTCATGGAAACCACATAACATTAAAACGAGAAAAAAAATCACAGGCTTCATTTTGCAAATTCGTGAAACCACAAGGTTTTTTTTTTTAAATTTCCCCTATTATTATTGATTTGAGATGGGAATGAGAGGATTTGGGGAGATATATAAAAACAAGTAATTTTGAGTGAGGGTTTATTGCACTTAACCACTCACTTATCAAAAATAGTTTATTTTCATAAGCTGTTTTTCAGCTTATTTTACAGCTTGAGATTATCCGAATAAGCCCATTCAAACACTTACTTTAACCTTATAAGCACTTAACTTATGAAATAAGTGCTTTTGGATCAGCTATAAGCTGATCCAAACAGGCCCTGAATGCAATCACACACTTGGTATAAATAATAAATCAATAACCAAGTTAAAATGAATAGCAATCATTTAATTAACATCACACCAAGGTAGATTTACTAAGTCAAAAACTAAATAAAAACAATTAATTAAATAAAATACCTCAAAATATATATTCAAGATGAATAATTTCAATATTAACAGAAATAACAGATATTCAAAATAATAACAAAATACTAGATAATTATTTTACCGAGTAAAATAATTTCTCAAATACTGAAAATACAGAGTTATCGGTGGATTACTTACCATGTATTGGCCTAAGTCCAAAATGAGATCCATGACCACTCCCTAAAGTGATCCTAAAACCCAATGATTTACCATAGTTAAAACAAAATCATTCTAATCGCAAGTTTAAACACTAACCAAGTATTACTTTAAGCATTCTCTAGAGAGCAACCAAAATAAAACAAATGGCTTGTAGGTATTCCAGCAGGAACTCATGTAGGAAATTAAACACATCTCAAAAACTTAACCAATTAACATGATTAAAATTAAAGTGATCCAATGTTTAACCTCCACTCATTTGACATTTGCCTTGAACTAATACTTTAACTTGATGAGAAATCTCCACCATCCAATCTAAACACATTCCACTACAATGTTTCCCTCATTCTCTTAAACTATCACTACTATTAATCACAAGAATTTGCAACAATTAAACACACAAACCCAACACAATAAGCAAAATATTTCTGCAGACCCTCATCAACTCAGGTCTTCAATCACATGAAATATACATTGTTTTTAGCTTTGCATAATCATTCCACCAACTTAACAAATGCTGTACAACTAGACCTACAATATATATATATATACTTATATATATGCAACATATGAAAATAAAAATTCAAATGAAGGATGAGGGATTCAGTCAACTTAGATTTTTCCTATACTATAAACACTAATGTGCACAAGCTGAAACCTAAATAAGCTTGGAAGAATACATGCATAACAAGAGATCATGAAACTTTCACACTAATCCTTCTATGGAGCTATACACACTCATGAAGTTCTCAACATCTCATGTCAAGCTAAACAAAGATAGAAGTCCAACAACCATCAAAAAATCTATGCACTAAAGACATACCAAAACTTATTCAAGCATGGTTAGGGACTTACTTCGATCGCCGGAAAAGAGAGAGGTGAAAAGAGAGACCATCTGAATTCCAAGCTTCAAAACCTCCTAGAGCTAGCAACCAACCGCACAAATAATAGAAAGAAGAAGAAGCAAATGGAGAAGAAAAAAACAATCAAGTTAAAAGGCTCAGTTATCAAAGGCATAGATGTGATGGAAACCCAGTAATTCCTGGAGGAATTTCTGGGTTACAACTAGGTTTTGAGAACAACCTGAAAAGAAGAAAAGGGATTAAGGGACAAAGTCAAATGCTTTTTAGTATTCTAATCAAGCTTAGTGCTAGGCCGGGTCCATAATCCTCTCCCTCTTAAAAGGAGTTTAGTCCTCTAAACTCACACCTGATCATCGAAAGAATGGTTATCCTCCTGATTGAGGCGGTTAAATGAAAATCCCAGATTATTGTTAAGCTACAAGGGCAAACGATGACCACCAAGATAAGAAGACATATCTAGAGATTGCCTCTTACAATACTAACAATAAACATAGGTTAGAAATCTGTCTCCTTGCATTCCTCATTAATCACCAATCATAGATTTAACAATCGTATAGTTGATATGTTTAAGCTTTCCTTATCAGTGAGTTGTCATCAACTGTTAGATTTAAACCTCAAGCATACTATCCCCATTTATATATCATCATCACCTTAAAAACCAAAGACCCAATTCTATAACTATCAAGCATTAATATTTTAAGATAAGCTCATCAAAATGATGACCAGAAGAATAAAACTAGTCAACCAAGTGGTATAGCCAATCACATCACATGAACATAGTAGAAATCATCAAAATTATTAGCATGGATCCAAAACCAAACAGGCCCAAAAATATCAAACAATCTCAATTTCTTCATCAGTTGAAAACCATATTTCTGATAAAATTAACTAGTTAAAACCATTACTTGGTTAGCTCACTAAAATCAATGGTAAAAGATAATTCCTCGAATTAAAACAAGTTTATTTGCCATACATCGAACTCACACCTTAGTAAAAAAAAAGGTTTAATGAATATGCTTGCTTTACAAGCACCATTATTGCAAAAGTAGTATAATCCTTAACGATCACCAAGTATCCACCAAATTTAAAATTTCTTGACTTCTTCACTTAAATGACTGCACAAGGTTAATTACATCCACTTGAACATTATGGCATCAATCTTTTCATAATCAAGATGAAACACTAGAGTAACAGGGCTCATTTTACCTTTCCAAGATGATTCTCCAATGATTATCAATTGCTAACTAAAGAAAATGCAACTGAACACACCAAAATAACATGCCACTCAAAATTATTCTTAGTATCAAGGAGGATAACAGCATCATCAAACTGTAAGAAATATTGTTCCTCAAAATTTCTAAATCATATCTTGTCACCCCAAGCTCAAATTAGTACTCCAATAGTTTAAACAAGGCTAAGGACAAGCATAATTTAACTTCACAAGCTAATTTGGCATCCAGAGATGTCAATGAAACACACCTGACCAAAAAGTAGTGTACCAGAGGCAACATTCTAGAATTTAGACATTGAAAAAATGGATCTAAATGTACAAATGATATCCATAAGAAGATAACGTTGTATCGCAACTCAAAGTGATATTGGTAATTAGCAAAATGGGTAATCCAAAGGATGGAAATGAACCAATAGCATAGCACAAGAGCCATCTCAAATATGAGAAGTAAAAAAGACAGGCTAAGGGAGTTCTTAAAAGAAAGAGATACAACTCACATCATTTGACTTTGCCATTATACTTGCTTTAGGACAAAAGAAAGCATCCCTTTTTCAAGGAATCAAATAATCCACACGATTCTCCTTTACTTGAAAGTCAAAGAAAATTTGCACAAACATGCAATTAATGCTCATGCTACTTAATCATGGGTGGTGCAGATGACACACCCCTTGTGTGTGTACCCCGCAAGTGCAAGGGTTGTCGAAGTAATAAATTTACCCTGGTGAGTGGGTAGTCGAATCCACAGGGAATAGGGAATTAGAATACGAGATTTCACTAATTAAGCTACGTGAAGTATGGAAGAGCAATAGTAGGATCAATGAGTAAAAATAGAATAAAGTAGAATGAAAGACAAGAAATTAAAAGAAAGATGGAAGATGAGAGAGTGCAAGTAAAAGAGAATAGAGAGGACTAGTAATGAATGAAATAGGGCATCCGAACAAGCTACCTCTAGGGTCTATGCTTCTAGTGCAGGACTATGCTATTATACTTTCCTATTGATGTTTAATCGAGTCGAGGATATCCTAAGACTCACGGTCCCAAACCTAAGGACAACAGTGACTAACCCCGACACTATGCCCCGGTATTAGGATTCACGTCACCCTTCACTCTATCGCTCGCACGACTAAGCCCCAGGGGAGTATATCTACCTAAACCTCACACTACGTGGGAATGCTTTAAGCTCTAGGGATTCCTAATGGTAAAACCTGTTCCTATATGTAGTTCTAACCCTTTGGTCCAGGTGGAAGAACCCTAGTCTAGATCAAGCCCCAATGCATAGGATTCACTTCAACCCTTCACTCTGTTACTTGCGTAACTAAGCCCCAGGGGAGTTTATCTGCCTAGCACTTCACTCTATTTCGACCGCTATGAAATCAAGGAAACGGAGGTAGGGAGAAACCACGTCGGAGGGGAAAGGGGTACATCGCTACCTCACAACTCTCCCTCTCAACCCTCTTCAATCTTAAGTAGTCTAACCCTAAGGAGTTGTCACACCTCCAAAAGGAAACCTAAATTGTTCTCAATCCTTGTGTCACATCTAAGAGAAAACATTAGCAAGATGAAATTAAGATTGAAACTCAATTTTATTCATCAATAATGGAAAAGCATAATAACAATGTCAAAGAAACATAATAACCCTAGAGTTTACAAGTCCGAATACCCTTAAGGGGTTTAGCTCCTCATGGAGCTATACATGTTCATCAATGTATGAAAGAAAGCACAAAATAAGGACATCAATGAAAACCCCCTTGCGTATGGTGTGGCCGTGGTCTTGTGCGGCCGTCGAACGTCGGTGACGATGCCGATGACGCGTGCTAAACCTCCACGAAATCCTCTCCGAAACCCTAGCCGCACTCCCCAAGTTGAAGAGAAAGATAGGTCAAAAGATATCCCAAAAGGTCTCCAAAATCGCCTTTTATAATGTTAAATCGCGGCTTTAAAATTTGACTTATCGGGGGGCTTCACACAACCGTGTGGAATTAACACACAGGGGAAATCAAAACAATGCATAAGGTTATCATTGCTCTAGCTAAAAACTCGAATCAAAAAGGATAAAAACTCAAGAGAACCAACGAGTACTCCTCAAACTTTTGTTAGAAAGGACTTATTTATATACAAAAACAAAACTAAAGAGAGAAGGAAGTAGTAGCTTCACACATCCTCTAAGGTAGCCCTTTCCTAGGCGACCGCCAAAGGTGGCTTTCACACTTTCGAGGAGGTAGCTCTTTCTACCGGGGTAGTAGCTTTCACGCTTCCCATGAGATAGCTCTTTCTCTCATTAGGGCATAACTTGTATCCGACTTATGAGAGTAGCTACATACTTCATAGGAGGTAGCCCTTTCCTAGGCGACCGCCAAAGGTGGCTTTCACACTTTCGAGGAGGTAGCTCTTTCTACTGGGGTAGTAGCTTTCACGCTTCCCATGAGATAGCTCTTTCTCTCATTAGGGCATAACTTGTATCCGACTTATGAGAGTAGCTACATACTTCATAGGAGGTAGCTCTTTCCACCCCAAATGCATACATAAAACAAAGCAACTATTCAAAAAAAAAAGTCATATGTATTTTTTTTTCTTTTTCTCTTTTCTATATATATATTTTTTTTCATTTTTGTTTTCATCTTTTTCATTTTTTTTTATATATGCATTTTCCAAAGTAAAACTAAGAACGATGATAAACTTGTCCTTAAAAACTTCAAGATTGAGTTTCCAAAAGATTCCAAGAGTAAGTTGTGCAATATAAGATAATCGAGCAAAAATTCCCTAAAATTCAAGTAGAATCTAGAGGATGATAGGATACAATGTTAAAAATTCTCCTAAACTCTAAGAATACAGCCGTTGCAACTAAGGTGAACCACCATAGGCTACATGAGCATGAGCAATTGAACGCACAAGTAAAGGTGTGTGCAATGTGAACTCCCCCCCACACTTAAGATGTACATTGTCCACAATGTACGCATGCAAGCACAATTATAAGTAGCAAATAAAAACAAATAGTATGGGAGTGGGCAATTGAAACATTACTCCCCTGAACTCCAAGTGTTGCGCTTGATGGAGCTAGGTCATTGAGAGTTGACATGACCCCTTGACACACCCCTTGCGTGTGTACCCCGCAAGTGCACGGATTGTCGAAATAATAAAATACCCTGGTGAGTGTTTAGTCGTATCCACAGGGAATAGTATTCAGAAACAAGTGTTATCGCTATTTAGCTATGATGGGAATCGATGATGAGAAAAGTATATATGTATAGATGTAAAAGAAAATAAAAAAGTGCAAGAAGAATAATGAGGGTAGGAGAGGTAATCGATATAACGATGGGGTACCCGGACAAAGCTCCCCCTAGGATTAATGCTTCTAGTGCAGAACTTGTATTATCTCTACAATTGATGCCTATTGAGTCGAGGATATCCTTAAAGACACGGTCCTAAACCTAAGGTCAACCGTGACTAACCCCAACACTATGTCCCGGCAATAGGATTCACTTCAACCCTTCACTCTGTTACTTGCGTAACTAAGCCCCAGGGGAGTATATCTACCTAACCCTAACACTACGTGGAATTGCTTTAAGCTCTAGGGATTCCTAGTGATAAAACCTATTCCTATGTGTAGTAGTTCTAACCCTTTGGTCCAGGTGGAAGAACCCTAGTCTAAATTAAGCCCCAGTGCATAGGATTCACGTCACCCCAAAGCCTTGGGGGAGTTTATCTACCTAATACTTCACTCTATTTCGACCGCTAATAAATCAAGGAATCGGAGGTAGGGAGAAATCACACCGGAAGGGAAAGGATATATCGCTACCTCACAACTCTCCCTCTCAACCCTCTTCAATCTTAAGTAGTCTAACCCTATAGGAGTTGTCACACCTCCAAAGGATAACCTAAATTGCTCTCAACCCTAGTGTCACGGTTAGGGGAAAACAATAGCAAAAGATAATTAAAATTGAAACTCAATTAAATTCATCAATAAAGAAAGCATAATAAAAGTTATTGAAATAATATCATCCTAGGGTTTACAAGTCCGAATACCCACTAGGGTTTAGCTCTCCATGGAGCAATACAAAATCAATAAAGAGATTAAGAACATATGCAATAAAACCATAAAGAAAACCCCCTTGTAGATCGTATCGATGGTCTTGTGGAGTCGCACGTCTTCTCCAACGAATCCCTTGTCAAGCCTAGGGCACACCTCGTCGAATCAATGCCGACGAAAACTTCCCCAATAGCTATCTTCCAATAGATGTCGATGCCGATGCCGTATAATCGCCTCCAAAGACCTCCAAGAACCTCTCCAAACCCTAGCCGAAAGCCCCCAAAAGATAAGCAAGAGATAGAAGGGGGTCCCCAAATAGATCTGAAAACGGGCTATTTATAGGCTGAAATCGGGCTGAAATCGGAGTTCCACACGCCCCTGTGGATTTTCCACACGGGCTGCAGAATTTCCACATGCCCTTGTGTTAATTCCACACGGTCATGTGGAAATTCTGTTTTGCTGATTTTCGGCGAGCTGTAAACAGTAACTTGCTACAGTGTTTTTGTTACAGTACTTTTACTACAGTACACGGCCGTGTGGAATTTTCACACGCCCGTGTGAACTCTCTGAAATCCTGATTTTCGGCAGAAAGTGAACAGTAGCTTGCTACAGTGATTTTGCTACAGTAACAGAGTTACAGTGGTGCTACAATACTCGCCGAAATGCTCCCGAATTCATCATTCTTCATCGAGGCCGTTGAATTAGGCACACAATCAACGATAGATTATGTCGATTATTTCATTTCTTTTCATTGGCGAAATTCTCCAATCCTACACGAGTTATAGACTTTTGTGAGTGTGACTGCCCTTGTGCCCCTCCAATGGAGGTTGGCACACACCCACAAGTCTAGACTCGTGTCTTGTTCCTTGCTTGGTCCGAGAACTCCTCAACAATGGCGAACATAACCTATTCTTGCTTCTTTTTCTATAAATCTTCTCCACAACCCTTCAATGCACAAAAGAACACAAATACACACTAATTAGTGATTAAATCTGAGAAAAGTAATGCTCAATGTAATATAATAATGCTTCGTATTACTATAACACAAGCACTTATCAGCAGACAACCAGAAGGTTTTTCCACTAAATAGAATAGCACAAAGGGATTACTCATAAAAAGTCAAAATCAAAGTAATCAACGATAATAGTGGGTGAATTAAAGCTAGATGATCTAGCATATAAATCAAAGCTATGAAAGGCATGGAAACTAGACCGAGACTGAAGATATCCTATGTTATTCCTTTCTTTGATAGGAATTTCTTCTAATTGCTGTGATATATCCCTTCTAGTGATTAAGGGTATAGTAATCTCATTAGATGTAAGTTCAGCATCCATAGGTATTTCTTCGGTCTTTTTTACAGCAGTATATTACATGTTTTCTTTTCTTAATTTTGTGTGTAACACTGGTTCTAAAACTGTCTTCAGGTTCTAACCTAAATGATTTCTTTGTAATTATTAGAAACCTTTTTATATCTATCACTATCAAGATATATTGTAGATAGATTCCTTGATTTTCATAATTAGATTGTATTGCTTCAGGTTGATTAATGGACTGTTTTTCCATAATGAGGTATGATTCTGGCTTCTAGATGATTCTCCTTTCTCGGATCCTATCCTTATGGATGAACTACCTTGATGTTCTAATTTCTCCACTTGTTTGATAAGATCCTTTTGCCATAGGATTTTAACTTCCCAATATTTGAGATCATCTTTCCAGTATTTCATACTTTTATAAAGTGTATAATTCTTAATTTTGATGTGTAATTCCTCATTTTCTTTGTTGAATTTTAGAGTTAAATGATCTATCATTTCCTCTAATTCTTCTTTATTACAAGCTTGTAATAACTCCCTAAGTTTGAATAAATATTTTGAGTGGGTACCATACTTTGGTCATTTTTCATTTTGAATATTAAACTCCAATTTGTATCATTTTGATTACTTAACTTTAATTTGTGTTCACCGGGAGAGTACCAAGGGAATTCCGGGGAGAATTTGAAGACATTTATGCTAGATTTACTATGATAATACCAGTTCATTGCCCCATTTGAATACACGAATGTGACATGCCATTAAGGAAGGCCACATGCCCACTCTTCTTAACTCGATCTAATTTCATTTATTCATTACCAAAAAAAAAAATCAAGTCCAATATTGTTCAAAGCAGTAATTTTGTGTTTGTAAATAACAACCTCTTCATTAGGTAGACTAGATAGTGCCGCCTAGTAGGAAGTTCTAGTAGATCTTGTAACCCCAAGGAAATACGATCTTCTCATGCTTGTGTGAAAGGTTTATATGATAGGCCTGAATCTCTATTCATGCATTATCACTATTTGTTTGTAGTAACAACACTTATCTAGCTTGGCCTTTGTGTGAGTGTCATATGAATCCAATTGAGATGCATGAATTACCATTGCTTATGTCCCTGACAAGAATCTAATATTTCATGCCAATATCTTATATACAATAATAATACCTACCTATTTGTGTTTTTTGGTTGGAGAGAGAGACAGGTTACCACATAATGGGAAATATATATATATATATATATATATATATATGAGACAACTATAATACTACAAGGAGAAGACATGATAAAGCGGACATTGCAGTGTGTCTAAATACAACAATAACATACTCAATTGAGAATTTGCAAGGGCATAGAGCCATGGTATTAACTATTCTAAGGGATGATGAGATACATTTAAACATAATTAGGAATAATGATGCAATAATTCTCATCCCTTGATGTACACATATATCTTTCTCCTCTTCAAGTGTACAAAACCAACAGCAATGAAAAGCCCAGTACTTGATCCAACTTCAAAGAGAGCATTATATTTTTTGCGTATTTTGTAGGTGAATGAATTTAGAACACATTTAGACTTATTTCACATATTTGTACGAGTTTTTATTGTTTTTGGTCATGATGTTGTCGCACCTCGAAGATCCACACAAGCGCGTGGAATTTTCACACGACCGTGTGGATTTCTGCAGATTGTTTTTCATGTTTGATTTAATTGATTTCTTTTCGATTTTTGTAGGAATGGCTCCCCAGTAAAAATTGGCTGGCAAGCGTCCTCGTGAACCATCACTCGAGCAGTAAGAGTTTGCTATACCCGAGCATCAGGCCAGATTTTAGCGTTTGTCGAAGCTTAAGTTCGGACAATCACATTTTCCAGACTTGAGTGCACTAAGGGAAGCATAGTAGGGCGACAATGTGGCAGACGAGGTTTAGGAGCTCCTATCAGTGGGTAGTTGGTGGTGTTTACTTTTCATTAGAGAACTGACTATCCGTATGCTGATATTGGAGGTGTTAGCATCGTTCGAGTTCGATCGATCGTACAGAGATTTCACGAGCATCGATGTCATTCAATTTTGAGCATTTAGACAGTATCATAGCATCAGCGTGATGCAGTTTTCCATCTGATTAGGCCTGTAAACAGAGGCATACACAAATATTGAGGAGTACGAGCATCTGCTAACTGATTACCCTGGTAGTTTGACCCCTCAGAGAGCCTACAGGATGCTGTGTGGCTAGGGACAGTACGAGCTTGGGATCTCCAAGGCTACGTGCCTCTCTCGACCAGCCTACAGATACATCCATGCCATTTTTAGCAGATCAGTGAATGGATATGGTGATAGTACAGGGGTCCTCAACAGATAGGAGTTACTTTATTTATATTCAATGGTATAGAGTGAGCCACTCCACCTAGGACACATCATGGTAGAGTACCTACATCATCAGGGACAATATACTAGAGTAGGAGTGATCTTCTCGGGCCCATATATTACCAGACTCATCATGGGGATGAGTCTACTAGATGCGATCAGAGGGGTCGAGAAAATGATCGTACCATCAGCCCTCGGCTTGGAGACCATGTAACTGATGGGCATGATGAGGACGCATAGAGAAGCGCTCTATGTGATAAACATGCCCCCACCAGAGCCAGCCGAGGGAGAGAGAGATGAGGACGAGGGTTCGCTACCTGCCCCTCCGCCACAGCCAAAGCAGATTGAGACCGAGGTACCCCTTGCAGCACAAGAGCCATCTCCAGTGCGTATTTTCTCCCCATCTTGAGGCCATGACCATTTAGAGCGACTCGAGAATGTTGTAGAAGTCCTATAGACAGATTTGGCTGAGGTTCGTGCGATACAGGCTACAAACCACGCTGAGGTGATGGTACATCTCGACACATTACAGCAGATCCTAGAGCGAGACATGTCCTTTCTATTCATCATAAGACCCCGAGCTCCACCACCATCACCAGCACCACCAGCATTACCTGTTGCAGCAGTAGCACCCACTGAGTAAGACATCGACGCTTGAGGCATCTTTATTTGTTTTTAGTTCTTTGTTATTTTATTTCTGCATTTTATTTTGGACTTGTATCACTTAGAAAGGATTCTACTTTTGAGTTTATCTTATTGCTTTTCAGTTGTATCGAGTTGTATTTCATTTTATTATCGTTATAGACTCGAGTATATTTTGTTTTTGTTGAGCTATACTAAACCCCTTTGTGTATACGTACAGATGGTCTTGTGAGTATAAGAATTAAGGAATAGTAATTAGCACGGTCATGTGGCATTTCACATGGCTGTGTGTGCTTCACAACCCGTTGGAACCCAACTCTCAATGAATATAGCTCCATCAAACGCAACACTAGGAGTTCAGGGAAGTATTGTCTCAATTGTCCTTCTTCATACATGTTTTGATTGTTTTATTCCTTTATTATGCTTGCATGCGTACATTGAGGGCAATGTACATCTTAAGTGTAGGGGGAGTTCACATTACACATGCTTTAGACTTATGCGTTCAGTTGTTCATGCTCATGTAGCCAATGACAGTTCACCATAGTTGCTGATAAGTGCTCGTGTTATAGTAATGCGAAGCATTATTATCTTGTAATGAGCATTAAATTAATCAGATTTCATCACTAAAAATTGTGCATTTGTTTACTTTTGTGCATTGCAGGGTTGTAAAGATAAAGTGAAGGAAAGGAACGAAGTTAGATCTTGTTCACCATTGTTGGGAAGATTCTCGGACTAAGCATGGAGCACGGCATGAGTATAAACTTGTGAGTGTGTGCCAACCTCCTTTGGAGGGGCACAAAGGCAGTCACATTCACAATAAATCTAGCTCGTGTAACAAGGAGAACTTCACCAAATTAGGAGATTTGAAGCAATCGGCACGATCCATCGTTGATTGTGTAGCAAGTACTGTAGCAAAACATTGTAGCAAGCTACTGTTCATTTTCGGCTAAAATTCAGAAAACCAGAAAGTTCACACGGGCATGTGGAAATTCCACACGGCCGTGTGAAATCCCGATAAGTTCAAATTTTAGTTGTGACTCAACATTATAAAAGCCCGTTTTGGAGACTATTTTGAGGATTTTTTTTTGCTCTTCTTTGCCCTAACTTCTGGAGAGAAACGGCGAGGGTTTGGAGAAGACTTGGTGGAGGTTTGAAGCTCGTCATCGGCGTCGACATCAACGTCCGACGGCGGCACAAGACTACGGCCACATCGCACACAAGGGGGTTTTCATCTATGCATTCAATTTGTGTTCTTATTATTACTTTGATGGATTTGTATAGCTCCATGAGGAGCTAAAACCCTTGTGGGTATTCGGATTTGTAAACCCTAGTACTATTATGTTTCTTTGACATTGTTATTATGTTTTTCCATTATTGATGAATAAAAGTGAGTTTCAATCTTGATTTATTTTGTTATTGTTTTCCCTTAGCCGTGACACTAGGGTTGAGAACAATTTAGGTAATCCTTTGGAGGTGTGACAACTTCTATAGGGTTAGACTACTTAGGATTGAAGAGGGCTGAGAAGGTGAGTCGTGAGGTAGCGGAACGTCCCCTTTCCCCTCCAATGTGATTTTCCCTACCTTCGTGTTCCATGATTCATTAGCGGTCAAGATAAAGTGAAGTGCTAGGAGATAAACTCCCCTGGGGCTTAGTTGCGCGAGCAACAGAGTGAAGGGTTGTAGTGAATCTTAGTATTGGGGCTTAATCTAGACTAGGGTTCTCTCACCTGGACCAAAGGGTTTAAACTACATATAGGAATCGGGTTTATCACTAGTAATCCCTAGAACCTAAAGCAATTCCACATAGTGTGAGGCTTAGGAAGATGAACTCCCCTAGGGCTTAGTTGACAGGTCAATGAGAGTCAAGGGTCGTAGTGAAACCTAATGCCGGGGCATAGTTTTGGCATTAGTCACGGTTGACCTTAGATTTTGGACCGTGTGTTTAAGGATCTCCTCGACTCAATTAACATCAATAGGAAGGTATAATAGCATTGTCTTGCACTAGAAGCATAAGTCCTAGGGGTAGCTTGTCCGGATACCCATCTTCTCTCATTGCTTGTCCTACTCTTCTACTCTTACTTGCACTCTCTCATCTTCCACACTTCTCTTTTAATTCTTTCTTTTACCAATTATTCTCGCACTCATTCACTGATTTCCTTTCGCACATCGCGTTAGCTAAATAGTGAATACTTATATCTCAAATCCCTATTCCCTGTGGATATGACTACCCGCTCACCAGGGTATTTTATTACTTCGATAACCCGTGCACTTTCGGACCCCTATCAGTTGCAACAGTTGTATTCTTAAGTTTAGGAGAATTTTGAACATTGTATACCATCATGCTCTAGTTTACTTGAATTTTAGGGAATTTTTGCCCGATTATCTCTTGTTGCACTACTCACTCATGAAACCTTGTGGAAACTCAAGTTCAACATTTAAGGGACTAGTTTAGTATTAATTTGTTTTGAGTTTTAGCATTTGATTTAGTGTATAAAAAACTTTTGTAGATATTGTTGATTTTATTTGTGCATTTGGGGTGGAAAGAGCTACCACCTATGAAGTATGAAGCTACTCTCATAAGTCGGATACCAGTTGTGCCCTAATGAGAGAAAGAGCTATCTTATGGGATGAGTGAAAGCTACCACACCTGTAGAAAGAGCTAGCACCTCGAAAGTGTGAAAGCCACCTTGATGGCTGCCTAGGAAAGGGCTACCTTAGAGGATATGTGAAGCTACTACCTCCTTCTTCTTGTGTATAAATAAGTCTTTTCTAATAAGAGCTTTGAGGAGTAATTTTCGGGTTGACTTGAGTGAATTTACACACACTTACACAATATTGGGTTTGTTGTCCTTTTTTATTCAAGTTTTTAGCTAGAGCAATGATTTCTTTCATGTAATGTTTAAATTTTCCCTTGCTTGTAGAATGCCTCTTTTGCATGCTCTTGGTGAACCTAAGGCCGAACACTTTCAATTGTTCTTCCTAGATACTTTAATGTTTTATTTTTTGCTTGAGGACAAGCAAAAACGTAAGTGTGGGGAAGTTTGATAAGTGCTCGTGTATAAGTAATATGAAGTATACTTTTATTACATTGAGCATTACTTTTATCAAGTTTTATCACTTGTTCATGTGTATTTGTGTTCTTTTATGCATTTAGAATTGTGGAAACAAGTTTGGAAGAAAGGAAGCAAAAATGGATCATGGACGCAATTGTTGAGGAGACTCTTGTACCAAGCAAGGATCAAGGCACAAGTTGTAGACATGTAAGTGTGTGCCAACCTCCTCAGTGCTCAAGTGAATATACAAATTAGAGGGCCACAAAGGCAGTCACACTCATAGGGTCCGACTTGTGTGACACTGAAGAGCTTCATCAATGTGTTTGAAAGTAAGAGGCGACGTGATCTACCGCATGGTTGTGTGCCCAACTTGGTGGCCTCGATGATGAGAATGATGTCGGGAGCATTGTAGTAAAATCCCTGTAGCAGAGTTACTGTAGCAGTGATGTTCACTGAATGCAGGAAAACACAACCTAGAAATTCACACGAGCGTATGAAAATTCAATAAGGCCATGTGGATGCCTAATTTCAACCTTATAAATACTGTGATTTGAGTTTTATTTGAGTATTTTTTTTTCTATCTTTCGCCTATCTTTCGTGGAGAGGGCGGCTAGGGTTTAGAGAGATTTTTGCCAGGCTTTAGGAGTGGTTCTATGGCATCGATATCGACATCCTTCGGAGGAGAGTTATTAGGGGAGCTTTCGACGACATCGATTCGGCGATGTGTGCCCTAGGCTTGACGGAGGAGTCCTTGGAGAATACGAGGCAGCTTTTGGAGACTATCGATATGGACAACAAAGGGGTTATTTTTATGGATTGCTTACACTTATATTCGATTTCATTGTTGATTTTGTATTTCTCCAAGGAGAGCTAAACCCCTAGTGGGTGCTTGGACTTGTAAACCCTAGGATGATTTTGTTTCATTGAATCATATTATGTTTCTTTAATTGATGATTTAATTGAGTTTCAATCTTGAATGCTTATTGTTTTAATTTTCCTTTAGAGTGACACTAGGGTTGAGAATCCATCTAGGTAATCCATTGAAGATGTAACAACTTCATTAGAATTAGACTAAGAGAAATTGAAGAAGGTTGAGATGGTATCCTACATCCATGTTCCAAGAGTTCTTTGCGGTTATAATAGAGTGAAGTGTTAAGAGATGAACTTCACTGGGGCTTAGTTGCGTAAGCAATAGAGTGAAGTGTTGAAGTGAATCTTAGTGTTGGGGCTTAATTGTGACTAGGGATCTTTTGCCAGGACCAAAGGGTTACATCTATATTAGGGAACAAGGTTTATCACTTGGAGTCCCTAGAACCCCAAACAGTCCCACACAATGTGAGGTGTTGAGAGTATTCCTTTCCGCTAGGGCATAGTGTAGAGGGCTAGTCATGGTTGATCTTAGGTTTGGGACTGTGCATTTTTGGATTTCCATGACTCATTAAACGTCAATTAGGAGGCATAATATTAGTCATGCACTAAAACAATAGTCCTAGGGTGAGCATTATCTGGGTACCCCATCTTACTCTTGATTACTCTCTTCGTTTACTTTTGTTTGCTTTCTTTTCTCTCTTTTAATTTTCTTTGCATTAATATCTCTAGTTTCCACAATTGGTTTTCATTTAGCTAAATAGTAATATCTCTCGTTTCTAAGCATCTATTCCATGTGGATTCGACTACCCACTCACCGGGGTATTTTATTACTGCGATGACCTGTGCACTTGCGGAACACTCACGTAAGAGGTGTGTCACCTGAGGGTCAAAGCTTGACATTAGGGGCCATGCGGGCAGCATGTAGGTCACATGGAGGTTGTATGGTTCAAGCTAAGAACCATGCAGGTACCATACATTCCACCACAAATTTCATCCCTTTCCTTTAGCCTTTTGGACTTCTTTGGCTTCCTAATCTTGGACTGAGTCTAATTCTACCGAATTGGATTGATTTGAGCTTTAGAATTGTGTCAAACCAAACCCGAGCCCCATTCATGCTTATATGGCATATAAAAGCAGGGTTTTGCATGTTGCATGTTGCTTGTTATCCATTTCTTTGTAATGACTTTGTGTGATTTTTAATGTTATTTTATTTGGTGAAACATTTATTAAAGACAAGGAAATAGCATAGGATTTATTGGATTGTGTTTTGAACCAAGACTACCTTGTTTGTGAGTGAATGTTGATACTATAACATAGTTCTAATTAAGGGTCTTATACATCCAAACACATTCTATTTTATTTTCATTTTCTATGCCTTTCTATTTTCTACTCTAAGTTGATGCCCTAACTTTTATGCTTTTAATGGTTTATAAACAAGTTGTGAAGCTGCTTTATTCGATATTTACTAATGAGTTTATCAAATGGATGGATTTTAAACAAGGTTCATCCTTACTTTATAGTTGATTTGATATCTTTACATATATGATGAAAAACTATCATGAAAAGGGGATCATCACATTCTATGATTTTGGTTATGCAAAAGATTCTTGAAATACTTAAATGTTGGAAAAATCGAAGAAAACCCAACTGTTATGGAAGATGGGGTAAAGCAAGACAAAGTGGATGACATAATGGCCATGGAAAAATATGAGGAAGTGGAAGAAGCTCAATCTACCACAATTGAACAAGCTACTTGCCTCAACATTGATTATTCTGTCAATCTAAATATTTTGGTCAAGTGCACTAGAAAAATTTCGGGAATTGTATTTGAAGATGTGGGTAGGAAGCTAAGGCCATCCTTGAACCCATCAATGCCAGGCTTGGACAATTCCCAACCAAAAATATTTCCTCGGTGGGCCAAACAAATTTTGTGGGCCATTTTTTATCATTCAAGAATGGTTGAGAAAAAAAAAATATTGATTGGATGTTAAAGCTACCAATTGATCCACCCATGCAGAGCTTGACGAGTTCTCAACCATACTTGTTCCCTTGGAAACCCAAACAACTTTTATGGGTAGTTCAAGGCCATTTGACAAGAGTTGCGGAAGAAGACATGGGTAGGAGGTGGAAACCGTCCAAGGACCCATCCGTGCTGAGCTTAAATAACTCTCAACCAAAGCTATTTCCTTGGAAGCCTAAGCAACCTGGTGGAGTACTCAAAGGAATTTTTTCTGGAGCCAAAGAAAAAGTAGGGAGGATGCTTAAACCAACCAAGAATCCACCCAAGTTAAAATTGCACAATGCCCGGCCCAAGCTTTTTCCAAGGAGGCCAAAAGGTAACTCATGCATGACCTCCACTTTGACATCATCCCGGAAGGTACACTTCATTTTTCTTGGTAGCCCTTATGACATCTCTAGTCGGGATGAACGCACCATTTTCAAGCCTCCTTAAGGTGAGAAAGAGGTACGTTGAGCTAATAACATTAAACAAGCTCTTTTTGGGAGGCAACCCAAGTTTTAAATTCATGTTCTTGCATTTTTCGTGTTCTAGTTGTGTGATAGATTGTTGTGTTGTTGTGTTGTTGTGTTGTTGTGTTGTTGTGTTGTTGTGTTGTTGTGTTTCCTATACTTGTTATTTGATTGTTAGGTTGTTTGTTTGTTGTTTGAGTTAAATCCATGCTTATTCTTGATTTCTTGGGTTTTGTCATTTGATTTGGTGCTTTTTAGATGAGTTTTCATGCTTCATTTGAGTTGGGAATGATGGTATATCTCTTTGTTGAAGTTTGCAAGGAGTTGGGAGTGATAAGAAGCACTTTTTCTAGATTTTCGGGGGTGTTCACAGGCCAGCCCATGAACAAAGGTTGAGAGGGTTCATGGGCATCATGCTACCTGTGAGGAGCCTCTGGATTGGTTCACGGGCTAGCCAGCCCGTGACCAAGCCCGTCAAGGCCTCAGACAGCCTTTAAGTGGGTGACCCTTCTTTACTGTTTTCTTCATAACTCTCTCATTTCTCCTCCCTTTTCCCTCATTCTTTCGCCATTTTTCTTCATTTTTCATCCTCTACACTCCTCTCCTACCTGTTGCAACTTTTTCCTTGTGGTTTATTCAAGGTTTCACCATCTATTTCATCGATCTTCATCGATTCAAATTTTGAAGCCCTAGCTTGTGTTTTGAAGCAATCGTCTCTTTTATTCTTAATTTTATACTTTTTTCTTGTTTCAAACCATGTGGAATGATGTGTGGTTGTTTTATCTTTAATTTATTTTAATTTTAAGCCATTAGTTATAATTTTTTGGGCTTAAAAAACAAAGGGAAACTCTAACTCTTTCAAGTCTGTACTATAATAACTCTTGATAATGCTTTCCTTGAACTTGTTGGACACTTGTAGCATCTTTGCAAACCCCTAGCAATACTTTCATTAGAGAGATTTGGACATCATGTAATTAATTGAGCAAAGCACTTGCATGGAATCGTGTTTTGGTATTTTTGTTTAACTTAGTTGTTTTTGTGTTTGCTCCCTACTTATGAAATGGTGAGATGCGATATGCTTGTTGATCTTTGCAGGACTAGTATGAAGGAAGTCTCACTCTCACCACAACCCCCCTCTCCCCATGTTTGAACTTACCCCGTATTCGTACATGTATTGTCCACTTCATCTCCTTGTGCTTATTTGACATTTTTCACCATATACTGCTGATTTAGGTACTTTGAGGGCAATGTATGACTATAGGTGTGTGGATGGGGTATCCTGATTGATTGCAAGCTTGATTTATCTGTGATGGTTATGATGCTTAGTTTAGAACTTCCTAGCTTGAAAGAATGATAGATGTGAGTTGTATCTATATTTATACTTTCATAGAAGTCTTGTTTTATCTCTAGTGCATCTTCTTGCTTTGTCACGAATCTCCTGCCAACCCATCACTTTGTTATTGCCATTAGTTTGTTAAATTCTACACTCAATTTTCTTTCAAGAACTTTTAGTTCCTTTATTATTATCTCTAGCTTTAGGTAAAGTTTAGTAGCAGGTGTTTATACTAGGAAACATGAGATATAGTGTGTGTATATATGAAAAAAAAAAAGAAGAAAAAGAAAGAGTCTATGACGGTATTCCTCTTCTAGTAAAGCACCAAAGTGTCCATGTAGACATGTAATTGAGTAAGTTGGGTAGCTCTTGTGCCTAATTAGCATGTGCATCCTCTAGAAAGATTTTTTGTGCAGTCTACATTAGTCAGACTCAGAAAAAAATATATATACGCATAAAATTAAATAAAATATCTCTACTAGTCTCCTGGAACCTGTTGCACAGTCACTTGAATGCTAGAGTTTTATTTAGGAACCGAAGAACTCTTATATGACTGACTATTGAGGGTATCTATAGCATTTTTAACGCCAGTTTTCATTGTGTGTGGGATAAATGGACACCCTAGGGTAATCCAGGGTGTGGAGGATGAGATTAGAAGTTTACACACACTCACAGGACCACTTTAGATAAAACAAAACTACTCTTCTATTTGGTCATTCATAGATCAACTCACTATCTTGATTTCTATTCATTTGTGCTTGCGGAGTTCTTTACTTTTGAGCTTGAGGTCACACATTTAGCCATTTATCTTCTTGCCCTTATTCTTCATGGTTGTTTGCTTGGGGACAAGCAAATGCTTAGGTGTGGGGATGCTTGACAAACACCTAAATGTGTGTATTCTATACATATAATTATCATACTATTCATGTAGAAATCAATGATTTGTTGTCGTTTTGTGGTTTAATTGGTCTTATTCATGTTACAAATCTCGAGAATGCCCAGGTGAGCTCAACAACGCAAATGAGAAGGATGTAGCAATACTGTAGTATTTACTGTATAACAATGCTAAAGAATGTGCAATTTTACTATAGCACTTTGCGGAATTTTTGGCGAAATCCCGAGACTCTTACGGGTTCCTTCACACCCGTGAACAAGGCCATGAAGCTAACCCGATAATGACTTTAAAAGAGGTTTTAGGGCTTTTTGAGGGGTATCTTCTTCTTGGGCCTTTTGGGCCTCCATCCCATCCTTCTTGGTGGCGATTTCCGGCTATCAACTGCGTAAAACTTCACCAAGAGGAAGGCAAACATCAGAGGAGGAGATCGGTGGAAGATCCAAGGCATCAAAGCGTCGTATGATGAGAGATCTCAACTAACCTTCAAGATCTTCACCATCCAAGGGGATCTAAAGCCAGAGGGAGTAGTTCTTGCTTCTTTTTTTGTTTATTTGTTCCTTGGAATTGTATGAGGGTTCCTCTTTCATGAGGAACTAACTTATCTATGGTTTGGACATGATGAACTCTAAGGTTGCTTGTTTGTATTTTGGATTATCATCTTTGTTGATGTATTGTTGGATGTCGTATTTCTTTTATGAACTCTTGTAGTTTTTGGTTCAAGCTTTGTATTTTGGATGATCATCTTTGTTGATGTATTGTTGAATGTTGTATTTCTTTTATGGACTCTTGTAGTTTGTGGTTCAAGCTTTGAGTTCATTGATGTGTTGGATTGCACAAGAACTCTGTGGTTCAACTTTTAGGTTGTACTTGGTTGCGTAACCATCGCCCTTGTACTATACACACTTAGCTTGGAAGGGATTTATATATGAATACACCATGACCATCAGGTATTTTGTACCCCTCCAAACATTAGAGTATCAGTTCTAATTAGAGATTTCCCTAAGTGTAATGCAATCATAGGAGGATTTGCGCGGAAGCGATTCTGACCCAATACTTGTATGGGATTAGGGGTTAATCGCCGTGACCATCGGGGATTGACCTACTTTAGGAGTCTCTTGGCCCAAACTGCCATCTTAACATATCATCCTAAGTTCAGGACTTAATGACAACCCTAGGTGGATTCATTATCCAAATCACCCCTTCCTATGTTTGATTCTTCCTTGATTACCAATTGTGCATAGTAATAGTCTGGATTTCATTATAGTTAGTTATTTCTCTTTTTGTAATTACTGTTCATCTTTTGAAGTGTTAGGCTAGGAAATAGAAGAAAGAGAAGTAATAGTAGCTCCTTGGCCCCATGGAATACGATCCCTGTATTACACACAGTGTATTACTTGACGACCTTGTGCACTTGCAGGATTGAACCACCATAGCAGTGGAGGTCTCTACAATCTGAATTATAAAGAGGTAGTGTAAATGATTAGCTGAATATTCCCTATTTAGGAGACGCAAAGAGAATCAGAGCGGGTTGTGGAAGGTTCCTCACTACATTCTAAGACACTGTGGATATAGCACCAGGATCTCGAAGGCCAACGCTAAGAAGGACATATGTTTTGTTATAAACTAAATAAAAGCAACCTTAGCGGTTCCTAACTTAATCACGACCATAGCTAAGCTAGGAAGATTTGAGGTTAGCCTTTCAATTGTTTTGTACATAGATCTACTGCTCATTTTGAATTCTCAATCGTACTTATTATGAGCATTGAGATCTAGAAATTCGTAATTTACTTTTGTCAATGTAAATGTTTCCATGCGGGCATGGGAATTAATTTTATTTTTATTGTACAGCCTATATTACCTCTCCTCTTGTATCTTTGTTTAGGTCTATTTCCTTTTATGATAATGAGTATTAGGTATGTATAACCACAGACCCACTAGTTGACCACTTGTAACTCCCTATCATTGATTTGTATATCAACTAGATTTGTTGCTTTTTGCATATTATGTTTTGCATGGATGCTGAATTGTTGACTTATTTATGTTGTTTCCTATATTTGTTTATGTGTGATGTGGTACCAGATTCATCATGCCTTACGATAGATCAAGGATAGGGTGTCATTTATCTTACCTCGAGTTATTACCGTGTTTGTTACGAGCTCGATTACAGGTCAAGTTGTGACACCAAGTGCGAAGAATGAACTCACTGAGGTTGTAGCTTTGTGTACACTAATGGAGGCAATTGTGATCATGGAGTTGGTCAGAAGAAGAGTTGTCACGTCCTCTATGAGAATGGCTACAGTGTTGCTATGACAACGTGAGAAAATGATTGGCTGTTAGGGTTGTGTGTAAGGTATAACCTTTTATATCACAACCACTTACATTAAACCCAACAACCTTTAGTGGAATGAAAAGTTATTTACAAATGAGCAATAAACTTTATAATTAATAACTCCTAGGGGTTGTAAAGCCTAAATAGTTTGGTGGAAGTCAAAATGAATGGTGGGCGGGTGAATGGTGGATGAATGGTGGAAGGTCGAATCTCTTGTGTTGCAGTACTGTGCAAATATATTTTAGAAATATTATAAAAATACTATGTCATTACTGCTCATCCACTGTTCACAGGGTCTCCTATGGGAGGAGTCGTATTATTCACCCCTCCAGAATTGCAAGGTAAAGGGATTTAATATTGTGAGGTTGTGGTCATTAACATATCATCTTGGGCACATGTGACAAGTCCTAATTCCCCTCTTATTAGTCCGTCGCACATAGTAAATCCCTACGAAGCGTTAAGCCACAATAACTAGTGCACCATTGTACCTGCACGTCCCTTTGACACCCCTTATCCGTCAACACTTGTCTCCTTCATAAAATAAATAATTAAAAAAAAAAACTCCTCCGCAAACTTATAATTCATCTCCTTAATTACTTCTTTCGTTCTTTTATGAATGAAAACCTAGCCTTTGTCACGTTTGACTTGGCAACAAAAAAACATTAAACTATATATATATAACAGTTTGGTCTATCTAAACTAAACTCCCATCCACCCCGTTGATATTATTATTGACAATGTGAACAGGGATGCCATTAAGTCAACAACATAGTAAATTACAGATTTAATTAGTCACTGATAAGTATAGCCACCACAGCTAACTTCATTATCAAAGACATAAATAAATTATAATCAACTATTTTGAACTATATTGCACCCGAATTAGTTTAAATCCAATTTAAATGATTCAACACATTTTAGAATTTTATTGGAATGACATTGAACTAAAAAAAGGTTATAGTTGAGCACCAATTGCCCTATCTAACATTTCATAATAAAAATATTTATTTAATTATCAATTAAAGTTATTTTTCCTCATATATTTCCTTATAGTTTTTTATTGTCATGTTTACATTTTTATTTCAATTTTGTCTTTTTAATGGTTTTGATTGTCATCCAATAGAAAATCTGAAATTTATTATTATTATTATTATTTAATAAAAATTTAGATCAATAAACTAATAAGTTGAGTGAACTTCGTTTTCTTTTATGGATGAAGATAAAGAAAAAAGCAAGTGCATTAATATTGAAGATTTTATATAAAAAAAAAAAAGATAAATCCAAGGGTTTTTTCAATATAACCTTCTTTTTATTTTAATTGTTAAAATAACCCCATGTAAAATTCATTCACCAACATAGATTTCAAAACATTACATCAAGGTTAATCATCATCTTCTTTTTATTTTAATTGTTAAAATAACCCCATGTAAAATTCATTCACCAACATGGATTTCAAAACATTACATCAAGGTTATGTTGAGATAATGATGTTTATTTTAGTTTGATTAGGATATATTTGATTTAGATATTTAAGTTAATTGTGTTTTGATTAGAATTCAAATTAGTCGATGATTATCTTTCTGGAACTTTGCCTTTATAAAGGCTTCAGTGTTTATGAATAAAGTATGCAGTTTTTCTCTTCCCTTCTTTTAAGTTAACAGTGGTATCAAGAGCCTGGTTTCAACAAAAGAGAGAGTTCTTTGTAGTGAAGAAATTCACAATGTCAGCAGACAACTTTGTGCAACCATCTATTCCACGTTTTGATGGTCACTATGATCATTGGAGCATGTTGATGGAAAACTTCTTAAAATCTAAGGAGTATTGGAATATAGTTGAATTCGGAGTTGCAACCCCGGATGTTGGAGTGATACCTACAGAAGCACAACGGAAGGAACTTGAGGCATCAAAGTTAAAAGACTTGAAAGCGAAGAATTACTTATTTCAAGCCATCGATCGATCTATTTTGGAGACAATTCTTTGCAAAGAAACCTCCAAAGATATATGGGATTCAATGAAGAGAAAATATCAAGGCTCATCAAGAGTGAAGCGTGCACAACTTCAAGTATTGAGAAGGGATTTTCAAAATTTACAGATGAAGGATGGAGAATCTGTTAACAACTATTTTGCAAGAACGATGGGGTTAGCCAACAATATGCGTTTTCATGGGGAGAAGATGAACGATGTTGCTATTGTTGAAAAGATATTGCGATCTTTGACAGCAAAATTTGATTATATTGTCTGCTCAATTGAAGAATCAAAGGACATAGATGCACTCTCCATTGATGAACTACAAAGCTCTTTATTAGTTCATGAACAGAAGATTAACCGTAATTTTACTGCTGAGGAGCAAGCT
The DNA here is from genome assembly GCA_020875875.1 of Dioscorea alata. Lineage (NCBI taxonomy): Eukaryota > Viridiplantae > Streptophyta > Magnoliopsida > Dioscoreales > Dioscoreaceae > Dioscorea > Dioscorea alata. The sequence continues at coordinate 7,378,703 of CM037017.1, read as the reverse complement.
TTGAAGACTTCTACAGCCAACAACTTCTCAGGTCGAGGTGGAAGTAGAGGAAGAGGAAGTGTAGAGAGAGGCTACAAAAGTGGCAACATAAATACTTATGATAGTTATCTACAAAGTAAAGAAAGAGGACGAGGTCAACAGTTTGATAAATCTAAAATTGAATGTTTTAGATGTCATCGATTTGGTCATTATCGTTATGAATGTTACACTAAGCTACCTAATGACAAAGACAAACGAGAAAAGTCAAATTTTGTAGAAAATAAAGAAGCGGAGACTTTGCTAATGGCAATTCAAAATAGTCAGGAATCTCACAAGTCAGATATTTGGTTTGCGGACACTAATTGTAGCAACCATATGTGTGGAATTACAGGAGAAGGGAAGAAGGAAATAGTGAATGTTGACACTGATGTTCAAATATATGAAAATAAGAAAGAGGCCGAGGTGGCATAAGCTAATGCAGAGCTTGCAATGAAGAAAGCCGAGCTTGAGAAAACGGCGAAGGTGACAGAGGTGGAGTCGGTGAAGGCAGTGGCGATAAGAGAGACCGAGCTACAGATGGAGGTGGAGAAGAAGAATTCTGCCAAGCAGAAGGAGAAGCTCAAGTCTGAGCAGCTTAGCCAGACCACTGTTGAGTATGAGATCAAGGTGCAAGAAACAAACTGGGTGTTATACCAGAAGCAGAAACAAGCAGAAGCAGTTCACTATGAGCAATTAAAAGTTGCTGAGGCTCAAAAAGCAGCAACAGCGGCTACGTTCTTCGCCTGCCGTCAAGAAGCCGACGGTCAGTTATACAGTAAAAAGAAGGAAGCTGAAGGAATAGTGGCCCTAGGTGAGGCACAAGGGCTATATCTTAGGACTCTCTTAGACTCACTGGGAGGAAACTATCAAGCTCTCAGAGACTATTTGATGATCAATGGAGGACTGTACAAAGATATGGCAAGGACTAATGCTGATGCAGTGAAAGGAAGGATCGGTGAAAAAGAAAGAGAAGGACATATATTACAAAATGCGGCAAAGATCGATGTGGAGACAAAGATTTACTTGAAGAAGAAGAAAAAGAAGAAGAAGAAGAAGAAGAAGAAGATGATGATGATGATGATGATGAAGAAGAAGAAGAAGAAGAAGAAAGAAGAGATGTCAAATCTGATTAGATTTACAAACAATGATTATGCAAGAGATTTAGATGATCGGAAACACACATCCAGTTATGTACTTATGATGGGTTTTTCATGGTCATCAAATAAGCAACATATTGGTATTCCTTCAACAACTGAGGCTGAATTTGTAGCAGCAACAACATGTGCATCTCAAGCAGTATGGCTGAGTCAATTAAAAAATGAAAGTATTCACACAAAGGAGATAACTTTAAAATATTTAAACTTATGTGATAAACATAAGTTTAAGGGAGGGTGTTGAGATAATGATGTTTATTTTAGTTTGATTAGGATATATTTGATTTAGATATTTAAGTTAATTGTGTTTTAATTAGAATTCAAATTAGTCGATGATTATCTTTCTGGAACTTTGCCTTTATAAAGGCTTCAGTGTTTATGAATAAAGTATGCAGTTTTTCTCTTCCCTTCTTTTAAGTTAACAGGTTAATCATCATTTTGGTAATGAGTGGATAGTTTAAAAATACTATAATATTGGCTTTTTACATATACACCCTTCTCTTTAAAAAAAATCAAACAAATAAATATTTTTATTTTTTCAAACAAAATTTAAGTTATTATTAATTTTTCAAAAGTTATATTCTTTTCAACCGCATTTATTTAGAAAAAATATATTATTATTATTATTATTATTATTATTATGGCTGAATAACTTGTTTGTAATTTAAACTACAATAATTGCATTCAAGTACAAATAAAAGATAGCCAAATACATCTATAACTTATTTTATATTATATATTTTTACCATATGTTGGACAAATAGTTTTATAATGCATAGTAGTTTACATAAAAAGTATAAATTATTCATAACAGAATTAGGATTTTTATTCATGTATATATTTCTATTTATGAACTTTGGTCAAGTTATGATATATCGTTCTATAGGTGAACCATCTATAATCTTAGGTTGCCAAAACAAATAGTTTTAAACAATTTAAAATACAAACGAGTTTAAAAAAATTTGAAAAACAATTCATATAATAATAATAATAATAATAATAATAACATATTTTCCAAAATAAATGGGGTCTAAATGAAATATAATTTTTTTAAAAATTAACGATAACTTAAAAATTGTTTAAAAAGACAAAATATTTTATTTTTGTAATTTTTTAAAAGAGAAAGGTGTTAATGAGATAAATGTTAATATCTTAGTATTTTTTAAATATCCACCCATCATCTTGGAGATCACTAGGTTTGATTTGATGTTTTAAAACCTATATTGATGAATAAATTTCACATGAGATTATTTTGATAATTAAGCAAACGAGAGGATTAAATCGGAAAAACACCCATCAACATTATGACAGCATATCTCTGCGAAAGTATAAAAGGAATATTATAATAAACCGTAAATAGTAAAGATATAATAAATATCAGCTAAATAATTCAATCCTCGTAATAAAAGCAAATTTCAAAATATGAATTTTTTTTTTAGATAAACTAATAACCCAATGGGCTTGTTTTAAAAAATAGCCGTTCTTTTTATTAATTATCATAATATTCTCAAAGCCAGAATAATCAGGCTTCATTTCACTCGTGGCCATAAATAGTTGTAACTTATATCATTGTGGCCATAATTTTTTTTTTTTTTTTTGTAACCAGATGACCATATAACTTTTCTCTAGTAACACCCGTGATCATAAAAACCTGTTTGAAGGCTATTTCCGGCGACTTCGCTGAAGTGGAGGGGCTCCACGTCAGCCAGAGCTCCTCCACATCAGCGAAGTCACCGGAAATATCCTCCAAACAGGCTTTTATGTCCACGGGTGCTACCGGAGAAAAGTTATGTGGTCATCCGGTTACAAAAAAAAATATTTACGACCACAGCGATATAAGTTACAAATATTTGTTGCCACCAGTAAAATGAACCCAGTATAATTATCAAAATGTCTCTATGCAATTATGTCAAGTGCTCAATTAGCATAAATGTTGCTTAAGTGCCAATATTTTTCCTGTTCAAGAAAACCAATCAAGTTTTAAAAACAAAAATTATTTGAAAAATATTACTTTTTTTTCTAGAACATTTCTTGGGCATTATTTTTTTTAAAAAAAAAACTTTCTCCTTCACATATAACAATAATTGAGTTTCTTAATTATGCACCTATGTAAATTTTTTAAACGGAATTGATTAATTATTATTATTTAATATTGGATATACAATAGAATATTATTTTTAAGACTGTCAATATTTGGGTCTGTACTTGGCAAGGATGTGCTCTTATGAGAATATAAAGGAAAACATTTTAGATTTACTTCATTATTTCTTGTTCTTTTATTATAGGAAAAATTATTTAAAAATTCTTGCGAAGTTTTAAACTTCCACTGCAGTCCCTCTGACATTTTCGTTTTCCTTTAGATCCCTCCTTTTTAAATGCAAACTCCATTTAGTCCTTACCGTTTCTTCCGTCAGTTAAAGTGGGATGAATTTACACAAATGCCCATGTACAATAAAGCAAAAAGCAATCCAGCAAAAAGTAGCTTTCATGTCCATGTCAAATCACATTTATTGTGAGTAAGGCTATGCAATATATTATGTAGTATATTTCACTCCTTCCTCTTCTTCTTCTTCTTCTTCTTCTTCTCATCTTGGGTTGGGTTTGTCGTTTTTCATCTTAGTCCGTTGCCAAAACTTGAAGTGAGCTCCTGCACGTGTAAGGTAGTTGTTGTTCTTCATGTTCTCGTTCTTCTTCTCGTCCTTCTTGTTCTTCTTGTTATTGTTCTTCTTCTTTTCGTTCTTGAACTTCTTCTTTTTGTTTTTATTGTTGTCATTGTTGTTCTTCCTATAATTGTTCTTGTTATTTCTTCTATTTACATTGTTGTTTTTTTTTTATTGTTGTTGTAGTTGTACAATGGAAACGTACTCTGCCGTGGCGAGATTCAAAGGAGAAGGTCGTGTGCTACAATTTACTATATTAAGTTCATGGGAGTCAATCATGGGTGAGATATGTGGCCATTGGTCCCTAGATGCTTCTGAAGTGATAGTGAAGTTCGTAACGCCTGACTCATACAAGACGTTTGCCCCATTGAGTCTAAAGTGGATTTTCAACGAATGTGTCATATATACCATGGCTTTAACAAGTTCGTCGTCGACATCATTGTCGAGGAAGTGCTTCTCTCTGCAGATGGAAACTCCGGCCCGTTGATCCCATCGTAATAAAACAACGAGCTCTAGTAGTTGCCAATTGTGTTATACGTGTTGTTCTTTAAATAGATTTCCGGCCTTTTGAATGTAAATTTATTTCGTGTCATATATTATTGTTTCCTGTGTATAATATTGGTTTCCTGTATATAATATTAGGTTTCCTGTGTATAAATTTAGGTTTTCTGTGTATAATATTCACTTCTTGTGTATATAATATTTGTTTTCCTTATATTTCTGGGTTTACAAAAGCAGGGGGTCCTTGTCGGACAGCATAAACCCGAATGGAGATAGTTTCCTCTCCCAACATAATTCTTCTGGGGCGCTGAGTATTACCATGTGTACCGATGCACGCGATTGTTCAAGTTTGCAAATAGGCCAACGGTTTGAGAACGCAGATCATTTTAAAGATTGCCTGCGAAGCATAGCAATCAAGAAAAATTTTAACTTTACGTTTATAAAAAAAATGACAAAATGAGGGTGACTGTAAGGTGTGCTGCCCCGGAATGCCAATGGAGAGTGCATGCTTCTAAAGAGGGAATTCATGAGACGTTCCGGCTGAAGACAATGCAACCAACTCACATTTGCGGTGGAGGCATTGGTACCACAACGCATCCAAAAGCAAGCAAGAAGTGGGTTTCCGAACGTGTCATGCATAAATTAAAAGAAAGCCCGTTGTACAGAGCTGTTGACATACAAAAAGACATACTGCGTGACCATGGTGTTCGCCTACCATACAAACGTGCTTGGATGGGGAAGAAGGTCGCTAGTTCGGTTATTCACGGTAGTGAGGTTAGTAGCTACGATTTGTTTCTATGGTACGCTGATAAAGTATCCGAGATAAATCCTGGTAGCATTGTAATAATCCGAGACAAATCCTGGTAGCGAGGTTGTAAGCTACGATTTGCTTCTATGGTACGCTTGGGTGCTACATAACTCGGACGTCGATCATTGGTCAAATTTTCTTTTCAAAGGAATGCGATGGTGTGAGATGTACTCCAACGTGGTAGAATCCTTCAATGCCTGGATTAAAGAGGCACGGCATCTACCAGTAACAAGCATGGTTGACTCGATCCGGTAAATTTTCTATGGTACGCTTGGGTACTACATAACTCGGACGTCGATCATTGGTCAAATTTTCTTTTCAAAGGAATGCGATGGTGTGAGATGTACTCCAACGTGGCAGAATCCTTCAATGCCTGGATTAAAGAGGCACGACATCTACCAGTAACAAGCATGGTTGACTCGATCAGGTAAATTTCCTTGGTTGATAATATGTTTCTGTGTGTAATAATGACTTCCTGTGTACCATATGTTACTTATTGTGTATACAATGTCACTTACGGTGTATACAATGTCACTTTCTGTGTATACAATACCACTTCATGTTTATACAATGTCACTTTCTGTGTATACAATACCACTTCCTGTGTATACAATGTCACTTTCTGTGTATACAATATCATTTCCTGTGTATACAATGTGACTTCCTGCGTAGACAATTTCCCTTACTGTGTATACAATGTCACTTCCTATGTGTGATCGGTTCCTGTGTTTTCCTTTCCGTCCATATTTTCTTTCCTAATTAGACTATGTATTCCCTTTTTATCCTCTGATTTCCAAGTTCAAACTTATGAATATGTTTTCCTTTCTGGCTGATTTCCAGGTGGGCACGGGTGGTGAAGCCGTTATCATAGCGTCCCTCCAAATGACAGAACTATATAGTGCAATACAAATGAGACCATAGAATTATACACAGGAAACAACATACTATACACAGCTAAAGAAATGGTACAAGTTACACATATATTATACACACAAAATCATATATAATCACAGCACTAAGCATGATAAAGGCATGAAACATATATCATACGAAATAAAAACAATACCTGTCGACGCGTGTGTTTAGAAAGATGGTGATGGCTAGTCGTTCCATTCTGTTAAGCTTTGCAAACCCAGGGTAGGTCTTCCTCTGTGGAAGAAAGCCTGACTCAGGCTTCTTCTGATCCTCATAGTAAGGAACCACCACAAGAGGATATCCACATTGTACACATAAAAGCATCAGAAAAAGCATATACACATAAACATCATTTTATACCCCCTCTCCCTTGCAGTACGGGAGCGACATCCATGAAATGGGCAAACGATGTCCCGCGGAGGATATCCCAATGGCTCTTATTCATTTGTTTTCTCAACTCTGCAATCGTTTCGACAATAGGGGCCAAATAACACTAACCGTTACATTGTTGCCATCTTCACTTCTATGTCAACAATGCAAACACATAGTCAATTACTGAGAGGAACATAATATTATATACAACAAACCACAAATTATACACAGGAAAATCGACAAACTTTACACAGGAATGTCAAAACCAACAAAGAAACCACACAATATTACACATGAATATCGATGTTCTCACCCAATTTTACATAGGAATGTCTTCTCACCTTTGTGCCTTCTTTTTCCCTTGAAAGTCGCCGGAGAACTGAAGACCACGATGGAAGTCGCTGGAGAACTCGAGAAAAAGGTTTCGCCAGAGAAAAGAGAGCGGAAAAGAAGATCTCTAAATAATTATTTTTAATTTTTAATAAAAAAATCAAGTTGTTATTAATTTTATATCATGTTGATGAACTAATTTTACAAACAATTTCAAAATTTGAAAGGGAAATATGACAAATATTAGTTTAGTTGATAACTTAAAAAAAACTTTTATTTGAGTTTTTTAACTTGAGAAGTATAACTCAAGTCAGAAAAATAAGTGACAATTAGAGTGATAAAAAAATATATTCTCAAATAAGTGTCAATTAAAAAATAGTAAAATTTTTATTTTTATTTCAAACTATAAGATTTTAATTAAAAAATTATAATTTTCATGCAATTTCAACATTTTCAATATAAGAAATGGTTGTTGTAGAGAAAAAAATTAACAAAGTAATAATTAAGGTTGTTTTTTGTAAAAAGATATTTTATTGTTCGGAGGGCAATCAAGTAATTTTCAATATCATTTAACCCAAAAGAAAAAGGAGGGTTAAAATCGTCATTTCAGCTGATTTCTTTAATGTTTTGTCAGAAGGGGCATTGAGGTAATTTCACAGTGATTTAAATGCCTCCGTTTCCTCCGTCAGTTGCTTTTGGATTAAAAAGTAAATAAAACAAAAAAGAGGGACTTGTGAGGAAACTGAATACTTGCAGGGATTAAATGGGAAAAACCAAACTTCTCAGGGATTTTCTGGTACTTCCCCGTATAATAAATTATAAATAAATAAATATTTTAAAATGTAAATTATTTTTATAAATGATTGAGAACCAAATTCTAAAAATAAAATATACAATGTATATATAACTTTTATTTTTATATTTGAACTAATCTACTCTCTAACCAATTTTAAATAACAATAATTAGTTAATTTGGTTTAAAAATGTTGAAGTATATGTATGATAAACTCAACTATACTATATGTGATATGGGAAAAAAGAAATTAAAAAAATATATATATGGCGCCAAATAAGTTCTTTTTTAATAAATAATTTTTTCCTAAACCAAATAGTTTTTTTTTTTTTAAAGGGAATAGATTTTTTTAAAAAGAATTGTACTGGCTGCCTAAATAGGCTTTTTTTTAATAAAATGGTTGGTGCTTGAATAGTTCTTTTTAAAACATTATTTATTTTAAAATTAAAACTTTTTAATATATATATATATATATATATATATATATATATATATATTAGAAAATTTGGCCATACTATCCTAATAAGAAAATTATAAGAGGGAAAATATCCTGCCACAGGGAGTAGGCATTGAATTATATAAGTAATCATTCAAAAGGGGAAATAAATTTCTTGAGATAACCAAACTAAATCGGTTGGACTATATAGCTAGAGAAGGGAATTATTATTATTATCATCCATGCTTGGACCAACCTTATTATTTTTCTTGGCAAATGGCAATAATCCTCCAATTATTGTTTATATTTTTATTGAGATTACTTTTTTTAGTCGATCTAGTATAAAATGTCCCAATTTAATCTCTTTATCATTTTAATTGAAAAATTTTAGTTCGCACATTAACGGGTCAACTTCTATGTCCAGCATGGAGACATGTTCGGGATTGGATCAAAGGGAAAGACAAAGACGGCAAGGTTAACAACAAAGAAGGCAAAGGAGCTAAGGTGGCAGTTGAGGGAGAGTAAGTGCTAATGCTTATTTAAATATTTTTGTACCTATTAAAATTGATTTGTGTTAGTTCACCCTGTTATTATTTATTTTGTATTCATTAACTGTTTATTGTTTGATATTTTTGGATACATATTTCATTACCTCTTTATTATGACAAAACCAAAAAATGAGAAACTCACTTTGCTTTGAAATTCATAAGACGATTAAGGAGATAGTGGAGGAAAGGAAGTGTTTACTCATAAGTCACTCTAATAGGGATCAATTTAAAGTGGTTTATAATTAGGTTGTATTTGATGTTTCATCATGTGAATGTTGTGATGAAATTTAATTGATGGGCAAACAATTAATGAAAAAGTAATTCTTGGGAAAATAACTATCTCATGCATGAAACCCTACCTTAGAGCAATTCTATCAATTTTCAAAACAAAATTTGTTGTTGTTGATGTTGGGAGGTGTACGGGCTTTCATGCAAAAATACTTGTGTGGCAATCATATAGACAAATTCAAATGTCATTTAATAGATGATTTCCACACTGGCCAGCTGTTTAGGGCAATTACACAAACCCACATATTATTCCTTATGCTTGATGCTCATTGTTCCCTATTTGACCACGTATCTCAAAGAAAAGCTAGGTTACCTGAGGCACAAGAGGATTGAGTTACAAGCATTGTGTGTTAGAGTAACACTATAATTGTTGTTACGAAGTAGGCCATGATAAGCCTACCTTAAAAGATTGTAGATTAAAGTGTTGTTTTGTTATTTGTAAAGTAGTTTTACATGCCAGTGGCTATTTAGTTTGACGTAAAAGCTTCGCTTATATATAAGTGAATTTACATCTCACCCAGTTTTATAACATTTCAACTTATACTAAATTTTACTGTAAGTTGAAATACAGTGAATTAAGTGGTATTCACTCACAATCATATTCATTTAATATTTAATTATTTAAGTGTTTTTAATTAATATATTTAAATAAATATTATATTTGTATAATTTAGTATTTATATAATTAAATATTTTTATCATAATTTTTTTGTATAAAATTAATTATAAAAATTTTTTATAATTGAAAATATTATGAAAATAATTAATGGAGTATGTATTTTTAAAATTTAATTATAAAATTTTCAAGTAATAAAATTAAATAATTTTAGATTTGATAAATAATTTATTAAATTAATTACTTATTTTTACTTAAATGAATTTTTATGAAGAGTATTAAATAAATAAATAATAATAATAGAGTAATTTCACCATTTCATTTACATAGTAATCATATCTTTAAATTATCAAACCAAATAAATAAAAAGTAAATATAGTATTTCTAGTTACAACAAACCAAACAACAATGATATAAGTTGAAATACAACATTTTCATATACACTATAATTTCAATTATATATAATTTCACTTACAAATAACCAAACAACCCTGAAGGTACATTTTATATGCATTTAATTTTAAATGCTAGGGTAGTTATTATGCCATGACTTCAAAGCCATCATTATACAAAAACTTTGTTGCCCAAAAAATATGCACACCAATAATAAATGGGAAATTCAAATTTTAATGACTAATATTGATATATAATTTTAAAGTTAGAATACTGAATATAAGTAACATGTGCTGAATAATACTTGATAATAACATTGATAAAATAAATAAAAAATTGGTGTGATAAAAGTATAAAATTAAATTATAGTGTCTAAAAATGAACAATATTGAAAAGTATTAAACACAAAGACCGTAAATAAACACTATAGTCTAGTATTGATCATTATTAAAGAGTAATTGATGATCTTGACCAATATCTTATAGTGTTATCAGTGACAATTTTTTAATAAATAGAAAACAAAAAAATATAAGCTAAATTCTTAAATCCTTTGAATGGGGCGTTTATCGCCTATATATATATATATATATATATATATATATATATATATATATATATAAGCGAAAAACATACATATATGAACAATATTGCAGTTTAACCAGGTATTTTTCAGCTTGTTGTGAGTCACTTGATAAGTCTGCACATGCATCTTCATTTGTTGCTGGTACAGGTGGAGCGGTTTAGAGCTCACATGAAATGGTTTAGCTTTTATGGTGGAGTCAAATGCCTCTATAACTAAGGTGGTTACTGGTTAGTCCAAATTAATAAATAAGATCTCATTATATAATATCTTTTTCTATATTTTATAGGGATATTTATGAGAGAGTGGTATACATAGCCCTCTTTAGAAAAAAAGAAAAGTGTGGGCAAGAATAATGGATGAGAAATTCATATTTTAAAAATTCTCTTGATAAATCAAAAATTAATTGTTGGATTTAACACCACAAATAATATAAAGGGAAGGCACTCACCAGCACAATTAAATCACATGAAATATAATAATAAAAAATAATGAATTGATGGGTGGTGGGGTTTAGTAGATTAAATGATTTCCTATAAATATCTTTATATAATGTGAAGAAATATATTATAATATTATATATAGGAGATAAAGAGAAGACTCAAATGTCAGATTGCACTTTTTCATTGATTATCTTCAAAAATGAGACGCCGTGATAGGTATAAAGTTTTTGGATATTTAGCAATGGCATGAAAGTAAGTTTATAGAATTTTTAACTCTGGCTGTTGAATTGTAAAATATGGTTTTTTTTTTTTTTTTTTTTTTTGTAGAGGACGGAATTTTTAAGAAAATGACAAAATCGAAGGATGTTTTAAGGATATGACAAAGATATATGGAGGTTTTGAGCAATTTATCTTATACTAATTATTTTCATGAATATTATTTTAAATATTTTATAAATAACAAATTTATTTATTATTAAATATATATCTTATTGTATTTATGTGTATTAAATGTATAAAAATAAATTTTTTTTTTGAAAAGGTGGATAAACCACATGCATTCAGGAGAAAATAAACAGAGTACAAATACAAAAAGGCAACAGCCAAGAGCCCACAAGACGTGGGGAGAACAACCACAGAGTCTCACAAAACAATAAAACAGACAGATAAAAAGGGGAGAACCCCTACAAGGACCCGAAGGGGTCCAAAGTATGTCGCCTCAGCTATCTCTCGGTAACGAAGGAGTCTCATCAGGGATAGCATGCGTCGAATCCCTGGTCGAGAGGAACTCCAAACTCCTCTTGATCTTTCGCATTGGTTCTTCCACCTTAATTCTTTTTGCCTCTGGAACTGCATCAAGCCACATGATAACCATATGAATGATTTTAATTATGATAGATACATTCGATGCACATGAAGAATTAAAGATGCGCGCATTTCGTTCGAGCCAAATGTTCCAGGTAATGGCTCTCAACATGAGATCCCAAAACAGGGACAAAGGCTTTCTGAATTGGGCACGCCAATTTCCCCACAAATCGTGTAAGGAGGTGGGAGACGAGCCAACCCCAAAAAGTTGTCCAAAAATGTTCCAAATATAACCCGCAACAGGATAATGAATTAGGAGATGATTGGTCGATTTCGAGTTCACGTGGCACATTACATAGGTGGTGTTGTGTAGAAGATTACAACGACGAAGAGCTAAATTTTCCAAGGAAAGGATCTTATCATCTCAAGCTAACCAATTGAAGAGATTAATCTTCCTAGGACAGCTTCCCTTAAGAATGATCGGAGACGAACGACAACGTAGGCCCCCATCATTCAAAAAACTGTAGAAAGATTTCACTGAGAAATTTCCATTCGAAGATAGCCTCCAGAATTTCCTATCTACCTCAGGATCTGAGGCCGAAGTGATGTTTGCAATTACGTTTCTGATAGAGTCACAGTTAGCCAGTGGTAGGGAAGAAGCCCTATCAATCAATTCTCTAACTGTCCCATCCCTGGTGATAGCAACGCGGTAAAGATCGGGCCAGAGATCCGCAGGAGCTCTACCCTCAATCCAATTATCCAACCAAAATAGGGTGGTGGCCCCATCGTGGACCGTGGCAGTCAGGTTAATTCTGAAGGCCGGCAAGGAGCGAAGGATTCCATTCCAGAAGAAGGAACGACGACTTGGCTGTTTGTGGAAAAGGTTCCAGTGGGGGAATCTTTTAAAATAGTTTTCCTGGAACACTACATCCCCGCACCATCTGTGGCCAGAAAGAATCTTCCACCACCATTTGCCAAGGAGGGCAGTGTTAAAGGTTTCAAGGTTGAGAATGCCCCATCCCCCTTGCTCTCTGGGTCGGCACAGTCTAGACCAGCTCACTAGCCTGATTTTAAGATGCTGCTGGTCGGGGCCCGACCACAGGAAATCACGCCGAATTTTGTTGATGGTTTTAATCACTCAGCTAGAAAGTTTGAAAATTGACATCCAATAGGTGGGAATGGCAGATAAAACTGAATTCAGTAGAGTATGCCGACCCCCCAGCAATAAGAACTTGGACTTCCAAATCGCGAGTTTAAATCATATCTTAGTAATTAAAATATCCCAATCTTGCTTCCGAGGGCGGCCGCCAGAGATTGGAATACCAAGATAAGTAAGTGGGAGGGAGCCGGTGTTACAGTGAAGAGTCCTGGCAAGGGACAATTGGGGTTCAGAGTTCCTGAAAGAGGAATACAGGCAAGATTTATCAGAATTCACCCTAAGTCCGGAGAGACCCTCATAGATGTACATGATCATCTTGATAATGCGAAGGTCTTCCGCCCCTCCCGACATCATGATGAGGAGATCATCGGCGTATTGGAGATGGCACATCTTAAGCCCAGAGTTCCCAACTGGGACACCAGTTAAGATATTCGAGTCTAAGGCGTTATTGAACATGGTGCTAAGAACATCCCCAACAAGTGCAAAGAGTAAGGGGGACAGGGGATCCCCCTGACGAAGGCCTCTACGATAGCGGATGTAACCACATTCTTTGCCGTTAATAAGAAACCTGGCCTTAGAAGATGTCAAAATTGACTTAATCCATCCAATCCATCGGTCGCTAAAACCACGGGCATCCATAAGTTCAAAGAGAAAACTCCAATCTACAGTGTCAAAAGCTTTAGTAAAGTTCACCTTAAAGATCAATCCAGGGAGACGATGCTTTTGCATGTAGAAAAACAATTCTTGTGTCGCGGCAATATTGTCAACAATGCATCGACCCTTAATAAAAGCTGATTGGGTAATGTCAACCAAGTCCTTGATCATCCCACCCAGTCTGTTAGCCAGAATCTTGGATATAATTTTAAGGGAGGAGTTGATTAAGCTATTTTATGCGGAAGTGTGAAGGATCTTCAGGGTTTTGATTTTTGGAGATTAGCGCAATATTAGCCCAATTAATTTTTTCCAGGTTGGTCCTCCCCCAATAAAAATCATCACACAACTTGTAGATGTCATCTTTGATGGTTTCCCAGAATTTGCGGAAAAAGAACATCGAGAACCCGTCCGGTCCCAGTGCATTATCAGCGCTCATGCTAAAGACAGCCTTCTTGATCTCCTTGTGGGTAAATGGAGAATCTAACTGTGATAGATCGAGGTGAGCTTTGGAGCCGAACAGAGTGTTCCAGTTAATCTGGTGACGATGTCCTTGGGTCGAACCAAAGAGGTTCTTATAGTAAGAGGTGAAAGTCTCACTAATGTTCCTGACATTGTCCATTCTCGTATCTCCCTGCTTTATCCACGGGATGAAGTTCCTATTTCTTCGGCCATTGGCAATCGCATGAAAAAACTTTGTGTTTTCATCTCCCTCCTTAAGCCAAGTTACACGCGATCGTTGCTTCCAATAAATTTCTTCTTGTCTGAGGATTGTCCCGAATTCCAATTTCCAAATTGAATCCAGCGATTGCTTTTCAATTGTGAGAGATCTAGATTCACGGGCGACCTTAAGTCTATCTAAATCATGAAGTAACGCCAGTTTTTTGAGTTTGAGCGACCCAAAATCCGATTTGGCCCAGAGTTTTAGTTGTTCCCTAAGTTTGGAGATTTTTTTGCCAAGATAAAGGCACCGCACCCGACGAGGTTATGGCGGGACCACCAGTTTTTAATGAGATCATCAAAGTTGTCCACCAAACACCAGGCCTGTTCAAATCGAAAGGTTCGAGAAATTGGGTTATGGACACCCGATTCAAGCCTAATTGGGACGTGATCCGAACCAAACCTAGGAAGGTAATTTTGGAAGACCCTTGGGAACCAGGATGTCCATCTGGGGTTCACCAAAAAACGGTCAAGTGTGACCCAAATGGGGTTCAATTGTCCGTTGGTCCACGTGAATCTTCTCCCGAAAGAGGGGGGCTCCCACAAGTTGAGGTCCCTAAGGAGGTTCTGGGCAAGTCTCAAGTCTTCCCGATTATAATTGCCACTTAATTTATCAGTAGGGTCAAAAATCGAATTGAAATCGCCACAGATTACCCAAGGTAGATCTGTCCCCGGGCATATCCCTCGAATTTCATTCCAGAACCCAGCCTTACCCTGACGGTCCGTAGGTCCATAAACCGAGGTGCATACCTAAGTCAAATTGTTTGAAAGGTTCGTGAATTCAATGGTAAGACAGAAATCACCCCTATGAATCTCTTTTCCCACAAAAAGACTGCTATTCCAGCCAATCAAGATCCCCCCCGCAGACCCAGTGGCTGGAATAAAGGAGAAATGATCTAAACGGGGCCCACCTATGGATCTCCAGATAGAAGGGTCAAACGAATTTAATTTAGTTTCTTGCAGACAGCATATATCTGCATGATGAAGCTGTAAAAAATCTCTAACTAGGAAGCGTTTGGATGGCATTCCCAGACCCCTCACATTCCAATTGATAATATTCATAAATAATCTAGGCGTTTCTCAAGGCAGGGTCAGAGCTAGAGGACCCCGCAACATCCCTAAAAGGGGTAGTTCTATCTGATTCAAGCATGCGCAAATGAGTAAAGCATTTATCTCTAAGATGCATGGAATCAAAGGTAATGCCACAAGATTTAGCATAATTATGCAGTTGAATATCAGTCCAATCAGAAATAAGGAGAGGGGTGGGGGTCGTACCTTCAGGAGGTGAGTTCGATGTCCCTTTTTTCCTGGCTGATCGGGGAAGCTGAGCAATAAACCCTGCTTCTTCAGTCCACTTGGAGGACGGTTACTTCATGCGTTCACTTCTTCTAATGCCTTGTGAGCAGTCCTCTGACTGTCCAGATAAGAGAAGCCGCTTAATCTTGACCTCAAAATCTAATTCTGAATCCCCAGATTGCTGGTTGCCAGAGCTGACATCATCATGATCAACATCGATGTCATCAAGCCCGTCTCCAGTTTCTTGCAATAGGTCCTCGTCCTGGTCATCACCATCCCAAATTTCAACATTGTCATTAGGGGCTGGAACATCTCCCTGCACTTGGGCAGCCATGGATGTGACATCGGAACAGAATTTTGTCGGAACAATGGTCCAAATTCCACTTAGGAAGACCCAATCAAAGTTAGGTGTTAGACTGGGCTCCAGGGGTGGTTTGGATGGATCACAAAATGGGTCTAAATCTGATTGGCCTTCACGGGCCAGGACTTTGCTAGAAGGCCCAAATTCTTGGCCCTTATTAAGAAGGTCATCAGAATTCTGGTAAGTGATAGTAGGCCCAGCAACCCGCCCCAACATTGGCCTACCCACCGAAGCCTGATCCAGTGGAGGCCGCCCATGTGAAGAGTTGGTCTCGTTATGAGACTGAATTCTTTCACTGCCACATGTCGCAACCGCATTGGTGGAGGCACATTCAAGTCTTGCAAGTCACAATCAGGCGCGTCGATACGCACGCCAACCTTGGCCTCTCCTAGGATGACAACGGGGTCATGGTTGGTGGGCATTTTGGCATCATGCGACGAAGATCCCTCGAGTAAATACCCATGCTGCCCCTCTGTGTCCACCGGTAGAAGACCAACGGTCCGTGGGGCGTCGAGGTCTCGAGAGCGAGTGTAATCTCGGCGATCGACCGTCGCTGACTCCTCGTCATCCGTGGAATTAATAGCAGTTATCAAGACCCCGGGAGCATCAACCACCGGCCAGGTCGACTTGCAGCGGTCCGTTACAACCCCGGGAGCTATGCTCACCGGCCGGGTTGTAGTAGGAACCGCAGGGAAGACCCCGGGAGCAGAGCTCAGCGGCCGGACCTCGACTGGAGTTCCAATCGGATGTATGTCATTGGGAGCAGTCAAGTTGCCATCGACAGAGTTCTTCTATCTGGCGGTCGACGCTGCAGCACGTGATCGAGGCCTCCATTCTTGAGTGCCACCAGTCCTAGGTCCCTCCTCTCTGCGAGTGATGATCGGCTGAATCCCATAACCCGTACACGGTCTCTGCGACTCCACCTGCTTACCCTTAGAGACCAACGGGACTTCGTGAGTGAACCGAGGCTAGCGGATAACATGACTGTCTTCCTCCATCGCTAGAGTAGCCGAAGAGTATACGAATTTCTCCTGGTCCCGTCTGAAGGTGGGGAAAGGAAGTTTGTTATCGGTGATCAGGACAGTGAAGCTCCTCATCCCAAAGCTCAGCGAAATCTCGAAAGAAAGTGTAGTCCGGTGCCGGCAGTGAACTAAAACTGAGAGGAAAGCCTTGTGAGGCTTGCTGGGCTGCGGGATCGCCACCAAGTCACCGATAGGACGCAAGAGATCAACAAGAACCGACCATTCCTAGCGTGTAGTGGGAGGTTCTAAATGAGGAGAACTTGGCCCTTGCCTGACGCTGCTCCGATAGAGCCGATTTCCGGCGACCAAGGAGTTATGGAGAAGACGCAAGGACCCATGCACGAGGGGAGGCTCAATTCCCCGATCTTGCTCGCCCTAATAGCCTCAACCTCACTGCAAAGAGAGGCAAGATAGGAATTCCCTCTAAACTCGTAGACAGCTTCAACTCTCGGCGTATTCAGGGCGCCGGGGAGAAATTCCAGGAGAATCTCTTCATTAGTTTGGCCAGAGACCACTTCCAGCACAATCACCTTTGATAACTCCTTCCTAAGTTTGGACGTCTCGTGAGTTAGGGAAAGCGAGATCTGGGTTTTGTGTGGGTGAAGACGAGCATAACTGTGTTCTATCAATTTGTTAGGTGGCCGTCTTCCTTTGGCTGCCGGCCTAGCTCACCGATTCCGAGGAGAGACCTCCACTCTACAAGCAGAGGACACATGGCCGAAGCCCCCACATCGTCGGCACGTTAACAAGTGACGACACTCTTCAGTCTTGTGAGTCGATCTGAGACAGTGGCCGTAAGTCGCAGGAGAGCGCTGTCTTTTCGTACCAATGGTCGAAGGAGAGGTAGCTGAATTCTGGCCTTCCAGGAGCCGCTCCAGGCTATACTTAGACTTCCTATGATGTACCTTCGTCCACCCGGCATCTCCATCGCCAGCATTGTTCTGGTGAACTTCGGGGGGACTGAGGGCCTGAGCGAAAGTCTTATCCGGTTGCACGAGGGAATCGCCGGGGGGAGGTGGCCTACTAGGTCCTGTAGATCGATGGCGAGCGTAAGGTTTCTTTCCTGTGGCTTTCCTGTCTCCTCCTCGGGCGTCGCCGCGAACTCCGCCACGCCCTCTGCCCAGGAGGTCACCGTGGAGAGAGTCCATCTACTATGTTTATTATTAATTCATCTAAAAATAATTTTGTTACATTCTATCCTAATTTTTTTTCATTTACAACAAAATTTTTTATTAAATAAATACAATTTTTATTAATATTTTTATTTTTATACATTCAATTGTCAATTCATTTCTATTCTCCGTGACTAATTCACCCCACATCATTGATCTAATTTTGCAATGATTTAAAAAAAAAAATTATGTTAACGTGTGAAAAAAAAAATGTCCTGCCAATATAAAATGCTGACTGAGGAACTGCGATCATCATCCGCGCAAAACCATTCTAATAAAAATAACAATCTTGGACTATTGTGATAACTGATATATACATATACAAAAGGATGGCTATTAATAAAAGAACACACGAAACTAATCCAAGTTAAATTTTAACATGGAATTCTCATGATTTATTAAGGGGCTGCTTGTTTGCAAGGAATGGAGTTGGGGAGGAATGGGATAGGAATGAGATAGGAATGAGAATAAGAGGGAATAGATTGGGAATGAAAGAAAAACTGTGTTTGGTTGGAGGGTATGAGAGAGTGATTCATTGGGAAATGGAAAAATAGATAGAAGAAATATGTGGAAAATGACTTTTATGCCCTTACAGAGTAAATATTAAATAAATAAATATATTAACCAATAATATTATTTTATTTGTAATATGTTGTCATAATTGTTATAATTATTTTTTATAATTAATTTTACAATTAATTTTTATTATTAATATTGTAGTTTTGTTACAATATTATCATTTTATTTTTATTTTTTAGAATTAAATTAATTTAATTTATTATTATTATCATCATTTTATTTTTATTATTTTAGAATTAATTTAATTTAATTTATTATTATTACAATGTTATCAACCAATGGTTGTTATAATTATTTTTTATAAATAATTTTACAATTTAATTTATTGTTGCAATGTTATCATTTTTTAGAATTAATTTAATTTATCATTTTATTTTATTATTTCATTATTTATTTAATTTTTACATACCAAAAGTAGATAAATTGGATGAAAATACAATAAAAGTTAGGGGTAAGATGGTCATTTCTTGATCCGGATTGGGCATTCCGGATGAAAATGGGAGGAATCCCAATCCACCCTCACCCCTCATCTCATTCCTCACACAACCCACCCTCATTCCTATGCTTGCCAACCAAACAAGGGATTATAGCCCATTCCCAATCCAATCCCACCCATTCCCACTCCAAGCCTTGAAACCAAACAACCCCTAAAATCGGCCAACTTCGAGCAACCGACTAAAACCCCGGTTCCTAATTAATTAACTATTCACCGTCACGTCATTTCGCAAGACCTCCGTCCTCTTTAGACGAAATTTCAAATTTCAAACTTCAAACATACGCGCAGGTTTGTGCATTATTACCATTAGCCATCTAACACATGTCAAAATAAATCATGCTGTGCTGACCCCGCCCCCAAAAACCCAATCCACGCAATCTCATTTAAGTAACATTATTGAATTACCAAGCAACCTAAACTCTTGTATCGTACCATGTACGGATTACGAATCTAAGAAGAAGAAGAAGAAGAAGAAGAGAATGGAGGTGAAGCGGAGGACTGCACGATTGCTGGTGGATCGGCTTCAATCCGTCCGCGATGAAGAAGTCCTCGCCGATATCCGCCTCATGTCCAAGCACGACGCCGAGATGCGCACCTTGCTTGCCGACGCCGGCGTCACCCCCCACCTCGTGCGCCTCCTCTCGAGTACCGTCTCCGTCTCCATCTCTCCCGATTCCATCGAGAACGCCACCGCTTCTCTCCTCAACCTTTCGATCTCCTGCCCTGAAGCCCTGATGTCGACCCCTGGTCTCCTCGACGCTCTCTCAGCCGCCCTTCTCCCTCCAACCCCACCCACCGCTTCCCAGCACGCCGCTGCCACTTTATTCAGCCTCCTTTCCGTCGAATCCTTCCGCCCCATCATCGGTTCCAAGAGATCCATCGTCTCCGCCCTCATTGAGCTCGTTAGGTCCCCCAAATCCCGCACTCGATCCATCAAGGATGCCGTCAAGGCTTTGTTTGGGATATCTCTGTATCCGATGAATCGGGCGATGATGGTTGAGATTGGGGTTGTGTCGGTGTTGTTCTCTCTGGTGGTGAAGGATGGAAGGACAGGCATCGTAGAGGACGCGACAGCGGTGATCGCGCAGGTGGCTGGGTGCGTGGAGAGCTTGGAAGCGTTTAGAAAGGTAGCGGGGGTGAGGGTCCTGGTGGATCTAGTGGATTTGGGGACAGGGGCGAGTGAGAGATCAAGAGAGAACGCAGCGTCAGCGCTGCTGAACCTGGTGATGAGCGGCGGAGAGAGTGCGGTGGGGGATATAGCAGAGGTGGAGATAGCGGAGGAGGTGGTGAGGGAGCTGGCGGAGAAAGGGAGTTTGAGGGCGAAGACTAAGGCTGGGCCTTTGCTGAAAGCGATGAACAGTGGCCGGAGAGATCAATGGTCATCGTGTCCAAGAATGTTTGAGGATCTTGATTCGCCGGCGGGCGGCGGAGATCCGACGCTACCGCCGTCATCTGCGGTTTCATTCTAACCCTTCTCTCTCTTCTCTCAATCTTTCTTCTAATCGAACTTAACCTGGGTTTGGAATTTGTTTGTTTGTTTGTTTTTTTTTTATATATAAATTTTATGTGTGTTTTGTCTTCATCTTTGTACTTGTTAGATGATGTAAATGAATTGATGATGTGATCATGTGAGTTTGGGGTTGCACTCCGTTGTTTAGTAAGATGAAGATGAGCAAACGATTCCTCACAAATTTAGTATTTTGATTTCTTCTTTTGATTTTTTACTTCATTGTTTTGTACAGAGGAAATAACATGTAAAAAATTCTATGCTTTATATATATATATATATATATATATATATATATATATATATATATATATATATATATGAGCTTTCTTTTATTGAATTTGTTGGCTAAAAGTTTTCATAATATATTGTTTATAAAACTTTCATTAGAATGATTTATCTAGGTTTTGTTGTAGAGTTTTTTCTTTGGAATATGTCAATGATAAGATATTTTTGAGTCAAGGCTCATTGCTGAGGAACCACGAGTAACCTCACTTTAGGCAAATTATTTCTTTCCTTAGATTACATTTTTTTCACCTAATGTATTTTATTATTCTCCCTCATCTTTCGTACTTATCTCATTTTGGAAAGTTTTTTTGTTTTTTTTTTTTGAGAAAATTATTGTTTACCCCAGAATTTTCAAAACTTTCCAAACAATCTTAGTAAGGAATGAATACTTTGGATATCCCCTCTTTTCTTGTTTCACTTTTTTTTTGGTAGAATTCCTTAATTGGTCCCTCTACTATTTTAAATCTGCCAATTTGGTCCCTTTATTAAAATTTTCACCGATTGAGTCCCTTAAGTTTTTAAAATGGGAAATCTCAGTCCGCACACAAACGGTTCTTTTTGCCGTCTGTGTGTGCTGATGTAGATTTTTTTAATAAAAATAAATAACCATCTCGAGTTCCACGAAAAGGGAACTGCACGAGCACAAGACGAGGCTTGCCTGGGAACTCGAGCAAGTTCGGAACATGATAAGATGGGTCGGTGGCTCGTCGGCCGGAAACCAGACGAGATTGCCGGCCAAGAAGGCGGAAGACCTGCGATCGGAGTCGGAGAAGGGATTTGCCGCCATGATGAGGAAGTGTCTTGAGATTGTGAACAAAATCATGAAACAGAGGCGCGAGTTGGTTCAACGCTCCCGTGGACGTGCTTGGATTAGGGCTCTACGATTACCTTCAAATCATCAAGATCCCGATGGATTTGGGCACCGTGAAGGCGAATTTGAACAAAGGGTTGTACCAGTGCCCGACGGAATTCGCCGCCGATGTGAAGCTGACCTTTGATAACGCGATGCTGTACAATCCCCCAGAGCACGTTGTCCACGGGCTTGCCAAACAACTCATGGTGAAGTTCGAGAAGATGTATTATCCGGCGTACGAGGTTTACAAGAAGCGGATAGGATTGGGGGAGGTGTGGAAGAGGAGGGTGATGACGGTGGAGGAGAAGGATAGTCTGAGA
Organism: Dioscorea alata; assembly: GCA_020875875.1. Taxonomy (NCBI): domain Eukaryota; kingdom Viridiplantae; phylum Streptophyta; class Magnoliopsida; order Dioscoreales; family Dioscoreaceae; genus Dioscorea; species Dioscorea alata. Next base: position 7,356,620 of record CM037017.1, on the reverse strand, counting down.
GCGAGGTTGGAAGGGTTGGGGATGGAGGAGATGGCGGAGGTGATCGAGATGCTGAGGAAGCGAGACGTGAAGATGAGGGCGAACGGGGATGAGATTGAGCTCCAATTTGAGGATTTGGATAATGATACGCTCTGGGCGTTGGATCTCTTTCTTCTTAACAATTAATATCGAGAATAATATTAATGACGCTCAAGATAAAAATAAAGATAATGATAATAATAACAGTGATAAGGTAATTATGGAGGTTGGGTAGCAGTTATTTTTGGATAATATATATTTTTTTTATTTTGTGAATAAATTGAATGTGATTTTGTGTGGGTTTTGGGCGGTTGGAAGTGGTGGTGGAGAGTGAGAAAAAGGAGAGCAGTGGGAGTAGCAGCAGCAGTAGCATGGACTGAGATTTCCCATTTTTTTTTATTAAAAATGCTATCTCATTGTGTAATACCGATCGGAATCCCGATGACGCTTTGATTCGCCGGCGCCGCTTCTTTGAATCCGATTTTCCTCCTCTGCACCGCCATCGCTGGGAATCAAGTTCTTCTTCCCATTTTTTTTTATTAAAAATGCTATCTCAACTCAATAGTTATTTTTTTTTATTAAAAAAATCCACATCAGCACACACAGACGGTAAAAAGAACCGGCGTTTATGTGTGGATTGAGATTTCCCATTTTAAAAATTTAAGGGACTCAATCGGTGAAAATTTTAGTAAAGGGACCAAATGGACAGGTTTGAAATAGTAAAGGGACCAATTAGGGAATTCTACCTTTTTTTTTCCTTCTTGATTGTCTCTATAGTGTGAAATTCCAACATTGCCCTTAAAAATAGTGGGAAATAATGATCCAATCACATCATGTTTATAAAAATTGTATTTTGAGCTGTCATATGTCCAATTTTTTTGCCTCTTCTTAAATAAGCTTTAGAAGACTTTTATTACCTTGGAGTTTTGGAGTTTTTCAATTCCTCCTCATTTGTTGTGTTGGAGTTCTGCCGGTTGTCCAAGAAGGTGACTATCTTTTCTTTGCTCTCACTTTGGTTCACAAGAGAAGCTTTGCAAGAGAAAGTAACAATTTATTTTTCATATAGGACTCATTTTAATATTATCTTGGTGAGAGAGAGTAACAATTTATTTTTGTTTAGATTTATTATAGAGAGTTTTTGTGCTATTGTTAGATACCAGGGGGAGAGACAAGTGCTAATGTTCATAGCGCTGACTTCTTGGGAATTAGCGATGAGGTTTCGATGTTTCTCGTGTCAGGATGAAGTTTGTTATACTTGATGCACATCAAACAGTTTGTCCAATAGAAGATGAGGTTGACTTCCAACGTATGTGTCACGTGTATATTATGTTTAAATGCGCTGCAGTCAATTTCATGGTAGAGACAGATGATTTGCCATTGTCTCTTGCTACTGACAATGTTTTTTTCCTCGTTGTAAAGTTTTTCTCTTTTATGTTTACATAGCTTGTACCAGTGTAATTAAAAGCGTTAGGCGCCCTTAAGGCGCTAAGACTTCTTATTGCCAGAGGCGAGAGGCGCAAGCCCGAGCGAAGTAAAGCTCTAGTTAATAAATGATATATATTGGAATAATTAAAGTCAAATAAAGCAAAACATAGAGTCAAACAAAACACTCCTAGAAGTCTAGAACTACTCAAGTTTTTAGGGTATAAATTCTATCTTCATAAGTCATCTATTTCTACAAATTTATCATCTTCATCAGCTAAACTAGCTTCAATCTCATCATTAGATTTAGAGTGCAACTTTTGTTGCTTGTTCAATTTTCTCTTGTTAATTAGTTAACCCCTTAATTTATTCATTATTTTTAAAAAATAGCAATTATACACCTTAATCACCTAGTTTTACTCAATTTATTTCATTCCTTCTTAGTAAGTGCGCATTTTTAAAATCACCTAGTTTTTTTCCCGAAATTTATTTCCCTCCTTATTAGTAGGCATGTTTTTCTAAAATCGCCTAGTTTTTCTCCTCTAAATTTATTTCTTTCCTTATTAGTAGGTATGCTATTTAAAAAATCTCCTAGTTTTTCTCTCCTAAATTAATTTTCTTCCTTATTAGTAAGTGTGCCTTTTTAAAATCTCAATTAACAATAATTAAAAACATTAAATATATGGCTGATAGCATTAAATAAAATAAAAAAAAGACAGGCATGCTTTTTTTATGCCTGTCTGACACGACCTTTTGCGTGCGTACCGCAAGTGCACGGCCTTGTCGAAGTAATAAAAGTTACCCAGGTGAGTGGGTAGTCGAATCCACAAGGAATAGGGATTTAAAATACGAGAAGTTGCTATTGAGTCGTGTGATGTACGAAAAGAAACAATGATCGGAGTGATGAGTGAATTTATGGGAACTAGAGTAGATGCAAAGCAAATAAATCGAAAGATGAAAGAGAGAAAAGTGCAAGCAACGAGTAAGAAGAGAGAGACTAGTAATAAGTGAAAATAGGGTATCCGGACAAGTTACCTCTAGGACTTATGCTTCTAGTGCAAGACTATGCTATTATACCTTCCTATTGATGTTTAATTGAGTCGAGGAAAATCCTGAAACACACGGTCCCAAATCTAAGGTCAACCGTGGCTAACCCCAACACTATGTCCCGGCAATAGGATTCACGTCAACCCTTCACTCTGTTGATTGCTCAACTAAGCCCTAGGGGAGTATTTCTACCTAAGCCTAACACTACGTGGGATTGCTTTAAGCTCTAGGGACTCCTAGTGATAAAACCTGTTCCTATGTGTGACAGTTCTAACCCTTTGGTCCAGGAGGAAGAACCATTGTCTAAATTAAGCCCCAGTGCGTAGGATTCACGTCACCCCAAAACCTTGGGGGAGTTTGTCTACCTAGCACTTCACTCTATTTCGACCTCTAATGACTCAAGGAATCGGAGGTAGGGAGAAATCACAACGGAAGGGAAAGGGGTACGGTGCTAACTCACAACTCTCCCTCTCAACCCTCTTCAATTTTAAGTAGTCTAATCCTATAGGAGTTGTCACACCTCCAAAGGATAACCTAGATTGTTCTCAATCCTTAGTGTCACGGCTAAGAGAAAACAATAGCACAAGAAATCTAAAATTGAAACTCGAATTTATTCATCAATTAATGGAAAAGCATAATAACAATGTCAAAGAAACATAATTATCCTCGAGTTTTACAAGTCCGAATACCCACGAGGGGTTTAGCTCCTCATGGAGCTATACATGTTCATCAATTTATGAAAGAAAGAACAAACTAAAGACATCAATGAAAACCCCCTCGCGTATGGTGTGGCCGTGGTCTTGTGCGGCCGTCGAACGTCGGTGACGATGCCGATGACGCGCTCCAATCCTCTACAAAGTCCTCTCCGAAACTCTAGCCGCACTCTCCAGAAGCTGGGGAGAAAGATATTTCCGAAGCCTTTTCAAAAAGTCTCCAAATCGGCTTTAAATAGGCTGAGTGCGGCTTTAAATTTGAAGTTATTGGGAATTCACACGGCCGTGTGGAATTTCCACACGCCCGTGTGAAGTTTCTGTCTTTCCTGAAAATTGCTTCACACGGCCGTGTGTTAATTCCACACGCCCATGTGAAGTTTCTGGCTTGCTGGAAAATCAATCCACACGGCCGTGTGTTAAGTCCACACGCCCGTGTGAATTCTCTGGAACCTTGACTCTTCGGCAGAAGTGCACAGTAACTTGCTACATTGATTCACTACAGTACCAAGCTACAGTGTTGCTACAGTACTCTCCGAAATGCTCCCGAATATGTTGTTTCTTCATCGAGGCCATTGAATTGGGCACACAATCAATGGTAGATCGTGCCTATTGTTTCGAGTTTCCTTCTTGGTGAAGTTTTCCTAAGCTACACGAGTTAGACTTGTTGTGAATGTGACTGCCTTTGTGCCCCTCCAAAGGAGGTTGGCACACACTCACAAGTCTAACCTCGTGCCTTGTTCCTTGCTTGGTCTGAAAACCTCCCAACAACGGCGAACACGACCTAACTTCGTTCTTCTTTTCCAACTTAGCTCCACGAAACCTACAATGCTCAAGAATACACAAATGCACACTATTTAGTGATAAAATCTGATAAAAGTATGTTCATTTGTAAGATAATAACGCTTCGCGTTACTACAACACAAGCACTTATCAAATCCCCTCACACTTAAGCTTTTGCTTGTCCTCAAGCCAAATAGAACGTGAAAGTACTTGGGAAGAACAATTGAAAGTGCTCGGCCTTAGGTTCACCACAAGTATGCAAAAGAAGCATTCTACAAGTAAGGGGAAATCAAAACATTGCATAAGGTTATCATTGCTCTAGTTAAAAACTCGAATCAAAAAGGAAGAAGAACTCGAAAATGTGTAGTGTGTGTGAACTCACTCAAGACAACCAACGAGTACTCCTCAAACTTTTGTTAACAAGGACTTATTTATATACGAAAAGCAAGAAAGGAAGTAGTAGCTTCACACAACCTCGAAGGTAGCCCTTTCCTAGGCGGCCGCCAAAGGTGGCTTTCACACTTTCGAGGAGATAGCTCTTTCTACTGGGGTAGTAGCTTTCACGCATCCCATGAGATAGCTCTTTCTCTCATTAGGGCATAACTTGTATCTGACTTATGAGAGTAGCTACATACTTCATAGGTGGTAGCTCTTTCCACCCCAAATGCATAAAACAAAACAAATATTCACAAAGTCATATATATATATATATATATATATATATATATATATATATATTATTTTTTTTATTATATGCATTTTCCAAAGTAAAACTAAGAACGATGATAAACTAGTCTTTAAAAACTTCAAGATTAAGTTTCCAAAAGATTCCAAGAGTAAGTTGTGCAATATGAGAATATCGAGTAAAAAATTCCTAAAATTCAAGTAGAAACTAGAGCATGATAGGATACAATGTTAAAAATTCTCCTAAACTATAAGAATACAACTGTTGCAACTAAGGTGAATCGCCATAGGCTACATGAACATGATCAATTGACCGCACAAGTAAAAGTGTGTGCAATGTGAATTCTCCCCCCCACACTTAAGATGTACATTGTCCCCAATGTACGCATGCAAGCATTATAACCAATAAAACAATGAAGAACAATTAGTGTGGAAGTTGCAATTGAAACATTACTCCCCTGAACTCCAAGTGTTGCGTTTGATGGAGCTAGGTCATTGAGAGTTGAGTCTCAATGGTTTGTGGAGCACACACGGTCCAATGACCGTGCCTATGACAATTCCTCAATTTCCTTAAATCCAAGACCATCTGCACACATACGCAAGGGTTCAGTATAGCTCAAAATAAAGCTCGAGTATATAAAGATATGATAATGAAGTACAACTCGAAACAAAACAAATAAAAACACACCCAGAAGGAGAGTCCTTTCTGGGTACTACAAGTCCAACAAAAATAAAAATAAAAGTGCGATAAAAAAAAGATAAAATCTACGACGCCTCAGCGTCGGTGTCCTGATGTGTATCCTCTGGTGCTGCTGCTGCTGGTGGTGGTGGTGGTGGTGAACCTGATGCTGATGGAGATGGAGGCGGAGTCGGTGAGGGAACCCGTCGGGGTCGCACCACAGATCGCTCAAGCAACTGAGTCACTGTGGCAAGTTGTGCTGATAAGTGAGCGAACTGTGATGCCTGAGTAGTCCTCAACTCGGCAAACCCTGCTGCCTGTGCGACCCTCAGCTCGGCTAACTCCTGCTGCATGATACCCACAGCACTCTCGAGGCGCTCGAACCTGTCCTGTCCTCGAGAAGGAGAAAAGATACGCACTGGAGGTGGCTCCGGTGCTGTGGGTGGTGCCTCGGCCTCTGCCCCTGCCTCTGTGTCCACTGGTGGTGGCTCTAAGGCTGCCTGTGAGCCCTCGCGTAAGTAAGCATCAGGCCAGTATAAGGTGTAATGCTGGTAATGCTTCCAGGCCATGCCCATCTGTCTCAACATCTCCAAGTCGATTGGAGAAGGTATGACTATCTTTTCTATCCCTCTCATTGCAGCCCGGAGACCCATTCCCTTCATAAGTCTTGTGATGTATGGTCCTGCAAAAATCTTACCAAGCCTGGGGTACTAACTTTGATGACGCATGGATTCGGCAAGTATGTACCCAATGTGGAGTGGCTCCTTCTGTACCATTGAATATAAGTACAGGAGTTCCTGCCGACTAAGAACTCCTGTACTGTCGCCCCGGCCGTTTATTGACCTACTCAGAATGGCATGAATGTATCTATAAGCCGGTCGTGATAGACTAGTAGCTTTTGATACACCTGGCTCATAGTTCCCTCGTCCACATAATACTTTGTAAGCTCTTTGAGGAGTCAAATTTCCGGGGTAATCAGTTGGAAGGTTCTCGTACTCCTCTGTTTTTGTGAACTCTTCGTCATACATCCCCATGTAAATGGAAAACTGTGTCACAGACAAATTGTACTTATGCCCATATGCCCGAAACTGTATAGATTTGGCGCTCATCGACTCTTTACTTGCTTTGTCGAATTTGAATGAGGAGAGCACCTCTAGAGTAAGCGAACGGTTTGCTGGATCTTGGATTGTCAGCAAGCTCTTCCAACTTCCTACTGCAACAAGCTCTTCAATCTCTTCTGCCATTTCAATACCCCAATCAGCTGGTCTTACACATTCTATGTCCAAATATCGAGATTGTCCCATTTTGAGTTTCGCCAATCTTCTATATGTTTCTTGGTGTTTAGATGGGATGTCTTTGATCGGCTCTGGAGAGTGTTCTCGTGCTCTTTTATTGGTGTCTTTCCTGGGTGCCATTCCGACGGTGGATGAGGAGAAATTCGGAACCGGCCGGAAATCTCCAATAAAAGCCTCAAGAATCCTCTGAGATGGTTGGGGAACTAGTGGAGAGGGTAGGAGAAAAGTTTAGAATGAAAATAGAAGAGGCACGAGTGAGAACCAAAAGAAATCGCGCGGCTTTTGGAGTTCTGGGAATTCACACGGCCGTGTGCCTCTGAAATTAGGGTTCACAGGGGCCAACACACGCCCCTGTGTGCATTCTGTTTACTCTCTGGTTACCCCACACGGCCGTGTGGAAATTCCACACGGCCGTGTGCCTTCACAAGGATATCCACAGGGGTTGGTACACGGCCCTGTGGTTTCTCGGGAAAAACACAGAAGCTCTCTGAAAAATATCACACGGCCGTGTGTTAATTCGACACGGCCGTGTGCCCAACCTGGCCAAGAACACAAGGCCGGTCACAGGGGCCAACACACGCCCCTGTGGCCTCTCTGATTTGCCCGAAAAATCTAAGTGTTTCACACGGCCGTGTGTTAATTCCACACGGCCGTGTGCCAATCACAAGCTCTTCCACAGGGGCTGTCACACGCCCCTGTGTTTTCTCGGGAAGAAGGGATTTTTCTGCAGAGTTTTCACACGGCCGTGTGTTAATTCCACACGGCCGTGTGCCTTAGCACAGTGGCACTCACAGGGGCACCCACACGCCCCTGTGAACTCTCTGGAAAAGAGTTGAAGTTCTGCGAAACTTCACACGGCCGTGTGTTAATTCCACACGGCCGTGTGCCCCTTCTGAAGTTTTCACAGGGGCAAAGTCACGCCCCTGTGTCTTCTCTGGTTGAGCTCCAATTGGTAACACACGGCCGTGTGTTAATTCCACACGGCCGTGTGTTTTCTCTGGTTTACTTAGAAAATTTTACAGAACCTCAGAAAAATTCAGAAACTCTTTTAAAAAATACTTAGAGCCTGTAAAAACCGTAAAATTACGACCAGAAACCAAAGAAAACACACTCAACCAACCTAAACTTCATCAATTATCGTTAAGGCACACGAAATTCATCAAAAACCCACAAGAAAATCGCAGCGTAAGCACATGAAAAATTCAGGACACCAAAACTAAGACTTTTTATTCAATCTAAAACTAACTAGGTCCTAGAAAAACTGTAAAGCCTTGGGTTGCCTCCCAAGAAGCGCTTGTTTAACGTCACTAAGCTTGACGTACCTGGCTTACCTCAAGGCGGTTGAAGGAAAAATATTTCTTTGTCGTTGCTGCAAACCTCTCCACCAAAGTATGGTTTCAACCGGTGTCCGTTTACCTTGAACGTGCCCTTCTCCGGATGAGTAATCTCAATTGAACCTTGGGGTGATACCTGAGTGACTGTGTACGGGCCAAACCATCTAGTCTTTAACTTTCCGGGGAAGAGTCGTAATCGGGAGTTGAATAGTAGGACTTGGTCACCGACCTTGAATTCCTTAGGTAATTTGATATGCTTGTCATGCCATTTTCGAATCTTCTCTTTGTAAATTTTGGCATTCTCATATGCTTTCAATCTCCATTCATCGAGTTCATTAAGATGAAGCAGCCTCTGTTCACCAGCTCTTCTTAAGTCGAAGTTCATTGCTTTAATTGCCCAATATGCTTTATGTTCAAGTTCCACGGGTAGATGGCATGACTTCCCGTAGACTAGATTATACGGAGTGGTGCCTATGGGTGTCTTGTACGCTGTGCGATGGGCCCATAGTGTGTCATCCAACCGTTCTGACCAGTCTCGCTTTCCTTGTTCCACAGATTTGGTCAAGATTCGCTTGAGTTCTCTATTGGTGACTTCCACTTGACCACTAGTTTGAGGATGATATGGAGTAGCAAGGCGGTGGCGTACCCCGTATCTTTTCAACACTTTTTCTAATTGAGCATTACAGAAATGGGTTCCTCGGTCACTAATGATGATTCGCGGAGTTTCAAATCGAGTGAATAACCTTTTTAAAAATTTCACCACCGTTCTAGCATCATTACTTGGCAATGCTTGTGCTTCCACCCATTTGGATACATAGTCAACTGCTACTAGTATGTACTGGTTCCCGTTAGACTTTGGAAATGGTCCTATGAAATCAATGCCCCAGACATCGAATACTTCGCAGAATTGTATAGGATTCTGAGGCATCTCATCCCGCCGAGATAAATTTCCAGCCCTCTGACAATTGTCACATCGAAGAACGAACTGGTGTGCGTCTCGAAAGAGAGTTGGCCAATAGAATCCTGCCGCCAAGACTTTTTCGGCAGTCCTACTTGATGCATAATGGCCCCCAACTGGCCCTGAATGACAGTGAGCAAGAATATCCCATCCTTCCTCCCTCGATACGCATCTCCGAACTATTTGATCTGCACAAATACGGAAGAGGAACGGATCGTCCCAGAAATAATTCTTTAAATCACTAAAGAATTTCTTCTTTTGCTGGATTGTGAGCCCTTGTTTGAGCACCTTCCCTGACAAATAGTTAGCAAAATCCGCAAACCATGGAGTGTCACCTGATGAAGTCGTTTTCTGAATTGAATACAAGTGCTCCTCCGGGAAGAAGTCATTAATTTCCTTGCTTGATGACTCTTGTCCAATGCTACCCTCTAGCCGTGACAAGTGATCTGCCACAACATTTTCGGTTCCCTTCTTATCTTTTATCTCCATATCAAACTCCTGTAAGAGCAGTATCCAGCGGATTAATCTTGGTTTTGCATCAACTTTGTTCATGAGGTAGCGAAGAGCTGAATGGTCTGTGAATACAATAACTCTAGATAAAATGAGATATGATCTGAACTTATCGAGTGCAAATACCACTGCTAATAATTCCTTCTCTGTTGTAGTGTAATTTTCTTGGGCATCTATGAGAGTCTTACTTGCGTAATAGATGGGTTGGAATTGCTTACCTCTCCTTTGCCCCAAGACTGCTCCAACTGCATAATCACTAGCATCGCACATCAGCTCAAATGGTTTATCCCAATTCGGGGTGATTAGAATCGGAGCTTGAACCAGTTTTTCTTTTAAGACCTTGAAAGCTACTACACAATCTTCCCCAAAGTCAAATGGAGCATCTTTTTCGAGAAGCTTGGTCAACGGCTGAGTGATCTTTGAAAAATCCTTAATAAACCGCCTGTAAAAACCTACATGCCCCAGAAAACTTCGGATTCCTTTGACGTTTATTGGCGGAGGAAGTTTATCTATGACCTCTATTTTTGCTTTATCCACCTCCATACCCACACTAGAAATTTTGTGACCGAGAACGATACCTTCTTGAACCATGAAGTGACACTTTTCCCAGTTTAACATGAGATTTGTCTCCTCACATCTTTTCAGCACTCGTTCCAAGTTTCTTAAGCATATATCAAAGGAGTCACCAAACACAGAGAAATCATCCATGAATACCTCCATTATGTCTTCGATGAGATCATCAAAAATAGCAGTCATACAGCGTTGAAATGTAGCAGGTGCATTACATAGCCCGAACGGCATTCGTCTGTATGCAAACGTTCCATATGGACAAGTAAAAGTCATTTTCTCCTGATCTTCCGGAGCAATAGGAATCTGAAAGTATCCTGACATTCCGTCTAGAAAACAGTAAAACTGATGCCCTGCTAATCGTTCCAGCATTTGATCAATAAACGGCAACGGAAAATGATCCTTTCGGGTTGCATCATTCAACCTTCTGTAATCAATGCAAACTCTCCATCCCGTAACTGTCCTGGTTGGGATGAGCTCATTCTTCTCATTCTTAATTACTGTCATCCCACCTTTTTTCGGAACCACTTGAGTTGGGCTTACCCAAGCACTATCGGAGATTGGGTAAATAATTCCTGCATCCAAGAGTTTCACCACCTCTGCCTTCACAACCTCTTTCATGTTTGGATTTAGTCTTCTTTGAGGTTGGATTACCGTTTTGAAGCTATCCTCCATTAAAATCTTATGTGTGCAAAATGAGGGGTTTATTCCTTTTAGGTCTGCGATTTTCCATGCTAACGCAGACTTGTGTATTTTCAACATGTTCACCAGTTTATCTTTTTGCTCCCGAGAAAGATTCGATGCTATGATCACGGGCAACTTCATTTCTTCTGCCAAAAATGCATATTCTAAGTGTTCTGGAAGTGTTTTCAAATCTAACTCGGGTGGCTCATCAATGGATGGTCGAAGTCGGTCCCCCTTCAGTCTATTAATGTCTTCAAATTTAGTATCTTGTGGTTTATTAACGCAACCTGATACCTTCTCTGGAACATATTCCTTGAGTTGGTCCTGGGATCCCAACTTAACCCCCAATTCACAAGCTTCCTCAATTAGGTTTGCGATTCCCATTGAAAAGACTTCTTGCTTATGTTCCCAATAACCTGATTCAAACTGTGCGAGAACCTTCTCAAGGGTTTCTTCTGTGTCACCCTTTGACGAAGCTAGGGCTGATTTATCAAATTCATCTAACACACCGCCCAATTCATAATTCATGTTCTGCTCCTTGTAGAATTGATCGATACTGTTCACTATTGCTGTGCAAGGCTGCTTCACTGATTGATCATACTCAGTATAACTTGGAAATGGTTGGGCGATAAACAACTGCATTTTCTGCTTTACTTCCTCAACTAGGCCCACAAGTGTATCAAAAGCTTCGCTTGCGTTAAACATTCCCTCGGTAAAACTGCAATTAGCGAAGAAAGAGTTGGTGAGAATAGTGATAGATAGAGAAAATGTGAAATAGACAGCGAAATGAATGACTAAAATAGCAAAAACAAGTATAAAAAATACGCCTATTCCCCGGCAACGGCGCCAAAAACTTGACACGACCTTTTGCGTGCGTACCGCAAGTGCACGGCCTTGTCGAAGTAATAAAAGTTACCCCGGTGAGTGGGTAGTCGAATCCACAGGGAATAGGGATTTAAAATACGAGAAGTTGCTATTGAGTCGTGTGATGTACGAAAAGAAACAATGATCGGAGTGATGAGTGAATTTATGGGAACTAGAGTAGATGCAAAGCAAATAAATCGAAAGATGAAAGAGAGAAAAGTGCAAGCAACGAGTAAGAAGAGAGAGACTAGTAATAAGTGAAAATAGGGTATCCGGACAAGTTACCTCTAGGACTTATGCTTCTAGTGCAAGACTATGCTATTATACCTTCCTATTGATGTTTAATTGAGTCGAGGAAAATCCTGAAACACACGGTCCCAAATCTAAGGTCAACCGTGGCTAACCCCAACACTATGTCCCGGCAATAGGATTCACGTCAACCCTTCACTCTGTTGATTGCTCAACTAAGCCCCAGGGGAGTATTTCTACCTAAGCCTAACACTATGTGGGATTGCTTTAAGCTCTAGGGACTCCTAGTGATAAAACCTGTTCCTATGTGTGACAGTTCTAACCCTTTGGTCCAGGAGGAAGAACCATTGTCTAAATTAAGCCCCAGTGCGTAGGATTCACGTCACCCCAAAACCTTGGGGGAGTTTGTCTACCTAGCACTTCACTCTATTTCGACCTCTAATAACTCAAGGAATCGGAGGTAGGGAGAAATCACAATGGAAGGGAAAGGGGTACGGTGCTACCTCACAACTCTCCCTCTCAACCCTCTTCAATTTCAAGTAGTCTAATCCTATAGGAGTTGTCACACCTCCAAAGGATAACCTAGATTGTTCTCAATCCTTAGTGTCACGGCTAAGAGAAAACAATAGCACAAGAAATCTAAAATTGAAACTCGAATTTATTCATCAATTAATGGAAAAGCATAATAACAATGTCAAAGAAACATAATTATCCTAGAGTTTTACAAGTCCGAATACCCACGAGGGGTTTAGCTCCTCATGGAGCTATACATGTTCATCAATTTATGAAAGAAAGAACAAACTAAAGGCATCAATGAAAACCCCCTCGCGTATGGTGTGGCCGTGGTCTTGTGCGGCCGTCGAACGTCGGTGACGATGCCGATGACGCGCTCCAATCCTCCACAAAGTCCTCTCCGAAACCCTAGCCGCACTCTCCAGAAGCTGGGGAGAAAGATAGGTCCGAAGCCTTTTCAAAAAGTCTCCAAATCGGCTTTAAATAGGCTGAGTGCGGCTTTAAATTTGAAGTTATCGGGAATTCACACGGCCGTGTGGAATTTCCACACGCCCGTGTGAAGTTTCTATCTTTCCTGAAAATTGCTTCACACGGCCGTGTGTTAATTCCACACGCCCGTGTGAAGTTTCTGGCTTGCTGGAAAATCAATCCACACGGCCGTGTGTTAATTCCACACGCCCGTGTGACGTCTCTGGTTTGCTGGAAAATTAGTTCACACGGCCGTGTGTTAATTCCACACGCCCGTGTGAATTCTCTGGAACCTTGACTCTTCGGCAGAAGTGTACAGTAACTTGCTACAGTGATTCACTACAGTAACAAGCTACAGTGTTGCTACAGTACTCTCCGAAATGCTCCCGAATATGTTGTTTCTTCATCGAGGCCATTGAATTGGGCACACAATCAATGGTAGATCGTGCCTATTGTTTCGAGTTTCCTTCTTGGTGAAGTTTTCCTAAGCTACACGAGTTAGACTTGTTGTGAATGTGACTGCCTTTGTGCCCCTCCAAAGGAGGTTGGCACACACTCACAAGTCTAACCTCGTGCCTTGTTCCTTGCTTGGTCTGAAAACCTCCCAACAACGGCGAACACGACCTAACTTCGTTCTTCTTTTCCAACTTAGCTCCACGAAACCTACAATGCTCAAGAATACACAAATGCACACTATTTAGTGATAAAATCTGATAAAAGTATGTTCATTTGTAAGATAATAACGCTTCGCGTTACTACAACACAAGCACTTATCATTGTCGCCTGGCAGAAAGTGCTCGCCTGGGCTTGCCTCATTAAAGGCGCCTCGCCTGGAGGGTGTTGAGGCGCTAGAGCCTCGCCTCGCCTCTCCTCTCCTGAGCGCCTAGGCGAGCGCCTTTCTCGCTTTTAATAACATTGGCTTGTACAAGTTAATTAATGATTAACTGAAGCGTAATAGTTTTATCACTTACTAAAATTTCTTTACGCATAATTTGTATGATTTGCGCTAAAGATATATATTAAGCACTTAGGATTCCCTGCTTTTGCTTAATTGACCCAGTTTCCACTTAAAATGTTATGTTTGTGTTTAATCTTCTACTTTACAAATTATTCGGATTCTGCGAGCATATTTGTTCCACCACATGGTGCCCCTGACGGTGTGATAGGCCTTCTTGCCTCGTAAGATTAGTATGAAGTTTTGTCATTAGATATCGGATAATATTTTGTAGACACTAACCATTTTAGAGATACACTCTGAAATTTTGCAATCAAGCGGAATTTTGACTTCATATTCATAAAGAATGAAAAACAAAGGGTGATTGTCCAATGCACTGTCGTTGGTTGTTAACGGCACCTTCATGCATAAAAGGAATAAAATAAAAAGACTTTCAGAGTCAAGACAATGCATCCGTCACACACTTGTGGTGGTGGTATTGGTTCGTTATCACATATAAAAGCGTCCAAAAAATGAGTAAGTGCACGTGTGATTCAGAAGCTTAAGGATCAGCCCTTATACAAGGCCATCGATATTAAGAAGGACATGTTACGGGAACATGGTGTCAACATTCTATATAAGCAAGCTTGGTTGGGTAAAGAGTATGCCCGGGTTATCATCGACGGAAGTGAGTTGTCTAACTATAATTTGTTGCTTTGGTGCGCGGATAAGTGGTTCAGACAAATTCCCACAACATTGCGATTATGGATAGAGACGGTGAGCATTTTAACCGTGCATTTTTTTCTTTCCGTGCGCATATCATGGAATTCAAGAAAGGTCACAGGCCGCTGTTGTTTCTCGACGGTAACCACAATCTTGGAAAATATTGGAGTACTCTATTAGGTGCAACAGGTAAAGATGGAAATAATGGTTTTTTCCACGTGGCATTCGGTATTATCGACAATGAGACTGATGCCAATTGGACATGATTCATTTCCAAATTAGGAAATGCTTTATATGATGATGGAGATTATGACGAGATTATTATTTTTGTGTCGGACAAGTCTAAGGGCCTTATCAACGCCATTGGAAAGGTCTTCCTTTCTTTCCCACATGCATACTACCTTCAACACTTGGAGACTAATTTTATGAAAAACAATGTTAGACTTGGCAAGACATAGAACGAAGAGTGTTGGTCCATATTCTTTCATATTGCACATGCATCTATAGCTAAAGAATTTGATTATTCAGTGAATGAACTATAGGCCACATCACTCGATGCTTATCACTGCTCTTTCATAAATCATTTATGTTACATTGGTCAAATTATTTATTCAGAGGTGAACATTGGGGTGAGATGTATTCAAATGTCGTAGAGTTATTCTATACGTAGATTAAAGAAGCTCGACATTTACCGATGATGAAAATAGTCGACTCCATACGGTATTTAAATGTTGATTTTATTTAATGGATTTGTTTTGATGTATTTCATGATGGTTTCGTTTACTTACTTCATTTAACGCTTAACATAAACTGTTCTCGCTTGCACCAAGGCGTTACCGTTTAAAATTACTTTTTTCTGCTTAACTTTCAGGGTCTTCATTTGATAGTGCGTTATAATGTTATTACCATTTAAAAGTGTTTGTCTCTATTTAAATTTTTAGGGTCTTCAGTTGATAATGCTTTATAATTTTGTTATCATTTGAAAGTGTTTGTTTCTGTATAAATTTCAAGGTCTTCGCTTAATAGTGACTTATAATGTTTACTGGTACGTGTTCTACGTCATACAGGTTTAAGCTGATGCGCATTTTATGTACCCGCCGCCGTGAGCAGTCGAACAAATGGGAGACCTATTGATGCCCCAACATACATAAGAAGGTAGAGGAAATTGTTGCGGAAGGTTGAAATATTCAGGTGGCAAGTTTATGGTATCCCATGTAAACACGCTTGTATTGTAATAATGCAGATAGATATGAATGTTCATTGATTTTTTAGCGCCTACTTCACTGTCGACAAGTACAAATTAGCGTATAAGAAAGCTATTATCCCCATACTCGACCATAACAAGCCTATGGATAACAATCAAGAACTGCATTTGCGTCCACCTGTCATGAGAAAGCAACCTGGGTGTCCTAGACGGAAGAGGATCGAGTCGCAAGCGTCCAATGTCCGCAAGTTACGTTGCAGTCGTTACCACGAGTCCGGTCACAATCGTAGATCTTGGAATCAAACTATTGCCGACTAAGCATGGATGAGTAGTTATCTTCATTACATATGTTCGTTACAAACTATCACCAGCTAAGCATGGATGAGTAGTTATCTTCATTACATATATTCGTTACAAACTATCGCCGACTACTGTATGTTTTGCTCGTTAGTTATTAAATTGTTTTGATTAGAAAATATAACATGAATACATAAGCATTATCTTAAACGTAAATGCAATATATTAAGCGATAATAACTATAGTTAAGTAAAGACGAATAAGAATAAAAACAAACATAAGTTATTAAACAGAAACAACAATATTTAAGTGACAAATTAAATAAGTGTAAATGATTTTAAGTTAGTATGACAGTACGTTATAATTGGAAACAAGCTTAATGCCAAGGCAACCCAATTGATTTGTTGGCCTTAGATGTATCCTCTTTGTCGCTAATGTCGGCTATGATCCCTTCCATGAGTATGCATGCGACATACTTTAGTTTTAAATAAGGGACATCGGAATGCGGTAGCCGTAGCTTTTAACCCTTGAGTATTTAATCAATAAAATGCATGACATATATAGAGCAGTCGAGGTTTCCTTGTTTTTGTGTCGGAGTGTCATTGTCGTGAATTAGGGGATATGCGGTTGTCGTTGTCTCGCCAAACTCAATCTTGACACAACTATCGAATATTTTCCGCTGCCAAGAAATAGAATTTGAAGTTAAAGTTTTGACTAAGTAAATACAATAACTATGCGCTATTTAGCATGTAATTTACCGTGGCGATAGCATCTTTGTAGTGCTGCAAACTCTGGTATGAAGAACAATGCATGTACTCTTGTTTTTCGTTATCAAGAACTACAATATGAAAATGATCATTAAGAATGATTGGCAGAATGACGATATCAACATCATGCAAATTACGCATGGCGTCTGCCACTATAGTGAGAGTTGTCTCAGTTGTATGCTTTTATTTGGACATGAATAGCGCAAGTGGCCACGTGATGAAAGCGTACTTCTTATATGGATATGGTACTCTCTTCAATGATTTTTGAATTAGTTGGACAAATACGTCCATGACATCATTGGGGGTTATTTCCTTCCTTTCCAGTAATGTGAACAGATGGGCTCGTGTTGTGTTAGCCCATTCATTCTTCCATACAATAGTCCTGATAGTGAAACGATGGGTGTGTAAGTGAAAACAAGCTATTATATACCTAAAGCTTGAATATTTAAGTGATAACATAAACACTTAAGCGGAGACTACTCATGTTAAATGGTAACACATATATTTAAATGATAACTTATATGGTTAGGTAGAGATTAGAAGAATCATGTTGCAACATATATAAATAAGAGATAAAAAGAACTTTTAAGTAGAAACTTCATACTTACTTGTCTATCCAGTAGTTAAGGTAGATCCTTATTGTCTCCTGCTCAAATTTATCTAGGCATGTGTATCCAGAGTATCGGTTTTTCTTGGGAAGAAAATTATTCTATACATCTTCATGTTGTTAGTTTGCAAGGACTGTAATGTCTACGCCAATAATCGGTGTTTTGTAATTTGTAATTAACATTTCCTTTTCCTTCCTTAGCAGTATCTTTCAGTTTTGAGGTATCGAGTTGATGCATTTCAACATTGGCGATAACTATATTTGTCCCATCTTCGAAAGGTTATGGTTGTTTAGTAGTAGGTAAGCCAGAGGGTTAATCACCAGGAATAGCCAAGATATCTTTGACTCCTGATGATGGTCTTTTGGGTGATGTTGTCGACGTTTGCTGGTATTCTATGGTTGGTGCACAAGTTGTTTCCTGTTGGTGAAATAATGGTTCGTCACCAGTAGTTATTGCTTTGTGTTCTTGTGGGATTGTCTTTTTCTTCTATGCGGCATTATCGTCTGCCAGTTTCACCGAGACGGGGATTTCATTCTTCAATGTGGCAAGAGATTCAATGATCCTATCAACATCGGCTGTGATGACATCATCAACCGGAGATATAACTATTGGAGGTTGGTTTACTGCAGGTAGAGCTACTATTGGGGGATTTTTCCAGACATTACCCTGGTATCTGGATGATCCACTGCGGGTGGTGCTACTATTGTTTTAACGTCAGGCGGTGGAGGGAGAGACATTTGTGATTTTCTTCTCATGGTAAGCCTCTTCAAACGTTGGCCTTTTTGGATGGCCATCCCAACTAGGTCGTCGGTAAACGTCGGGGCTATGACGATAGCATCCGGGGCATTCCTAATAGCGTTGGTAGCGGGTTCTTTATTTGTTCGCAGGGACGTAGTATTGGATTGTAGGTGTCCTTCTAATGCTTTAACAAGAGCAACAAGCAGGGAGAACTTTCTTGTCAATATTTTGCATACCTGCAACAGATGTGTAGTGACTTTGTTGCCTGTTGAACTCCGTGGGGGGGGGGGGGGAGGAGGGTTGTACGACGAGAAGTGCGTGCAAGGGTGGGGCTATTAGATGGCGAATGCGCCTTGAAGAGGTTGGCCTCTCATCTTTCATTCGAGACAATGGCGTGGGAGTAGTGTCATCTCCGTCATAGGTGTTGCACAACCGCAAACGCACAGTTTTGACGAGTAGTAATAAGATATCGATCCCACGAGGACCAAGTGTGATTACTAATCGATTGCAATGATAGGCTATCTAGGAAATTAAAAGATGGGAGAATGAAAAAACCAAGGTAACAGAAAATACACAAATGAAAAACACAGGGGTGCAGGAGAGTGGGCTAGGATTCAGATTTGGATGAACTTAGGTTTAGGAACTCACCACAAAGAGCAATGAATGATGTGTTTGGATCTAAACTTGGGTTAGGTAGATTTGTTTGAAGGGTGATAGTCCTCAATTACTTGTCACTCTCTTTCAAGAGATAACAAGTTGATCTTGATTAGGCCATCTCCTACTTTCGTGGTAGATGAACCCTTTTAAAACCCTAATAAGATCAATGATTATATGAAAAACCCTTAAGAATTACCTTTCAGTAAATTCAGGGTGACTCAAGAGGTTCCAAGACCCTGATTAAACTTTCAGTTAACTTTGATCTCTAAGATAAAACAAACAAGGTTTTCATAGGTTACTTGAATCAAAAGCCAACTCAAGAAATCTACCATTAGACATAAAAGATCCATACAAGAGTAACAAACACATCAAACTATCACTACTTTGGGTTGATCCCAAACCTAAAGAAATGTTTTACACTTCCATGTCTCAATTATAAAGAAAAATAGGAAGAATAAAAGTTAGGTAAGCACATCATAGCACAACAGGGCTGAGAAGACTCCATATGATGCCCACAAGATCTGCTCTTCAGTTCTCCAGCCTTCTTCTCCTCTCTCAACTCCTTTCAGAGCCTTTAGAATTATCTTTTTCTCTTCTCTAGCAGAACCAGTGTCCCTCTGTCTTGCCTTGCTCCAAAAAACCCCTAAGGCTACCTTTTTAAAGCCATTGACAAAAGCTGGGCCCATGTTGCTTTACAGACCACAGGTACTTTTCGCAGGGCACAGGTGGGTTGTGTTTTCTCCAAAATTGATCCCCAGTCTCCAGTCTTCTCTCAGTCAGCTCCAGCTTTCTACAAAAACAACTAAAATGAGTAGATTGTGCAGAAGGAGGGGAAATCATTAAGAAAACTAGGAAATATGCATGATTGATGATGGATCATTAGCTAAATGCATGATGATATAATACAATTTTTATGTACAACAAACTCCCCCAAGCCTAAATTATTGCTTGCCCTCAAGCAATGCTACAATTAAACACCATGGCGGGGGAAATACACAGAAATCATATGAAGACATTGTTTGGCACAGGACACAAGCATAACTATAAAGAGAGTTCATAAAAGATGTGAAGCAATTAATCTTCTTTCACAGGATGGACTGCACACAAGCATTACAAAATAAAATTGATTCATCCGACATGCAAATGGTTTTGAGTTTTAAATTAGGATATGAAGATGCAATGAACCTTAGAGACTCCATTAGATCCCCTACACAACTCACTAGCCAAGTTTTTTTTTTATTTGTAGGGATCAATAGGATTTCCCTAACAACTTCATTTTCTTCTATTTTTTTTTTTAATTCTTTGTCCGGCTAACGTAGAATGTGGTGATCTTCCCCTTTTTTTTCGAAGGGTGCACATGCTGGTTAGGCACAAGAGCCACCCTTCTATTTATTATAATCCTACATAAACACACACATGTTTCGATAGCAAGTAGCCCTTGAAAACAGAGGAGTGCTTCCATAGACCTCTTTTGTTTGGATTCTAGAACATCACCTATGTCATTTCCCTCTTATTTGAGAACTTAACTTGACCAAAGAGAATGTTATGGGGTCACAAAATCTCATAAAGAGTTCATTACAAATGTATGTACTAAGTTAAAACACAGGATCACAAGCAATGAAATTAGCTAAGTTAAACTCATGTAAATGCAAAGTGTGCAATCCAATCACCATTAGATAGGAACAATTGCCCCATGCCCTTTGTTTTTGTCATACTAAACAATTCATCATAGGATTTCTGGTAGCATGATTTTTCTTCTTCTTCTTCTTTTTTTGTATGCAAGATGCAAATGTAAGAATGCATGAAAGAGTGCAAACTACTCTATTGCTAAACTCTCCTAAGCCTATTGTTTACATTGTCCTCAATGTCAAGAATTTAAGTGAAGGTAAGCAATTGGGGGGAAGAAACTGGCTGAATTACTGAGGTGGAGAGAAATGGCCCTACGCGACTAGCCACTCATAGATTGAATTGATTTGTTACTGAAGTTGATTTTGAACAGGTCTTTGTCTTTGTTGTTCAGCAAAAATAGTATCGAGAGCAGCCAGGATGCGTGCAAGATTGTCTCTGGGTTGTGGATCTTGTTGAGGTTGTTGTGGTGTGTGTTCTGTAGGAGGATGTCCAGCAGGCTGTCTTGGAGGTGGCTGTAGGCCTGGAAATCCCCAATTTTCAGGATGATGGACAGTAGTCCGCTCGGGGTCAGGGAGAGGATAAGGTGGTGTGTCCCCCTTGAGTATAAGGTAGTAACCATCAGCTTCCTTGACGATCATTTTCATGGCAATGCAAGCCTCCATATCCAGCCGTATGTTACCTGGAATTCTCTGAAATGGAGTCAAGTCACAGTGAAGAGCAAATGCATTTGGGGTTATGAGACCGGCAAGGACAATATCACTAGATGAAGCCATGCTAATTTTGGCAAATTGGCGAGCTAAGTGTGCGCCTGTGTCTAATGGAGTGTTGTGCAACATTGCCCAAAGAAACATAAGTTTATATTGCCTATTTATGGCTTCATAGTCACTACGACCAAACAAGGTAAGAGCCATTATATGATGAATATACCTGAAACATGGGTTCCTAAGGCTAGTGGCTCTAGTAGTGGATGGGTCATACGTGGGTTTGTTGGTGAGTGTGTCGCCACCAGTTGGAAGACCAAGAATTTAATTAAACTGTGCTAGATTGAGTTTATGGTCTTGATTAAGGAGCCGGAAGCTGATATCACCTTCTTCACTGCTCGGGCCATAGAGAACATGGATATCAATAGAACTTAGAAACTCTAGGGTGAGACGCTCAAAGGTAAGAAACCTCATGTTGACAAATGTAGTCCATCCTAAGTTGTCTACCATCCAGTAAACATCATCTAGAATACCTAAGGTGCGCATGAGACTGTCGTCCATATACCTGGTTGGAATGATCCTTCGTTTGGAGAGAACGCGGTACCTGTTTCGTTGGAAAGCATCCTTGAAGATGAGGCCTTGTGAAGATGCTTCAAGTAGCTGTTCAATGGGGGGATGGCTCGCCGGAGGAGGTCGTGGAGGCTGGTCCTGGGAGCTCGATGTAGCTGCTGTGCGTTTTGTTCTTCTGGTTTACATGATGGAGGCACTGCTAGTGGAACTCAGGAAGGATGGTGAGAAGGCTGATGAGGATGAGTGAAGATGATGGAGGTGGTTAGGTTGATAGGCTGAGCTATTAGAGAGTGGTGGGAGTTTTGTTGAGATGAGTAAGTAATAGAAAAGAAGAGAAGAAGTGGGAAGATGAATGGGGGATGTGATGGGAAGTAATAAAAGGTGACTTGGTTGTGGAGAAAGTAATGATAAATAAAGGAAAGGATAAGAATATCATGGCGAAAGGGATAAGAAGCATATGGGTTAGTCTTGGGGAAAGGGTAAAAGTAATGGAAGTTGATGGAAAGAGAAAGGTGGACTTTGGGATCAGGAACGGAAACTGGAAAAATTGGAGGGAAAACTGTTTCTGGACTATCCTTTCTAGCGCACGGTCCACACCTGTGTTCTGACAGGGGCCCCAAAGTGCACAGGTTGTCGTAGTAATAAAGTACCCCGGTGAGAGGGTAGTCGAATTCACAGGGAGTAAGGATTAGAGACACAAGAAATTACTACTTTGCTAGTGCAAAATACGAGTGGTGAGAGAAGAAATCAATTTGTGTGCAAGAGAGTAAAATAGAAATATGGAAGTCAAGAGAGTGCAAGCAAAGAGTAAAGAGAAGAACAATCAATGTGAATAAGGGGTACCCGGACAAGCTTTCCCTAGGACTAATGTTCTAGTGCAAGACTATGAATTATACTCTCTTGTTGATGTTTAATGAGTCGTGGACATCCTAAAGCACACGGTCTCAAATCTAAGGTCAACCGTGACTAGCTCCAACACTATGCCCAGGCATTAGATTTCACTACAAACCTTCACTCTATTGATCTCTCAACTAAGCCCCAGGGAAGTCCATCATCCTAAGCCTCACATTACGTGGAATTGCTCTACGTTCTAGGGATTCCAACTGATAAACCCTGTCCCTAAGTATAGTTATAACCCTTTGGTCTAGGTGAAAGAACCCTAGTCTCAGTTAAGCCCCAGCACTAGAATTCACTTCAACCCTTCACTTTGTTGCTCGCGCAACTAAGCCCTAGGAGAGTTCATCTCCTAGCACTTCGCTTTGCTTTAACCGCTAAGAACTCTTGGAATACGGAGGTAGGGAAAATCACACCGGAGAGGAAATGGGACATTTTGCTACCTCACGACTCACCCTCTCGACCCTCTCCAATCTCAAGTAGGCTAATCCTATAGAAGTTGTCACAAAGGATAACCTAGATGATTCTTAACCCTAGTGTCATGGCTAAGGGAAAATCAATACAATAAACAATCAAGATTGGAACTCAATTAAATGCATCAACTAAGAAAGCATAATAAATGTCATCTTAGGGTTTACAAGTTCGAATACCCACAAAGTGTTTAGCTCTCCATGGAGCTATACAAATCCATCAATGTATATAAATTGACAAGAAAAACAAACATGTATGAAACCCCCTTTTGATGCGTGGCAATGGTCTTGTGAGGCCGCTCCATCTTCTCCACCAAGTCCCTTGTCAAGCTTAGGGCACATCTCGCCGGATCGGTGCTGACGAAAGCTCCCCTAATAGCTATTTTCCAACGGACTTCGATGTCGATGCTGTAGACACGCTCCAAACCTCCACAAAATCCTCTCCAAACCCTAGCCGTGAACCCTCAAGAAATTGGGGAAAAAGCTCCTCGAAAAGTTCCTCCAAAGTCGTTTAAATAGTCTGAGTCGCGGCTATAAAATCGTCTGAAATCGAGTGCAGTGAACAGTAAACTGTTACAGTGAATTGCTACAGTACTTATGCACAAAATGTTCCTGATTTCATGTTCTTCATCGAGGTCGTTGAATTGGGCACACAACCAACGGTAGATCATGTCGTTTGCTTCATTTTTCCTTATTGACAAGATTCTTCAATGCTACACGGGCTAGACTTTTATGAGTGTGACTGCCTTTGTGCCCCTCCAATGGAGGTTGACACACACCCACAAGTCTAGAACTCGTACCTTGTTCCTTGCTCGGTCCAAGAACTTCTCAACAACGGCGAACATGACCTAATTTTGCTCTTTATCCTCTAACTTTACTCCACAACCCTATATGTACAAAAGAACACAAATGCACAATAATTAATGATAAAATCTGAGAAAAGTAATGCTCAATGTAAGAAAATAATACTTCGTATTACTTAAACAAGAGCACTTATCATGTTCCTTGACGCACTCCGGTTGTGTTTCATAGTAGCCAACCCTAATGAGTCTGCACTGGCTGCTAGCAGTCTGGCTTGTACATTTGAACATCAAATGAGCCAAAGGAAATCTTGGAACAATTCCCTGCAATAAACATCTATACCTGAATCAACTAACATAATTGAAAATTTGTATGCACAAACAGGGAAATAGAATAAAAGACTAAAAAATAAAAAGAAATAACAAGAGCTCGTTTAAGGTCATGAGCGTGACCCCTTTTTATTCATTTATTCAGTGAGGGGGTGTTTGGTAGAGTATAAGTTCTCCCTTCCTCAATGAGCTCTCCAACAATGTAATGCTTCAGTCTTTGTCCATTAACTTCAAAGGTGGCTGTTGCCTCACTGTGAACTTCAATAGTGCCATATGGGAAGACCTTGGACACTCTAAAAGATCCTGACCATCTTGACCTTAATTTCCCGGGAAAAGCTTGAATCTAGAATTAAAGAGCAGGACCAAATCCCCTTCTTGAAATTCTCTACAAAAAAACTGTTTGTCATGCCACAATTTGGTTCTTTCCTTGTAGATTTTCGCGTTCTCATAGGCATCTGATATCAATTCTTCCAGTTCTTGTATTTGAAGTCTTCTCTTTTCTCCAACTATTTTCATATCAAAATTTAGAGCTTTAATTGCCCAAAACGCCTTGTGCTCCAATTCAACAGGAAAATAGCAAGCCTTGCCATAAATTAAACTAAACGAGGTCATACTAATGGGGGGTTTTGTAGGCTGTTCGATACGCCCATAAAGCATCATCAAGTTTTAATGCCCAATCTTTTCTCATTCTTGAGATTGTTTTCTCAAGTATGCTTTTGATCTCTCGATTCAAAATTTCAGCCTGCCCACTTGTTTGAGGGTGGTATGGTGTGGTGATTTTGTGTGTTACCCCATACTTTCTAAGGAGGCTCTCAAATTGCCGTTCAATGAAGTGTGATCCCCCGTCACTTATAACAGCCCTAGAAACTCCGAATCTTGGAAAAATTACCCGTTTGAAGAGTTTAATTACTGTTCGAGCATCATTTTTTGGGGATGGAAGAGCTTCAACCCATTTGGAGACGTAGTCCATAACCACAAGGATATATCGGTTGTTGCATGAGGATAGAAACGGCCCCATGTAATCTATTCCCCAAACATCAAAGATTTTCACTTCAATGATGTAATTAAGTGGTATTTCATGTCTTCTTGAGATGTTTCTTGTTCTTTGACAGTGATCACAGGCAAGCGCATATCGCCTCGCGTCTTTGAAAACTGTTGGCCAATAGAACCCAGCTTGAAGTATTTTGACTGCAGTTTTTAAAGAGCTAAAGTGACCACCATAAGCTAAAGAATGTCAATGGAATAGGACATTTCCTGCTTCAACTTCAGGGATACATCTACAAAGTATTCCATCAGTACATTTCTTGTAAAGGAATGGTTCATCCCAAAAGTAATGTCACAAATCTGCGAAAAACTTTTTCTTCCACTGAAACTTAAAATCTGGTGGCAAAATTCTACAAGCCAAGTAGTTCACCAAATCTGCATACCATGGAGCTTCAATTGTAGAAATTCTCAACAGCTGTTCATCTGGGAATGCATCACTGATTACCAACTCATTTTCTCCATTATTATCCACATCCCGATGCAATCTTGAGAGGTGATGGCTACTACATTTTCTTCACATTTTTTTCATGAATCTCAAGATCGAATTCTTGAAGAAGGAGAATCCATCTAATTAATCTTAGTTTTGCATCCTTCTTGCTTAAAAGATATCTGATCGCAACATGGTCCATGTACACAATCACTTTAGAGCCAACAAGGTAGGATCTGAATTTATCAAAGGCGAAAACAATTGCAAGGAGTTCCTTTTCTGTTGTGGCATAATTAACTTGGGCTTCATCTAACGCCTTGCTTGCATAGTAGATTGCATTTAATCTCTTTTCCTTCTGCTGCCCAAGAACAGCCCTTACTGTGTTCTACACAAATGAAGAACACAGGGGTGCAGGAAAGTATGCTAGGATTAAGATTTGGATAAACTTAGGTTTCGGAATTCACCACAAAGAGCAATAAATGATGTGTTCGGATATAAACTTGGGTTGGGTAGATTTGTTTGAAGGGTGATAATCCTCAATTACTTGTCACTCTCTTTCAAGAGATAACAAGTTGATCTTGATTAGGCCATCTCCTACTTTCGTGGTAGATGAACCCTTTCAAAACCCTAATAAGATCAATGATTATATGAAAAACTGATAAGTGCTCATGTTATAGTAACGCGAAGCTTTATTATCTTGCAGTGAGCATTGATTTAATCAGATTTTATCACTAAAATGTGTGCATTTGTTTACTTTTGTGCATTGTAGGGTTGTGAAGATAAATTAGAAAAAAGGAATAAAGTTAGATCGTGTTTGCCATTGTTGGGGAGATTCTCGCACTAATCAAGGAGCAAGGCATGTGCATAGACTTGTGATTGTGTGCCAACCTCCTTTGGAGAGGCACAAAGGCAGTCACATTCACAATAAGTCTAGCTCGTGCTAACAAGAAGAACTTCACCAATTAGGAGATCTGAAGCAATCAGCATGATCTACCGTTGATTGTGTGCCCAATTCAACAGCCTCGATGAAGAACGACGAATTCAGGAGCGTTCCGGCGAGTCACTATAGCACAAATGGAGCAAGTTACTGCAACTAAACACTGTAGCAAGTTACTGTTTATTTTTGGCCGAAATTCAGAAAACCAGAGAGTTCACAAGGGCGTGTGGAAATTTCACACGGCCGTGTGAAATCCCGATAAGTTCAATTTTCAAGCCGCGACTCAACATTATAAAAGCCAGTTTTGGAGACTATTTTGGGATCTTTTTGGCTCTTCTTTTCCCTAACTTCTGGAGAGGCGTGGCTAGGGTTTGGAGAGGACTTCGTGAAGGTTTGAAGCGCGTCATCGGCATCGACATCAACGTCCGACGGCGGCACAAGACCACGGCCACATCGCACACAAGGGGGTTTTTCATCTATGCATTCAAATTGTGTTCTTATTATTATTTTCATGGATTTGTATAGCTCCATGAGGAGCTAAACCCCTTATGGGTATTCGGACTTGTAAAACCCTAGGATTACTATGTTTCTATGACATTGCTATTATGCTTTTCCATTATTGATGAATAAATTCGAGTTTCAATTTTAATTATCTTTTGCAAATGTTTTCCCTTAGCCGTGACACTAGGTTTGAGAATAATATAGGTTACCCTTTAGAGGTGTGACAACTCCTATAGGGTTAGACTGCTTAAAATTGAAGTTGGTTGAAAGGGTAAGTCGTTAGGTAGCGAAGCGTCCCCTTTCCCCTCCGATGTGATTTCTCCCTACCTCCGTTTTCCTTGATTTCCTAGCGATCGAAGTAGAGTCAAGTACTAAGAGATGCACTCCCTTGCGAAGGGTTGAGTGAATCCTAGGACTGGGGTTTAACTTAGATTAGGGTTCTTCCACTGGACCAAAGGGTTAGAACTACACATAGGAACAGGTTTTATCACTAGGAATCCCTAGAGCTTAAAGCAATCCCACGTATTATTAGGCTTAGGTAGATATACTCCCTGGGGCTTAGTTGCATGAGTGACAGAGTGAAGGGTTGACGTGAATCTTAATGCCGGGACATAGTGTTGGGGTTAGTCACGGTTGGCCTTAGATTTGGGGCCGTGAGTTTTAGGATATCCTCGAATCAATTAACATCAATAGGAAAGTATAATAGCATAGTCTTGCACTAGAAGAATAAGTCATAAAGGTAGCTTGTCCGGATACCCCATCTTTTTCCATTGCTAGTCCTACTCTTTTACTCTTACTTGCACTCTCTCGTCTTCCACACTTCTCTTTTAATTCTTGATTTTACCGATTATTTTCACACTCACTCACCAATTTCTTTCCACACAAGGCGATAGCTAAATAATGAAATCTTGTATCTTAAGTACTTATTCCTTGTGGATTCGACTACCCACTCACCGGGGTATTTTATTACTTCGACAACCCGTGCACTTTCGGGCCCCTGTCAAAGATCGTGTTTGCCGTTGCCGGGGAATAGGCGTATTTCAGATATTTGCTTTTCGCTATTTTAGCTATTTCACTTCGCTTTCTATTTCACACTTCTTAATCTATCATTGTTCTTATTTTTCCTTTATTCTTCGCTTTGGCTTCAGGTTATGACCCGCGGGAACCCTTCAATTGTTGTTGAAGGAGACTCAGATATTGGTAGAAGAACTCATCGTAAGGGAAAGGAACCTGTACAAGAATCTTCAAATCAAGCCGAAGTTGATACATAAGGGTCAGAAGCAATGGCAGAACAGAATGAAGAACAGAGGACATTATCCAATTTTGCTAGACCCGCGGTGATGGGGAGCCAATCAAGCATTGTGAGGCCCCCAATTACCGCAAATAATTTTGAGTTGAAACCGTCGTTCATTCAGATGTTGCAATAGTACGCACAATTTAATGGGTTGGCCGATGAAGATCCAAACAACCACATAGAGAACTTCGTTGAAGTGTGCGACATGTTGGAGATTAATGGAGTAACAGATGACGCAATTCATTTAAGAGCCTTCCCATTTTCATTGAAGGGAAAAGCAAGGCATTGGCTACATTCATTACCAAGAGCGTCCATCACTACGTGGGAGGAGATGGCCGAGGCATTCTTGGCTTGGTATTTCCCTTCGGGAAAATCAGCGAAGCTCCGAAATGAGATCTCATCCTTCATGCAAATGGAATTGGAGTCTCTATTTGAGACGTGGGATAGGTTCAAGGAGCTCCTTCGGAAATGCCCGCAACATGGGTTCCCCGAATGGATGATCATTCACACATTCTACAACGTGTTGAATCCAAGTACCAAGCAACTGTTAGACACAGAGGCAGGAGGAACTCTAGGAAGCAAGACTCCCGGTGAAGCCCAACACCTTATAAAAGAGATGGCTATGAATAGCTATCAATGGAACACACGAGACCGAAAGAAGGTGATCAGAATTCATGAAGTTGATGCAGTTACATCCTTGGCGGCACAGGTGGAATCACTGAGTAAGAAGTTGGATGTTCTAACTTCACCAAGAGTTGCGGCCATCACTACTTGTAACGGTTGTGGGGGAGGACACGCTTCGAGTGATTGTCCGATTGATATTGGAGGCACTAGTACGGTGGAACAGGCTGATTTTGTGGGCAATGCTTATAGAGGACAAGGCCAAGGCAACCCATACAGTGGTACTTACAATCCGGGGTGGAGGAATCACCCGAATTTTTCATGGAGCAATCTAGGGTAGTCGTAACAAAAGAACAAGACACCACCGGGATTTCAAAGTCAATAAGCACTGAACCTAGAAAGCCGAGTAACTGGGTTAGAAGGAAAGATGACCGATCTAGAGAAAGGCCTCACAAGGTTCATTTCTTCGTCGAATCAAGATTTCAATCGGTGGAAGCTACACTTCGCAATCACACCACCTCCCTACACAATCTGGAAAATCAAGTGGGGCAAATTGCGAAGACATTGGCAGAAAGACCTCAAGGTAGTTTGCCTAGTAATTCGGAGACCAATTCGAGAGAGCAATTGAAGGTAATTACCTTGAGAAGTTGGAAAGAGGTCGAGAGAAATCTCCCTCTTGAGAAAACAAAAGAAACACTCGAAGTTGATGAAGTAGGGGTCGAAGCAACAAAGGAGAAAGAGGTGGCACCACCACCCTACAATACGAGGATCCCCTACCTTTCAAGGTTGAAGAATGACCAAGACAATGAGCAATTCAAGAAATTTCTGGGAATGTTCAAACAGTTGCACATCAACATACCGTTCGAGGAAGCATTGGCCCAAATGCTCAAGTACGCAAAGTTCTTGAAGGACCTCTTGACCAACAAGAGGAAATTGGAGGAGATTGCATCTGTGATGCCAATTGCTCGGCCGTATTGCAAAAGAACATGGCAAGCAAGAGAAAAGATCCCAGAAGTTTCATAATACCATGCAACATTGGAAACTTGGGTGAAGAGATGGCATTGGCCGAGTCGGGGGCAAGCATCAATGTCAAGCCCTACACTTTCTTCCAAAAGCTAGGCTTGGGAGAGCCTAGACCCACTCGGATGACACTTCAACTTGCGGATCGATCAGGGAGGCATCCGAGGGGAATTGTGGAAGACGTGTTGGTGAAAGTCGACAAATACATATTTCCTGTTGACTTCGTGGTGTTAGATGTCGATGAGGATATCGAGGTTCCATTGATCCTTGGAAGGTCATTCTTGCGCACTTCCAAAGCGTTGATTGACATGGACGGCGGGGAGCTCACATTGCGAGTGGGAGAAGACAAGCTTACATACCGCCTCGCCGAAGCCATGAGACACTCTCTCAACTTTGTTGATACTTTATATTTTCTTGACACCACCGATGAACTAATTGATGATTATGTGCAGGAAATGTTAAACCCAGATCTATATGAAGGGTGGCCGGACCAAGACGAGGAGATCAAAGAAGAAGAAGTACTTTCTCTTGGTCTAGTCAAGACAGACAACAAGATGGAGACGAAGTGTATGAAGAAGATGCTTTAGAGGATGAAGAGGTCGAAAAGACGCCACAAGAAGAACCCCAACAAAAAGGGGGATGAGCATTTACGGAGTAAGGGTGTTTCACCCTTTTGTGGTAACAAATTCGACAACTCTCCCTCTACTTACAAAGGTTATGTAATACATGCTTTCAGGTTGTAGGGAAGAGCGCAACCTCCATTCATGAATTTCCGTAAGGTAAGGCAGGTACGTCAAGCTAAGTGACGTTAGACAAGCGCTTCTTGGGAGGCAACCCAAGGTTTTACAGATTTCTAGGATCTAGTTTAGTTTTAGCATGAATAAAAGTCTTAGAGTTGGTGTCCTAAGTTTTTAATGCATGTGCTGCGATATTTTTTATGGATTGTGATGTTTTCATGTGCCTAAGCGAAAATTGATGAAGTTTGAGTCGGTTGAGATGTTTTCCATAGTATCTGGTCGTGTTTTGATGGTTTTCATAGGCTCCAAGCATCGTATTTGTGTTTTTGAATTTTTCTGTGAGTTTGTGAATTTTTCTAAGTAAACCAGAGAAAACACACGGCCGTGTGGAATTAACACACGGGCGTGTGTTAACAATTAGGGCTCAACCAGAGAAGACACAGAGGCGTGTTCATGCCCTTGTCAACAACCTCAAAAGGGGCACACGGCCGTGTGGATTTTTGCAGAACTTAAGCTCTTGGTCGAGAGAGTCCACAGGGGCATGTGGGTGCCCCTGTGAGTGCCCATGTGTTAAGGCACACGGCCGTGTGAAAACCTGCAGAGAGTGCCCATGTGTGGCTGCCCCTGTGGAGAGCTTGTGAAAGGTACACGGCCGGGTGGATCCTTCACACGGCCGTGTGGAACACTTAGGGTTTCTCAGGTTGATCCAGAGAAGTCACAGGGGCGTGTGAGAGACCCTGTGATCGGCCTTGTGTTCTTGGCCAGGTCGGGCACACGGCCGTGTGAAAATTTCTCAGAGACCTTTTGTGTTTCACGTAAAACCACAGGGGCGTGTGGGTGCCCCTGTGGAACTCCCCTGTGAAGGCGCACGGCCGTGTGGGGTCTCACACGGCCGTGTGGGGTATTCCAGAGTGAAACCAGAGTGCACACATGGGCATGTGCTGGCCCCTGTGAACCCTAATTTCAGAGGCACACGGCCGTGTGGAAATTGCACACGGCCATGTTGATTTCCAGAACTTCAAAAGCCACACATTTTCTTTTAGATTTCTGACACGACCTTTTGCGTGTGTACCGCAAGTGCACGGCCTTGTCGAAGTAATAAAATTACCCCGGTGAGTGGGTAGTCGAATCCACAGGGAATAGGGATTAAAAATACGAGAAATTGCTATTCAGTCGTACGATATATGAGAAAACAATAATCGGAGTGATAAGTGGATTTATGGAAATTAGAATAAAAGCAAGGGAAATGAATAGAAAGATGAAAGAAAGAAAAGTGCAAGTAAAGAGTAAAAGAGAGAGACTAGCAATGAATGAAAATAAGGTATCCGGACAAGTTACCTCTAGGATTTATGCTTCTAGTGCAAGACTATGCTATTATACTTTCCTATTGATGTTAATTGAGTCGAGGAAAATCCTTAAACACACGGTCCCAAACCTAAGGTCAACCGTGACTAACCCCAACACTATGTCCCGGCAATAGGATTCACGTCAACCCTTCACTCTGTTGATTGCTCAACTAAGCCCCAGGGGAGTATTTCTACCTAAGCCTAACACTACGTGGAATTGCTTTAAGTTCTAGGGACTCCTAGTGATAAAACCGGTTCCTATGTGTAGTAGTTCTAACCTTTTGGTCCAGGTGGAAGAACCCTAGTCTAAATTAAGCCCCAGTGCATAGGATTTACGTCACCCCAAAGCCTTGGGGGAGTATGTCTACCTAGCACTTCACTCTATTTCGACCGCTAATAAATCAAGGAATCGGAGGTAGGGAGAAATCACATAGGAAGGGAAAGGGGTACGGTGCTACCTCACAACTCTCCCTCTCAACCCTCTTCAATTTTAAGTAGTCTAATCCTATAGAAGTTGTCACACCTCCAAAGGATAACCTAGATTGTTCTCAATCCTTAGTGTTACGGCTAAGAGAAGACAATAGCAAAAGATAATTAAAATCAAAACTCGAATTTATTCATCAAAATTGGGAAAAACATAATAACATTGTCATTGAAACATAATTATCCTAGAGTTTTACAAGTCCGAATACCCACGAGGGGTTTAGCTCCTCATGGAGCTATACATGTTCATCAATTTATGAAAGAAAGCACAAACTAAAGACATCAATGAAAACCCCCTCGCGTATGGTGTGGCCGTTGTCTTGTGCGGCCGTCGAACGTCGGTGACGATGCCGATGGCGCGCTCCAATCCTCTACAAAATCCTCTCTGAAACCCTAGCCGCACCCTCAAGAAGTTGAGAAGAAAGATTGGTCAAAAGATGCCCAAAAAGTCTCCAAATCGGGCTTTAAATAGGCTGAGTGCGGCTTTAATTTTGAACTTATCGGGGCTTCACACGGCCGTGTGGAATTTCCACACGCCCGTGTGAATCTTCTGTCTTTCCTGAAAAATTACTTCACACGCCCGTGTGGATCCTCTGGTGCTGCTGCTACTGCTAGGACTGGTGGATCTGATGCTGATGGAGATGGAGGTGGAGTCGGTGAAGGGACTCGTCGAGGTCGCACCACTGATCGCTCGAACAACTGTATCACTGTGGCAAGCTGTGCCGATAGCTGAGCGAACTGCGATGCCTGAGTGGCCCTCAACTCGGCAAACCCTGCTGCCTGTGCGGCCCTCATCTCGGCAATCTGCAGAAATCCACACGGCCGTGTGTTAATTCCACACGCCCGTGTGGATCATCGGGCGGACAGAGCATCACGGCCGTGGGAGTTAAAATCTTCGATTCCCATTCTAATTCGTTCTAGATTCATTTTAAATACATTCGCATACATTATGGGCATTAAAAACAAGCGAAATAATCCAAAAGAACGAATCCAATCAAGAAGAATCAAAGAAAGTAGGCTTGAAGTTCTTACCGACGGAGTGGATGAAGAATTACTTAGAATTGGCTGGAAAAAACTCCAATAAAACCTCAAAAATCCTCTAAGACGGTCGGGAAACTAGTAGAGAGGGTAATAGAGAAGTTTAGAGTGGAAGAATCAAGAGGCACGAGTGAACTATAAATGAAAACGCGCGGCTTTTGAAGTTCTGGAAATTCACACGACCGTGTGAACATGTTACACGGCCGTGTGCCTCTGAAATTAGGGTTCACAGGGGCCAACACACGCCCCTGTGCGCACTCTGTTCACTCTCTGGACTACCTTACACGGCCGTGTGTTAATTCCACACGGCCGTGTGCCTTCACAGGGGTTCTCACAGGGGCTGGTCCACGCCCCTGTGGATTCACGGGAAAATTCAGAAGGCCTCTATCATATTTCACACGGCCGTGTGTTAATTGCACATGACCGTGTGCCCAACCTGGCCAAGAACACAAGGCCAGCCATAGGGGCACCCACACGCCCCTATGGCTTCTCTGGTTCATCCCGAGAATTGCTAAGTAGTCCACACGGCCGTGTGAAAACTCCACACGGCCGGGTGCCATTCACCAGTCCTCTCACAGGGGCAGCCACACGCCCCTGTGAATTCTCGGGAGAAAGAGGGGTTATGCAGAGTATTCACACGGCCGTGTGTTAATTCCACACGGCCGTGTGCCATAGCACAAGGTTTCTCACAGGGGCACCCACACGCCCCTGTGGACTCTCTGGGATGAGAGTATAAGTTCTGCAAAAATCCACACGGCCGTGTGTTAATTCCACACGGGCGTGTGCCCCTTCTGGAGTTTTTCACAGGGGCAAGGTCACGCCCCTATGGCTTCACTGGTTGAGCCCTGATGGTAACACACGGCCGTGTGTTAATTCCACACGGCCGTGTGTTTTCTCTGGTTTAATTAGAAAATTTTACAGACTTCTCAGAAAAATTCAGAAACTCTTGTACAACACTTAAAACCTGTAAAAAATCATGAAAACACGACCAGAGACCACAAAAAACACACTCAACCGACTTAAACTTCTTCAATTATCATTAAGGCACACGTAATTCATCAAAAACCCACAAGAAAATCGCAGCGTAAGCACATGAAAAATTCAGGACACCAAAACCAAGACTTTTATTCAATCTAAAGCTAAACTAGGTCCTAGAAAAACTGTAAAACCTTGGGTTGCCTCCCAAGAAGCGCTTGTTTAACGTCACTTAGCTTGACGTACCTTTCTTACCTTATGGAGGTTCATGAATGAAGTTTGCCCTCTTCCCTACAACCTGAAAGCATGCATTACATAACCTTTGTAGAGCAGAGGGGGAGTTGTCGAATTTGTTACCACCAAAAGGCGAATCACCCCTATTCCTTGAATGTTCATTCCCCTTGTTGTTGGGGTTCTTCTTGTGGCGTCTTTTCGACCTCTTCATCCTCCGAAGCATCTTCTTCATACGCTCCGTTTCTTGCTTGAAGTCGCCCTTGACTAGACCAATGGAGAGTATTTCTTCTTCAATCTCCAAGTCTTGTTCCGGCCAACCTTCATATGGATCTGGGTTCATCATTTCCTGCACATAATCATCTATTAGTTCATCGGTGGTGTCAAGGAAATATAAGGTATCATCAAAATCAAGAGAGTGTCTCATGGCTTCGGCGAGGCGGTATGTAAGTTTGTCTTCTCCCACTCGCAATGTGAGCTCCCCACCGTCCATGTCAATCAAGGCCTTGGAAGTGCGCAAGAATGGTCTTCCAAGGATCAATGGAACCTCGACATCCTCATCGACATCCAACACCACGAAGTCAACAGGAAATATGTATTTGTCGACTTTCACCAACACATCTTCCACAATCCCCCTCGGATGCCTCACCGATCGGTCCGCGAGTTGAAGTGTCATCCGAGTGGGTCTTGGCTCGCCCAGGCCTAGCTTTTGGAAGAGTGTGTAGGGCATGACATTGATACTTGCCCCCGAGTCGGCGAATGCCATCTCTTCACCCATGTTGCCGATGTTACATGGTATTATGAAACTCCCGGGATCTTTTCTTTTGCTCGGCATGTTCTTTTGCAATACGGCCGAGCAATTGGCATCAAGGATTACAGATGCACTCTCCTCCAATTTCCTCTAGTTGGTCAAGAGGTCCTTCAAGAACTTCGTGTACTTAGGCATTTGGGCCAATGCCTCCGCGAATGGGATGTTGATGTGCAATTGCTTGAAAATACCCAGAAATTTCTTGTATTGTTCGTTGTCTTGATCATTCTTCAATCTTGAAGGGTAGGGAATCCTCGGCTTGTACGGTGGGGGTGCCACCTCTTTTTCCTTTGTTACTTCTCCGGCTACCTCTTCAAGTTCGGGTGATTCTCTCTTCTCTAAAGGGAGATTTCTCTCGACCTCTTTCCCACTCCTCAAGGTGATTGCCTTTAGTTGCTCCCTTGGATTAATCTCTGTATTGCTGGGCAAACTCCCTTGAGGTCTTTCCGCCAATGTCTTCGCAATTTGCCACACTTGATTCTCCAAATTGTGTAAGGAGGCGGTGTGATTGCGAAGTGTAGCTTCCACCGACTGAAATCTAGGATCCGATGAAGAAACAAACCGTGTGAGAGCTCTTTCTAGATCGGTCATCTTCCCTTCTAACCCTGTCACTCGGCTTTCTAAATTCGGTGCTTGTTGACCTTGAAATCCCGGTGGTGCATTATTCTTTTGTTGTGACTGCCCTTGATTGCTCCAAGAGAAATTTGGGTGGTTCTTCCACCCCGGATTGTATATTCCGCTGTACGGGTTGCCTTGGCCTTGTCCTCTATAATTATTTCCCACAAAATCAGCCTGCTCCACCGTACTAGCGCCCCCAATAGCAATCGGACAATCACTTGAAGCATGACCTCCCCCACAACCGTTACACGTAGTGATGGCCGCAACTCTTGGTGAAGTTAGAGCATCCAACTTCTTACTCAATGACTCTACTTGTGCCGCCAAAGATGTAACTGCATCAACCTCATGAATTCCGGGCACCTTCTTTCGGTCCCTTGTATTCCATTGATAGCTATTCATCGCCATCTCTTCAATAAGGTGCCGGGCTTCATCAGGAGTCTTGCTTCCTAGAGTCCCTCCTGCCGCCGCATCTAAAAGTTGCTTAGTGCTTGGATTCAACCCGTTGTAGAAGGTATGAATAATCATCCACTCGGGGAATCCATGTTGCGGGAACTTTCGGAGGAGCTCCTTGAACCTATCCCATGTCTCGAATAGAGACTCCAATTCCACTTGCATGAAGGATGAGATTTCATTCCGGAGCCTAGCCGATTTTCTCGGAGGGAAATACCTAGCCAAGAACGCCTCGACCATCTCCTCCCATGTAGTAATAGATGCTCTCGGTAGTGAATGTAACCAATGTCTTGCTTTGCCCTTCAATGAAAATGGGAAGGCTCTCAACCTGATTGCGTCGTCCGTTACTCCATTGATCTTCAACATGTCGCACACTTCAAGAAAGTTCTCTAGATGGTTGTTGGGATCTTCATCAGCCAACCCATTAAACTGTGCGGACTGTTGCAACATTTGAATGAACCACGGCTTCAACTCAAAGTTATTTGCGGTAATTGGGGGCCTCACAATGCTTGATTGGGTCCCCATTACTGCGGGTCTAGCAAAATCGGCCAATGTCCTTTGTTGTTCGTTATGTTCTGCCATAGCTTCCGACCCTTCTGAATCTATGCTGGCTTGCTTGGATTGTTCTTCCACAGGCTCTTTCCCTTTACGGTGCGTTCTCCTACCAATGTCCGGGTCTCCTTCAACGAGAATCGAAGGGTTCCCGCGGGTCATAACCTGAAGCCAACACGAACAAAAGAAAAATAAGAATGATGATAGTCAAAGAAAGTATGAAATAGATAACGAAGTGAATGACTAGAGTAGCAAAAACAAGTATAAAAAATACGCATATTACCCGGCAACGGCGCCAAAAACTTGACACGACCTTTTGCGTGTGTACCGCAAGTGCACGGCCTTGTCGAAGTAATAAAATTACCCCGGTGAGTGGGTAGTCGAATCCACAGGGAATAGGGATTAAAAATACGAGAAATTGCTATTCAGTCGTACGATATATGAGAAAACAATAATCGGAGTGATAAGTGGATTTATGGAAATTAGAATAAAAGCAAGGGAAATGAATAGAAAGATGAAAGAATGAAAAGTGCAAGTAAAGAGTAAAAGAGAGAGACTAGCAAAGAATGAAAATAGGGTATCCGGACAAGTTACCTCTAGGATTTATGCTTCTAGTACAAGACTATGCTATTATACTTTCTTATTGATGTTAATTGAGTCGAGGAAAATCCTTAAACACAAGGTCCCAAACCTAAGGTCAACCGTGACTAACCCCAACACTATGTCCCGGCAATAGGATTCACGTCAACCCTTCACTCTGTTGATTGCTCAACTAAGCCCCAGGGGAGTATTTCTACCTAAGCCTAACACTACGTGGAATTGCTTTAAGTTCTAGGGACTCCTAGTGATAAAACCGGTTCCTATGTGTAGTAGTTCTAACCCTTTGGTCAAGGTGGAAGAACCCTAGTCTAAATTAAGCCCTAGTGCATAGGATTCACGTCACCTCAAAGCCTTGGGGGAGTATGTCTACCTAGCACTTCACTCTATTTCGACCGCTAATAAATCAAGGAATCGGAGGTAGAGAGAAATCACATCGGAAGGGAAAGGGGTACGATGCTACCTCACAACCCTCCCTCTCAACCCTCTTCAATTTTAAGTAGTCTGATCCTATAGGAGTTGTCACACCTCCAAAGGATAACCTAGATTGTTCTCAATCCTTAGTATCACGGCTAAGAGAAGACAATAGCAAAAGATATTTAAAATCAAAACTCGAATTTATTCATCAAAATTGGGAAAAGCATAATAACATTGTCATAGAAACATAATTATCCTAGAGTTTTACAAGTCCGAATACCCATGAGGGGTTTAGCTCGTCATGGAGCTATACATGTTCATCAATTTATGAAAGAAAGCACAAACTAAAGACATCAATGAAAACCCCCTCGCGTATGGTGTGGCCGTGGTCTTGTGCGGCCGTCGAACGTCGGTGACGATGCCGATGGCGCGCTCCAATCCTCCACAAAATCCTCTCCGAAACCTTAGCCGTACCCTCAAGAAGTTGAGAAGAAAGATAGGTTAAAAGATGCCCAAAAAGTCTCCAAATCGGGCTTTAAATAGGCTGAGTGCGGCTTTAATTTTGAACTTATCGGGGCTTCACACGGCCGTGTGGAATTTCCACACGCCCGTGTGAAGCTTCTGTCTTTCCTGAAAAATTACTTCATACGCCCGTGTGAAGTCTCTGGCTTGCTGGAAAATATTTCACACGACCATGTGTTAATTCCACACGCCCGTATGAACTCTCTGGACTCCCGATCTTCGGCAGAAAATGCACAGTAACTTGCTACAATGAATTGCTACAGTAACAAGCTACATTGTTGCTACAGTACTTGCCGAAATGCTTCCGAATACGTTGTTCTTCACCGAGGCCATTGAATTGGGCACACAATCAATGGTAGATCGTGTCGATTGCTTCAAGTCTTCTCTTTGGTAGAGTTCTCCTAAGCTACACAAGTCGGACTTGTTGTGAATGCGACTGCCTTTGTGCCCCTCCAAAAGGAGGTTGGCACACACTCACAAGTCCGGGCTTGTGCCTTATCCTTGTTTGGTCCGAAAACTCCCCAACAACGGCGAACACGATCTAATTTCGTTCCTATTCTCCAAATTAGCTCCATAAACCTACAATGCGCAAAAGTAAACAAATGCACACTATTTAGTGATAAAATCTGATTAAATTAATGCTTATTGCGAGATAATAATGCTTCGCATCATTACAACACGAGCACTCATCAATTTCATTCGTACCTCTTTTGTTTCCACTCCAAAACAATCTCTGACCCTCTCTTTTGTTTCTCCGATCATCTCTGAGCTTTTTAGAGGTTTTATTTGAGGATTTCCGGCCGATTTCACAACTCTATTCATCCACACCGTCGGTAAGAACTTCAACCCCTTTTCTTCGATAATTCTTGATTTAATTCGTTCCTTTCAGTTAATTCGCTTGGGTTGAATGATTACAATGTATGCGAACATGTTTACAATGCATTTAGAACAAAATTTGATGTAAAGTTCAAATTTTGGCCTCCACTGCCGTGGAGCTCTGTCCGCCAGAAGCTCCACACGGGCGTGTGGATTTCTGCAGATTGTGTTCTTGAACTGTTTTTAACTTTCTTCTTTTGTAACTTTGCAGATATGGCTTCTAGGTCTAGGAAATAGGCAGGGAAGCGACCCCGTGAGCCCACCCCACCCCCCCGAGGAGGTAGATTTTCTGTTACCTGAGCATCGGGAGCGGTACAAGCGACTCTCGACACTCCACTTTGGACAGATACGTTATTTAGACTTGAGCACAGTCAGGGAGATACAAGGGGGGGGGGGGGGGGGGGGGGGGAAAGCATCGCAGATGAGATCGAAGAGATGCTCGCTGTCGGTATTTGGGGCCGTCTATTATCCATTTGAGAGCCAGCTATCAGATCACTCACACTTGAGGTTCTTTCATCCTTCGAGTTCGACTGATGGAACGACAGCTTTACAGATACTGATTCCATTCAGTTCCGTGCACTCGGTCGACAATTCACTTTGAGTGTGACACAGTTTTCGATCGGGATGGGCCTCTATGACGAGGCATTCACTGAGACAGAGGAGTACGCGCTGCTACCTACAGACTATCCGGGTACTCTGACCCCCCAGCGCGCGTACAATAGATTGTGTGGTCAGGGACAGTACGAGCCAGGGGTGTCCAAGGCCACATGCTTGACTAGGGCTTCATACAGGTGCATCCATGCCATTCTGAGCCGATCAGTGAGCGGCATGGGAGACAATACCGGGGTCCTGAGCCGCCAGGAGCTCCTGTATTTGCATTCGATGGTTGAGAGTGAGCCACTCCACCTGGGGAACATCTTAGCAGAGTATATCCGCCATCAGAGCCAGTACCCCAGGGTCAGAGTTATCTTCGCAGGCCCATACATTACTCAATTGATTATCGGCTTGGGGCTAAGAGATGGGGTTCGGGGAGCCAAGAAGACGACAGTACCAGCTCCCCTGAGTACAGAGACGCTGAGGATGATGGGGATGATCCTCAAAGCGGGACCAGGAGCCTACACATGGATCATTCCCTAGTCAGATCAGGCCGAGGGGTCACAGGCAGCATTAGAGCCACCTCCAGGGCAGGCAGAGGCCGAGGTACCACCCACAGCACCTGAGCCACCTCCAGTGCGTATCTTCTCTCCATCTCAAGGCCAGGACAGATTCGAGCGCCTCGAGAGTGCTGTGGGTGTACTATAGACAGAGGTGGCCGAGCTGAGAGCCACCCAGACCACACAGCACGCAGAGACGATGGCACGGCTGGATACTATACAGTGATTACTTGAGTAGGCCGTATCATCACCATTTGTGGTCCAGCCTCGGGCCTCTACTCCACCACTTTCACCAGCTCCATCAGCAGCCGATCCACCCACACCAGTAGAGCCTACAGCAGCACCAGAGGCTACTCCACAGGACACCGACGCTGAGGCGTCGTAGTTTTATTTTTATTTTACTTCAGTTGTACTTTTTCTTTTATATTTTGGACTTGTAGTACTCAGAAAGGATCTTCCTTCTGAGTTTATCTTTATTTTTCTTTATTTTGTCTCGAGTTGTATTTCATTTTTATATCTTTATATACTCGAGCTTTATTTTGGTTTTTCTTGAGCGTTACTGAATACCTTGTGTGTGTGTGTGTGTGTGTGTGTGTGTGTGCGCGCAGATGGTCTTGGATGTAAGGAATTTAAGGAACAGTCATAGGCACGGTCATGGAGCCGTGTGTGCTTCACAACCCATTAAGAATCAACTCTCAATACACCTAGCTCCATCAAACACAACACTTGGAGTTCAGGGGAGTAATGTTTCAATTGCCTACTTCCACACTAACTGTTTTACACTTCTTCACTTTTATTGTGCTTGCATGCGTAGATTGGGGACAATGTACATCTTAAGTGTATGTGTGTGTGGGGAGAGGGGGGAGGGGGGTTCACTTTGCACACACCTTTATTGGTGCATTCAATTGCTTATGCTCATGTAGCCTATGGCGGTTCACCTTAGTTGCAACATTAGTATTCTTAGAGTTTAGGAGAATTTTTAACATTGTATCCTATCATGCTCTAGTTTTTACTTGAAGTTTTAGGGAATTTTGGCTCGATTACCTTATATTGCACAACTTACTCTTGGAATCTTTTGGAAACTCAATCTTGAAGTTTTTAAGGACAAGTTTATCATCGTTCTTAGTTTTACTTTGGAAAATGCATTTGGGGTGGAAAGAGCTACCACCCATGAAGTATGTAGCTA
This sequence comes from Dioscorea alata, assembly GCA_020875875.1. Classification (NCBI taxonomy): domain Eukaryota; kingdom Viridiplantae; phylum Streptophyta; class Magnoliopsida; order Dioscoreales; family Dioscoreaceae; genus Dioscorea; species Dioscorea alata. The sequence continues at coordinate 7,314,679 of CM037017.1, read as the reverse complement.
CTCTCATAAGTCGGATACAAGTTATGCCCTAATGAGAGAAAGATCTATCTCATGGGATGCGTGAAAGCTACTACCCCGGTAGAAAGAGCTACCTCCTCAAAAGAGTGAAAGCCACCTTTGGCGGCCGCCTAGGAAAGGGCTACCTTCGAGGTTGTGTGAAGCTACTACTTCCTTTTTCTTTATTTTTGTATATAAATAAGTCCTTGTTAACAAGAGTTTGAGGAGTACTCGTTGGGTTGTCTTGAGTGAGTTCACACACACTTACACATTTTCGAGTCGATTGACCTTTTTGATTCATGTTTTCAGCTAAAGCAATGATATCCTTATGCGATGTTTTGATTTCCCCTTACTTGTAGAATGCTTCTTTTGCATACTCTTGGTGAACCTAAAGACAAGCAAAAGCTTAAGGGGGGGGGGGGGGGGTTTAATAAGTGCTCGTGTTATAGTAATGCAAAGCGTTATTATCTTGCAATGAGCATTGATTTAATCAAATTTTATCAGTAAAAAGTGTGCATTTGTTTACTTTTGTGCATTGTAGGATTGTGAAGATAAATTGGAGAAAAGGAACGAAGTTAGATCGTGTTTGCCATTGTTGGGGAGATTCTCGCACTAAGCAAGGAGCAAGGCATGGGCATAGACTTGTGAGTGTGTGCCAACCTCCTTTGGAGGGGCACAAAAGCAGTCACATTCACAATAAGTCTAGCTCGTGCTAACAAGGAGAATTTCACCAATTAAGAGATCTGAAGCAATCGGCATGATCTACCGTTGATTGTGTGCCCAATTCAACGGCCTCGAGGAAGAACGACGAATTTTGGAGCGTTTCGGTGAGTTACTGTAGCACAAATGTAGCAAGCTACTGTAGCTAAACACTGTAGCAGGTTACTGTTTATTTTTGGCTGAAATTCAGAAAACCAGAGAGTTCACACGGGCATGTGGAAATTCCACACGGCCTTTTGAAATCGCGATAAGTTAAATTTTAAAGCCGTGACTCAACATTATAAAAGCCCGTTTTGGAGACTGTTTTGGGATCTTTTTGGCTCTTCTTTGCCTTAACTTCTGGAGAGGCGAGGATAGGGTTTGGAGAGGACTTCTTGAAGGTTTGAAGAGCATCATCGGCGTCGACATCAACGTCCGACAGCGGCACAAGACCACGGCCACATCGCACACAAGGGGGTTTTTCATCTATGCATTCAAATTGTGTTCTTATTATTATTTTCATGAATTTGTATAGCTCCATGAGGAGCTAAACCCCTTGTGGGTATTCGGACATGTAAAACCCTAGGATTATTATGTTTCTATGACATTGCTATTATGCTTTTCCATTATTGAGGAATAAATTCGAGTTTCAATTTTAATTATCTTTTGCAATTGTTTTCCCTTAGCCGTGACACTAGGGTTTAGAATAATCTAGGTTACCCTTTGGAGGTGTGACAACTCCTATAAGGTTAGACTGCTTAAAATTGAAGAGGGTTGAGAGGGTGAGTCGTTAGGTAGCGAAGCGTCCCCTTTCCCCTCGGGTGTGATTTCTCCCTACCTCCGTTTTCTTTGATTTCCTAGCAATTGAAGTAGAGTCAAGTACTAAGAGATGCACTCCCTTGCGAAGGGTTGAGTGAATCCTAAGACTGGGGCTTAACTTAGATTAGGGTTCTTCCACCTGGACCAAAGGGTTAGAACTACACATAGGAACAAATTTTATCACTAGGAATCCCTAGAGCTTAAAGCAATCCCATGTATTGTTAGGCTTAGGTAGAAATACTTCCCTGGGGCTTAGTTGCGTGAGCGACAGAGTGAAGGGTTAACGTGAATCCTAATACTGGGACATAGTGTTGGGGTTAGTCACGGTTGACCGTGAGTTTTAGGATATCCTCGACTCAATTAACATCAATAGGAAAGTATAATAGCATAGTCTTGCACTAGAAGCATAAGTCCTAGAGGTAGTTTGTCCGGATACCCCATCTTTTCCCATTGCTAGTCCTACTCTTTTACTCTTACTTGCACTCTCTTGTCTTCCACACTTCTCTTTTAATTCTTGATTTTACCGATTATTTTCGCACTCACTCACCAATTTCTTTCCATACAACGTGATAGCTAAATAGTGAAATCTTGTATCTTAAGTACCTATTCCTTGTGGATTCGACTATCCACTCACCGGGGTATTTTATTACTTCGATAACCCGTGCACTTTCGGGCCCCTATCAAAGATCATGTTTGCCGTTGCCGGGGAATAGGCATATTTCATATATTTGTTTTTCGCTATTTTAGCTATTTCACTTCACTTTCTATTTCACACTTCTTAATCTATCATTGTTCTTATTTTTCCTTTTTTCTTTGCTTTGGCTTCAGGTTATGACCCACGGGAACCCTTCAATTCTTGTTGAAGGAGACCTAGATATTGGTAGAAGAACTCATCGTAAGGGAAAGGAACTTGTATAAAAATCTTCAAATCAAGCCGAAGTTGATAGAGAAGGGTCAGAAGCAATGGCAGAACAGAATGAACAACAAAGGACATTGTCCGATTTTGCTAGACCCGCGGTGATGGGGATCCAATCAAGCATTGTGAGGTCATCATTCATTCAAATGTTGCAACAGTCCCCACAATTTAATGGGTTGGCCGATGAAGATCCAAATAACCACATAGAGAACTTCCTTAAAGTGTGCGACATGTTGAAGATTAATGGAGTAACGGATGACGCAATTCGTTTAAGAGCCTTCCCATTTTCATTGAAGGGAAAGCAAGGCATTGGTTACATTCATTACCGAGAGCGTCCATCACTACGTGGGAGGAGATGGCTGAGGCATTTTTGGCTTGGTATTTCCCTCCGGGAAAATCAGCGAAGCTCCGGAATGAGATCTCATTCTTCATGCAAATGGAATTGGAGTCTCTATTTGAGACATGGGATAGGTTCAAGGAGCTCCTTCGGAAATGCTCACAACATGGGTTCCCCGAATGGATGATCATTCACACATTCTACAACGAGTTAAATCCAAGTACCAAGCAACTGTTAGACGCAGCAGCAGGAGGAACTCTAGGAAGCAAGACTCCTAGTGAAGCCCGACACCTTATAGAAGAGATGGCTATGAATAGCTATCAATGGAACACACGAGACCGAAAGAAGGTGGCCGGAATTCATGAAGTTGATGCAGTTGCATCCTTGGCGGCACAGGTGGAATCACTGAGTAAGAAGTTGGATGTTCTAACTTCACCAAGAGTTGCGGCCATCACTACTTGTAACGGTTGTCGGGGAGGACACGCTTCGAGTGATTGCCTGATTGCAATTGGAGGCACTAGTACGGTGGAACAGGCTGATTTTGTGGGCAATGGTTATAGAGGACAAGGTGGGTCCAGACAAACGTTAACGTACAATGTTAATGATTTTGTGGGGGAGGACACAAAAATGTCAGTCCAGATAAACGTTAACGTACAATGTGAAATTATAACACACATTGTTGTTGATTTATTATCTTCTATCATTCGTGCGATGACAACATGGGTCCTAACGACGCTTGCTTGGTCCTTATATCACTTGGCTTATATGAGGGGTTGAACTATTCAATCACTGCCTTGGTATACGTCGTGTAGGGGGCATGCATCTGCTTGGGGTCACCACGCTCCAAGCGATGTGCATGATAAAGCGACAGGACACACCTCACAAAGTGTAGTTCCTTAAGGTCCACGGGTTTGACTCTGAGTTTTTGAACGATGAGTAGTCTATACTGGAGACCACTTGCATTGCAGTTCCTTTGATTCCGGCTACTGCTCCTATTGTTGCTGTTACTATTTCTCCTCCTCTCCCGACTACTACACTGACTTTATCGGCTTTATCAGCTCTTCAGAAGTGCCTAGCCCGCCTTGAGGAGAGTCAAGTGAGGATTGAGGGTCTACTTCGACAAATCCTGGTGCATTTACAGCGCAAGACCCCTTATCCACTCCGGTGCCTACTTCACTGATAGCATCAACTCTAGTATTATCGAAGTCTCCTCCTACTTCATCGACATCACCCGTCCTCCACCGATCCTACATAGAGCTAGACTTTCCATGCCAATTTTTGCAGTTTTGATCTTTTCATTTACAACTTTTGTACTTTTCATTTTCAGTTGTACATTGTACATTTTATTACAGCAAGGGATATTTACCATACTACTTCTATACTCATTTTGATCAAAGTGGAGTTTATTTTACAGTATTTTACTTTATTTTTATATTTAATTACTTTACTTATGTCTCCATTAGGGTTTGAGATGATCAGGTGTTATTTTGGACTACATAATTCAGAGCCTGGATAAGGTTAACTTTATCATCCTCATCGGTCCAACTAAAAAAATAGGGGAGTACTAGTAACCATACATTCTTTTATTTTCTTTTATTATTATCTGTGACTACACTTATGCATGCATGAGTACTACATTGGGGACAATGTACATCTTTAAATGTGGGGAAGGAGTATATAATTGTTTTGCAGTGTGCTACATTGTAAATTTGTGAATTTTGTTCTATATTATGCTATATTGTGAAATTATTTTTTTCTTCTAAAAATGGTGCTTGTACTTTATATACATGCTAATGTTGACCTTTGAAGGCATTGCACTTATTTCTTGGAGTTTCTTTGGTCCAGGAACATGATATATGTTAGATAAGCAGTTTTTCTTTGCCTCTCAAGAGTTTGGCTGCTATGTGAGTTTTTGCTCTATCTTGTATCCCTTTTGAGTACACCTTGCACCTTATGTGTGTCTAGTGAGTGATGTTTTATATTAGGAGTTTATTAATTTTACTTGTTTTATCGGTTTAGTAAAATATATTAACAATAGAAAGAGCTACCTCCTTTGTAGTTCATAATCGCTCCTAACAAGTCGAATACAAAAAGTATACCCTAGTTGGAGAAATGGCTGCCTCCTGGAAAGTGTGAAAGCTACTGCTTGTGAAAAGAAAAAAAGTATGTGTTTCTGAATAAGAAACTCTTAAAAAGTTAGGCCAAATAGAACTCTGAATAGTTTTTATAATACGATTTAGACTTTAAGATGGTGGACCAGGTGTTCGACACTTTAGAAAGTATTTTTTGCCATACCGTAGACTATCCTTTATATAAGCATGTTCATACTATTGGTCATTTGATTGTTCCCGTGTATTACTTAAACTCCATATTTAGTTGCTTGAAGTCAAGCACTTATCATATCTTTTATTTTTATCTTCTCTATTTGCTTAAGTATGGGGATATTTGATAAGGGCTAAATAGTTCATATTTTTCGTATCATTTACATTTCATTCATCATGGATTCTGACATGTTTAGCACCTAATTAGTATGAAATTTTATTTTTTTTCTTCATCTAGGCCTTTATTTCTGTTTTAGGGAAAAAGAAGCAAATTCAGGGGTGTGTTGAAGCAAAATAGACCAAGTTGCTAAATCAAAGCTTCACCACGGCTCTCAATGGGTGTGGTGACAAGTTACCACCCTTGTTGTCTACACTTACCACTACCATTATCAAGCTGTGGCAGTGTGGAACCGCTAGAAGTAACACAGAAGCCACAATGGCCTCACAACGGCCGTTGTGAAAACCATAATGGTCATGATCTATCCACACACCGCCTAGAGAGCCATGCCAGGATGTGACTTGGAACCCAAGAAATAACTTACTCACCATGGCCATCACAACACCCATTGTGAGGCCGTGGTGGACTGATCCTATATATACCCTAAATATTTTTAATTGGGGGAGATTCTTTTGTCGAATAAGGTAGGGAAGTAGGAGTTTTGGAGATATGAGAGGCTGGAGATGATTTTCAAGCATATTTTAGTAGATTCCTGCGAGTTTCTCAAGGGTAATTTAACGAACATCGTTAAAGGAGGGAGGGTGAAGGCGTTCGGCGTCATCTTATCAATCGTGGAATCCTCTGACCCTCAAACTTAACAGACCTATTGGAGGCAGTTAGTTTAGAAATTCTTTAAACACTTATCTATTCTTTGGTATTATGGCTCTATCTTGCTTTAATGCTTTATTTTATGATCTATAAGAACCCAATTCGAGAGAAATTGTATGTCTGGGTCCCTCAATTATTTTTTATGAATATTGATTGATAATTCAATAAATCTTTCTAATCTTTTGCGAATCATTGCATGTTTTCTTAATTGATATTCTTGTTAATGTGGATGAGGAAGATATGCCCCCACATTAGGAGACCCATGCTCTGTTAGATCTATGCATGCTCTAAGAGGGTAGATATAACTAGATTTTTGGATTAGGGTTTGATTATATTTTTGGATTATGATTTAATTAGCGCTTCTAGTGGAGTTCTTGAACTTAAGGCAAATATAGGAGGCTGGGGTGGAAGATATTCCATCTTAAGTTCCTAATGTTTAGACTTAGTTGCCAAGAGATTGGGACCAGTAGGCCTTTGAATTCCCCCTGTCCAATACTAAAATATGATTGTCATACTCAACGCCTATCATAAGTAAAAATCAAGATAACTGTCATACAACCACTCAACTCCTTCCAATTATGCTTAACGATTCTCCAATTGTATTGTGTAATAAATTGTAGAAGTAGATTAAAGAAAAACCATAAACGTTTAGGCTATTGATTAAGTAAAAATGAAGTAATAGGAGCCTCTTACCATTCCTGGGAAATACAACCCTCATGTTTACCCACGAGCTATTACTTGACGACCCATACACTTGCGCTATTAACGAACTAATTGTAATATTATTTGCGCACTTGCATGTTTATAGATTTGCATAATTCACACACACCTCAAAGGTCCATCAGTGGCCATAAAAAATCCTTCTTGCAAAACAATAATCTTTTGCAACCAACTCAAATAATTGTCACAACAACTATAAGCTTTTGTGACTGACACTACACCCATTGCAAAAACCATTACTTTTTGTGATCAAGAAAAATATTTGTTGCAAAAATGATAAGTGCCTATATATATATATATATATATATATATATATATATATATATATATATATATATATATATATATATATATATATATATATATATATATATTTTATTATATGTATTTTATACACTTAGCATGTATTTTGTTAAGAATTTATGCTCGTTTTGTGCTTAATCATGTGTTATTTGCTTTGTAAGGCACAGAAAAGCCATAGAGAACACGAGAACATGATTAGGGCGAAAAAAAGGAGAAAACCAGGTTGTACAACACTGTAACATATTTACTGTAGTGGAGTACTGTAACAGATATACGGCAGTTGGATCATTATAGCAATTTCACTATAGCACATGGAGAGTTTTCGAGACAGAAACTGATAAGTGCTTGTGTTATAGTATCGTGAAGCGCTATTATCTTACAATAAGCATATCTTTTATCAGATTTTATCACTAAATTGTGTGCATTTGTGTGCTATTGTGCATTATAGGTTTGTGGGGTTATTTTGAAGAAGAAGAATGAAGTTAGGTCATGTTTGCCATTGTTGGAGAGTTTTCAGACCAAGCAAGGAACAAGGCACGAGCCTAGACTTGTGATTGTGTGCCAACTTCCTTTGGAGGGGCACAAGGGCAGTCACATTCACAATAAGTCTAACTCGTGTAGCTTAGGAGAACTTCACCAAGAAGGAAATTTGAAGCAATCGGCACGATCTACCATTGATTGTGTGCCCAATTTAATGGCCTTGATGAAGAACAACGAATTCGGGAGTGTTTCGGCGAGTTACTGCAGCAGCGTTGTAGTAAGTTAATGTAGCAAAATACTGTAGCAAGCTACTGTTCACTTTCAGTCGAAATTCAAAAAACCAGAGAGTTCACACGGGCGCGTGGAAATTCCACACGGCCACACGGCCGTGTGAAATCCCGATAAGTTCGATTTTAAAGCCGCGACTCAACATTATAAAAGGCCGATTTGGAGACTTTTACACATCTTTTTCCTAATCTTTCTCCCGAACTTCTGGAGAGCACGGCTAGGGTTTCAGAGAGGACTTCGTGGAGGTTCGGAGCACGTCATCGACATCCGGTGGCTGCACAAGACCACGACCACATCATACGCAAGAGGGTTTTCATCGATGCTTTCAATTTGTGCTTTCTTTCATATTTTGATGAATTTGTATAGCTCCATGAGGAGCTAAACCCCTTGTGGGTATTCGGACTCGTAAACCCTAGGATTATTATATTTCTATGACATTGTTATTATGCTTTTCCATTATTGATGAATAAATTCGAGTTTCAATCTTAATTGTTTCTTGTAATTGTTTTCCCTTAACCGTGACACTAGGGTTGAGAACAATTTAGGTTATCCTTTGGAGGTGTGACAACTCCTATACGGTTAGACTACTTAAGATTGAAGAGGGTTGAGAGGGTGAGTCGTGAGGTAGCGGAACATCCCCTTTCCCCTCCGGTGTGATTCTTCCTACCTCCATGTTCCATGAGTTCTTAGCGGTCGAAATAGAGTGAAGTGCTAGGAGAGAAACTCCCCTGGGGCTTAGTTGCGCGAGCAATAGAGTGAAGGGATGAAGTGAATCTTAGTGCTGGGGCTTAATTTAGACTAGGGTTCTTCCACCTGGACCAAAGGGTTAGAACTATACATACGAACAGGATTTATCACTAGGAATCCCTAGAACTTAAAGCAATCCCACGTAGTGTGAGGCTTAGGAAGACAGACTCCCCTAGGGCTTAGTTGACAGGTCAACGAGAGTCAAGGGTCGTAGTGAAAACTTAATGTTGGGGTATAGTGTTGGGGTTAGTCACGGTTGACTTAGGTTTGGGACCGTGTGTTTAAGGACATCCTCAACTCAATTATCATCAATAGGAAAGTATAATAGCATAGTCTTGCGCGCACTAGAAGCATAAGTCCTAGGGGTAGCTTGTCCGGGTACCATATTTCATCCATTGCTAGTCTCTCTCTATTTACTTATTCTTGTACTCTCTTACCTTCCATCTTTCTATTTTATTTCTTGTCTCTTTATATTTGTTTTTATATTCACTCATTGATTCTCTTCATACTCACCGTGCATCGCTTAGCTAAATAGTGAGTACTTGTGTCTTAAATCCCTATTCCCTGTGGATTCGACTACCCACTCACTAGGGTAATTTTATTACTTTGACAAGCCCGTGCACTTGCGGGATACACGCAAGGGGTCGTGTCAGAAACTTTTGCCTAACTCATACGGCCTCCATACTGGTCCTTATCAGACCCGTATGCCCCCTGGTATATAGTTATTTCTCATCATTTGGGCTTTGTATGGTCTTCATATGGCCTCCATACGACCCTTATGGCTTGGAGGGGATAAAAGGAGTTTTCTAGGCCTGGAAAAAAAGTTTGTGGGCCATCATTAAAGCGAAGAAAACCTAGTAATGGCAATGATCTTTCAAGGCGATTTCAAGGGCTTTTGAGGCTTCAAAGCATCATATTTCAAAGGGGAGATCCACCAACAAGGAAGAAAGGATTCTTAGGACCAGGAAGCGACCGTCGGGTAAGGGAAGCGTCATTCGGCGATCCTTGGGAGAGGGAAGCATCATTTGGCCCGATCTATCTTATCTTCATCATCTTTTCATATAGGGAGTGTTATCTATGAACTACTCTTGTATTTTGATCTATATTATTGTTTGCATTTGTTTGATGGCATATTAGACCCCAAGGCCATCATATGACAGTGAACCTTGGGGGGTTCATCATGTATTTTAAATGATTGTTGTTTAATTATATTGCTTGGGTTTGATTTGCAATTTAATCCATTGTGCCTTCATTCTAGAATTACATATGGAGAGATCCGCAAATCTTTTATGAGTTGTACACGTCAATGTGATCTACTAATGTGTATTAGATTTTGAATGGATTAAAAGGGATTGCTTGTGCTAACATGCTGAGAGATTGAATATCGATAGCCCTCCGATTCTTAAAAGTGGACCTAGAGGAGTTTACTCATATTTGAGATTTCCTTGTTCTTAATGCAATCGTAGTAATGTTTATTTGGAAGAGATTCTGATCAACACTCGTATGGGATTAGGGTTCAACCGTCGAGAGATTGGGGTTGATCTAATTTAAAAATCCCTCAGTCCAAATCACCCTTGTATCTTTTGTTCTTCATCCTTGTATCATGATGACCCCTTAAGGGGATCCACATCCTTTGGCCCTTTGCACATCATTGTTGTCTTTTTAACCTCTTTCTTAAATCTTAAATTTGTGTGGCCATCTCTTATTTATTTTCATATATTTAGTTGAGTAGATTTTCTCACTTAAGATGTTGGACTAGAAAGTAGGTGGCAAATGAGTAATAATAGATCTTTAACCCCAAGGAAGCAAAAAAAAAAAAAAAAAAAAAGCTTTTATGACCAAGACATATACTTGTTGCTAAAACTATGGGCTTTTGGGACAACTAAATGCAATCATCATGACAACTATTAGCTTTTGCTACCAACCCAAATAACAACGCAAAAACTATAACTGTTTGCAGCCAACACAAATACTCGTTGCAAACACTATGAACTTTTGTGACCAGCATACATACTTATCGCAAAAACTATGAGTGTTTACTACCAAAATAAATGCATTTTGTTACAAATATTTCATGCTTACTACTTGCAAATTTTATTAAAATATAAATTAATTAGTTTGTAGGTAATTTCTTTTTCCTTAGGGACATATAAGTGAAAAATGATTTTATTTATATTAATAAATATTATCAACAGTAATGGTTACAAAATGGGATCAATTAATAAATATTGAGAATTGAATATTATTTTTCTAATTTGAATATGTTAATAAAAATTATAATTTTAATTAAAAAAATGCTTGCATCAAAGATAAATGTTCAATTAGAAATTTAATTAATAATGGAATAATTACTTAATAAATTAGTTTAATTTAATATATGATTAAAAGTGCAATAAAAAATCCAAGATAAAATAAACAGTTGAATTGTTATATAAATAAAAAAGGAAATCTAATTTCAATTTTATTTAGAGAATGTTATATATTTTGAAAACATTAACAAGTAAATATTTTCTATATATATTAAAAATATTATAATATTTTATGTAATCTATATTAAATAAATTAGAATTAAGTGATTACAGTGAGAAAATATATGATAGTGACCAACTTAGAGAACTTGATTATAATTATTAAAATGATTTTTAGTTATATTTTCAATGATACCTTTAGTTATATAATTAAATATATATAATAAAAAAAGCCCATGTCAAAGTAATGAAGCCATCATAGGCAACCATTTTGTGTCATGATTTGTTTCCACTTAATTGATCAAATTTAATTAGAACTTTATTCCTAATCCATAATTTGGTGACTTGTCGCAGTTTTGATGGACCAATTTTAAATTTAGCCCTTGTCCACATCTATTAACAAGTAATAATATCATACTTAATTAGACTTTTCTTATAAAATTTTATTACATTAGCCAATATATATATATATATAAGTTCTGGAAAACCATAATTTTGTAATTAACTCCAAAGGCTAAGGGCATTATATATTGAGCATGAAGCAATCGTATGATGGTTAGTGAGAAGAGAGATCTCTACTTCACCATGTATGGATTTAGGAACTAGTTGTCTTTAAAACGAGATTGGTTTATTCTGGAATTGTTGGATTACCCACATTTTTAGGGTTCACAAATTGTTAATGCAATCATATATAGTTTAAACTACAAAGAGATTTCAGTTTAGTTCTAGAGGGGATTAGTTGTTAATTATCTTGAGAAAGAAATTAGCACATCCTAGGCAATCCCTTGGTCTAAACTTCTCAATAACAACTTGATATCCTTACTAAAGAATTCAAGGAAAATTCTAGGATATTCATGGATGGCGCTGTTGTTTGAATGCATGTAAAACCTTCTAGTTTCTAGCTACCATTAATCTCTTTAATTTGCACGTTTGTTTATTCATGTTCTCATTCAAATCGTCATTTTTATTGTAAGGCTAAATAATAGAAAAGAAGTTAGTATTAGTAACTCTGCTCGTCATAAAATATGACAACCCTGCTCACTTTATATTACTTGATACATCTTATGGACTTTTATTGCACCACCGCCATTTTGTCGAGTAGCTATCAATGACCTAATAGAGGAATTTACAAAAAAATAATGTAATCATAGAGGGAATGTGTGCCCTCAATAGGGTTAGGTGTTATTCACCTAGAGACAAAGGCTAGCATAAGCAAGAAACCTCCATAATTTAGTAGTCAATGAGATTATAATCAAGGATCTTGATTTGAATTCTTTTGAAACTAAAGCTTAAGGGGATTCATGAGCAGAGCACTATCTTTATTGATTGAATTCCTTCCGTGCAATTGATTGATTTAGTTTATACATTGTTTGTTTCCTTTTGTTTTGTTCCTTGATTCTTGCTACCATGTTGTTGAGGCTAGACAATAGAGAAAAAGTTAGTAACTACTACTTATTGTCCTTGTGAGATCGACTTTGTTATTAAAGCACACTTTTTTTACTTGTATACCTAGTGCACTTGCTATCACACATGATTTAGATTGCGTGCACTAATTAATTATAAATAGATGTAAGAAGATCATATGCAATCTCAACCACTACCTACATTGTGTACACTTTGTAAGCTCTTGAACTTGTTACTTAATACAAATTTGTTCCATTTTATAATTCCTCATTTGTAAGGCATTCGTTAGCCCTTACCTTTTACTAGACCAAATTTATCTCACAAACTATTTCTCCAAACAATTCCATTAATAAACAATAGAGGTTCTTTATTGATAAACACTAAAATTGCAATGTTCCATAAACTAATGGGGACATAATTAAGACATTGTTGCCCCCAAAAATGACTTTGATAATCCTGAGTTTGAAACCCTTAGAGATGACAAAATAAAATGGTGATAATTATGGCGATGATGATGACGATGATGATGACAATGATGACGATGACGACGACGACGATGATAGTGAAAGGAATGATGAAGCAGTGGTGCTGAATTAGGTATGAATTATAATACTTTAGTCACTTGCAACCTAGACACTATTGTTAATTTTAATTTCAAGCATAATCATCAATAGGAGTTATTTAAGATGGTATTTTGGGCTTTCAGATAATCTATATTTAGTTTCAATTCTTGTTATCTTTCTTGTTTTAGTGGATGGGATATTTTTGTATGGAAAGTGCAAACAAACTCTACTAATGGTGATTGGCGAAGATGCTTAAGGTCACATATTCCCCTATACTTTCACCAAAGTTGAAGATGAGAATAGGGAGTTGGCCGTGGTTTCTAATTATATATATAACACCATATACAAATCGACTTATATGCATCATCTTTGATAATTTAGTTATAATGTTAACTCGACCATGATGCTTTCACTCAACATTAATATAAGCATGTTTATTGGTACTATTCATAAGAACATATTAATAACTTTTTTACAACTTTGCAGAAGTAAATTTGGTGCAGATCGTTTTTACAAGATGACAATAATTGTATCAACAAAAATAAAAAAAAGTTAAGTTTATCGATATATTGACATCAAGATATTACATGTTAATTGATTCCACATCATCTTTTGTCCCAAAGCAAATTGTTACAATAGTGCAAGATGTGGTAGACTACACTGGCTTCATAGCACCAACATATTAGAAGGTTTTAACTTAATTTTTAAAAGTGTTTGTAGTTTAGCAGCAGTATATCATCCACTTTCCACCGTAATAAGATGTATTTGGTTAGATGCTACTAGCATGGACTTGCTATGACTTAGACTTTAATGACAAAATAAAAAGTAAGACTTCGTGATTATACCAAGAAATTAAAGCAAATACTTAAGTGTGCAATATTTTAATCATAATGAATATTACATTATAAAATTTGTTAATAAACAGGTGATTGACTATGAAGTAATCATCAATATGGAATTTTTTACACGTGTATAGAGATTTATAGTTGCTCTTTAATTCCTATGGATACATGCCTTGAAAGTGTATAGTGGTATATATGCAAACATTAATTCATACATATTATACTATCCTTGGTATAGGCTTACATTGGCAAATATATGCTCTCTATTTTCATCTAATGCTAATTACTATTTTCACAACCTATGCTTAGACCATGGATAGTTCCACTTATAAAATAATGTATCACTGGCCGACCAAAGATTAGCTGCATATGTATGCATATCGATAGAAAACCTAATTTTGGTATATATATATATATATATATATATATATATATATATTTGTGTAATTAGCACAAGGATTATAGGATTTGACATGTGGTAGAGATATATAATGTAAGTATAAAAATCAATGTATTTTTTTATTTCATTTGAATACAATTATTGTCTGGTGAATTACAAACAAATTATTAAAATATTCTACTGAAATAAATAGTAAATAAAAATATTGATTTCTCCATTAAACTATCTTATGGTAAATTGGAGAAAAAATAACAATAGTTAATATGATTTAAAATGCTTTTGTGGTTATAGATGAGAAAAGAAATTTTAAAAAATATAATGAAAGATTAGGTTTAAAATTTTTTTAAATTAAAGCACAAGTAGATTTTAGGATTTTCAGAATAATTATAATTTTTTAATAATATTTAATTTTTTCAAAAATTCGAAGTCTAATATTTAAAAAAAATGATAGAATTTTCTTAAAAAAATTGTTAGAAACACAATAATTTAAATAATGTTTCAAAAGAATGTTTTGTGCTTTCCAAGTGTCTAGTTAGCAAAAAAGTGTTTGACTAGCCACTTGATAAAAGGCTCCACAAATAAAATGACTACGGCTAACTTCAAATATGAAGCATAAAAACAAGCAAAAATCCTGCCAAATCATTATTTTTAAAAAACATTGGAATCTAAGGATCGTTTTTACACAATTCCTATCTATTATTTTTCTGGGAATGTAATTGTAATGTGGAGTGATACCTTCTATGAACCAAATGATTATGTAAATGCACTGTAGTGCGACTAGAAAATTTGTAACGGTAAGGTAGTGCAATTTTGAACTTGAACAGACATTGTCTCATCTAACTGATATAACATGGACTGAGCTAGTCTAGGCAATCTATATACATATAAGCGAGCATATACATACAGAAGGTATTTTCATCTAATTCTATTCTTGTAGTAGTATATATATACTATAATATATATTATGTGTCTACTTTTTAATCCAAAACTAAAATATGACAAAATATAAACATATGAGGGTCAGGAGTGGGGTGTGTGTGTGTGTTGTGGTTTTTGTATGCGATAAGACCAATACATTACAATATCTTCTATCAAATATGATACCAAGGAAATGCTAAATATTGTCACTTACATCAACCAAACAACCAAAGCCGGTGTTAATAAAAACCTGGTCATGTGACAGTACTCACTCTCTTGTTGTCGTAGCAGATGATGATTAGCTTCTCCAATCCCAAGCAAAACAAAGCATGGCCATTAATTAAGTTGGA
Source organism: Dioscorea alata (assembly GCA_020875875.1). Taxonomy (NCBI): domain Eukaryota; kingdom Viridiplantae; phylum Streptophyta; class Magnoliopsida; order Dioscoreales; family Dioscoreaceae; genus Dioscorea; species Dioscorea alata. Next base: position 7,299,281 of record CM037017.1, on the reverse strand, counting down.
CTCACGGCCGCCTCACTAACACGCTAATTAATGTAGACGTTCCGTGTCCAAATCAAGCCCGGGCTACCAATTGGTGGCGACTTGGTCCTCTTTGGAAATTTCCTCACCTTTAGCAATTAGCATTATTTTATATTATTTCTGTTCTGTTTCTTTTATTCAGATACCATGAACCTGATAGCCCGCCCGCCAACTTTCAACGTAACTTAATTTTTCTTTGTCTCTTCCTTTTCTCTTTCCCTATGCAACATGCTTTTCCAGGATGCTTACTTTTCCAAGGATGCTTCTAGTTATGTTGATCAGCACACCTCCAACTAATCCTGTTAGCTTCACCAGATCATGTTCTCCCATGCGCCTTTTCATTCATTTGCTGCTTCATGCTTAGTTCTAAGGAACCTAAGGAAGAAAACTAACTTATTAGATTGAGAATACAGATTACAAAGTGCGTCATTTGTTGGATTATGCATGCATATATACAAGAAATGGATGGCATAGAAGATGCAGAAGAGGTGGCTAATTTTGAAAACTCAAACAAGTGATCTTTACACTCTGAGAACTCATTTTTCTAGTTTCCTGTTCTTTTAAACTTATCCAAGAAGAGAAAGTTGAAGGTATGTACAATAACGAAACATAAAATCATATGGGCGAGGTAAAAGATGGGTTTGGAGAAGAGATGATGTTGACATTGGAAGGAAGCAGTAGCAAGAAACTTAGCAGAACAAGGATGATGATCGGAATGAAGAGAAATAACGGAGGTGGCGGCGGCAAAGGAGGGAGGATTAGAGGAAGCAAAAGGAGAGCCACAGCCAACATCGCAAGTAAACAAAGAGCCTTCCATCCAAAGTATCTCATCCTCACTTCTCTGTTGCTGACCTCCACCAAGAAAAGATATACAAAAACGCAAACAGAATTAAAGCGAAGAGAAGAACAAGTTCACTAACAGTTGGATTCTCTGTATTCAGTCTTATTATTTCAGCAACCTCAAAAACATACCTAACAAGGGAGGCATTGTATATTTTGACTATGGGCATGTCCAGGATAATATGAATTTACGCCACCAGCGCATGGGCTATTATGAGCTTGTAGATATGCATAAAGGATTGGGTTTTGAGTCCGATACATTAACACGTCATGCAGACGCAACCAACATGGAATTTATCATTCAGGATAAGTACTACAAGTGGCCTTTTGTTTGGTCTCTGACCCAGTTAGTGCATGGTCAATTTATTTTTTACTGTTGATAAGCATTCATTATCTGCTTGAGGTTATATTTAACCAAAATTCATTGAAGTTTCCAAAGTTGCCCATCGATTAATCGTTCTTCATAGTCATCAATTAAGCAATCATGATGTCAAACATGAATGATTTTTCTTTGAAAATTATAATTTTGATTGGTTTTTTAAGCAAAAGTTAGGCCCAAGGAGAGCCATATCGAATTCGGCTATCTGATAACTCAAAGTTGGAAAATTATGACTGAATTTTCATTCCTCCAACCATTTGCAGGCAACGAAATTAATAACGGTCTTGTTTTTACACGTAAAGTTCATTTTCCTTCCTGTCAAAGGAAATTTTCTTTCTTCCTTCTGTCAAAAGAAATTTTCTTACCAAGTTTCAAATTGCAAGGGAGAAGAAATTCCGAGCATTAAAAATTAAAAGACGCGCTATGCATCAGTGACAGAGGGATTGCAGCATGCGCATGAGAACCAGTGACTGTACGGTTACTGCTGATGTTTGGTATATAAGATATTTATATTATTAAATAAGTATGTTCTATCAGTGCGGATGCAATGCATCTAATTCAATTTCAAACTAAAAAATTGATTATTTTTTTTTCTTTTGGAGCTCCAATCGAGTGTTGTTGCTGTTGACAATCAACCTGACAAGACTAAGCACGTCCACCAGTGTCTCTTTTGCTCTACGGCTGCGCAAATGTCAGTCTTCTGTGGGAATTCAGACTCCAATAAGTACATTTAGCTTGGCTAAAAAGTTATGTAGGCCATAGATATATATATACATAGATTCTTTCTTCTTATATAAAATTTAGACCGTACACATATATATTTTTCTTTCAATATTAAATTAATATTATTTTATAAATTATATTATACATGTTTTAAAGAAATTATAATTAAATATTTTTTTTAAAAAAAATAGGTAAACTAATATTTATTAAAAATGCCCTGAACACACAAACACAAAAACAGTAGACAAAAACATATCATAAACATATTAAGAGTGAATAAATAGACAGAAGAGTACAGAAAAAATGAAGAAGAAAAAATGACTAAAACGCTAATTTGATCTTGTTAAATTAATAGGTTCATCGGACGTGTCTGGAGGGGTATGGACTGCTAGACTTAATAGTGCATCGTGGGCTAGTATTTGAAGAGGTCATGAAATTGAAGCTTGATTTGATCTTCAGAACAAACTCTTCCAACTTAGCTTTATTGCCTTTCTAAGATGCAAGAGTTCATGTAACAAGCATTTGATTGATTTTAACATTGATATTAAAGACTGGCAATACATGACATGTGAATATGCAGTTGTTACATTCCAACCAAATAGCCTAACATATAAACCTAATCATGAAGTTCCCTAAACCATGGAAATTAATGTCACTCTCAAATCTCTAAGAGAACTAAGCCTTCTTAAGGAAGGCCGTAATGTAAGGGATGCTTAAACAAAAACGGTAATGGTTCCTTATTTGGGACGCAAATTGGCATTTTATGAGGAGATGGGTGACAGTCTTTTCTACAACATACTAGAACACACATGTTAATGTGGAGATTTTATTACATTTGCTTTTAGCAAGGTTAACCATGGTAAAGATTCTGTTATCCCAAGCAAGCTAATTAAAGATCATGTTATTTTACGAAAGGTCCCTTCCATAAGGTCTTGCATAGAGGATATCTGAGACCACCATTGTTAAGAAGATGTAGAATGCCATTGTTAAGAAGATGACAGAAGAATTTGACAGTGAAGATTGCATGGCTATCTCGGGGCAACTTTTGTAGCCTATAACTAGTAAAAGTTGAAAATTATAAATCAATATGAGAGCGTTCGACCAAGAGTGGGAGAGGGCTAGTCATAAAATATTATTGAGTATATTACCATCTAGCCAGAGATCGTGCCAAAAATGATGGATTTATTGTCTACATGTATATAATTTCATATATGTATTTTACGTACTTTACATCTATTTTGATTATATCGATGCCCGTTTTGTGCTTTATTTGGCATTACTTATTTTGTAGGTATGAAAAAGCCATCCAGGGCTTAAAAGAACGTGTTTCTGGTTAATTAATTTCAAGGCAAAAGGGGGTGAGTTCAGAAGATTGGTACTATAGTAGTATTGTAAAGCCTCAATGCAGCCCTCATGGAACCCACATAGAAGCATCAGAAAGCCATGTAGGTGGCATACACCTCACATGGAGCCCACATGGAACCACCAGAAAGCTATACAAGCATTATGCAATCCACATGGAGGCCATATGACCCTACCCGAGGGCATACAGGCTCCAAGAGCTCACATGAATGTTGTATGACACAGGAATGACCTCCATTACACTCCATATAAGCTCTACGCAGGTGGTATGAGTCCTGTATGGACTAGTGCACTATAAATAGACTTGAAAAGGATAAAGAAAACAACTTTTAGCAAGGTAAAAATAAAAGGGAAACTCTTACAGTTTTCACATACCAAGAGCGAGAATTAGAATATCCATCACTATAATCACTCGGACCACACTGGAGACGAACCTATACATAATGGAGCTAAATTTTAGGCGGATTAGGGATGGCATCTTCTGCAATACTTTGGAGATTTTCTCTTGTTCACCATCACTCATCTAGAGGGAGTTTGCACTATGGATTCCTTTGAGTTTTCATTTCTTTATTTTGTTAAAATTCCATTTATGTTGAACTAAAACCACCAAGGCCACCAGATGTGGGTAAACCTTGGGGTAAGCATGATGATGTTGGATGCTTGATCTTTTTTCTTCTTAATTAAATTGTTTGGTTTGAGATTCAATATATTGTGCTTTGTATGCTTCAAGTTACATATAGAGACCTTTGTAGTTTATTTCTAAATAGTACTTGGTGATACAGGATGCTCATATGGACTAGGTGATATATAGATTAAAAGGGGTTGCTTGTGTCAATACGCCAAGGGATTCGGGTATTGGTAGCCTTCCAACATTAGGTTTAAGCCTATATCAAGTTTAATCATATTTAGAGACCTCCTAGAGCATAGTGGAATTGTAAGATAGATTAATGAGAAAGAGATTTTGGTCAACACTTGTATGGGATTAGTGGTTAACTGCCAAGAGATTTGGGGTCAATCTATTTTAGATATCTTTAGGTCCAAAAAACTACAATAAAATAACAATTTACCTATGAAAAATTACCCACGAACACATTCCCTGGGCAAAAATAGTAAGGAAATAGTAAAATCAAGATATATAAGATTTTCCCAGCGAATAAACGTGAATATACCCACAACCTACCTAGGGACATATAAATCCTAGGTAATCCGTGGGTAAATAACGCGGGTGGTTCCTGCCTTAAAAATACCTATGGATTACCTAAACAAAATTTATGTGGGTTGACACACCCCTTACGTGTGTACCGTAAGTGCACGGGTCGTCGAAGTAATACCTCGGTGAGTGGGTAGTCGAATCCATAGGGAATAGATGCTCAGAAACAAGAAGTATTGCTATTTAGCTAGAGTGAAAACCAATTATGAGTGAATTCAAGATATTAATGCAAAGAAAAGCAAAAGAGAAAAGAGAAAGCAAAAGGAGTAAAGAGAGGTAATTAATGATAAAATGGGGTACCCAGGTAATGCTCACCCTAGGATCATTGTTTCAAGTGCAAGACTAATATTATGCATCATAATTGAAGTTTAATGAGTCGTGAAAATAAAAAACATACGGTCCCAAACCTAAGATCAACTGTGACTAGCCCTATATATTATGCTCAGCGAAAAATAGTACTCTCAACACCTCACACTGTGTGGGACTGCTTGAAGCTCTAGGGATTCCAAGTGATAAACCCTATTCCCTAATTTAGATCTAACTTTTTGGTCCACGCGAAAGATCCCTAATCACAATTATGCCCCAGCACTAAGGATTACTCAACACTTCACTCTTTGCTCGAGCAACTAAGCCCTAGTGGAGTTTGTCTTTTAGCACTTCACTCTATCGTGATCGCAAAGAACTCTTGGAACATGGAGGTAGGATAAATCACGTCGGAGGGGAAAGGGGGCATTCCGCTACCTCTTGACTCACCCTCTCAACCCTCTTCAACCTTGCTAAGTCTAACCTTAATGAAGTGTCACTCATTCAAAAGGATTACATAGATAGATTCTCAACCCTAGTGTCACTCTAAGGGAAAGTCAAATCAATAAATACACAACATTGAAACTTAATTAAAACATCAATTAAAGGAAATATAATAGAAGTCAATGAAACAAAATCATCTTGGACGTTGGCACAATGTTACACAAGTCAAAACATATGAGTGTGACTTCCTTTGTGCATCTCCAATTTGTATATTCACTTGAGCATTTTGGACGTTGGCACACACTCACATGTCTATGAGCACAACTTGTGCTTTGACTCTCGTTTGGTCCAAGAGTTTCCTCAACAATTGCGTTAATGATCCATTTTTGCTTCCTTTCTTCCAAACTTGTCTCCACAACCCTAAATGCACAAAAGAGCACAAATACACATGAATGAGCCATAAAATCTGATAAAGGTGATGCTCAATGTAAGAAAAATATACATAGTAATACTTATACACAAGCATTTATAATGGGTAAAAGTTATGTGGGTAATTCGTGGGTAAATAAGGTGCATATAATATACCCACAAATTACCCAAGTTATTTGTGGGTACGACTGTTGTAGGTAGTTTGTGGGTAATTTAAATGTTGAATTTGACTCTACGATGTCACCCTTGAATTACCCAGACATATTATCAGTGTATAACATGTCCGTGGGCATGCCTCGTTATTTGGAGATATAAATTTTGGTCCAAAATATACCTAGGAATTACCAGAGAAAATGCCATGGGTAAATAGATTGTGGGTAATCCTTGGATAATTTTTGTATGAAATTGGGAAAAATAGATTTTATTAATTGTCCAAATAGTATGATTCTAGTTAAGGAGTAATTAATTTGAGAATAATTCATGCAATTGAATGAAACAAAATTTTTGTCAATTGAATAGGCCAAGTTTAGTCAGGAAATTTAATTGATACATCTATTATGAACATAAAAATTAGGTAAAAATAATAAATAAATCCACATGTTTTTAATAGTGTTAATTCATTCATTTGGAAAGTGACCAAGAATGGTTTTGTCAAGGCGGATTTAAAAAAAAAAAAAAAAAATTGCATCCCTAAACAAATGGAATATTGTGATTGTTTATAATATAGTAAAATAATTAAAAAGAAAAACTCTAATACCTATAGTTATATGTAGTAAAAATAATCACTGAGATTTGAGAGGCTTTCATTGGTGGAATACAAAGGTGAGTTTTGACCTAAGATGTGAAGGAGATGGGGTGGAGAAGGAAGGGGGGCCACAAGAGGTTGATGGTGTTTGTTTGGCTTGGACAGTTGAGATCATGTGTTTAGTACAAGGCTAGGGATGACTGAGATCATTTGTTTAGTTTGCTCACTTTACACAATCTCTAGAAAAACCCTAGCGCCCTTTGATAAGTGCTAAATTGATCATATTTTTTATATCATTTACACTACATCTAATATGAAACTGTACTTGCTCAGCATCTCATTATGATGAAATTTTATTATTTTATTCACAATGATCTTTATTTCTATTTTAGGAATAAATAAGTGAATTTGAGGATGTTTTGAAGCAAAATGAAGTAAATTGCTGAATCAAGGCTGTACCACGACTCACAACAGGCATTATGGGAACACACAACTCCTGTTGTCTACACTTACCACTGTCGTGATCGAGCCGTAACAGCATGAACTCACTGGTAGCAACATAAAAGCCATAACGACCTCACAACAGCCATTGTCAAGATGCATAACGCCAAAATATCATGCCAGGACGCAACTTCGAGCCCAAGCAACAACTTACTCACAACGAGCATCACAATGCCCGTGGTGAGGCCTTGGTGGAGCCGATTACTATAAATACCCTAGTTTTCTCAATTTGAACCTTTTGCCAAAGAATTAGGGCGGATGGATATCTGGAGAGCAAGGGCATTTGAGGCGATTTTCATCGATATTTCAGTAGATTTCAGTGAGTTTCTCAAGAGAAGATCAATGATTATCATTGGAGGAGTGCGTGAATGACACATGTCATCTGAACAACCTTGGGATCCACTAATCCCCAACCTTTGGAGAACTATTGGAGAGAGTTAGTCTAGAAACACTTTGAGCGTTTATTTATTCATTATTTGGTCTTGTGGCTCTCTTTGCACTTTGATGTTTTACTTTCTTTGATCCATGAGAACCTAATTCGAGGGGAATTGTATATCCAGGTCTCTCGGTTATTGTTTATGAATCTTGATTAATCAATATATATCGTTCTAGTTTTCTTAATCATTGCATGATTTAATTGTTTATCTTTGGTGATGTGGATGAGGAGGATATGCACCCGCATTGATGATGGTCATGCCATGATATATCTATGCATGTTCTAGGAGGTTAAGCATAGCTAGGTTTTCAAATTAGGAATTGATTGACCGTTAGACTTAGGGTTTGATTGATTTCTTCTAGTAGGGTTCTCATACTTAAGGCAAACATAGGAGTTTGAGGAGGATTAGATCCATCCAAGTGACAAGGTGGAGGAATTCCTTCTTAAGTTCCTACTTTATTTAAACCTAGTCACTATGGCTTATTGGGGCTAGTAGGCCTTTGAATTCTCCCGGTTCGATCATAGAACATAATTGATACTTAACGCCTATCATAATTAGTAATCAAGATAACCTTCATGCATACTCCCACTCCTTCCAAGTGTGCTTAATGACATCTCCAATTGTATTGTATCCATAATTTGTACAATTAGACTAAAGAAAGAACTTAAACATTTAGGCCATTGATTAAGTAAAAAGGATGTAATAGAAGTCTCTGACCATTCCTGGGGAAATATGACCCTCGTGGTCATCCACGAGGTATTACCTGACAACCCGTACTACTAAACTCCATACTTAGTTTCCTGAGATCAAGCACTTATCACCCTTCTCTCATTCTCCTCCAATTCTTGATCAATCTTTAGAAAATTGTTTCACATGGAATCCTAACGCCCGCCTCAACAAGAACAAGATCGTATTCCCTTCTCTGTGTGTGTGTGTGTGTGCGCGCGCGCAATCTTTATATTCATCTCGATCTTTATCTTTTGTTGTTTTGGTTGTTGATTTGATGAATCCAATGGGGTCAATGTCGGCCGTACTTGGAGATCACTATAGTCTGTCCCTATTACAAAGATCAAATTAATTGGAAGCGCAAGTATGTCCATTGAATATTTTCCTTAATTTTTTAGATTTTGCTAAGTTTTTGGTGCTCTGTTTGATGTGTTTGATGTGCTAGTATGGAAAATAGATGCCTTTAATGGAGCCTGCTAAATGGTCTAGCATCCATATCTCATTAGTAGCCCCAAGTAATCCACATCCATGGCTATTCTCTCATATTAAATTTTCCCTAAACTCATGTGCTTGCATTTAGCTTTCAATCTTAGATTTCTTTGTTCTTAGCTTAAGTTCAAATCATCTTTAGGTTGTTAGTTTAGATAATAAGCGATGAGTGAGTAATAGTAATACTTTGGTCCCATGGAATATGATCCTCGCACTGGCATGAGGTATTACTTGGCAACCTGTGCTCATGCGGTCATCAGAATCCCTTACCAAAAAAAATACTTTCACTAAAGTAGTCTAGAAAGGGATATCTAGAGGGTCTAGAAATTGATGGTGAGATATAAAATCCCTAAAACGAGGAAGAGAATAGGTTTAAAGATAGGAAGGTCCTCAAGTCCATTGGCAAATACGACCTAGAGATCATCCACATGGTGATGATGGCATATTTTACCCTAACACCTAAGTAGGACTCCGGGAAAACCCCCAAATATGAGCACATGGCTGAGCATATCATTAAGGGAATTAGCATTCAACACAAATAGAAAGGAGAAAGAGGGGATCAACTTATTTGATTCAACATTTGTAGCAGATAGATGCACATCAGGTGCCATTGATTATGACAATGACCTTGGAAAAGTTGAGGATAAAGAAATCCAATTGATCAAGAAGATTCAAAACCTGACGGATTAATAATATCCTTAAGGAAATCCCAATTTACATCAAAAATTTCAAAAAATCTACCTTGAAAATAAAACCTTGGAGGTTATGCCTTTGGAGAGTGAAAATAAACTCCTTATATGTCTTTAATGAATACCAACTATAAAAAAACCACCAAAAAGTTTATTACCTCACTTATTTGGTTATCCAAAATCTTATAAATAGCTTTGAGAGATAAGTGAATGAGATAAATAGGCCAAAATTAAGTTAACTCTATTGTAGCAGACCTCTTGAGGATCAAGACGATGTTTGCCTAATTAGCTCTTTCTAAGTTAGCCTAAATGTTATTGGAATCTGCACAAAGACAGATGAGATCTTCCTTGAGGAAGGACCATTGCTTCTAGAATAAGCATATTAGGAAGCCATCATAACTAGGAGCTCTATCTATACCAAAGTCCAAAACAACTCTCCTACTCTCCTTAAGTAAGAAATGAAGCTCCATATAGGATCGGTTCATAGGAGCTAATCATTTTTCTTTCAAACTGTAAGTGCATTTCTGTTTCTTTTATTTGGTATTATTATTGACTTTAACTATTTTGATATTGGGGGGTATCGGGGGGAGGGAATACTTAAACACTTGATATGATTAGATTGTGAACACATGGCATGATCCAGACCCATGGATAGAGTCAACTCTAAGAATGCTACTATCCTCTTAGATGCAAGGTTACCCGACCGTGTAACAAAGAATTAAAATAGGAATCCTCAAAGGTAATGGCAGTTGTTTAGCCATTAAACGGGAGAAATGAACTTTTCCCAAAGCAACAAAAAACTTATAGTTATCTAATGCAGAGGAAATTGAATCTCCAAAAAGCTTAAGGGTTGTACAAAAAGATTATCATCTTTAAAGGAAGGAAAAAGAAATATACTAGCTATTCTACGGTCATAGACCCAAAAGACCGCATCTTTCTCACTCTTCTACTCCTTTTCTTGCATAATTAGATCATCATCTAAGTTATGCACCAGAGCCCTTTTTCTTCTCATCACTTGAGTGCCTCTTTGTGTTAAATGGAAAGATCCATTGTTATACTACAAAAAAAAAAAAAAATAAAGAAAATCTCATCTAGAGAAAGTTAGTTGGATTATAAGAATAAAGTGGAGGGCAGGTGGAAGCTATCGTCCTGGTAAGAGGAAATGGGCTACTATGATACCTAGTGTTGTCTTTCTTCTCTTTGAATCATTAATCAAGATCCATGCTGATGATGAGTGAAAGACTAATTTTCATGTTAAATTCTCTTCAAAATCTTCAATATTATTATTATACCTTTATTTCTTATTTATTCTTATTCCTCACAACCTTGTTCTTAACCCTTGACAAATTTCACTATATCAATATGTTAAGACCTAACCCATGCTAGGCTTGAAACAACCATAGTGACAACACCAGGAGGGATGAGTAACACCCTACCCTCGAACTGTAGCAAGGCATGGAGAAACTTGGTATCCCATTAGAAAAAAATACATACATACATATATATATGATAACTAAACAAATTGCTATACAAAGTTATTACACAATGTTAAAGGTAGTCAACTAGTGGATCCATTCTTAGATGGATCATGACTCATATACACAAAACGAACCTCAACAAAAATGTAAGAGGTGAAGGACACCAATAATACCAGCACAAAATTGTATTGCATGCTGATCAACAACAACCTAGAAAATAAAGAAATAGAGGGGGTGAATAACTTGGTTACTCGGTCAGTGGAAATATGGTCCAAGTAGGGGATAATAAAGGCTACATAATTGATCATTTTACCGCAAGTGTATGGGATTGCCAAGTAATACCCTGTTCTTGACACAGGGGTCGTATTCCACGAGGCCAAGGAAGTATTATTACTTACTCTTCATCTACTTTCTAGCCTACAATTTTGAGTAAAAAGGAACAAATAAAGAAAATAAACTAACTAATCTATGGCTGGGTTGCTAACACACAAAAATAAATGAACAAGGGAGTATCGAGCATGAGAAGGAGGTGTTAGGATGGAATCCCCCTAGGGTTTTTATTAAGTCCCAAACCATGATGGTTTAAAGATGTAATGATGGTAGTTAAGACATAAAGATCTCTTAGATAGGTTAACCCCAATCTCTCGCCAGCTAACGCCTAATGCCATACGAGTGTTAATCGGAATCTCTTCCGGATTAACCCACCTACGATCGCAATGAACTCAAGGAAATCTCTAATAGGAGTAAATCTACTATTCTTTAGCTTAAACCTAGCAATATAGGGCTACCAACAACCGATCTTTCGGCGTGTCGGCACAAGTATCCCCTTTTAATCTATGTATGATCTAGTACAAGCACGCTCTCGCATCGACAAATACAATTCAAGAATGAACTACTGATTTCTCCATTTGTAGCCCAAGACATGCAAAGCACAATAGATTAAATCTTAAACAACCATAAAATGAAATAATGACATATCCAAGGTTTTTACACAAGATGAACCCTAGGGTTCATCCAAATCCAAACACCACAATAAGTTAATCCCTTATGATGAGAGATACTTATACAACATACAAGGAAATAAAATACAATAAAGAAGCAAGAAAACTTCTTCTTCTATGATCTCGATCTCCTTGATAGATGAAGCTTGGAATGGTTTACAATGGTGGCTTAGATCTTCACTCCAACTCCTTCTCCTTTACTCCTTGACAAACCCCTTGCGTGAATGTTCTGCAAGTGCATGGGTCATCGCAGTAATAAAATTTACCCTAGTCAGCAGGTAGTCGTATCCATAGGAAATAGTGCTTAGAAACAAGGAAATCCAAAGACACACGATCCCAAACTTAAGGTCAACCGTGACTAGCCTTCTACACTATGCCCCGACGGAAAGGGATACTCTCAACATCTCGCACTATGTGGGACTGCTTGGGGTTCTGGGGACTCCAAGTGATAAACACTATTCCCTAATATAGTTCTAACCCTTTGGTCTAGGAGAAAGAACCCTAGCCACAATTAAGCCTAGCCACAATTAAGCCCAGCACTAAGATTGAAACAAAGGGAAAATTATGCAATTAACATTTAAGATTGAATCAAAGTCATCCAAGGATTTACAAGTCCAAGCACCCACTAGGGGTTTAGCTCTCCATGGAACAATACAAAATGAACATAGAGTTTGAAATCATATGCATAGAGACCATAAAGAAAACCCCCTTGTAGTCCGTATCGATGGTCTTGTGGAGTGGCCTCATCTGCTCCAAAGGTTTCCTTGTCGAACCTAGGGCACACCTCGCTGAATCGATGCCGATGAAAGCTTCCCCAATAGCTCTCCTCCAAAGATACTCGATGTCGATGCCGTAGAACCACCCCAAAAGCCTTACAAAAACCTCTCCAAACCCTAGCTGCTCTCTCTCCGAAAGTTGGGAGAAAGATAGGAAAAGGATCCTCAAATAAATATCAAATCACGGTATTTACACGCCCATGTGGATTCTCTGGAATTTTGATTTTTTGCGTGTTGTGAACAGTAACTGCTACATTAAACTGTTGCAGTATTCGCACTAAAGTTGCTCCCGACTTCATTTTCTTCATCGAGGCCGCCAAGTTGGGCACACAACTACGCTGTAGATCATGTCTCCTCCTTTTTTCGACACATTGATGAAGCTCTTCGATGTTACACAAGTTGGACTACATGAGTGTGACTGCCTTCGTGCCTCTCCACATTGTATAATCTCTTGAACACTTCGGAGGTTGGCACACAATCACAAGTCTACAACTTGTGCCTTGATCCTTGATTAGTCTAATAGTCTTCTCAACCATTGCGTCCATGATCTATTTTTGCTCCTTTCTTCCATATTTGTCTCCACAACCCTGAATGCGCAAAAGAACACAAATATACACGAATGAGTGATAAAACCTAAGAAAAGTGATGCTCAATGTAAGAAAAGTATACTTCGTATTACTTATAAACGAGCACTTATCACTCTTCTCCCTCTTGGTAGATGATGTATGCTTGTTTCCCACAAGGATCGCTACTGAAAGATGGCCGGAAGGCCTTAAGATCATGTGGTGGTGGCGGCCCAAAAGGCCAAGGAGAAGTCTCTCTTTTTGCCCTAGAATAAACCCTTTTATAATGCCACAAATTGACCTATACCAGGGTCCATACGGCCTTCATACGGCCTGTATAGAGGCCGCATAAAGTAGGTGACACACCCCTTGCGTGTGCGTACCGCAAGTACACGAGTAATCGAAGTAATAAAATACCCCAGTGAGTAGGTAGTCGAATCCACTAGGAATAGATGCTCAGAAACAAGAAGTATTGCTATTTAGCTAAGATGAAAATCAAGTTGTGATTTGATTCAAAATATCAATGCGAAGAAAAGTAAAAGAGAAAAGAGATAGCAAAAGAAGTAAAAAGAGGTAATCAATGACAAAATGGGGTACCCGGACAATGCTTATCCTAGGACTATTGTTTCAAGTGCAAGATTAATATTATGCATCCTAATTAAAGTTTAATGAATCGTGGAAATCCAAAGACATATGCAACCAAACATAAGGTCAACCGTGACTAGGACTCTACACTATGCCCCATCGGAAAGGGATACTCTCAACACCTCAAACTGTGTGGGACTGCTTGAAGCTCTAGAGATTCCAAGTGATAAACTCTGTTCCCTAATTTAGATCTAACCCTTTGGTCAATATGAAAGATCCCTAATCACAATTATGCCCAACACTAAGGATTACTCAACACGTCACTCTGTTGCTCACGCAACTAAGCCCTAGTGCAATTTATCTCTTAGTACTTCACTCTATTATGACCGCAAAGAACTCTTGGAACACGGAGGTAGGATAAATCACGTCGGAGGGGAAAAAGGGTGTTTCGCTACCTCTCGACTCATCCTCTCAACCTTCTTCAACCTTGCCAAGTCTAAGACTAATGAAGTGTCACTCATTTAAAAGGATTACATAAGCAGATTCTCAACCCTAGTGTTAGTCTAAGGGAAAATCAAATCAATAAACAATCAAGATTAAAACTCAATTAAAACATCAATTAAAGGAAACATAATAGAAATCAATGAAACAAAATCATCCTAGGGTTTATAAGTCCAAGCACCCACTCGGGGTTTAGCTCTCCATGGAGCAATACAAAATCAAATATGAAATCAAAGATGAGTGCAAGAAGTCCATAGAGATAACCCCCTTGTTGTCCCTATTGATGGTTTTTAAGAGTTGCCTCGTCTTCTCCAAAGAATCCTCCGTCAAGCCTATGGTACACCTCACTAAATCGATGTCATCAAAAGCTCCCTCAATAACTCTCCTACGAAGAAAATCGATGTCAAATGCCGTAGAACAGCTCCAAAATCCCAGCAAAAAACTCTCCAAACCCTAGCCGCGCTCTCTCCAAAAGATAGGTGAAAGATAGGAAAAGATTCTCCAATTAAACTATTAAAGCGGTATTTATAATACTGAAATTGGGCATCCACATGGGTGTGTGGAAATTCCACACGGTCTTGTGGATTTCTAGGCTTCATTTTCCTACGCGCTGCGAACAGTAACTACTATAGTGATTTGCTACAGTAACTGCTACGGTGTTTCAGTTATAGCGCTCCCAACTTCAATTTCTTCATTGAGGCCGCATGGTTAGGCATGCATCTATGCGGTAGATCATGTCACATCTTGCTTCCAAACATAGTGATCAAACTCTTGCTAATGTGACACAAGTTAGAACATATGAGTGTGACTGCCTTCTTGCCCCTCCAATTTGTATATTCACTTGAGCATTTTGGAAGTTGGCTCACACTCACATGTCTATGAGCACAACTTGTGCCTTGATCTTTATTTGGTCCAAGAGTTTCCTCAACAATTGTGTTCATGATCTATTTTTGCTTCTTTTCTTCCAAACTTGTCTCCACAACTCTAAATGCACAAAAGAACACAAACACACACGAATGAGCCATAAAATCTGACAAAAGTGATTCTCAATGTAAGAAAAGTACACTTAGTAATATTTATACACAAGCACTTATCAGTTGACAAAACATTGTCCCAAAAAATCCAGGTGCTATAGTAGCTACTACAATGAAATTGCTACAGTAACCTGCTACATTACTTTAGCAGCAGTAAGCACGCTACAGTACTACGACCTGGCTTTCTTCCTTTTCTGCCCTAATCATATCCTCGCGTTCTCTGTGGCTACTCTATGCCCTACAAAGCAAATAATACTCAATTAAGCACAAAACGGATATCAATTTTTAATGAAATACATGCTAAGTGTATAAAATATGTATAATGAAATACATGCATTTAAACACTTATCAATAATAGAAATGAAATAAGTTTTCAAGCCCACATGAAAAAGTTTAACTAATTTGAAGGAGATAAGCTCAATAAAATAAGTTTGAGACCTAGATCATCAAAATAATTATTCTTAGAAATTCAAAACAAGTAAGCAATCATATTCCAAACATATGCAGGGCTAGCCTCAAAACCTTCCTAGCCAAGTAGTGGCCGCAACTAAGTTAGGAACCACCAAGGTTGTTTATTTTCAGTTCATTTCAAAATGTATGCCTTTCTTGTAGTTAGTCTTTGAGATCTCCCGTACGGTACCCGCAATGTCACAAATTCAGTGGGGGACCTTCCCACTGCCCACTACCCACTCAGGTTTTTAACGTACCTCTTGAATGTGGAGTAATTAGCTGGTCAGCCAAACCACCTCTTTATAGACCAGACCGTGGAGACCTTTACTACAGTGGTCAAACCGTAGCCCACATTCACCAACAATAAGATATCTCATGAATCTTTCACATTAATCAAGGTATGAATTGTTATAATTCCCTTTTCATAATGGTTTTACACCATGCACACAAATATATTAAATCATGCCATAAAGCAAGGATGAATCATCTTTAAAGACCAACCATGTGATAAAATCATTCGCTCATGCTTAAGAAAAATTATATAGATAAGTGAATACAAATCAAGTAAATCATCTTCTCAACTAATTTATAAGCAACCAAAAACATTAAGTTTGGGCGTCAACTTAAAGAATCAAATAAGAAAAATTTGAAAAAAAAAAGTGAAATAACAAATATTTTAGAGCTTTAATCCTCTAAAAGAATTATAGAATTGTGTGATAGTGGAAACATCCACTTACCAAATTGAGTAGTCACTATTTGAAACACAAAGTAGATTACTCCGTCAATTCATTTTGATTGGCGTTTCACCACGGATTTCTAGCTTGACTGGATTTCTTATTGGCTATCTTCCTTATCCCTTGAACCTTGACCTATAAATAATAATGAAATAGTTAATAATAATAACAAATAATAACTAGTATATGTCTATACACAAAAATGCACACATAAGAAAATAAACCATTCTAGTTCGGCTTGCTCACTCAATCAGTTTAAAACCAACTTTTATTGACTCTAAATAGGCTTAAGATCAACAAAAACTAGCTAATTAGCCTTGGAATACCTCTAATTGGGCTTAAAACAATTCAATTTGAGCTAAACCTACTTGAACCAACTTTAACTAACTACAATTGAACTAAACCAACTTGCACCAAACACATTTCTTATATAATCTTTCTGAATTGGGTGGGTTCAATTAAAACTAAACCTCATTAAAGTGGTTAAGCCAAATTTTTACACCAAACCAAAACCTGAACTGTAATACCCTGTACCTTTGGGTACTGTTAGAAATTATGTTCAGGGTATTATCACAGTTGTAGTGAGACTATTCTGCAGAGCAGTTTTCTTGAGGAACCCAAGTGGAAAGTACAAGGACCTAATTGTGAGATGTAATAGAAGATTTTCGGTTCACAAGTAAATAAGAGCATTTGATCTAAAATGTTTCCGGTGACCAAGAACTGAGAGGTAAGTTGGCAGGGACCCTTTTGTAAAAATTTTTATTACTAGGGACTAAAAGAGGATTTTGATAGAAATTAAATTAAAGAGAAAAGGAGAAATGTTGGGCTTAGTTGAAGCTTTCATCCTCCATTAATGACCTTAAAAAAAAAGAATGGGAGGTTTTGAGGAGGTGGATTTGAAGATCGCCGGTGGGAGTTCGCCCGAGATTTCATGGCTTGGTAAAAATCTTCTTGGTGTTATATTTTTCATGGGCATGTATGTATGTGTGGGTGGTTTGTTGAAGAAGAAGATGAAATTTGAAGAAGTATTGATGGAGATGATAAGGTTATGGTTATTAGATGATTGTTGTTTTGTAAAAACACTTGTAGTATTCACTGTAGCAGTACTGTAGCAAAAAGAATTAGGGTTTGTTTTAGCTAACTTAGTTGATGATGATGATTATTTTGATTGTGATGATAATGGTTGGAAATTAAGTAATTGAACTTAGCAAATTGGTTGAGTTGGGTTTGATTTGGTTTAGTCAAGTTCATTAAAATGGATTGGAGTTGGGTTTGGTTAACCAAGTTGATGTGGTTGAGTTTAGTTGAGTCGATTTGGTCTAGGTTTAATCAAATTAAGATGGGCTTGTAGTTGGGTTTGAATTGGTTTGGTTAAGTTAAATGGGTTAAGGATTGATTTGGGCTTGGTTCAGAATTTGGGCCAATGATTGTGTAGTGAACTAATTCAATGGATTTGGGTTCAATTGAACCAAGCTGGTTCAAGAGATTTTGTATAAGAATTGGACTTGGTTCAAAGCTGTTTGGTTCAATTAAACCTAGTTGAGTGTAATTGAGGTTGGTTCAAGTTGGTTTAGAAGGGTTTAGCCCAAATTGAGTTAGTATAAGTGCAAGCCGGAGGCTAGTTTGACTATGTAAAGTCTGGGTTGAACCAGTTGGAGTGAGTAAGCCTAATTAGAGAGTCAGTTATTTGTTTCTTGAATTTTTTTTTGGGTTCAATTCTACCAATAGTTAGTATTTATCTATTTTATTCCGTTCTCTTATTAAGCAAGGTTCAGGCTTGGGAGGGAGTTCCTGGACTAATGATAAACCCAAGAGAAGCTAGGTGAGTTGGTAGTGGCTACTATTTTGAAATAATTTGTCAATTGCTAATATTTTGAAACTAGTGCCTAATGGTTACTATTTGGAAATAATTGTTTAATTATTTTATTATATTATGTTTGATAATTTATATTGTTAAAAAATACTTATATTTATTTACAGTTTTCTATGCTATAGCAATCGTATTAGTACATCCAGCTTTATATAATTATACGTGGTTTTAACTATGGAAAATACATGTATATATAATTTAATTATTCATTTAAGGTATTTACTTTAATGGTTATGTACACCTTGACTTTTAAATGATTTGTGAAATCCTATGTGCATATTGATATGCTTTTAGCATCAATACTTATGGAATTAGTTTTCATTCCTGGTATAGAGATGGTATTAT
Source organism: Dioscorea alata (assembly GCA_020875875.1). Classification (NCBI taxonomy): domain Eukaryota; kingdom Viridiplantae; phylum Streptophyta; class Magnoliopsida; order Dioscoreales; family Dioscoreaceae; genus Dioscorea; species Dioscorea alata. The sequence continues at coordinate 7,280,649 of CM037017.1, read as the reverse complement.
GGACCTGGACTTTGCGGGTATTATGTATGCATTATATTATTGAGCTTCCAGAGGTTTTAATTATGACTACAGACTTTAGTCTGACACTATAATGGGGGTCCCATGGCTCGACCTGATGGAAGAAGGCGTGGTCAACCCTAAGTTAGCCCTAGTCAAGAGATGCATAGAGCCATTGATAAGGTTATTTATGTGAGAAACTCGAGATCACCACATGGGGATCTCAATGGCCAACGTTAAGGTTATGAAGACCTTGTGGTTCTCAACCTCGTCGCAACGGCGGCTAAATTGGAGAGTGTTTTTAGGCTATTGATTTGAGAACTATTTTATAGTTCAGTCGTGCAAAACATGTTATTTTAGATTGTGATGAGGGGTCGAAGCCCAGTTGTTGTTCTTAGGAGGGTAGTCTCTCACAAAATTTATCTTCTTTGGAAAAATTGATTTGATGATGATTCGTGACGAGTTTTATGTTTTAATGCTTTTAAAACTTGTATTTTGCTAAATTCTGGTATTTATGAAAGTTGGAAAATTTATTTGACAATTGATCTTTTTATACTTTATATATCTTATATTTAATTATTTAAAATTATTGAGCCACCATTAACCAACTAAAGTGTATTATAGTTGCAGGAGTAGGACTGACACACCCCTTGTGTGAGTGTTCCTCAAGTGCATGGGTTGTCGCAATAATAAAATTTTACCCTAGTGAGTGGGTAGTTGTATCTACAGAGAATAGTGTTTAGAAACAAGAGTTATCAATATTTAGCTATGAAGAAAATCGATGGTGAGAGAAATCAATATGTGAATGCAAAAGAAAGTAAAAGAATTCAAGAAGAGTAATAAAAGTAAAGAGAAGCAATCGATGAGAAAATGTGGCACCCGGACAATGCTCACCCTAGAATTGTTGTTTCAAGTGCAAAACTAATATTATACCTCCTAGTCGATGTTTTAATAAGTCGTGAAAATCCAAAGACACACAGTTCCAAACCTAAGGTCAATCGTGACTTACCCTCTACACTATGCCCAGGCAAAAAGTGATACTCTTGACACCTGACACAGTGTGGGGCTGCACGGGGTTCTAGGGATTCCAAGTGATAAACCCTATTCTCTAATATAGTTTTAACCCTTTGGTTCAGGTGAAAAAACACTAGTCACAATTAAGCTCCAGTACTAAGATTCACTACAACACTTCACTCTGTTACTTGCGCAACTAAGCCCCAGTGGAGTTCATTTCTTAGTACTCACTCTATTATGACCGCAAAGAACTCTTGGAACGTGGAGGTAGGATAAATCACTTCGGAAGGGAAAAGGGACGTTTCGCTACCTCTCAACTCACCCTCTCAACCCTCTTCAATCTTGCTTAGTCTAACCCTAATGAAGTTATCACACCTTCAAAGGATTACCTAGATGGATTCTCAACCCTAGTGTCACATCTAAGGGAAAATCATGCAATTAACATTCAAGATTGAAACTCAATTAAAATCATCAATTAAGGAAGCATAATAAAAGTCAATGAAACAAATTCATCCTAGGGTGTACAAATCCAAGCACCCACTTAGGGTTTTGCTCTCCATGGAGCAATACAAAATCAATGAAGAGTTTGAAAACATATGCATACAAACCATAAAGACAACCCCCTTGTGGTCCATATCGATGGTCTTGTGGAGTCATTTCATTTTCTTTAAAAGCTCCCTTGTCAAACCTAGGGCACACCTCGCCGAATCGATGTCGACAAAAGCTCCCCCAATAGTTCTCCTCCAAAGGAACTCGATGTCGATGCCGTAGAATTGCTCCTAAAACCTTACAAAAACCTCTCCAAACCCTAGCCTCGGTCTCCTTGAAAGTTGGGCGAAAGATGGATAAAAGATCCCCAATTAATTCTCAAAACACGGATTTTATAGGGCTAAAATCTGGCATTAACACAGCCGTGTGGAATTTCCACACGCCCGTGTGGATTCTCTGGAATTCTGAATTTCGGTGATCTGTGAACAGTGGATTGCTACAGTGCTTTGCTACAGAGTGAAGTTGGGCACACAACACGCGGTAGATCATGTCGCCTCTTGCATTCAACGTATTGGTGAAGCTCTTTGATGTTACACAAGTTGGACTATATGAGTGTGATTACCTTTGTGCCCCTTCAATTTGTATAATCGCTTGAGCACTATGGAGATTGGCACACACTCAAATGTCTACAACTTGTGCCTTGGGTCCTTGCTTAGTCCAAGAGTCTTCTCAACTATTGCGTCCATGACCTATTTTTGCTTCTTTCCTTCATATTTGTCTTCACAACCCTAAATGCGCAAAAAGAACATAAATACACACAAATTAATGATAAAACCTGATAAAAATAATGTTCAATGTAAGAAAAGCATACTTCGTATTACTTATACACGGGCACTTTTCAATGACCCTACTAGATTGCTTGTGCGAGTATAGAGTAAGTCAAGGTTGAGTCCAGAATTATAGTGGGTCCCTTTCCTTTTTATTTGTTTGTGTTGTACCTGCATTATTTGAGTGTTTAGGTTTCTTATATATGTGATTTGAACTTGTAGTTTGCGTAAAAGTTGTTAGTTGTGTTTTGTAAGTCTAATTTTGTTTTATAGGGGTGTTAGTTTTCTAGTTAAAATGAGTTTTTAATTGATGGGTGCCACATTTACCTTGTTGAAAGGGGTGGGTGTGACATGAACCAAGTTTAATCCTTAACAAAATTGAATTGAACCAAGTTGGTTCAACTAAACCCGAGGTAATTGAACCATGCCTTTTCAACCACCTTGAATCATGATCTGAACCGACTAAAAACCAATCCAATTGGACCTTGCCATTCTCAAATCATAACAAGTCCAATTCGGTTTGAATGTTGATTGCTTCCCCGCAAGTGTATAGGATCGCCAAGTAATACCTCATGTAAAGACACGAAAATTGTATTCCTCCGGGTTAAGAATCTACTATTACTCCTTCGTCACCTACTTTCTAGCCCAGCATCTTAAGTGAGAGAATCTACTTGACTAAATACAAGAAAATAAATAAGAGACTGCCACACAACTTTAAGATTTAAGCAAGAGGTTACAAAGAGAACAAGGATGTGCAAAGGGCCAATGTATGTGCATCCCCTTAAGGGATCATCATGATACAAGGATGAAGAACAAAAGATGCAATGGTGAATTAGACTGAGAAATTTCTAGATTAGATCAACCCCAATCTCTTTGCGATTGAACCCTAATCCCATACGAGTGTTAATCAGAATCTCTTCCAAACCAACACTCCTACAATTGCATTAAGAATAAGGAAATCCCAAAATAAGAATAAACTCCTTTTAGGTTTACTCTTAAGAATCTGAGAGCTACAAACATCCAATCTCTTGGCATATCGATACAAGCAACCCCTTTTAATCCATTCAAGATCTAATACACGTGAGTAGATCACATCGATGTGTACAACTCATAAAATAATTACAGATCTCTCCATATGTAATTCTACCATGAAGGTGCAATGGATTAAATCATAAATCAAACCCAAGAAATATAATTAAGTAGCAATCATTCAAAATACATGATAAACCCCCCAAGGTTCACCGGCATCCGGTGGCCTTGGGGGTCTAGTGTGCCATCAAACAGATGCAAACAGCAATATAAATCAAAATACAAAAAAAGTTCATAGATAACACTCCCTAGATGAAAAGATGATGATGATGAGGTAGATTGGGCCGAATGATGCTTCCTTTTCCCAAGGATTGCCGAATGACACTTCCCCTAGCGGAAGGTAGCTTCTAGGTCCTAAGACTCTTTTTTTCCTTTATGGTGGATCTCCTCTTTAAAAGACGATTCTTTGAAGCTTCAAAATCCCTTGAATTCACCTTAAAAGATCGTTGTCATTTCTAGGTTTTCTACTCTTCAATGGTGGCAAAGAACTCCTTTTTCAGCCCTACAAGGCTCCTTTTATACCCCCAAGCCATACGGCCGTATGAAGGCCGTATGAAAACCGTATAAAGCCCAAATAATGAGAAATCACTCTATAGTGGGGTCAATACCGGGGGGCATACCGGTCTGATAATGACCCATATGGAGGCCGCATGAGTTAGGCAAAAGTTTCTATCTCAAAAAATCTCTAGATACTATAGTATATGACACAGTAAAATTGATACAGTAAATTGGCTACAGTGATTCAACAATAGTAAATACAAAATACATGCTAAGTGTATAAAATACATATAAGAAAATATATACATTTAGACACTTATCAAATATATCAAGAGACATTAAACCAAGTTGAGTTCATTCTCCCAATTCAATTAAATTTGACCCAATCAACTCAATTCGGGCCCAATCATCTCAAGGCTAAATCAATCTAACAAACTCGATAGATTCAACTCACACCCACTTTGAAGCCCAAACCACTTCAAACTTAACCAATTCAATCAAGCTTAAGCCCAAATCAATTTAAGTCCTATTACAATCCAAACTCAACCAACCATTATATTTTAGCCCAATCGACAATCATAACCCAACACAACCAAATAACTTATAACCATGTCCAATCCAACTCAAATTAATCAAGCTTGAATCCAACCTCTAAACATACTTCACCACCTTGTTAGTCATCTTTAACCTTCCCTAAAACCTTAATAAGCCATCATCACTAATTACACCATCACTGCCTACCTTCATCTTCATCTCCTTATCACAACATTCACACACCTCTTCCTCTCCAACTAGCTTACATGCAATAACAACATGTTCACCATGAAGCTCTCCTCCTCACAAGCATCACTACTACTTTAATAGAACACTAGCTCTCATCAACATCTCTGATTGGAAGGTGATTGAAGATAGTCTACTTGTTTGTAATGTAATAGGTTTTTAAATGTTAGTTAAATTCATTATCTATCTGGAGGGAAAGCCTGTGAGAAACTAAAGGTAAAAATGAATGGCTAGGATTGCTTCATCATGATCAACAACATAAGTTCAAGGCAAGCAGTGTGAGAAACGGTTAGATAGCTTAAATGATGACACGTTTAATAGTGACTCACCATTTTTATGTTTAAATGGCTTTGTTTATGTTTGGCCTATTGATAAGTGAATAAATGAGGTTTAGAACTCTTCTTCTATGAAATTTCTCCTCTGTTTTAATTATTTTTGCTTTCTGTTAATCATATATGTTTGTTTAAAGACTCAACAATGGTATCATAGCTCCTCAGTTAGTGTTTTGGTATTATTTAAAGCTTTTGCTTTGAGTTGAAGGTGTTTTGTTATTGTTTTGTGTGTTAGTGAATTGAAGTTATTGTTAAGTGTGTTGGTAAAGTGAAATTCCAGTGAAGATGGCCTCTTCTAGTTTTCCTAATGCACCTGAGCTAGCACAAACCTCTTTAGATGGAGTGTTTAGATGAAGGCATTCTTTAGATCACATAATTTGTGGAGACTGATAGAAGAGGGAGTATTGGTTGATGAATAAGAAGCTAAGATTACGGAAAGTCAAAAAAATGATGTAAAATCCTTTTATTTTCTATCGAATTGTGAGGTTCAACATAGCAAAGGAGGCTTGAGAGCATATACAGATGAATACCATGGTTCAACCTGTATGGTGTCAGTGAGAAGGCAACCATTGAGGCAAAAGTTTGAAGTTTTATTGATGAAAGAAGAAGAATGAGTAAAACAATCTATTTCAAGGTTGTTGGCAATTGTGAATCAGATCATAGGGTTAGGCTATAAACTTATAGATGAAGAAGTTGTGTTAAAGGTAATGAAGAGTTTGTCTTCTAGATTTGATCATGTGGTGACATCTTTTAAAGAAGCCAGAGATATTTCCAAGCTATCCTTGAATGAGTTAAGTGGGTCTTTACAAGAACATGAGGCTAGATTTAACAAATTTTCTAATAAATCTGAAGATAGGGTGTTTTATGTGAGAGGAGAAGCATCTGGTGGAAGGAATTACACAAGAGGAAAAAGAAGAAACTTTAGAGGAAAAGGAAGAGGAAGTATTAATATAAGAGGAGGAAATTATAGTGATCAAAGGGAATTTAATTAGAGCAATAGTATGGTGATCAGTCTAATTCATGGTAACAAGATAGAGGGAGTCAAAGATAGTTTGGTAGACAGATGAGAGGTTAAAAACAATTTAGAGGTCAAAGGTTTAATAGAGAAGGTTTACAAAATGTGAAATACTATAATTGCAAGAGGTTTGGGTATATGAAATCTCATTGTTGTACTCAAGATGGAAACTTTGAAAGAGTCTCAAGTTCTTAGAGTGAGTGGAATACTAGTGGGTATGGAAGTTTTTTATGGTAGATGAGGGTGAAGGACTTGAAGATTCCTCCATTTGGTTGTTAGATAGTGGATGTTCAAGTCACATGATAGGGTGAAGAGTTATTTCATCAATTGAATAAAATAGTAAAGCATAAGGTTAGATTGAGTGATAATAAAGAGGTTGAAGTTCACGAAATAGGTTCCATTGCAGTTAACATGCCTAGAGCAGAAGTAAACTTAATTCATGATGTGAAATTTGTACCAACTTTGCTCATAATTTACTCAGTGTGGGACTGTTAATTGTTAATGGATATGATGTGCATTTTAGCATGCATGGGTATAGTGTAGATGATGAGTGCATTTTATATACATATTTTACATACCTCTTATTCAAGTTTTGCTTGAATTTTAGCAATTGTTTTATATATTTTAGTACTACTTTGGGTATCTTTTCATTATGGATGCAGATTAGTAGGTCTTGGGTCAATAGAAGAAGTATTGGAGTGAATTCGACATTAAAAGGATCAAGTGCAAATTGCCAGGGTAAGCATGGCACACGGTCGTGCTTTTGAGCTGTGCAAATCAATGGACTTAAAGAAAAACTCAGAAGAAATAAAGCACAATTTTGGAGCTCAGAGCATGGTCGTGCTTATGGAAGCATGGCCCAAGCATAGTGATCAGTGCTCGTGTTACAGTAATGCGAAGCATTATTATCTTGCAATGAGCATTAATTTAATCAGATTTTATCACTAAAAATTGTGCATTTGTTTACTTTTGTGCATTGTAGGGTTTTGAAGATAAAGTGAAGGAAAGGAACGAAGTTAGATTGTGTTCGCCATTGTTGGGAAGATTCTCGGACTAAGCAAGAAGCATGGCATGAGTATAGACTTGTGAGTGTGTGCCAACCTCCTGTGGAGGGGCACAAAGACAGTCACATTCACAATAAGTCTAACTCGTGCTAACAAGGAGAACTTCACCAAACTAGGAGATTTGAAGCAATCAGCACGATCTACCGTTGATTGTGTGCCCAATTCAACGGCCTTGATGAAGAACGACGAATTCGGGAGCATTTCGGCAAGCACTGTAGCAAGCTATTGTTTATTTTGGGCGAAATTCAGAAAACCAGAAAGTTCACACCGGCGTGTGGAAATTCCACACGACCGTGTGAAATCCCGATAAACTCAAATTTCAGCCGCGACTTAACATTATAAAAGCCCGTTTTGGAAACTATTTTGGGGATCTTTTTGGGTCTTCTTTGCCCTAACTTCTGGAGAGGAATGGCGAGGGTTTGGAGAGGACTTCGCGGAGGTTTGAAGCTCGTCGTCGGTGTCGACATCAACGTCCGACGGCGGCACAAGACCACGACCACATCGCACATAAGGGGGTTTTCATCTATGCATTCAATTTGTGCTCTTATTATTACTTTGATGGATTTGTATAGCTCCATGAGGAGCTAAACCCCTTGTGGGTATTCGGATTTGTGAACCCTAGGACTATTATATTTCTTTGACATTGCTATTATGCTTTTTCATTATTGATGAATAAAAGTGAGTTTCAATCTTGATTTATTTTGTTATTGTTTTCCCTTAGCTGTGACACTAGGGTTAAGAACAATTTAGGTAATCCTTTGGAGGTGTGACAACTCCTATAGGGTTAGACTACTTAGGATTGAAGAGGGTTGAGAGGGTGAGTCGTGAGATAGCGGAATGTCCCATTTCCCCTCCGATGTGATTTTTCCTACCTTCATGTTCCATGATTCATTAGCGGTCAATATAGAGTGAAGTGCTAGGAGATAAACTCCCCTGGGGCTTAGTTGTGTGAGCAACAGAGTGAAGGGTTGTAGTGAATCTTAGCATTGGGGCTTAATCTAGACTAGGGTTCTCTCACCTGGACCAAAGGGTTTGAACTACATATAAGAACCGGGTTTATCACTAGGAATCCCTAGAACTTAAAACAATTCCACATAGTGTGAGGCTTACGAAGACAAACTCCCTTAGGGCTTAGTTGACATGTTAACGAGAGTCAAGGGTCGTAGTGAAACCTAATGCAGGGGCATAGTGTTGGGATTAGTCACGATTAACCTTAGATTTGGGATCGTGTGTTTAAGAATCTCCTCGACTCAATTAACATCAATAGGAAGGCATAATAGCATTGTCTTGCACTAGAAGCATAAGTCCTAGGGGTAGCTTGTCCGGATATCCATCTTCTCTCATTGCTTGTCCTACTCTTCTACTCTTACTTGCACTCTCTCATCTTCCACACTTCTCTTTTAATTATTGCTTTTACCAATTATTCTCGCACTCACTCACTGATTTCCTTTCGCACATCGCGTTAGCTAAATAGTGAATACTTATATTTCAAATCCCTATTCCCTGTGGATACGACTACCCACTCACCAGGGTATTTTATTACTTCGACAACCCGTGCACTTTTGGGCCCCTATCACATAGGCGTGCTTTTAAGCCATGCACTCTACTGCCTGGCAAAAAATATTATTGATACCGAACCCTAGACCTAGCCATAAAGAGCACGGCTGAAAAGCAAGGCCCAAGCACACCCGTTCTTGGATCAAAAACTTCTTTTTAAATTCCCAAATATCGTGTTTGAGAGAGCTCAGCTTAGGGGGATTTTGAGGCGACTATTTGGGAGGCACAATTTGGAGTGGAGGTTTGGCATGTAATTATTCCTAGGTGCGCAATTGGATAGATTTAGAAGTAATAGGGAGTCTATGAATTTCTATTTGATTGGTTCCTTTATTGTTTTCACATTATGTAAACCTATAAGGGGCTAACCATCTCTAGTGCCCCAGATTGATGAACCTATGTGTTAATTTGTAGTTTGATTTACTCTATTGAAATGACTATGGAGTTTTATTATTTTCTATGTTAAAACTTGTGCCATATAACTGAATATGCATGATTTGGGTAGATGCGATTGTAGAACTTGGCTTGTGTTGATTGCAGTAGTTGTAATCGCCATAGGTGGTTGCAAAACTGGATGTGCATGATTCCCATAGATACAGTTGTAGATCTTGGTGTATTTGATTGCCATAGATATGGCAAAGCTTCAGAGCACACGTAGCATTCATAGGATGTACTGGATAGTCATTGTAGGAGAGTCACTACTTATTGCACTAGGGGATTGATCTAGGGCGCTACTCCACACAATTGCTATTTGCTAAATTTATAGATTATAACCTTTCACCAATCATTAAGCCGACTATGATATTGAAATATCAATTAGTACCAAAAGCTTGACAGACCCCGTGGAAGCGACTACCCGATCCCTCATTGGGTACACTTTACTGCTTTTTATAACTTGTGCACTTGCAGATACGCAATGGGCATATTAATAGAAAATGCAGATAGTGATGCTCTGTTGATGTCTCTTCAAAAGAATGGCAGTAATTTATTTCGAGTGGAATTTTCCACATTTGGGCATGTGAATGTGGTAGTCTCAAATGAAGATTTATCCTTATTGTGGCACAAAAGGTATGAACATCTGAATTTTCAAGGATTGCAAGTTTTACATCAGCATAATATGGTACTTGGTTTGCCAAGTGTGAAGAAAATGAGTTAATGTGAAGATTGCATTTATAGGAAGCTGTCAAGGTTACCATTTTAGTCACGATTATCATGGAGAGCCAAATAAAGTTGCATCTTGTGCATGCAGATGTTTGTGAACCAATGTAAATTGAATATCATGGTGGTAATAGGTCTTTTTTGTTGTTTCTTGATGACTTCACTCGTATGTGTTGGTTTTATTTGCTTACGTACAAGCATGAAGTCTTTCAATGTTTCCAGAATTTTCTAGCTCTTGTTAAGAGGCAATCAAGCCAAAAACTAAGAATTTTAAGGATAGATAGGGATGGAGAGTTAATGTCTAGGGAATTTAATTCATTATGTACTCGAAAGCGGATTAAACATAAATTGACTACACCTTATTGCCCTCAGCAAAATGTGATTGCCAAGAGTATGTTAAGTGCCAGTCATTTGCTAAATATTTTTTAGGCAGAGGCGGTGTTAACAACAACCTCTCAATCTAATGTGTGTCCTACATATGCATGATAAGTGCTTGTGTTATAGTACCGCGAAGCGTTATTATCTTACATTGAGCATATCTTTTATCAGTTTTTATCACTAAATGGTGTGTATTTGTGTACTCTTGTGCATTGAAGGTTTTTGGAGCTAAATTGGAGAAGAAGAACGAAATTAGGTCGTGTTCGCCGATGTTAGAAGTTTTCGAACCAAGTAAGGAACAAGGCACGAGCTTGACTTGTGAGTGTGTGCCAACCTCCTTTGGAGGGCACAAAGGCAGTCACATTCACAACAAGTCTAACTCGTGTAGCTTAGAAGAACTTCACAAAGAAGGAGACTTGAAGTAATCGGCACGACTTACCATTGTTTGTGTGCCCAACCAATGGCCTCAATGAAGAACAACGGATTCGGGAGCATTTCGGTAAGTTACTGTAGCAGAAATGCAGCTTGTTACTGTAGCAAAACATTGTAGCAAGCTACTGTTCAATTTCTGCCGAAAATCACACGGGCGTGTGGAAATTTCACACCGCCGTGTGAAGCCCCCAATTAGTCCGATTTTAAAGCCGCGATTCAACATTATAAAAGGAGATTTTGGAGACCTTTTGGGATATCTTTTAACTTATCTTTCTCCTCAACTTGGGGAGTGTGGATAGGGTTTTGGAGAGGATTTCGTGGAGGTTTAGCGCGCATCATCGGCATCGTCACCGACGTTCGACGGCCGCACAAGACCACGACCACACCATATACAAGGGGGTTTTCATAAATGTCTTTGATTTGTACTTTCTTTTCTATTTTGATGAACATGTATAGTTCCATGAGGAGCTAAACCCCTTGTTGGTATTCGGACTTGTAAACTCTAGGGTTTTTATGTTTCTTTGACATTGGTATTATGCTTTTCCATGATTGATGAATAAAAATTGAGTTTCAATCTTAATTTCTTCTTGTTAATGTTTTCCCTTAGATGTGACACTAGGGTTGAGAACAATTTAGGTTACCCCTTAGAGGTGTGACAACTCTTTGAAGGTTAGACTACTTAAGATTGAAGAGGGTTGAGAGGGAGAGTTGTGAGGTAGCGATGTACCCCTTTCCCTTCCAACGTGGTTTCTCCCTACCTCCGTTTCTTTGATTTCACAGCGGTTGAAATAGAGTGAAGTGCTAGGCAGATAAACTCCCCTGGGGCTTAGTTACGCAAGTAACAGAGTGAAGGGTTGAAGTGAATCCTACTCGCTAGGGCTTAATCTAGACTAGGATTCTTCCACCTGGACCAAAGGGTTAGAACTACACATAGGAACAGGTTTTACCACTAGGAATCCCTAGAGCTTAAAGCAATCTCACGTAGTGTGAGGTTTAGGTAGATATACTCCCCTGGGGCTTAGTCGTGAGAGCGACAGAGTGAAGGGTTGACTTGAATCCTAATACCGGGACAAAGTGTTGGGATTAGTCACGATTGTCCTTAGGTTTGGGACCGTGAGTTTTAGGATATCCTCGACTCAATTAACATCAATAGGGAAGTATAATAGCATGGTCCTGCACTAGAAGCATAGATCCTAGAGGTAGCTTGTCTGGATACCCTATTTCATCCATTGCTAGTTCCTCTCTATTCTCTTTTACTTGCACTTTCGTATATTCCATCTTTCTATTTAAATTCTTGTCTTTCATTCTGTTTGATTCTATATTCACTCATTGATCCTATTATTGCTTTTCCATACGACGCATAGCTTTATTAGTGACATCTCGTATTCTAAATCCCTATTCCCTGTGGATTTGACTACCCTCTCACCAGGGTAAATTTTATTACTTCGACAAACCCGTGCACTTGCGGGATACACACAAGGAGTCGTGTCAATGCAGTCTTAAAAAAAAACCCCACATGAAGCCTAATATAATGTGAAACCAAATATGACTCATTTGAGAGTATTTGGATATGTAGCATATGCACAGATTGCAGCTCAAAATTTGTAAAAACTACACAAAAACCTTAGAAAGAGAATTTTGTTGGCTATAATGAAGATGTTGAAACATACATAACTTATATGGCATATTCAAGGAAAGTTGTTACTAGTAGAGATGTAACTTTTATTGAGATTGAAAGCTGGAATTAGGAAGAAAAAAAAAAAAAGGAGAATGTAACTCAGAAAACTATCTTATATGAAATGAGAACAAATAGTAATGTACCCGTAGTAAGTTTAGAAGAAAATCAAGGTAATAAGCAAAATGTATCAGTGAATGATACTTAAAGAGAATCAGCTATTGGTAAAGGCTTTTCTCAAAGTAGACAGGCAACACAAGTTAGTGGTACTGAACTTAATAATTGACTAGTTCAGAAAGTTAGAACTCTCGGAGATATTTATGAGGCTGTCCATTTGCCTTGACTGTGATAGATCCAATAAACTTTGATGAAGCACAGTGGCACACCCCTTGCGTGTGTACCCCGCAAGTGCACGGGTTGTCTAAGTAATAAAATACCCTGGTGAGTGGGTAGTCGTATCCACAGGGAATATGGATTTAAGACACAAGAATTCACTATTTTGATATGCGGTGTACGATAAGTGTGAAGAGAATCAATAAGCGAGTGTAAAAGCAATTGTAAAGAGAAAGAAATAGAATAGAAATATGGAAGGTAAGAGAGTGCAAGTAGGAGTAAATAGAGAAAGACAATCGATGAGTAAAGTTGGGTACCCGGACAAGCTACCCCTAGGACTTATGCTTCTAGTGCAAAACAATGCTATTATACTCTCCTATTGATGTTAATTGAGTCGAGGAAATCTTTAAACACACGGTCCCAAACCTAAGGTCAACCGTGACTAGCCCCGATACTATGCCCCGGCATTAAGTTTTACTATGACCCTTGACTCTTGTTGACCTGTCAACTAAGCCCTAGGGGAGTTCGTCTTCCTAAGCCTCACACTGTGTGGAATTGCTTTAAATTCTAGGGATTTCTAGTGATAAACCCTGTTCCTATGTATAGCTCTAACCCTTTGGTCCAGGTGAAAGAATCCTAGTCTAAATTAAGCCCCAGCAATAAGATTCACTTCCACCCTTCACTTTGTTTCTCGTGCAACTAAGCCCCAGGGGAGTTTGTCTCGTAGCACTTCACTCTATCTCAACCACTAAGAAATCATGGAACACGGAGGTTGGGAGAATCACACCAGAGGGGAAATGGGACGTTTCGCTACCTCACGACTCACCCTCTCGACCCTCTCTAATCCTAAGTATAGTCTAACCCTATAGGAGTTGTCACATCTCCAAAGGATAACCTAGATTATTCTCAACCCTAGTGTCACGGCTAAGGGAAAACAATTACAAGATGCAATTAAGATTGAAACTCAATTTTATTCATCAATAATGGAAAAAAATAATAACAATGTCAAAGAAACATAATAATCATAGGGTTTGCAAGTCCGAATACCCACAAGGGGTTTAGCTCCTCATGGAGTTATACAAATCCATCAAAATATGAAAGTGGATACAAATTGAAAGCATAGATGAAAACCCCCATGTGTAAAGTGTGGCTGTGGTCTTATGCGGCCGCCGGACGTCAATGATGATGCCGATGACACGCTTCGAACCTCCACAAAGTCCTCTCCGAAAACCCTAGCCGCAATCCTCTAGAAAATAGGAGAAAAGATTGGCAAAAAGATGTGGAAAAAGTCTCCAAAATGGTCTTTTATAACATTGAGTCGCGGCTTCAAATCGGTTGAATCGGGATTTCACACGGCTGTGTGGAAATTCCACACGCCCGTGTGAAATTTCTGGAATGCTGATTTTCAGCAAACAGTTAACAGTAACTTGCTACATTACTTTTGCTGCAATGACTTGCTATAGTGCTTTTTCCGAAACACTCCCGAATTCATCATTCTTCATCGAGGCCGTTGAATTTGGGCACACAATCAACGGTAGACCGTGCCGATTGCTTCAAATCTCCTTATTGGTGAATTTCTCCTACGCTAACACGAGCTAGACTTATTGTGAATGTGACTGCCTTTGTGCCCCTCCAAAGGAGGTTGGCACACACCCACAAGTCTAGACCCGCACCTTGTTCCTTGCTTAGTCCGAAAACTTCCCAAGAATGACAAACATGATCTAACTTCGCTCCATTCCTCTAAATTAGCTCCATAAACCTACAATGCACAAAAGTACACGAATACATACAATTTAGTAATGAAATCTGATAAAGATAATGCTCATTGTAAGATAATAACACTTCGCATTACTATAACACGAGCACTTATCACACAGCAACATTTAGAGTGGCGAAATGCTATGGCAGAGGAGATAAATGCTATTGAAAAGAACAAAACTTGGGAATTAAGTGAATTGCCACTAGGAAAGAAATTGATTGGGGTAAAATGGATATTCAAAACTAAATACAAGCCTAATGGAAACATATAGAAGTACAAGACTAGACTTGTAGAAAAAGGTTACACACAAGAATATGATGTTGATTATAAAGATTTTTTGCTCCCGTTGCAAGAATGGAGACAATGAGGTTGATGTTTGCTCTAGCTGCACAAAGAAATTTACCTATGTACTAATTAGATGTGAATTCAGCTTTTTTAAATAATGATATAGAAGAAGAAGTTATGTTACACAACCTTAGGGGTTTAAAGTAGCAAGGAAAGAACAAATACTATATAAATTGTACAAAGCACAATATGAATTGAAGCAAGCACCAAGGGCTTAGTATGGGAAATTAGACAATCATCTGCAGTCCAAGGGATTTTACAGAAGTCAGACATAACATATATTATGCAGGAAAATTGATAGTGAAGGGAACATTCTACTAGTGTGTGTTTATGTCGATGATGTGCTCTATATGAGTTCCTCCATAGCCTTGATGATGAATTTTAGATATGAGATGAAGAACTCATTTGAGATGAGTGATATGAACAATATATCATATTTTCTGGGATAGGAAGTGAAACAGCATGAACTTGGAATACATATTTCACAGAGAAAATATGTTCAAAATTTGTTGAAAAGTTACAATTTGCTGCAGTGCAAGCCAGTAAGTGTGCCATTAACTCCAAGTACAAAACATTAGTTGTGTGAAAATGCCGATGAAGTAGATGTGATTCGATATAGAAAATTAATTGGTAATTTAATATATGTGACACAGGCAAGGTCTAATTTTGTTTTTCCCATTAGTTTGTCGTACATGTTTATGCATAAGCCCGCAAAAATTCATCAAGGAGCTACAAAGCATGTACTCAAATACTTAGCAGGTATAATAGAATTTGGAATTCTGTATCAAAAAAGTGGTGATTGTGTATTACAGGAATTCTCTAATAATGATTGGGGGTTCAAATCCTGTGGATAGGAAAAGCACAACAAGTGTGATCTTTAATATAGGTTATGATGTTAGTTGGTGATAGCGTGATCTACAAGCACACAGGTTGTCAAGTAATACCCCTCGCGCAAGCACGAGGGGGTCGTATTCCCTGGGGTCCCAAGAGCTCCTATTACTTCCCCCTAGACAGCATTGTCTAATCTAACAAGTATAAATTTAAAACAAGATGACAAATAAAACAAAAGCAAAAGCTATAAACAAGTGGACTAAGGCACACCACATGAACACATTTAGGAAACAATTCACAATGAAAGAACGAGGTCCTCGGGCGAGGATCCCCTCGGGACCTACTAAAGCTAGAATGATGCTATAATTACACAGGCAATGGTGGTTTGGACAGAGATAATCCAAAGATAAGCCAACCCAATGGTCATGGCAATTGGCCCTAATCCGGTACGAGTATTGATACGGAATTACTTCAGACCAAATCCTCCTACAATTGCATTACAAGTACGGGATTCTCAAATTAGGGTTGAAACACACACTAGGCACAACCCTAATACCAGAGGGGTACAAAATACCCGATGGTCACGACGTATTTGTATTTGTATCCCCTCTAAGGTTGGTTGTGTCTAATACTAAGGCGATGGTCATGCAATCTAGTATAACCTAGAAATCAATACACAGAGTTCTCATGTATACCAATACATCAAAGTGCACCAAACTTAAACCACAAAACACACCAAATACCATACATGTAAATCAAGTATCCATACAAGCAAGTTCATCCCAAGGTTCATCGGATGCCTGGCGACCTTGGGACTCTAGTTCAACATAAATAAGGAAGAGATCTCAAAATACATAACAAGCATGATCAAAACCAAAGAAAACCTCCTTAGTGTTGACTAGAAGAAGATGGTGATGGGAATCCGCGATCGGTGCTGATGAACTCCCAGATGCTTTTCCTTGAGTGTGATCTTCTTTTCCCTTTGATTTGCAACTTAAAAATGCCTTCCCCAACCTCTTGAAGCCCCTTGAAACCCTAGATGGTGTTGGAGGAGAAGAGGTGGCCAAAAGAACCAAAGAAAAGTGCCCTGACCATCTTTAAAAGGTATTCTCAGGATGTCATGCGGCTTGGCATGCGGGCAGCATACGGGTACTATAGCTCCCCGAATTTCACATAAGTTGCCACAGTGGAGTGCTACAGTAATTATGCTACAATACTATTCTGTAGTGGCCTACTATAGTACTGCATGCATCTGTTTATGCGTCCATATGGTTGTCCGCATCAAATTCCAAGCTTAGCGTTTTCATCAAGTTTTCGTGGTACAATGTCTGAGGTTCTAAAATGGTCTTTTTCGTACCTATTTCATCTAAAATCTCATTGTCGAGCTCTCCTAGGCTTCTTTTGTACCTGTAACATGAAAGGAAATGATTTAGTCAGAAAACGAGCATCCACACATACAAAAATAGTCAAATCATACGCATAAATACATGAATAATACATACATTTAGACGTTTATCAGTTCGTTATCAAAAAAGCAAGATATTGTTGCATTGTCTTCAACTAAGGTTGAATATATTGCATTGAGTGCATCATGTTACTAGGGTATCTGGCTAAGAAGAATTCTTGAAGATTATTGTGTCAAATTAAAGATCCAGTCACTATCCATTGTGATAATAAATCTTGCATAGCTGTGGCAAACAATCCTGTTATTCATTGAAGAACAAAACATATAGATGTGAAGTTCTATTTTATTAGAGATCTTGTTTCAAAAAAGGAAGTGATCCTGGAGTAATGTACACCTGAAGATCAATTAGCAGATTTCATGACAAAATGCTTGGAGATGAAACAGTTTGTGAAATTAAGAGCTCAAATGGAAGTATATAGTCTTCAATCAAAGGGGAAGTTGTTAGCAGGTGATTGAAGATAGGCTATTTGTTTGTAATGTAATAGGTTTTTGAATGTTAGTTAAAGTTATTATCTGTATGGTGGGAAAACAGTGAGAAACCAAAGGTGAAAATGAATGGCTAGGATTACTTCATCATGATGAACATCACAAGTTTGAGGCAAGCAGTGTGACGAGTGGTTGGATAGCTTAACTAATGACATGTTTAATAGTGGATCACCATGTTTATGTTTAAAGGACTTTGTTTATGTTTGGTCTGTTGATAAGATGAATATGTGAATAAATGAGATTTAGAGCTTTTCTTTTGTGAAATTTCTCCTATGTTTTAATTTTTTTTGGTTTCTTTTCATCATCTATGTTTGTTCAAAGGCTCAATAGACCACCTTTAGCACCATCCCTCTCCCATGAACATACAAGCCAACAAAACCTCCCCTATAATGCCACCAAAATTCTATCACTTAAGCCCACAATAAACTTCAACCATACGCACATGTTTGCCTTTGCAAACAAAACAATTAAAGCACCTCTCATCACATGAAACCTTGTATGTAGCACTTACCTTTTTGGTATTAACCTAGGTGGTCCCAAGCTCCGATGATCTCCTCCATCAATCTCTCTCTCTCTCTCTCTCTCTCTCTCTCAGTTGTCCAAGACAACAAAAGGTGTGGCATGGAGAAGATCTAAGAGAAGGCTGTGATAAAAGCATTCAGGAGAGAGAATATCAAAAAGGGTGAGGTGGAACCCAAGATTTAAAGAAGGTGCAATTCCCGAATTGGTCCCTCTACTATAACAACCCTCCCCTTTTAGTCCCTCTACTATAAATTGTGCCCATTAAGTCCCTCTAATTTTCAAATCGGGAAATTCCAGTCCAAGCATAAACAACAATTTTCTTTGCCATCTCTATGTGCCAAGCTGGCATTTTTTAAAGGTGACGCTACACTTGGATAAGTGCTCGTGTATAAGCTATACGAAGTATACTTTTTTTACATTGAGCATCGCTTTATTTAGATTTTATCGCTTATATGTGTATATTTGTGCTCTTTTATGCATATAGGGTTGTAAAGGCAAATTTAGGAGAAAAGAAGCAAGAATAGGTCAAGAACGCGATTGTTGAGAGAGTTCTTGGACCGAGCAAGGAACAAGGCACAATTTGTGCTCAAAGACATGTGAGTGTGTTCCAACCTCCAACTAAGTTCAAGGGAATATGTGAATTGGTGGGGCACAAAGGCAATCACACTCACATGTTCCAAATTGTGCAACATCATTAAGAACTTCATCAATGCGGGTAACTTCAAGACACGACGTGATTTACCGCATGATTGGGTTCCCAATTCGGCGGCCTCAATGAAGAAATGAAGTAGGGAGCAACTTTGGCATGAGCACTATAGTAGTCACTGTAGCAAATCATTGTAGTAATTTACTGTTCATAGCGCGCCGAAATTAAGAATTTCAGAGACTCCACACGGGAGTGTGGAAATTCCACATGATCGTGTGGATGCCCGATTTTAGCCCTATAAATACCACGATGTGATTTATTTTGAAAGACTTTTAATCTATCTTTCGCCCAACTTTTGGGGAGAGCACGACTAGGGTTTGGAGAGGTTCTTGGTTATCTTTGGAGGTGATCCTA
Organism: Dioscorea alata; assembly: GCA_020875875.1. Taxonomy (NCBI): domain Eukaryota; kingdom Viridiplantae; phylum Streptophyta; class Magnoliopsida; order Dioscoreales; family Dioscoreaceae; genus Dioscorea; species Dioscorea alata. Next base: position 7,261,546 of record CM037017.1, on the reverse strand, counting down.
TGGCATCGACATCGCGTTCCTTTGGAGGAGAGCTATTGGGGGAGTTTTCGTCGGCATCGATTCTGCGAGGTGTGCTCTAGGTTTGACAAGAGAGCCTTTGGAGAAGACGAGGCGACTCCACGAGACCATCGATACGGACCACAAGGGGGTTTTCTTTATGGTTTTTATGCCTATGTTCACAAAATCTTTGTTGATTTTGTATTGCTCCATGGAGAGCTAAACCCCTAGTTGGTGCTTGGACTTGTAAACCCTAGGATGACTTTGTTTCATTGACTTTTATTATGCTGCTTTAATTGATGAGTTTAATTGAGTTTCAATCTTGAGTTTTAATTACATGATTCTCCCTTAGATGTAACACTAGGGTTGAGAATTCATCTAGGTAATCCTTTGGAGGTGTGACAACTTCATTATGGTTAGACTAAGCAAGATTGAAGAGGGTTGAGAGGGTGAGTCGAGAGGTAGGGGAACGTCCCCTTTCCCTTCCGACATAATTTATCCTACCTCCACGTTCCAAGAGTTCTTTGTGGTCACAATAGAGTGAAGTGCGAAAAGATGAACTCCACTAGGGCTTAGTTACGCAAGCAATAGAGTGAAGTAATGTAGTGAATCTTAGTGCTGGGGCTTAATTGTGACTAGGGGCCTTTCGCCTAGACCAAAGGGTTAGGTCTATATTAGGGAATAAGGTTTATCACTCGGAATCCCTAGAATCCCATGCAGTCCCACACAGTATGAGGCATCAAGAGTATCACTTTCCGCCGAGGCATAGTGTAGAGGGATAGTCATGGTTCACCTTAGTTTTGGGACTGTGTCTTTGGATTTCCACGACTCATTAAAATATCAATTATGAAGTATAATATTAGACTTGCACTTGAAACAATAATTCTAGGGTGAGCATTGTCCGGGTGCCCCATCTTCATATCGATTACCTCTTTTTACTCTCATTGCTCTTCTTGCATTCTTTTATTTTCTCTTGCACTTTATTACTAATCTCTCTCATCATCAATTTTATTTATAGCTAAATAGTGATAACTCGTGTTTCTAAGCACTATTCCCTTTAGATACGACTACCCACTCACCAAGGTAAATTTTGTTACTGCGACGACCCGTGCACTTGCGGAACACTCACGCAAGGGGTGTGTCACACTTCTTGGAGTTGACATGGTTTTCGTTAGTGTTTTAATGAGCTAACATAAAAAATAAAAATAAAAATAAAAAAACTCCACGGATCTTAATTCCATCAACCTTATCAACCTCCACATTTCCCTTCCTCTTTGATGAACCACCCTTCTCTGCAAACCTCTCATAAATCAACCTCTACCTGTACATGTCCATACCAACCAACCCTAATGATGGTGACAACCACATGAATAGCATTGGCCGCCATCATCTGTTAAGCAGTATCGAAATCCCACTAGAAGTCCTCCAAGTCATAGAACAATTAAACAATTTGTCAGGCAATTGAATAATTCTTGTGTGGTTTTGGCTGTTGTAGGTTTAAAATTCATAGTATGGGATGGTGCCTTAGGAACTTCCCGAATTAGAAAATCCTGTCCTAGTAATGATGTATGGAGGCTACAACAGTCTACCCAATTGAAGCTTGCCCGAATTAGATTTGTGTAAACAAATAAGGAGATTTAAGTTTGTATGTAACACCTAATCGAACTACTTTTGTCTTTTTCCAAGTTTATGTATAACAGATTGTATTTAGCTTTTTTATTCATGCAATAAAGTTTATATAATACTTGTATTTAGCCCCTTCTAGTTTGTGTACTTCAATTTTGTCAATTTCATGTATACAGAATTAAAATATACAATCTTCCATGTAATGAGAATTAGTAACCTTTAATTCAAAGTTTGTTTTGCAAGATGTAAATATACTCTTATAAAATTTTCTTACCAAACTTAACTTGCAGAACTTAGCTACTTACATAATGTGATCTTATTATGGCTTTGCAGGTTTTGCAACCAAAAAATAACCTCCTAACCTACATATTTATTACATTCCTTATGATACTATTTCTGAATCAACTAAATCATAAACAAACACTAAACTTGCAATCCTTGAAGAATTTGCAAAATCTGCTTTGCTGAATTTGCAAAACCTGCATCCTTACACTAAATTACATTCCCTGTCACATTGATCTATAACTTGCAAGAACTTGATCAATAACTTGCAAGCTACAAACAGTACAGTTCTAATTTCATACATATAAACTTGCCAATTTACATACTCTGGATTGACAACCCCAGTTTGACATACAATTCTCCACAGAAAACATCCCAGTATTGCATGACATTAAGTATGACATACAAAATTAGACAAAATTGTGCACCATTGTAAACCAAAACAAAAGCTATGGGACTGTATCATAATTTGAGGTTCTTCTCATCTTGCAACCTTGGTTATGTTTTCTTGTGTTGATGAGAACTCTGTATTCTCTACTATTGATAAGGTTTGTTGGTTTGATTCCCTTTCACCGTGTCTTGTCTTCCTTTTATCTCTTCTTGCTAATACATTACATTTTCAGCACAGAGAAGTCATTAGCAATTCTCCAAGGAAAAAAAAAATAGTTATTACGAGCATTCATATGAGAAGATTAATGCAACAAGAGAAGAATTGTCACTATTAATTGAGTTGCAGTAATAAAAGAGGCAACTTGTGGAATTTTCTTGCCAACAATTTGCGCACTAATGTGGCCATCCTATATTAAATATACCTGCTATTTAATAAATGACTCTCACGATACATGGAAGATTAATCTATATTAACCACTGAGATCAACTCTCATATTCACTTACCTAATATAATCACTGGAGCATTATCAAATAATGTACTGACTGGAGCATGATAGGATACAACTCTTTGATTGTCCTGGAAGAAGAAGTCTCTGTACTGCTATTTTCCCTTGATGTACTTAGGATGCTTTTCCCTCTTGGCTGTTAAGCACCATCATGTCCAATACTTGATGTTGGAGGTCTCTCAGGTGGAGAGGCAACACTTGAAGACTACAACAATACAAAATTTAAAAAACAAAGCCATTCAATTATCCTGACAATAAATTGATAACAACAAAAATATACTTACCAAACTTACATTGTTGCGTCTGTTTGGTCATTTTTACTTGTTGTAACTATGTTGATTGCAATTCTTACGCCTCATTATTCTACCTATTCTGGCAAGCTTTGATGAGCCTTTATTCCAGCAATTCTTGGATGAATCTATATTTCTGTGAATGGATTCTTTTGCTATCTTTTGAGGAATAAATGCTCGAACCCATGTTGAGTAAATGCCCCATGTGGGAACATATCGACATCATAAACTATAACACAAAAAAAAAACCCTTGAGATTGCACATAAGGAATCTTACTGGACTAGAAAAGCAGCCTCGAAAGTGAAATGCACTGGGGATGACCGGATGACCTCATCGGTCCTCGACGGCGATAGCTTAGCAATGTTGGGTCCACAACAATGATGATTTCCTCAACCTGATGATCATGATGAGATTTAGGGCACAACCATGAGGGTGATTAGTCAAAGTGGAAGTTTCCATTGTTTAGATTCAACTTCCCTTTTTGTTAAAATGTTAAACAAAGCCAGCTCACCCTTGCAATGTGAAGGGAAAATACTCACTAAAACCATGTCAGCTCCAAGAATTGCCTTGTCACTTCTAAAAAAAGCCAACTTAGCACATAGAGATGGCAAAGAAAACGGTCATCTGTGCTTGGACTTGAATTTCCCGATTTGGAAAGTAGAGGGACTCAATGGGCACAAGTTTATAGTAGAGGGACTAAAAAGGAAGGATTGCTATAGTAGATGGACTAATCCAGGAATTACACCTTCAAAGAAAAACAAAGAGAAATTATCGTTCAATACTTGAGTCCCAAAACTCCTTGCCTTTAAACCCTTTATCTTTCAGTCCATGAAGCCCAAGACTTACTACATACGAGTCCTCTCGGGTTTGCTTACTTTTGAGTTCTTCAAATTCTAATTTGGTCCTTCACACTTATGAAACTTGCCAAAAGATCCTTGGATAATTTAAAATAGCAATCCAGATAATTGGGAATTTTATTGTTCTAAGAAAACAAAGAACATATATTTGTTTTAAGTTTCTAAAGTAACCATGCGGTGCTACATGGAAAATATAATCAACTTAGTTGGTGACATTATATTATGTTTATTTTCAAATTTTAGATTGATTATAAACAATAAAAAATAAATATATTTTTTAATAATGTTTGAGGTCCGGATAAAAAATAAATAAAAATTAGAATTGAATGACCATGTCTTCTGAATATTTTGTAATTGTTAAACCAAAACAAAATAATATGACATTATAAGAAAACTTCAATATTCAGACTCACATCTTCTGGCTGCAAGATGAGCTTAAACTCAGTTTGAGTAGAAATGAGCTCGTGATTTTATAAGGAGATTACCTTATCTAATTACCTATATTGATTAATTACCCAAATTTATTTGATATTTGGTTTAATCATTGAAACGTTAACTTGACCAATGGTGTTTAAGGATTATGTTTCCAAATTTTATGCAAAGTAGATTATAAAATTCAGAAACTCAATGCACAGAATCGATAGATAGTGAATAATCATTGTAATGGATTTTTTTTATTATTATTATGTTACAGAGAAAACGTTGAACACACACCGTTTAATATTATGAAATTATTTATATCCACACAAAAAAATCATTACTTGATATATATCCTCTAATAAATAAATAAATAAAATGATCAAAATTTGTTTGTATACCACCTAAGCACCCATATAGGTTTAATCATTGAAATGTTGACTTGACCAATGGTGTTTAAGGAGTTTCCAAATTTTATGCAAAGTAGATTATAAAATTCAGAAAATAGATTGTAAATAATCATTGTAATGGATTTTTTTATTATTTTTATGTTACAGAGAAGACTTTGCACGCACACCATTTAATATTTTGAAATTATTTATTTCCACAAGAAAATCATTACTTGATGTATATCCGCTAATAAATAAATAAATAAATAAATAAAATGAACAATATATATATATATATATATATATGTGTGTGTGTATTATTTTTATGTAAAAAGGCAGGTTTATCTCTTCCTCCTATCTTTCATAATTGATATTATCAACTTTTCTTCTACTTATCTTCTTCCCTATTTTACAATTCTCTTTTTAGAAGTCTTTCAAAATGTTGGTGTCCACACAATTTTCATCATTTTCAATTGGTCGTTAATATCATAAATGTATGGGTCGTCAAGTAATATCTCATGGGTGAGCACGATGGTCGTATTTCCCTAGGAACGGCGAGAGGTTCATATTACTTTCTTTTCGCTTAATCAATAGCTTAAATGTTTATTTTCTTTCTTTAATCAACTTCTACAATTCATTACGCAATACGATTAGAGAATCATTAAGCACAATTGGAAGGAGTTAGGTGGACATATGACAGTTATCTTAATTATTATTTATGTTAGGTGTTGAGTATGACAATCATATTCTAGAATTGGACCGGGGGATTTCAAGGGCCTACTACTCCCAATCTCTTGGCAACTAGGTCTAAACACTAGGAACTTAAGATGGAATCTCTTCAACCCCAGTCTCCTATGTTTGCCTTATGTTCAAGAACTCCACTAAAAGGGCTAATCAAATCCTAATCCAGAAATCTAATCAAACCCTAATTTAGAGATCGGGCAATACCTAACCTCTTAGAGCATGCATAGATCTATTAGAGCATGGGTCTCCTAATGTGGGGTCATAGCTTCCTCATTCACATTAACAAGAATATCATTCAAGCAAACATTCAATGATTCACAAAAAACTAGAAAATTTATTGAATTATCAGTCAAGATTTATAAACAATTATCAGTCAAGCAAACATACAATTTCTCTAAATGTTTAAAGAATTCCTAAACTAACTCTCTCCAATAGGTTTGCCAAGGTTGAGGGTGAGAGGATCCTAAGATTGACAACATGACACCGAACGCCTTCGCCCAGCCTCCTATGATGATAATCGTTGAATTACCCTTGAGAAACTCCCGAAATCTACTGAAATATACTTGAAAGTCATCTCTAGCCACTTAGATCTCCAGAACTCCGACCGCCCTACCTTATTCACCAAAAGAATCTCCCTGAATTTAGAGAAACCTAGAATATTTACAGGATCGAGTCCGCCACGGCCTCACCAGGGGTATTGTGATGCCTGTGGTGAGTAAGTTATTACTTAGGCTCCAAATCGTTTTTGAGCACGGCTCTCTGGGTGTTGTGTGGCTAGATCACGGGGTGTGATGGGTTTCAACAATGACCATTGTGGCTCTTGTGTTGTTTCCAGTGATTCCACGCTGCCACAGCTTGATAACGGTAGTGATGAGGTTATACAATAACCTTGGTGATATATCACCACAACCGTTATGAGCCGTGGTGAAGCTCTGATTCAGCAACTTGGCATCTTTTGCTTCAAAATACCCTCGAATATGCTTCTTTTTCCCTAAAACAAAAATAAAGGTCGTGATGAACAAAAGAATAAAATTTCATACTAATTTGGTGCTTAACATGTCAAACTCCATGCTGAATGCAGCGTAAATGATATAAAAAATATGAACTTTCTAGTACTTATTAAACGATCTCACCATGAGCTTGGTAAGATCGTGCTAGACCTCTGGAAAATCCAGAGAAATAGCAAATTCTAAAGAACGACCGTGAAGAATTACCACGGCCATGATGAATTACCATGGTAGTGACCACGAGTGTGCTGAGGCCATGACAAACTCACCCAAATTTTCCTGAAAACATAATTCTTTGCCCGTGCATCACAACGGGGGCATAACAGTTAGACCACGCTGGTTGTGATACAAACAATTAAAAACTAAAGATTCTCCATGTGCAAAATGGCAAGAACACAATTCCTAGCAATAAAACTAGACTCCACAATTAAATTTTAACCATAAATTTCAATAAAGACAAGTCAACTTCAGACAATTCAATTAGGTACCACTCTTTATTCAATCATTAAATGATAAAAAATAAAAATTAGAAATTGAATGAACTAAAGCATAACAATTACTTAGGTTGTCTCCCAAGAAGCGCTTGTTTTACATCACGGGCATAATGTACCTGCTCTAACCTCAAGATGATTCAAAAAGGTCAAAATTTTCCCCCTTGTCATTCCAATTTCTCTCACCAAAATAATATTTTAGGCGATAACCATTTACCTTCGATGTACCTCTCTCGGGGTGAGTTATCTCTACAACTCCATAGGGAAAACTCGCATTACCATGAATGGTCCCGACGACCTTGATTTCAACTTACCATGAAAAACCTCAGTCTTGAATAATAAAGGACTTGATCTCCTTCTTGGAACTCCTTACTACGTCAGAGGTTCTGGTCGTGGTATTTCTTTGTGTGATCTTTGTAAATTTCCGAATTTTCATAGGCAGTCATCCTCCATTCGTCAAGCTCCTAAAGTTGTAACTTTCTCTTTCATCCTGCAAGATGAATATCAAGATTTAAGTTTTTTATTGCCCAACTGCTTATTGGACACCTCTACTTGCCAACTCTTTTGTGGAACCCGAGGCTTTACGTTTCTTCAATCCTCCATGCTATAATACTTACTACATTGGTTGATACAGTACCCGGAGCTCTAAAACGGCATTTTCATTGCTGATATTTTCCTGAATTGTGTTATCGACCTCACCTAGGTTTCCTTGAGACCTGTAACATGAATGGAACCAATTAACCACAAAAGAGCATCAATCCATCAAAATACACATGAATAGTAAAAACATATACGTATAAAATACATACATTTATGCGTTTTATCACATCTACATGGATGATCTTATCTTCACAAGCAATGACCCAAAGATGTATAAAGATTTCGAATATTCTATGACTCATGAGTTTGAAATGACGGATATGGGTAGAGAGGGACACTGGTCCGGGTCGGTTTTTGGCCGGCCCGTGCAACAGAAGTAACCCGCCGGGCCGGGTTGACCTGGCCAACCCGGCGGGTCACGGGTCAGCCGAAAGCAACCCGGACCCGGACTGTGAGGTTTTTTAACCCGACGGGCACGACCTTTTTTTCTTTTTTTTTATTTTTTTAATTATTATATTAAAATTAAAAAGTTAAAGTTGTTGGTGGGATTCGAACCATGGTCACCTTATAAAAAACTTCACCTTCTAACCATCCTTTCTAACATTTCTTTTGAGTATAAATATTAAAAAAATAATATAAAGTTTGAAAACCTAGTTTGGAACCGGGCTTGACCCGGCGGGTCAAGCCCGGTTCCAAACTAGGTTTTGACCCGGCGGGGTTGACCCGCCGGGTCACGGGTTGTGGTTTCCCCAACCCGTCACCGGCCTGTCTACATTACGAGCCAGTTACGGGTCAATGAACCGGCGGGCCGGGCCAAAAATCGGCCCATGCCCCCTCTAGATATGGGATTGATGTTGTACTATTTGGGCATTAAAGTAAAACAATTACAGAATGCCATTTTTTTTCTTTTCTTTTCTTTAATATAATGAGAGACCCTTTCCTCCATGTGAGAGCTCTCTTCATTAGTTCATAGAATAATACATAGGCCTTGTTTCTTAATCAACATTTAAAAAAAGCCATTCTTTTTTTATCTTTCCTTAGAGAAATTTTTTATTCATTTCATAAAACATCATTCTTTTTTTTCCCCCAAAAGGGTGTCATGTTTTACATTAGACTATATTTTGAATCAACATCTTCAAAGAAGAGTCCTCAATGACCTTCCACTGAACGTTAAGAGGTGTTACAAGAGAAGAGAATGACAATCTATATATTTCTCATTGATGAACTAGAACTAAACATGTATAGGTGGAATTTAGCTCTAAACTTGGTAGTTCTAAAATTGGAAATATTACAACGAATAATATCTCTAAGATTATGCCTAAGAATAAGTAATTTAGAGCTATTTACAACGCTCCCCCTCAAGTTGGAGCATAAATATCAATCATGTCCAACTTGTTACAAATATAGTCAATCCGAACCCCATTAAGAGTCTTGGTGAAGATACCTCCAAGTTGTTCTCCAGTCTTTACATATTTTGCAGAAATCAAATTCTGCTGAATCTTTTCATGAACAAAGTGACAATCTATCTCAATGTGTTTAGTGCATTCGTGAAACACAGGATTAGTGGCAATATGGAGAGCAGCATGATTATCACACCATAGTACAACTGGAAATGATGTTTTAAGGCCCATTTCTTGTAATAACTGATATATCCATATAAATTCACATATAGATTATGCCATAGCTCCATATTCAAACTCTGCACTAGAAGGAGGCACCACATTTTGTTTCTTAATTTTCTAGGATACCAAGTTATCCCCAATAAACACACAATACCCTGTAGTGGAACGCGGTCTATCTTTGAACCCGCCCAATCTGTGTCATAAAAACACTCAATGTCACCATGTCCATGATTGTTGTATAATATGCCACGTCCAAGATCCCCTTTCAAGTTACACAGAATCTGCTCCAGTGCTGCACAATGATGAACTGTTGGAGAAGACATAAATTGACTCACTACACTAATAGAGTAGGAAAGATCTAGAAGAGTCACTACAAGATAGTTCAATTTCCCAACCAACCTTCTATACTTCTCGGCATCTTCAAACAAATCACCATCCTTTGTCAGTTGAGAATTAGAAGGCATTGGAGTGCTACATGGTTTGGCTCCCAACTTTCATGTGTCAGACAATAAATCCAAGACATTCTTTCCTTGGGATAAGAAAATACCTTTCTTACTTCGCATTAATTCAATCTCTATGAAATATTTCAATGCTCCTAGATCTTTGCTGTGGAATTAAGTGTGAAGAAAGGGTTTTAAAGCTGAAATTCCCACAGAATCACTCCCAATAATGACTATATCATCAACATAGACCACAAGAAGAATGATACCTGAGTCAAATTTAGAATAAAAAACTGAGTGGCCTGACTTAGTCTTTGTCATTCCAAAACTTTCAAGAGCTTGACTAAATTTCCTAAACCAAGCACGTGAGCTTTGTTTCAATCCATACAAGGATTTATAGAGATGACACGCCCTTCCAAACTCCAAGTAAGCAACAAACCAAGTGGTATGTTCATATACACTTCTTCATTAAGGTCACCATGTAAGAAGGCCTTTTTGATGTCTAACTGATGTAGAGGCCAATCATATGTTGCTTCGAGAGAAATAAACAAGCGAACAGAAGTTAACTTGGCCACAGGAGAAAAAGTATCCAAATAATCTACACCATAAGTCTAAGCATATCCTTTAGCCACAAGATGAGCCTTGAGGCAAGCAACAGAACCATTAAGATTTACTTTGATAGTGAACACCCATTTACATCCAAAAGCCTTCTTTCCTATAGGTAAATCTACTAAATTCCAAGTATAATTAGTATCTAAAGCATTCATCTCTTCATCACAGCAATACGCCAACCAGGGTGGGACAAGGCTTCAGAGACAATTTTCAAAATATGAGTAGATTCAAGAGATGCAACAAAAGAACAAGAAGATGAAGACAATTGATTATAAGAAACAAAAGATGAAATGGGATAAGTGCATTGTCTTTTACCTTTACGAACTGTAATAGGAAGATCAAGATCACTGATCGTAGGGTCTAATTGCGTTGAAGTTATTTGCACAGGACATGGATGAGGCTTTTCCCGCCTAGAATAAACCTGCCAAATAAGGGTTTTGGTAGAGGTGGAGGAAGGTCACTTATTCGAGATGTGACAGTATAAAGGAGCAAGTCATCATCCTCCATGGTCCAGAAGACGTGGAAGGCGAGGAAAAGAATGGAATAAGTTCTTGAAAAGTAGCATCAACTCACACAAGGTACTGATTAAGGGTAGGAGAATAGCAATGATAACCTTTTTATAACCGAGAATATCCAAGAAAAACACATTTCAAAGATTTCGGGTCCAATTTAGTGAGAGGAGGTCGGACATCACGCACAAAACAAGCACTACGAAAAAACTCAAGGTTCAATAGGAAACACAAATTTAGTGAGAAATAAGATATGATAATGACTCTCACCATTAAGAACAAAGGAAGGCATGCTATTAATCAAGAAATAGGCTGTGGAAATAGCATTTAAACAAAACTGATTAGGTACTTCCATTTGGAAAAAGAAAGCTCTTGCAGTTTCAAGGAGATGCCTATTTTTCTGTTCAGCTACTCTGTTTTGAGATGGGATACCAACACAAGATGACTGGTGAAGAATGCCATTCTAGGCCATGTAAGTCTGAAAAGAATTTGAAAAATATTCTTTTGCATTATCACTTCTCAAGGTTTGGATAGAAATATTGAATTATGTTTTGTTTTCCACACAAAAGGCACTGAAATGAGTAAATAACTCAAAATAATTTTTTTTATAAAAAAAAGATATGTAACTCGAGAAAAGTCATCAACAAAGTAACAAAATATTTAAAACCAACAAAACAGGACATGGACCCCAAACATCTAAATGAACCAACTCAAAAGGAGAATTGGCTCGTTTATTCACTCAAGGAAGAGAACTCAAATGATGATGTTTAGCAAAAAGACATGACTCACAATCTAAAGAAGACAAAGCATGAAACTGAGGACATAATTTCTTTAACACCGATAAGGATGGATGACCAAAATGACAAGAACTTCAAAGGAAGTGAGTGTTAGTGTTAGCCCTAGCCCCAATACGTTGATCTAAATCTTTATTAGTTATATGTTTTTTAAATAAAACCTGGCTTGTTTTATCTTACTACATTTCTGTGCATGTGTGCTTGGATAGAACTATCCCTAAGAGTTTGTTCTGCACAAGTTGCCGAATACGTGATTCGGGCAGTAAAACCTTGGTGCGTAAAGGAACAACTTTCTAAATATCCCTAGTCAATTACTGTCATGGGAATGATAGTAAACTAAGACTAGTATGCCTATTGTGTGATGATCATGTTTTACGGATTATAGGACATGTGATGTCAATCAATAGACATAGACATGTGTTAGTGAACTGCGTGTCTGGATCGATCCGCTCACGAGATCACTACATGGTTACAAAGTCATAAGTGGTTCTCGTGTAACGCTTATACTGAATCCTTAGACTCAAGGTCGCTATGGAGCTTGGATGAATGTTGGTGTACTTTGACATACGCCTAACGTCATTCGTAACAGAGTGACAAGTGTGGGTATGATTGGGTGCATCAAGATTCATAGCAAATAACATTTGCGATGCGAGGGGATTGCCACTCTTTGAGGAGAGAGAATATCACCGGCCACTTGATCGGTGAAACTGAGTAGTGCGTGGCCACGCCCAAATGAAATGGTAAGGGTTATCATTTATTTGACCTAGTCAGTTCACTGAGGATCAAGAAATCGATCGACAAATAAATAAGGGTGACTAAGCTCCATGCCTTATGTTGATCGAGATATTCAATTGGCAAAGGAATCGGATAAGGTTACAAGGTTAGTTGATTACCCAGTCGACCTCCGTTTTAATTCGGGTAGTCACATTGCCATGCTAGACGGCATTTGTGACTTATGGGCCTTAACGAGGTTAAAATCCCATTACTGATTTTAAAAAGGGCCTACAGGATCGCACACGTAAAAACCATGAAATCCGGACTCAATCTAATGAGTCGAATAGCTAAATGGAGTTTAGATAAATCAAGAGTTGATTTGGTCTAACCGCGAATGTGTAAAGATTGAGTTATGAGATAACTTAAAAATTGAGGGACTTAATTAGAAATTAAGTGTCAGCTTATTGGATCTAATATGATTAATATCCAATAAGAGGAATCAATGGTTGATATTGCATTGGGATTGGTTTTAGGGTCTTATAAATACATGTGTATTAGAGAAAACCCTAACCCTAATCTTTCCTCTCCCTCTCCCTCAAGGAGGCCGTCGGTCCGCCCTAGCCAAAAGGACGCCGCCGCCGGTCAAAGGTGCTGTCCGCATTTTCCCCCTTTTTGGAGAAAGGTTTCTCCATCCGGATTGCCACTACTCGGCTCCGGCGAAGGTATAGGTCGACACCCCTTTGGTATTTCTTGTTTATTCATGTATGTTAGTTCACAGGCCGGCTTTTTCATTGATATTTCTTTATCAATGGAGATCGCCGGGGTGAGAGTCTTTTGAGATTATTTCATAATGGTTGTGGAATTTTTCTCAAAAGATTCTCACATGTGAAACATTCGCCAAGTGTCATTTTTTTTTGGATTTACAATTCCTTACACATGTTTACGATTAGGTTTTGAGACCTAATTTTAATTGCTATTCGTATTTCTCGATAAGAGTTATCGTTGGATACTAGCAATCCATACCGGATTGTTTATAGCTTGTGTGTGTGTGAGAGTAAAGGGGAGTCGCGTATATGCAGTCCCTTTTTCGACTACACCCCTGAAATTGTATTTATTTATTTATTTTAGATTTTTATATCTTTATTCGTTTCCACTGCATGCTAGGGTCCATGCTAGTTTTGTTTGTTATCCGCTATGCATATTTTGCTTCTAGCATGCTCGTAGACCCTTGTCGATCCCAACAGTGAGGACACTGGAACAAGCAATAGATCTCAGAGTTTTGTATCCAGAATGTAGAGGCCTCTAGATTCATGCCCCTTAACAATAATCTATTTGTCAAAAGATCCTAAAAGATGCAGTAATTAGGAAAGAATGAGACAATGCGGTTCAAGGTAGGAGTAATTTTGCTAACATACATGAGATTAAAGGAAAAATCAGGTAGATTAAGAACAGATGACAATGATAATAAAGGAGTTTAATCAACAGTGCCACTACCAAGAACACAAGAACTAGATCCATCTGCAAAAGTGACATTAGATGGAGATGCATAAGGTTCAAATTTGGATAGGAGTGTAGGATTACTTGTCATATGATCTGTGGCACTAGTGTCAATGACCCATTTGGTTAAAGAAGAGATAAGACATGTACTTGGATTACTTGACTCAGTGATTGCAGAGGTAGATTGAGATGAAGACTTTAAATTCTCTTGATAATGAAGGAATTTTGCATATTCATCTGCAGAGATTGCACATGTGCTGTTAGAGGAACTTTAGATGGTATTAGTGGCTGCAACATGAGCTGAGTGAAATTTTTAATTCTGCAACTTCTATTGTAATTTTCTACAATATTACTTTGTATGTCCTGTCTCATGACAGTAATAACAAACAATTCCCGCTGAGTCCAGATTCCTGTCTTGAGTGATTCCACTTCTATTATTATTCTTGGCATAAGATTGTCCTGTTTTTAATCTACGACTAACAAGTGCACTATTAGTTTGAATGACAAAAGTGATAGATGGATTATAATCAATACGCAGTATTCTAGTAAAAACATCATATAAGGAGGGAATTTCTGCACTAGATAAAATCTGGGACTTAACAAACTCAAATTTAGAGGCAAGTCTGGCTAAAAAGTTCATGATAGCCATCTTTCCCATTGAGCCTACTGAACTTTCACATCAGGGTTAAAGGGCAACAAGATATTTAGTTCCTCATATGTTTTCTTGAAGTGCATGAAATATGCCAGTAATGATTTCTCTTGTTGTTTAGCCCGATAAAATTCCTTACGAACATCAAATATGCGTGAGATATTCTCCTTACCTGAATACAAAAACTCTAAATACTCCATTAAAGACTTAACAAATTCACAATGACTAATAAGTGAAAATACCTCATTTTCAATGGAGTTTCCAATTTGCAAAATCAACCGAGCATCATCCCACAACCAAACTATCTTTTTGTCATCATCAATTGGTGTATCTTTCATCAAATGGTCATCCTTGGAGATACTCCTTAAATAAATTTTGATGGTATTGTTCCACTCCAAATAATTAGAGCCATTTAACTTCTAATCTGTAACTTGGGAAAATACAAGGATAACATCTGTTACCACCACATTCTTTGACTCTTCACCCATATTGGCATAACACAAACCAAGTAGATCAGCCCTACCCACTACAAACGTGACACCAACAGCCACCAAAAAAAAAATCTTCACGGAAAGCAAGGCCAGGAATGCCGCTCAGTAAGCAACTTCCTCAAAACTGAGAAAACATTGAAAGGATATAAAACAGAGAAGAAGAAGCTAGGACGCCAACTGTCACAGGAAGTTGACACATGCGTAAATGAGGACCGGTCACTTGAAACCTAAACCAAAAACAAAAGCAAGAATCCTAAAGCTCTGGTACCATATTACAAGAGAAGAGAATGACAATCTGTATATTTCTCATTGATGAACTAGAACCAAACATATATAGGTGGCATTTAGTTCTAAACTTGGTGATAAGTACTCATGTATAAGTAATACGAAGTATTCTTTTCTTACATTGAGCATTATTTTTCTTAGGTATTACCATTAATTCGTGTGTATTTGTGTTCTTTTGTGCATATAGGGTTGTGGAGAAGAGTTAGAGGAAAAGGAGCAAAATTAGGTCATATCCGCGTTTGTTGAGGAGTTTCTTGGACCAAGCAAGGATGAAGACACGGGTTCTGGACTTGTGGGTGTGTGTCAACCTCCAATGTGCTCAAATTGTTCTATAATTTGGAGGGGCACAAAAGCAGTCACACTCATAAAGTCTAACTCGTGTAACACAAAAGAACTTCATCAATGCGAGGAAAAGAAGAAATGACATAATCTACCGCTTGGTTGTGCGGCCTCGATGAAGAAAATGAAGTCATGAGCAACTTTTGGCGCAAGTACTGTAGTAGTTATTATAACAAAAACACTGTTGTGATTCACTGTAGTAGTTACTGTTCACAACCCGCCGAAAATTCAGATTTCCAGAAAATCCACGCTAGTGTGTGGAAATTCCACACGCCCATGTGGATGCCCGATTTCAGCCCTTTAACGACCCGTTTAGATGCAAGGATTAATCCCCAAGGATTGGGGATCAATCCTTGTGCCATGTGCATGCCCATGTTTGGGCATGCACCAAGGGATATGGGAAGGGGTTGAGGGGGGAATGTATGCCCCTCAACCCCTTCATACTCATCCATCTCATTTTGGGGGGATTGGCCATGCCTAGATTTTGAAATTACATTTTTACCCTTTAGAAATCACAAAATGGCATGTTATATATATAGACACATAAATTCCTCTCTTCACTGATTGAGTTTGTTTCTGAGAACCCTGCCGCCGCTGTCATCCCCACCTGTTGTTGCCACCGCCACTTGCCTCTGAAGCCGTTGTTACTGTTAGATTTGATTCATAATTATATTCTGTTAAGAACCGGCCGTTGCGTGGTTGTTTTGCAAGATCTCTGAGGAGATCTAATCTTTGATGAAGAGGAGTTTGAAATGGATTAAGTTTAGTTGAGAAAGATTTGATTCAGTTTTTTTTTTTATAATTCTAAATTAAGTTTATATTTTGTTTATATAAAATTCGGTGAAATTTTAAGGATAGATGCTTGGAAATCTTTTTGTTTTTATCTAATGATTAACTGAGATGCCAATGTTTGTATCTTTAACTAGGTTGATTAAGTTATGTATATGTTGGCCTGTGCCAAAGCAAGATAGATTGTCAGATGGCTCTTGAATAATGGTTTGCAAACTCAAAATAAACAATGCACAGAATAACCTTAACAAAGTAAATTATAATCACAGATAAAAAACCAAGATTTAGATAGGAGATAAATTCCTATATCTACAAGAAGAGAATCAACCAAGTGACTGATCAAAATCATATACTCTACTATTAAGTATTTTGAGAGTGCAACTTAATGCCATCTTTCATAGTACCTATTGTGCTGGGCATAGGCAATGAACCAGATTCAGCTAAACGTCAGTTCTCCAAACTTGTCTATATCCATCTTTGCATCATTTGCTTGGCTATTCCAGTCTGTTCGAAATCATAATGCAAATAACTTATGTTTTTGTTTAGTTTGGTTGAAACACATATAATTTAGTGTTGTTATGTTAGTATTGGCCATTGTATAAACATGAAATTTGTCTCTGTTAATGTGGTAAGTTGGTAGTATGCAATGCCTTGTCGTGAATGGAAAACCACTGAACATGATAGCAACAAGTATGCAATGCCTTGTTGTGAATGGAAAACCACCGAACATGACAGTTGCATCTGGCATGTAAATATTGATTTATTCTAGCAGAGTGTTAATATGATGTCTTGTTCATGTCCATAAGATAACCACTCAATATGGCAAGAGAATTGGGTTGGATTGCAATATTATTAAATTGTGTCATGGGTTGGGTTGCAATATCTTAAATGGTGATTTGTTAATGTATATTAGTTGTGAAAACATCATTATTATTACTTTCTGCAACACATCTTTAGTTTCAAATTTCATTTTTAGTTATAAGTCTCATGACGTAACACAGAAAGTAATATTGAAGATTGATATATCTTGCCCCAAATAGTGTCATATACTGTTCATATTTCAAAGATTACATTTTGATATAACAGGAAAAATTGTCTTAAATTGTGATATTAGTAAATTATGTCATAGTTCATGTAGATTGTTGTGTCATGATCCCATCCTCATGAATACAATCATTTTACATTCTATGCTTTTAAGCATCACTAAATTTTTAGATTAGAGAAGGCGTCTCATGATAAGTGTTACCAAGAAATTGGTTGTGCTTCTGGAATTCATACCACCGTCATCCTAGGCCTAGACATATGAATTACTATTCTCCAGCGTACTGCTAAGGAGCTTCCATACAACAGCCATGGAGTGTGATTTGGAATAGATGAAAATAGAATGCTTCATTAGAAGATGTTGGCAATCAAAATAAGACTTACCAAGGTTAGAGGACTTCTTTGATAGGAAAGTGTGATTCAATATATATATTTTTAATACTTTTCAATTTTACAAACTAACCCTTCATAATTCATAATTAACTTAGGATCAAATCACATAAATCTTAGTAATTTTACAAACTAACCCCTTAATAATTCATAATTAACATGGTTTCTTGAGATTTAATCCGTAAAATTTTAAAGTATATGCTAAAATAGGCAATGTATCCTGAATGCTTGTACACATTTGAGAATCTTTTGATTCTATTAATCGAAGCATTAAAGCTAACATTGCAATATTTGCCAAGAACTTTATGCATGTCTCTAATTTTTCATTCACTTCTTGATTCATGTTTTAAAATCAATAGTATTAAACTTCTCTAATATCATTGGTTGATTTTTAATATTGTGTAAAATAGAATATTGTGTAAAATTTTGCTTTTCCAATATTATGAATTAGTTATGATTTTACACAGTGTTTATTCTTGCCCAATAATGCATTGTTAAATTTCATTTTAGAAATGGACATCAATGAAATGGACGAGTTCGAAGAGCTTCAACTATATGCAATGTATATGTGCTACTTTTTTGTAGTGAACGTTATAATCATGGCATGTGCAATAAGGCACCGTGCTCTTACCAATAATGTGATTGAACATGGGATTGACTCAAGATCCACTAGGCAACACAAACAACTTGATTATCTCCAACGTGTAATTTATGAAAGTGATGTAAAATGCATTGATAAACTACGCATGGATCAACGTAATTTTCATCGATTATGTCAACTACTAAGTACGACTGGTGGGCTACGAGGCACCAAAAATGTCATGGTTGAAGAAATGATTGCGATGTTTCTGAACATTCTAGCACATCATGTAAAAAACAGGATAATCAAATTTGATTTCATCAGATCTGGTGAGACAGTTAGCAGACATTTTCATGCCTTTTTGAAGTCAATCATATACTTTTCCATAGTGTCTTGCTAAAAAAACCAGAACCCATCCTAGAAAATTCAACTGATCATACATGGAAGTGGTTCAAGGTATTATTGAAGTCCATTATTTTTTAAATAAATATTAGTTTATTTTTTACATTAACATTTTATTTTCATTTAATATAGAATTGCCTTGGAGCATTGGATGGAACTCATATTAGAGTGAATGTGCCAAAAGCAGATCGAGCAAGATATCGATCAAGAAAATCTGAAATAACTACTAATGTACTCGGTGTCTGTAGTCAAGATATGCAATTTATATATGTCTTATCTGGCTGGGAGGGTTCAGCTCATGATGGTCGAGTTCTTAGGGATGCAATAACCAAACACAATGGATTAAAGGTTCCAAATGGTAAATAAAGTATAATTACATTGTTCTTTAGATGCTAATAGTTAATCCTTAAAACAAATTTCTAACAATAATTGTTTCTTTGTTAGGATTTTACTATTTGGTAGATTCTGGATATGAAAATTGTCCTGGTTTTCTTGCGTCATTTCGAGGACAACGGTATCATTTGAGTTCTTGGGATGATGGACACCAATCATGTACACCTCAAGAGTTCTTTAATATGAAACATGCAAGTGCTAGGAATGTAATTGAGAGGACATTTGCTCTTCGCAAAATTGGTTGGAAAATTTTATCGAGCCCAAGTTTTTATAATATAGCAACCCAGCGATGTATCATTAATGCGTGTTGCTTGTTGCATAACTTTATTAGAAAAGAGATGACTGAAGATCCTACAGAAAATGAACTTGAGCTTCTAAATTCGGAGGAGGACATGCAAGATGATACTGAGAATATTACAGTTGTTGATCCAACAGATGAGTGGACCCAATTTAGAGTTGACATGGCTACAAATATGTTTAATAGTTGGAGATCAAACTAATTAATTGATAGTTTGTTAGGTGTGTGAGTGTTTCTATATATGTACTTCAGTGTTTATCAAAGTTTATTTTTTATAACCAAACATTTTAATGTTGGTGTTGAGAACATGTGTTTATCTCTTATATGGTTTTGTGGTCCTATTTGAAGGGTGATGTGTGGAAGCACTTTCCTTATCCTATTATGATGTGTGGTGTGTTATTTGATTGTCTTTTATGTATATCTGTGTTATTTAAATTTTCTTTGTGTGGTGTATTATGATGTGTGGTGTGTTATTTGTTTGAAATGGTTGTTTTTCCATGTCTTGATTTAAACTTGACTAATGTTTAATTTTTTTATTTATTTGGTATGGATTCAGATTCACCAGTCGGGCGTAGAGTACAAAACAAACACTATTGGACAATCGATGAAGATAAGGCACTTATTGATGCCTTAGTAGAGCTATCTACAAATCCAATGTGGCGGGCAGAGAATGGATTTCGCAGTACCTACCTTGTTCAATTAGAAAGAATGATAAAAGAAAAACTTCCACAAAGCATGATAAAAGCTTCACCTAATATCGAGTCTCGGGTGAAGCTGTTAAGGAAACATACTAGTGCAATAACTAATATCTTACAAATTAGTGGTTTCGTTTGGAACTATGAAAGGTACACTATTGAGTGTGAGAAAAGCGCATATGATGAATATGTTAAGGCATGTATCACTACATTTCGTGGCTAATTGATAATTGAATGGATATATTTTACTTATGTCCCTCATTTTTGTATTTGATGCAATGTAGAACCATAAAGAAGCAACTGGTCTTTACGGGAAATGTTTTCCATTTTTCAATGATCTTACTCCAGTGTTCACAAAAGATAGAGCACAGAGAACTGCACGGGGTGACATTGGAGATGATGCAGAACAATATGCGCAGGGAAACATTAGTTTGGATGAGGACATGGGTTTCTCTCAGTTTCCAACTGTGAGTTTTCCATGCCTATGCAAGAACCTGCATCACAACAATCACCTGTGGCTTCAGAAGGTACTAGTACCGCCAAATCCCGCCGAAAACGAAAAAGTATTGGTCGGGACCCTTCCATGGACACACTGAAAGAAAATTTCCACAACTTTGTGGAAACAGTTGGACCGGGATTTAGGTCAATGGCCCAAGCAGCTGCTAAAAAGGATGCTAATCGTGAAGAGCATGAAGAAAGAAGGAAATTGCTACCTCAAATACTTCCATTGGTTGAAGGTCTCTCTATTCATGAAGTGATATTTATCTTGCAGGTTTTGCCCAAGCATGAAGATGAACTCAAAACTTTTATTGAGTTACCAGGCAGCATGAAACTACCATTTTGTCATGTACTTCTAGCAAGATTGGGATATATACCGCCTAGTGTATGAACTATGCATATTAATGGTATTATGTTCCTTGTTTTAATGCTTGGTTATGTAATGGATTGATCATGTTAGGTCAAACTCAAACTTTGAACTTTCATGTAATATGTCTACTTTCATATGGATTTTATGTTTTTCTTAATTGGGGACATTCCTATAATGTGTTTTTTTTTTATTGGGGTATAATAACTCCTTTAAAATTTATTTATAGAAATTGGAGCAATTTAATAATTATTTATTTTATAATTAAAATATATTATTTAATTAAAATAATCATGGTACAAAAGTAATTTTACTAAAATTTCCCCCTATATCCTATCCTATTCCTACCCACATTCCCTCCAACCAAACATTACTTTTATTCCCATCCCCAATCCCCCTTCCCTATTCTCATCCCCATCCCCATCCCCTTCCCCTTTCCCATCCCCATCCCCAAATTCTCATTCCCTGCATCCAAACAAGCCGTAAATACCACGACTTCAGATTTATTTTGAGACTTTTGACCTATCTTTCGCCGAACTTCAGAGGAACTTGTCGTTAGGGTTCGGAGAGGATTTCGGGAGGCTTTTGGAGCAAGTCTACGGCATCGACATCGACATCCTTTGGAAGATAGCTATTGGGGGAGGTGTACCCTAGGCTTGACAAGTGATTCGTTGGAGAAGACGAAGCGGCTTCACAAGACCATCGACATGGGCCACAAGGGGGTTTTATTCATCTTTTCTATGCTTATTGATACAAACACTTTGTTGATTTTACATAGCTCCATGGAGAGCTAAATCCCTAGTGGGTATTCAGACTTGTAAACCCTATGATGATATTGTTTCTATGACTTTTATTATGCTTTTTTAATTGATGCTTTTAATTGAGTTCCAATCTTAATTGTTAATTGCATTTATTTTCCCTTAGAGTGACACTAGGGTTGAGAGTCATCTAGGTTATCCTTTGAAGGTGTGACAACTTCTATAGGATTAGACTACACAAGATTGGAGAGAGTTGAAAGGGTGAGTCGAGAGGTAGCGGAACGCCCCCTTCCCTTTCCGACGTGATTTATCCTACCTCCATATTCCAAGAGTTCTTTGCAGTCGAAGTAGAGTGAAGTGCTAATAGATGAACTCCCCTAGGGCTTAGTTGCGCAAGCAACAGAGTGAAGGGTTGTAGTGAATCTTAGTGCTGGGGATTAATTGAGGCTAGGGTTCTTGCGCCTGAACCAAAGGGTTAAAACTAAATTTAGGAACAGGATTTATCACTTGGAATTCCTAAAACCCCAAGTAGTCCAACACAGTGCGAGGCATCGAGAGCATCCTCTCCGCCAGGCATATTGTAGAAGGCTAGTCACGGTTGACCTTAGGTTTGGGACCGTGTGCTTTAGGATGTCCATGACTCATTAAACATCAATTAGAAGGTATAATATTAGTCTTGCAATAGAAACATTGGTCCTAGGGTGAGCATTGTCCGGGTACCCCATTATCTCGTCGATTGTTATCTCCTTTTCTCTTGCTTGCATTCTTCTCTTTCTTTCTTTTACTCTTCTTTGAACTCATTCATACATTGATTTCCCCCATCATCGATTTCATTCATAGCTAAAAATAATGATCACTCTTGTCTTTAATCACTACTCCCTATGGATACGACTACCCACTCACCGAGGTATATTATTACTTTGACACCAGTACACTTGCGGTTCACATACGCAATTCGTGTCATGTGTCACTTGGTAGCTCTAAAATTGGAAAGATAACAAAGAATAATATCTCTAAGATTATGCCTAAGAATCATTAATTTACAGCTATTTACAACAACAGGCAAGGGTGAGAAAAAACTCTTAAAGAGAGAATCCACTTAGCATTGGACTTCATCAAAGAAAGAAAAGATCTTCAAAGACCTTCTTTTGAACATCAAGAGGAAAGAGTATGAAACGCTCAGAAAGGGAATCCACCTTGCATTGTACTTAATTGGAAGAGGCAAAAATGAGAAACTCTCATAATAGAGCACCCACTATGCATTGGATCTCATCAGTGGGTCATAAGAAGGAGAAGATTCTTTAAAGAAGTCCTTGTGAGCATCAAAAGGCAAGAATGAGAAAACTCTCAAAAGAGAGAATCCACCTTGCATTGGACATCATCAGTGGGTTATAAGAAGAGTATATCTTCATAGAACTCCCTATGAGCATCAAGACACAAAAGTGTGAAAAACTCTCAAAATTGAGCATCCATTCTGCATTGGATATCATCTATGAGTCATAGGAAGAGTGAATTTTTCAAAGACCTCCCTATGAGCGTCATTAGGTAAGAGTAATAAATTCTCAAAGTGAATTTTCATCTCGCATTGGACCTCATTAGTGGGTCAAAGAAGTGAATATAGAGCCTTCAAATACCTCCTTGTGAGCGTTAAAAGACAAGATAAAAAGTTCTCATAAAAAATTTTCACCTTGTGCTGGACCTCATCAGTGGGTCAAAGAGGTGAATAGAGCTTTCAAAGACCTCTGTTTGAGTGTCAAGAGACAAGAGTGCAAAAAAGTTTCAAAAGAGAATTTTGACCCTATATTGGACCTCAACAGTCAGTAAAAGAAGGGGAGGAGACTTCAAAGGCCTCTGTGAGCTTCAAGAGGCAAAGTAAGAAGCTCTCCAAAAGAGTCTCATTTACATTGGACCTCATCAATTGGTCAAAGAAAAGAATTCCAGAAAATTTTCAAAGAAGCCCTTGCTCTTTACAAAATTCCCTATTTTCTCCCCTTTTTCGCATTTAACCCCTCTCATGAAATTTTTGCACATTAGACCTCAAATTCTCTTTTTTCACAAATTTAAGAATTTATGTAACTAGTCCCTCTACCCTTTCACCTTTCAATTTTTTTTATCAAATTTACAAATACACCTCTGAACTTTTTTTCCTACATTTTTCCATGATTTTGCACATGGAACCAGAATTTTACATTTATTAATTCATTTTTACATTTTTTTATGAATTTTTCATATACAAATACCCCTGAACTCTTCACCTATTTTTTCTTTTAGGTATAATTTTTTATGTTCTATAAATTTGCAAATAAACCCTCAGATAATCCCTCTTTTTTTAATAAACTTGCAAATGAGGCCTTTTTCTTTCTTTTTTTCACTTTTTTTTCACCTATATTCGTTTTAATACTCTAGCACAACCACAATTCTAATAATCATTCATCACACACTAGACTCTTTTCAGCCACTCTAAAAAAATGGAATTCAATGCATGGCAATAAAGAGACATATTTAGTTTTAATAAAAAGCCATGTTCTTATTGTTAGCAACTAATTATCTAAAACAATGGAGAACAACATTGACAATTAACTATTATTTCTTTATTTAATCAGATTAACTGAGACATCTCACACCACTAAAGAAATCTAGCCCACTGGCACATGTCCAGAAGATTACTTCCCATCATCAATATTTCCTATGAATCACAAACAAAGGCTATTTCCTCAACCTAGAAGTCCTATCTTATTTGATAAATGCTTGTGTTATAGTACCGCGAAGCACTATTATCTTACAATGAGCATATCTTTTATCAAATTTTATCACTAAATTGTGTGCATTTGTGTGCTTTTGTGCATTGTAGGTTTGTGGAGCTAATTTGAAGAAAAAGAACGAAATTAGATCGTGTTCGCCGTTGTTGGGGAGTTTTCGGACTAATCAAGTAACAAGGCATTAACATAGACTTGTGAGTGTGTACCAACCTCCTTTGGAGGGGCACAAAGGCAGTCACATTCACAATAAGTCTAGCTCGTGTTAGGAAGGAGAACTTCGCCAATAAGGAGATTTAAAGCAATTGGCATGATCTACCATTGATTGTGTGCCCAATTCAATGTCCTCGATGAAGAACAACGAATTTGGGAGTGTTTCGGCAAGTACTGTAGCAAAACACTGTAGTAAGCTACTGATCACTTTCAGACGAAGTCAAGAAAACCAGAGGGTTCACACGGGCGTGTGGAAATTCCACACGGCCGTGTGAAATCCAGATAAGTCCAATTTTAAAGCCGCGAATTAACATTATAAAAGCCAATTTGGAGACTTTTGAGACATCTATTTGACCTATCTTTCTCCACAACTTCTGGAGAGCGTGGCTAGGGTTTTGGAGAGGACTTCATGGAGGTTCGGAGCGCGTCATCAGCATCGTCATCAACGTCCGACAGCCGCACAAAACCACGGCCACATCATACACAAGGGGGTTTTCATCGATGCTTTTAATTTGTGCTTTCTTTTATATTTTGATGAATTTGTATAGCTCCATGAGGAGCTAAACCCCTCGTGGGTATTCGGACTTGTAAACCCTAGGATCATTATGTTTCTATGACATTGTTATTATGTTTTTCCATTATTGATGAATAAATACGAGTTTCAATCTTAATTATCTTTTGTAATTGTTTTCCCTTATCCGTGACACTAGGGTTGAGAACAATCTAGGTTATCCTTTGGAGGTGTGACAACTCCTATAGGGTTAGACTAATTAGGACTGAAGAGGGTTGAGAGGGTGAGTCGTGAGGTAGCGGAACGTCCCCTTTCCCCTCCGATGTGATTCTCCCTACCTCCATGTTCCATGAATTATTCACGGTCGAGATAGAGTCAGGTGTTAGGAGATAAACTTCCTTGAGGCTTCGTTGTGCGAGCAACAAAGTGAAGGGTTGAAGTGAATTTTAGTCCCGGGGCTTAATTTAGACTAGGGTTCTTCCACCTGAACCAAAGGGTTAGAACTATACATAGGAACTGGTTTTATCACTAGGAATCCCTAGAACTTAAAGCAATCCCACGTAGTGTGAGGCTTCGGAAGACGTACTCCTCTATGGCTTAGTTGACAGGTCAACGAGAGCCAAGAGTCGTAGTGAAAACCTAATGCCGGGGCATAGTGTTGGGGTTAGTCATGGTTGACCTTAGGTTTGGGACCGTGTGTTTAAGGATATCCTCGACTCAATTAACATCAATAAAAAGTATAATAGCATAGTCTTGCACTAGAAGCATAAGTCCTAGGGGTAGCTTGTCCGGGTACCCTATTTCATCCATTGCTAGTCCTTCTCTTTTTACTCATTCTTGCACTCTCTTACCTTCTATCTTTCTACTTTTAATTGGTTTCACACTCACTCATCAATTCTACTCTCACTTTTCGTACACCGCATAGCTAAATAGTGAGTTCTTGTGTCTTAAATCCCTATTTCCTGTGGATACGACTGCCCACTCACCAGGGTAAAAATTTATTACTTCGACAAACCCGTGCACTTGCGGGATACACGCAAGGGGTCGTGTCAAGTTTTTGGCGCCGTTGACGGGTAATAGGCGTATTTTTATACTTGTTTTTGTTATTTTAGCTATTTCACTTCGTTTTCTATTTCATAGTTCTTTATCTATCATTATTCTTATTTTTCTTTTTCTTTGCTTTTGCTTCAGGTTATGACCCGCGGGAACCCTTCGATTCTTGTTGAAGGAGACCTAGAAATTGGTAGAAGAACACATCGTAAAGGGAAGGAACCTGTGGAAGAACAGTCCAATCAAGCCAATATTGATTCAGAAGGGTCAGAAACAATGGCAGAACAGAATGAAGAATAGAGGACATTGTCCGATTTTGCTAGACCCGCGGTGATAGAGACCCAATCGAGCATTGTGAGGCCACCAATTACCGCAAACAATTTTGAGCTCAAGCCGTCGTTCATTTAAATGTTGCAACAGTCCGCACAATTTAATGGGTTGGCCGATGAAGATCCCAACAACCATATAGAGAACTTCCTTGAAGTGTGCGACATGTTGAAGATCAATGGAGTAACGGATAACGCGATTCGTTTGAGAGCCTTCCCATTTTCATTGAAGGGAAAAGCATGACATTGGCTACATTCATTACCGAGAGCATCTATCACTACGTGGGAGAAGATGGCCAAGGCATTCTTGGCTAGGTATTTCCCTCCGGGAAAATCAGCGAGGTTCCGGAATGAGATTTCATCCTTCATACAAATGGAATTGGAGTCTCTATTCGAGATATGGGATAGGTTCAAGGAGCTCCTTCGCAAATGTCCGCAACATGGATTCTCCGAGTGGATGATCATTCATACCTTCTACAATGGGTTGAATACCAAGCAACTCTTAGACGTTGCGGTAGGAGGAACTCTAGGAAGCAAGACTCCCGGTGAAACTCGGCACCTTATTGAAGAGATGGCTATGAATAGCTATCAGTGGAACACACGAGACCGAAAGAAGGTAGCCGAAATTCATGTGGTTGACGCAGTTACAGCATTGGCGGCACAGGTGGAATCATTGAGTAAGAAGCTAGATGTTTTAACTTCACCAAGAGTTGCGGCCATCACTACTTGTAACGGTTGCGGGGGAGATCACACTTCTAATGATTGTCCTATTGCTATTAGAGGCACTAGTACGGTGGAACAGGCTAATTTTGTTGTTAACGCTTACAGAGGACAAGGCCAAGGTAACCCGTACAGTGGAACATACAACCCGGGGTGGAAGAACCACCCGAATTTCTCATGGAGCAACCAAGGGCAGTCATAACAAAAGAACAATGCACTACTGGGATTTCAAGGCCAATAAGCACCGAACTTAGAAAGACGAGTGACCGGGCTAGAGGGGAAGATGACCGATCTAGAGAGAGCCCTCACGAGGTTTGTTGCTTCGTCGGATGCTAGATTTCAATCGGTGGAAGCTACACTTCGCAATCACACCGCCTCCCTACACAATTTGGAGAATCAAGTGGGGCAAATTGCGAAGACTTTGGCGGAAAGACCTCAAGGTAGTTTTCCTAGTAATACGGAGACCAATCTGAGGTTGCAATTGAAGGCAATTACCTTGAGAAGCGGAAAAGAGGTCGAGAGAAATCTCCCTCTAGAGAATACAAAAGAAGCACCCGAAGTCGTGGAGGTAGAAGAAGGAGCGACAAAGGAAAAAGAGGTGGCACCCCCACCCTACAAGCCGAGGATCCCTTATCCTTCACGATTGAAGAATGACCAAGAGAACGAACAATACAAGAAATTTCTGGGTATTTTCAAGCAATTGCACATCAACATACCATTCGCGGAAGCATTGGCCCAAATGCCCAAGTACGCGAAGTTCTTGAAGGACCTCTTGACCAACAAGAGGAAATTGGAGGAGAGTGCATCTGTGATCCTTGATGCCAATTGCTCGGCCATATTGCAAAAGAACATGCCGAGCAAGAGAAAAGATCCAGGAAGTTTTATCATACAATGCAACATTGGCAACTTGGGTGAAGAGATGGCGTTAGCTGATTCAAGGGCAAGCATCAATGTCATGCCCTATACCTTCTTCCAAAAGCTTGGCTTGGGCGAGCCTAGACCCACTCGGATGACACTTCAATT
The DNA here is from genome assembly GCA_020875875.1 of Dioscorea alata. Taxonomy (NCBI): domain Eukaryota; kingdom Viridiplantae; phylum Streptophyta; class Magnoliopsida; order Dioscoreales; family Dioscoreaceae; genus Dioscorea; species Dioscorea alata. The sequence goes on along the minus strand of CM037017.1, from coordinate 7,233,187 downwards.
TGCGGATCGATCGGTGAGGCACTCTCTTGACTTTGATGATACTTTATATTTTCTTGACACCACTGATGAACTAATTGATGATTATGTGCAGGAAATGTTGAACCCGGATCCATATGAAGGAAGGCCGGACCAAGACGTGGAGATCGAAGAAGAAGTACTCTCACTTGGTCTAGTCGAGAAAGAAATCAAGCCAGAAATGGAGCGCATGAAGAAGATGATTCGGAGGATGAAGAGGTCGAAAAGACGCAACAAGAAGAACCCCAACACAAAGGGGGATGAGCATTCATGGAGTAAGGGTTTTTCACCCTTGTGTGGTAACAAATTCGATAACTCTCCCTCTACTCTACAAAGGTTATGTACTGCATGCTTTCAGGTTGTAGGGAAGAGGGCAACCTTCATTCATGAACCTCCGTAAGGTAAGGCAGGTACGTCAAGCTAAGTGACGTTAAACAAGCGCTTCTTGGGAGGCAACCTAAGGTTCTACAGTTTTTTCTAGGATCTAGTTTAGTGTTAGCATGAATAAAAGTCTTAGTTTTGGTGTCCTGAATTTTTAATGCATGTGCTGCAATTTTTCATGTGGATTGTTGATGTTTTCATGTGCCTAAATGATTATTGATGAAGTTTGAGTTGGTTGAACGTGTTCTCTATGATATCTGGTCGTGTTTTTATGGTATTAACAGGCTCTACGTATTGTGTCAATGTTTCTGAATTTTTCTTGAGAGTCTGTGAATTTTTCTAAGTAAAGCAGAGAAAACACACGGCCGTGTAGAATTTCCACACAGGCGTGTGTTACTAATTGTGGCTTAACCAGAGAGAGCACAGGGGCGTGACCTTGTCCCCTGTGAAAAACCTCAGAAGGGGCACACGGTCGTGTGAAATCTTGCAGAACTTAAGCTCTAAGTCCAGAGAGTCCACAGGGGCATGTGGATGCCCCTGTGAGTGCCCATGTATTAAGCCACACGGCCGTGTGAAACTCTGCAGAAAGTCCCTTTCCATCCCGAGAAAACACAGGGGCGTGTGGCTGCCCCTGTGGGAGCGCTTGTGAAAGGCATACAGCCTTGTGGATTATCCACACGGCCATGTGGTACACTTAGATTTTCTCAGGATGACCCTGAGAAGCCACAGGGGCGTGTGGGTGCCCATGTGGCTGGCCTTGTGCTTGGCCAGGTTGGGCACACGGCCGTGTGAAAATTTTCCAAAGACCTTCTGTGTTTCCCGTAAATCCACAGGGGCGTATACCAGCCCCTGTGGAGCTCCCCTGTGAAGGCACACAGCCGTGTGGAAGTCTCACACGGCCCTGTGAGGTAGTCTAGAGAGAAACCAGAGTGCACACAGGGGCGTGTGCTGACCCCTATGAACCCTAATTTCAGAGGCACACGGCAGTGTGGTATTTCCACACGGCCGTGTGAATTCCCAGAACTTCAAAAGCCGCACGTTTTCTTTTAGATTTCACTCGTGCCTCTTCATCTAATCACTCTCAAACTCTCTTTGAACTTCTCTACTACTCTCCCGACCTTCTCTTCGTGTTTTTGAGGATTTAGACGAGGTTTTCCAGCCAATTTCTAAGTTTATTCATCCACACCGTCGGTAAGAACTTCAAACCCTTTTTCTTCGTCAATTCTTAATTTAATTCATTCTTTTTAGATATTTCGCTTGTATTGAATGATTAAACTATAAGCGAGCATGCTTAGAAAGAAATTAGAACGAAATTAAGTGTAAAAATGAAATTTGAGCCCCCACGGCCGTGAGGCTCTGTCCGCCCGACGATCCACACGGGCGTGTGGAATTTCCACACGGCCGTGTGCATTTCTGCAGATTGGGATTTTCAACTGGTTTAATTGATTTTTCTTTTCGAACAGGTCGAGTTTACTATACCAGAGCACCAGACCAGGTTGAAGCGATTATCGACACTTCGGTTTGGTCAGTCACGGTACCCCGACCTGAGCACCATTAGAGGGATACAGGGGGTTGATGGTGTCGCGGACGAGGTAGAAGAGCTACTATCCGTGGGCAGTTGGCAGAGATTACTGATGATTAAAAAGCAAGATGTTAGGGAGGTAACACTCGAGGTTCTGGCCTCATTCGAGTTTGACAGATCTTACGGAGCCTTCTCGACTCCCAATATTATTCAGTTCAGAGCACTGGGACATCATTTCATTCTCAGCGTTACTTAGTTTTCGATCAAGATGGGGTTGTATGATGAGGCCTATACAGAGACCGAGGAGTACGAGGGCCTCTCCACTGATTACCCCGGCACTTTGACTCCACAGCGCGCTTATAGCAGATTATGCGGACAGGGACAATATGAGCCGGGGGTGTCCAAGGACACCTGTTTGTCCAGAGCCTCTCACCGATAAATTCACGCCATACTTAGCCGATCAGTGAGTGGACGAGGGGACAGTACAGGTGTTCTGAGTCGCCAGGAGCTCCTCTATTTGTATTCTATGGTGGAGAGTGAGCCACTTCATCTGGGGCACATTGTAGCGGACTATATCCGCCACCAGGGCCAGTACCCCAGGGTGGGAGTTATCTTCTCAGGCCCGTATATCACACGACTGATTATCAGGTTAGGACTTTGGGACGGAGTTCGCGGGGCATAGAGGATTTCTACACTGGCTTCATTGGGCATTGAGACTCTGAGGATGATGGGGATGGTCCGCAGATTAGGACTCGGAGTATACACTATGATCATCCCCCACTCAAAGTCTATAGAGGGAGATCAGGCTGAGGGCTCACAGGCAGCATTAGAGCCACCCCCAGGGCAGGCAGAGGCCGAGGCACCACCCACAGCACCGGAGCCATCTCCAGTCCGTATTTTCTCTCCCTCTTAGGGCTGGGACAGGTTCGAGCACCTCGAGAACGCTGTGGGTGCCCTCCAGACGGAGTTGGCAGAGGTTAGGGCCACACAGGCTGCACAGTTTCTGCACATGTCGACACAGCTCGCCGCCATACATCAGTTACTTGAGCGATCTGTGTCGATGTCACCATTTGTAGTCTGGCCCCGAGCCTCGACCCCACCTCCATCTCCATCACCACCAGCAGATCCACCAGCGACATCAGAGCCAGCAGCAGCAGCACCTAAGTCATCGACACAGGACACCGACGCTAAGGCGTCATAGTTTCTTTTAGCTTTTCTTTCTTTTGCATTCTTTTCGTATTCTGTTGGACTTGTAGTACTCAGAAAGGACTCTCCTTCTGAGTTTGTTTTTTATTTTTCTTTTCTTTTATTTTTCTCGAGTTGTATTTCATTTCTCTATCTTTATATACTCAAGTCTTATTTTCGTTTTGTTGAGCTATACTGAACCCTTGCGTATGTGTGCAGATGGTCTTGGATGTAAGGAATTTGAGGAATAGTCATAGGCACGGTCATGAGACCGTGTGTGCTCCACAAACCATTGAGACTCAACTCTTAATGAACCTAGCTCCATCAAACACAACACTTGGAGTTCAGGGGAGTAATGTTTCAATTGCCCACTTCTACATAAATTGTGTGACTTGTTTTATTTTTCGTTGTGCTTGCATGCATACATTTGGGACAATGTACATCTTAAGTGTGGGGGGAGTTCACTTTGCACACACCTTTACTTGTGCGTTCAATTGCTTATGCTCATGTAGCCTATGGCGGTTCACCTTAGTTGCAACGTTTGTATTCTTAGAGTTTAGGAGAATTTTTAACATCGTGTCCTATCATGCTCTAGTTTTTACTTGAATTTTAGAGAATTTTTGCTCAATTATCGTATCTTGCACAACTCACTTTTGGAAATCTTTTGGAAACTCAAGCTTGAAGTTTTTAAGGACAAGTTTATCATCGTTCTTAGTAAGTTTTTAGTTTTACTTTGGAAAATTCATATAAAAAAACCAAAAAAAAATGAAAAAGAAAAAAAGAAAAAAATGAGTTGTGAATATTTGCTTTGTTTTATTTATGCATTTGGGGTGGAAAGAGCTACCACCTATGAAGTATGTAGCTACTCTCATAAGTCGGATACAAGTTATGCCCTAATTAGAGAAAGAGCTATCTCATGGGATGCGTGAAAGCTACTACCCCAGTAGAAAGAGCTACCTCCTCGAAACCGTGAAATTCACCTTTGGCGGCCGCCTAGGAAAGGGCTACCTTAGAGGTTGTGTGAAGCTACTACTTTCATTCTTCTTGTATATAAATAAGTCCTTGTTAACAAGAGTTTGAGGAGTACTTTTTGGGTTGCCTTGAGTGAGTCCACACACACTACACATTTTTTAGTTGATTGTTCTTTTTTATTCGAGCTTTTAGCTAGAGCATTGATATCCTTATGCAATGTTTTGATTTCCCCTTAGTTGTAGAATGCTTAGTTTGCACACTTTTGGTGAACCTAAGGCCGTGTGAAATCCCAATTAGTCCAATTTTAAAGCCGCGACTTAACATTATAAAAGCCCGATTTGGAGACTTTTGAGACATCTTTCTTGACCTATCTTTCTCCCCAACTTCTGGAAAGCGTGGCTAGGGTTTTGGAGAGGACTTCATGGAGGTTCGGAGCACGTCATCGGCATCGTCACCGATGTCCGACGGCCGCACAAGAGCACGGCCACATCATACGCAAGGGGGTTTTCATCGATGCTTTTAATTTGTGCTTTCTTTTATATTTTGATGAATTTGTATAGCTCCATGAGGAGCTAAACCCCTCGTGGGTATTCGGACTTGTAAACCCTAGGATCATTATGTTTCTATGACATTGTTATTATGTTTTTCCATTATTGATGAATAAATACGAGTTTCAATCTTAATTATCTTTTGTAATTGTTTTCCCTTATCCGTGACACTAGGGTTGAGAACAATCTAGGTTATCCTTTGGAGGTGTGACAACTCCTATAGGGTTAGACTAATTAGGACTGAAGAGGGTTGAGAGGGTGAGTCGTGAGGTAGCGGAACGTCCCCTTTCCCCTCCGATGTGATTCTCCCTACCTCCATGTTCCATGAATTATTCACGGTCGAGATAGAGTCAGGTGTTAGGAGATAAACTTCCCTTAGGCTTCGTTGTGTGAGCAACAAAGTGAAGGGTTGAAGTGAATTTTAGTGTCGGGGCTTAATTTAGACTAGGGTTCTTCCACCTGAACCAAAGGGTTAGAACTATACATAGAAACTGGTTTTATCACTAGGAATCCCTAGAACTTAAAGCAATCCCACGTAGTGTGAGGCTTCGCTAGACGTACTCCTCTATGGCTTAGTTGACAGGTCAACGAGAGCCAAGAGTAGTAGTGAAAACCTAATGCCGGGGCATAGTGTTGGGGTTAGTCACGGTTGACCTTAGGTTTGGGACCGTGTGTTTAAGGATATCCTCAACTCAATTAACATCAATAAAAAGTATAATAGCATAGTCTTGCACTAGAAGCATAAGTCATAGGGGTAGCTTGTCCGGGTACCCTATTTCATCCATTGCTAGTCCTTCTCTATTTACTCGTTCTTGCACTCTCTTACCTTCCATCTTTCTACTTTTAATTGGTTTCACACTCACTCATCAATTCTACTCTCACTTTTTGTACACCGCATAGCTAAATAGTGAGTTTTTGTGTCTTAAATCCCTATTCCCTATGGATACGACTGCCCACTCACCAGGGTAAAAATTTATTACTTCGACAAACCCGTGCACTTGCGGGATACACGCAAAGGGTCATGTCATCATTCCTTCACAGCATACACATTCTCAATGAACAATGAAATATATTAAACATAAGCATATATTAAACAATAAACAATAACCATTATGTTTAAACAGTTCATCTATCATATCTCATCATGGGTATTTAATGCAAGAGTCACTACTACAGTGAAGTATTCTAAACCAGTGAGTAACTCAATACATAATAGGCTAAGTATGCGAGCTAAAAAGGACTCCTTACGAGTAAACATTGAGATTTTGAAGTTAAAATACAGTGGCAACTGGCAAGGGTATATTGGCTCAGTTTTGGATGGTAGAACGACGGCGAAGACAATGTTGTTGTAATAAAAAAAAAATTGATGGGCATAGCCATGAAATAGGACAAAGAAAAAAAAACAAAACATGAGGAGGGAAAAAAAAACAAATGTGTATGGAAGCGAAGGCTTGATGTCCATAACTTTTCATTTCAAGAGATCAATAAGTTATAAGCTTGGATTAGATTTATTAATTTCAAATCTATGGCATACTCCAATGATACCTAGCATACTGCAAGTATGTCACGTCGAGCGTGACATGCCGCATCATCCCATCACAAAAATAAATAAATAAATCTGCAATATAGAATAAGGCTTTTATGGGAGTTCAGCCATGAAGGACTAAATAGAGAGAATGACAGTATAAAAAAAAAAAATCAGACTCAGGAATCAAAGAAGGAAGGCTTACGTTAAACCATGCATTTGCTTTTACTTCACATACAATGAATTTATGAGAGTCTGGCAACTAGGGGTGAGCAAAACCGGTACCCGACCCGGTTTTCAAAACCAGATCGGATACCCAGTTTTTTGGATCGGCAAAAACTCAACCCGTATCCGACCCAGTTTAAACCGGGTACTGAAAATCAGGTACCCGGTTTAAACCGGATCGGATATCGGATATCCGGATATGAATTTAAGTTTCATCTACTTCATGGATTTGTTTTATATAACAACATCAACATTCATAAAAAAAAAAAAATTTGAAAATTTTATAACTTAGAAAGAGGATTAAAACCTTACTTTATTCACCCTACAAAAAAAAAATCATACAAAAATAATAAAAATTTTTATCAATCTTAGATATTAAAAAAAAAATGAAATATCAATCTTAGACAGAGATGTGGACTAGAGAGAAAAGGCGAGATGATGAGCGTTGAGAACTAGGAGGCAAGGATTTGAAACTTTTTTTCTTTTACTTTTAACCCTATAAGAGTTTAAATTTATTAATATGTATATATATAAATATAACTATATAAGCAATTAAGTATATAACTCTTTAAGTTTTTAAACGAAGGATTTTGATTTTTATCTACTTAAGCCCTTGTAAAATTTTAAATTTGTTAATATATACAATAAATTTTAATTTTATATGGTATAAAGAATAAAAAAGAAGAAAATCGAAATCCCACAAATCCCATATATATATATATATATATAAGAATATGCTAAAAACCGGATCGGATTCGGATACCCGGTTTTTAATTTCTCCCGACCCGGATCCGATCCGGTTTTCACCTTAAAAATTCGGACCAGGTACCCGACCCTTTTTTCGGATCGGGTACCCAAAAAATTCGGGTCAAAAAACCGGATAACGGATCGGATCATCGGATCTGGATTTTTTTGCTCACCCCTACTGGCAACAGGCATGTGACTTTTTGGTGATTGATTTAATTTTTATCATCAGTTTTTATCAAATATTCTACAGCAATCATTTCTAGGTATGATTACAGGAAATCATATCTTGTTTTATATCTCCTTCTCGTTAGTCCCTTGCAATCTTCGTCCCCGTCCTTATCCTTCTCATGATCTTTAGTGTAACGCCCCTTCTTTCCTACTAGCCAAAAGTAACCTCAATCGTCTACTCCTAAAAATTTTGGGTGGCAAGGGATGAGCTATCAGCTCAGTAAGTACAATATTATACAATTATATAGGCAATCATACAATAATATATAATTAATAACATGAAATCAATCATATCAATTAAATAATATGCACAATTGATCATACCAATCTAAAAATTCACAAATCATTACTTAATCTATACCATCATTAATTATTTCATTTGATTTATTGGGCCATGCATGACCTAGCTAAGTCCCCTGGTCTAATAGCCATATCTCTCTCCCGGGCATAGGCGATCGTCGCCTATATGGACACGCATCCCAATCTCATTAATCTCAAGTACTGCTATCGTCGTCTATATAGACACAGTACCATAACACCCTATCGTCGCCTATACGAACAGGTGTGGCATCCTATCGTCGTCTATATGGACAGGTGCAAGAAAAATCACAACACACAACATAAATCTTTAGGTCAAAGGACATGTCTGAATAAGGAAAGCAATAGTTATCCACTATTTTCCATTTATTACATATCTCACATCATAACATCAACCGAACTCACTCTATTTTATACACACACACACACACACACACACGTATACAGCAATCTCTCAATCCAAATAAATTCATCATATATATATATATATACATGAAAAAACATACATCCACATACAATGCACTCATCTAACATACAAATTAACATAAATGCAATCCCATATAAGTTTAAACAAAGTACTTACAACAATTACTCAATCCAATAATTCAATCAAATATATAAATTAACATAATCAAACATAGAATCCCATATAAGCATACATAAGGTATCTACAACAATTGCTCAATCCAATAATTCAATCAGATATATAAAATAACATAAACAAACATAGAATCTCATATAAGCATAAATAAGGTACTTACCTCTCCTCTCACCCAACATTAAATCAAAGTTTGTGCACCCTCTACATCACCCTTATCTTACTCTCATAATGAACGTCAATAGATCTAATCCTCTAGATGGGAAAATCTGATGGCTTTGAGAGAAAATTAAAAGAATAGCTTTAGGCTTCAGAATATATCTATATATAGATATTTGTTTATTCACATTAATCCCTAGTATTTACTTTAATTCCATATTATCTTTTTTCATATTAATCCATAATATTTATTTTATTTCCGTTCCAACCCTTCTAACTAATTAATTACTATTTAAAATTTCTTTACTCAATAATTATATTATTCTAATATAAATAAAGAAAATATCAAAATTTTTAACAATGAATCTTATTAGGGCTTTTAATTTTAGGGACGTTACCTTTAGTCTCCCCCATCTCTGTCTAATTCAGATTTTTTTTTTTTTTTTTTTGTCTATGTTTTTTTCCCTATCTTCTCTCCTGATCTTTGTTTTTTTTTAATCTTTTTGTCTTTTTTATTTTATTTTTATCCTTTTGTCATTTTTTTTCAACATTTTTTTATTTTTCATTCTTCTGGATCATTATTTTTTTAATTCTTTTTTGTTTTTTAAATCTTGAATACCATTTTTTTTTTCAAATTTTCATATCTTTTAAATAAAATTTTTAAAAATAATAGTTTTTTTTTCTTTTTTTCTTTTTACTTTTTTTTATATTTTATTCCTTTTTATTCCTACTCTTTGCATACTTTTTACTTATCCCCTTTTTTTATTCTTAGTCATCTCTTTCCTTTTTTTTTTCTATTCCTGTTCAAAGCAGGTTTTTTTTTCTTTTCTTATTCCGTTTTATATCTATTTGAAATGAAATTATATTTGTTTTCAAAAAATAATTTGAGCTTCAAAAATCAATATCCCAGTTATTGTATTATGATTGTTTTTCCAAAAAAAAAAAAATTGCCTCGTAAAAATGTTATTAGTTCTAAACTCAACAGTAAAAAAAATAAATAAACCTAGAATTTTGACAAAAAAAAATGCAAAGTTTCTTATGAAAATAACCACTAGTTTAGACTATTGTCAACATTGAGGCAGGCAGATAAACAAGGAATGTTCCATATCGACCAACCTTTATTTATTAAATAATAATGGAACATATTTTTGCGTTAGTTCTCATCCTTATTTCCCCTTTTTTTGCAAATTTGATACTGTGTCAGGGAGAACTTGTGTTCTACCCAATCACAAATGTAAGAGCTAATTATAAGATGAGTACAGGGGATGGAAGATGAGGAGATTTTAACTTTGAGTTAGAGGAGAAGGTGTAGATCTTGCTTCTTGGCTTGCCAAATATGAAGTCGGTGTCCATGTGTAAACGAGGAGGCCGGCAAGGAGTATGGCTGCTCCTGATACAAAGCCTGCAGGAAGGGAAGACGCCACACCGATATATGGCAAAGGAAGCGTGAACGCATAGATCGAAAGAGGAACTGTTTGGAAACAAGAAAACATAAACTCAGTCATGTGTTACAACTTGAATTTTTTGCTGAAGAATGGCAAAAAGAATAACAGATACCAGAGCAAGCATTTTCAAAAATTTGCTTTGATGGGAACCAGCGCACAAGTTATGGAAAAGTTCGCTTTTGCCAACATTGACTTGATTTTTTTTAGTATGTTGTTCTCAGTTTCTCTTCCTTTTGTCAGTTGTTAGTCTTGCTCTTGTGTACATATTTTTTTATTTTAATAAATTAGCTTTCTGGCTCTTTAAACCATAAAAAAAAAACATTAACTTGATGTTCTTGTTGGTTTTCTAGACAAGGATCCATGTCTTTATCTCTTAAGTCTAGAAATGAAGGAAACCCACGAAATTATGTTGATAGGGATGTTCACTATGGCCTCTAAAACATTCAAAATTTTAATAGCATAGATTGCAGAGTGACAGGCACCTCAACATTGTTTTTTTTTTTACCAAGATAAGTGGCTAGTCTGCTAATAAGCCTCGGCAGAGCAAGTAGAGACAGGGCCCACGCACACATAGGCGCTGGGACCACACGCACACAACTACTTACACTTCCAGAAATGTACCCTCACCCATGATTCAAACTCTCACCACTTGTAACAGGTCCTGATAGAGACCCGGTTATCAATAGATCACTTGGTCATTGGTACCTCAACATGGTTATTCTCAAGATCTCTAGAGTCAAATTGGATAGCTCTGACTTCTGAGCATAGCTCATTTGAAGATATTGATTAACTCCATCACAAGTTGAAACTAATGTGATATGACTCACCAATAATGTAAACCAATGCTAATATATAAGCTCTTGTAAAGGTAGCACTCGCAAATTCAAAGGTAGCACTCGCAAATTCAAATCCTACAGGTCATGACGTGGGACACAATGATTAAGATACCATGAAGACTGCCATTTTCCACAGAAGCGGCAGGGCATAGAGCAACCTAGAGAAACTGAGAGATTATTCTCTCAATTGGTCAAATACAAGTAATCTTGAAAACCAATCAGATCAGTCTCACACAATGCAAATATAAACAATATCAAGAAATTATGCTTACTAGCTTCGGATGCTAAACATCCAGGGCAGTTATCATGATTGAAAAACATGCCATCTGAGAAACACTATAATTAGTTCTACTACTGCATAGTATTGGCAATGCATTTGCACAGGCCAAATAATAATGGCATGATGTAGGAAAGTAAAAGATTAGTGATCAAATATATGAACCAACCTGAGAAAGTTGATGCGAGGCAAGATACAACTGCTGAAGATATTTTGAGAAGGTGAAGTAGTGATATATTATATGCCATATTAACCATTACAAATAATAATGGTAGCAGTGGTGCTCCAGCGCATTCTGTCAGAAAAAGATTATTTGAGTGAGATGCAGTGGTAGCTCAATTAGCAAATCAATTTGAGTTCATTAACCTCTATATTCAGGAAATTAAGAACATAAAAGAAATCAAATAATTGAGAAACATCATGTGTAACAGTTCATCCAAATCAGTGGTACACTTGCAGTTTCTTTGATGAAAAGTTAAAAAATTAGCATATTTCTAATGTATGACAAAAAAGGAACTAAATAAAACATGCAAAAATCATCATGACTAACAAAATAACAAATTATAGGATAAGATTTTACGGGCAATGACAGATGTTTCATGTAGAAGATTGAAAATGAGACACAGATAATAAATGTAGACAAGGTGAACAACTTAGTACCAATATGTGCAACGCATTCACATTGAAGATTTAGACATAATACCGAACATGAATTAACATGGTCAATAACTACACTAACAACTGTCACATAAGCTTAGAATCAAAGAATAAAATTAAAATATCTTTTTTGAAAAGTATATCCTGGATTAATGTCATCACCAAAGCATAGATCAACGCATAAGCATAACATCCTAATAAATGCAGTAGTTCTTTTTGACATACCATTTTTTATTTCCAGTATAATTGCAACATTATTAAGCATTAAGCAATGAAGAAATTATCCCTCCTCACAGTAGATTTTCAATAAAAGTCAATGCCACCCACAAATACTAATAAGTCAAATGTAGGCAGTAACATGAAAACCAAATTGTGCATTTAAATCCATTTAGGATCAATATCCTTGCAGAGACTCTTACCAAATGAGCAATCATAGATAAATATGGTATTAACTGAAGTAGGAATTCAATGTGAATATGTGCAACGCAATTTTTAATAATGTAGACAAGGTGAACAACTTAGTACCAATAACAAATTCCTACTTCAGTTAATACCATATTTATTAGCACTAAATTATTAAAAATTGACTTGCTAGCAACATTTTTTGGCTTGAGCTTTAATCACAAAAGTAACTTGAACAGAAAAAATTTACAATTTGTTCCATGGCATACCACTTGCTAGAGAACCCATATTCAGAAAGCAAGCTGTGCCATCTTTAATGTACATTGGCAGCTGACTGAATGGAACTCCCCATAACTTGGACAAAAAAGGAAGTAGAAGACAAATAAATATCGCCTGCATTACATTCAGCAAAAGCATTCACATTCAGTTTTTCTTTATTACACCTCATAGAGCAAAATTCATTTTAAACAAGAGATTGTTAAATTCTCAGGAACAATAATTGGATAAAATACTAAAAACTTTCTTGTGAAGCATCTAATATTCAATCTAGTCTTATGATAAATATAAACTTGTAGGTGATTATAAAGAGTCAGATGCATTGCCATAATAGATAGCAATTCACATAACATCAAATGAAACAAGTATACCTAAGCAATTGACTGCAAAATTGGATTGATGATAATGGATAAATTCTTACTTGGAAAGCAGATCCAAAAGAATTCACCACAAAAAGGTCAACTGATCCAGCCTGCAGAATGTAGGCAACAAGTGTGAACAAATTTAATATCAACTACAAGCAATAGCATCACAATTAGATAAAACAGGTATACAATGAAATTAAAAAAAAAAAAAAAGGGATTGTAAAAGCAAATTTGGTGTAACAACTAGAAGAGATGCTGAAGACAATACCTTCAATTGCCGGCTGGTATCCAAGAATATTATCTCCTAAAATTTACAGTAACATTGAATTACATTAGCAAAAATTACAGGCAAAGATATGTCACAGTTGGTCAAAGTTCACCTTTAATACTGTATCAGCAGCTTGAAAGAAAAAGGAAGTTATCATCAAAAGTGTCCAGAAGATTCCAGCATCTTTCAGGGAAAGCCCACCAGAACCACTGAACAAGCAAAAGAAAGAAGATATTCAGATATTTCCATGACAAATAGAACAAATATTTTAAATAATTTCCACAAACAAGAATTGGGAAATTATACATAAAGAAGTAACTACATAGAATAAAAGACAGAAGTTGAACAAAGGCAATAAAGAACCAACTCGAATGACAACCACATCATCATAAAAAGTGTGGTTTGTAGGTTGGAGGATGTTAAATACATATTAAGTTGAAGCCATTGTCATGATTGAATCATTGTTTATGGCATCCAAAAATATATTTTTGGCCAACTATTTTCAGCCAACAATATAAAGTTACCACATCTTACTCCAGATGTCCTATTTCAGTACTCCACCTGGGTTATAACAAAGTATATTTTTCTTGAAGGATATTAATTACATTTATGTTGAAGACATTGTCATGATCGAATCAATGTGCGGGCATTCAAAAATATATATGTTGCCAACTATTTTCAGCCAACAGCAAAAAAGCAACGGCATCTTACTCCTGACGTCCAATTTTAGTATTCTGCAGGGGTTATACCAAAGTATTTCTGAACCTCAGTAGTTATTAATCTATGTTTCTTGAAAATTGATTACTGTTCTCACTTAAAGGAAAACAAACACGCAGAAAATGTAGTATTTTCTGAAAAATTCATTATTAAATGTTAAATATTCTACAAAAATCTTGCTAATAAAACTGTGTTCTCTTAGTTATATCTCAGAATTCATCAAAAACATTTGATCAGCCGGTGCAAGTTTAACAAATCTTCACTTCAACAAAGGAGAAAAAAAAAAGTTTAATCAGTAAAACACCATAGAGCTTCTAACAATCCTCGTTTAGCTCGGATGAAGTTATTGTTTTCATCATGGATACTTATCTTAAAAAATTAGAATCATGACAACATAAATGGTAGGCAAGTTGAAATGTTAAATCCATGAGTAAAATGAGGAACAAGACAAGCTGGAACATGAGTGACAATGTAAAATACCAATATCCAATCGAATTTCTTCACTCCTAGCTTTACAAGAACAAGGCAATTTCTGGCCCACACTAGATATAGTCAAGTTTTCCACTTTGAACAAATATTTGAAGTTAATTATATTTTGAATGCTCACTGGAAACAGATTTAGCTAGAGAAAAAGCTTTCTTGCAGCTAAATACCCCATGTTTCTTTCAACATTTGTAATTTTGCTTCTGAATGTCATGAAGAGATCAAGAAAAATCTGTTCATCTGAATTTATAAATTTTATTTCATTTAATCTTCAATTTATCCTGATATTTAGCCAACAAGATTTTGGAAATAAAGGAAAGAGCTTGGCCCCTATTTATTGAAAGAGGCATTTAATACGAATGGATCAAGCAGTCCATTACAGGGATGGGCAAACATAAACCTTATGCATGTGAATAAGTTGTTTCTGCTCCTCAAAGCTTGTTGTTCACAGTTAATTACATTTACCACATTAAAACTAAGATTAAGCATCTCATATTATATGATTCAGCAGATCGCATATAGAATGCAAACTCATATGGTAACTACTTCTTAATTATCATAGTGATGGCACTAATTTGCTTAATGGGCTTGACACATTGGCTGAGAACAATCAAAAGAATAGAGAAGCTTTTATAACTATCAAATTAATAGTGGATCACTCATCACTTCTCAGACGTTAGGTAGCCCAGAAGCGAACCTGTTCAAGATGCACAACTACATATGAGGCAACAATATAATAAACCCCACCTCTAACACTATTGATATTTTTCAGAATACAGAATATGGAAAGAGAAAGTAGAATACAAAGAAAGATTTCGATAGAGATTATAAAATAAGATATCAGTGAGAACTAGAAGAAATGAGATTTCAGAATTAACTTCTAACATTGTATGCATATTCTTTGGTTGAAATTGAGATTAAAAATACAATATTTCCAATGCTTATTAATAGGTAATAGAAATATAATGATACGTATCATATGTATCATTTATATAGTTATTACCTTCTAGGCACACGCATATGTATATATACGCTAAACTATCAAAATTGGATTTGAGCATTTAGATGATAGTAATTCCCTTGCTCAGCATTTAGCTTGCTGCTCAATATAAGCCGTAGTCCTTTTTCAGTTCTTTTCCTCTACTGGCAGCTAGTCAAATAAACATCAACATCAATAAGGCAGCACTGAGGTGGCATCTTAGCTTTATCTTTTGATGTAGGCCCTCAAGTTAAATATTCAAAGTTTAGGCTCTTGTACCGTGTATTTAGAAGATCAATAGAGTTTGATTACGCTGTTGAAAGGAGGGATGTTCCAACAAACACTTCTAATCAGAAATTAACAAACCTACTTTAAATTGCTCATTTCCTCTGCCCACTTTTGAATGACTTTGACAAGGTCAAGCTGAAGTCATTTGAATGCAAAGGAAGCATTTAGAAAATAGGAAAAACTAACTTCCTACACCTTCTTAAACTAAAAAAAAAAATGTAAACTAGTTGAACCAAGTTGACATTTACATTTCGATCTTTAAACAACCAAACTTAAAATGGACGACTAGTAATTGTTGATGGAAATTGTAAAAAGAGACACCTCCTTCTGGTTGGCTTGCCATGTACAGATATCTTCAAGGCATTTCACAGAGTAAATGAAAATAAGTAAAGAAAGGTGCCAAAGAAGCTGCATTAATGTTACCCAATCTAGACACTTCTTAAAATAATTATATCATGCAGTAGTTCTCATCAGTCACATTAGGTGTAGATGACCATGTGATTATGTTTGTCTGGATGCATATCATCAAAAGCTGTAAACATTTATGATATTTGTGTTTTTTGAAATGAAGCTATTGATGAGATGTGTTTGTTGTTGTTCAATATAATGATGAGTATTATTTCCTTCTATTTTTAAAAATAAAGTCTTTTAGTTATAACACAGGTATAAAATTTAAAACTTGGTAACTGCTATCTAAAATAATTATTTATGTTGCAAAAACTTTGCAAGTAAAATTAATACTTAAATGATCATAATTTACACAAATGTGCCATCAAAATCATGCAGCAAGAGATCTAGAACTTGAATTAGAAGAAAGAACAATTAAAGAAATCACCGCAATAGGTTCATTTTCAATCATTTGCTATCCTTTGAAAATTACCTTGCCACTGTTATTAGGACACCAGCAGTTATAAGCAGGCATCCAAGTAACTGATTGGCCCGATATCTTCTCCCAAGGAAAGTGACAGACAATAAAAGTTGCCAAACAAGAAAGGTCTGCAAAGGACATCATTGAATAATATTCTGCTATTGGACTAATTCAATTTTAGTAAGACAAAAGGTTGTTTCAGTCTCACCTGCGATAATATTGGAATTGATGCCCCAGAAAGAACAGCTGCCCAAAACAAATTTGCAGAAATAAATAGAACACAGAAAATGCTCAGAAATAAGCCATTATCAATAGCTAATTAACAGCTTGAGTTCATTATAATTTATAAGATTAAATTAGAACAGAAATCCACCTCATCAACCACCAGCATATTATAGTATCATGTATCATATGAGGTTCTTATAAACAGAAGGTAATAATTACAAAATAAATTTAGAACAGTAATGCAGATAACTATAGCTGTGATAATGACACTGAATGGAACATATTTTTACAGTTTGTTTAAAAGAAGGGTCGAATAAAACTTATTCAAATACCTTTTATCATGAAAAATTGTTCTTTATCAAAATATTTAAATAAAAGAGTTGTTTTTCTTAAAATATCCATTGACAAAGCAAATAAAAATTTCGTTGTTGAACAAAGATCCATAACGGTGTATGTGACATGGGACATAAAAAAATCTACAGTATTTTGGAAGTGACAATTCATATGGAGCAAACAAGAAAACTAGAAAAGGTAGGAAGGAAGGATACAAACAAAAAACAGAAGCCATGGGTGAAGTTAAACCACACCCTAGACTATTATAATACTATTGACATGTTTTAATCCTAGCCAAGTACACATTGTAATTATCATTTTCAGTTATCAGAGAACCATTGCCTACATAAGTAACTCCAATTTTCTATAACAAGCAACCACAAATTACTTTTTCAGTGAACTACTATGAGAAAAGCATGGTATTGAGATGCCCGTGACTGCATCTACTTTTTTTCTGCATCTAAGACAATGATGACATATTTGTTTCATTGGTCACCATGCAATTTCTTTTATAAAATCAGCTTCGGATCCATTACACTCACCACATCAAATACAAGGAAATTCTAAGAAAATGAATCTTACAATGCAAAGGTATGAAAAACTAGAGTGCAAAAGAAATCAGAAAAGCTTTTGGAAAAAATAAAATCAGTAATCAAATATGGTTCACCTCCAGCAGCCATTCCACATGCTGCTCCCAAAGCCTCCAGAAGTCCCACAGCAAGGAAAGGAGTCTTTGGTAAGGAAAGCATCTCATCTGTGACAATGCCAGCTTGATAGCGGCAATACAAAATGGAGAAGTACACCAGCACATATCTAATAAACAAACAACTGCATATTGTTAAAAATGTACAGAAGACAGAGAGATACAAATATGTAAATTTATGTGTTACTTTTCATATTTCAATTAATTTTGAAAGAAACCTATATAAAGTCCCTCCCAAATTTCTTAAATATAATTATCCACATAGTGATTTTTATTTTCTGAACTTAAAAGTCTAAATTGATTACAACACAATACCTGCCTTCAGTAAGATACTTACAGCCATTTTGGTCACATGGTGATCTATGTGTTTAAGAGATAGAAGCATGAATTGAGTTCCATTTCTTACAAAGGCATTGAATTTCGGTACAGGAAAGGAAAAGAAACAATTAGAAGTTTTTTTGTAGTGCTTTGTTCACAGAAGAAAAGGAAATGGATATGCAAGTGAAAGAAAATGTACAGATAACACAAACTTCTATTTTCCTCTATAGTCTCTCAACATGAACAAAATTCTAAGGTACATCAGTACAATGAAATTAGCCATGACAGTCTTAGAAAGAAACTACAATTCTTTCTGATTGAAATCTCAAATCCATAATAACAAATATATTTATTTCAGAGTGCCAATAGAGCTGCCATCTTTCCTGTCCCCATCAAAACAGAAGCACGATCGCTGTGCTAAAATCCAGTTGAAGTTCAGAGAAATAAGAAAGCTGGATTAATGATTAAGCATATGAAAATGAATATTATGCATAAATCACACTGTCTATTTTGGATACATAGATTTGATGAATCTCACTCAAAGAAAGTTGACCTTTCAAAATCTAAACCACCAATCACATGTTTAAGTTGGAAACAAGCACTAGACAAACTTGGCCGCAAAGCCTTGGACAGATTTGTTTTCATCACATCATAAAAGAGTCTAACAGCCACTCACAGATGACTGGAGACAGCTGTCACAATGAAACGTGACAAATAAGCTGAATGAGCCCTCTTTTACGAATTCTCATATGCTATCATATCAGATAAAGGGAATGTTTTGCGTGGAGAAAAATCAAGGAAGTACACAACTATAACACCATGCCCTGGTGGCGTTTGTAAACCAAAGACGTGAACAAAATTAGTCACGTGCACTAAATTCCATCCATCTCCTCCTGCCAGTAACACTAAAACCTAAGTAGGCAAGGCCATCAACAACCTGGAAGTTGAACAAAAGTCTGTTGAGTGATGGCCACATGCAGAAGACACAAGTGGGGTGTATGGGTCCCTTCTGAGAAATTTCAAAGCTGGTTAACATACTAAATTTAAAAATTAAAAGGAAAAACAACAAAATTCAAATCAGCCGTTTGAGGCCACGCATGAGGAAGAATTCCAATGATTGATCCAGGCTATGTAATTTCAGCTGATGGTTAGAACCTGTTTAACTGAATATTAACAGTAAAATTTGAAATTTGAAAACCGAACTATTATCAGATTATTGTCGTTTTAAAAAACAAAAAAGAGTTTTTCTTCATTAGGTGACGTGAAAAAGTAAAATTTTATATCTTTCTCTCACGTTCGAAAGCATCTCGACGTCGACAGCACAAACACACGAATCTCCAAGTCTATTGAACGGCCAGTTCGTACGGTTTCGATCCAACCTCACGAAATTAATATACACACACAGAGGAGACGAATCTGAAATTCAAGAGAGAGAGAAGAAGAAGCACGCACCCGAACGTCGCGAGCTGAGCAAGAAAGAACGGGTAGTGTTTAAGCGGCACCAACGCGAGCTTGTAAAGTACCCGATTCCCCGTCCCTAGAGCCACAGTCATCGCCGCCGCGGTTACCACCTCCACCCTCTTCTTCCTCTCCGCCGCTCTCTCGTTTACTTCACCAATCACCTCCCCCAACGCACTCAAACACACAACCCTCGCCGATCGTCGCGATTGCGCACAGCGACGAACCAAGTCCGGCTCCAGAACGCACAACATGCTCCGCAACTGCCGCGATCGCATGGCCTGAACGGTCGCGCCATGGTGTGGGATCAAGAGATGGGGGCTGGACAAGCGGAGTGTTGGCTCGGAAGAGGATGATGGTGGGATCGGAGGATTTGGGAGCCTGAAGGTGATTGCGGACATCGCGGGATCGATTTGTTGAGAATCGGGAAGGAGGAGGAGGAGATGGGGTGGGTGGTATGATGGCGTGGTTCGTTGTCGGGGAGCGGAGGAAAGGACGTGGGCCTGCGCCGTCGCCGCTTACCCTCTGCTTTTTAAGAGAAAATAAAGTGGCAGGTCCTTTGTCGCTTTGTAGCTTTGTAGCTTGTGCAGTCAGGGAGATGTATAATCCAGTACAGCGAACGTTGTATTGAGCAAACAAATTATGAAGAGTGGAATGATTAATAGTAGGACAGCGATGGGAGTACCCTACAATTACATTCATCTTGCTGGTAATTGGTTTGTCCCAAATATAATATGCAAATATGTTCATAAGTTAGCATTTTGGTGGGTGGGTCAGATTTAGGGGTAGCAATACTTGTCAAGCGGGCCCAGCGGTTCAGTTTTGTTTGACCCGGAACAAAATAAGTTTAAAGAGGCGGGTTTATACACATGATTTGATTGCCTGGATTTAAATTTGAATATGTCCAAATATAAAAAATTTTATCTCTAAAATTTAAAAGTACCACAATTTTAAGGTAATTAGTTTAAGTCTAATTTTTAAAAAAATTTAAATATATATTTTTTTATTAAGATTTGTATTTTTGTATTATTTGAGGTGGTTTGGATTGTTTGACACTTTTTTTTTGTATTTTATGTGAATTCAATTATTTTTATATAATTTAATATTTGAGTGAATTTTAATATAGCTTGTAGAATTCAAATAAATTTTGGGTATTCGGACAACCTGACTTTAAAAAAAACTGTGTTTGGACAAGTTAGGTTAAAATTGAGTTTGATTTGAACAACAAATTTATTTATTTATTTTAATAGTTGTCCCCTGGTTTTACCTAGACCCTAATTTTTATCACCCCTAGTTAGATTAGCAATGCTTAGTTGACTATAAGTAAAATTATACGTTACTAAATTTATAGTATAAGTAAAAATTATATATTTT
Source organism: Dioscorea alata (assembly GCA_020875875.1). Lineage (NCBI taxonomy): Eukaryota > Viridiplantae > Streptophyta > Magnoliopsida > Dioscoreales > Dioscoreaceae > Dioscorea > Dioscorea alata. Next base: position 7,212,492 of record CM037017.1, on the reverse strand, counting down.
AATTTATATCACTACTATTTGGTTTGATTAAAATGTTGTGTTTACTAAAATCACCATGCAAATGAGAGGGAGCAATTACTCATTATCTATTATTATTACTAGTTATTTAGCACTTTTCAAAAATTTTATCTTAAATAAAAACAATTAATTAATTCAATAAACTATTTATTGATTTAAAAACATTTGATATTTCTTTAATTTCATTACTTTAAAAAATTACAATTAAATTTAAAAAACGCTTTCTCTATTAATTGTTTGTATAATATTTTTAATTATAAATATATTTATTATATAAATATTAAATTATAAAAAATTAATATTTTTTAATTTTATTACATAAAAATATTTGTATAATTGAATTATAAAATTAATATTTCTTTAATTTTATTACTTATAAATATTTTTATAATTAAATGTTGAATACTTAATTATATATAATTAAATATGAGATAAACATGGGGTGAGTGGATGCCACTCATTTTATTGCATTTCAACTTAGAACAAATTATACAATAAGTTGAAATGTTGTAAAAGCAGGTGAGATGTAAGCTATTTTACATCCACTTACATAAAATGGAGTTTTTAACTAAACAACCACTTATACACTACTTACAACTACTTTGTAAGTGACCAAGTAGGTTCTAAGAAATTTTTTTTGAAATTTTGGGGTTTTTTTTTTTTTCTTTTGAAAATGTTTACATTAACTAATTAAGTTTGATTTAATTATTATTGATTAACAAGGGAGAAAATACTAATGGACGTAGAATGATCATGTTTATGGACACATAGTGTAATTTAGGCTAAATAAACTAGATTTGAGTGTTCACTCATTCAATGAAGGAGACTAAATAAAACTTCAAAACTAGTCAGAGGGGCTGGGTATGCTGGTCCACCATTTTGGCGGAATGGCACAATCCAAACCCACCTTGGGTTGTGCGTTTGGCAGGCCAACTTACCATAAATGTAAAAAAAAATACTGGTCTAACTGTTGGAGTAATTCTCATGTAAAACACATTAATGAATTAATTATTTGATGTGCCAAATAAAAATATATGGCATTAAGTAGCCTTGATTATCAAAGTTTGAACAAACAAAGATGCAAGGGTAGTACTTGAAAAATTCACGGTTCTAATGTTATATATATGCACAATTGCACATGCAGAATATATAAGATCTCTAACAACATCCACACATCTGTCCCCTTGCAAGCCCCAACTTCAACCATCAATAATCCCAAAGTTATTCAACTAAAAATTCTCCAAGTTAAAAACATAATGAGAATTCAGCTAAAAAGACATATAATATCAATGTTTATCAAAATCGAGTCAAAAATATCCATTACTATTACAATGTTTACCAAAATATCACTCCATTAAAATGTTCTTCATCCCCCTTGTAAAACCCAGAATCTTTAGATACCTAATGGAAATTGTTTAGGGTATTATCATAAATTGCAATGAGACTATTCTATGGAGTAAAACTATTGAGGAACCAAAGTGGAAATCACAAGGACTTGAATGTGAGAGTTTATAAAAGATTTTGAGTTCACAAGTAAATAGGAGGATTAGGCTTGAAGTATTTTCGGATACTGAGGACTGAGAGGTAAGTTGACGAGGAGCTTTCTAAAGGGTTGAATTATGATTGAGGGACCATTTGTGAATTTTCAGGGAACTTTTGTAATTTGTTTCCTAGCAGGGACTGACAGTGAACCCTATCAAACTTGGGTTTTGACCAAACTTAAGAGTTTCTTTTGGACATGAGAAACCATTTCAATTGCCGTTAGAGTTAGAAAACTCTTCAAGCTGCTAATCCCTCTTTAGCTCCTTAATGACATCCTTGGATGATGCATTATGCTTGGTTAAAAGCTTGGAGAAACATTGTGGAAATCTAGCATATTATTGTGAGATTTGGTTTGGATTTGAGTAGCAAAAGCATGGTTTATTGTTGTAGATGATTGGTGTTTCATTTTCTTTTAAAAATACATGTATTTTTGAGTTGGGCCATGCTTGAAATGGTTGATGATGATGATGATAGTTGGAAATTAAGATGTGTTAAGTGTTTGGTGTAATCTCATCCAATTGAGATGGTTGAACTTGGCCTAACTGAGTTGGGTGAGCTTAGCCAAATTGAGTTGGTTGAGTTCATTAAAATGGATTTGGAGTTTGGTTTGGCTAACCAAGTTGAAGTAGATTGGGTTCATTTGGGTTTGAGTGAGATTAAAGAATTGGTTTGGTGCAACCAATTGAGGATTGATTTGATTTAGATCCGATGTGTAATTGAGTTGGGTTGAATTCAGGTTGGTTCAGTCCAATTGGACTAAAAGGGTTCAATTAGGGTTGGTTTGATTGAACCACTCCAATTCACAATTTTAAATTTGGTTCAATTTAAACTAGTTCTATTGAACTTGGTTTAGTAAAATTGAGGTTGGTTCAAATTGGTTCACAAGGGTTTAGTCCAAACTGAGTTAGTTTAAGTGCAATTTGGAGGCCAGTTTGATTATGCAAGGTCAGGTTTGATCCGGTTGGAGTGAATGGGCTCAATTAGAGATTCAGTTATTTTTTTTTTTTGTTCACTTATGTCATTAGTCTATTGTATTTATTTTATTTCATTCTCTTATTAGGTGAAGTTCAAGCTCGGGAGAGAGTTCCAGGTCTAGTGAGAAACTCGAGGGAGACCAAGTGAGTTGATAAAGGCTACTATTTTAAAATAATTGTTTAATGGCTAATACTTTGAAGTAATTGCTTAATGGCTACTATTTTGAAATATTTTTTTAATTGTTTTATTATATTATGTTTAATAATTTATTTTATTAATGGGTACTTATGTATATTTTAATTTGCAAATTATTATCCTATGGAAATCATGTATTTGCTTTTATTTGCAGTTTGTTATGCCATAGCAATCGCATTAATACATCCTTTTTTTGTATAACTATATGTAGTTTTAGCTGTGACAAATATCTGTATATATGACTTAATTATTTATTTTAATGGTTATGTATGTCTTGACTTTGAAATTGTTGACTGGCAAATGAAAGATTTTCTTCCTTGAAATATAGTTTTGGTAAAAAGCTATATCGACAAAAATTTCAATGTTGTGCATAGCTACTTGCTAATATTCTTGAGTTGCATAACTCTTTTGTGGTGATGGTGGCAAGCTAGAGCTCAACCTACTGCAGTAAGGGATTTACCCACTAGCTGACCTATTTAAGGGGTGATGTGGATGACCAGGGGAAAGTGGATTTCATTTGGGGTGTCATAGAGAGTCCCTAATGGACAAGAGGGATGCCTCTATATGAACTGAGACATCGTGGGTCACCACACAAGTGAACTCAGTAGTCAATGCCAATGTGGGCCTTAATAGTATTTTCTGTGAGTATATGTATATATAAATAATTATAAAGAGGCCTTGGCGGATTTGGACTTAAGTGTGATCATGGTTAATACTGAGATAATTTTTGCTAACTTTGTTTTTTATTTATGTTTTACTAGTTATGGCTTTCATCGGTTATACTTTATGATATTGGCTTTGTTATGATACATATTTTGTATTCACAATAAGAGGCTAAGTAAAAGTTTGAGCAATTGAGTTTTGTGTATTTTATATTTTTTTTTATTTGAAATTAAATAGCCACTATCAACTAATTGAAATGTGTTGCAGTTGTAGGAGCAGGATCTCACTAGATCACTTGTACGAGTATAGATTCAAATAGGATTAGACCTGTGGTGGTAGACAATCCCCTTTTACTTGTCCTTTTGTGTGGTCCTGTAGCGGTTGTATAACCAAGATAAAAAATCTTATGTTATTATTTGTGTCTATGTCATTAGACTTGTACTCTTGTGTATTGGTTACCTATTATTTTTCCAGTACATGGTTGTTGTTACTAAGTGGTGTTTGATTCCAGTTAAAATGGGGTTTTAACTGATTGGTGACACATTCAATTCGATAGAAGTGGTGGGTGTGACACCCTCTCCCTCTTAAGGCATACAACAATAAAAAAATTAAAATTAATCAATCATCACATCTTCAAAATCTTCTTCTTCCCCATCTCCTCATTCCCTTATATTTTCATCAATAATCTAAAAAATGTTTGATCCCTCACCGGATACAGTTTGTCTTACCATTTACTCTATTTTCATTATCTACATAAAAAAACAAATATATAGGTTAGTTACAAATTACATTTAAATAAACCAATATTTCAAAATTCAACTAAGTGAAAAATGCAAATAATAATTTGTAAGTGAAATTATCAATATTATAACCATGCAACAATTTCAAGTGCAATTAAGAGCTTGTAATTTTTTAGAAAGATACAACTTTTGTACTTATTGAGCACACTAGCACCAATAGAAAAAGCTGATTTAGATACAATACTTGTTACAGTTATATCCAAGACATCACTTGCCATTAATGCAAGGGTTGGGAACCAATGCTTATGATTCCTCCAATATTCCAAAACATCTAAATCTTCATAATATGCAAATTCAAGCTTTGCCTCCTCCAAATAAAGATCCAATTAAGATTTCCCAGCATTTGTAATTGATTGGCTCTCAAATGCTTTAATTTCTTATAATTAAAAATTTGGACATTTTCTCATAAAAAAAAATATAAACAAATTAGAGAAATAAAAAACTGTTAGAAAAATTACATCAAAGATTCTTTTACCCTTACTTTTAATTCCTCCACCACTTTGTATAGATGTATAATAATAATAATAATAATAATAATAATAATAATAAAGAAAAGAAGATTGTGGTTGTTAAGGACTGTACTTATTAGCATTAGAGTAATGCTCAAAAAGCTTGTATAGCTTTGTCCTCACAAGTTAGTAGGATCACTCTTAACCTTCCCATAAAAATACTCCAACATTGACAACTTAATTCGTGGGTCAAGAATAGCTCTAAATGCCCTACAACATTCTATATTTATAGCTATGGAAGAAATTATAGCTAAAGGTACAAACTTCTGTAGCTAAACACTTTAATTTCAAAGATAGATCTCACAACAAGAAATGTCATAGCTAAAAGTTAGCCATATATTTTATGACTTTTGTAGCTAACTAGTTAATGTATTTTGCTACAATTTTTTTTTCATGTCTAAAAGATTAGAATATTTTGTCTTGTAAATATAATGTGGTAGCAAATAATTGATTGCTTTAGCTATATTATAATGATATATATTGTCACGGTCTGACTTACGGTCAAGCAAGGGACAACCGCAGTGTTAATCCAAGTGAGGTGAACAACACCTTTTTGAATTAGCACAAGACTGACAAAGAACTTGAGCAAACCAATAAGGGAATACACCAGACCAAAAGCTGGATAGAACATAATGGATAGATATATATACCAAAATGTGAGTACACAAAATGATATATACATCTCAAATATACAATTTAACAGATCTAATCTATACAATGATGTTTAAAACACAATATACTCCAAAAGATGTATAGACCCAACGCAAATCAACACACATGCAGTCGCCTAGCATAAGAAAAAGCCACACACACTACTCAACCTGAGGAGGGGAAAAGAAGAGTGATGAGTAATGTTATTACTTAGTGAGTGAATAAGCCACATAATTCAAATTGAATCAGAATTAAACCAATAAGAAAGATTAAATTCATAGCAAACAACCAATAAACTTTCAAAAATAAAGTAAGAAGAGATAATCATGTTGAAAATGCATATTCCACCACAAATAATTCTTTTGAAAACCTATCTCACTGGCCTCAAATAATGTTTACCCTAATTGTGGCAGCAATTAGGGTTTTGAACCCACCAAGGTTAGTTTTAAGTGTAACAAAAATAAATAAATTAAATAACCCTCCTTGGCGTTAGCCTCCGATAAACTTGTGTGGTGACACCGATTGTTTCAGTTGGTATTTATCCCATTCAAGCTCTCTATGCACCTCTTGATATGGATAATATAATGGTCAACCACTCTACAAAGCATGTCACCATCAAATCACATGAAAACATTTACACAACAATTTCATAAATCACAAGACTTAATATGCACAAGAAATACCACGTTTTCAATAATATAACCTTTTTTTTTTCACAAAGAAGAAGAAGGATTAAAATACATCAAACAAATATGAGTTATTCACCATAAGATTAGAATCATATTCCAAAGCCATGCACAAATGTAAATACTCCCATTAGTTATCATTCAAATCCTACTCGATTACGTGTTTAACAACACAAATTCACTCACAAATGAATCCCAACATGTGGTCAAGCTCTCTCCAAAGCCTTGCCTTTGCTCGGAGACTCTCCTCCTACAAATATGAAAGCATTACAAATATTGAACATAAGAAGAAAATACAGAAATAGAAATCAATCGCGACAAATGAAATGAATCAACTTAGATGCCAAAAACTAAGAATATCTGCCTATAATTAAGATGGTAGAATGATGACTCAATGAGGATTACAACCCTATCTTCAAAGATGGCAAAACAACATGTGCCAATGAGCAATAACGCCACTTTTTGGAATGAACATCATACCAAAGTGTGCCACACTCTCATGGGGCCAATAAACAAGAATTAAATGGAAAACAAACAATATAAACCCTAGTGAAAATACAAGCATGCTCGAAGGTACAAAATCAAGGAAGTTTGCAAGTGTTCTACCCTTCAATTTATAAAGTGAACATACCACAAAGCTTGAATAATCAAAAGGACTTGGTTTTAAGATCAAGATGTGTGACCAAACCATGCAAAGAATCAAACAAAAGAATGAAAATACAATAGAACAAAGCAACAAAGATGCTTAGCACTAATATTTGCTTGCAAGATTAGGTAGCTTCCTTTAAACTTGAGCTTAACTCAAGAAAAGAAGGACAAAGAACCAGGAGGAGAAAAGCATGAAAACTAAGCAAGGGTTAAGGAAACATTAACATACTTAAAGCTTTCTCTCACACAATGGATGAGGATGAAAGCTTCTACACAATGGAGCTTCTAGAATTCCAAGGCTATAAATAATCATTCAGCTTCAAAGAGTTGTCCGGTTAAAGAGTAATTAAAACAATTAAAGAGGAATGAAAACAAGCTTGGTCAACAGTCACAATGACTTTTGACATGTCAACTTGGTCAAACTTGTTCAAATGGTTCAAATAACAACTTGAACACAATGATTAAAAGACAAGCTAATTTTCAAAGTGAGATGACTCATTTTCATGCCCAAAAAGGAAAAAAAAATCGATTTGGATTATTGTGCATATCGAAAGACAACAACATGCAAAAACTAGATCTCACATATATTGCAAAAATTGATCTTAGTTGCAACGTAAGAAGTATGTGGCTAAACGTTTAATTTACTTGCCACAGTGAAACTATTGTCACAAATATTTTATATTTTAACTATAAATTTTGTAAGTCCATAGCTAAATTAAATATTCATTTGCTACAGTTATTATAATGTGGCTAATATTATAGTGCTTTAGCTTCGAAACTTATTAATTATGACTATATACTAAAATATTTTGCTATGAAATAGTAGATTTGTAACAAAAATGTTCACTTAATTGTTTCGGGTAAAGTGGATTTGTAACTATATAGTAAAATATTTTGCAATAATAATACATATATTGTTTGAAATAAACAAAGGGTAGTAATTACCTTATCTTTTTAGCTAATCTAAATATTAAAATTATTTGCTACAAATTGAATAGTTATATATATATATATATATATATATATATATATATATATATATATATATATATATATATATATATATATATATATATATATATTGTTAAGTTTTAAACATTAAGAAGGTTAATGAATTCATACCTAATTTGGTGAAAATAATGGAAAAAATAATTATGTAAAAATATAAAAAACAAAAATAATACTAAATTAAACTCATATATTAATGAAATAAGAAGCATATAATAACTATTACCAAAGAAGTCTCCATCACTAACATTAATAACATTCATAAAATTTAAAGTTGTAAAAAATTGGATGTCTATTCTTACATTTGTGAAGTATGGAGATGTACATTTTCATTTTCTTTTCCCGATCTATATTCATCTTTGCTTTTTTCATCCATTTGCTTTTCCATTGCCTCCACTCGTGCATTTGCTTCTCTTTTAGTTATTTCAATTTGCCCGTTTGCTTCTTTTTTTAGTTGCTTACACTTGTTTCATAAGTTCATATTTTGATGGTATAACACCAAAATGGTCGTACATAACCATTTTTCATATCCAAGTACTTCTTAAAAGATTTGCTAATCACTAATAAAATTTGCCCTTGTTCTTGTTGTTTCAAATTGTGCCTACAATTTTTATGGGATAACGATTAATTAGTTATTCCATATTAGAAAATATATATAGAAAAGGGTATTAGTAGAAAATTAGTATAAAAATAATATTCACGATGACATTTTGAGATGGATCAATTTCTTTGTCTCTCTTTCTGTTTCAAGATTCAATCCAAACTTCAACAAGAGAAGGCACATTTCCTATTTCTTTTGTCTATGAAAGGCATTCTACAATTAAAAAGAAAAAAGTTCAAACAACATACTAAAACATTATTCTATTAATGCTATGAAAAATCTTCAACATTATAATAAATATATATGAATCTTAATTTTATTTAGGTAGAATACTCAATTGAGTCCCTGTAATATTCTCGATCTCCCTTTTTAGTCTTTCTATTATAATTTGCCCTCAAAAGTTCCTTTTATTATCCAGATGGAATAAATCAAGTCCCTCATCCTGACGTCCGTTCTTTTTTCCATCCATTCTTGTTTGGGTGGTATTTTTATGATTAAAATATTATTAAAAAAAATATTTTTTTAATGATACGAGTCTAGGTCCATGTTGGATCCATATCTATTAAGCCCTCATCTTCTCCAGTGAGATCACGACATGCAACGAGGATGTTCATTCCAGGAGGCATGATGTTCGGTAAGCAAGTTGGGTCCTCTGGATGAGAACGCTGCCACCGCCGGCAATGGCCAGATCCCTACCTTAGTTCCTTCAAAAGTTAAGGTTGTAGTGGCGCTTGAAGTGGTGGAGCTGTAGCGTTGGTGACTTTCCCAAAGGTCTCATTGACGGCAACGGCTTGGAGGAGGTAAGCATCAGCGGCAAGCTCTTCACCGTTGGCGGCGGTGTTGGCGAGTATCATACTGACAACACTTGGCCTTTTTGGATGACAAGCGCCCTTCCACCCCTTTTCCTGTTTGCAGCCCTCTTTCCTCTAATGTCCTTCTACTCACCATCATCATCATCATGATCACCAGGTTTATTTAATTTTATTTATTTTAATTTTTTTTGTTTATTTGTGTGTGTGTGTGTGTATTGAATGTATTGTTTGGTTTTGATGATGTTGATGTGTTTGATGGTTATAGAGCATCTGTGCCATGGCTAATGGCTGTTGCAAGAAGTTGGTGGTAGGAAAGGAAGTTTCTCCTCTTCACAAGATCATCAGAGGTGAGTCTTTCTTTTTATTTTCTTTTTCCTTTTTTCTTGTTTTTTGTTTCTTGTTTATTTGATTAATTACTCGATCTTAAGATTAAAAGTTGGTATGTTTTTTTGAAGAGGGTGGTGAAGGTGGGTGGAAGAAGCAAAGTTGGACACCAAAGTCCAATGTGAATACTGTAAGTAGGTTATCTAGATTAGCTTGTAGGTATTTAAAGTATGACGAGGAGATTATTATGGGAGACAATAACTGTGAGGATGATGGAAGAGTAATGTTGCTTGTTTTGGTTGAAGAGAAAGAAGATGAGGGGTGCAACACTGCCGATGATCTTTGTTGTAGTTCTTTGCAGTGAATCCCATACCAGTCTCGCAAGCTCCGTTCCACCGTGCCGGCACCAGACCCATTCCTTTATCATTGAAGCTTGGACTCTCCGGCCATATCCTAGTGTCAAGCACGCCAACGATCAAGTCTTGATATCACCGGAGAAGATGACTGGAGGGATGGCCCTCAAAAGAGAGTTTTGTTATCGGGTTTGGATCCGACATAGATCTAGACCCGTATCATTAGAAAGTATTGTTTCATTAACTTTTTTTAATAATATTTTAATCATAAAAATGCCACGTAAGCAAGGTTAGACGGAAAAAAGAACAAACGTTAGCTGAGGGACTTAATTTACCCCATCTGAATAATAGAGGGATCTTTGGAGGGTAAATTATAATTGAGGGACTAAAAAAAGGAGAATTAGTATAATACATGGATTAAATATGGTATTCGACCTTTTATTTATAATCAACTCAACAAACAAATAAAAAAAAAAGATTATTATGTTGTTCATAACATTTGGTGTCTTAGCCACGCATAACTTTTGGCTACCATGAATGGAGGCATTGGTCACTTGTCCCTATTTCTCTTATTCTCCCCTCATCTTTTTGCTAAAAAAGAAAAACAGTTTCACTTAGTAAACAATATACTTATATTACAATAACAAAACAAGTAACTAAATTAATTGTACTAACATGAAATGTTGTATCACTTCAAAGATTAACCAAATACTTCTAATCATTCAAAGTAACATGCTTAGGTTTATCTTTAACTGATTATGATAATTTATTTTTTAGTCAAAATATATTTTTTTTCATTTGGTGTTCATAATCTCAATATAAAGCTTTCTTATGACCAAAAATAGTTTTTTTTCCTTCCATTTCAAACTTCAAAGACGAACTTTTACTACAAAAAAAAATCATTAAAATGAAAATTAAAAGAATATAAGAGTTAATATAATTAAACACTTCTTGTATTTAGAAAATAACGATACATTACATTAATGGGAAAATTAATAAGTCATTAACAATTATTCATCTTTGTTGGAATATATAACTATACAAGCAAAGAAAGAAAATCTAGATCATTTTTGGTATTTATTATAATAAAATCAGATAAACTAGCTTACAAAAATTAAAAATTAAAAATAAAAAATAAAAAATAAAAACAAAAATAAAAATAAGGTAAAATTATTTATTAGTCCATGAAAGTTACAAAGCATCCCAATCAATCTCTCTGACATTTGAATTTCACAGACAGTCCATCTTTTTTCAATTTATTTACTTTTTAGTGCTCGCACCTCACTCCGTTAACTTTTTTTTTTAAATAATTCCAAAATTGCCTTTCAATGTTGGTAGAAAAAAATGCCACCAAGTCTTATCCAACTTTTAAAAAGGTGTACAGATAGCCATCACTTCAATTATTTTTACCCATATTTTCACTTAACTTTTGTACACAGAGATGCTATATCTTAATCGAGTGATAAAAATATTAAACGAAAATAGTGCATACTAATTAGAAAACTTGTATTGTATACAGAAATTCGCAATTATAAATAGGAATGCAAATTCGTAAACAAAACATCACAATTCTAAATGAAAAATTAACCTATGATCATCATTTATTCCTTGGGATTCGCAACCGCCCAAACTGCTTCCCAATGTCTGACGGCAAGACAATGAGTGGAGGACATTTTCATAAAACCAGTCCAAATTTCACTCCATTTGCTGACAGAAGGATTATAAAAGAAACTCATCAAAAAAGGAAGAACTTTGTGTGGATATGAAAAATCAAAAGGCTTTTTGGTCCATTGAGAAAGTTGGAGGGATGTTTGAAGCAAATTCTCTAAAAATAAAAATAAATTGGAAATTGATCCATACCCCCCAAACAAATTAGATCTCGGTGATGTTTAGAATAATACACCAAGGATGCTTCGATTTCAATTACTCTTGTCTTTAATTAGTCCTAATCCACTTATGCACATTCAAAGCTATCTAATGAACAAACTTTTAGTTCATTGTATTTAGTATGAGTTCTTGAATATATGATGTTCATTCTTTGAATTATTTACTTAGTATTCTTCTCGAATTTAAATCCATACAAGCATGAACTTATATTATTTTTTACAACAATTTTGATGTTAAAAAAAAATATAAACTTCATAATAATAATAATAATAATAATAATAATAATAATAATAATAATAATAATAATAATAATAATAATAATAATAATAATAATAATAATAATTTCATATATAAAGTTTATTGAGAGACTTTATATTAATTAGTTTATACTATGGACACATCTAGAAACAAAGGATATTCTCAATACGTCATTTTAATAATCTTATTTATTTATATAATCTAAAAAAAAAACCTTTATAATTGTTTAGATATTCCTGTAATTAAAATCATATAAATTCAATGAGAGAAAAGAGAGAGAAAGAGGTGTGACATATTGTCACGGACTCGGACTTTCTACCGATCGTTCCGTGCGGCCCTTGCCTTGATCAAGTTAGCTCACCTTCTTTCTCGGCAAGAAAGCTAACTTTGGTGGCTTGAAATGAGAAAGCTTGAGAGGCTTAATATGAAGAAACTCTTATATTACAACTCAATTGCTTGGTGATTACAAATGATGACTCCTTGACTATTTATAGGCTAAGGGTGCCCTAATGGACGGTCGAGATCATCTTGATCCAACGGCCATCCTTGTCCCTCTAGAGCGTTCTACATTATTCTATACAGATCCTTCAAAATATCTAAGTCTTCCATCAAGTTCTAGAGTTTTCTCTTATTCTCTAAACTTGTGTGGAGAAACCTAGAATGACCCACATTCTTCTAGATTTTTCTACACACTATCAAAGTTTACATGATAGATTATATTACAATACTTAGAAATTTTCTAAGGAAGGAAACTTTCCTTCCTCTCTGTCATGACGGACTGTCACACTCCTTGACGCACCATACAGGCTCCTGTCGTGCTAGGGTGTGACAATATGACATAATCGGAACACTATTTGCATGCTACATCCCTAAAATACAAGATGGATGGGAGAAATAAAGGGAAAGCTAACAACCTAACAAGTAAAGAATGAAAAACTCGGAGATTCTCTAGAAGATAAACCATGCATGTGCAATCTTTCAAGTATTTGATATACATTAATATGAGATTAGATATCATCCACATACTTGAGAAGATTCTTTACAAACGTTAGTGGGGCTTTGATTAATAATGAAGAAAGAAGACAAAACAAAAAAATAAAATTAGGGTTCAACACAACACACGCACAAAAACTAGTGGTATCAAAATTTTTTACATTTCTCCAAAAGTTCACATGGTAAGAATTAAAATTTTTTGTTACCATCTAAAATAAAATTATTTAATTAATATCCCTCCAAAAAATCTAAGGTAAAAATCAAGTTTATTTTATTTCCCTCTAAAAAATTTGCATGACAAGAATTAAAATCATTTTACTTCCTTTGCAATTTTAATGTATTATTTTAGCTTTTTTTTAAATCAATTTTGTATTTAAAAATTATTTATTAAATTAGTTTGATTTTAAAGTGGTTTTTTTAATTGCAATGAAAAAATGGCGCTTTTGCGTTTAAACCATTTCTCTTCTAAATTATTAAAATAGTCTTCTTTCAGTTTTTAATTTAATTTTAAAAAATTGTTATTATTTTTATTTAAAGCGGATTATATCTTGAAACCCCATTTTATTTTTTTAAAATATATTATTATTAAAATTGAACGTAGTTTAACATTGTTTAAACTTATTTAAGTGGTATGTTTTATTTTTTTAATCATTTTTTATAAAAACATATATTTTTTTAAAGTATATTATTATCACAATACATAAAATTTACATATTCTTTTAAAACCTTGTTTTTTATAACATTACTCTTTAAAATTATAAACTTATTTAAACATTTTTTTCACTTATTTCAATCTAACACCAACTTCACAGTTTTGAGAATATTTGATTGAACCTAATTCCACTTGTAGAATAATGATTCACATCCTGCGGCAGAACTAAAAAAAAGATGAAGGGTCGCTGGCTCAATTAATTAAAAATAAGATTTGAGGTTTGGCTTAAAAAAAAATAAAGTGGTTGAAAGAGAATCAAGAGATGTCCTCCATCCCATTTTGCAAAAAATTGAAACGGTTGTAGGGGCATGGTCAAAAAATTTCCTTATATAGACCATCTAAAAAGTTAAGAGGTTAAACAATAGATTTTTATAAATATTTTTTAGAATATGTATTTTTACATGTTATAAGAGATGGGCATGGGCCGGTTAACCGGGCCCGGCGGGCCCGACCCGGTGGTTCCGGGTCGGGTTTTGCCGGACCCCGAACCGGCCCGGCTAACCCGGCGGGTCCGGGTTGAGAGTTTGAGACCGGCCCGGCCCGGCGGGCCGGGCCAAGCCCGCCGGGCCCACAGGTTTTAATTAATTTATTATTAATTTGAATAAATTTTAAAATAAAAATTTAATATAAATATTTTTGGTGGGATTTGAACTTGAGTCACCCATAACACTAATGAACATTATTACCACTAGCCTATGAAAGTTTTATGTATTAGTATTAAAACATTAATAAGAAAAAGAAGACTTCAAAATAAATTAAAAAAAATTAAAAAAAATTAAAAATAAGAAATAGTTTAAAGCAATTTTAATAAATTGGAAGAATTTGAAATGCCTCAAAATAAATTAAAAAAATAGTAATAAAAAATTACACTAAGTTTGTTTATTTATTGAATTAAATAGTTTATATATTCTTTTAAATTATAAAATTATATAATATGAAAAATCATAGTCATAAAAATGTACTGGTTTATATTAAAATTTTACTATCTATTTGTTTGAGAGATTAACATAAAATTTATTGATGATTGATATAAAATATTAGGGAAATTATATTATAACTAATTTTATTAATTGGTGATTGAAATTATGTTATATGAAAACTTATTAATATAAAATTTAAAACTCATTAACTTAAGGGAAAATTACTATTCACCCCTCGGGAATTGCAAACTTTCCCAGACAGCCCCTACAAGTTTGCAATACCCCAGAAAGCCCTTCCGTTAGTGTTTTATTTCATTTTTACCCCATGTCGTTCATTTAATGTTGGTTTATGCTATGAAATTCCGTGTGTACCCTTGTAAATGGTGGGAAAACAACCGCCCAGTCACATCATGTTAAACATTTTTTATTTGGCTTTTGTCAATCTTTTTCATTCCTTCTTGTATTGAATTTTCTGAAACAAAGTTTGGAAGTGTCATCGTTCGCATTCGTTTGAACTCCGCCGGTTGTCCGATAAGGGGAGATAAGGTGAGAATGTCTTCCTTTTTGTCTCTGTTTGATCATCCTTTAAGAGAGAGTACCAATTTATATTTATTTACATGCAGGTTTTTAATGGAGAGTTTTTGTGCAATTGCAAGATACAACGGGGAGGGACGAGTGCTAGTGTTCACGGCACAGACTTGTTGGGATTCAATCGTAGCGGAGATATGTGACCGATGGGGTCTTGATGTTTCCCATGTTAGGGTGAAGTTTATCACACCCGATGGACATAAAACGATTTGCCCAATAGAAAATGAGGTTGACTTCCAGCGCATGTGTCATGTATACTCACTCTTCAAATGCGCTGCAGTCGATCTCGTTGTTGAGACAGATGATGTGCCATGGTCGCATCATAGTCAAAATGAATTCTTGTCATTGTAAAGTTCTTATCCTTCATCGTTACTCTTAAAGTCATATGTGTTCGCCTAATTATTATATTTACCGTTTAATTATTATAGTTACCGTTTAAGTATTCCAGTTTCCTTTTAAAAAAATAAGTTCCCGTGGTAAACCAATAAGTTATGCTTGTTAACCGGTCTCATCCCCGTTCCTGTTTAAACATATATTTTACCGTTTAAAAATTTGTGTCTGTGTTTAACTTATTATGTTTTAGTTTAAATATACTTGTTTGAAGTGAACTTATTTTGTTTCCGATTAAGTTACTGATGTTTTCCGTTTGTCTGAAGTGTTGGCAGGAATTCTGATTCTGCCAGCGCACCTGTTCCATCTGATGGCGACCCGGACGCGGCAGCATACCTTTCGTCCTCCTCGGATCATTCCGAAGTGTTGTCGTTGGATATCGGACAACGTTTCGTAGACGTTGAACATTTCAGAGACGCGCTTCGGAATTTTGCAATCAAGAGGAATTTTGACTTCAAATTCGTAAAGAATGAGAAACACAGGGTGACTGTAGAATGCGCTGCCGTTGGTTGTCGCTGGCGCCTTCATGCATCAAAGAAATACAATAAAAATACGTTCAGAATAAAGACAATGCACCCGTCACACACTTGCGGTGGTGGAATTGGCTCGGTGTCACATCCTAAAGCGTCGAAAAAATGGGTAAGCGCTCGAGTTATTGATAAGCTTAAAGGCCAGCCATTGTACAGGCCAATCGACATTCAGAAGGACATGTTACGGGAACACGGTGTCCACATTCCATACAAACAAGCCTGGTTGGGTAAAGAGCGTGCCCGGGTGATCCTCGACGGCAGCGACGTCTCCAGCTATGATCTGCTGCTCTGGTACGTCGATAAGGTGGCTGAGACAAATCCCGGCAGCATTGCGATTGTAGAAAGAGACGGTGACCGTTTTAAACGTGCATTCTTCTCATTCCGTGCGTGTATCATGGGATTCAAGCGGGGTTGCAGGCCGCTGCTGTTTGTCGACGGTACCCATCTTCTTGGGAAATATCGTGGCACGTTGTTGGGCGCCACAGGCAAAGATGGAAACAATGGGTTTTTCCACTTGGCCTTCGGTATCGTCGACAACGAGACTGATGCGAATTGGACGTGGTTCATTTCCAAGTTAGGTGATGCGTTATACGATGAAGGCGATTATGAAGAGATTATTACGTTTGTGTCGGACAGGTCTAAGGGGCTTGTGAACGCCATTGCTAGGGTCTTCCCCTCTTCCCCACATGCCTATTGCCTTCGACACTTGGAGGCCAATTTTATGAAAGCCAATGGCGGACTTGGTAGGGCATTGAAGGACGAGTGCTGGTCCATATGCTTTCGTATTGCGTGGGCATCAACGAGTAAAGAATTTGATGATACGGTGAATGAATTGCGGGGCATATCACCAGAAGCACATCGCTGGCTGCTTCAAAAGTCAGATTTGTCACATTGGTGTAATTTTTTGTTCAAAGGACAACGTTGGGGCAATATGTATTCAAATGTCGCAGAGTCCTTCAATGCGTGGATAAAAGAAGCTCGCCATTTACCCGTTACGAGAATGGTCGACTCCATACGGTATTTGAATGTTTGATTCCTTCGATCTGTTTAAACATCTTCGTCAGTCTTTAACTTCGTTTACTTTACATGTGTCTATAATGGTCTGTGTTTAACTACGTTTGTTACTATTTAACTATAATTGTTTTCGTTTAACTATCCACGTTTATGTTTACGTATTCTTTGCTTACGTTAACAATCAATTATAATTTGTTATGATACAGGTTCAAATTAATGCGGATGTTATGCACACGTCGTGAGCAAGCGAACAAATGGGACACGTACTTGTGCCCCGATATACATAGGAAGGTAGACGAACTGGTTGCGGAAAGCCGAAATCTTTATGTTGGTCGTTGTGTCGATGATCGTTACGAAGTCGTTGACCATTGCAGCAACTCCGTCGATCTATCGGGTAGAACATGCTCATGTCGCAGGTGGCAAATTTATGGTATCCCGTGCACACACGCTTGCGCTGCAATAATGCAGACAGACACCAACGTTCATCAATTTATTAGCCGGTACTTCACCGTGGAGACATACAAACTTGCGTATACGGACGCTATTTTCCCTATACCAGACGATGACAAGCCTACGGACGACAATCGAGAACTCCATCTGCGTCCGCCTGCGACGAGAAGGCAACCTGGGCGACCCAGACGGAAGCGGCTCGAGTCGCAAGCGTCCGCGGTCCGCGAGTTACGGTGCAGCTGCTGCCACGCGTCCGGCCATAATCGTAGATCTTGTAATGAACCTGTCGCCGACTAGCCATTGTAAACAAACACCTATTTTAACTCATAATAAGCATATTTATGTCTATATGTTTGATATTTACACAGTAAGTTTAAACATAAATATATTATTTTAATGAGTAACAATTGTTGTTAAAGGGAGACATTAATATTTAAATGGGTTAAGTTAAAATTAAATGGAGAACGTTTTGTTTAAGGGATAACATAGACATGTAACACATATAATACCGAAGCGTAGTTGTCCGGTCAAAATTGATCGACCCTTGGAATTCTCATTGAAAGACATTTAATGTATCTCCTGAATTGAAGTAGCCAAGTTGAACGACCCTTCCATTTCCCGTGCACATATAATGTATCTACTGTATAAATTGCCTTCGAGTGGAGTGATTAGATTATAAAGTTACAAAAACAATTGATGCGACATCTGCTCGACCAGGGGATCGCCGGGACACATATCGTCAATGAAATCGGAGTATCCTTGAAGATCAGAGAATCTGCAGGTGGTTGTTCAACTTGCAATTTGAACAACTCCCTGCGATGCCTCTGATTTGCAAGACTCCGACGATGACATTGATGATATGCATCCTGGACATCCCCTGTGCGATCAGATATCCCATCAATTGTTTTAAAACTTTATGAAGGTTTCTAGACACCATCAGATTTTGCAGGTGAATATAGTACAATGGCCAGGGATAAAGTTACAAAAAACAATTGATGTGACATCTGCTCGACCAGGGGATCGGCGGGACACATCTTGGCGATGTAATCGGAGTATTCTTCGAGATCAGAGGCTTCCCAGGTGGTTGTTGAACTTGCAATTTGAACAACTGCCTGCGAACCCTCTGATGTGCAAGATTCCAACGATTACATCGCCGAGTTGCATCTTGCTCATGTCCTGGTGGATCAGATATCTCATCAATTGTTTTAAAACGTGTCTTTGTTTAATATTTATTCTCATATTTGCAATAAACGTGGCCTTGTTTGTTATGTAATCAGTTATTCTCGTATTTGCAATAAACATATTTCATTTCATGTGTAAAACTGTCTCTATGTTTAATATTTAAACACAAACGGTTGCTTTTCAGCATAAAAATATTATTGTTAAAGGACTAAAATTCCGGTAGTACAATGGCCATGCTGATGTTTAAATAGAAACTTTTAAAATTAAATATATACACTTATAGTTATACATAAATCAAATTTGCCTTCGAGTGGAGTGACTAGATTATAGAGTTACAAAAACCTGTTCAATTCACGCTTGAAGACGAAGACGATGATGATGAACTTGCGCAAGACGTGTCCATTTTTAGACGATGATGATATGTAACCAGTTATTCTCGTTTTCACAATAAAGTTATTATCCTTTTCTCCGTAAACATGTTAAATTCAAGATTACAAATCTGGCTATTAAACAGAGCCGCATTATTTAAACAAAGACGGAAATACTTATACAGAAACGAGTGGGTTTCAAAAATAACATATTTAGTTAAACAGAATAATTTAAAACAATAACTCAAGTCGGTTTCCCCTCCATAGTCGAAGACTCGCCTCTTTCTAAGATCCCGGTTCTTCGACCTTTGAAAAGTATGCGGGCAACATACTTTAATCGGAAATATGGTACATCCTTTCGAGCAACGCGTAGCTCCTCACCTTCGAGCATTTGCTCGATAAATCGCATCAAATAAACAGCGCAGTCGACACTTCCTCGTCTCTGTGGTGGGGTGTCACCGTCGTGAATTAGCGGGTACAGCATAGTCACCGCGTTGCTGAACTCCATATCGACACAGTAGTCAAATAGTTGCCGCTGTTGAGATATACAACCTGATGCTATTAAATTACTATTCATGAACCTGTGACTATGTCTAAGGAACGTACCATTTCAAACGCGTCTCTGATGTAATCATCGCAAAGGCATGAGGAATAATGCCTGTATTCCTGCTTCTCATTGTCCAGCACCACCACATGGACGCGGCCGTTAATGATTATTGGAAAGATAACAATGTCAACTTCATGCAGGTTTCGCGCGGCGTCTCCGATCATATCGAGCGACAACTCGCACGCGTCAGGAACCTTGGACATGAACAGTGCCAGTGGACGTGTAATGGAGGCGCGCTTCTTATAAGGGTATGGTACCCTCTTCATGGACTTTTGCATTATGCATACGAACACGTCCATCAACTCGTCGGGCACCATTTCCTTCCCTTCTAGCATAGTGAATAGTTGTCCTCGTGTGGCGCTGACAACGGCATTACTCCAGACGATGGTGCTGCGGTTAAATGGTAACAGGTATAGTTAAACACAGACAGACAAATTTATATGTTGAAAGCTTAAGTTAAACGTAAAAATATAATGCTAAAGGATAATGTCGATTTCTAAGGCGTAATGTTAATATTTAACCTCACATGTACGAACTACATACATACTCGTCAATATAGCAGTTGGCGAAGATCGTTATCAACTCTTGCTCGAATATGTCGAGACGCGAGTACCCGGGGTATTTTTTTTTCACTGGAATGAAGACGTGCCGTACCTGGTCGTATGGTTCATTGTTGCTATTGTCTGTCTGCGATACGGCCACTACGACGTCGTACCCCGGATCTCTGTCTGTCTGTGATGCTGGCATTGTCTCGTCGGCAGCCTGCGGGTAGATTCGCTTCGTTGTTTTTGTTTTTTTCGTACGTCTCCTCGAGTGTGACCGTCTGTGAATGGAGGCCCCAATAACCTCATCGGAGTCAATTTCCGAGCTCATCTCAATAAAGGCACCCGCATTCGCCGGGACTACCTCCGGGGCATCCGAACCGGGAAGTTCATTTGTTTGTATGGACGGCGCAGTCGATTGTGCCCGTCCTTCCATTGCGTCAACCCGAGCAACAAGCTGAGGGAACTCGGTTGTCAATAACTGACACGCCTGCAGCAGACGTGCGGTGACATCGTCGCTTCGTGCCGTCGGGGTGGCTGCCGAGGTCTGTGGGGCCGTATTACGAGAATGGGGGCTTACGCGCTCGGAAGAGATTGGAGTTTCATCTTGCATTGTCTGGCGGGCGGCCCCAACAATTATATCTTCATTCGCATTCGCATTCGCGGTAACCAGCTCACGAAACTAAGATACATCCGACAAAGTTATGGAGACCATGTTGTGTTAAACAAAGAAGTATAAATCTAAACGGTAAATGATTTAGTTAAAGGTTAATCCATATAGTTAAATAGAGACTTCGGTATATGTACCTCCTTTCCTTCCAGAGATGGCAAAATGGTTTGTATAGACCCTTGCTTGTCGTAACACAGCATCGTTGGTGTCTTGCTAGTATTCACTTTGTTTCCACAGCCGGTTAGCTCGTAAAACCATATGTTTAATGCGAGCGAACAACCCTTCACGAACCCCGTCTGGATCTTCTCCCCGGCGCATCTTGCTCGCACTCTTGCGGCAGCTAGTGGGACGCCATCCATAAGCCACTTGTGCGCCGCTTGCGCCCAAGCGTATCGGCCCATGCTAGGTAGATCATCGACGTAATCAACGACCCAATTTGGCACCGAGCATGATGTATTTGGGAAGAGGACTGTACCCATAAGGTACACCATCAGGAGTTTGACGAAATTTTCCTCTTCCCCACTCTGCCGAACAAGTTGCTCAAGAGTGCTCTTGATAGAGTCGCTGTGTCTCTCGTAGCTTTTGGAGAAATACCTCTCTTGGAAAGATCAGCGTGATTTCTTCTTCTGGAAGACGACTTCCTCTCCATCGCAACGTAGACCAAGAACGACGGCGACATCTTCAGGCCTGAAACTTACCATGCTTGCCCCGATCCTGAATTTTTTTGTGCGGTCATCGTACCTTTGCAACAAAGAATCAAGAAGGGCCCTATCGTGGAATACCGCTCTCACCTCAGTAAATGCTTCGAACGGTGTCAATCGTATAAGTTCCCAGTGCTGTCCATTCATGTAAACCTTCAAGCCATCCATCGTGTCCGCAACCGCTGCCATGGAGCATCGGCCATTAACTAGGTTTGCCGCCATAAGCCCTCCGTCGAGACAATGACCGAAAGGTTAATTCCGGGCATACAGTGCTGAGTAGAGAATATATTTCAAAATCCCTGTTCTCCTCCCAACAAGCCGAAATTATTGCAGTGACCGTTACGATCATACCACGTCACACTCCCACGAATTCCCATACAGAGTTCAAACAAAAACTTGTCTATTTCTCAATCAGTGTTTATGACACACAAGCTTACTTACGTAATCCAAGATATTTATATTTAAACAGAGACCTTTATATTTAAACAGGGACCTTTGTGTTTAAACAGAGACCTTTGTATTTAAACACAGACATTCTTAGTCAAACATGTATTTGTAAACGTAAACACTAACGAATAAAATTTACATTGTATTTAACAAACTAATTTATTCTTGTGCATCGGATGCGGTACTCTTCTCGGCTTTGTCCTTGACACCGGCTGGATTCCCATCGATGAGTATGCGTGCGACAAACTTCGCTCGTAGGTAAGGGACATCCGCTTGTGGTAGGCGTAGCTTTTCACCATTTAGAATCAGCTCAATGAACCGCATCGCGTACACTGCACAGTCGACAGTTCCTTTTTTTTGTCGTGGAGCACTCCTATCGTGAATCATGGGGTACGAGGACATCGCCGACACGCCCAATTCCATCTCGACGCAATTTTCGAATAGTTTCCGCTGTAACGAAATAAGCTTTAAAGTTAGTATGGACAAATACGAACTCCGATGTGTGTGCTATACGTGACTTGTAGCTCACCATATCGATCGCGTCTCTGTCGTATTCCTCACTCTCGCAAGAGGAGTAATGCCTGTACTCTCGTTTGACATTGTCCAGCACGATGACGTGGAAATGGCCATTTAAAATTATTGGCATGATCACGATGTCGACATCATGGACGTTCCGCGCAGCATCGTCGATCATGCTGAGAGCGTCTTCCGCCGTGTCCTCTTGTTTGGACAGGCACAGGGCCAGTGGCCGAGTGATGGCAGCGCGTTTCTTGTAAGGAGACCGCGATCTCTTCAGCGCTTTCTGGATGATGCAGACCAGAACGTCGACGACGTCGTCTGTCACCATTTCCTTCCCGTCCAACAACGTGAACACGTTGGCTCGTGTAGTGAAAACATAATCATTCCTCCATACGACAGTCCTGACATTTAAACGAAAAATTAAACAAATTACATTGTAAGTAACATACTTAAACAGATATATAACCTAGTTGATTAATAAATCGGATAGTTAAATATAAAAGTAAACTACTTAAATGATAACATAGATAGTTAAACGGAACTTACGAGTCCATATAACAGTTTAAGAATACCGATATGATTTCCTGTTCGAATTTCGAAAGACGCGGTAACCCGGCATATTTCTTCTTCTTCGGAAGAAAGTTCTTCGGCACGTCATCGAATTGTTGATTTGCAAGGAGTGTCCTCTCAGCTTGAGTGAGCGTTCTTTGCTCGTTGACAGCTCCTTGCCCTTCGGTGGCAGCCTGTTTATTTCCCGTACCTGCTGCAGCAACTTTATTAGACTCCGGTACTGCCACAGAGTCTTTATCTGGTGCCGGTAACACGACAGCGTCTTTGTTCGATTCCAGGGATACTGTCACCTGGACTGTGTCCTCCTTCGTTGCCGGTGCCGCTACCGGTAACAAGCCAAGGTCTTTCTCCGTTTCTACGGAAATCACCGCCTGGATGGTGTTCTCCTTCGTTGCCGGTGCCAGTGCCTCCAACGAAGGGACTTCACTGGCAAGAGATTCTATTATCCTGTCGACATCGCCAGCGGGATCGACAGGCAGGGCCACAGCTAGTGCAGCCGGCGCATACAGTGCTTGCGGCTTTTCCAATGGCGCGCTCGGAGTTAAAGTTGGCTGAGCCTCAGCCATTGTTGGTTCAACATCAATTGGTGCTTCTGTTGCGACGACGTCTGCCGGCGAAGGCAGCGACATTGTCGGTTCCTTCCACGCAAGCCTCTTCCGGCGAAGGAAGCGACGTCGGCCTCGCGGGACTGCTTTCGCAATGACGTCGTCATCGGAGATGGTAGCACAGTCAACCGGTGGATGGAGGGGGGCTCTTGCGTCAACATCGGCCTGCGAACGTGCCTCCAGAGCCGCCACGCGAGCAACAAGCCTGGGGAACTCTACAGTCAATATCTCGCACGCCTGCAATAGACGTGCGGTCAGGTCATCGGATGTTGCTATCGGGGGGGGGTGGAGGGGGGCTTGCCCGTCGCCGATCAGTCCGTGCGCGGGGTGGGCTCCGAGATGGTGGTCGGCGTCGGACGCGCTTCGAGGATGTTGGCCGATCATCTCTCCTTGACGCCAACGGAACGGGAGCAGGAATATCACCTCCGTGTGTAGTTGTATCACCGACACGCCTCGCCCCAAGAAATATTTCTTCGTCCTGGTTCGCGGCGACCAATTCCGGAAACTGACAATTGTAATCAACAATACTGTTAAACACTAAATACTATGTTTGTAACAAAAACAATTCAGTTAAACAATAACCAATATAGTTAACGGTTAACTTATATGTTTAAAAATTAATATAGTTTGTTAAACGACAAATACAATACTTAAATCGATTTAGTACCTCTTTTCCTTCAAAAGATGAAAATAAGTTTCCCGTGGACACTTGCTTCCGGTAGCTGTTCTCACCGTAGCACAGGATCCTCGGGGTCTTGCCAAAACGAATCTTCTTGCCGGTTCCGGTGAGCTCATAGAACCAAGTCGTTAGCGCAACCGAGCAACCTTTGACATACCCCGTGTTGGTCTTGTTCCCGGCGCACCTCGCTTGCACTCGAGCGGCCGCTTGTGGAACGTCCTCCATCATCCACTTGTGGGTCGCTTGCGCCCATGCATATCGTCCCATTCCCGCTAGGTCGTCGACATAGTCTACGATCCAGATTGGAACAGAGCAGGAGGTGTTCGGGAAGAGGATAGTACCCATGAGGTACACCATGAGGAGTTTTACAAAATTCTCCTCTTCCCCCCTCTGCCGAACTACCTGCTCAAGTGTTTTCTTGATGGAGTCTTTATTTCTCTCGTACGCTTTTGATAGGAACCTCGACTCGAATGCCGAGCGTGGTTTCTTCTTGTGGAACACGACAGCGTCTCCAACACACCGTAGCCCCAGGATGAGAGCCACATCTTGAGGCTTGAAACTGACCAGGCTTGCCCCGATCCTGAATTTGTTGCTGCGGTCATCAAACCTCTGCAGCAGAGAATCAAGAAGGGTTCTCTCTTGGAGGACGGCTTCAATCTCGGTCAAAGCCGCGAACGGTGTCCTTCTAATGATCTCCCAGTGACGTCCACTCATGTGAGCTTTCAATTCACTCAGAGTCTCGACAACAGGTGTCAAGTAGCATCGACCGTTAACTAGGTTGACTGCCATGACCAAAACCCTACAAGAAGAACAATACATCTGTTTAGAGTCGTATAGTTAAACAGAAAGCAAAATAGTTAAACAGTAAACTCAATATTTAAACGGAGACATAAATTGTTAAACGGAGACAACATTATAAAACACAAAATCAGATTTATCACACAGAAAAAGTCAACCATCAGATTCATCAACGGCCTCCTTACCTTGGTGTGAAAACTGATGAAATTCCGAAGCCTTGAGCGGGAGTTCTCCTTCCAGACAAGGGTGAAGAGGCGATGATCACAAATAACCCAGCCAATGACAACTTCGGAAACGGAAAAGGTGAAGAGGAGATGATCGCAAATAACCCAGCTAACAACGACAACTTCGGAAACGGAAAAGATGAAGATGCGATGATCGCAGTTAACCGGCGGCGTAAATGGTGCCCTCTCGGTAATAAACAAAGAAAAATAACCGGCTTCCTCTATAAGCGGTAACATCATTCCACGTAAGGGCATTACCGTCAAACCAACTCGCGATTTCACAACTTCCCAGGTAAGGGTAATTTCGTCAAATAAATTCAAATTTAACTCCGTCAATCTCCGTTACAGCCCTGGGGGGTTTGAAATTCATTCTATAGAAAAGGAGGGGTTTTTTAGGGATATCAAAATTCGTGGGGTTTTTTTTGTGAATATTGTAAACTTTGGGGGTTTCTTTGGTAATTACCAGTTAACTTAATGCAAAAAAAAATAACTAATCTTATTAATTGGTGATTGAAATAATCAAATAAAACAATATATGTAAATATAAGGGAAATCAATACTAAATTATTATATTATAACTAAAAATTAAAAACACTAGTTATAATAAATATATAGAATTTGATAAAAAAAAAATAGAAGTAAAAAATAAAAAATTCAAGTAATAAAATAAATTAAAATAATTAGATAAAAAACTTATTAACATAAAATTTAAAACTCATTAACTTTGAATTTGAATTCAAATTGAAATTTATATCTTCATTATAAAATAGAAAATAATAATAAAAAATTCAAAAAATTCAAAAATAAATAGAAAAAAATTCAGAAAATTCCAAAAAAAAAAAACAGAAAAAAATTCATAAAATTCCAAAAAAATTCAGAAAATAAATTACATTAATTAACAAATATTTAGAAAATTTTAAAACACCATAAATTAAATAATAAATGGCTTGCACTTAATTCGTTTAACTATCGAATTAAGTTGCCTACGTATCCTTCTGGCGAAAGGAATCAAAACCAACGTAGTTCTTTTACATTGTATAACTGTTGTCACCCACTTACCTTTTCGTCATCATCTGGCTCTTGGTCGGACTCATTGGCTGTTGTCGCGCCAGGTGTGCTCATCATGTTATCTGTGTATAAAAAATCACTACCGTCTGGACTTTGTCGTTCTGCTTCTTGTTGCCGAACTTAAGCACGCTTCCAATCATCCGTGCATACTTGAATTTCAATATTTTGTGGGGTCAACTGCGAATGTGTCGTGTCCAACATGTTCCCATCCGCACTGAAGGTCTGTTCGCATGCTACTGTAGACATAGGGCACGCAAAAATATCTTTTACCATTAGTGAAAGTATAGGGTATGGGTTTCCACTACCTTGCCACCACTGTAGGACGTTGAAGGTCATGTCTGTGTTGATTTCTTCAGAGAACCGGAATGTTGTGTTCAAGTACAAGTCGAGCTCTGTATACTGTGATCCCCTTGGCTTCTTCTTTGCTTGTCTCTACCGGAATGATTCTCCTCCACTACTGCTAGATTGTCCTATTGGCTCTTGTGCAACCTGTGGGACTACATGGCTATATCTAATACAATAGCTATCATATAATTCAATAAGTTGATTCCTAGTATCAGCAACAATTTCATTGACATCCACAATGCTGTCTGGATCTGGTTCGTAATCTTGGGTATCCACTTCGCTCATGGGCAAGCTCATAGCAAACGGTTGGGAATCTTGTCCTCCATTGAACCCTAAAAATTTGTAATATGCTTCCAAATATGCTTGCAGACCTTCTAGCTTCTGCCTTGGATCAAGAACAAATGCAACTAAAGCAATCGGAGGTATATCCTTATAATAAAGCAACCATTTAATCCTCATAGGGATCAGTGCCATAAACAATTGTGGATCAGATCTATTCTTCCAAAACTGTTCAGCCACATCAACGACACCATATAAAAAATAAATGGGAAGTAGGAAAATAAACTTGCGAAAACAAATTAGTACATGTTAAAAATCGAAAGAAAATCAATAATACGAGCAATAATCACCCATTGATACTCGTATTGATGGAAACCAACCAACGAATCATTAACAAAATTAGTCAACAATGTCCTATAGGGAAATGTTGCACTAAGAAGTCGATAAGTGGAGTTCCATCTTGTTTTTACATCTTTAGGGAATTTTTTAACACTCATGTTGTGTGCTTTACAATAGCGAGCCCATTGTTTCATGAGGGTCATGTTTTTTCCCAAATAAGCTACGACTTCCCTAACAGGAAGTACGTATTCTTTAAGCTCTTGCAAACCAGTTTGGACACATAAGTTCAACACATGACAAACGCATCTTATATGGAAATATTTGCCACCACATGAAGGCCTAAAAAAATCTTCTAGAGGTCTAATTGAGGCCGTATTAGCGGAGGCATTATCAAAAGAAATCGAAAAAATTTTGAACATTAAACCAAAATCTTCAATAACTCCACGAATAAGTCTATAAATATTTTCGGCGGTGTGAGACTCGTTGAACACCCTAAAAGCAAGAACACGCTTTTGGATGTTCCACTTGTCATCGACCCAATGCGCCGTAATACCCATAAAAGAATTTTCATGGAAAACATCGGTCCATACATCGGAACATAAAGAAATTGATGAATTAAAAGTTCGAAAATACTCACAAAGTTGTTCTCTACCATTCTTATATTGTTTGAAAATTGTTCTTTGAATTGTCCTTCGTGAAACCTTCTTGCATGCCGGTTGCAATGTTTCATTGATGCATTCTTGCACTTGACACCGTTCAGCGAAGCTGAATGGCAAGCGCTCGACGGATATTGTCTCTGCAATTTTATCCCTGTATTTTGCTTGCGAAAATGTAAATAGTGATGAGTGAGAACCAGTACCTTCGTCCGTAGTGAATCTAATTTGGGATTGTGATCGAGTATGTCCAAGTTTGTCCGGGTGCTTCTTCTCCATGTGTCTGTTGAATGTGCCGTATCCTCCACCCTTACAATGCTTAAACTCCAAACCACAATAATTACATTTACCATGTGTTACAATGCCATCATTATTATTACAAACTTTGGTAAAATTCAATGTTAGATTTGAGGGCGGTTTCCGTGGAGTTGTTTGCTTGTCCGGTTTGTGATGGTGCATTAACCGGTACGGATTGTTGAAATGGACTCTCACTATCTTGAAATGGATTGCTCTCTTCAGTAGGTATGGGAGTGGAGACTGAACAACCAATGCTTTTTCCTCTCGAGCTTCCACCACGTGAAGCCATTTTTTCGATGTCTAAAAACACAAGTATTAATTTTGTATAATTTATTTAAAAATACAAGTATTAATGTTATACAAGTTCATGAAAAATAAAATACATACAAAACAAGTGCACAAGTGCATGAAAAAAAAACAACAATTATGCTCCACAAATAAATACCATGGCAACAATTATGCTAATAATTTCATGAAAAATAAAATACATACAAAACAAGTTCACAAGTCTTGTGATATCAATTTCATGCTTTTAAAAAAAAAAAAAACAAGTAGAGGCTCCACAAATAAATACTATGACAACAATTATGCTAATAATTTCACGAAAAATAAAATACATACAAAAAACAAGTGCACAAGTCTTGTGATATCAACTTCATGCATTTAAAAAAAAAACAAGTAGAGGCTCCACAAATAAATATCATGGCAACAATTATGCTAATAATTTCATGAAAAATAAAATATATACAAAACAAGTTCACAAGTCTTGTGATATCAATTTCATGCTTTTTTTTTTTAAAAAAAAGTAGAGGCTCCACAAATAAATACTATGACAACAATTATACTAATAGTTCCATGAAAAATAAAATACATACAAAACAAGTTCACAAGTCTTGTGATATCAATTTCATGCTTTTTTTAAAAAAAAAACAAGTAGAGGCTCCACAAATAAATACTATGACAACAATTATGCTAATAGTTCCAAGTTCACAAGTCTTGTGATATCAATTTCATGCTTTTTAAAAAAAAAAAAAAACAAGTAGAGGCTCCACAAATAAATACTATGACAACAATTATGCTAATAGTTCCATGAAAAATAAAATACATACAAAACAAGTTCACAAGTCTTGTGATATCAACTTCATGCATTTAA
This sequence comes from Dioscorea alata, assembly GCA_020875875.1. Classification (NCBI taxonomy): domain Eukaryota; kingdom Viridiplantae; phylum Streptophyta; class Magnoliopsida; order Dioscoreales; family Dioscoreaceae; genus Dioscorea; species Dioscorea alata. The sequence continues at coordinate 7,182,919 of CM037017.1, read as the reverse complement.
AAAAAAAAAAACAAGTAGAGGCTCCACAAATAAATACTATGAAAACAATTATACTAATAGTTCCATGAAAAATAAAATACATACAAAACAAGTTCACAAGTCTTGTGATATCAATTTCATGCTTTTTTTTTAAAAAAAAAACTAGTAGAGGCTCCACAAATAAATACTATGACAACAATTATGCTAATAGTTCCAAGTTCACAAGTCTTGTGATCAATTTTATGCTTTTTTAAAAAAAAAAACAAGTAGAGGCTCCACAAATAAATACTATGACAACAATTATGCTAATAGTTCCATGAAAAATAAAATACATACAAAACAAGTTCACAAGTCTTGTGATATCAACTTCATGCATTTAAAAAAAAAAAAAACAAGTAGAGGCTCCACAAATAAATACTACCACAACAATTATGCTAATAAATTCATGAAAAATAAAATAAATAAAAAACAAATTCACAAGTCTTGTGATATCAATTTCATGTTTTTTTTATTAAAAAAAAACAAGTTCTAAATCCACAAATAAATACTACCACAACAATTATGTTAATAATTTCATGAAAAATTAAATAAATAAAAAACAAATTCACAAGCCTTGTGATATCAATTTCATGCTTTTTTTTAAAAAAAAAACAAGTTCTAAATCAACAAATAAATACTATCACAACAATTATGCTAATAATTTCATGAAAAATAAAATAAATAAAAAACAAGTAAAAAAAAGGTGAAGTTTATATTTTAAAAAAATTAAATATGAAATCATATATGTGAAAATAAATACGAATTTAATATTGAATAAAAAATTTTATCATTTCACAAATACAAAGGTATTTTTGTATTAGCATCAAGTAAGATTGTACATTTAATTCTCATTTGCAAAAAAAAAACCAAAACAAACAATGGATCTAATTATTATTTTATAGGACAAAAATTTTTCTCAATATTTCTATTTGTACATAACCTTTGTTTTATGTTTTTATTAAGATTTAATAAAAATCTCTTTTATTACACAAATATCTCCCCCACATAGAGATGTACGAAATTGTTTTAATAGTTTTATTCATAATATTTTAAAATATTAACTTTGTGATATTCAATTAGTTTGTAATTTATTAATAACAAAAGGATTGTGCAATTATAGTTTTTTTTATGTTTGAAAGTAAAAATAAAATAAAATAAAATATACGAATTTTTAAATAAAATCTTAAAAATATATACACACACGTGTTAATGGCATAATTTACATCTATTATTAATTCATATCTTAAAAATATAAATACACATTACACACACATCCATTAATAACAAAAATATAAATTATTACCAACCTTGTTAATAATCACTTCAAAGAGAAAGAAAATAATAGATGTCCAAACTCCAAGTTGCTCCAAGCCTCCAAGTTCCAATACTCCAAAATATCCAATAATTAAACCCCCAAGTATGCCTACAAAATTAGAATTAAAAAAATAATTATTTCATACATTATTTAACAAAATTACAATTATTTAACAAATTTAAACTAGTAATTTAAATAAAGAAATCATTGCTAACCTTGTTAATTGGAGACCTTGAAATACAAAGAAAATAATTAATCCAAACTTGTTCCAAAGCTCCAAGAATTAAAATTCAAAACTCCAACAATATACCCAAGTTGGAGTTTGGAATTGTTTAAACTTGAAATTATGAGAGTGAAAGTAGAGGTAGAGGTTGAGAAATGTTGAGATTAAGAGAGAAAGAGTTGGGGAGGGAAGAATGGTATTTGGTAAAAAAAAAAAATTGGGTAAGGATGTGGGGATATATATAGGGTAGTTTATTTAAAATTTAAATTTTGAATTTTGTTTTTACTTTTGAAATATAAAAAATATAAAAAAAATAAAAAATAAAAAACCCCAACGGCTATAATAGCCGTTGGGTGATTTGAAAATCAGCCAAGTGGCTGATTTTCAAATCCAACCCAGCGGGTTGACTCGGCGGGTCAACCCACCGGGTTGGATGCATTTTAAAATTTCAAAAAACCGGGCCAAACCCGGTTCCAAACCGGGTTTGGCCCGGCGGGTTAACCCGCCGGGTCAACGGGTTGGGCCTTCCCAACCCGTAACCGGCCCGTCTACAGTACGGGCCGGTTACAGGTCATTGAACCGGCGGGCCGGTTCCGGGCTGGGCCGGTTTTTTTTGGGCCCGTGCCCACCTCTAGTTATAACCTAGTGAATAAAAGTCAAAAGCTCAAATAATAAATTTTTAAGAAAACTCTAAAAATATATTTTTTTAATATTGTATAAACTAATTTGTAAAAATAAGGGCTAAACAATAAATTTATAAAAAATAAATTTTATATCATATGAACTAATTTATAAAATACCAACTTATCAACTAATAAAGTTTCTTTAATATTTTTAAAATTTTCTCTTTTTACCATAGGTCTTAATTTGAAAAAAAATTAATATTTTTAAAAAATAAAAAATAAAAATAAGAGAAATCAGAGAGAGAGAGAGAGAGAGAGAGAGAGAGAGAGAGAGAGAGATTCTGTCTCGTTAAAGGGGTCTATGTTTGATTTTTGGTTACCTAGTGTCTTCATGTAGATGGAATCATCTTTTTTATTCAAATGCAAACTTCTAAAACTGTGAAATTGGTGCTACCTACATAGAAACAAGAAGCAAAATAATAATAATAATAATAATAATAATAATAATAGTAATAATAAATAAATAAATAAATAAATATATAATTTTTTAAAATAAGTTTCTAAAAAGTTAAAAGGCAAATAAGTTTTAAAAAATATGTAAAAAATGTTACTATTATGATAATAGCATAAATTAAAATAAAATGGTTTTTAAAATATTAAAATGTGTTAAAAAATAATTTTGTAAAACATTGGATTAAAAAAACCAAAAACATACCATTTTAATAAGTTAAAAAACATTAAAATAATTTGTATTTTGATAATAATAAATTTTTTAAAAAATAAATGGTTTTTAAGATATAATACGTTTTAAATAAAACAATTATTTTTTAAAAAATAATTAAATTAAAAAAATAAAAACAAGGTTATTTGATAGTTTTTAAAAGAACAAGGGTTAACATGCAAAATTGCATTTTTTTTTACATTTTCTAAAAAAGGGGATTTGGTGACCGGGGCCATATATATATATATATAAAATTTTATTTTATTATATTATATAATTTGTAATAATTATAAATTTATAATTAAATTATACTAAACTTATTAATGTAAGGATTTGGTTTTGTACTAATTTGAGGTTATTTATTTTTTTAAAATTTTTCTTGATAAATATTGGGAATGACACGTGGAGAAATGATATGAGAAAAAGAAAAGAAAATAAGTAAAAGAAGGGGTACAAAAAAATTTAATAAAAAGAATGGTTTTAGGAAATGAGTGTTTTGACTTTTCTGTTTACAATAAAGAGTCCCCCATTGCATAATAAGAAATGCTATATGAGACAAATTGCTTGGCCGAAATCGCAGGTCGAATGACATGGTTGCCTATGTGGTAATCATGTCATCAATTTTCTCTCTCCTCAGATTAAAAAAAAAAAACCCAAGCCGAGCCCCTTCTTGGGCATAACGCCATCTCCTTCTTCAGCTTTGAAGCTTTTCATCTCCTTCCTGGAGAGAGAGAGAGAGAGCAAAGGACAAAAGTTGAGAGCTGTTCATTTGTTTGTCTAGAAGCTGAGCGAGAGAGAATCTTAGCTGTGGAAAGGTAACTCCTTGGACTCGTCGGAAAAGGAGAAAGAATGGTCGGCCTGACGACGGCGGTGAGCAGCTGGTGGTCGGAGGATATTAGCGAAGCTGGCCTTCGAGGCATGGAGACTGATTACATTCATCTAGTTCTTTTCTCTTTTATCTCCATTTTGATCTTTATCTACTTGGTTTTCATTGATTTTTGGGCGAATTGGTGGACTAGATCTCGTTGAGGTGTTTGATTCAAGATTAGGTTTTTTTTTTTTTTTTTTTTTTTTTTTTGGAGAGGGAAAATTAGGTTTTTTGTTTTGGTTTTCTTGAAGCGATTTGAGGGTTGGGGGTAATGGCAGGTGTGGTCATTGATGTGGATGATGCTGATAAAATTCCAAACATCAATTCACATTGGACCCTTCATGTGGTCAAGAAGCAAGGTGTCTATCAAGCAGGATTTAAAGGTTAGGGTGGGTGGGGCGATGAGCGGGATCGAAAGCTTTGCTTGAGTTTTGCTCACATGTATCAAGCAGGATTTAAGGTCTTCTTTTTACTATACTTTTTTTTCCTCTCGTGTACGAGGACATCAAGATATACTCCTTTCGTTTATGATTTATAAACGAGTCTCTTTCTCTTTGTTCAATATTTCTGTATTAGAAGATTCAACTTCTTTCACATTCTTCACTTGTTCAGAAGACTCAAGTTCTAATTCTACCATAATGTTCTTGATTTGTATCTATAATAAACAACAACTATATCATAAGAATATTAAAAACTAAGTAATTGTAAAACATGAAAGATATTGAAGTTAAAATTGTCTTAAGATTTGAATGGAAAGTAAACTTTGTTATAAACTTTTCAGCTTAAGAATCTTATAGAATGATTAGATTTTCATGATATCAATTTATTTGAATTTTTTCCCATAAAAAATATCAATTTATAACAAATAGAAGATATGATATTCTCTAGAAATGATCTAAGAAGATTAAAAGAGCCAAAATAATTAAAAAACAATCAATAAGCAAAAAATAAATTAGGAATGGGAAGAAGGAACCATGCCTAGTAAGCTATTTTACTTTGCTGAATGTCTTCAAGGAATTCACCAAGTCTCTAATTGGAATATTTTAGTGATTACCATATTTCCAAACATTGGACATCTTATATGGCATTTTTCTTTCAAGTTTTTTTATCATTGAAATTATCTGAATTAATAAAAACTTCAAGTATCCATTCACTTTGAGAATAATTCAACCAGCTCATATAAAAGTTCATAGATTGTTTTGAGGCCTTATCATGCACAATCATCAATTAAGAGAAAAGGGTAACCCCTTTTAATAAGAAAATTTGACGATGCCAGGAATTGTGGCAGAGGCAAAGAACACGAATAATTTCATATCAATAGAGGACCCAAAAAATCTAACAAATTTATTTCATATCTTCTGCACAAATAGTTTTATGAATTAAAATGAAATGGCAAAGCACATCAAAGGGGGAACAAAAACCAAAGAAAAATCATGAGAGGGAGAGAAAACATACAGCTTCCGGCTTGCCGATGAGTTTGGCGATGATGTTCGAAGCCTCGAAGAAGATGGAGGAGGTATCGATCCTCCACGCTCACGTTCGTCGAGAGATTCAAGCACGGTATGGAGATAAGGAGTGGTTTTGGACAGAGATGAGAAGCTTCGAAGAAGAAGAAGGAGGATGCGTTCTCTCTCTCTCTCTCTTTAGGAAGGAGATGAAAAGCTTCAAAGCCTCTCTTCAAGAAGGAGATGGCATTATGCCCAAGAAAGGGCTCAACTTGGGTTTTATTTTAATCTGAGGAGAGAGAAAATTATTGACATGGTTGCCACATAGGCAACCATGTCATTCGGCCTGTGATTTTGGCCAAGCAATTCATCTCATATAGCATTTCTCTTGCATAATATATATGATAAGGATTTGTTCTATTACTACTAGTTTTTGTTTTGGATTTTAATCAGTAGGAAGTTGAATCTCATAAAGGACTTGGTGTTAAAAAAGTTTAAACAATGCTATTTCTAGTGTTATTCAAGAGATCAAATCAATATGCTATAAAAAGAGATCAAAATTTAGAAAAATTATAATTAAATACGAAAATAAATGTAATAAAGCTTTTAAGAAGGATTCCTATATCAAACTAAAGTTAGTGTGGACCACACCTCCCTTAAATAAGAAAAAAATAAATCCCACCTCCCTTAAATAAGATAAAAAAAAAACTGTTGCTTTTATTTTTCCATTCTCTAGCCTGTGAAGTCCCTCTATTTTCTTTCCTAAAGCCATGAACCTTCTCTTCCATTTGTTTCTTCACCCAACCCGAACTCATTATTCCTTAGCCTCACTGTTGACCTCACCGTTAACCATGCCATCACTTTGGGTTTGGAGCTTCAAAAAGGTGATCCGGCGGTCAAAAGCTTCATCTATCTTCCTTTGTGCCTCCCTTATTTGGTGAGCCGATGAAAATCATAGACTTTTTCCTTTGCACGCCATGGAGCTAGGAGCGACCTCAAGGGCTTGTTATCAGCCTAATTTTCGTCATCCAACCTTGTAAGCCTTTTGTTTGGAGAATTTTTCATGTTAGTGCCAATTATATTGCCAAGCTTGTGGGTAAAAAAAGAGATGATGCTAGCTTATTATATTCTTTTAGCCCAGCTGGTTAATTCTTCTTTGCTTTGCTAGTAAAGGATATTGGTTTGTATTGAATAGCACGTGCCTTATTTGTCTACTTGGCTAATTGTTTAGTTTTGGTTATGCCCACAAGGTGTTTCTTGAAATGTTGTTTCCCTTGAAACATGATTGTTGGCTATTGTATGGCTAAATTATCTTGTGATTAGATGTTTAGTGTTAGATATAGTAGAAAGTGAGTCTTAGAATTTTGGCATGGGTTTTGATCCATGTTTTGGGTGGTGTTAAATTATTGTTTTGAGCGATTAGAATTTGATTATGCTTTTAGAGTTATTCAAGAAAGATTAATCTTGTCTTCGAGTGGGAGTTATATTTTGGATCTCCAGGTAAGTAACCACATATAAATTATACTATGTAAATAGATATGTTGAGACTAGCTAAATTTTGTGAAATTAAGTATTTTATTTAATTATTCTGATTAACTAGATTTGTGTTTATTATTCAATCATGTTTATTTAATTAATATTATTGTCGGAATTATTTTTGAATTATTTAAAATTTTGAATTAATGATATTCTTCTGAGATGTTAAAATGTTGATTCAAATTCTGATTATTTGAGATGTTAAAATGTTTATTCAAATTCTAATTATTTCTAATTCTGAATTTTTAGATAATTTATTGAATTATTTATTATTTAAATACATTGTTAAATATTCTGTTTTGAAATAATTGGGCATATTTTTATTGAAATTGGATCATTTAAATTTCTGTATTTTTGACTTTGTCAAATGTTTTGGCCAGGAATTATTTTGGCACAGTACTCGTAGTCTCTAAATTAACTTTGTAATAACCCCGTCACCGGGGGTTAAACACTGACTGTGTCGACGTGTACTATGATATAGAAACTATAGTTTGGTATCATTCCATCGGTGAAGAATAACGACCTCTGAAAATTCTGGCTTGGGTTATCAAGTGTAAAAATATGAACTTTGAATAAAGTCCAACACTTGGACGGTGTTAAGTTTACTGTTCCTTTTAACTGATGTGGCACCTACGTGGCTTTTTTTAAATAAAATGTAATAAAAATATTAATCGGGTTCGGATCCTCACTTACACATGGATCCACCCGATTTCATCTCCCACACCCGCATCCACACCCTACTGATCTCCATCCTCCGCATCCCTCTTGATCTTCGAGTGCTCACTATCATCCACAACCTAGGAGTCCACTTGTGCAAAGCCCTTGTCTTCCCAGTCGAGCAGCCACTCACAAATAAACCCCTTATCTTCCTGACCTAGGTGATGTTGATGTTCCTCATTTTTCTCTATTTGATTTGACAATTAAAACCTAAATTTCAGGATCCGCCCAATTTCATCTCCCCCACCTTCTTCTTGGTATCCGAGTACTCACCACCATCCTCGACCAAGAAGTCCACTCGTGTAAAGCCCTTGTCTTCTTGGTCGGACAACAACTCGTAGACAAACTCCCTTCTCTTCCCGACCTAGGTGATCAATATAGTTAATGTTCTCAATTATCTCTACTTGACCTGACAAATAAAAAACCTAAATGTTTTGTACTAGATCGTGTGAAACTCCTTACTTGCATAGATTTGTTTTTTCTGCTTGTTTATGTTCTTTATAAATCAATGATTCTTAATTTATACATAGACTGAGACAATATAGAAGAAATAACTAACCTTAATTGATGAAGTGTTAATCAGCATAATCTTTCATCAAATCTGCATAGCCACTATTGTTTTTCTAAAAGAATAAACTAAAATAAAAAGTAACAATTTAACTCAATTTAGTAAGAATCTTATATAGCAGAACTATAGTACAATACAATGAAGAAAATCATAATTAGCCTTCAAACATAGTTACTATATTTATATGAATATCTTCCTAAGATTAATTTGAGATTTGCATCTTTCCAATATGATTTGATTTTCTTATTATCCTTTACAACGTATTTTGCTTTTTAATCTCTTTAGTCATATGATATTCTGAGAATGGCTTGTGACTCTAAACACCCAAACAATGCATGCAGGAACATATATATATATGGTTCCTTATGTATTTAATTGGTGTTTTTGATCTTTTGTAATTTGTACTTTTTTTTCTGAGATGGATGTAAGTTCTTATTTTGAGTAAATTGTTATGTTATGGTTTCTGATTGAAAGCTAATCTATTGATTGTTGTTAAATTTTTTTAATTTGTGAACAATGGAATGCATTATTCTGTTATGGTTTCTAATCAAAAGCTAATCTATTGCTTGCTATTGATCTTCTTAATTTGTCCTATTATAGTTTATTAGTAGCCTTGTTCTCTTATGTTTTTTTTTATTGAAAGCTTATGCTTTGATTCTTATGGTTTTTTATCTAATCTTTTAACTATTTTTAAACTTTTAAATATTATAAACAATGAGGTTAATCTAATCCTGAGTCAGAATTTGGGTGCTGCATATATATATATATGGTCGCATGGTTTATGTTAATGTATCATTATGCAACATTTTGTCCTACATGTGTGTATTTTTAATTGAATTTATTTGGTATAAGATTGTTGTGTGTGTTGTTGTGTGTATTTATGCAAAGTTTTGTCCAATTTAAATTGCTCTCAACTTGAATTTATTTCTTATAGGATGGCTGCATGGTATGAGTATGCCATCAAGTATCATCATGGGGGAGCATTAATGACAGAAGAAGGTGTTAGATATGTTAATGGGGATATGGTTGAATATGAAATAGATATTGACAAACTATGTCATTGGGATTTATTGGATGATGTGAAGAAGATAGGGTGTGATATTAAGAAGGATATCAGGCTATCATATAAGGATGATGAGGGAACATTAATAAGTATTAATGGTGATCAGCCTATTCTAGGTATGACTATGCATTGGAGGGATGTAGGATAATAGACATTTACATTGAAAGTGGAGATGTGAGGCATGACAAGAAGTTGCTAAAAACCTTGTTGTCTGACTCTGATTCTAATAGTGATGTGAGGCAGGATGTTGATAGTGACAACAATAGTGCCTCAAAAAAAGATGATGAAGAAAGATTGGTGGTTGTTGCCTTTGTAAAATACACTTCATATATAGATGTGAGGCATAGGTCAACAAAGAGTTACTGTGATCCTAATGTGTATTTGGAGGATTTTTTTCATAGGCCTTGCTTTTCAGGAGCTGAAATTGTTTAAGGATGAGCTAATTTAATTTTCAAGTAGGAGAGCATTTGAATTTAAATACATAAAAAAATGATGCAACTAGAGTGAGGGTCAACTATTCTATGAAGGGATGCAAATGGATGATTTTGTGTTCTTGGTGCAGTGGAAAGAAAGGGTATGTTATAAAGAATTATGTGGCAGACCACTCATGCTTGCTTGGGACTCCAAAATTTAGAAGAGTAACAACTACTGTGGTAGCAAAAAAATTTGGAGAATTGATAAGTGGTATGCCTTTCATTAAGCCAAGGCATTTGAAGGCAATGGTTAGAAAGGAGTTGGGCGTGTTCATTTCTAACAAGGTGTGTAGGAAAGCAAAGGCTTTAGTGCTTAAAAAAAATTAAAGAACAATTTTGAGAGGACTTTAAGTTATTGAACAATTATTCTTTAGAGTTGTAGGACATAAATCCTGGCAGTAATATATGTGTTGTGGCTGAAAGACAAAATGCAAATGATTTCCCTATTTTCTAGAAGGTTTATATATGCCAGAAAGCCACCAAAGAAGGCTTCACTGTTGTTACAAGAGGATTATAGGGCTTGATGGGTGCTTCTTAAAAGACTTAATGAAGGGGCAACTCTTCGTTGCAATGGGTAGAAATAGAAACAACCAAAATTTTCCTGTTGCTTGGGCAATTGTTAAAAAGGAAACAAATGAGAGCTGGACTTGGTTTATTCAACAACTAAAGACTGATAAACACATTGGAGGTGGCCTTGAGTGGTCATTAATCAGTGATATGGAAAAGGTATGTAAAAAAATAAGATGTTATTTTATTTTTCTCTACATTGAACCTATGTTTACTTCTGTAATGTGTTTTCTTGTAGGATCTTATCCATTCAATGAAAATTCTCTTACCTTTCATTGAACATAGGATGTGTGCTAGGCATATATATGCCATATGAGGGGAAGAAACACCCAAGGAAAGAGCTACAACTTCAATTTTGGAATATCGCCAAGTCAACAAGCATGGCTGAGATGCAAAATAATTTACATATCATGAGAAATCTGATAGGAGGAGAGAGTGCTGCTGAAGAGTTATTAGAGAAATGACCCATTGAAGGCTGGTGTCAAGCTTTTTTCAATGACATGGTGAAATGTGAGGTTATCGACAATAATATGTGCGAGACATTCAATGGAGTGATGCTCAAAGCCAGAAACAAACCTATTATCACACTACTTGAAGACATTAGGCAGTATGTTATGAGCAGAATAATTGTGAAGAAATCATACGTACAAAAATGGAGTGGTGAATGTGGACCCAACATTGTTAAAAGAATTGACAAGGAAAGGAGAAAAAGTGGAAAATGGCTAGTGGAATGGAACAGGGGTGCTATGCATGAAGTATTTTGGGACAATCTAGAGGTACATACCAAGGAGTTCCATGTGGTTGTTTTGGGAAGCCATAGATGTTCCTGTAGGAAATGGGACACGAGTGGTATTCCTTGTCAACATGCATTAGCAGCCATTGCATTTGAAAGGAAGAATCCATTTGATTTTGTGTCTGAGTGGTTAAAGGAGACTTATTTGAAGGCATATCAATTCAAAGTGAATCTAGTCAAAGGAAGACAATTTTGGCCAATAAGCGAGGAAGGCCCACTATTGGCACCAATTGTGAAGAAGATGCCAAGTTGACTTGCAAGGAAAATGAGAAGGGAGCCATTAGAGAGTAAAAATAATAACAAAACAAGGCCTTATAGGCAAGACAGGGTGATGGCATGCAAAATTTGTCATTCGTAGGGTCACAATAAGCGTAGTTGTCCACAAAGAACAAAGACTGTGAGTAAAAAATCATTTGATGCATGTGTTTATGATTACTTGATTTTTCAGATAATGATTGTAACTATTAATGCAGGGGACAACTGACGCGGCCTAGCATCATCAAGTACCTCCTAGAAATGTTGTTACTCCAACAAAAGTGCAAAAAAGAATAAAAACTGCTAGTTCAATGAGTAACTATGAAAAATCTTCTATTTTTCCTATAATAATCAATGTCTCAGGCTATTGCCATTCTTGTTTTTACCTTTTTAACTAACATAGAGTTATCTATGTTTGAAGTTTTTACATTTCTAATTTTTCCAACCAATAAAATTTTGACCAAAGTTTGGACGGGCAATACAGAAGTATATACATTTTTTTTTTTTTTTTTTGCATTTAGAGTGCTTAACCATGTGATTGTCCTTTTGTAGGCTACTGCCAACTCAGTTAATCTAATGTTTATTTTGAGAGTAAGAAGTAGAAGTCATTAATAGTGCATGTTGATAAGTTGGTGATTTGAGCAAGTTACGACTTTCTAAAACATATCTCCTATGTTTTGTAGAGTGCTCAAAGTGGACTATTAATTCTTGGGAGGAAAGGGCTTCAGAGGTCTTCATTCATTACTAGCAGGGAATTGATGGTAAAATGTTTTCTCTTTTTAAACAAAGTGTTACCAATGCATTCACCATACTTTATTCGATAATAAATGTTGAATTATGGTTATGCCGGGTAGGATAAGAGAAACAGGAGGCTTGATCAAATGAAAAGACAGGAAGCAGAACCCTCTGAGGCATTAGATTTCTCAGAATTTCCCTCACAACTAACTATAATTGATGATACAACTAAAGTATCCTCCACAGGAATTGCATTTGTAGATTTTTTGACACAACAAAGCAGAAATGATGACACAACTGAAGCAAATTCTCACCTTTGAAGTTAGATGTAGTTCTTAGGAAACTTTTTGATTGGTAAGGGTTGTTTTGTGCATTTGTTTTATTTTATTTTTGTTTGGTTTCAACTACCAGGACTAATATGTGAAACCATGTCTTCTTGTAAGTACGAAATTTTGTACAAAATCTATGGATCATGTCTCCTTGCAAATAAGAAATTTTGTACAGAATACATGAACCATATCTTCTTGCAAGTAAGATATTTTGTACAAAATCTATATGATCAATGAAGATCGGAATCATTTTCCATTTGGATGTTTGTGACACTAAAATTATTAAGTTTTATCAATGTTGTGATATTGGAATTGTTGAGTTTAGGAAAAACCGCAATAGAAATCAATTGGAGACTAATTTTACAGAAATGTTTCGCACTCATCATATGCTTTCATGACAGGAGAACAATCTTGCCATATTTTGAATTCTATTTATTATATATTTTGAGTAACTTCATTAACACAATCTTTATAAATTCCTATTTATAAATAATTTTGATTGTTTAGTCATTAACAACATACAAACAATCTTTGTGATTTTATATTTCGTACAACATGACCCTTACATCAAAACCTTACATAGATTTCCCATATTATAAAAAACATGTACAAATAATTCCTCCTCCTTCCTTTCTTGCTAGAATTTTTTGAAAAAAAATCCATCTGCCAATGACTGCTCAGTTGGGAAAACAAGGGTACTCTGTTGGGCTTCTCACTTGAGATGCAGTCGAGGTTATGCAGGAGGGCGTGGGTGAAATCCTAGGTCATGGGTGGAGGTGAGCACTTAGAGAAAGGGAGACGGAGGGTGGAGATGAGTGGGGTGTCTGGTGCAGGTGGAAGTGGAGATGGGGGAGATGAAATAAGATCCAGGCGTAAGTGAGGATCCAAACAAGATTAACATTTTTTTTATTTTTTATTAATATTTTAATTAATGAAAAACCATGCAACTTCCACGTCAGCTATGAGAAATGGTGAACTTGACACCATTCTAGTGTTGGACTTGATTGCACCAATTAGGAAAGTAGAGGGATTAAATGGGACCAAATTAAAGTTGAGGGACTAAAAGGGTAAGGTGAGAAACGTAGGGGGACTATTTAGGGTATTATACCTAAAATATACTAGCTTTTAAGCCATGTGTAGACATAAGGCATATTAATTTTAGCCCTATTTCTACACTAATTAAAATTTTTTGATAAAGGACAATTTTGGGGATCACAAAAGATTTATACATATTACAACATGATTTTTATACGAATAACATAGACTAATATGAAATCACATACTTGGTACCAACAAAGGATTTGTGTTGTAATCCCAATTCTCAATATTTACCCAATAAAAAAAAACTATGAGAGTAAACTACTCGCTTACTAACTCGCCAAAAAGACTCCATCTTTGGGGAACTTAAAACAGTGTTTGGATCCAAAAGTTAAAAGAAAAAGTAAGAGAGGGAAAGGAAAGGAAAGTAAAAGCAAAAAAAAAGGAAGGGTTTGAATAATCAAATTTTAATGATGGAAAAGAAAGAAAAGTTGTTTGATAAACCTTGTTTAGTTAAGGAGTGCAAAGAAAAAAAATGATACATAATAATATAATTTTCCCATTATACCCTTATTATAAATGATGGTTTTGTAATTAATTAAAAAATTGAGGACATTATATGTTTTTTTTTTCAAGTTTTGGAGGTTCTATTTTGTCCTAGCACCCGAAATCGGGGGATAGAAAAAAGTGAGGTTTTGTAAGATTTTGAAGAGTCAAGTTAACCCTTCCTTTATGTTCATAAAATTTAAAACATTTATTCAAATAAGGAAAGGGTTCATCACAACCATTTTTAAACCTCCCTTTATTTCCCCCCTCCTCTTGAGCCTTTAGTCCAAACACACTATAAGGTGGCATTTGGTTGGGGGGTAACATTTAAATTATCCCTTGAATCTGAATTAGGTAATATAAGATTATCTTTGGTTACTTAGGGTGAGAATATTACACTCCCGAAATTTGATAACTTAATAGGGCAACATTGCCCATAATGTGATTAGCAACTTAATAGGTAGAAATGTAACATTCAAGGAGGAATGTGAAGTAATTTTCCATCATATCCTTTAAATCTACTAAAATCATGAAAACATTAATATTTTAAATTTTAAAAATAAGAAAATTTCTTTTTCTTTTTCTTTCCAAACATATCTTTTATATGAAAATATATTTATCGAATTATTTTGTTGGGCGAGAAAAACAGTTAAGATTATTATTTTTTAAATAATAAATTAAAAAAGAAATTTATATCTATTTTAAATAATTAAATTTGAATTAATTAATATTAATAAAATTAAATATTTTAAAATCAAAATTTTACTTTTTTTTAATAATAACACATATTTATTAAACAATTTTGATATTTAAATTAAAATCTTCATAATTTGATATATGTGGCACATATTAGGTATGGGTATTTTTAAGTTCAACTTGCTGATGCGTACCTCGTGTTTTGTACTATTCCGTAAGTATACGGGTCATCAAGTAATATTGTTTATGTGAGTAGGGTTGTTGTATCCACAAGAATTGAAGGTCTCTAGTACTAACTCTATCTTTGTTATCTAACTAAGAATCAAGTTATTAAGGAGTGAATTACTAAACTAGGATTCTAGATCACAAAGAACTAAGGTCAAGGTTACGGAGAAGTAATTAACCAATCAAAAGAAGAAGGTGTCCGAATAAGATTTCACTTGGGATTAATGAAATTAAGTAATTGCAACTAACATAGATTGAACCTTTGGGCTGTTCGACCGAGGGAATTCAAAAATATATCAAGTGCTCTCTCGAGACGCCTTAATACCTAATCCTATACTATGGTATAATTGAATCTCTTCTAATTCTACTTTCATGCGATTGCTATGAGATCTTGGAAACCTCTATTTATAAATCAGAGTTCTCACTACACGATTCTAATCGGAAGAAACTAAGTGGCCTATCTTTGGCGCACACTATTGGTTCCTTTTATCTATGGGTGATTCTAAGCAATGAATCTCTTAATATCAATCATGCAATCATAATGAAATACCCACTCTCTTTACACTAAATCAACAAGATAAGAACATAGATGAACCCAACAATCCAAAGAAAATCTATATTAAAAGCAATATGAAAATGCAAATATCCCAAGCTACATTAAATCCAAACACCTAAGAAAGTTAGCCTTCCATTGAGATGATGTTCATCTGAAAACAATGAAAGTAATACCCTAGAACAAACTCTATGAAAGATAAAACCCCCTTCTCAATGTCTTCAATGATGGAATCGATGTGTGCCGATATCGTCTCCAAGGATCGTCACTCCAATGACTCCTTCGAACTCCTTTTTCTTTGAACTCGCCTCCAAACCCTAGCCGCCGGACTAGAACTTTCTCCCAAAAGGCAAATGTCCCAATACCTTTTTCAACTCCCTTTTTATATCCCAAAAATTGGGTAAGTACACGAGCAAGTACATGGCCTTGTACTTTGCTCGTATAACTCTCTGAAAAACTTCAAAACTTTAACTCTGTGGTTACACGGCCATGTACATGGTCGTGAATCTCCTTGCCAATGCTTGATGGATACATGGGCAAGCACAGGGCTATGTAGTGTGCCCGTGCATTTCTCTAAATGTTGTTCTTAGCTCTATTTTGCTCCCAATTTCATACTTTGGCTCGCGTTGAGATTATATATTTGGTCTAAAAGTGTAAATGGAACAAACTAAGTACCGAATCATTCATAAAAACACTCTTGAGGACAACTTAAATTCAACATATAACATTAAGATGTGTATAATATAACACTTATCACCTACACTATTTAAAAATTAAAACAATAAAATTGGTATATTAAATAAAATTGATATTAAGGGATAGTAATAAATAATATAGTCAAATATGGATCGACATAATATTTTTGTTTTTAATTTCTTTTTATTAAAGTGGATAAGTTGTTTTAAACTTTCACATTTTAGATATATATTTTTATTGAACTTATTCATACATCATCATCAAATTTTAGCATTTCTAGATGAATAATAACAATAATAAATATAAATATAAATATATATGAATAACCTAAAAAATACAACCCCTCTCTCAAAATCCCTACTCTCACTCTCAAAATCCTTAGAATAAGCCTCAATTCCGCCTTGCCTTTCTCTCTCCTTATAAGGCAAGAGGTAGTGCCACTTTGAAATTTAACTCTAGATTGTTTGCAGATTCATTGATTGGTGAGCTTTTTTTTTTTTTGTTCTATTTGCTCTATCTCTTCCAAGTTATGTTTTATCTTTCATTATAGATATTTATCCTTTTTTTTTTTTTGCTATTTTTTATACATAATTTAATTGTTAAATTATTTATTGCAAAAAAGTTATATATTTGTTGAATAATATTTGGATATTTGTTAAATAGTTGTTCAATATTTGTTTAATTGATTATTTGTTATAAAATCTTTTTTAAGAAAAATTGTTGGATATTTGTTTAATTGATTGTTGTGAAATTTAGATTATTAACTTCAAATAATTGAATTAAATTGTGAATTGTGTTAAGTTGTTTTAAAATTGCATTATTTGTTATTTTGGTCTAAATTGTTAGTTGCATTAATGGTTAATTATGTAGATATGGAAAGGTTCTTTTACACCTAGACCAAAAAGTATTGAACCAAAAACACATGTTTCTTTTGAAGCAAGCATTATAACATAAAAAGAATCCATGTTGAATTTAGTATAAATGATATCACTATTAATCCTGGACTTTGACAACTAATTGAAGAGTATGATGTGGGGATTAGAGATCAAGTTCAGAGGGCATATTTATTGAAAGGTCCATGTCAATCATTTTGATATAATTTTCCTTAAAAACTGTAAATGCGGCGCTTTCAAGAAGCGAGGTTTCAAAAGTTTGATTGGTTGAAATATAGTGTGGCAAAAGATGAAGCCTATTGTTTTTATTGTTATCTTTTCAGGCAAGATATAAGTGAAAAAGGTGCAAGTGATATTTTTACAAGAAAATGATATAGTAATTGGAGAAAAGCACTTGAAGCTTTTAATCAACATGTAGGTCTAATAAAAAATGCGCACAATAAATGTAGACAACATTGTGAGGATTTTAAAAATCAAAGACAAAGTGTGTCATGACACATCCTTTGCGCGTGTGTACCGCAAGTGCATGGGTCGTCAAAGTAATAAAATACCTCGGTGAGTGAGTAGTTGAATCCATAGGGAATAGATGCTCAGAAACAAGAAGTATTGCTATTTAGCTAAAGTAAAAAACCAAGTTGTGATTTGATTCAAGATATTAATGCAAAGAAAGTAAAAGAGAAAAGAGAAAGCAAAAGAAGTGAAGAGAGGTAATCGATGATAAAATAGGGTACCCGGACAATATTCTCCCTATGACTATTGTTTCAAGTGCAAGACTAATATTATGCCTCCTAATTGAAGTATAATGAGTCATGGAAATCCAAAGACACACGATCCCAAACCTAAGGTCAACCGTGACTAGCCCTCTACACTATGCCCTGGCGGAAAATAATACTCTCAACACCTCACACTGTGTGAGATTACTTGAAGCTCTAGGGATTCCAAGTGATAAACCCTATTCCCTGATTTAGATCTAACCCTTTGGTCCGGGAGAAAGATCCCTAGTTACAATTAAGCCCCAGTACTAAAAATTACTCAACACTTCACTCTAATGCTTGCGCAACTAAGCTCCACTGGAGTTTGTCTCTTAGCACTTCACTCTATCATAATCGCAGAGAACTCTTGGAATATGAAGGTAGGATAAATCACGTTAGAGGAGAAAGGAGACTTTCCGCTACCTCTCGACTCACCTTCTCGACCCTCTTCAACCTTGCTAAGTCTAACCCTAATAAAGTATCACTCATTCAAAAGGATTACCTAAATAGATTCTGAATCTTAGTGTCACTCTAAGGGAAAATCAAATCAATAAGAACACAAGATTGAAACTTAATTAGAACATCAATTAAAAGAAACATAATAGAAATCAATGAAACAAAATCATCCTCGGGTTTACAAGTCCAAGTACCCACTAGGGGTTTAGCTCTCCATGGAGCAACACAAAATCAAATATGAAATCGAAAATAAGTGCAAGCAATCCATGAAGATAACCTCCTTGTCGTCCGTATCGATGGCTTTCAAAAACCGTCTCGTCTTCTCTAAAGACTCCTCCGTCAAGCCTAGGGTACACCTCACGGAATCAATGGCGTCGAAAGCTCCCCCAATGACTCTCATCTGAAGAAAATCGATGTCAAATACCGTAGAACCGCTCTAAAATCCCAGCAAAAACCTCTCCAAACCCTAGCCGCGCTATCCTCAAAAGATAGCCGAAAGATAAAAAAAGATCCCCAAATTAAACTCTCAAAGCAGTATTTAAAGGGCTGAAATCAGGCATCTACATGGCCGTGTGGAAATTCCACACGGGCATGTGAATTTCCAGGCTCCTCATTTCCTGCATGCTATGAACAGTAATTGCTACAGTAGTTTACTGCGGTGCTTTTGCCAGAATGCTCCCGAATTCATTTTCTTCATCGAGGTTGTAAAGTTGTGCACACAACCATGCAGTAGATCACGTCGCGTCTTGCTTTCAAACACATTGATGAAGCTCTTGACAATGTTAAAAAAGTTAGAACATATGAGTGTGACTGCCTTTATGCCCCTTTACTTTATGTATCCACTTGTACATCTTGGAGGTTGGCACACACCCACATGTCTATGAGCACAACTTCTGCCTTGATCTTTGTTTGGTCCAAGAGTTTCCTAAAAAATTGTGTCCAGGATCTATTTTTGCTTCTTTACTTCCAAACTTGTCTCCACAACCCTAAATGTACAAAAGAACACAAATACACACGAATGAGCCATAAAATATGATAAAAGTGCTGCTCAATGTAAAAAAAAGTATACTTAGTAATACTTATACACAAGAACTCATCATGTCACATGTGTTATTTTCTCATGGGTGTCAAATGGAGATTGATTATCGCTCTCAATTGACAGTTGTTTTAGATGTTGTTTGAATCCTTTTGGTACAAGGTTTGCTTTTCATGATCATGACAAGTCTTCTAGTTCCAAAAATAGGAAGAAATTTCTAGAAATATTCAATTGGCATGAAAAAAAAGCTAATAAAATTAAGAGTGTTCTTAATGAAAGTGCTCACGAGAATAATCAATTAACTTCTCCTTTGATACAAAAGCAATTAGTGAATACATACACAATAGGGACAACATTAGCGATAGTTAATGAAATTGGAAATAATAACTTCTCACTAATTGTTGATGAATCTCGAAATAAGTTAATAAAAGAGCAAATGTGGTAATTATGAGATTTGTTAATAAGGAGGAACAAGTTGTTGGAATTTTTTTTACTGTTCAACATGTAAGTGATATTTCTGTCTGTTCACGAAAAGTAACTTCGGATAAATTGTTTGCTAATCACGGTTTATCAATTTCAAAATTATGAAGATTAGGGTATGATGGAGCCTCAAATATGATAGAGGAATTTAATGGTTTTAAAAACACCTATTTTAAATGAAAACCCTCTTGCATTTTACATCCATTGTTTCACCCACTAACTACAATTGGTGGTTATCTCAGTTGCCAAGAGTAGTGTAATTGGTTTGATTTTTTTTTATTATTATACAAGTAGGATTGTGAATATTGTGAGAACTTTATATAAAAGAAGAGATGCATTACTTCAAATACACCATCAAAAGTTGTAGAGAGATTGGAGACTAGCCAGATTTTTACAAGATAAGGCAAGCATCAAGAGACAAATCTTGTAAAACCAGGAGATACTTGTTGGGTTCACATTTTACAACTTTAATCCATTTGTTGACTATGTGGGAATTGGTTATAAAGGTATTGCAAAATGTGTGTCAAGATGGGACTATTGCATATCAAAAAGGTATTACATCGATTTTGATAGGTAAAATGGAGAGTTTTGAATTTGTATTCGTTTTGCATTTGATGATGAAAGTGTTGGGGATCAAGAATGAATTATCAGATGCTATAGAGCAAAATGGTCAAGACATTGTTAGTGTCATGGTATTGACTGATACTGTGAAAGATTGTATACAAGATTTAAGAGATAAAAGATGGGATGAGTTATCAGAAGTGGTTAGCAGTTTTTGTGTTAAAATGTGTATTCCAATACCCAACATAAAAGATAAAATATTAGTTTAGGATCGTTCTAGTTGTGAAGGATATTGGATTACTTATTATCATCATTATCATGGTGAAGTTTTATATTGTAGTTCTTGATTTAATTGCTATTGAGATCAATGGTTGGTTTATTGAGATAACCACAAATGTCATGCCCCGACCCACAGTCAGGTATGTGGCAGCCGCCGTAATGACCTTGGAAAGGATAGCCGCCCCCACACCTGAGTCGGCGCAAGGCTTAAGCAAATATGGATTACAGATAAGGAAAACGTAACCCAACAAAATCACTTTGAACATAGGAACAAAGATACAAACGGGTGCGTTACACATATTTTAAATGATCATATACAACCCAATAGATCCAGTCTATACAATAAGCTTTACCTATACAAGACACAATTCACAGACCTATACTATAGAACACTAAATGAGCTGCGCCTCAAAAAGGTATACAGCACGCACAACTCCATCTAAGGAAAAAGACAAAACAATAGAGCTATGAGTAATGTGATTACTCAATGAGTGAACAAGGCACATAGCTCCGCAAGGATTGAAATGAAACCAAAAAGAGCATGTAAAGACATAGAAACATATCCAACAAAATTCATGTGTAAAACATAGATTTATATTATCTTAAGAGTGCTCTCTGTTGTTGTCACAAGGGAGGGGGTTGATAGTTCTCCTTGCTTAAAACATGTTCCATTAGAGCAAAGGGAAAAAAACATGAGAAAAAACCAGATGTCAAATTCCAAAAAGAATAATTCTTTAAATAGTCCCTCTACTTTCTCAAAAGTGCCCTTTAGGTCCCTATACTTTAAAATGTAACCTTTTAGTCCCACTATTGCTTAAATTGAGCTATGTTAGTCCTTATAAACCCTAAATTCTAACCCTAATAAGGACTAACATGGCTCAATTTAATTAAGTAGTAAGACTAAATAGTTATAGTTTAAAGTATGGAGACCTAAAGGGCACTTTTGAGAAAGTAGGGGGACTATTCAGAGAATTATTTCATTCCAAAAACCAACACTCACTTTATAGCCTTCGCTCCTTCTCATGAAGGTGACCACTTTGCAATATTGGGCTAATTCTAGTTTTTCTCTCCCCTTGCCTCCCCCTCTCTCTATCTTAAGCTTTCCACATGGCACTTTGCCTCACAAATTGAGTAGTAGGTTTGACATCTACCACAAAAGAGATAATCCAATACCAATTAAGACGAAGGAGCAGTAATGCAGGGTTCATAAGTCGCCAAGGTTAATTTATTTTATTATAACAAAATAGGTAGCCTTCCTTAGTGTTAGCCTCTGGGAGTCTCATTTGGTGACTCAAAGGGTCTCAGTCAGGTTTGGTCCCATTCAAGCTCTCTATGCACCTCCTGATATGGGTAACATAATGATCGGCCATGCTGCCACTATAGGCCAACCACGGGGACCTCCACTGTAGTAAATCGCAGAAAGCATATCGCCATCAAATCACATGGAAAACATCATAAATCATCGATGTCTCAAACATCGAGCATAAACATTCACATATAGAACATAATGGTTTCTATTCCATTCCATATATTAACCCAAATGAGTATCCAAACCTTTTGAGAACATAACTCTCATACCTTCCATGGAACCATAAAAGCATATAACATAAATTAAACATATATAACAAATCCCAAAGAAATGGATGTATATATATACCTCGCCAAGAATTGAATGTCAACAAAGGTTTCAAATACATGGAATGAGATTGAAAACGAGTTGGGAGAAATAACTTATTGCCTATAGCCTATCTTCACAAGGAACCATAGTCTTAAGCAAATATGCTCTTATTCAAGCCATATAGTACATCATACAAAATAAATATACGAAAGCATGGTTATCATTCAAGTCCTTAAAAGAATGATGTGAATAAATATTCAATTTATTCACAAACATGAAGAGCAATCCTCTTTGGCCTTGCCCTTGCTCGAGGGCTCCCCTGACTAACAGAGATAATAACTAAAAATACGAAAACACGAGAAGAATATGAAAATGAAAATGAAAATCTATCGCAACAAATGAAATAAATCAATTTGGATGCCAAAAACTAAGAATTTGGGGCTGCCCTTAAGCTGGTGGAATGATGACTTAATGAGGATTAAAGCCCTAACTTCAAAAATTTCAAAATAACATGCGCCAACACACGATTGCTACAATACCCAAAACCAAACTCTCAAACCTATAGTAATTTTAGTCTTAGCTACAGTAGTAGAGAGTTAAACTCTACACAATCTAATGGAATTATAGTAAGTTTAACAACTCTACAATGGACAACTAAAAGATACATGAAATAGAAAAACTTGGGTATCATTTTGAGCTCTAAAACACCCTTTTTTTTCCTCACCGAAACTGTACATAAATGCCCTCAAAACTCACAAAATCAATGGATTTCAAAGAAACACTAATTCCATGGATGCAAGGATGCAATACAATGGATTAACAACTCAAACAAACTTCAAATAACCAAACAATTACAAAAGTTTTGAGAATAAGTTTCTAAAGAAGAGCATGAGGATTAAATAACCATTTCAAGAGCTAAAACACAAGTGCACCACAACAGAAGATGCATACCTTCACCAATTTAATGAAAGGATCCATTTGAAATGCAAAACAAACAACTTGGGATGAAGAGGAGGAGATGATCGGCCATGAGTGAAGAAGAGAAACAAATCAGAACCCTTAGCCTCTAAGAAAGAGTTAGAGTTCATGATAAGGATAAAGATAAAGGAAAAATGACTCTTTTGCTCTATAACTTCAACCTATTCACCAAAATACCATCGAACTCAATAAATGATGAATTTACCCTCATGCTTTTGAAACTTGGACTAGGATGAATAAGCATTTGGTAAAAGACAATAATGTCCTTTACCATTCATGAAAAAGGCATAGGTGAGTCAACATGGGTGATAATTACTCAAATGACCCCAAATAACCTAAGAAATGACATTGAAACCCTTTACCCTCGTAACTACCAAAGAAGTAAATGGGAAGGAACTTGAGGCAAGGTATCAAATTCTACCCCACTTTAGAAGAATTTTGTCCTAAAAATTTTAGCTCGGGAAAGTCCTTGAAGTACTGGGGAAACTTTGCTTTCATTGGCTCAAAATTTTAACCAACATAAACAAGCAGTGTGCCAAAACTCCATAGTCCATTAAAGTAGAAATTAAAGTAGAAGGTATAAACAATACACACTTCTTAAATATGGCGTAACTGTACATAGAAAAGCACACACATAGTTAAAGAAAATAGATACAAGCACATGCCACAAGACTACCAACTTGTTATGATCCAGTAATACACTCCCAAAAGTCATAGCAGCTCATAGTCGAACAAATAGTATGGCATTTCACTGTCTTCGGCGTAGCCTTTCTCGATTCCTTTGTTCCACTTCTACTCCATAAAGGAGAACTGCATGAGCATCATCATAAGCTGTTGCCATGTTCGCAGGTACTTCATACCTCCTTCACAACGTTAACAAGTGCTTAGGCTCCAGATGGAATAGCTCCATGTATACATCTCATAGTTCTTACGTGATTCTAGTCCTCTAGTCCCTTGGGTTCATCTCACAACCAAGTGAGTTTGTGGGACTAAAACATGCAGCTAAACTTGGTCTTATGTAACATACTCCACACCAGGCTGGATGGCTACAAATGAGCTAAAACTGACTTGCGAAGCAATCAAAGCTTTCATCTCCTCTTGTGTCACACAGGTTTCCTCTTCCTCTTCTTTTCTTTGCTCCTCTAGGAAGAACATTTCCATCCTTTCCTGATTATACTATGGTGGTTATACATTTCTTTGTCTTTCCTGATCCATAACCAGAGAAAGTGAAATAAAGGATTTTGGCACTCTAATCAAACATAGGGAAAAGAGAGATTTCTTCAGCGTTGCCTCTATTTATAGAGGCAAAGAAGATTAAGTGATTTGTAAGGCTATACTAAGCAAAGGTTACCAATCCCTCATCATGTCACCTCACACTCTCTCTAAGCCTGCAACTCAGCACAAAGTCAAAGATCTATATATTCAAGAGGCGTGCATCTCAAGACCGAGTTTAGTCATAACACCATACTAGTCCTTGCTTTGGTCTTCTACAATATTCTACAGTGAGAAAGACACCAATCTGCAGACTATGTTAGTTGTAACAATTCCCTCTTAATGCTATGTACTTCTTGAGCCAACTCGTTTATCATCCCTGCCAAGTATTTGACTCTACTGCAATGATGCAACTTCATCCTGAAATCTTCAACCACATGTAGCTAGACTCCTCTAGCTATTAACTTCCATCTTGTAAAATCCATCGTCACACTTCCTCCTTAAAATGTTTGATGATGTTCCAAACTATAGGATCAAACTATTCAAAAACCATATCAATCAAAGATTAAAAATAATACGAATTCTGGAATGGATATGGTAGATGAAGCAAGAGAAACTCTATGCATGACGCTTACAACATTATAGTCTCAAATCTATGGTAATCCAGCCTGATAAACCTTGAAAAATTGACTCTAAGCCATCAATGATCTTTCTATCACTAAGCTTCTATTTTTCTCAAGAATCCCAACTCCTCACAATAATACATTACTTAGGTTGCAACCAGGAATAGCAATATTTCACCCAAAGATCATGAATGCTATATTAGTTCGGTTTTTTCTTTCTTGTATAGAGTGGTGTATCTTGGCCTTGTTTTGTTCGTCAATTTGATGCCTTGGATAAATTTTTTCTTGTTTTTAGTTTAGGGCTTCTTGTCGAGAGTTTTGGCATGTTTTTTGGTCATTTTAAAGGTGTGTGGGTTATGCATAGGCCGCACAGAGGATATGTGGGCTGCACACAGGCCACACAGCTTCTCTTTGGGCGTGTACAGCCTCTTGTGCGGCCGCACACCCCAGGCAAAGGGTGTGCGACCTGGTGTATGGGCTACACATCCCAGGCAGTGGTGTGTGCAGTCACTACACAAGCTGCACACTAGCCAGCAATACACGGTTTTGCCTTTTTTAAGCCCGTTTTGATGTCTTTTCTTGTGTTTTCTTCTTCCTAACCCTCCCCTTCTCTTCTCCTTTCATCCTTGCCCATTCTTGGGAGCTTAAAGGCTGGTTTTGGAGGACTTTCTTGGACTTGTTTGTAGATCTTAGAGTTTTATCTCCTCTTAGTTCAAGGTAAGCTTCCATCCTTCCTTTCCTTCCTTGTTCTTTGGATGGTTGATGCTAGGGTTAGTTTGTGAGTTCAAGTTGGAGTTTGATTCTTATTCTCTTTCTTGTTTATTATTGGTAGATCTTGAGAGAAGTATTTGTATTGATTTGTTTGGCTTAAATCTAGGTTAATCCTTGAATCCTCTTCTCTTTTGATTTTGGAGTTACTGTAGCACAGGTGGGTTCTCCTTGTTTCCTTGGTTTCTTTGGCTTAAAAGGAAGCTTAAACCCTTTAGGGCTTCATTGGTAGCTTGAGGTCTAGTTTGAGCAAACCCTAGAGTTGATTAGGGTTATTTGGTAGAAGAACCTAGGGTTTTGATAAGTGCTTGAGTATACATGTTTTACCTACTTGTTTTACATACATTGAGCATCATTTTACCATTGATTATGTTTCATTAAGTGTATTTTGGTGTTCTTTTATGCAATTAGGTTGTGAAAGTGTTAAAGGAAGAAAAGGAAGCAAAGATGGGTTATAAAGACGTATTGTTGGGAGCTTTTATACAACACAAATGTCAAGGCACAAGAGGGGATCATGCACATGAGGGTGTGTGCCAACTTCCTGAAGAATTCAAGATGATTTGTGCGATGGAAGGGCACAAAGGCAGTCACACCTTCATGTCCCAACTTGTGTGAAGATAGTTAAAGCTCTCAAATGATGATTCGAAGAAGAAGAAGTCTTATAACTCACCACATGGACGTGTGCCCGACCATGTGGCCTCAAGATGAGAAAGTTTGGATCATGGTTATGAAGAGTACTGTAGCAAAACACTGTTCATTCCACTGTAGCAGAATTACTATTCACGCGCCGCGTCAAAATCCCACGCGACCGCGTGGGATCTCACGTGGTCGCGTGAAGACACGTGACTGGCGCGTTTTCAAACTTATAAATACCCCGATTTGCCGATTTTTAGAGGACTTTTTTTTCGCACGTTTGAAGGCAAGAGCGGCTAGGGTTTCAAGGACGAGGTCTTTGGCGATATTGGGAGTCGTTCTTCACCAACTTCGATAGATCTTTCGACGATATAGCATTGGGGAGCCATTGGCGACCTAGCTTCGGAGAAGGTTCCTTCGAGACGTTGAACGATTCATCAAGGCCATCATCACGAATTCGAGGGGGTTTATTTTCATGGATTACATTGCTTTTTTCTTCATTATCTTTTGCTTTGTAATAAGTCCTATGGAGGGCTAAACCCTAGTAGATACTTGGGCATGTGAACCCTAGGTTTCGATTCATGTATTGACTTTCTTTATGCTTTCTTTTAATTCCGAGTTTATTTGAGTTTTAATCTTGTTTAATCATTGCTTGCATGCCTTTTTGATTCGTATGGTTGTTTGGTATGTTTGATTTGTTTCCTTGGTGAGAGAGAGGTCTCTATTAGGGATTAGAACATACAAGGTTAAAGAGGGTTGAGAGGGTGAGTCTTGAGATAGAGGAGTGTCCCCTTTCCCTTTCGATTGAGTGTTTCCTATCTCCGTATTCCCTAAGTTTTATGCAACCATATGGGGTGTGAGGCGTGAGATTGATAGATTTCTCCGCCAGGACCTTTGTAGGGGGTTAGGGATCTTTCGCCTAGAAGTAGGGTTAGATCTAATTTTAGGAATCGGTTTCACTTTTAGGTATCCCTAGAACTCATTGCGGTCATATGGGGTGTGAGGTGTTGAGATTGAGCGATTTCTCCGCCGGGACCTTGTAGGGGACTAGTATCGGTGGCCTGGAAGCAGGGATCGATTGTTATTGGATTACCTCGACTCATAGAACTCGGTTTAGAAGCATTTAGTTAGTCTTGCACTTCATGATAGAGTCTAGGGGGATCTTTGCCCGGGTATCTCATCCTCATTGATTGAGACCTCCTTTACCCTTTTCCTTTTATTTGTTTTCTTTCTTGCGATTTTCTTATTTTACACATTACACCCATTGCTTCATATCATTGATTCGACTAGATAACTAAGAATCAGTTATTACTAGTACTTCCGTTCCCTGTGGATTCGACTACCCTACTCACCGGGGTAATTATTACTTCGACAACCCGTGCACTTGCGGTACACACACGCAAGGGGTGTGTCAGGTTTCTTGCTTTGCTTTTGTATTAACAATTGTTGTGTTTTGTTGTGCTTTAGCAAGAAGGTGAAACTTTGGCTTGAGGCAAAGGATTAGCTGAGGATTAGCTTGCACAGAAGAAAAATCACCAATTCAGTGAGTGAGATTATTAAGCATGACCCTATTGGAAGATTACTAATATTTATAGACTTATATACACTCTATCTTACTTAATGGAGTTTTGTTGGTTTCATGATTGATTTTGAGATGTTTATTGTTTTGGAAATGAGTCTATGGCTTGATTCTTCTTTTATGCAAAGTTTGTGTTCAATGAAAGGCTTTCTATGTTGTTGCTTATGTGGAAGTTTGTAAAACGATTTGTGTTAAAAGCTTGAGTTTTGCTTGTGCTTTTATCATTTTCTTGTGGAAATGGCTGAGGTATTGTTGATTGATGGTTATTGTTGGCTATTGTACTCCGTGTAGAGTTGTGCTTATTGTGAGTTTGTATGGTGATACCCTACTGTAGTAGGCGGTCTCCATGGCCAGCCTATTGAGGAGGTATGGTAAACTGGCTGATTACTACGAGGGCCAGTTTAGGTGGGAGTGTAAAGTTCTAAATGAATATTCATCGGGTAGCCGTTGTCACCATACGGTGAACCGATGGGTCAATGTCAAGGGCATGAGTACTTTTAACAGTTCTGAACCTAGCTGCGGGCGCGGTAAAAGTTTAGGGAGGTTTCTAGACTACTTTATGGTAGGTGAGTGTTAGGTGTTGCTTTAATCTAGGTTTGAGATTTATTCCTATTGTGTTTCTTTTATAGTGTCATATTGAATTTATGGTGAACGGACAATGCCCAGCTGTCGCTCTTAGGAGGGCAACCTCCCACATATTTAATTTGGCATGAGTATTGTGTTTATTTATTTTGAAACTCATGTTATTTATTTGTTATACTTATAATTGGAACTACTTTTGGTTTAAGTGGTTTATGGTGAAAGATTGGTTTCATGTTTAGCTTGTCTTCATAATTTAGAACCCTATGTTCAGTATTTGTGGTTGTGAAGTTGTAAAACCCTAATTGAGGTATAATGCCTTCTTAACTCTATCTTTCTATTATTGTGTTAAAGTTTGCTATTATATGTATTTATGCTCCAAACTAATTACCTTTATAAAATATCATTTTTTGGAGATTTATGTTATTATTTTGGTATATTTCCATTAGAGTTGTGCTAGCGTCCCCTCACTGAGTAATTGTGGTTGCTCACCCCCTCTTTCCTCTTCCCAGTCTTTTGCAAGTAGTAGATGCAGCTGTGTAGCAGCGTGCTGAGCATTTGCTACCATTCCATTTTCTGTTTTTCCCTTTCAGTTCGTGTATGTAATTTTTGTCATGAATATGTTGTTGAGTCTTAGATCCACTAGCTTGTAGAGAACCCTGTTGCATGATTTTTTATCTAAACAACCCTTGAACTCTTGTGTATGAGCATTTGTTGTTGTTGTTATATCTTTCCTATGCATTTGTGAACCTCTCTATTATTGTATATCGTTGTTGTTGTTGTTACTTCCGTTGTGTATTATTGTACTTTTGTACTATATATTTGGGTAAATATTATTGATCCCAGGTTTGTTGGTTAGCCTTGCAGCATCCCGAGGGTTGAAAGGCGGAGTGTCCCTCCTCGAGATCGTCATGGCAGTTGTCGCGTCCTGTGGGCCCACTGGTCTGGGTGTGAGAAATACCATGTTCATGTCCTCAACCTAACTCATATTGAAGGCATCAATCGTCGGCATGATCTAATTTATTTTCCCAATACAAATTCTCACAAATTCAGTAAGGCTATGACCTCCACCTTAGACAACAAGTCAAAAACACGAAATTCAAGGCTCATCCTTGCCTTGACTTATTCACTTCTAACATTCATTTAGATTAACATTTCCTCTAAACTCCTATATGCCAATCATACTAGGACATCAACTCAACATTATCTATAATTTGCATACATCCTTCAAAACATTATTGATCAATTCCTTGACTGATGAATGTTTAATTGTTTTATTTTTTTAAATGGGGCCCGCTTGAATGGAAGCATGAGCCACAATTGTTAACTCTTTATGATGAAATTGCATATAATTTGTTGCAAAGTAGGTGTAGAGCAATCTTGACATTCAATGATTTTTTTTCTACTTTTTCTTATATAGGAAAAAATTAATCCTTCACTTATAAAAAGATGTCATTGCATTATAACAATGCGATAACTTTTGGATTTGATTCATAAACGTTTTACAACAAAATTAAGATTGTCTTAAGCTTGATGGATTGAGGTTATCCGTCATTTAGGAAATTGGGTAGATTTTACACTTACTATTTTTTTATTTCATAATGTTAATAAATAAAATTCTTGATTTTAAAAATATTCATTTCATTATGCTATTTTTTTAGTTTAAAGCAATGATGATCAAATGAAGTTAACAATAATGACTAAATAGGATGATGCTAGAACCAATAGCCTGTAATGTTTATTTTCACCTATAATTTTGATTTAATTTATTATATTTTATTTGACATAATTTAAGACTGGGGCACATTTGAAAAAAAGATAGGAAATAATGGAAATTTTTTCAAAATCTTAAAAATATAGTTTTTGATAATACATACCATTTCCGATTCATCTTTAACAGAAATGCTTAACTTATGATTTTCTTATTTTTCCTAAAAATGCTTTTATGATAGTTTTTTAAAAATGAATTTAACAATAATGACACGTGATTTATCTACAATTTTATAAATAAAAAATAAAAATAAGAAACAACATATTGCGTAATGGTTGCAAAACCAACAAACTCAGCATCCAACTATTATTTTACCTTTCCTCTTTCAAATAATAGAAAATAAAAAACTAATTATATATATATATATATATATATATATATATATATATATATATATATATATATATATATTATTCTTGATGTGGAGAGTTATCCAGAAATGAACTTTTGAAAGAAGAACCAAGAAGATTTAACATGATGTCAACAAGAAGAAGAAGAAGTTAAGATAATGTTATTTGTGGTTTATGTGTTTGTGGGAATATTTTTTATATATAAAGAAAAGGTAATAATGTGAAAAAAAAAAAAACTCTATTGAACTCATCAACTTGAATGAATTTAATAGAGAATCTGTTAAGTAAAATTACATTCTTAAAGTTTATATTTTGTTATGTGTTTTATTTTATAAGAATGATATTGAGCTTTTCCCATTATATATGATAAAATTTCACGTTGTTGAGTTAACGCTATTATTTTTTATTTAATTATTATCAAAATGTATGCAAAAGACATTTATACCCCTTCCATATAGGTAAGGACAATTGTGAAAATAATTAATATAGGTTTTAATGTATTTTGTCATAATGTTTATGCTTTTCATAAAAAAAAATTATATAAGGCTATATATGTAAAAAAAAAAAAAAACCCCTGACAAAGTAGATTTTCAACCTGTGAAATGCATTACGAGGTGGCAATTGGGTTGATATAGAATTAGCCCATGGAAAGCTAGCCCATCCACTAGATAGCTTATAAAGTTTGGCCCATTTAAAATATATATAATATTTTTTTTTTTTGTGTTTTTTAAGTCAACTTATTGATTGAAACTTTTACTTGTTTTTAATAAATTACAATAGGTGAAAAAATGAAAGACGACGGCCATATTGTTGTTACTATATAGTTTAAGGTAATACTTAAGGAATTTTTGAAAAAATTAAAATTACCGTGTGCAATTTATGAATGTGAAAAACATGGTGCAGATCATAAACCATGTTTTTAAGCCAAAGTCATATTTGAAGATAGTTGTGGAATTCATGAACAACATGGATTTGAAGCTACCAAAAAAACAATAGAAAATAATGATGCCTTACATGTTATAAAGCATCCTAAAAATTTTTATAATAATATTATTAAAGGTGTGAATGAGCGGGAACGTTAGAAGATCTAAAAGATGCTAATGAAATATCATCAAAAAGCCTTGCTATGGTTACTTACGAGTTGGAATAGCTGAAAGTCAAGATAAGACTAAATGAAGCAGAACAATCTAAAAGTAATCAACATTTGTTAATGAATTGATAGAAAAGAAGATTTACTTCAAAACATGATTTTCCTCCTAGACGTGGATAAAAAAAAATCACCTTTCTTAGTTATTAAAATAAAATTTAGTTTAGTATAAATGTTATGTGTTTAATGTTTCAATGCAAGACTAATTATATTAAATATGTAATAAAAGCTGTTTTTTGTATTTCTTCCACATTTATATGTATGACAACATTATTATATATCTTATTATTATTAGATATGCTATTATTGTTATATATGCAATTAATCATATAAGCATATTAAAATAAATTTAAATTTCATTAAAATGTTATGTTATTCAATGTTTTAATGGGAGGAAAATTATATTACATATATAATTAAAGTGCCACATGTCAAGTTCTTATTAAAAACTTTTTCTGCAAGCAACAATTCCAATAGCTGTGATAATATATGAGAATATGTGAAAAAACACAAAGGTTTACCACATCAATTATGTTCAGCATAAGATTCACGAAAGAACACCTATGCAAATTATATCCACTGCAACTTTACATACGCAAGATCTGTACAAATTTGCAATAACTATGCACTTTCACAAGTTTTGAAATCAAAACTCAATCAAACCAAACCTAGACCTTGAACATTCCATAAATTCATGTTTTTGTGTGTGTGTGTGTGTGTTTTTTTTTTTTTTGTGACTGCATAAATTAGATAAATATGCTTAGCTGCTAAATGATAATCCTAATTATAGTGCTCTTTTTTTTCTTTGCTGGTTCCAGATAAAGATCTGTCCATCACCTATCATCTGCTATTGCATTGTCCCATCTCCGATAGAAAATGATCAGCTCGGCATATATATATATATATATAGTTTAAAAAAAAAACACAATTAAGAACCCTCCTTTGTACACTAATGGAATCTTCAACCAATTTTGACTTTAAAAATTCATTATATATCACATTCATTCTAAAAAGTACATATACAATACCATATTACAAAAACAAAACCTAAACAATACAAATATTACAAAAGTTCCTAAAGTAAATTAAATTCATATTTTCATCTACAAACTTGACTGCATAACTCTCTTACCAATCCATCTTCACCTAACAAATCTATTGTCAATTACATCATTGGCCTTTCGACCGCAAAACTCTTTGTCACACTCCCATGCCTCCTTTTCCATCCATTTGCCTTCTATACTCTGTACTGTCTCTCTAAAAAATTTACTATGGCATTTTAGCAATTTTTTATTATAGGATTACTAGATTTTTTGCTCTCTATTGCTTTTGAAACATTATCTACTTTTTCATTAGAAACTAAATTCAACACTGTCATACCAGAAGTATGTGTCATCTGATCTTTATAAAAAATAATTCCTTGCATATCCTGTAGGCAAATAACATTTAAAAGCTACATTCTGTAAATATTGAATGGTTGAATCCATTTCCAACTTTATACCTTCAACCTGCAAAACAATTCCAAAAAATTAGTTTCTAATATAATTTATCTAAAATTAATAAATATTGAAATAATAAATTATTATTGATGCACTTGATGCACAGTTCTGAAGAAAAGTAATATATTTTTATATGCCAAGATACCATAAATTATATATTCGCATCAACTGGCTAACTCTCTGACTTGTAGATGCTTCATAAGAACTCTTGCAACTGAAAAAAAATCCATTTCATTATTATTGAAATAAATAATTATTTTTTAATTATATGAATGAATGAAATTACCATCAACGTAAAATTTTGAGATCATGAAGGGATTTACAAAATGTTGAAACTATATATCCAAGGATTTTTTTAACTATATCTTGAGAAAATTTTCCAATAAAACCACTGCAATATTGATCTATCACTCTATGACAAACAAAAACATAATAATCACATACTTGGGGAAAAAAGAAACAAAGAAAAAAATCTAATGCCAGAAATACAAGGAAATGCATAAAGGAAAAAATAAAAAACTATATTATGAAAAGAAAACTTACTGCGGCAGAGGCCTTGCTGCTCGGTCTTGCTGGTGGTGTTTGAAATGATGATGATGATCAATCTTGTTGCGGTGTTAGACATGATGTTGATGATGCTTAGTCTTGTTGCGATGGAGGTCGCGGTGCTATGGCCAGAGGAAAGTGGTGAGGGCAGTGTAAAACTTGATGGAAGTAAAAGGCTTACAATGTAATGTTACCCTATGTCCATCTTTACTTGTGTGATTGCTGGAAATAAAACATCATATAAACTAATTAATTAATTAATTAAAATAAATATTAATAGAAAATACATTGTAAAGGACAAATAATTGCAATTGAGGGAAATATTTTGAAAAAGACATCATATCAATCATAGAACCCATTATCCATCATCAATTATCAATTACATGTTATAATTATATATAGTAAATAAGATATATCATAATTTTTTACTACTTAGTCTCTCTCTATATCTATCTATCTATGTTTTTAATATTAGTTTTTCAAAATAAAAAATTATATATTTTTTTTTATTTTTTTATTTTTATAAAATATCAAGTTTTTTTTTTCAAATTAATACCTATTGTTTAAAAATAATGAATTGACAAGAAAAAAAAATCTCAAATCAAGTATCATATAAAAATATAAATGAATTAAAATAAATATTAATAGAAAGTACATTGTAAAGGACAAACAATGCCAATTTAGGAGGTAAAATTGAAAAAGACATCATATCAATTATAGAACTCATTATTCACCATTAATTATCAATTATATATAATAATTATATATATAGTAAATGAGATATATCATAATCGTTTACTACTTAGTCTCTCTTTATATCTATTTATCTATCTATCTATCTATCTATCTGCTTTTTTAATATTTT
Organism: Dioscorea alata; assembly: GCA_020875875.1. Classification (NCBI taxonomy): domain Eukaryota; kingdom Viridiplantae; phylum Streptophyta; class Magnoliopsida; order Dioscoreales; family Dioscoreaceae; genus Dioscorea; species Dioscorea alata. Next base: position 7,148,291 of record CM037017.1, on the reverse strand, counting down.
TTTTTCAAAAAATATATCTATTTCTTTCTTTAATTTTCTTATTTAAAACACAATATCAATTTTTTTCAAAATTAATACACATGGTTTAAAAATAATACATTTAAAAAAAAAACTTTTTTGATTTATTAACATTTAATATATTAATTTATTGAGATATAATTTTTGTTAAAAATATATATTTTAGAAATATATCATAAAATGGAAGAAAGAGACAAGCATAATTAGGTCACGTTAGTATTTGCCTCATTCTCTATCACACTATAAAAACTTCTATCATATCTCCGCTTCACACGCTACTTTACTTTTTCTAACAAATTAATACCTAGGTTTAAAAATAAAAATTTCCAAAAAATAATTTAAAAATATTATTAGATGTATTAACATTTAATACATTACTTTATGTATATAATTTATTGATATTTTATAAATTGCTTGATGTATATATATTTTTCCAAAACAAATATATGTTTTAGTTTTTGGGTTTTTTGTAAATTAAAATTTTCATTCTGACATTAACTTCTTTCTATCTCTCATTGCATCTAATATATAATAGATATTTTTCTTTAACTTCACGTCGAATTGGATTATTACTGAACAGTAGAGCTTCAAGGCTTTAGCCATGAAAAATATCTCAAGAAGCTCTTAGTTTAAAAGACTTTTAAGCTTCAAAATTTCATTGTCACATTCAACAAAATACTGATATTAGCTTCTTAGCTTCTCTCTATATCTCACTATTAGAAGATAATAGATAATTTTCTTTAACTTCCAGCCCAAGTGTTATAACACTGAAAAGTAGAGACTGGCAACTTGAGCCTTAAAAATAACCACAAGAAACTCCTCTTGTCACGCCCCATCCCACGGGTCCCACACATGACATACCGCCATGACAACCCAGGAGAGGTCCAACATTGTCTCCACCCTAGATCGCTGTAAAGCTAACATGTTCCTTGTACAATACATCTATAATCATAAGGAATACTCAACAAATTGACACCAAGGTAAGAAATATAAGTAAAACCCATAGGATAAACACAACAACAACAACAACAACAACAACAACAACAACAACAACAACAACAACAACAATGACCCCAAAACATAGGGAATATCTCTCATACAAAACATGGACCAGACTGACATACAAAAGTATTCGAAATAAAGAGAATCATAATAGGGTTCAACAACACATAATGGATCCCTCATGATATATGCAAGGAAATAAGCAACATACACAACTCAAAATGGAAAGACATATACAACTCTTGCCAGGCACTTCACGCTTTCACCGGCCCTTACGTTGTGCTATCACCTGGGAGGAAGAAAGAGGAGATGAGTAACTAGGTTACTCAGTGAGGGGCCAAACATAGGACTATAGCTCAAGCATGATCAAATGAGAATAAAATATTATAAAAATGTTTCAATTCTTAGTAAGAATAAAGATACTTTAAATAACAAATATCACGTACGAACATAAGCTCTCTCAATAAAATATAAAATAAAACCCCTTTGAAATCATTAAGAAATATATTCAATCCTAGAATCCAATATTCACACATTCTTTTCGATAGCTTCATATGTCAAAATGCTTAGAAAAAACAAATCAACATATCACGATAATCAATATTATCCAGAATGGCCTCGAAAAACCACCATCGCTAACAGTGGCCTCGGTTAGGTCCGGAGCCACCAAGATGCGCATATCTTGGCATTGGCCATTGGGAAGTTCGTGTGGTGACTCCGAACAACCCAACTATATCCAAGTTAAGGATCTACGCTCCCACCTGACATGGCATAACTTGTTTGACGGTTTTCCATGCCACCTCTACTAGATTGTCCCGTGGAAACCGTCCACTTCTTACTACAGTAAGTACTGGAGCTCGGCTCCCATGTCACCATCCAAACATTTAAGTAACAATCCAGCTCGTAGGCTCAATATATACATCCACATGATAGTATAATTCTCATTGAGGGATCACAAGTGTTCATAGTAGCAATTCTCACTCCAAGAGTGAATAGTTTGATTATAACATCATCAATGAAATCATTTCCATCAAAAACATCATGCAAAAGTATCTTTCAAAAATATACTTCAAATATAGCATCATCACAATGAAATCCAATTTGGTTTACACATGCCTTTTTGGTCATCATAGAAAGAATCTCAAAGCTCTTAAAAGTGCAAAATTTGAAACATATATTTCAAATCATAGCGTTTCCAAACCACAACAATATATATATATATTTTTCAAATGTTCAGGAAATGAGCCAAATCATAAATCATCATGATTTCTAAATTGCATTTAAAACTTGTAAAGAGATTTAGCAATAAGGAGTCTATCATTCAAAAAATAAGCAACTTAAACATTAAAACCAAACATGCATGATTCATAGTCTAAAATTTAGTAAATCTCACTCACAAACTTGGCAAGCTAGAAATCTCCGGTGTTACTTCTCCACCGGCTCTTTCCCTTTGCTTTGAGGTTTCACCTTCTAGAAGAAATTAAACAAGCCAAGTAAATAACTAAACAACATCAACAACTAGATCAATTGAAATGAAGGACAATGCTAACAAAATGGGAAAATTATCCCTTCTAGGGTTTCCTAAACTCTCTAGCTAGAAGATCTAGCAAGAATAGATCTCTCACAACCCTTAAAACCAACAAAGAAAACAAGGATAACCTAATTTGGTTTGGTGCTACAGTAATCCAAAATCAAGAGAGAAGAGTGTTCAAGGATTTCTCCACAACAAAGTCTTACAAATCAACACTAATACTCCTATCAAGTTTTACCATCAAAGAAGAAGAAAAAGATCAAGAATCAAGCTCCCACTGGAGTCTATAACTAATCCCCAGCTATACTCATCCAAAGAGCAAGGAAGAACAAGTAAGGAAGGGAGCTTACCTTGAGTCAAGAGACGATCACACTTTAGGATCCAAGAACAAGCCCACAAACCTCACCAAAATCAGCCCTTAAACGTCTAAGAATGGTAGAGGAAGAGAGGAGAGAGAACGAGAAGGTTTTGAGGGAAAAGAAGTGAAGGAAACGAACTCAAACGAGGCTTAAAAAAGATGAACGCACAGTACTTCAAGTGGAACACAGTCTAAGCATGACCGTGTTCCTCCTCTTGATATTCCTAGGCGATTTTAGCATCAAACAAAGCACAATGATGTAGCAAAATTATTGTAGCTGACCACTATAGTAGTTACTGTAGAAAATACTGTAGCACAGATTTGGAGAAAGAACATGGTTTGAGTGCTCCTAACATGACCGTGTTCTCACTTTAAGCACGGGTGTGCCAGAGCTGAAATTCTATGTTTTAATGACCGGATTCTCCTAAGATAATCAAGGGGACAAACACAGGTTAAGCACAACCATGCTCACCCTGAAAACCACTTTTTAACCACCAAAACATCACCAAACGCTCGGCGAGAAGCCCCAAACCAAAGACAATGAGAAAATGACTAAAACAATCAAGATAACAAAGTAACAAGCAAGGGAAAAGGACCAAAGTACTACACTCTAACCCCCTTACAAAAATTTCAACCTCGAAATTTCGCATACCTCTCTCCTCAAACAAAAGAGGATACTTACTCTTCATCACCTCTTCTGCCTCCCAAGTGACCTCTTCTACCACATCATTACTCCAAAGCACTTTTACCACAGGAATGACCTTCCGCTGAAGAGTTTTCATTTGGCGATTAAGAATCATCACTAGTTTCACTTCAAACTTCAAATCTTCTCTCAACTCCACTGGTGGTGCTTTAAGACAATGAGAAGAGTCGGGGACATACTTCTTCAACATGGACACATGAAAGACATTATGGATCTTCTCCAACTCAGGCAGTGACTCTAATCAATATGCTACCGATCCAATCCTCTCTAGTACCAAAAATGGACCTATATATAGGGATCCAATTTTTCCCTGCCTCGAAACCGAATTACCCCTTTCTATGGAGAAATCTTCAAGAATACTTTATCCCCAACCTCAAACTCTAAAAATCTCTTTTGTCGGTCTTGAGCTACTTTCAATCTATCTTTAATCACTTTCACTTTCTCAATAGTTCGATCAATCAATTCCACACTCTCAAGCTTCCTTTCTCCCACTTCATCCCAACAAAGAGAAGTTCTACACTTCCTTCCATACAAAGCTTCATACGAAGCCTTACCAATGCTTGCTTGAAAGCTATAGTTGTAGGCGAACTCCATCAATGCTAAGTGTCGATCCCAACTCCCTTGGAAATTTATAACACAAGCTCTCAACATGTCCTCAAGGGTCTGAATGGTCCTTTCGGACTGACTATGCATTTTAGGTTGGTAAGCAGTGCTAAACTTCAAAGTTGTACCTAGAACCTATTGAAATCTTGGCCAAAAATAGGAAGTGAATATGGGACCTCGATCTGAAACTATAAAGAATGGCACCCCATGCAACTTCACATTTTCATCAATGTACAACTTTGTCAATTTCTCCAAAGAATACTTAGTATGCACTGCTAGGAAATGCGCTGACTTTATTAGCCTGTCCACTATCACCCACACTGTATTAAAACCTAGAGTTGTTCATGATAAACCCATCACAAAATTCATCGTTATATGGTCCTACTTCCATTCTGGGATTGGAAGAGGTTGCAATAGTCTTAAAGGTTTCTTGTGCTCTGCCTTAACCTGTTGACATACTAAGCACTTAGCCACAAACTCTGCTATCTCTCTTTTCATCCCTGACCACCAATAATTCTCCTTGATTGTTCTATACATCTTGGTACTTCCAGGATAAACTGCATAAGCTGAAGAATGAGCTTCTTCCAAGATAGATTTCCTGAGCTCTGAATCTGCTAGAACACAAACACGTCCTCGAAACTCTAGGATTCTATCTTTTCTCAACCTGAATTCACTAGTCTCCCTAGCTTATAACTTCTGCATTTCTTGCATCAACTCTTCATCATTACTCTGAAGTTCCTTAATACCCTCCAATAGTGAAGGTCTTACTATAAAACAGGCCACTAATGCTCCACTATATTCAGTCTCAAGTTCTAATCTCAAACTCTTCATTGCTGAAAGTAGTTGCAGAGAGGACACCCTCAAAGAAGACACTAAAATAGACTTCCTACTCAAAGCATCAACTACCACATTGGCTTTTCTTGAATGGTAGTCTATGATCAAATCATAATCCTTGATTAATTTCAACCATCATCGTTGCCTCAAATTCAATTCTTTCTGAGTGAAGAGATACTTCAAGCTTTTATGGTATGTGAAAATCCAACATCTTTCTCCAAAAAGATAATGCCTCTAAATCTTCAAAGCAAAGACCACCGCCACCAACTCCAAATCATGGGTAGGATAATTCAACTCATGTGGCTTCAACTACCAAGAAGCATAGGCCACCACCTTCCCTTCTTGCATCAACACACACCCTACATCTTGCCGAGAAGCATCACTGAAGACTACAAACTCTTTCCCACTTTTTTTGGCAAAGTAAGCACTGGGGCTGATATCAAATGATTCTTGAATGTTTGAAAGGTCTTTTCACACTCATCATTCTAGACGAACTTCACTTCCTTGCGAGATAACTTTGACAATGGCAAGACAATCAAAGAAAACCCTTCCACAAATCTCCTATAATAACCCGCAAGTCCAAGAAAACTTCGAACCTCCATGATATTCTTTGGCCTTTCCTAATCAACAATGGCTTCTAGCTTCTTTGGATCCACAAAGATCCCTTCTCTTGACACTGCATGGCTAAGGAACCCAACTTCATAAAGCCAAAACTCACTTGGAGAACTTGGCAAGCAACTGCTTTGAAAAAATTACTTTCAAAACAAAACATACCTAAGAAAAAAGGAAGTGATACAAAAAGGAATACATCATTGTTACCTTGGCAATTGAACCATAAGTATAACAAGATTATTGATAAGTGCTTGTATTATAGTACCGCAAAGCGTTATTATCTTACATTGAGCATATCTTTTATCAGTTTTTATCACTAAATGGCGTGCATTTGTGTATTCTTGTGCATTGAAGGTTTGTGGAGCTAAATTGGAGAAGAAGAAGGAAATTAGGTCGTGTTCGCTGATGTTGGGAAGTTTTCGGACCAAGCACGGAACAAGGCACGAGCTTCGACTTGTGAGTGTGTGCCAACCTCCTTTGGAGGGGCACAAAGGCAGTCACATTCACAACAAGTCTAACTCGTGTGGCTTAGGAGAACTTCACCAAGAAGGAGACTTGAAGCAATCAGCACGATCTACCATTGATTGTGTGCCCAATTCAATGGCCTCGATGAAGAACGACGGATTCGGGAGCGTTTCGGGCGAGTACTGTAGCAAAACATTGTAGCAGGTTACTGTTCACTTTCGTCTGAAATTCAAAATTCCAGAGAATTCACACGGGCGTGTGGAATTAACACACGGCCGTGTGAATTAATTTTTCAGCATACAGAAACTTCACACGCCCGTGTGTTAATTCCACACAGCCGTGTGAAGCCCCCGATAAGTCAAATTTTAAAGCCGCGATTCAACATTATAAAAGGCGATTTTGGAGACCTTTTGGGGATCTTTTGACCTATCTTTCTCTTCAACTTGGGGAGTGCGGCTAGGGTTTCAGAAAGGATTTCGTGGAGGTTTAGCGCACATCATCGGCATCGTCACCGACGTTCGACGGCCGCACAAGACCACGACCACACCATACGCAAGGGGTTTTCATTGATGTCCTTATTTTGTGCTTTCTTTCATACATTGATGAACATGGCTCCATGAGGAGCTAAACCCCTTAAGGGTATTCGGACTTGTAAACTCTAGGGTTATTATGTTTCTTTGACATTGTTATTATGTTTTTCCATTATTGATGAATAAAATTGAGTTTCAATCTTAATTTCATCTTGCTAATGTTTTCTCTTAGATGTGACACTAGTATTGAGAACAATTTAGGTTGCCTTTTAGAGGTGTGACAACTCCTTAGGGTTAGACTACTTAAGATTGAAGAAGGTTGAGAGGGAGAGTTGTGAGGTAGCAATGTACCCCTTTCCCCTCCGACGTGGTTTCTCCCTACCTCCGTTTCCTTGATTTCATAGCGGTCGAAATAGAATGAAGTGCTAGGTAGATAAACTCCCCTGGGGCTTAGTTACGCAAGTAACAGAGTGAAGGGTTGAAGTGAATCCTATGCGCTGGGGCTTAATCTAGACTAGAGTTCTTCCACCTGGACCAAAGGGTTAGAACTACACGTAGGAACAGGTTTTACCACTAACAATCCCTAGAGCTCAAAGCAATCCCACGTAGTGTGAGGTTTAGGTAGATATACTCCCCTGGGACTTAGTCGTGCGAGCGACATAGTGAAGGGTGACGTGAATCCTAATACCGGGGCATAGTGTTGGGGTTAGTCACTATTGTCCTTAGGTTTGGGACCGTGAGTCTTCGGATATCCTCGACTCAATTAAACATCAATAGGAGAGTATAATAGCATAGTCCTGCACTAGAAGCATAGACCCTAGAGGTAGCTTGTCCGGATGCCCTACTTCATTCATTACTAGTCCTCTCTATTCTCTTTTACTTGCACTCTCTCATCTTCCATCTTTCTATTTAATTTCTTGTCTTTCATTCTACTTTATTCTATATTCACTCATTGATCCTACTATTGCTTTTCCGTACTCCGCATAGCTTAATTAGTGAAATCTCGTATTCTAATTCCCTATTCCCTGTGGATTTAACTACCCACTCACCAGGGTAAATTTATTACTTCGACTAACCCGTGCACTTGCGGGATACACGCAAGGGTCGTGTCAATTATCTTTAAATATCTTTTTATAAACTATATACTAAAGTTTGAATAGAAATATATAGAGAATGAAACCCAAAAAATAAAAGGAGAAAGAGAGAGAGAGAGAGAGAAGGAAAAAAGAAATGATAATGATGACAGATAGAATAGAAAGCACAATTTAGACAATAGGGAACTATTTTTTTTACCATTGCTGATGAACTATACTCTCTCTCTTTTCTGTCATCTTCTCTATCTTCATCCTCGTCATCTCTTCACTATACCATCATTATACATCCCCTCTCTATGCATTACACCAACCTTAAAAAACATATCAAAACAAAAATATGTGTGTGTATAAGAGAAGTATGATGAGAATAGGAGAGAAAATGTACTCAAGTGTGTGAAGAGCACAATAATTCAATTTTTTCAAATAATAAATAAAATAAATTTATCTATTAAGAGACAAAAATATAAAACAATAAAAGATCAAACATAATAACATATTTATATTATGCTCGCCTATAATATAATATATTTAATTGACTTATATTAATATATATCCATACGTTACATAAATTCTGTTGATGATATACTTTACTTATTAAAAATAAATAAATAGAACAAACCACTCAAAGCCAAATAGCACCGGTTGTTTTCAACATGGGAATAAGCTCGCCAAAGACATGAATAACAATAAGCCAATCCAAACTCTCAACCAATTTCCCCCAATGTATACCACTGGAAACAATGGTGCAACCAAAGTCTTATCATCTCCACTAAGAATCTTTCTGATGTTATGCATTAATGTTATCTTCGCTGCAAACCCTACACTAACTTCACACATCGTTAGATAAACTTTCAACCCTTCCAACAATCTATGAGCAACATAACTCATATAACAACCTCTTTTACCCACAATCACCACCATACTTCCCTCCATAATTTGTTTCATACCTTCCTCTTCCATTGCTACCATCAATAATTGCTCCATCACTATCTCTCTCTATTAAAGAGTCTCAAATGTAACATAGGTAGTTCTTCCCACCTTATTCAATATATAGTTTAATATTATATATGTTTATATGTCAAAAGAAAAGTATTTATATATCATTAGTATATACTGATATTACCAATGTGTTATTTGTATTTATTCCATTCACGAATAAAACTACTAAAATAAATAAAATAATAAGCTTAATTTTTTTTCATATATACAGACAATTAACAAATGAAAATTTTAATTTTTTTTTGTTTTAAAATGATAATATAAAATATACATAAATCTACAAAATATATATATTTATATCAATAATAACAAAAAAAATTCAAAAAAAAAATTGTATTCTTAAGATAATAATATAAAAATATAAAAGCAATTTTAACAACATTTCAAACTCTATTAAAGAGTCTGAAATGTAACATAAAACTATGACAAATATAGAAGATAATGAACTTAACCAAATTCTCAATGTAAGGCAATTAACAAATTAACTTACTCAAATTATTTTTTTAAAGATAATCATTTGTTGAAAAATAGAAAAGTTTAATGACATATCTCATAGGTTAATCAAACTGGATCCAAACCTTCCGTTTATAATATTATATAACTAAATTACATAAATATATTAATATAAAAATATGCACAAAAAAAATTTTACAACTTTAGCTTGAATATTTTTAAAAAGGACAAAATTCATGTGCAACAAATCTGATAAGATCTTTATAGTAATTGACATTAATTTTTCCCTTTTTACTGTACATATAGTAGCCTATCAACAATCGATAACTTATAAAATATTAACACAGACTTCTATTTTCTTTGACTAAAGCTATCATAAATAAATAATTTTGAGTACTTGTGCATAACTAATATGACAAATATAAATATAAATATAAATATATATATATATATATATATATATATATATATATATATATATATATATCGCATTAATACCTAAACCTTATTATCATTTCACCTAATCATTATTAAAAAAATCATATATATATATATATATAGAATTACTAACATATATATAATATACACATGCTACAGATGAAACACTAACAACAAGACAAGATATCAGAAATATGAGAACATTTCTTAATGCCCAAAAAAATGCCAAAAAGTAAAAGTCGTATTTGACCGTGACTACTAAATTCTCAGGATTTTGTTTTTTAAACCATAGGTTACTAGATAGAAAAGATAAAAGGACTTATGATAAATGTCAATTTGGAAATTCTAACTAAAAAAATATGAGACAAATTAATCAGAAGACATCAAAAAGGACATATTTGATACTGAAAATAGGCATGGATGTAACCAAACACTCTAATAGCATATCATAACAGATTTTTATAAAAGATTTGCCCTTGTGAAAACCTTTCATAGTCTTACAAGCTAGACAAATAACACCAACTCTGTTTTTTGTGACCCTACTACAAATCATGTCTTCTTTATCTTTCATCATCATGTGATTTTGACCTCATAAAAAATATATAGGTCATTATAATAATATTGTACTACTATCTCTCTCTTTTTTTATTTGCGTCACTGTCAAGAGATAGAAATCAAACAAAAAGAATCTAAACCTATGCCTTCATTTCTTACTAAATAATTAAGGCTCATTGAACATGGCCATCCACTGACACATTAAATTATTCAAGCTATATATATATATATATATATATATATATATATATATATATATATATATATATATATATATATATATATAATTAAAAAAATTGAAAAATGATTAACACCTTACACATAATAGATGGCTTAAGTATTAAAATCTACTAAATCATAATCAATCCCATGCTCATTTTGTCAAACTACATTTTATATTTTTAGTAGTTGTTACAATGTTTATCAATCTCCTCATGTAAATCATTTTCTTTTTTACTTCTTAATAATAAACAATGCCTGACATTCCCACAACTTTACACTGTTTCAATAGTTCACAATCCATGAGAGGTTGAGCTCTTTGGTTACTCACAAACATTGATGTATTCTCTATAAAGCTAAAACATATTCTCCCTGGTTATTTATGATGTACATTCAAATTTGTAGTGTTCCAACCTAAACAAAGAAAGATTGGAAAAGAAAATGAAGAAAGAAAAGGGAAGCAATATGTCTAAGTACAAAAGAATTTGTGTTTTTTGTGGTAGTAGTGAAAAAAAAAAAAAAGAGTTACCAAGATGTTGCCATTAATCTTGCTAAAGAACTGGTTTGGCTTTTTTCTATTTTATCATCACAATTTCTCCTTAAATTATTCTTTTCAACTTTCTTTCTTCTGTGTTCTTCTTCCGAAAACATAAGTGAATCATTTTACGCCTTTGAAATATATTACCAAATGTTTGTACTTTTTACGTGTTAAAAAACATTGATTTGGTGTATGGAGGAGGAAGTATTAGATTAATTGGTTTGATTTCTCAAGTTGTGTTTAATGGTGGAAGAAATGTTCTTGGGTATGATTACGTTTTTCCCATCATCATTTTTCCTCTAGAAATTAATTATTACACCTTTACTCGCTGACCGAAAATCTTTGAATGTTATTAACCAAATCTTTTTTCCATCCATTCAGTATCATTCCGAAGCCTCTGATGGCTAAAGATGTATGTAGAAAAAATTGGTTTTCCCCCATTTCTGATGTATACATTTTTGGATGCCTTATTGTGTGTGTGTGTGTGTATATATATATTAGCATAATCATCTTCATTTAATCGAAAATAACATTCTCAAGCCGTTTTATGCCTATCTTTCTTATGCCTTAAGGTTTGAATTGAAGTTTAAAAATATATTTATTTCTTATCTCTTAATTATATATATTTTGGACATTTTTTCTTTTTAAGCATCATGATCTTTTTTTATTATCATTCCATCATTCTATGTGAATATAATTTAAAAAATTTCCTAAGAAGCAAAATTCTTACGAAAATTTGAAAAATATGTATAAAATGAAAGTTTCTGCAAATAAATAAAACTATTGTCTATTCAATATATATTGTCTACAAAATTTAATTTCTAAAGAAAATAAGTAAACCGCAACTCCATCTTTTCCTAAAGAAATACTTGGTTATAAAAATCAGCCATTTTAATTTTTAATGCCACACTACCCCGAATAAAATCTGCGTAACCACCATCCATAACTTTTATATTATGTACAATCACAAGAAATTTTTATCTCAAATTTAAAATTCTCAATCATTCTACGCTAATATATATATATATATATATATATATATATATATATATATATATATATATATATATATATATATATATATATATATATAATTTCAATTCTTGTAGCATAGAAGATAAAAAGCAAGAGGAAAACTTAAGAGTTTATTTTATTATTATTATTATTTATCAAAGTATGTAAATGAAGTCATTTTCATCATTCAAGGGCCATTCATTTCACCGTAAGTGGGCGGAAGTCAGGAAGTGGGCGAAGTGCCACTTCTTGCGTTCATTTTGAAGAAAGTGCCACTTCCATGAAATGCCAAGTTTTTCACTTCCTGTGCTCATTTCGGTGTAAGTGAAGTCACTTCCGCAATGACTTCCCCAACATGTTCATTTCAACGAAAGTGAGGGAAGTGTATAAAAATAAAAATATTATAATAATTTAATAATTAAAACCACTAAAACTTTATATTTTTACAAAATCAAATATTTTTAAATTTAAATGAATTTTTATGTTTTATATTTTATTTTAATTTTTAAACCCACAAGTTTAAATAATTATATACGTTCATATATTTTGATGTTAAACATTACTAATTAAATTTTAATAATGTTCTCTCTTGTGTAAATATTTTAATTTCATTTACATTAATGTACATTTATTTCTTTTAAATAAACATGACTGACATATTTTAATTAATCATTGTTTCCCCAAACATGCCCATATCCTTCAAGAGTAGACAATGATCACAATCCCTTTCTCCTTGCAAGACTTCACCAACTTCTTTTGTTGCCACAAAGGATGCATTTCTACCTACGTATACCATATCACAAAAAATAATTTATAATGCTTAACCAAGTAATGAAATTCTCAAATATAAAAATAATGATAATGGAGAAAACAATCCTCAAACAACTTAACCACAGGTCAAGTACAAGTTTAAAGCATTAAATATAAGCATAACTATCCAAGAAGCTCAAAAGCAATCAGTTCTCCAGGGAGGTTAGGAAGTAACAAGATCTCCAAAATCCAGTGTAAACCAATTCCAACTAATGCTACTGATTTCTGAAGAAAAAAAATTCAGTAGCTTTTCAAATTTTCACATCTCATTGTTGAATAATATAGTACACCTTCCAAATCAAAGAAACTTCTTCAGTTAAATCAAACCTTATTTCAATTTCTAAGAGTGTGCAAGAAAAAAAAAACCAAATATCATAAACAACTATGGAATATCATAAAAGAATGATTTTCAAAAACCAGGAAAAAAAAGCTCTTCTGCCCATTAAAACAAATAAACCAAACATCGCGAAGTCATCAAAAACCCAAACCAAGAAAAAACTCCAAACCCCAATTCTCCACTTCCACCCAACCAAATTTTTGGCTGATTAACTAGATTTTCATTGGAAAAAAAAATCCCCTTTTGAGGTTATGAGATGAAAAACACAATTGAGAGAAGAGAAGAGAAGTTGGTAAGAGACCTTAGGGATCACGATGGAGAGAAATGAGAGGATGGTGGATTTGAGCTGGTACAGCCTTCTCCACCGGTGGCGAAGATTTCTAACCAACGAGCACGTGAGATTGCCTGGCAGAAGGAAAAGTGGAGAGATGCCCAATAACCCACTTCAATGAATTCAAGGGAGTTGTGGAAGTGGATGGAAGTGGGCTTTTATAAGGGGCTCACTTCCCCACTTCAATGAATAAAATTTTGAAGTGGATTTTAACTAAAACCCACTTCAGCCTGAAGTGGGGGAAGTGGTCACTTCCCCCACTTTAGAGGAAAAGAACATCAGAAGTGGGGGAAGTACATCAGTCCACTTCCCCCCTCTTCCTGCCACTTACGGCGAAATGAATGCCCCTCAATGAAAAATATAACATATTCTAATAATGTATTTCCCAAACTTTCACATTTTAAAAATATACTTTCTATACTGAAATTAATTTTAAAAAAAATTATATTACCAGTGGTTTTGTTTACAAAATTTATACTATCTTTATAAAATTTATACTATATTCAACCCACAATGTTAATACTCTTCTACAAAATTGTCTTACCAAGGGTTTTTTTTTTATTTTTTATTTATTTTAAGCATTTGGCTTTCATAGTAATAATGTTAACCATAGTTAATAAATACCACAATCATTCCATGTTCAATCCAAAATTTGAAATGATAATCAGTTCCCCGTGCATCTAGTCCTAACTTTCATTCCAACTACACCCACTTTCATTCCCTCACTTGTCATTTTGTTTAATTAAATTAAATATTCTTAAAATTTTATAAACCTAATCGAGGTTACAAAAAAAAAAAAAATTGCTTACTCAAATATGTTTCCGAAGATACTTCATTTCGCTTAACTAATTATTAAAAAACATAATTTAAACTGAAGTTATATTTATTAAATTACCAATAAATAAATTATATTTATTTTATAAACTTAAATTTGGTGAAATAAACATGATTAAACCGAAACCCCACACCCATATTCATCCACCATTACAGTTTCAAAAACAAAATTACATTATATTTTGATATAATATAATCATCACAATAGTCCCTATGTTATAGTCATAGTCAAAGTATCTTTTTTTGTCTCTCTATTATATTTTGTCCTAAAGAGTTTTCTTTATGGTTCATTTTGGAAAAAAATTAGCTATTCCTTTTAATGAAAATTATGTTTTCCATACAGGATATTGACATGACATTAAACAATATCAAAATAATATTTAAATACTACAAAAATTATTAAAAATTATTAAAAAATTATTAAAAAATTATTAAAAAATTATTAAAAATTCTAAAAAAAATAGTTAAAATATTATTAAAAAATTTCAAAGTATTTAACATAAAATAATAATTTAATAAATAACAATTTTAAAACAGTAACATATATATATATATATATATATATATATATATATATATATATATATATATATATTTATTTATTTATTTATTTATTTATTTATTTTATTGAATAATTACTCTAATTATACGGCTATGGGTTATATACCACAAAAGAATTTATATTTTAATCTATTTATCATAATTAAGCTTTGATGGATAGCTATGAAATTAATAAGACAAATCAGAATATAAATTATTTTGTGGTATATAAATCATTGTTCTATAATTAGAGAAATTATTCAGTAAAATGAATAAATATAAATATAAACCTATAAATTACTATCTTTAAATTATCATTTATTAAATTATTATTTTTTGTATAATATTTTCAAATTTTTAATAACACTAATATTTTTTTTTGCAATTTTTAATAATATTTTAATATTATTTAATGCTATATCAGTAATCTTAGGGTCTGTTTGTTTTGATGTAATTGAAAAGACAGTGGATTTTCAATTATAGGGTGCGTTTGGTTAGCTGTAATTGAAAAGACAGTGGATTTTCAATTACAGTGTAATTGTAAATCTTGTAATTGAAAATGCAGTGAAATAACAAATCCAGTGTTTGTTTAGATGTATCTGGAATGCAGGATTTTATAATTTTGTGTTTGGTTGAAAGGATTTGTAAATCTGGATTTGTAA
This sequence comes from Dioscorea alata, assembly GCA_020875875.1. Taxonomy (NCBI): domain Eukaryota; kingdom Viridiplantae; phylum Streptophyta; class Magnoliopsida; order Dioscoreales; family Dioscoreaceae; genus Dioscorea; species Dioscorea alata. Next base: position 7,132,811 of record CM037017.1, on the reverse strand, counting down.
AAACTGTGTTTGGTTTAATGTATTTGAGGTATATGCTCACCATGGTGAAATTACCCCTTAAATGTTTAACATCTCATTTTTTTTTATTATATATAATAAAAAATCGTAACATTAAGAAAATCATAATTATATTATTAAATTAATTTGTCAACATATTATTATAGTTTACAATAATATGGAATTTTAATTATTGTTGGAATTATTTCAATTAATTTTAACTATTAACATTGGTATGATTTGAGCACAAGTTCTGAGTGATGCATTTGCAACTCAATTAATTTTAACAAATTATAATTTTAACTAACAAAGCAAGCATAACAATTTATAATTTTGAAACAACATCACTATGAAATACAAAAATTTATTATATACAAACAAATACCTTAAGATAATAACATTTGAAACAACGAGTCATACAAGTCCAATAAATACATATAATTATCCATGTAAAGTCCATATAAAAACTCATACAAGTCCACACATACATATAAGTCTTCAAATACACATAAACTTGGAAAAGTACAAACATAAGTTCTACAAGTCCACAAAATCCAACATACACATAACAATTCATATGAGAAATTCCCACTAGAAAGAAGTCATCTCGAGGAGGAACAAGATTCATCCACTTTCATGTTGACCTAATTCTGCAAGTAAAACAAATTAGCACACCTTAGTTTCATGTTGAAGTAAATTTGCAATGAAAAATAAGAACATAATTTCTTACCATCTCCACAACTCAAGAATATCAACCAAATGATTCAAAGAATTCCTCCAACCAATCCTTGCGCATTTCTTCACCCATGCCAAAGAACATTCGAGCTCGTGCATCATCCATCATCAAATGCTCATATACCCTCCGAATTTGTCGTGTAGAGTAGCCAAATTCTTTCAGCTTCATACATTCTTCTGAAAGTTCTTTTGTAAAAGTAAGCGATTGGCTCGATCTAACCGATTCAAATGCTTTGTTTATGGTGGTTGCCAACTCACGAATTGGCTCATCGTCAGTGTTTGCTTTGCGCTTGCTTTTACCTTTCTTTCTCTGGGGACTAGTCGCTGATGTATGTTCAGAAGCGCCAACTTGAGGATTAACAAACGGGGAGGCATCATGTCCTTGTGCATCTCCGAATGATAAATCAACAAAATTGTCATCTGGAAAACTTGGTCCTGGTGGCGTCTCAAAGTCCATATTTGTGCCAATTTGGGTTCCATCACTTTGAATGGCATAATGACCACGTGCTTGATCATTGCCACATATAATCTCCAATAAGTCATAATCCTCTATTGGCTTATTTAGATATGGTTCATCTTGTACATGGACCTGCACAATACAATTTCTAAACATTGCAATTTATTACCAAAAAACAACAACTCAGCTATGAAAATAAATACCTGAATGTAGTCTCTGTACTCAGCCTCGCCCATGATAATAACTTTAAGGTTGTTGTCCCAACCCACACCACTCATGTCTTTCAACTTTTTGATCCTTGCCCATCGTTTCCTTATTGTCCTCAGATGATTCCCCACATTGCCCTCTGTGACCATCACCCCAAACATATCCTTCATTGCTCGAATTGCACCTTGGATTGCTTGTGGTTTAAAGCCTTTGTCTACCTTTAGCCCTTGTTCAACTTGGCTGGCCATGAATCGTATGAAATAGCGACTCTCAGCCGGTGTCCATCTCTTGGTCCCTGATGGCCTTGATGTGGATTTCTTAATTGATGAGGCGTGGCTGCATTCAGACGCATTATGTCCCTCCATTCTACTTGTTCATGTAAGTCAAACGTTAGTATACAATAACATAGAAAAATAAAAATAACAAATACATATAAGTGAAACAGTATCATAGAATAACATTATCACATCAAAGTAACAAAATGAAAGAAACAAATAAAACATACAAGAGTTTTCATACTTTGACATATCAAAATGAAAGAAACAAACACATTTAAGTCAATCGTTATCATACAATAACAAAACAAAGAGCAATTTTAAAACAATACTACATTAGTTCATAGACTTAGACTTGTAAAGTATCTACTTATTCGCCCACATTTCAGCTGCAATTTGATCACGACGAGCAGCCCACTCTTGTGCTTCTTCTCTTTGCTTCCTAGCAGTTCCTTGTGAAGTTTGTTGTGGTATCCAATCTTCCTCCGTTGGAATGAATTCATCCTCACCACCACTAATAATGTAATTGTGTAGAACACAACATGCCAACACGAGCTCCACCTGTGTCTTGAATGGGAAAAAAGGCCTAGAAGATAAAATTTTGAATCGCCCTTTTAAAGAACCAAAGGCACGCTCAACAGTAGTACGAGCAGATGAATGTCGCAAGTTAAAAAGCTCTTTGGCATTTTGAGGAGTCCTCGAGCCAAAGTCTCTCAAGTGGTACCTAACCCCTCTATAGGGGGGTATGAAACCTGGACGCGTAGCATACCCCACATCAACGAGATAATACTTTCCTAATAATAAAAAATAAAATCATAAGACAATGATTAATGTTTAGGGTTTAATGTATTCTGTGGCATTATTTATTTAAAAAAGATGACTCTTTGTACCTTCGGGGACCTTCAGTCCATTAGGTCGTTCGAGAGCATTGCGAAGCACTAAAGCATCGTGTGCTGAACCTTCCCAACCAGCTAGCACATAAGTGAAACGTAAGTCAAAATCTACAGCTGTAAGGACATTTTGGGTTGGGTAAGGTTTTCTTCCTCGAAATGCTGCAACTTCAGATGCCGGGAGCGAAGCATGAATATGTGCTCCATCCAAGGCCCCGATGCAGTCCTAAGATTCAGTGCCATTACGTTAGAATTAACCTTAACCAAAAATATATATGTGATAGCTACTATAAGGATACCTTAAAGTATGGGTATAATGTCCTCCTTGCTACTATGTATGGATGTGTTTGCGTACTTGGTGGTCGTATGTAATCATGCTGTAGTTCACCGATTGCAAATAAGACATGGTGGAAGTATCTACTAACCGTCTCGCTTGATCTTAAAAAATTGTGGGCAATAATACGATTGCGCTGATTATGTCCAATAGTGTGTAGAAACATAAGTAATTGCTCCTCCACAGTCATGTGTAATGTATCACGCACGTGACCTTTTGCACGTAATATCGTGCAAAGGTTAAAAAATCTAAACTTGTCCATGCGAACCATGTTTATACTAGTGGCATCATTCCCATTTACCAACCTAGACAAATAGGTTTCCCTTATATGTAGTCTTTCACGGGACGGTTCTCTACTGATTTGACGTCTTTTGTTGCGCACATGTAACATCATAGCATATGCCACGGCTAAAACCGTTATTTGTAATAAGTACAATTCATCAACACCATTGCGATGATCCATCTAAAATAATAGTTAAAAGTCAATTACTAGTATAGATCCTTGGTTTAATCAACACTATCGCAATTACTTTTTGCAAAAAAATAAATATTATAAGTACTAGCATAGGTCTTTATTTTTAATCAAATATTTGCCATTAACATGTGCCATAATTGTTCTTACAAACAAATACCGTAATTGTGACTCTTTGCAGTTCATCCCATCTTGAAAACCCACTCCTAATTCTTATTTTTAATTAAATATTTGCATGCTTGGTTTAATCACTAGTATATATCATTTCTTTTCCTATCATTTCCCATAAATCAACCTTATCATAATGATCATAACACTATTAGTTATGAACATAAGACTTTCTGCAACAAAGGGTCAACATACATACACCACACAAACCATCATGAAACAAGGAATATCAATAACAAAATAAACAACAAAAATAATCCATGGATAACATTCACCAATGGTTTTTCATTTGACAACCCACTTGATAGATATTCTCCAACATTTCATGGAAAGTCAAATAGACATATAAGATTGTTGGTAGGTTAGGTTTTAATTAAAAGAGTATGCCAACTTGTGTAAATTTTTTTCACTCCTTTTACGTTTTAGACAGGGAATGTTAGAAATTATATATATATATATATATATATATATATATATATATATATATATATATATATATATATATATATATATATATATATATATATATAATAGTAAACTAATCCTTGTGTGGAAGAGATAATCAATTGCAATAATACACATTGTTAATCTTCAATGTTGAAATTTGTCCGTTTTGTTGCTGAGCAATGTGGCCATTGATTTCTTGATACTCTGCATTAAAATTTTGGTTTTGGGATTCATAGTTTGCAGGTTGATTCATGTAAACTTAGAATGAACAAAATGCAAGTTTCTTTCCTCGTTTCTAGTTATCTATGGGTTGTTATAGTTGTTTAGTATATGATGACATCAAACATCTCTGGAACTACTAGTTCATACTGTATTTTGTTTCTATTATCTAGTTGAAAGTTATTACAGGATTGTTACTCATCTACATTCTAATTATTGTATCCAATATCAATAACAAAATATAGAACAAAAATAACAAAATAAACAGCAAAGGGTCAACACACATCATTTTCCAGGCTAACAATAAATATCAATAACAAAATAAATAACAAAAATAATCTAAGTTGTGATAATCTCAACCCTTAAACCAACTAGATTTTAATAGGAGTAATGGATAAAAAAACAGATTAACAAGCTAGATCTAACTAGCCTAGCCAACAAAAGTTCTTCAATTTACCAAGAATGCTACCACTCTCTCCAAAATAAAAGCTTGCTGGTTGCCAAGTCCAGATACCTGCAAGAAAGAGAGAGAAAAAATGACAATTAAAAGGCATCACTGGTGGTATTCAAAATCAAACACAAACTTGGCACCAATGATAGATTGCTCTTTGACCATATGCCAATTAAAAAAAAATTAACAAAAAAAAGTCAGCAAATCAAACATCCACCAAAGCTGAGGTGAAATTGACATTTGTGAGAAAATCACCAAAGCAAAGATGAAGCAGGTCGTGGCTCAAGGAAGCAAGGGCTGTACTGCACGACGGCGATGGGGCGAAGAAGAGTAACAGCTTCACTGCACGACTGCGATGGGGCGGAGAAGAGCACAACGGCGATGGGGCGAAGAAGAGTAACAGCTTCACTGCACGACTGCAATAGGGCGGAGAAGAGCAACGGTTCACATCCAGATCTAGTATTTCTTCAAGAATGATGCTGGATGGGTTTCTCACTCTCTTGAGCTTTTCAATTACCTGTATTTGGTATTACGATGGTTTTCAGGGTAATACAAAACACAGCTGGATGTGGGTTTAGGGTTATTTGGAATTACACTTGGATTTGCCAATACCCCAAAACAAACATCAGTTTTAAAAAAGTAAAGTATTTGCAATTACCTGTAATTTCAAATACCCCTAAACAAACAGACCCATAGTGTAATTGTAAATCCTGTATTTGAAAATGCAGTGAAGTAACAAATCCAGTGTTTGGTGAGATGTATCTGGAATGCAAGATTTTTGAATTTTGTGTTTGGTTGGAAGGATTTGTAAATTTGGATTTGTAAAAAATGTGTTTGGTTTGATGTATTTGAGGTATATGCTCACCATGGTGAGATTACCCCTCACATGTTTAACATCTCGTTTTTTTTATTATATATATAAAATAAAAAATCGTAACATTAAGAAAATCATAATTTTATTATTAAATTAATTTGTGAACATATTATTATAGTTTACAATAATATGGAATTTTAATTATTATTTTTGGAATTATTTCAATTAATTTTAACTATTAACACAAACCTTAGAACCAATTATTATTAATCATAAAAACGTAAGTACAAAATTTTTCATATATATTTTCTAGACATTTGCATGGATATTTAATATATTCCAATTGTTATTCTCTTTTAAGCACAAAATTCTAAATATATGTTTACAATAATATGCAACTCATTCTCTTTTAAGTAAACTAGAAACCAAAGCAAGCATGCCAATCTATAATTTTTGAAACAACATTATGAAATACAAAAATTTATTATATACAAACAAGTACCTTAACATAATAGCATATGAAAGCAAATAAAAAACACATTAATTTGAAACAACAACTCATATAAGTCCAATAAATACATAATTATCCATGTAAACTACATATTAAAAATCTTACAAACATACATATAAGTCTTCAAATACACATAAACGTCACAAAATACAAACATAGGTTCTACAAGTCCTCAAAGTCAAACGTACACATAACAATTCATATGAGAAATTCCCACTAGAAGAACGTCATCTCGAGGAGGAAGAAGATTCATCCATTGTGATCATGTTGACCTAATTCTGCAAGTACAACAAATTAGCACACATTAGTTTCATGTTGAAGTAAATTTGCAATGAAAACAATAAAACCATAATTTCTTACCATCTCCACAACTCAAGAATATCAACCAAATGATTCAAAAAATTCTTCCAACCAATCCTTGCGCATTTCTTCAGCCATGCCAAAGAACATTCGAGCTCGTGCATCATCCATCATCAAATGCTCATATACCCTCCGAATTTGTCGTGTAGAGTAGCCAAATTCTTTCAGCTTCATACATTCTTCTGAAAGTTCTTTTGTAAAACTAAGCGATTGGCTCGATCTAACTGATTCAAATGCTTTGTTTATAGTGGTCGCCAACTCGCGAATTGGCTCATCTTCAGTGTTTGCTTTGCGCTTGCTTTTACCTTTCTTTCTCTGAGGACTAGTCGTTGATGTATGTTCAGAAGCACCAGCTTGAGTATTACCAAACAGGGAGGCATCATGTGCGTCTGCATCCCCGGTTAACAAATCAACAAAATTGTCATCCGGGGATCTTGGTCCTGGTGTCGTCTCGAAGTCCATATTTGTGCCAATTTGGGTTCCATCATTTTGAATGGCATAATGACCACGTGCTTGATCATTGCCACATATCATCTCCAATAGGTCGTAATCCTCTATTGGCTTATTCATATATGGTTCATCCTGTACATGGACCTGCACAATACAATTTCAAAGTATTAAAACTTATTACCAAAAAAACTATTTCAGCTACGAAAAGAAATACCTGAATGTAGTCTCTGTATTCAGCCTCACCCATGATAATGACTTTAATGTTGTTGTCCTAACCCATACCACTCATGTCTTTCAATTTTTTAATCCTTGCCCACCGCTTCTGTATTGTCCTCAAATGATTTCCCACATTGCTCTCTGTGACTAGCACACCAAACATGTCCTTTATAGCTCGAATTGCACCTTGAATTGCTTGTGGTTTGAAGCCTTTGTCTACCTTTAGCCCTTGTTCAACTTGGTTGGCCATGAATCATATGAAATATCGACTCTCAGCTGGTGTCCATCTCTTGGTCCCTGATGGCCTTGATGTGGATTTCTTAAATGACGAGGCTTGGCTGCATTCAGATTCATTGCGTCCCTCCATTCTACTTGTTCATGCAAGTTAAATGTTATCATACAATAACATAATAAAATAAAAATAACGGATACATATAAGTCAAAAGTTATAATACAATAACATATCAAGATTAAAGTAACGAACATGTAATACAATAACATATCAAGATTAAAGTAAGGAACATGTTTAAGTCAAGCATTCTTATATAATAACAGAACAAATTGCATTTTCAAGACAACACTACATTAGTTCATCGAAAGTATCTACGTGTTCACCCACATATCAGCTGCAATTTCATCACGACAAGCAGCCCACTCCTGTGCTTCTTCTCTTTGCTCCCTAGCAGTTCCTTGTGTGTTCCGTTGTGGTATCCAATCTTCTTCAAATGGAATGAATTCATCTTCACCACCACTAATGATGTAATTGTGTAAAATGCAACATGCCAACACAAGCTCTGCTTGTGTCTTAAATGGGAAAAAAGGTCTAGAAGATAAAATTTTGAATCACCCTTTTAAAGAACCAAAGGCACGCTCAACAGAGGTACGAGCAGATGAATGTCGCAAGTTAAAAAGCTCTTTAGCATTTTGAGTAGTCCTTGAGCCAAAGTCCTTCAAGTGATACCTAACCCCTCTATAGGGGGTTATAAAACCCGGACGAGTAGCATATCCCGCATCGACGAGATAATATTTTCCTAATAAAAAAAATGACGAGAACAAGATTAATATTTAGGGATAGATTTTTTTAATTTAAAAAAAGATGACTCTATGTACCTTCGGGGACCCTTAGTCCGTTAGGTCATTCGAGAGCATCACGAAGTACTAAAGCATCGTGTACTGAACCTTCCCAACCAACTAGAACATAAGTGAAACGCAAGTCAAAATCTACAGCTGCAAGGACATTTTGGGTTGGGTATGATTTTCTTCCTCGAAATGCTGCAACTTCAGATGCGGGGACAGAAGCATGAATGTGTGTTCCATCCAAGGCCCTGATGCAGTCCTAACATCAAGTGCATTATATTAGAATTAGCCTTAAAAAATTTATATGCGACATCTAATATAAGGATACCTTAAAGTAAGGGTATAATGTCCTCCTCGCTACTATGTATGGATGTGTTTGCATACTTGGTGGCCGTATGTAGTCATGTTGTAATTCACCGATTGTAAATAAGACATGGTGGAAGTATCTACTAACCGTCTCACTTGACCTCAAAAAATTGTGGGCAATAACACGATTGCGATGGTTATGACCAATAGTATGCAGGAACATAAGCAATTGCTCTTCCACAGTCATGTGTAAGGTATCATGCACGTAGTATTGTGCAAAGATTAAAAAATCTAAATCTGTCCGTGCGAACCATGTTTATACTCATGGCATCATTCCCATTTACCAACCTAGACAAATATGTTTCCCTTATTTGCAGTCTATCACGGGACGGTTCTCTACATATTCGACGTCTTTTGTTACGCACATGTACCATCACGGCGTAGGCCACGGCCAAAACCGTTATTTGTAATAGGTACAATTCATCATTTCCATTGTGATCATCCATCTAAATTAATAGATAGTAGTCCATAGTTAATGTTCAAAAAAGGATATGTAGCAAGAAATATGTATCTAGTTAGAACATCAATTTTATTATGTATGTGTGTGTGTGCGCGCGCGTCCATATATGTCCATATATGTTCAAGCAAATAGAGATTAATTATTTGTTGAAGACAAATTAAACTATATAAACATATATAACATCCAGAAAATCTAAAATAAAATAGAAGGATCAATGCATAAGTTCATAGGATTCCTTTCACTAGAGAGGTTCATTAACACAATACACATATGTCTTCTCTGCATAATGACCACTAATGTAAAGGAATTGCTTTTACTTATTCTAAAAAATTAAAGTTCATTAATCATGTTGATATTTATCAATAATGCATGCAAGATCATGTACTAATTCTTGTCTGTATTAATAATTCTTCAACAATAAAAAATTAGGGATCTATTTTAATATAATAAATAGACACTAATAATAATAATTTCAATAAATTGAATTAACTTCTCACAAACTCAAATCTCTCACCACTTTTCACTTTCCTTAACTCTGTTTGAAGAAATATACAAAACAAAATTATAGAAGATGTGTTTATTATAAGTTTGCATGAAGATGAACATAGATATTACATATAAATGAAACTAAAAGAAAAAAATAACTTATTTCTTCAAAGCTTTATTCACATCCATTTAATTAATATGATATCAAAGCTTAGCAAAAGGTCAAGACGGTCCAAACGAGAGAGACTATGAGGCTCACTTGATGAAGTAGCCATTCACTCTCTCTTTGCCACCAAAAAAATGATATCAGTTTCAAGTGAAAGAGATGAAGTATATATATAGACAAGATAAGGATAATATATATATATATACACACATGTGTCTATGTGTCCTTTGTTTATCCTCTCAAGATTGAAGATGACAACTTCTCTTTGGATGCACGTTGCATGCATGCATTGATTGGATGAATGATAAATTATGGCATAACAAAACATTGTTATTGAATATCATTAATTCATTAATCCAACAAAACAAAGATATTCAGAAATTGGATTTCAGACAGAACAAATTAAAATTATTTGGATTTGAAAAGACAAAAACTAATAAGACATCTCTGAAAAGAAAAGATTTCCATTTCAGAGATGTCTTATTCAAGAATAAAGTTCTTATTCTAAAAAATACTTATTTCCAACCCAAGCATTCATTAATTCATTCACATCTCCAGCCAGAAAATTACTTTAATTTGACTATAAGCTAATCAAGGTACAATGGTATTACTAATAGAATTTGGATTAAAGCCTCAAAATTTGGGGTAAAATGATCGTTAACCCGGAATAAACTAAACCTAGAGTGAATAATTTGTTAAAATTCCTCCTACTCTGGCTACTTTCTATCAAAAATTAATTTTTTTTTTGCAAAAATAAAATGGGTTGCCCTAAAAAAATTTGGAACTTTTATCTTTTTTTTTCCATACAAATTTATCATCAAAGCATGAGAAACAGTAGAACAACAACAATGCAAATTGAAAAAACAAACCATTGCTATAAGATGACAAGCAGTAAAATTTATCTAATTTTTTGAAAACTATAAAAAGTTAAATAGAAGATGAAAGAGGATCTCAAAACAAATGAACAACAAATTCACAGATGAAAAGAAAACTAGATCTACTTTGATCTACTTTGTAAAAGGATTACTGACTTAGAGCATCAGCCAAAGTGAAGGAATCAACGAGAACAAGTAGGGTTAGCAATGAAGGAGATCAATGCCGGTACATCACCGCCGGAGACATTGATTGGTGACGAGATTGAGGAAGTGGAGCGGACCAGGCATTGAAGGGGAAGAGCAAACAAGGGAATGAGCATTATCAGACAAGGGATCGTGGGAATGAATTGAAAAACCAAATCGGGAGTAGCTATTCAGCTTCATACATTCTTATTTTTGCTGCTGTTGTTGCTGCGGTGCCGGCGACGGGAGAAGAGAAGAGCAGCTCAATCCGGCTACGCAAGAAAGAAGCACGATGAGATGGGTTGATGAAGACCAAGGTTGCTGCTGTTGCTGCCGCGGTTTCGGCGAGAGGAATTGCTGCTGCGGTTCTGAAGACCAAGCTGATGAAAAAGATGGTTTCTCAAAAGGGAGGTGACCAAACAAAGGCTGAAAATTTCCAGCTTTTTAGAAGATGCTTTTCAATTACAATGGAATTGTTGCAAATACAACTGACAATGGATTTGGGTTTATTTGCAATTACATATGGATTTGCACTTACATCAAAACAAACATCTGTTTTTAAAAAGTGATGTATTTCTAATTACATGGATTTGCAACTACATCAAAACAAATAGACCCTTAAGGAAAAACCCTGGCCGGTAGAGGGAGGGACGAATTTTCTTAAAATAAATAATAGAGGATTTTTTGCGAATAAAAAGTATTAGAGGATGAAAGAACCATTTCGCTAGAACAGAGGGACCAAACTGAATATTATATCTCATACTTTCCATGTTCATTCGTCTCTCTCTCTCTTGCTGGCTTTCTCGCACGTCTCAGATCGAAACTCCACAAATCTAGATCCCGATCCCGATCTCGATCCCTTCCGATCTCGCATGGCGTGCATCAAGAGCGCCGCGCGGTCGGCGCTGGTTGCCTTCGCACCCAATGCCCCATTTCTCGCCGCTGGCACCATGGCAGGTGCCGTTGATCTCTCCTTCAGCTCCTCCTCCAACCTCGAGATCTTCAAGCTCGACTTCCAATCCGATGCGCACGAACTCCCTGTCGTCGGTTCTTGTCCAAGTGCCGAGCGCTTCAATCGCCTCTCTTGGAGCAAGGTTGGATCTGCTTCTGAGGAGTACGCGATGGGTCTTGTCGCCGGAGGGCTCGGGGACGGCACTGTCAACTTGTGGAACCCCGCGAAGCTCATCAGGTATCTGAAAAGTTATTCCTTTTGATTCAATTTATCAGGGTTTGTTCGGAATTTGATATAGCGTTCAAGATCCCACACTTCAAAATCCTTGCGATGATGTTTGTTGTCATTTGACATGCAGTGGGGATGGTGAGGATGAAGCTTTGGTTATGAAGCTTGAGAAGCATACGGGGCCGGTAATTGGAACTGTTTATTGGTGTCTTTGATCTTCAGAATGAATTTATTTTGTTTAATAGTTTTATTAGTTGATTCTTGTTGGTAGGTTCGTGGCTTGGAGTTCAACCCTAATCTCTCAAATCTACTTGCATCTGGTGCTGATGAAGGGGAAGTCTGTGTATGGGATTTAACCAAACCATTAGACCCCCAAAGGCTTGCCCCACTCAAGGTACTTCCTGTGGGCTGATCGACTTTTCTAATGTTTCGATGCAATTATTTTATGATGCTTGCTGGATATAACTTTTTCTTGGACCTGTAATGACTTGACTGCTAGCTGCTATTATAACTAATCCTCCTGTCCATTATGTTACTATCACAAATCTAGTTTATTCGTTTCAGCAATTTCCAAAAACCTGTGAGCTAGCCAAACTAGCAATCCTTGCACTCTTGAATTTCTTTGAAAATACAAATGAGTTTTCTCTCTTCTTACACTTGATGAATTACTTGCTAGGGCATCAGTTGACTGATGTAAAATTTTGAGCATTTTAAGTATGTCAGTGGGACTTATACAATTTTTATCTTATATCCTGACAAATATGCTGTTCTATTTTGTGAATGATTGGCAGCATTGCGGTTCTCTGTTGGGTATTATCTCTCTCTCCCTCTTTCTACATGTGTGTTCTTGCGCGCATGTGTTCGTGCGTGTGTGCTTGTGTGTGTGTGTGTTGTTTAACAATTTTCTCGAAGGACAAGTTTCAAACTGAGAAAATCACACTTAATTCTTATACCAGGAACCCAAAATCTTGTTAGTCCCCCAATTTAAAAGAAATAGAAAAATTAATGCAGCTTTAACACTTCAATTAGATAATTTAGATTGATTTATTTGAGTTAGGTCAGAGGCTAATAATAATCCACTGTTGTGGCGACATCTTAGTTGCAGTTTCAATATACTAGCATTTAATTTATTGATGGGTCACATCCTCATGTGTCACTTGGTGCAGCATGCCATGTCAATTTGACATATGCATGGAAGACACAGGTTTTTTCTTTTGATCATGTTAGCACTGCTGGTGATATGGTTCTCTGTGTCAAACAATTTATATTTTCTGCATCAATAATTAGTTTTTCAGAAATAGGGATGCCCAGATTTTTTCCTTGAGTAAGTTGGACAAAATTAAGATGAGATTAAGAGAATAATTGATCCCAAGAAACCCAGCATTTGAACTTAGTCAGACATTTTATGCCATTTTGCAAGTGTTATTATCAAGTTTGTTGAAAATTTTCTTTCAGGCGCGTCATCTGTCATATGATTTGATCATGCTTGTTTATCCATGAGATTATTATATAGTATGGATTTATTATGTATCAAGAAACTTGGCTTATGAAGAATTTTGATTAGATGAAGACAAAGAATTGCGTTCCCCTTTAACTTAGACTGTGCAAGTATGGATGCAACAACATAAGATAGTGATATTTACCAAATAGGAGCTCTGGGGAAGCTGGCATGACTTATTATTTGTGCGTGTGTGTGAAGAATAAAGTTCTCTTGTGAGCATCAAAATATTGTTGAGAACATTTTGTTTTTTTTTTCTTATGCGTGTATTTGTGTGTGAAGAAGAATAAGATAATACAAATATGCTTGGCAAAATTTCAACGCCTCTGTGTCATGCGTATGAGTGTCTAGCTCTCTTTGTTTGCACGTGGGAAAGGTTGAGGTGTGTGTGTGTTCCTTGGTTGAAGTATTAAGCCTTTTAGATGTTAAATTTGTTCAATGGATAATGTTAGTTTGTTAAACTAGGTTTCAAAACATGAATAATTATCAAGGGCATATTTGGGTGGTGGTTTGGGTAGTGGGGCTAAGGTTGTAAGTAGGAAATCATATTTTTAAGGGAACAACTTTTATATAGAATCGAGCAAACTTTTGCTTTATTAATACTAATCAAATAAATATTTCAAGAATAAAAAATTACTTTTTAATTACTTATGGGTGTTTATCAATGTTAATATTTTTTTTGAAATTGATCACGAAATACATTGATTTACACGATTAAATTTTGTAAAATGAGGTTGGTGGTGTAACCTTGGGGGTGTTTGGTTGGACCCTTGGGGTGACCCGGCAAACCCGACAACCAAACATAGCCCAGAGTTTCTCGAGCTTACATTGTTTGACTATTTCTTTACTAGTCTCATCATTCTAGTTGAAGAAGATACCATAGGGAACAATTTTAGAAATTATGAATACCATTTCTTTTCAACAATGATTTGCTTGCCTATTATTTATCCATCAGCTTGTTTACTATAAAACTTTATTCATTTTGCTAAACAGCTTCCATTTGTATCACAGGTGGAATTTTAGTATCATATTAAAGTTTTAGTTGTTGGAACTGTAACCATGCAATTAGTTTTTGTTGGTATTCATGGTTATGTTGGTACTCATGTTTATTACAAATGTGCTGTAATGTGGACTGACATTCTGAAAATATTCTTGAGGCTTGTCTTGACCTTGCAAATCTTTGTAGGGTGTTGGCTCTGGTGCTCAGACAGAAATTTCTTTTGTATCATGGAATCCAAAGGTTCAATCCGTATTAGCATCCACTTCTTACAACGGAATAACAGGTGCCAAGTGGTCTTGCTTTCATGCTTTCTCTTACCTTCTATTTTATATTTTTATCTCTTTGCAATTTTCATTAAGACTGAACTAAAGTTATTTTTTGGTTCTCTTTCAGTTGTTTGGGATTTAAGAAGACAAGGGAAGCCGGTGACAAGGCAAGTCTCTCTCTCTCTCTCTCTCTTGCATAAGCAGGATGTGTTGTCACTATGTCCATCACTCATTATGGGCATGTAATTTCTACCACTAATTTTGACATTTCCACACTCTGCTTTGTCAACAGTGTATCAGATTCAAACCGGAGGAGATGCTCTGTGTTGCAATGGAATCCGGATGCTTCTACCCAACTTATTGTTTCATCTGATGACGATCATTCACCTTCTTTGAGAGTAATATTTTCTCAATGAATCCCTGTCTTGCAGCATTTTTTAGTGTTTTATTTAGGGTCCTAGATCCTGCAGCATTACCAATTCAATAGTTTGATTCTATTATTCTCCACAGGTTTGGGATGTGCGGAAAACAATTTCACCTGTGAGAGAATTTTCTGGGCATACCAAAGGTAAGTTTTCAACAACAGGACTTGTGGCAGGTGGATGCCACTCTCTTGATTATATTTATTTTCTTCCTTGAGATTTGCAGTCTGTGTAAGTGAAAAATAATAAATTTAGAAGAATGGTTCTAAACCTAAAATACATCAGACTAAACCTTTCTTAAGACCTAAAAAGTAGTCTTGTCTAGATATTATTCCCATGGTTCTCAAATGTGTCCTTTTATAGTGTGTTTGGATTGAGGGTTCAAAAGGGAAAGTAAAGCAAAGGGAGGGTTAAGGAGGATCTAGGTAAACCCTTCCCTTGTTTGGAAAAAAATTTTAATTTAATGAATGGAAATGAAGGGTTAACACTGACCCTCCAAAACCATTTGAAAACTCACTTTCTTGGCTTCCCTATTTGAGGTACTGGTGAGAGAAAGAACATCCAAAACATTTTATAACTTTTAAAAAACTATAATACCCTCAAATTTTTTTAATTAATTATAGAATTTTACTTCATAATAAGGGTATAATTGATAAATCATATTATCATGCATGCTTACTTTTCTTAACTTCTCTAGTCAAACAAAAATTTTCAGATAACCCTCCGTTTACTTTCCCTCACTTAAATTTAATTATCCAAACTAGAGTTCAACCGTTACTTTCTTTCCCCTACTTTCCTTCTACTTTTGGATCCAAACACTATATTATGTTTGGACAATTCTGCTGTAACTTCATTTATTTACCCTTTTTCCAACCAATTTTCAATTTTTTTCAACTGCTATATAATTTGTAATAATGAAAAATCAAAAGTTATTAAAATTAAAATTTTGACCTACCTGGTCAAAACATTATTATTTTTCTCAATCAGAACAAAGTCATGAAACCATAAATAATTATTTTTGTTGTGTTTGCTCAAGATTAGCAATGTTTGTGGTTTAAAACTAAGGGCGCCTATAATGAATTGCTATCAGTTGAATCTTTTTTGTGGAAAATGTGTCAATTACAGAAGTTAATACAATTTTTAAGTTGAAATCATAAAGCTGTCAAGGTGGCGGCCAATGAATGGATGTGGATGCCGTTGTTCTTGATTTGAACATTAACAACTGACATACAAAGAAATTTGAACTTATTTTCTAATAGTGCTCATACGGTTTGTACAATCAGGTGTCATTGCTATGTCATGGTGCCCATATGACAGTTCTTACTTGCTCACTTGTGCCAAAGATAATCGAACTATATGCTGGGATACGACTAGCGGTGAGGTAATATAATGTATTTACTTAATTTGAGGTGTTCTTGTGACAGACTGTGAAGTATCTTTCAGTCCAACATATTTCTAATTTGTCTTCAAATCCTCCTTGTAGTGTTTGGCACTAGATTTTCGCCCAAAAAAGAGTTTTTGGAACTTGATTTTTACTGGTGCTACTTTCATTTCATGCAGATTGTGTATGAGCTACCAGCCAGCACCAATTGGAATTTTGATGTTCACTGGTATCCAAAAGTTCCTGGGGTCATATCGGCATCTTCATTTGATGTAAAAATTGGCATCTATAATATTGAGGTAAAGCTTCTCATATCACCTACTAGGTCACAATAAGTTCCATTTAGACTTACTCTACAGTTCTTTTTCAAGAGATTCATAATAACGGGGGAGAGGTCAGGCTTACGTGAAAGTTCATTGATATTTATATTTTACAGGACAAGAGACCTACTTCCCTTTTTGTAAAACTTTAATGGCAGAGGCTGGAAATGGTGTTGTTTTATTTTGGAATTTAGCGCCATTCTTTCTTGTGACTAACATGCACCCTAAGAATATGAAAAATCTAGATATGTGTGAGAGGCCTGATTATTTATTTATTTATTTGCGTTTAAACTTTAAAATACATTTAGAGCGAGAATATTTCTTTGGTATTTCTTATGAGTAGCTTTTGGTGCATTATTCAATTCAAGGTCACATTGAGCAGTGCCATGTGCATTAGAGTAGAATCATTCCTACATTTGAGTTGAATTCCTTGAGGATTTCTTTACAAATTGTTTATGCCTTAATATTTTCATGCTAAACAAAAGAGAGACTATGAAATTACTAGTATAAATGATAAAAATGACTTGTTGCCCATATATCCCCGGTAAAAATCACATTTGCTTATATGCCACCACTGAACCCTTCTATTAGCTTATACGCCCTATGGTTAAAATTCAACTTAAGAATCGTATAAAAATACATATTTACCCTTCACCCTCATCTTCTAATTCCCTCTGTCATAGTGGATCAAGAGAAGGAAGAAATTGAGGTTTGGTTTTTTATAAAAAAAATTTAGCTGGCTTTTGGTCAAAGTATTATATATGCAAATAACAATTTTTAGGCTAAGAATATTTATACTTCAAAAATAATTCAAACTTTTTTCACAATTTTAAAACTAACTTGTAATTGTTGTGGTTATTGGCTGAACTGGTATTTATTGGGTTATAAATTTGGGATATTAACATTTGGTTTACAGAGTAAAATATAGAAATATCCGCATTTTATCTAGTTAAGAATGAATCATGATTCTTCAGAAATCTTCCTTTAGGGTGCAGTTCCTTGATATCCCAGAGTATGTCCCCTGATGGCCAATTCTTGGGCATAGTTAATTAGGTCACATGTTGATCTAATATAATTCTTCAAGGAAAAAAGTTGACAAATTATAGGCTGATGGGGTTTGGAAAATGTTACAACGCAATGTAGACTTCAAAGGCCCATGTCAAATACCTTTATTTTGCTTGGGATGTGTCCGCATGAATTTCAATGCTAGGGGAATGTTTGTTTTTGATATGTGCATGCCAATTTTTGTGTGATTGTGTTTGAAATTTATTTTGAGGTTTGTTTGAAATAGTTTGTCAAGAAATTTAGATAAGCTCTATTTGTTTTCTTTATCACATCTACTTTATTCAGACTTTGGTTAGATAAGATCTATAATCTGTATAATTCTAAATGAATCAATTTATGACTTGTTTATTATATATATATATATTTATTTATTTTAGTATAACCTTATCTTTATATTGTGTGACTGCCTTCTTTGATTTTGATGGCTTAAAAAACTGAAGGTGCAAGTCCTTAAGTTATCTTTCATGATCTTTGGTACTAGATCCACTTAGCACAATGTCTGCTACACATGAAAACCATATCCTGGAAAGTGAACCAATGTTCAACATGACTATTTTGCTTAAGTTGGTCAAACAGATGAATGACCTAGTTCTCATGATGTGGCTTTCTAGCGGAGAATACATCAATGTATATCTAGCTTTACACACAACTTTGTTGTGGAGTCAATTGGAGCTGATATTGAACTACTTAAATCAACTTTCTTTATTAAAGCAGGAAACATTGCCAACCAACTATCAAAGTGTTGAAAATCCCTTTGAAGGATTAGAATAAAGATGATGGGGATATCACCAAAAAGTGAGCATGATCATGTGAAATTTGGTGAAAAATTTGATCTTATGGTATATTATTATAAGAGAATGGGCATTATATATGTTGTGGTCAAAGAAATAACACTAACAGAGTGGTTGAACAGTTATGACAATGCCTGATAAAGCTTCCAGATTGTGAGAAGATCTCATCAATGATGTTTCTGTTAACTGTTATACATTGCCACATGTGCGATGATCATGCTAAAGATTTGGATCTGTTATCACATCAACAAAAAAACTAGTTGGTTAGATGAAAGAACCAGCCTTGGTTGCACTTCGATTTTTGTAGAGTTTCAGCATTTGAATTTTTTTTTTTAAGAAATACATTGCGTTTGTTGATATGGGGAATATGTTGCAAAATTTATGTATGCGAGTTTTTGAAAATTTTACAACTAAATATAGAGTTCAAAGATCCACATCAAATACTATTATTTTTTTTATTTTTGGCATAATTTGAGAAGGAAGTTGTACCAGAGTCAAAATTATGTGTTTTTTCTTGTTTATTTTCTTGTTTTTAATTTTTTTTTTGGTTTTATTTTATCAATTTGTCTAGAAGTTTAGGTGTTCCTCTTTTTATATATATATATATATATATATTTTAAATAAGTTCTACTTGTTTTGCTGGTCCCCAAGTCTAGATTTTGGAATTTGCTGGGATAAATTACTTAATAATCTCTATGAAACGAAGGTGTGCTTTTGTAAGATGATTGCTGATGCCAATATAGATTTTTTTTCTTTATCATGATGCCTTTGTTGGAAGATTTGGTTTCCTTTTTTTTTTTTTCCTGTAGAGTGATAGCTTAAAACCTCTAGGTACGATTACCTTGTTTAGCAAGCATCATGACTATAATCATAACTACAAGACATCAGTGCCACAGTTTGAGTTTTATTTATGCTAAGGAAGTGACAAGCATGACGTTATGAAAGGAATTTAGGAAGAGAATAAATGAAGAAAAGTGCAGACAAAGAAGAGAACTTACAAAGGATGTAGTTCTTATATAAAGTTACTTTAAACAATTTAACTTGAGCCTTTAGCAGTTAAAACATAAATTAAGTTGGGTTAGATAAGTTTCATTGCTTATTTAATGGTCTTGTTTGAATTGGAAGAAGATCGATGAAAGAAAAGAAAACGTGGAGGGAAATTACTTTGATCTGTTTGGTGTGAAAATGTAAAGATAGAGTTTTCTATTTTTTTTTCTCTCTTGTTTATCATCTGTCTGAATAGTTCGGAAAAGCTAATTTAGTATTTAAGCCTCTAATCAAGAGATATGTAAAATCTCATTGGCAGAGGATTGGACTTCACTTGATCCTGCAGTTTAGATGGATATTACACATCAATTCCAGAAAGGAATAATTCTACATAGAATTTAAATTGTTTGATTCATGTGGGAGTGTCAGTATCTCAACTTTAATACCATGTTGCTAACAATGTCGTTTTTATTAACTTTGCTTTTAACAAAAATCAGTGAGGAAATTACTATTAGTATATGAATCAACGCTATGATTCTACTCCTGATCAATAGTCATTGAGTTTTTTCAGGGATCACTAGCATCATTGTCTTGAGATATTCTGAATTATTTTTAATTGGTAAATCTATTTTGTACTAGTAGAATCGCTATTTTTCGCCCTTACCTTCACCCTGTTAATATCCAATAGACATATATTTGTAAATTTTTAAAGATAAGGGCATGGTGTTGTTAATGATTTTGAATTAAAATTGAATATCACTTAAGATGTTGGAGTATTCTTTTATTGCAGGCTTGCAGCAGATTGCCAGCTCGGGAGAGTGAGCTGGGCAGTTCAGGTAGATCACTTTTCTCAGTGAAATGGTATTTTATTGCATATAACCAATATAATTCACCTGTATCCTGCTGGTTAGTTTTCAACTTGGCTAAATACAAATTTAATGTTATGCATCAAATTTCCTTTTTTTTTGGGTTTTGGGAGGGGGAGAGAGAGAGAGAGAGAGAGAGAGAGAGAGAGGGTGCGGCCCTAGAAGAGAAGACATTTATCCAGTTAAGGTTGAAAACCAAATGGCAGGAGTCAGGGTGAATCATACGCATTATGGTTTACTATCTCTCAATCTTGATATAAAGGCTTCCATGCAAGTCTCAGTCCAGTTTAAGTTCTAGACTTGGACAAAGGTTCAGCTGGCCTCTTAGCAAAGGGTGATGCTGATCGAACCTTAAAAGAGTTATTCAGTGATGCATCTGACACTACTTTTGATTTCTAAGAGCAACGCTTTGATTCAAACAACAATTTGATGGTTTTCAGAATGCAAATATTTGATCACATTTTTTTTCTTAATATTCTCCTACAGAATCCTTAATGGTGTGTATGGTTGGATTGAGGAGAAGCTTTGAATTTAGTTTATATGGGAGGCTTTTCTCACAAGTTGACCTTGTTTTGACTTCATTTATACTAGTTGACATAGTACGTCTTAATTAAAATTACGTTGTTCTAATTAACAATCAATATTTATTAATAGTTAATGATTTGTTTATAATTAATTATTATATATATCTAGTTAACTAAATTTTGTAAAAAAAAAATTATTTGGTTGGTGAATTATTATTAAGTCTTCAGTTTGTCTGAAGTTTCCCCCACCATATCCTAACACCTTGTTTGGTTGGTGGATGGCAACTATTTCCCAAACAAACAAGGTAGAATTAGTACTATGCTATTCTTTTGTAAACATTAATTATTTAAATAAATCTTTTAATTATTAATTTTAAAAAAATTATAAATCTTAATATATATTTTTTTTTTACAATTTTGAAGAGTAAAACTTTATTATTATTATTTTTTGCATTAATTAAGTCAAATTTTGGTCAGCTCTAATTAAATTTTTTCAGTCCAACCCAATATTTGAAAAAATTTCCTTAACCTCACTCTCTTACCCTTTAACCAAACATTCCCAAAGAATCCTACTTTCCCCTGTTATTGGTTCATTACTTGCAACCGATGTTATATACAGATGATGTGCATTGTGGCACCTCTTCTTAGTGTCAAAGGCTTTGGACACTTGGCGTGTAAAATGAGGGCTTATAGCAAATCTTAGGTGTGAGTCTGATAATTTTGGAATAGTAGCTTCTTTTAAGCATGGCCCCTTTTTAGGAATTCATCAAACTTGAACCCTTAAAATCTTATTACAGCTCCTGGAGCTTTTTAATAATCTAATTCTTATTTGTCTTCCTAACATAAATTCTTTGCTAGTGTGTTCTGTCTTTTCCTTGCACAGGTTTGATTTGACTGATCTCCTAGTTGGATCATATCTGTTTATTTGTTTTGGTTTCTGCAGGGCACCTGAGAGCTCCAAAGTGGTTGAAACGTCCAGTTGGTGTGTCCTTTGGTTTTGGAGGCAAGATCGTATCATTTCAGCCTCGTCCATCAGAATCTGAAGCTCCTTCTAGCTCTTCTGAGGTATAATTATGGTAATTTCAATTTTTTCTGTCAGTTTAGTTAACTGTTCTCTCTTTGTGCAGGTTTATGTGCATAAGTTGGTTACTGAACTAAGTCTGGTAGACCGATCAACTGAATTTGAATCTGCTATACAAAATGGGGAAAAGGCTTCGCTACGTGCTTTATGTGATAAGAAGTCTCAGGACGCTGTGTATGCCATCTTATCAGAGACTATGCTTTACAAAATCAGGTGATATTGTAATTTAAGGTGGTTTTTTGGCTGTTTTCTGTTATTTTTTGAAACAGATCAGATGACGACTCAGAAACTTGGAGATTTTTGAAAGTTATGTTGGAGGAAGAAGGGACAACGAGGACAAAAATTCTTACTCATCTTGGTTTTACTGTACCTAATGATGCGAGCTATGATGCCTCTGATGATCTTGGCAAAAGATTATCTGCTGCACTTAGCCTTGATGAAACAAGTAAAGGCACTGTTGCAGAAGTTGGAGAAAGCAGTGCATTTTCTGTTGACAATGGTGAAGAGTTCTTTAACAACCTTCAACTTTCTGTTGATTACTCCCAAGATAATGATGCTCCTAATGGCAAAGATGTTGATAAACAACATGAAGAGCATATTGAAAGTTATGATAGTACTATTGATGATAATATTCAGCGGGCTTTGATTGTTGGAGACTACAAGGAAGCAGTTTTACAGTGTTTGTCTGCAAACAGAATGGCTGATGCATTAGTTATTGCTAACCTTGGTGGTTCATTATTGTGGGAAAGCACACGTGATCAGTATCTTAAGAAGAGTCTTTCGCCTTATCTAAAGGTTTGCCAAAATTCTTTTTGTGGTTTTAAAAAAGTTTCTATTGTTGGCATTTGTTTCAAGTTTGGTTATTTAAATTTGTTTTGGAGGAAAACTTTTATTTGGAGTTCACCAAATTTTAACTTAGTTAATACTAATTAAAATAAATATTAATGCTTGTTTACCAAACTGTTATCTTGAGTTTACCAAACTTTTATGGTTTTTGACTATTATTTATTGGTATTAATAAAATTTTAATATTTATTGACTATATTTAATTAATTAAATTTTGAGAAAAATTAAAGTTATTGCTAAACTTTGGTGTTTCGTTGGAGGTGATGGGATAACCAGTGTTTTCTCTTCAATCAGACACGAGAATTCTATATCAGCATAAGAATCAGCTGGACCTGATGAGCTTGCCTTATTATCTTAAAGTTTGGGCTGTTCTTTTCATTTGAAGAAAATACACCGTATTCATGACATAAACTTGCTCCGGTTACTAAGGCTTTTTGTACCGCAGGTTGTTTCTGCAATGGTCAGTAATGATCTCATGGGCCTTGTCAATACTAGACCTCTGAACTCTTGGAAAGAAACACTTGCCCTTGTTTGTACGGTAAGATAACAAGTTGTTTCTGCTTCATATACTAGTGGCTTGCTTTGTTACCCTTGTGTACTTCTCGCATTATGCATCATAACCCATGTTATTGTTCTGTCTATTGTTATGTTTTGCCTATTGTAGAAGTCTTGCTGATTGCATTTGGTATACATCATCTGTTTCCCTCTAAATTGTCTACTTCTCAAATTTATCTTAGTCTGATTATTCTTTCTTGTGTTTTTGTTACTGAACTTTTGTGCTTACCATAGTGTCAAGACAGTGTTTCCTTTGTAGTTTTTAAAGTCAGATGTACACAACTATTTCTCTCCTTTTTAGCTGCTGCTCTTCGCATCTGCTTTTTCTTGGTATCTGGGTAAAAACATTGACCCTACATTTCTATTATTATTATTATTAGAGAATAAGTAATATGTGAGCGTCCCCAGGTTTTAAAGAAAGTTGAGAGAGAGAGAGAGATGAAAAGAGAGAGAGAAAAAGTGCTGTGAACAGTTACCAATACATTGTACCACCAACGAACGAGTGGTTGGTTGTTTTGTTTGGTTTTTTTTATTTTTAACTGTAGGTCTAGCAGAAATAGAATCCGGTGGTTTGTTGTTATGTTTAGTTTTTAGAGTTTTGATTGTACGTCTAATAGAAATCGAATTGAACGGCTGTAATTAGTTGGGTCACTCTGACAATATTGGTCGGACGGTTTAGATCAAAACATTGTATGCCTAATAGAAATCGAATTGAATGGCTGTAATTAGTTGGGTTACTCTGACAATATTGATCGGATGGTTTAGATCAAAACATTGTACATCCCAATGATGATGATGATTTGCTTTCCTTTTTTGAAGATGTTTTTTCTTCATGAATAATGTTGATTAAGAATGCTGCTTGGTAATTAACCAGATTTAATATATTTTATTTATGTTGCTTGGTAATTATTATTATTATTATTATTATTTGCTTTCCTTTTCTGAAGATGTTTTTTTCTTCATGTGTCATTTGAATAATGTTGATTGAGAATGCTGCTTGGTAATTAACCAAATTTAATTTAATTTAATTTAATTTATTTTTATTTTTATTTTCTTTCACTTAATTTCCTTTTCTAGTGGGTGGGATTTTTGTGTGATGATTGCTGAGTGCTGAGTGTTTTGTTAAATAGCTATCTTCACATGTTCCTAACCCTGCTTCACCTTAATTGTTATTTGAACGAAAAGACCACAATAAACTTCTGGTAAAAGTTATGTCTTGATCTGAGTTTTTTTAGCTAAGCAAAGGTATGATGAGAACAACGAGGATTGGGCAAGGATTGGATGCCTAACATTTGGAGTAAGTGTGAATGACAAATACTCTATATGCTTAGGTAAAAGATAGTGAATGCAGAAGATAAAGCAACAAGGGCTCTGTTAGTATGAAGGATAAGTGGTGTGTTACAGCTTCAGAATTTTTTTTATTATTAAAATGATAGCACAAAAAGATTTCTTTTTCCTAAGGATGATGATATTGAGTAGGTTGTGGCATTAGAACTAAAATTGGATAAATGAACTGTAAATTTGAGTTCTACTTGATGAGGATATTAGTGGATATGATAATATGCTTTGGTGATCAAATGGTGAGCTATAAACATGTTCATAAAAGTATAATATATAGAGAGAAAAAGACCTCATTAAGATTGCTGGTCTTATTACTTGTTAGAAAATGTAAGATGATAAATGAAGATGTTTGCACAAATTCAGAAGTTATTTTAATTGAAAATTGTAAAGCTGCTCATGCTTTTATGATGGTATGGCAACGTATGTAGATACAATGCACTAAGTTAGGTGAGGTGGTTCAACTCAAGTTGGTGGGTCAAAATTGTCAAAGTAATGGGAAAAGACAGCTAAATGAAAAGGATAAATTGAATAAAATTTGTAATGTAATGAATGGTATAAGGTTATTGAAGGAGAATTAATGATGGCTAAAATAATTTACTTTTTCTGATCTGTGTAGGTGACTATAGGTTTATGATTAGAGCAATTTTGGTTGGTGAATGTCGAGATTGTTGAGCTGCCAGCCTAAATGCCCAAGTGGGCTAATAGGATCCATAGCTTCATAACATGCCTGTGGCTCTACTCTGTTTCCTAGGTGCTGCCTATTTATGATGTCCATCTGAAGCACTATTTGGGATTTCTTGTCCAATTAAACAAAGTCAACTAAATGTTGAAAGATAGCCATATAAATTGGTGTTCCATATTTCATTTTATTGCATGTGCTCATAAAAGTCAAACCTAATAAATTTGTTGCTTATTCTCTGATCTCTATTACATAATGTGGGTCAGCATTGGTTATGTTGTTTGCACATGGGTCACAGTAAAATAGGAACAAATAATTTGCTTTCATGATATTGAAAGCTGATTCATTTGTTTGTTTCTGTTGCTGTAAGTGATTTCTTTGTTTATACTGCATTTTGATGACAGTTTGCACAAGATGAATGGGCTGTCCTTTGTGACACTCTTGGTTCAAGGTTAATGACTGTGGGAAACACACTGGCTGCGACGCTCTGCTATATTTGTGCCGGAAATATTGACAAAACTGTAGAAATTTGGTCTTGCAACCTTAAGTCTGACCATGAAGGCAGGAGTTATGTTGATCTACTTCAGGTGAAGTACTCTTACAAACCTGCTCCCCTTTTTTGTTTTTAATATTATTATTGCTTACCCTAGAGTCTGATTTCATTGCATTATTTTAGGACTTAATGGAGAAGACAGTTATCCTATCTTTAGCAACTGGACAGAAGAGGCTTAGTGCATCCTTATCAAAGCTTGTTGGGAACTATGTTGAATTGCTAGCCAGTCAGGGGCTTCTTACTACAGCGATGGAGTATTTGAAACTATTGGGCTCAAATGGAACTTCAAGTGAACTCTCTATTCTACAAGATCGTATAGCATTCTCTACAGAAGGTGAGTGCTTATTTGTCTCTTAAGAAAAATGTAGTTATTGTACTTAATGATAGCTTTGTGACCTCTTCATATGTTACTAACATTTGCTTCCTGCATATCTTTCATTGTGCATCTGCATTATGTTTTCCTTTTGGGAATTTGGGAAATTGAAGATGCTTACCTGAGCTGTCGCTATAATATTTGTTGATTGTGATCATGATCTGTACATGTGCTAGTGCTTTCTTTTATTTTGATTCCTGTAAAGAGATCTTCATGAGTTTATCCTTGCCTTCTATATGGGAGTATGGGTTGCATGGGATGCCATCTGAGTTTCCGGCATCCTATAATGTTTGTGATAATGTTTGTGTATATCCCCACATAGAGATCTTCATTCATTCTGAAAGATGAATTGAACGCTGCCATACTTTTGTCCAAATTTTGGCAATTTAGTTCTGTAATCGTTTACATGTCAAATACCTTCTCTGTATTTTTTCCTGCCCTTGTTTATTCTTGATGTATTTGTATGGTTGAACTTTCTAACATTAAGACCCCCCGAAAGGTTAAGTAATGAACCTGATCCTGTATTGGCCTCATTGCCAGTGTGTTCTTTTTGCCTTACTGTTTGGCCATTGCATCTGATATTACTTACTGTGAGAAAACTTGTGTGCCACCTATGTGGTTTCAATAATAAAAGCACCAGATCAAGGGGTTTACATATGTCCTTTTAACTATTAATGTTGGTGAAATATTTTCATTGCATAGTGGTTTTATTTATGTATTTCAGCTTGAGTATTTTAGTATGAGATCTGTTTGGCAGAGTCAGAAGCAAATAAAAGTTTGGCTTATGAACAACATGAATCTACATACCCTCCTCAAAATTCTCACAGCGGCTTTGTTGACAGCTCTCAGCAGTATTATCAGGTCTACCTTTTCTACCTTAAACTTTCTCAATCTGAGATTGTGCAAAAGCCTTATGTATCCTACTGTTTTCACTTGTCTGAAAAATAGGACAATACTCTGCTGCAACAGCAAGGGGTTTCAAGCAGCCAATATGGAGGTAGCTATCAACCACCATTTGGTTCTTATGGAGACTATCAGCTTGGTCCTACGAAAAAACAATTTCAAGACTATATTAATCCTGTGACCTTGCAACATGCTCAGCCAACACAGTTGTTTGTTCCGCCACTAGCACCTCAAACTCTGCAGGTATTTCATATTTCTGATTCAGGAATTCCTGGAACTCAAAACTTGCTGATTTGTTGAATATTCCTGTTGTCAGACTGAAACAAGATACTACTGTATCCTTGTCAATCATTTACCTCTTGTGTTTGTCTTCTCTATCTACCTTTCCTGGCTTTTCTTTCCCCACATGGTATAATTATGCATGATTGCTGGGTTAATTACCCATGTTTCTGTTTTCTTGGTTCTGATCGAGTAGCTGAATTATGTTGGGGACCAGGACATGCCATTTTGAACTTTTGAGATCTTGCTGAGAAAAGGTGAATTGATTGAGGCCTTTCCTATTTTATCAATTTAGTTGAATGAGATCAGGCATTTTGAACTCTTTTTTTTTTTTTTAATTTACATTTATTACCTGAGGTTTCATCATTGATGTTGGCTTTTGTTTGAAGGCATGGCTTTTCTCATTATTTTTTGGATGACTTGTAGAATAATATTGTCTTTATAGTTGCCAGATGAGCTTTTCTTGTTAGGGTTCAGAATATTTTATATTGACTGGATCACATGTATGCTAGCACATGCTCTGATAATTTCTCTTGATAACCTTGCGTGGGAATTACTTGTCTGACTTTGAATTGAAAATCCTTCTACTAATTCTATCACAACTTATTAAATCCAAAAAGAAAAAAAAAGACCAAATTTCTTGATGTAGTGATCTGACACTATAGGTTTTATGTCAGCCCAATCTGTTGATCTCAGGAAATGAGCTTAGCAATTTGTCGAATGCCTTATAATACAGATAAGACATATTTCTAGTGGTTATCTATTTTCAATGCAAAATAATATTTAATTTGAAATTCTTTCATCAACAGTGCCATATATTTATTTCTTTTTGCGATGGTTTTCCATGTAAT
Source organism: Dioscorea alata (assembly GCA_020875875.1). Lineage (NCBI taxonomy): Eukaryota > Viridiplantae > Streptophyta > Magnoliopsida > Dioscoreales > Dioscoreaceae > Dioscorea > Dioscorea alata. The sequence continues at coordinate 7,104,434 of CM037017.1, read as the reverse complement.
TGTAATCCTAATTCCTTGTTATTTTGCTGTATCAGTCAAACTGGGCTCCACCTGTGCCTGCTCAGCCTTCAGTGAAACCATTTGTCCCAGCAACCCCACCTACACTGAAAAATGCAGATCACTATCAGCAACCTACATTGGGTTCTCAGTTGTATCCGGTCTGTATTATTTTAAGGTTGCAAGATGATATTTTCATCATCTGTCAAGTGCATGAGTATATCTAGTCTTTATTTATTTATTTTTTATTTTTTTATTCTTTTTTTGGCCACAGGGAGCTGCTAACCACATGTTTAGACCTGGGCCACCAGGACTATCTCATGGTGTTGGTTCACTGCCAGCAGGATCTGCTCCTGCACAGCTGTTCCCCTCTGCTGTGACACCTTCACCAGCAGCTACAAGCTTCACGCCTATTAGTAGTCCAGGTTTTGTCCAGAGGCCAGGTGCAAGTCCTGTGCAATCTTCAAGTCCAGCCCAGCCTGTACGACCAATGGCAGTTGCTGCACGACCAACTTCTCCACCTACAGTGCAAACTGCTGATACTTCCAGTGTGGCAGGTAATTTTGGAGGACCCTTATTTGGCCTGGCTCCCTGCAGTCTTTCATATTTAATTGCAAACATGTAATCCCCAATAAGCTCACCAATTTTTCATACCTGACATTAAAAATTTACGCCATTGTGTTCAATTCATGGCAGCCATAGGCGAGTCTTATCACGTGGTTTTTGTGCATATTGTCTTATGTGCGTATTTTTTTTTATTGCAATTTCATGTCATAGGCTCATATTTTTGTTGCCTGTTCAATTTGATTTCCAAATATAACTGTCTGAGATTAAACTAATGCTACTAACGAAACCATCTTTGAAGATTTTATAGGAGCCATGAACACAATAGTTTACCGGCAACATGGTTGGTTTATTCTACCAAAGTGCTCATTGAGCACCCAAAAAAAAAAAAAAAAAGAAAATACTTATGCTTGTAATAATATGCTGAATAAATGGAAGTTATATGTTGAATGAAGGATAGCAAATTATATTATATTTCTCAAGATCATGAACTATACTTGTTTCTTGTCTTCCATAGTTTGATGTGCTTGGAAATATTATATTCTGAGCATAAACTTATGAAATGTCTCCTCCAGTGTGCCTTATGTAAACTAATTCCCCTAGTGGGAAGCAGAAGTGCTTGAACACTACTTCTAGGACTCTTTGAGATTCTGTCTGTTATATGCATTCACATGTTGATAGCTAACTACCGATGGCATTTTCTGTTGTGTGCTGACAGCGGATCTGAAACCTGTAATCACAACCTTAACCAAACTCTACCATGAGACTTCAGGGGCTCTTGGAGGTGCCAATCCATCAAGCAAGAGGCAAATTGAGGACAATTCAAAGAAAATTGGATCTTTGTTTGCAAAACTAAATAGTGGGGATATCTCTTCAAATGCTGCTTCCAAGCTCCGTGAACTGTGCCATGCCTTGGACTCTGGTGACTTTGAGAGTGCCTTACACACCCAGGTATATGTTACAACAACTCGCTCAAAATTGTTCTTGAAATAGAAGTACTAGGGAACTTGAATTCCATAAATTCATGGTGAATTTCCACAAAGCCTTGCTCACTCTCTGGTTTGCCAATTGTTTTGTGATGATAGGTGCGCCTAATTACAAGTGATTGGGATGAATGCAACGTTTGGCTTACAGCATTAAAACGAATGATCATGATCAGGAAAGGAATGTGATTATGAACAACACAGATTTATGGATGGGCATTCTTTCAGATGACACTAGTATTTTGTTTAATATATCCTTTATTTTTCATGGTATAAGTTCAATTTTCTGCTCCACTGTATTCACATCCTCAGTGGGTGTAGAATTTCTCAGTTTTCATAGCGATCGGCCCTGGAGTTCAGTGCCAGATTTTCTTTTGCCTCCCCAATTTGCAGGTTTTAGAGGTAATGATTATTTTGACCTAACATTCAATAGATATGTGTTCGGCGTTCAATGTTAAAAAGTGGTTGCTTCCATCAAGCTAATGCGTTTTGTATTTTTGCCTTTTAATTGAACATGTAACTTGTTAAGGATTCCTTTTTGTGTTTAAGCTAATTATAGTTTATGGGGGACTTAGGAATCTATTTCATTGATGGTTGTTTAATACAGATTATTATTATTATTATTATTATTATTATTATTATTATTATTATTATTATTGTCGGCGGTGGCGGTGGCGGCGGCAACTAGTAGTAGTAGTCTGCGCAGGTGGAGAAGCGTGAGTTGTAGTATCTTGTTATTATTGTAGTAGTAATTACTAGATTACTAAAAAGCTTTCATTCGTTTATATATATATATTTTGATATTAACTAAAATAAAATTAGGCTGATTCTAACAAAAATTTTTCTTAGAAACCAATTCAAACCATTTTATCCTTGTAACTGTCGGTTTTATAAACAAATGAACATAATTGTAAATTAATATTTATTTTTAGATTGGACCATAATATCAACTAGAATGGATGCCTGTACTTCCGCTCAAAAGGGAAAACTAACATAACACCAATATTATTAGATAAAACATTATATATATATATATATATATATATATATATATATATATATATATATATAATACCTCTCTTTTGTATTTACAGGTCAATCTAACAAGTCTAACAAGTCTGAAAACAGAATAAGGGGAAAAATAACAAAAAAAGTGTTAGGTATGAGAAGATAACATTTCTATATTTGTTTTTACAGGTGCCATGTGTTAGGTGAATGGTGCAGTGATATTTGTCTAGCAAAGTTGGTTGTTGGATGATCATTAACTCACTTAATTAATCAATTGATTAAGCTTATAAAATTCATTACTTATCAATCTCATTACTAACAATTATCCTAATTCATGTGTATACATATAATATAATTTTATATATACATTAGACTATATTATTATAATATTAATTTGTATTAAGTGAGAGTGGATCTGTGGGGGCCACTCAATAAATAAAAATGACACCAATGAGAATCAAGCAAATGGCAGATTGTGGGTGAGCTGCACCCCATTAAAAATACTAAATAAATCATTAAAAATTTAAATCATTGAACTATGGATAATAATTAAATTGCACGAAACAATTCTATGGTTTAATTTAATATATATTTAATAATCAAGGTTAACACCTTTCAAAATTAAGAAGTGAAAAACAAACACCAACCAATTAATTTAAACCATGTCTTCTTACCTTCCATTTTTTTTTAAAAATTAAGAAATGAAATTCTTCATCTCTTCCATCCAAATAACATTAAATTTATGACTTAATGTTCTTAACTAATCCCAAGTTTTGTCTGTTAAAATGATACTTATCTTTTAAATTTGAAAGATAGGAACTCATGAGGTAGAACTCCTATTTGAATCTAATAATCAAATTTTTCCATCAATATTGGTTTTACATTTATATGAAAAATCAAAATTATTTTTAAGGTTTCTTTAAATAAATAAAAATCTTAATCAATTGTTTCATCAAGTTTTGTTTAGCAGGATCCATCTCATTTTATCATATTTTAAGAAATATGAATTTTGAATGGTGATGAGATGAGATGGGGATTTTATGTAAGGTATGCTTTCCGTTTCTTTTGCAATAAGTTCAAAGCTTCATTTTCTCACTAGATATATGTCCAAATTTGAAATGCCACCCTATCTATGCTCCAATCATCATTTTTGATTTTATTATGTCTGACAATGCATGTATCTTTCTCTTATATAATTTTAACCATAGTTTTTGACTTCAATGTCCCAATTTGAAATGTAGCCTATATTTCTTATGATCTATGAGTAAATACAACATTAACAATTGCATTTTTCGCACATGTACTATAGTGATCTTATAATACTTTGTTCTATACTTTAGGTGTACTCAGTAGTGTTTTGTTTGATCTGGAAGTTAGCGGTTATAAAATAGTCTTTGTTATCGGGTTCTTGAACAGCCTGTATGAATTAGCACATCCTGTGCCATCTCCGGCCTTGAATCCTTTTGTTTGGCTAAAATCCGCACAGCCTATGCAAAACTACACAACCTGTGCCGATTCTAGCCCACAAACTTTTGCAAAGACTGAAATCTGTACAGCTTGTGTGAATCGACACAACTTATGCTATTTCCAGCTTCAAGCTTTTTTCTTCAAGACTGAGCTTCGTACAGCCTGTGCGAAACTTTCATGCACTATTTCTTTCTTGTTTTTATAAGGGCACTCTTGTTAATTTTTACCTCTAAACCATTCATCCTTCTTCTTCCTTGTTTTCCTTCTTTTCTTCTTCCTTGAAATGAGAGATCTACACATGGATCCCTCCACCCTCATCCTTGGGAGAAACTCTGTTGATGCTCTCTCCTTCTCTTTTTGGCTTAGCGAGATAAGGTCATCTTTCTTTCCTTATTTGCTTCCTATTCTTCATCCTTAGTGGAATGGGACTAGGGTTGTGATTGCTAAACTTGTAGATCTTGAGTTGTTGCTCTAAACTTGTTTGGGAGAGGGTAAGATCATAGGTTCAAGCTAAATCATCCCATTTCGTCTACTTGTATTTTCATTCCTTGAATCCTAGATCTAGGGATTATATTTGTTAAATTGGTGAGATTTGTGGGTATCTGACACATTCCTTGCTTGAGTGTTCCGTAAGTGCATGGGTCGTCGCAGTAATAAAATATACCTTGGTGAGTGGGTAGTCGTATACACAGAGAATAGTGCTTAGAAACAAAAGTTATCACTATTTAGCTATATAGAAAATCGATGGTGAGAAAGATCAATATATGAATGCAAAGAAAAGTAAAAAGAGAAGAAAACGAGCAAAAGTAAAGGAAAGGACAATCGATGATAAGATGGGGCACCTGGACAATGCTCACCCTAGGATTATTGTTTCAAGTGCAAGACTAGTATTATACCTCCTAATTGATGTTTAATGAGTTGTGAAAATCCAAAGATACACGGTCCCAAACCTAAGGTCAACAGTGACTAGCCCTCTACACTATGCCCCGGTGGAAAGGGATACTCTCAACACATCGCACTATGTGGGGCTGCTTGGGGTTCTAGGGACTCCAAGTGATAAACCCTATTCCCTAATATGGTTTTAACCCCTTGGTCCAAGCGAAAGAACCCTAATCACAATTAAGCCCTAGCACTAAGATTTACTACAACACTTCACTCTGTTGCTTGCGCAACTAAGCCCCAGTGGAGTTCATCTCTTAGCACTTCACTCTATTGTGACCGCAAAGAACTCTTGGAACGTGGAGGTAAGATAAATCACGTCGGAAGGGAAAGGGAACATTCTGCTACCTCTCGACTCACCATCTCGATCCTCTTCAATTTTGCTTAGTCTAACCTTAATGTAGTTGTCACACCTTCAAAGGATTACCTAGATGGATTCTCAACCCTAGTGTCACATCTAAGGGAAAATCATGCGATTAACATTCAAGATTGAAACTCAATTAAAATCATCAATTAAAGAAGCATAATAAAAGTCAATGAAACAAAGTCATCCTAGGGTTTACAAGTCCAAGCACCTACTAGTGGTTTAGCTCTCCATGGAGCAATACAAAATCAACAAAGATTTTGAAATCATATGCATAGAAACTATAAAGAAAACCCCCTTGTTGTCCATGTCGATGGTCTTGAGGAGCCGCCTCATTTTCAGTAAAGGTTCCCTTGTCAAACCTAGGGCACACCTCGCCGAATCGATGTCGACGAAAGCTCCCCCAATAATTCTCCTCCAAAGGAACTCGATGTCGATGCTAAAGAACCACTCCAAAAGCCTTGCAAAAATCTCTCTAAACCCTAGCCGCGCTCTCCCCGAAAGTTGGGCAAAAGATAGAAAAAGGATCCTTCACTAAATCTCAAATTGGGGTATTTAAAGGGCTGAAATTGGGTATCCACATGGCCGTGTGGAATTTCCACACGCCCGTGTAGATTCTTTGGAATATGATTTCCTGAGCGCTGTGAACAGTAATCTACTACAGTGAATTGCTACAACATTTTTGCTGCAATAATTACTACAGTACTCGCACCAAAATTGCTCCCGACTTCATTTTCTTCATCGAGGCAGCCAAGTTGGACACACAACTACACGGTAGATCATGTTGTTTCTTGCTTTTAACACATTGATGAAGCTTTTCTATGCTACACAAGTTGGAATATATGAGTGTGACTGCCTTTGTGTACTTTGGACACACTCACATGTCTACAACTTGTGCCTTGATCCATGATTAGTCCAAGAGTATTCTCAACCATTGCGTCCATGACCTATTTTTGCTTCTTTCTTTCCAACTAGTCTCCACAACCTTGAATGCGCAAAAAAACACAAATATACACGAATGAGTGATAAAACTTGAGAAAAGTGATGCTCAATGTAAGGAAAATATATTTCGTATTACTTATACACGAGCACTTATCAGTATCATTGTTGTTTGTGGATGACAAGAGCTTGAGTGAAGAGTATGTATTCCATTTCCTTCTATATTTTTTGAATTCATGAACCTCCATTGTGTTTGAGCATTAATGTAGCTCTGATGAACCTTAGTTCTTTCTCGTATTTCCTTGGTTTGGAAGGAAGCCAATCTCCATGGAAGCTCTTTAGAAATCCTTAAACCCAAGTTTGAGCCAACCCTAGGCCTTTTATAGGGTTGCATGGCATATAGGTTTAGGATTTATTTGATCATCTCTTCTTCTTGTTTTCCCTTGCTCATTCTTCTTATTGGTTGGGTTTTGTTGTGTGTGTATGTGTTTTGGTTAGTTGGTGAATGCGCGGCTTGAGGCAAGGAGCTAGTTGAGGAGTAGTACCTTTGGGGAAATCCTGTCTCCTAAGTTTGTGAGTGGGTTTAGTTAAAATGCATGATTCTAATTGGATATCTAAGTATTTTTATTATTTGATGAAAACTATTTCATGGCTTTATCTTATTGAATTGATGTTTTTGTTGGTTTGAAAAGGCATTAATTTGGTCACTATAGACTGTTAGGATTATGCCCTCGAATGCCAATGAGGATACTTGTATTAGGGCATTCATTTGTATTATACATTCTTATTATTATTAAATAGGTATTTATTTTGATGTTCATATAAATCTTGTGATGGTATTTTAATTATTTTTGAACATCACAGTCCATGTGTATTAAGTTAAACCTTCTACTCTTTGTGAGATAAAGAGGAGAGCACTAGAAGGTTTTGGTACTTATACACTTAAATAGTTCACAAATAAGAGAATTTTTAATTGGGGGTTAAAGGTTCATAAGGATTTGTATGACATATACTTTGACAAAAAGTGCTAGTTGAACACTATGGAATAGTGGGAGCATATGTCATAAATACATCACTGGGATTGGTGTATTCGAACATGACTCGCAACAATCCAATCACATGGGTTTTATTCTTTAACATTCAATGATTGAGATTTTTGGTTATGATCATGTAAGTGGACCTTAGACCTGAAGTATTATGATCACAATGTGCTTGTGACATCTAGTCTGTTACTAAAGTCATTAGACTCAATTTATCTTTTGGTAGAGCCGACCTCGAAGTAATTCATTCTATTGGAAGTAAACGAGTTAGTATCCTATGCGATTTTAAGTATGTGAGATTAGAAGATCTTGACCAAAGTAGTCAAATTAATCGTGTGGGACATGAAGGGTAGTTTGGTAATTTCACTCTACTATAGTTATTTGCATATAATCGAGTTTAGTGAGTTTGGCAATTACCATGTCTCTCACTTAGTTGGGATACAAGAACGAAAGGTTTATACACATATGGTAATAATAATCGGAAAGGTTCGTAATGATCTACTCATTCGTGTTTAATTGGGTTATAACATGGGGCCATGAGGCTGGTTGGGTATCACCCACGTCCTTTGGTATCCTCCCATTGCCAATCGGAACATGATAAGTGCTCGTGTTATAGTAATGCGAAGTGTTATTATCTTGCAATGAGCATTAATTTAATCAGATTTTATCACTGAAAAGTGTGCAATTGTTTACTTTTGTGCATTTTAGGGTTGTGAAGATAAAATGAAGGAAAGGAACGAAGTTAGGTCGTGTTTGGCATTGTTGGGAAGATTTTCGGACCAAGCAAGGAGAAAGGCGTGAGCATAGACTTGTGAGTGTGTGCCAACCTCCTTTGGAGGGGCACAAAGGCAGTCACATTCACAATAAGTCTAACTCATGCCAACAATGAGAACTTCACCAATTAGGCGATTCGAAGCAATCAGTATGATCTACCGTTGATTGTGTGCCCAATTCAATGGCTTCGATGAAGAACGACGAATCCGGGAGCGTTTCGGCACAATTACTGTAGCAAATTACTGCAGCAAAACGATGTAGCAAGTTACTGTTCACAGTCGGCCAAAAATCAGAATTCCAGAAACTTCACACGGGCGTGTGGAAATTCCACACGGCCGTGTGAAATCCCGTTTTCAGCAAATTTAAATCCGCGACTCCACATTATAAAAGCCCGATTTGGAGACTTTTTGAGATATCTTTTGACCTATTCTTCTCCCCAACTTCTGGGAGTGCGGCTAGGGTTTTGGAGAGGACTTCCTGGAGTTTAGAGCGCGTCATCGGCATCGTCACCGACGTCCGGCGGCCGCACAAGACCACGACCACACCATACGCAAGGGGTTTTTCATCTATGTCTTTACTTTGTGTTTTATTTCATACATTGATGAACATGTATAGCTCCATGAGGAGCTAAACCCCTTGTGGGTATTCGAACTTGTAAATTCTAGGGTTATCATGTTTCTTTGACATTGTTATTATGCTTTTCCATTATTGATGAATAAGAATTGAGTTTCAATCTTGATTTTATTTTGCTATTGTTTTCCCTTAGATGTGACACTAGGGTTGAGAGCAATCCAGGTTTTCCTTTGGAGGTGTGACAACTCCTATAGGATTAGACTATTCAAGATTGAAGAGGGTTGAGAGGGAGAGTTGTGAGGTAGCGATGTACCCCTTTCCCTTCCGGTGTGATTTCTCCCTACCTCCGTTTCCTTGATTTATTAGCGGTCAAGATAGAGTGAAGTGCTAGGTAGATAAACTCCCCTGGGGCTTAGTTACGCGAGTAACAGATTGAAGGGTTGAAGTGAATCCTATGTACTGGGGCTTAATCTAGACTAGGGTTCTTCCTCCTGGACCAAAGGGTTAGAACTACACATAGGAACATGTTTAATCACTAGGAATCCCTAGAACTTAATGCAATCCCACGTAGTGTGAGGTTTAGGTAGATGTACTCCCCTGGGACTTAATCGTGTGAGCGATAGAGTGAAGGGTTGTTGTGAATCCTAATATCGGGGCATAATGTTGGGGTTAGTCACGGTTGACCTTAGGTTTGGGACCGTGAGTCTAAGGATTTCCTCGACTCAATTAGCATCAATAGGAAGGTATAATAACATAGTCTTGCACTAGAAGCATAGATCCTAGAGGTAACTTGTCCGGATACCCCACTTCATTCATTGTTAAATCCTCCTTAATATCTTTTTCTTGCACTCTCTAATCTTTCATCTCTCTCTATTTAATTTTCTGTCTTTTAGTATAGTTGTTCTCACAATTCACACACGAATCGATTATTACTTTTCCGTACTTCGCATAGTTTTAATAGTGAAATCTCATACTCTAACTCCCTATTCCCTGTGGATTCGACTACCCTCTCACCGGGGTAACTTTTATTACTTCGAAAAACCCGTGCACTTTCGGGGATCCTGTCAGAACGAACCTAGGGAGTTAAGCTTAAAGGGATAAAGAATCAATCTCGTTTTTGAGTGCAGGGGTAAAATTGTCAATTTATAATTTTACTTCATGGGATGAGTGAAATTGTAAATTGGTCTAGGTTTTTGTTTTAAGTTTAAATTTTGATTTAAATTCGATGGAGTAGAATAGATAATCAAAATTATAAGGACTCAAATATAAAAGTGGTTTTAGTTACATTTGGACTCATATTTCTAATAGAACTTCTATGATAATGTTTATCATATTATGAAGTTTCATATTTTGAATAGGACTTCATAATTGAATAATGTTTATTATATTATAAAGGTTTATATTTTGAATAGGACTTCATAATTGAATAAAATTTATCATGTTTTATGAAGTCTCTATAAATATGACTCCTTTCTAACCCTAGAATCAATCAATTAATTCTCTTGTGAGAAAAATTCCCAAGCTCTCTCTCTTTCTCTTTAACCCTAGCCGCTATTTGGAGAAGAAGAGGAGATTGTTCTTTAATTCCTGCGTGTGATCTAGAGGTGTGGGACTTTTGTTTGGCGCTAAGTGATCTACGATAATCCGAGGGACAAATTCGGCACATCAAAGGAAAGGCTTTCAAACATTAAGAGGTAATTTTCAAGACCTTTTAATTAAATTACAGTGTTCATTAAAACAATTAGAACATATCGCGAATTTATTATTGCTTCCGCATGCCTTTGATGATGTTATTTAATTTTTGTGATATTATCTAACAAACTACCATTATGATGAGAATTACTTTGGGCATGTTGTCTTAAGTTCTTTGGAAAATCTTATTGTGATTTAGATTGTAATGGTTGAATTTGAACTTGAACTTGTTGGAATATATGCCTTTTGGATGAATGGAAAATGTTGAGCATTACAATGACTACGATGAATTTATCTAATATAAATGAGGTTGATCATATATACTGATGCGCTCTCCGCAAGTGTATGGGTCGCAAGAAGTAATAAAGTGGTACTCAATCAAGAGTAGGGTTGTCGAACCTCAGGGAACTGTACTTAAAGTACTCGTTGATCCTTTGATGTCTAGTGAAACAAATAGAAAGGGTATGGGATCATGACAACAATGAGTAAAAGGTAATAGTGATGATAATGGAGGAGATTAGGACTAGGTACTCAGCAATCACAAGAGTAAATCCCTTCGGAAGTCTCCAATGACTCGTGCACACTATCTCATCCTAGTTGACTACCTCGGTACATTCCAATAACGTTTGTGTGTGCTCAATAGCAATATTGCATCTATGTTTAGTACCCGAGGAAAGGGGAAGAAGGGAAGAAGTGGTGCTTGATGGGGTTTGCTTAATATTTTAGGATCAATTCAGTGAAAACTCAATGAAACAGAGAAACATGAACAAGATCTTAAAAACTCATCTTAAGAACTACAAACTATGGAGGGGGTCCCATATGTTTATGATCTCTACTTTATTTTTAATTCTGTAAAGCAGTAAGAGTAAAAAAAATTCAACAATTAAATTAGATAAAAAAATATATGGATGAGAAATTAAGAAATGTGGAAGAAAAATTACTTAAACAGTTTGAAATAATATATGAAAACTTAACATAATTAGAAAATTAAGTAACTAAATTAGTAACTATCCTCACAAATTTAGACTATAACAAAAATAGTTTAGAAAAAACAAAAAATAGCACTAATAATGAAGAGTTAAATGAATTATTTAATTACATGAAAAATAAAATTTAGGACAACCAAAAGTTAGAAAGCTAGTATCTCCATATACCGTATAGACTACAAAGCCTCCGGAATATAGACTAAAGTTTCCAAAACAATTCCTTGCAAATTCAACAATATGAAGGAATTATTAGACTGTAATAATCTTGAGTATTATAACCAAGTTTTAGCAGATTATTCTAAATTAGAGTAGGAAAATATGATGAAAATAAATTAGAAAATAAAATCAAAGAAAGAAGACTAAATGGTTAGGAGGGTATGTGACTACCTATTAAGTAAAATTCATACCTAAGAAACATTAAAAAGGTACTCTCCTTATGGAAAATTTTATAAAACTAAAATAAAAGAATTAGAAGAATGGAAAAGAGAATTAACTGAAGAACTACAAGAAATACAATCTTGTTAGTGTTAAATAGAAGCTAATCAAAATTTGTTTCGAATTATCAAAATTAGTGATAATATTAGAAGATTTACTTTTAAAACTAAAAGAACATTTAAGCAAAATTGAAATGTTTCTTGACACATAGGCAAACCATGCACGCGAATGGTTTGGTGTGTGTAACACTGCAAGTATACAGGTAGTTAAGTAATACCTTATAGGTGAGCATGAGGGTCGTATTACTTAGAGAACGACAAGAGACTCCTATTACTTCCTTTTCACTTAATCAATAGCCTAACATCTATAGTGATTCTTCTAGTAACAAAAATATACTTCTATAAACTAATTTCTAAAATAAAATTAAGGATTGTGAAGTGCAATTGGAAGGAGTGGCTACCCATATGGGAGTCTCTTAGCAATTACTTGTGATGTGAGATAGAATATGACAATGTTATCTAGTGATGGCTCTGGGGAATTTAGAGGCCTACTGGTCCCAATCTCTTATCAACTAGGTCTAAAGCACTAGGAACTTAAGATGGAATCTCTTCTACCTAGCCTCTTATGTTTGCCTTAAGATCAAGAACTCATCTAAAAGGATAATCAAACCCTAATCCAGAAATCAACCAATACCTAATCTCTCAGCGCCTGCGTAGATCTCACAAACCATAGATGTTTTAATAAGTGAGAATCTCTTCTTCACATCATCAACATATTAATTAATCAATAAGAAAACATGCAGTGAATCACAATCAACTAGAACGAAAGTATATTGCCAATGAAAGTTAATGTTCACAAGAAAAAGCCTAGGTACATGGATATATAATTCCCCCTCGAATTAGGTCCTCTTATGGATAAATAATAATGATTAAAGAATAAAGAATCCACAAGAAAGATATAAAGTATTCTAAAACTAACTCCATCTAATAGTTATCTGATGGTTGAGGTTGAGAAGATCCCAAGGACATCAAGATGGCACCAAATCTCTTTGCGCACCCTCCACTATCAATTTACGTTGACTCCCTCTTGAGAAATCTGCTGAAATCCGTTGAAATCAGGATGATACTTGTCTCTAGCCATACTACTCTCCAGAAATCTGGCTGCCTCTAATCAAATTTGGCAAAATAATCCCCCTTTGAATTAGAAACCTAGGGTTATTTATAGCATAAGTCTGCTACGCGGCCCCAATGGTTATTGTGAAGGCTGTTGTAATCAAAGTTAATTTTTTGGGCCATAAGTTGCGTTCTGACACAACCTAGTTCTGGGCATTATATGCATTGACCATGACCGTTGGGTATACAATGGCCATTTATGAAATCCGTTGTGGCTTCTGTGATGTCTTCTAGTGGATTTGCACATTAGCTCGATTGAACCAAGGCCTTGATGAGGCCTTGGTGATGTTCTAGAAGTTGTATTTTGGTCCGATCTGTCTCAAATAGCCTCATTATTTGCTTCTTCAGCTCTGAAATATAATTAGATCCCATGGTGAAAGAAAGAATGAAATTCTATACTAGTTTGGTGCTAAACATATGAAATTTCATGATAGATGTAGTACAAATGATATATGAAGTATACATGTTCAAGCACTTATCACTTCTTTCACTAGAAAAACAAGCAGAAAAATGTAGGAATAATAATATACAATTAGTTCCAGGAGAATAGTTATATAAACATGGAATTTTAGATTTTTAGAATAAAATTTATGACCATTATGATCAAGTAGAATTATGTTGGCTAAATGACGCCGCACAAGTTGTTTAATTTAGACCTAATAACAAAAGAATCATATGTGAAATTACTTGAATCAGGTTTCTCATTAATACACATGGGAATGTTCCTCATAGAAATTATAGGAATGTATAGAAAAGGATCAGTAACAAAAGTAATGGCCAATTTAGCAGACACAAGACATAAGAATTCAATATCAAAGGCTGTAATAGAAGTCATGGAAGTGGATATGAATAATAATTCAAAAATAGTTTATCTTACACCGGAATATTTAGTATCATTAAGTATTTTATTTAAACATATAAAAGTAATCATAAAATCAAAATGTTACCATATGATTAATAATGAACCCAATTTATTAGTACCTAAAGCATTTACAAGAAAAATTGCAAAAAATAGCCGAATTAGATGTACATCAAGAACAAATAAGATTGAAAATATAACAAACATTTTGGGAAGCAAAGCCATAAAAGCTATACCAGCAAAATATTATGACTATGAAATATTGGCAAGAAAAAAATAGGAAATAAAACCAATAAAAGACAAAAGCTTCTTCTTCCATTACAAACAGAAAATTATGAACACAGTGATGTACGTCTAAGATTTTGAATAGAAAAATATGATAAGAAAACTGATACTCCCCTTGCGTGAGTGCAAATATAAGGGTCATATAAGTAGTATAGTGTACCTAAATAGGTCAGGTAGTCGAATCCACAGGGATTGGTATAGCTCTCGATACTCGTTGAATCTAGCTGATTCAAGGATTTGATTGAAGTCTAAACCTAAGAAATTAAAAATACTAGGGGAGAGAGAGAGAGAGAGAGAGAGAGAGAGAGAGAGAGAGAGAGAGAGAGAGAGAGAAAGAGAGATAGGGTTCGGGTAAGAAGAGAACAATGGAAAAGACATCACCCCGAATTAATGCCCTTAATGAATGTACTGACTTAAATAATGATTAAATGGTCTATTCCCTTATACTGTGGTTAACACCTACAATGGGTTTGATAGCATACAACCTCACTCTAGGCTTGGTGTGGATTCAACCCTTTCCCTAGCATGTGCCCTAGCTAGATGGATTACTCAATAATCATCTAGAAAACAAGTATGCAACTATGGTTTACATGCGTCTTGACTACAATTACAACTACGGGAAACATGCTCACCAAGTTTTGCTAACACAACTAGAGGCAATTCCCTCACCAAGTTTGCAAAATACGACATCAAGGCAATTAACACAAAAGTTTTACAAACAAAATAAACACTAGGGAGATCACAAGGAAAACAAATAATCAAGCATAAAAGTCAGTACAACAATGTCAGGTGATGACCATTGAACATGGCCATTGACACGACCCCTTGCGTGTATCCCGGAAGTGCACGGGTTTGTCGAAATAATAAAATTTACCCTGGTGAGAGGGTAGTCGAATCCACAGGGAATAGAGAATTAGAGTATGAGATTTCACTAATAAAGCTATGCGGTGTATGGAAAAGCAATATCTGGATCAATGAGTGAATGTAGAAGCAAACAGAATGAAAGACAAGAAATTAAATAGAAAGATGGAAGATGAGAGAGTGCAAGTAAAAGAGAATAGAGAGGAACTAGCAATGTATGAAATAGGGTATCCGGACAAGCTACCTCTAGGATCTATGCTTCTAATGCAAGACTATGCTATTATACTTTCCTATTGATGTTAATTGAGTCGAGGAAATCCTTAGACTCACGGTCCCAAACCTAAGGACAACCGTGACTAACCCCATCATTATGCCCCGGTATTAGGATTCACGTTACCCTTCACTCTGTCGCTCGCATGACCAAGCCCCAGGGGAGTATATCTACCTAAACCTCACACTACGTGGGATTGCTTTAGGCTTAGGGATTTCTAGTGGTAAAACCTGTTCCTATGTGTAGTTCTAACCCTTTGGTCCAGGTGGAAGAACCCTAGTCTAGATTAAGCCCCAACGCGTAGGATTCACTTCAACCCTTCACTCTGTTACTTGCGTAACTAAGCCCAGGGGAGCTTATCTGCCTAGCACTTCACTCTATTTCGACCGCTATGAAAATTAAGGAAACGGAGGTAGGGAGAAACCAAGTCAGAAGGGAAAGGGGTACATCGCTACCTCACAACTCTCCCTCTCAACCCTCTTCAATATTAAGTAGTCTAACCCTAAAGGAGTTGTCACACCTCCAAAGAGTAACCTAAATTGTTCTCAATCCTAGTGTCACATCTAAGAGAAAACATTAGCAAGATGAAATTAAGATTGAAACTCAATTTTTATTCATCAATAATGGAAAGCATAATAACAATGTCAAAGAAACATAAAAACCCTAGAGTTTACAAGTCCGAATACCTCCAAGGGGTTTAGCTCCTCATGGAGCTATACATGTTCATCAAAATAGAAAAGAAAGTACAAATCAAAGACATTGATGAAAACCCCCTTGCATACGGTGTGGCCGTGGTCTTGCGCGGCCGTCGAACGTCTGTGACGATGCCGATGACGCGCGCTAAACCTCCACGAAATCCTTTCCAAAACCCTAGCCACACTCCCCAAGTTGAAGAGAAAGGTAGGTCAAAAGATATCCCAAAAGGTGTCCAAAATCCCCTTTTATATTGTTGAATCACGGCTTTAAAATCAGACTTATCGGGGGCTTCACACGGCCGTGTGGAATTTCCACACGCTCGTGTGAAGTTTCTGTCTGGCTGAAAAATCGATTCACACGGCCGTGTGGAATTCCCACACATCCGTGTGAATTCTCTGAAACCTTGATTTTCGGCAGAAATTGAACAGTTGATTGCCACAATGTTTTGCTACAGTAACAAGCTACAGTGCTGCTATAGTACTTGCCAAAATGCTCCCGAATCCGTTGTTCTTCATTGAGGCCATTGGTTGGGCACACAAACAATGGTAAGTCATGCCGATTACTTCACGTCTCCTTCTTTGTGAAGTTCTTCTAAGCTACACGAGTTAGATTTGTTGTGAATGTGACTGCCTTTGTGCCCCTCCAAAGGAGGTTGGCACACACTCACAAGTCATGCTCGTGCCTTGTTCCTTACTTGGTCCGAAAACTTCCCAACATCGGGGAACACGACCTAATTTCCTTCTTCTTCTCCAATTGAGCTCCACAAACCTTCAATGCATAAGAGTACACAAATACACACCATTTAGTGATAAAAACTGATAAAAGATATGCTCAATGTAAGATAATAACGTTTCGCGGTACTATAACACAAGCACTTATCAAACCCCCCACACTTAAGCTTTTGCTTGTCCTCAAGCAAAATAGAACGTGAAAGTACTTGGGAAGAACAATTGAAAGTGCTCGGCCTTAGGTTCACCCAAAGTATGCAAAAGAAGCATTCTATAAGTAAGGGGAAATCAAAACATTGCATAAGGTTACCAATACTCTAGCTAAAAACTCGAATAAAAAAAGATAAAAAACTCAAAAATGTGTTAGTGTGTGCGATTTCACTCAAGAGAACCAACGAGTACTCCTCAAACTTTTGTTAGAAAGGACTTATTTATATACAAAAACAAAACTAAAGAGAAAAGGAAGTAGTAGCTTCACACATCCTTGAAGGTAGCCCTTTCCTAGGCGGCCGCCAAAGGTGGCTTTCACACTTTCGAGGAGGTGGCTCTTTCTACCGGGGTAGTACCTTTCACGCATCCCATGAGATAGCTCTTTCTCTCATTAGGGCATAACTTGTATCTGACTTATGAGAGTAGCTTCATACTTCATGAGTGGTAGCTCTTTCCACTCCAAATGTATACATAAAAGAAAGCAACTATTCACAAATTCATATTTTTCTCTTTTTTTTTCAATTTTACATCTTTTTCATTTTCATCATTTTTTTTAATATGCATTTTCCAAAGTAAACCTAAGAACGTCAATAAACTTGTCCTTAAAAACTTCAAGATTGAGTTTCCAAAAGATTTCAAGAGTGAGTAGTGCAATAAAATGTAATCAAGCAAAAATTTCCTAAAAATTCAAGTGAAAACTAGGGCATGATAGGATGCAATGTTAAAAATTCTCCTAAACTCTAAGAATACAACTATTGCAACCAAGGTGAACCGCCATAGGCTACATGAGCATGAGCAATTGAACGCACAAGTAAAGGTGTGTGCAATGTGAACTCCCCCCCACACTTAAGATGTACATTGTCCCCAATGTACACACGCAAACACAATAATAAGTAAACAAATAAAAACAATTAGTGTGGAAGTGGGCAATTGAAACATTACTCCCCTGAACTCCAAGTGTTGCGTTTGATGGAGCTAGGTCATTGAGAGTTGAGTCTCAATGGTTTGTGGAGCACATACGGTCCCATGACCATGCCAATGACTGTTTCCTCAAAATCCTTACATCCAAGACCATCTGCGCACACATATACAAGGGTTCAGTATAGCTCAAGAAAAACCAAAACAAAGCTCGAGTATATAAATATATGAAAATGAAATACAACTCGAGACAAAATAAAGATAGACGAAAAATAAAAGCAAACCCAGAAGGAGAGTCCTTTCTGAGTACTACAAGTCCAACAAAAATAGAACATAAAAAATGCAACAGAAAATCAAAATAAAAACTATGACGCCTCCGCGTCGGTGTCCTGAATAGTAGCCTCTGGTGTTGCTGGAGGAGATGGTGGTGGATCTGCTGCTGCTGGAGGAGATGGTGGTGGAGGGGTAGAAGCTCGGGGTCAGACCACGAAAGGTGAAGTTACGGCTCGCTTGAGTAACTGCTGTATAAGATCCAATCGAGCCATGACCTCAGTGTGCTGTGCTATCTGTATGGCCCTGACCTCAGCCACCTTCGTCTGTAGTACCCCCACTGCGCTCTCGAGGCGCTCCAGTCGTTCCTGGCCTCGAGAAGGTGAGAACATGCGCACCGGAGGTGGCTCCGGCGCGGTGGGTGGTGCCTGTGTCTCTGTCTCTGCTGGGGGTGGGTCCAAGGCTGCTTGGGACCCCTCGGCCTGCTCTGACTGGGGTATGATCATAGTATAGACTCCTGGCCCTGATCTGTGGACCATACCCATCAGTCTCAATGTATCTCTGCTGAGCGGAGCTGGTGTAGCAATCTTCTTGACCCCGCGCACCCCATCTCTGTGTCCCATGCCTATGATGAGGCGTGTGACGTAGGGACCTGCAAAGATGACTCCAACCCTGGGGTACTGGCCCTGGTGGTGCATGTACTCGGCTAGAATGTGCCTCAGGTGGAGTGGCTCGCTCTGCACTATGGAGTATAAGTATAGCAGCTCCTGTCTGCTCAGTACCCCTGTACTATCCCCTCTGCCGCTCACTGACCTGCTCAGTATGGCATGAATGTACCTGTACGCTGGCCGGGAAAGGAATGTTGCCTTCGAAACCCCCGGCTCGTACTGCCCATCCCCGCACAATATCCTGTAAATCGCCTGAGGTGTCAGGGTCCTTGGGTAATCAGTGGGCAGCAGCGTGTACTCCTCTGTCTCGGTAAATGCCTGATCGTAGAGGCCCATCATGATCGAGAACTGGGTGATACTTAGGCTGAGATGTCGATCAAGGGCACGAAACTGGATCGTCTCGCCATGTGTGAAACTATCGTATCCTCGGTCGAACTCGAAGGTGTGTTCAAAAACTCATTTTGCAGAAATCCACACGCCCGTGTGTTAATTCCACACGCCCATGTGGATCATCGAGCGGACAGAGCCTCACGGCCGTGGGTTAAAAATCCAAAATTTACAACCAATTTCATTCTACATTCATCTCTAAACATGTTCGCATACATAATAAGCATTTAAAACAAGCAAAATCATCCAACAGAACGAATCAAATTAAGAATTGACGAAGAAGAAGGCATTGAAGTCCTTACTGACGGAGTGGATGAAGGAATACTTAGAATCGGTTGGAAAAATTCAATAGAACCTCAAAAATCCTCTAAGACGATTGGGAAAGTAGTAGAGAGGGTAAGAGAGGAGTTTAGAGTGGAAGAATCAAGAGGCAGGAGTGAAATCCAAATGAAAATACGCGGTTTTTGAAGTTCTGGGAATTCACACGGCCGTGTGGAAATGCCACACGACCGTGTGCCTCTAAAATTAGGGTTCACAGGGGCCAACACATGCCCCTGTGTGCACTCTGGTCACTCTCTGAACTACCCCACACGGCCGTGTGCCTTCACAGGGGGATACACAGGGGCTGGTACACGCCCCTGTGAATTCTTAGGAAAACATAGATGGTCTCTGAAAAATTTCGGCCGTGTGCCCAACCTGGCCAAGAACACAAGGCCGGCCACAGGGGCACGTCACACGCCCCTTGGCCTCTCTGACTTGCCCGAGAAACCCTAAGTGTTCCACAAGGCCGTGTGGGTAATCCACACGGCCGTGTGCCTTCCACAAGCTCTTCCACAAGGGCGCACACACGGCCCTGTGTATTCTCGAGAATAAGGGTTATCTCTGCAGAGTTTGACATGGCCGTGTGGAATTTCCACACGGCCGTGTGCCTTAGCACAGTGGCACTCACGGGGGCATCCGCACGCCCCTATGGTCTCTCTGGAAAAGAGTTTAAGTTCTGCGAGATCTCACACGGCCGTGTGGAATTTCCACACGGCCGTGTGCCTCTTCTGAGGTTGTTCACAGGGGCAACATAGACACGCCCCTGTGCCCTCTCTGGTTGAGCCTTAAATAGTAACACACGCCCATGTGTTTTCTCTGGTTTACTTAGAAAAATTTACAGACTCTCACAAAAATTCAGAAACACAAATACGATGTTTGGAGTCTGTGAAAACCATCAAAACACGACCAGATACCATGGAAAATATGCTTAACCAACTCAAACTTTGTCAATAATCATCTAGGCACACGAAAACATCAACAATCCACAATAAAAATCGCAGCACATGTATTAAAACTTTAGGACACCAAAACTAAGACTCTTATTCAACCCTAAACTAAGCTAAGTCCTAGAAAAACTGTAAAAGCTTGGGTTGCCTCCCAAGAAGCGCTTGTTTAACGTCACTTAGCTTGACGTACCCGTCTTACCTTATGGAGGTTCATGAATAGAAGTTGCCCTCTTCCCTACAACCTGAAAGCATGCGTTACATAATCTTTGTAGAGTAGAGGGAGAGTTGTCGAGTTTGTTACCACAAAAGGGTGTCACACTGATAAGTGCTTGTGTTATAGTATCGCGAAGCGCTATTATCTTACATTAAGCATACCTTTTATCAGGTTTTATCACTAAATGTGTGCATTTGTGTTCTCTTGTGCATTGAAGGTATTGTGGAGCCTAATTGGAGAAAAAGAATGAAATTAGGTCGCGTTCGCCAATGTTGGGATGTTCTCGGACCAAGCAAGGAATGAAGCACGTATTTGGACTTGTGGATGTGTGCCAACCTCTTTTGGAGGGGCACAAAGGCAGTCACATTCACAACAAGTCCAATCCGTGTTACTTAGGAGAATCTCGCGAAAGAAGAAGACTTGAAGCAATCGGCGCGACCTACCGTTGCTTGTGTGCCCAAGTAATGGCCTCGATGAAGAACAATGGACCCTGGAGGCGTTTCGGCAAGTTACCAAGCCTGTTCAGCTGAAGATTAGTGTTCCAGAGAAGTCACACGGGCGTGTGGAAATTCCACACGGCCGTGTGAGCATTTTCCAGCCAGACATAGAAGTCACACGGGCGTGTGGAAATTCCACACGGCCGTGTGTTTTGCGATTTCAGCCATCCAGTGAAGACACACGGGCGTGTGGAAATTCCACACGGCCGTGTGAAATTAATTTTTCAGCCGAGACAGAAGCTTCACACGGGCGTGTGGAAATTCCACACGGCCGTGTGAAGCCCCCGATAAGTCCAATTTTAAAGCCGCGATTCAACAATATAAAAGGGGATTTTTGCAACCTTTTAGAGAGCTTTTCGACCTATCTTTTCCCCAACTTTCTGGAGCGCGGCTAGGGTTTCGGAGAGGATTTCGTGGAGGTTCTAGCGCGTCGTCGGCATCGATTTCGAGGTTCGACGTTTGCACAAGACCACGGCCACACCAATTCGAGGGGGTTTTTCATTGATGTCTATGTTTTATGCTTTATTTCTCACGTTGATGAACATGTATAGCTCTATGAGGAGCTAAACCCCTCGTGGGGTATTCGGACTTGTAAACTTTAGGGTTTCTTATGTTTCTTTGACATTGATTATTATGCTTTCCATCTTTGATGAATAAAATTGAGTTTTTAATCTTGATTATCCTTTCATATTGTTTTCCCTTAAACGTGACATTAGGGTTGAGAGCAATCTAGGCTTTCCTTTGGAGATGTGACAACTCCTATAGGATTAGACTACTCAAGATTAAAGAGGGTTGAGAGGGAGAGTTGTGAGGTAGCAATGTACCCCTTTCCGCTTCGATGTGATTTCTCCCTACCTCCGATTCCTTGATTTAATAGCGGTCGAAATAGAGTGAAGCAATAGGTAGATAAACTCCCCTAGGGCTTAGTTACGCAAGTAATAGAGTGGAGGGTTGTAGTGAATCCTATTTGCTGGGGCTCAATCTAGACTAGGGTTCTTCCACCTGGACCAAAGGGTTAGAATTACGTATAGGAACAGGTTTAATCACTAGGAATCCCTAGAGCATAATGCAACTCCACATAGTGTGAGGTTTAGGCAGATGGACTCCCCTGGGGCTTAGTCATCTAGGTGACAGAGTGAAGGGTGTTGTGAATCCTAATACCGGGCATAGTGTTGGAGTTAGTCACGGTTGTCCTTAGGTTTGGGACCGTGAGTCTTAGGATATCCTCGACTCAATTGACATCAATAGGAGAGTATAATATCATAGTCTTGCACTTGAAACATAGACCCTAGAGGTAGCTTGTCCGGATACCCCCTTTTACTCATTGTTAGTCCTTCTCGATTTTCCTACTTGCACTTCTTTCTTCCATCTCTCTACTTAGTTTATTGCTTTGCATTATTTTCACTCATCAATCTTATTATCGTTCTCCGTATTCTGCATAGCTTAATTAGTGAAACCTTATATTCTATCTCCCTATTCCCTGTGGATTCGACTACCTTCTCACCAAGGTAAATTTATTACTTCGACAAACCCGTGCACTTGCGGGATACACGCAAGGGGTCGTGTCAAGTTTTTGGCGCCGCTGCCGGGGAATAGGCGTTTTAGATATTTGTTTTTCACGATTTTAGCTATTCACTTCGCATTCTATTTCATATTTTCCTTATCTACCATTGTTCTTAGTGGTTTGCACTGACTTGATCTTAAGTACAGAAAAGAAGGGATGCTTTATGCAACTGAAATGATCGATACACTTACAAGATTTGTAGAAGAGGTGGAATAGAAATTTCAGTCATTCACAGTACAAGCAGTTATGAGTGGTATTGAGTATGAGCAAATAATTCTCACTCCTTTCGTTGAAGAAGACACCAAGGTTTATCAGTCTTGCATGGAACAGCACATAGGATGTGAATTGTATGGGGTATTGGATGAATTTGAAAGGTCTGCAACCGCTTCAAGGGAAGAGTCAGGAGAGACTCTAGAGAGAGTTCTCTCCCAGTTTGAATCATATTGTCAAGAACAGAAACAGGAGGTCTTTTCAGTAGAAACAATTGATTTAACCCGTAAAGCATGTAGTATAGAGGTTGCAGTGGAACCCCAAGATCATCCCAATAGCCAAGTTTTACAGAACAACACGGAAAGTGTAGAAGAACAAGAATCATGTCAGTTTGAAGAGATTGATCGATTGAGAGAGAACCGTTTGCGGCCGTCCATTGAAGAACCACCTGATTTGGAGTTAAAAACATTACCGCAGCATCTGGAGTATGCATATCTAGCAGACGGAATGAAACTCCCTGTTATCATAGCCTCTGATCTTTCATTAGAACAGAAAGAGAAGTTGGTGAACATGTTAAAGAAGCACAGGCCTGCTATTGCTTGGAAGATTTCAGATTTGAAGGGAATAAATCCTTCGTTTTGCACACATAAAATTCTAATGGAGGATAATTTCAAGTCAGTAATTCAGCCCCAGAGAAGACTGAACCCAAACATGAAAGAGGTTGTCAAGGCAGAGGTGGTGAAGTTGTTGGATGCAGGAATTATTTATCCCATCTCTGACAGTGCTTGGGTCAGTCCAACGCAAGTGGTTCCAAAGAAAGGTGGAATGACAGTGATCAAGAATGAAAAGAATGAGCTTATTCCAACCAGAACGGTCACAGGATGGAGGGTGTGTATTGACTACAGAAGGTTGAACGATGCAACCAGAAAGGATCATTTTCCATTGCCTTTCATAGATCAAATGTTAGAACGGTTAGCCGGGCATGAGTTTTACTGTTTCCTCGACGGGATGTCAGGGTATTTTCAGATCCCTATAGCCCCGGAAGATCAAGAGAAGACTACCTTCACTTGCCCCTATGGTACGTTTGCATATAGACGAATGTCGTTCGGACTTTGCAACGCGCCCGCAACGTTTCAACGATGTATGACTGCTATCTTTGATGACCTTTTGGAAGATATAATGGAGGTGTTCATGGATGACTTCTTGGTGTTTGGTGACTCCTTTGATCTGTGTTTAAAAAATTTGGAGAGAGTGCTAACAAGGTGTGAAGAAACAAACCTTGTTCTCAATTGGGAGAAGTGTCATTTCATGGTACGAGAAGGTATTGTTTTAGGACATAAGATCTCTCGGAAGGGTATAGAGGTAGACAAAGCCAAGATTGAAGTTATAGACAAGCTTCCTCCACCAGCAAATGTAAAGGGCATTCGAAGCTTCTTGGGTCATGCAGGGTTTTATAGACGATTTATTAAGGATTTCTCAAAAATCACACAACCACTAACTAAACTTCTTGAAAAAGATGCTCCATTTGATTTTGGGGAAGAATGTAAGACGGCATTCAATGTGTTAAGGGACAAATTGGTGCAAGCTCCAATTTTGATCACACCTGATTGGAATGAGCCTTTTGAGATCATGTGTGACGCAAGTGATTATGCTGTTGGAGCAGTTTTGGGGCAAAGGAAAGAAAAACAGTTTCAGCCCATTTATTACGCTAGCAAGACTCTCACAGGTGCACAAGAGAATTACACCACCACAGAAAAAGAACTGTTAGCAGTAGTGTTCGCCCTAGACAAATTCAGATCGTATCTTATCTTGTCAAGGGTGATTGTTTTTTCAGATCATTCAGCTCTCCGTTACCTCATGAACAAAGCCGATGCAAAGCCAAGGTTAATTAGGTGGATATTACTGCTGCAGGAATTTGATATGGAAATAAAGGACAAGAAGGGGACTGAAAATGTGGTAGCAGATCATTTGTCTAGGCTAGAAGGTAGTTTTGTTCAAGAGCCATTGAGTAAGGAAATTAATGATTCCTTCCCGGAAGAACATCTATACTCAATCAAAGACCTAGACTCACCATCAGATGATGCGCCATGGTTCGCAGACTTTGCCAATTACCTATCCGGAAAGATACTCAAGCAAGGGCTTACATTCCAACAAAAGAAGAAATTCTTTAGCGACCTGAAGCATTACTTCTGGGATGATCCATTCCTTTTCCGTATTTGTGCGGATCAGGTTGTTCGGAGATGTGTCTCAAGAGAAGAAGGATGGGATATTCTTGCTCATTGCCATTCCGGTCCGGTTGGAGGCCATTATGCCTCGAGTAGAACTGCCGAAAAGGTCTTATCCGCAGGATTCTATTGGCCGACTCTATTCCAAGATGCACACCAGTTTGTTCTTCGATGTGATAGCTGCCAAAGGGCAGGGAATCTATCGCGAAGAGACGAGATGCCTCAGAATCCTATGCAATTATGCGAAGTTTTTGATGTATGGGGCATTGACTTCATGGGACCGTTTCCGAAATCTAACGGGAATCAATATATACTGGTGGCAGTAGACTACGTCTCTAAATGGGTCGAAGCTCAAGCTTTGCCAACAAATGATGCAAGGACAGTGGTAAAATTCTTAAAGCGGTTGTTCACTAGGTTCGGCACTCCACGAGTGATTATCAGTGATCGTGGAACACATTTCTGTAATCTCCAATTGGATAAGGTATTGAAAAGATACGGAGTACACCATCGCCTTGCAACCTCGTATCATCCACAAACAAGTGGACAAGTTGAGGTGACCAACAGAGAGCTTAAGAGGATCCTAACAAAATCTGTAGAGCAAGGGAAGCGAGACTGGTCTGAAAGGTTAGATGACATACTATGGGCCCATCGGACAGCATACAAGACTCCTGTAGGGACTACTCCATACAATTTGGTTTATGGGAAGTCATGTCATTTACCGGTGGAGCTTGAACACAAGGCATATTGGGCAATCAAGATAATGAACTTTGATTTGAAAAAAGCCGGTGAGCAGAGGTTGCTTCATCTTAATGAACTTGACGAGTGGAGATTGAGAGCATATGAGAATGCTAGAATCTATAAGGAGAAGATCAAAAAGTGGCATGATAAACACATTAAATCACCAAAGGAATTCAAAGTGGGCGATAAAGTGTTGTTATTCAACTCGCGATTGCGGCTCTTCCCCGGAAAACTCAAATCAAGATGGTTTGGCCCGTATACTGTTACGCAAGTATTCACCCAGGGGGCAGTGGAGATCACTCACCCGGAGAAGGGTACATTTAAAGTGAATGGGCATCGGTTGAAGCCCTATTTCAGTGGAGAAGTGTGCAATGATGACAAGGAGGTATTCTTTCTCAAACCTCCGTAAGGTAAGACAGGTACGTCAAGCTAAGTGACGTTAAACAAGCGCTTCTTGGGAGGCAACCCAAGCGTTTTGCAGTTTTTCTAGGACCTAGTTTAGTTTTAGGGTTGAATAAAAGTCTTAGCAATGGTGTCCCAATTTTCATGTGCATATGCTGAGTTTTCATGTGGATTTTCGATTATTTACGTGTGCCTTAACGTTAATTGACGAAGTTTGAGTCGGTTGAGTGTGTTTTCGATGGTCTCTGGTCGTGTTTTTATGGTTTATACAGGCTCTAAGTGTTTTAAAAAGAATTTCTGAATTTTTCTGAGAGTCTGTAGAATTTTCTAAGTAAACCAGAGAAAACACATGGCCGTGTGGAATTAACACACGGCCGTGTGTTACCAATTGGAGCTCAACCAGAGAAGGCACAGGGGCGTGACTTTGCCCCTGTGAAAAACTTCAGAAGGGGCACACGGCCGTGTGGAATTAACACACGGCCGTGTGAAATTTCGCAGAACTTCAACTCTTTTCCAGAGAGTCCACAGGGGCGTGTGGATGCCCCTGTGAGTGCTACTGTGCTAACGTACACGGCCGTGTGTTAATTCCACACGGCCGTGTGAAAATTCTGCAGGAATTCCCTATCATCCCGAGAAACCACAGGGGCGTGTGTGAGCCCCTGTGGGAGAGCTTGTCAAGGCACACGGCCGTGTGGATTATTCACACGGCCGTGTGAAATACTTAGCGTTTCTCGGGCAAGTCAGAGAGACCACAGGGGCGTGTGTTGGCTCATGTGGCCGGCCTTGTGTCTTGGCCAAGTTGGGCACACGGCCGTGTGGAATTAACACACGGCCGTGTGAAAATTTTCAGAGACCTTCTGTATTTTCTCGTGAATCCACAGGCCCGTGTGGGTGGCCCTGTGTATACCCCTGTGGAGGCACACGGCCGTGTGGAATTAACACACGGCCGTGTGAGGTAGTTTAGAGAGTGACCAGAGTGCGCACAGGGGCGTGTGTTGGCCCCTGTGAACCCTAATTTCTGAGGCACACGGCCGTGTGGTTACTTCACACGGCCGTGTGAATTCCCAGAACTTCAAAAGAGGCCGAAGGTTTTTCTTTTGGAATTCACTCGTGTCTCTTTCACTCTCACTCCAAAACACTCTCCGACCTCTTTTGCTGCTTTCCCGACCAATATCTTCGGTCATTAAGGTTTCCTCTCGAGCCCTCCGACCAAACTCCGAATTTTTCTTCATCCCCACCGTCGGTGAGAACAACAAGCCCTTCCTCTTTACTAAATTCCGGATTTTGATCGTTTGTGATAAGAATTTCGTTTGTTTTGCACGGTTTACCTGGTTACTAATGAGTTTACAAGGGTTCCTATGAAAAATTTTGTGTGACTTTGGAGTTCTGCTTCTCAACCTTGCATCAGTGTCCGCCTGATACTCCACACGGGCGTGTGGAATTTCCACACGGCCGTGTGAATCTTCATTATACCAAAATGACTAATTTTCTTTCAAAACCACTTTGCAGGAATGGCACCTAGGAAAGGCACTAACAAAAGAGCACGAGAACACTCTCCAGAGCCGATCAACGACATCCCATCTGAACACCAAGAAACATATAGACGATTGGCGAAACTCAAAATTGGACAATCTCGATACCTGGACGTAGAATATGTAAAACCAGCTGATTGGGGTATTGAAATGGCGGATGAGATTGAAGAGCTTGTTGCGGTAGGAAGTTGGAAGAGCTTGCTATCAATTCGAGATCCAGCGAACCGTTTGCTTACCTTAGAGGTGCTCTCATCATTCAAATTCGACAAAGCAAGTAGAGAGTCGATGAGCGCCAACTCTATACAGTTTCGGGCATGAGTACAATTTGTCGGTGACACAGTTTTCCATTTACATGGGGTTGTACGACGAGGCATTCACTGAAACGGAGGAGTACGAGAACCTCCCAACTGACTACCCCGGAAATTTGACCCCTCAAAGAGCTTACAAAGTGTTATGTGGACGAGGGAACTATGAGCCAGGTGTATCAAAAGCTACTTGTCTATTACGACCGGCTTATAGATACATTCATGCCATTCTGA
Source organism: Dioscorea alata (assembly GCA_020875875.1). Lineage (NCBI taxonomy): Eukaryota > Viridiplantae > Streptophyta > Magnoliopsida > Dioscoreales > Dioscoreaceae > Dioscorea > Dioscorea alata. The sequence continues at coordinate 7,076,159 of CM037017.1, read as the reverse complement.
GTAGGTCAATAAACGGCCGGGGCGATAGTACAGGAGTTCTTAGTCGGCAGGAACTCCTTTATTTATATTCAATGGTACTGAAGGAGCCACTCCATATTGGGTATATACTCGCTGAGTCCATGCGTCATCAAAGTCAATATCCCAGGCTTGGGATGATTTTTGCAGGACCATACATCACAAGACTTATGAAGGGAATGGGTCTTCGGGCTGCAATCAGAGGGATGGAAAAGACAGTCACACCTTCCCCAATCGACTTGGAGATGCTGAGACAGATGGGCATGGCCTGGAGACATTACCAGCGTTACACGCTATACTGGCCCGAGGCATTCCCGAGCGAGGGGTTCCAGGCAGCATTAGAGCCACCACCAGTGGACACAGAGGCAGGGGCAGAGACCGAGGTACCCACCACCGCGCCGGAGCCACCTCCAGTGCGGATGTTTTCACCGTCTCGAGGCCAGGACAGACTGGAGCGCCTCGAGAGCGCAGTGGGGTTCCTACAGACCGAGGTGGCCGAGGTTAGGGCCACACAGATTACACAGCACCAGGAGGTGATGGCGCAGTTCCAGAGCTTGCGACAGACCTTCGAGCAGATTGTCGCCTCCTCCTCCTTCGTGGTCCGACCTCGAGTGTCCACTCCACCACCTCCATCTCCCTCAGCACCAGCAGCTCCAGCATCACCAGCAGATCCATTGCCTCCAGCAGCACCAGAGGCCACCATTCAGGACACCGACGCTGAGGCGTCTTAGATTTTAGATTCTTTTCTTTTATTAGTCATTTCTGTATATCTTTACTTTATTTTGGACTTGTAGTACTCAGAAAGGATTCTCCTTCTGAGTATAGCTTTCATTTTGTTTTTTCTTTTTATCTCGAGTTGTATTCATTGCTTTACATTTTATATACTCGAGTTTTATTGAGCTTTACTGAACCCTCGTTTATGTGTGCGCAGATGGTCTTGGATGTAAGGATTTTGAGGAATAGTCATTGACACGGTCATGGAATCGTGTGTGCTCCACGAACCATTGAGACTCAACTCTCAATGACCTAGCTTCATCAAACGCAACACTTGGAGTTCAGGGGAGTAATGTTTCAATTGCCACTTCCACACTAATTGCTTTTATCGTTTTCACTTATTATTGTGCTTACATGCGTACATTGAGGACAATGTACATCTTAAGTGTGGGGGGGAGTTCACATTGCACACACCTTTACTTGTGCGTTCAATTGCTTATGCTGATGTAGCCTATGGCGGTTCACCTCAGTTGCAACGGTTGTATTCTTATAGTTTAGGAGATTTTTCAATATTGTATCCTATCATACTCTAGTTTTCATTTGAATTTTAGGGAATTTTTGCTCGAATCATCTTAGTACACAACTTACTCTTGGAATCTTTTGGAAACTCAATCTTGAAGTTTTTAAGGACAAGTTTATCGTTGTTCTTAGTTTCACTTTGGAAAATGCATATATAAAAAAAAAAAAAAAAAAAAAAAAAATATATATATATATATATATATATATATATATATATATATGAGTTTGTAAGTATTAGCTTTGTTTTAATTATGCATTTGGGGTGGCAAGAGCTACCTCCTATGAAGTATGCAGCTACTCTCATAAGTCGGATACAAGTTATGCCCTAATGAGAGAAAGAGCTATCTCATGGGATGCGTGAAAGCTACTACCCCGGTAGAAAGAGCTACCTCCTCGAAAGAGTGAAAGCCACCTTTGGCGGCCGCCTAGGAAAGGGCTACCTTCAAGGATGTGTGAAGCTACTACTTCCTTTTCTCTTTAGTTTTGTTTTTGTATATAAATAAGTCCTTTCTAACCAAAGTTTGAGGAGTACTCGTTGGTTCTCTTGAGTAAGATCGCACACACTAACACATTTTCGAGTTTTCATCCTTTTTGATTCGAGTTTTTAGCTAGAGCATTGGTAACCTTATGCAATGTTTTGAGTTCCCCTTACTTGTAGAATGCTTCTTTTGCATACTTTTGGTGAACCTAAGGCCAAGCACTTTCAATTGTTCTTCCCAAGTACTTTCACGTTCTATTTTGCTTGAGGACAAGCAAAAGCTTAAGTGTGGGGGGGGGGGGGGGGGGGGGGGTTTGATAAGTGCTTGTGTTATAGTATCGCGAAGCGCTATTATCTTACATTAAGCATACCTTTTATCAGGTTTTATCACTAAATGTGTGCATTTGTGTTCTCTTGTGCATTGAAGGTATTGTGGAGCCTAATTGGAGAAAAAGAATGAAATTAGGTCGCGTTCGCCAATGTTGGGATGTTCTCGGACCAAGCAAGGAACGAAGCACGTATTTGGACTTGTGGATGTGTGCCAACCTCTTTTGGAGGGGCACAAAGGCAGTCACATTCACAACAAGTCCAATCCGTGTTACTTAGGAGAATCTCGCGAAAGAAGAAGACTTGAAGCAATCGGCGCGACCTACCGTTGCTTGTGTGCCCAAGTAATGGCCTCGATGAAGAACAATGGACCCGGGAGGCGTTTCGGCAAGTTACCAAGCCTGTTCAGCTGAAGATTAGTGTTCCAGAGAAGTCACACGGGCGTGTGGAAATTCCACACGGCCGTGTGAGCATTTTCCAGCCAGACAGAGAAGTCACACGGGCGTGTGGAAATTCCACACGGCCGTGTGTTTTGCGATTTCAGCCATCCAGTGAAGACACACGGGCGTGTGGAAATTCCACACGGCCGTGTGAAATTAATTTTTCAGCCGAGACAGAAGCTTCACACGGGCGTGTGGAAATTCCACACGGCCGTGTGAAGCCCCCGATAAGTCCAATTTTAAAGCCGCGATTCAACAATATAAAAGGGGATTTTTGCAACCTTTTAGAGAGCTTTTCGACCTATCTTTTCCCCAACTTTCTGGAGCGCGGCTAGGGTTTCGGAGAGGATTTCGTGGAGGTTCTAGCGCGTCGTCGGCATCGATTTCGAGGTTCGACGTTTGCACAAGACCACGGCCACACCAATTCGAGGGGGTTTTTCATTGATGTCTATGTTTTATGCTTTATTTCTCACGTTGATGAACATGTATAGCTCTATGAGGAGCTAAACCCCTCGTGGGGTATTCGGACTTGTAAACTTTAGGGTTTCTTATGTTTCTTTGACATTGATTATTATGCTTTTCATCGTTGATGAATAAAATTGAGTTTTTAATCTTGATTATCCTTTCATATTGTTTTCCCTTAAACGTGACATTAGGGTTGAGAGCAATCTAGGCTTTCCTTTGGAGATGTGACAACTCCTATAGGATTAGACTACTCAAGATTAAAGAGGGTTGAGAGGGAGAGTTGTGAGGTAGCAATGTACCCATTTCCGCTTCGATGTGATTTCTCCCTACCTCCGATTCCTTGATTTAATAGCGGTCGAAATAGAGTGAAGCAATAGGTAGATAAACTCCCCTAGGGCTTAGTTACGCAAGTAATAGAGTGGAGGGTTGTAGTGAATCCTATTTGCTGGGGCTCAATCTAGACTAGGGTTCTTCCACCTGGACCAAAGGGTTAGAATTACGTATAGGAACAGGTTTAATCACTAGGAATCCCTAGAGCATAATGCAACTCCACATAGTGTGAGGTTTAGGCAGATGGACTCCCCTGGGGCTTAGTCATCTAGGTGACAGAGTGAAGGGTGTTGTGAATCCTAATACCGGGCATAGTGTTGGAGTTAGTCACGGTTGTCCTTAGGTTTGGGACCGTGAGTCTTAGGATATCCTCGACTCAATTGACATCAATAGGAGAGTATAATATCATAGTCTTGCACTTGAAACATAGACCCTAGAGGTAGCTTGTCCGGATACCCCCTTTTACTCATTGTTAGTCCTTCTCGATTTTCCTACTTGCACTTCTTTCTTCCATCTCTCTACTTAGTTTATTGCTTTGCATTATTTTCACTCATCAATCTTATTATCGTTCTCCGTATTCTGCATAGCTTAATTAGTGAAACCTTATATTCTATCTCCCTATTCCCTGTGGATTCGACTACCTTCTCACCAAGGTAAATTTATTACTTCGACAAACCCGTGCACTTGCGGGATACACGCAAGGGGTCGTGTCACACACCCTTACTCCGTGAATGTTCATCCCCTTTCTTGTTGGGGTTCTTCTTGTGGCGTCTTTTCGACCTCTTCATCCTCCAAAGCATCTTCTTCATACGCTCCTTCTCCATCTTGATGTCTGTCTTGACTGGACCAAGTGCAAGTACTTCTTCTTCTTTTATCTCCATGTCTTAGTCCGGCCACCCTTCATATGGATCTGGGTTTAACATTTCCTGTACATATTCATCAATACACTCATCAATAACTTGACACAACCCTTTGCGTGTATCCCGCAAGTGCACGGGTTTGTCGAAGTAATAAAATTTACCCTGGTGAGAGGGTAGTCGAATCTACAGGGAATAAAGAATTAGAGTATGAGATTTCACTAATAAAGCTATGTGGTGTATGGAAAAGTAATATCTGGATCAATGAGTGAATGTAGAAGCAAACAGAATGAAAGACAAGAAATTAAATAGAAAGATAGAAGATGAGAGAGTGCAAGTAAAAAAGAATAGAGAGGAACTAGCAATGGATGAAATAGGGTATCCGGACAAGCTACCTCTAGGATCTATGCTTCTAGTGCAAGACTATGCTATTATACTTTCCTATTGATGTTAATTGAGTCGAGGAAATCCTTAGACTCACGGTCCCGAACCTAAGGACAACCGTGACTAACACCATCATTATGCCCCGGTATTAGGATTCACGTCACCCTTCACTCTGTCGCTCACACGACTAAGCCCCAGGGGAGTATATCTACCTAAACCTCACACTACGTGGGATTTCTTTAAGCTTAGGGATTTCTAGTGGTAAAACATGTTCCTATGTGTAGTTCTAACCCTTTGGTCCAGGTGGAAGAACCCTAGTCTAGATTAAGCCCCAACGCGTAGGATTCACTTCAACCCTTCACTCTGTTACTTGCGTAACTAAGCCCAGGGGAGCTTATCTGCCTAGCACTTCACTCTATTTCGACCGCTATGAAAATTAAGGAAACGGAGGTAGGGAGAAACCAAGTCAGAAGGGAAAGGGGTACATCGCTACCTCACAACTCTCCCTCTCAACCCTCTTCAATATTAAGTAGTCTAACCCTAAAGGAGTTGTCACACCTCCAAAGAGTAACCTAAATTGTTCTCAATCCTAGTGTCACATCTAAGAGAAAACATTAGCAAGATGAAATTAAGATTGAAACTCAATTTTTATTCATCAATAATGGAAAGCATAATAACAATGTCAAAGAAACATAAAAATCCTAGAGTTTACAAGTCCGAATACCCCCAAGCGGTTTAGCTCCTCATGGAGCTATACATGTTCATCAAAATAGAAAAGAAAGTACAAATCAAAGACATTGATGAAAACCCCCTTGTATACGGTGTGGCTGTGGTCTTGTGCGGCCGTCGAACGTCTGTGACGATGCCGATGACGCGCGCTAAACCTCCATGAAATCCTCTCCAAAACCCTAGCCGCACTTCCCAAGTTGAATAGAAAGGTAGGTGAAAATATATCCCAAAAGGTCTCCAAAATCCCTTTTTATATTGTTAAATCGCGACTTTAAAATCGGACTTATCGGGGGCTTCACACGGCCGTGTGGAATTTCCACACGCCTGTGTGAAGTTTCTGTCTGGCTGAAAAATCGATTCGCACGGCCGTGTGGAATTTCCACACGTTCGTGTGAATTCTCTGAAACCCTGATTTTCTGCAGAAATTGAATAGTAGCTTGCCACAGTGTTTTGTTACAGTAACAAGCTACAATGCTGCTATAGTAACTTGCCGAAATGCTCCTGAATCCGTTGTTCTTCATTGAGGCCATTGGTTGGGCACACAAACAATGGTAAGTCGTGCCTATTACTTCAAGTCTCCTTCTTTGTGAAGTTTTTCTAAGCTACACGAGTTAGACTTTTTGTGAATGTGACTGCCTTTGTGCCCCTCCAAAAGAGGTTGGCACACACTCACAAGTCAAGCTTGTGCCTTGTTCCTTACGTGGTCCGAAAACTTCCCAACATCGGCGAACATGACCTAATTTCGTTCTTCTTCTCCAATTTAGCTCCACAAACCTTCAATGCGTAAGAGTACACAAATACACACCATTTAGTGATAAAAACTGATAAAAGATATGCTCAATGTAAGATAATAACGCTTCGCCGTACTATAACACAAGCACTTATCAGCCATCCATAAAACTACCTTCTTACTTCACAATCTTCGTTAGAGAGTAACCAATGATGATCTTACTGGTGTTCCTCCATTCCCACGACAATCTCTTTATATGAATCTGGCCCTGAATGGTGCCCAAGTTTGCCCCAGTCCCTTATCTCCCAGAAAGTTAAAGAAGATCCCCTTAAAACCTAACTATGGGGCTTAACAACACCATTCCCAAAGCAAGCACGGCCGTGCTCCTGCCTGTGCTCTTCTTGGAATGTCTTGGAACTTGTTCTCGGTGTGACTGTAGCCTTACCTGTAAAGTGCATGGGTGTAATCATGCCCGTGCTTACTAACCATGTTCAAGAGCACCTAGTGCTAGAAGTAAGGAAGCCGTGCTCTTGTTTCTCTGAAAATTCCAGTAAAGTGCACCGGAGTAAGCATGCCCGTGCTTACTAACTGTGCTTCAAGAGCTTGATGGTGCTAGGGGCAGTGAAACCGTGCTTTTCATTTTGTGCGGATTCTAGTAAAGTGCTCGAGCATATGCATGGTCGTGCTTCCTACCCGTGCTTCCAAGTACGGGTGTGCTTCCTCAGTTGAGCTGAAATTCTCTAAGTCTTGGAAACTACATTGTCTGAAGTGTGGGCGTGTTTCCCGACCGTGCTTGCCCTAAAAAGTGCATTCCAACTCTATTTCAAACTAGAATTCATCCAAATTCATCCTTTTCATTCCAAGACCTATTTTCTTGCATAATGACACATACATACCCAAAGTAGCATCTACTTACATTAAATATATGAATAAAGACAAGCAATTCATCCAATAGGGTACACTAAATTTTTATATAAAATGCGCTCATAAAAAACAATTGGTTTTAGATGAACAAAGTGAGAAATACTCAGAATAGATATGAAAGACTTGTTAAATATTGATAATCTAAATCTAATACACGAACATATTGACAAATATCATAAAATTATAAATCAAGAAAACATAGTTAAATTAGAATACCAAGTTTTAACAAGTAGGTACTTTTGGATTTTAGATGTTAAAAGATATATCCAAACAGAAATATCCATAGAAAGGAATGACTCATGGAAAACTATTCTAGGTCAACAATTAAATGTTGTCCTTAAAAGATGGCATGAATTTGAGAAACAATATCTAGAGAAATAGAGAAAAAACTTAGAAAATAAATTAGAATCTACAGAATGTTTTTATAATTAACAAGATAACTGTTGCATTAAAAATGGAAGAATTAATTGAAATTCTATACCCAAGATATGGTTGGATGAAGAAATACTAGAAGATATAGATGATGTAATTTTTCTCGTAAAATGTAGATACATGTATTTAGAATATCCTATGAAACAGAATTATAGAATATCACAAAATGAATATAATATAGAAGAATTACATGCTAATACAGAAGAAGAAGAATATCAAAATGTGCTAAATAATTAGTAGAAATAAATTTAAATGAAATAATGATGAATATTGAATCAAGAGTAAGTAATAATAATCAACCAAGACAAGCTTAAGCTAGTAGTTCTCATAGTACTTTAGATTTAGGAAGAACATCAGTAAGCAGCTAGTAGAACCACCCTGATGTTCTTCCTAAATCTAAAGTACTATGAGAACTACTAGCTTAAGCTTGTCTTGGTTGATTATTATTACTTACTCTTGATTCAATATTCATCATTATTTCATTTAAATTTATTTCTACTAATTATTTAGCACATTTTGATATTCTTCTTCTTTGAACAAACCTACAAAAGAGGAAGAAGTAACATCAGTCACCATCCAATTATGAATTTTTCCAATACTTTGAACAAACCTACAAAAGAGGAAGAAGTAAACTAGATCCATTAGAAGTAGTTAAAACAATGCCAAAACATAATAATAAAGGAAGTATGCTAATTCTATGTACAATACATCCTCGAAAGTGGCCAGAATTAATAGATAGATGGGAATTAGACAAAATTAATGTTATAGAAAGGATATCTCATACATTAGATAACATTAACGTCACAAATTTTATCGAAGATTTGCTAGGAATAACAATTAGAGACCTACTTAATAGTTGGAAGTTAAATTATCCCTCAAAATATCAAAGCATGATAGAAAAAATTAAGTAACATATGAAAAATAAGATGATTGTGAACTCCAAATAGAATATAATCAGCTAGAACCTTTAAAAAAATTGGAACCAATTACATAAAAACTCAAATTTGATTGGACAATAGGAGAAAACCTTATAAAAATATAAACAGAAAAAAGGAATGTGTCTTACAAATTATAAATCCTGATCTTAGAATAACATGTCGAGTCATTAAGGCAACCCCTTATGAATAGATGAAATTTGTTTTTCCTATTAAAGAATTAAAATAATTAAACATTATAAAACAAACACAAAGTCCACATAGAACTAAAGGTTTTATTGTAAATAAATATAGTGGAAATAATAGAGGAAAGAGTAGAATGGTGTTTAACTAAAAACTATTGAATGATAATATGTAAGACGATAAATATCCATTACCAAACTAGGAATCTTTAATAAATAAAATTAAGAATACATATATAATAAAACCATACTCAATTATGCCAAAAATTTCATACCAAACCATTGTCAATTAGCAGGACCTTTATATAATAAAAAAAACAAATAGGAGAAAGAAGGTTCAATGATAGGGGACTCAAGTGTATGTGTCGATCGTGTAATAATAGTGTGTGTAAAGTGTAGTGTCAATCCACAGGAAAGAAAGTGAATACTAGTAATAACCCTAATTCTGAAAAATAGCCTAAGTGATCGATTGATGTGTGTGTGAATAAAAAGGAATAAAAGCAAGAAAAATATAAAATAGCAGGAGGAAATTCAGGAAAGAAAATGATGTCCGGTCATAACATCCCTCTAGGGTTATAAGGTATAGGACAAAGGTTGCCTATGTCTGTAATTCTATTTGTACCGAGAGGTTTTCAAGATTATACTAAGTCCCAATTTCTAAGATGAAGAGTAATTGAATAGGTACAGAGCTGATGTAGACATTCACACAATCATATTAACAATCTATGAAACCTCACTATGAGATAATGACAATCTCTTAAGAAGATAATATCCCCCATAGAGAGAGATTACACCTAATTCGAATATAAAATAGAGATATGATTTCTCTTAAAATCTATTCCACATGATTGCAAAGAGCACGAAGATTATTACTAACTCACTCGGGAGGATTGAGGGAGACGGGGTCTCTAAATTACCCTAACCAAAGGCTTACTCATAATCTCCTCGAATTGCGGCATGTCTATACTAGGTGGGAATTTCTTCTCATCATAAAGCACATCCCGTATGATAGCTAGGGCTTTTGCCTCGTTAGTGACCAAGCATTCAAACACACAATTAGATTCAAATAGAAATGATTGCAATTAGAAAAATAATTAAAGTATCAAAGATCCAACAACCAATGTCACTGAAATAAACCCTAGAGTCCAACTATGCCCAAACACCATGAAAATTAGTTCCTCATCATTGGAGAAAAACAATCCAATCCAAATGGAATAAAATACATAAATAGAATAACAAAACTCCCTTAATGCTCGCATTCTCCTTGGATGGATTAAGTTCTTTGAAGATTCCCCAAAATCACCACCGAGATATCTCCTCAAACATTTTCCTTGATGATTTGAACCTTCTCCCAATCTTTTCCCCTTGTTTTCTTCTTCTCTGGCAAGATATCCAATGAAAAACCCCCCATATCACAGCCCAAAGGATGACCAAAAAGTAGTGAAGAAAATCCCGCCAAAATCCCTAATTTCTAGCTTTTATAACTCAGGAATCGGGACTTACGGCTGTAATAGTTGCCTGTAAGGTTCTCTTATTGGGACTTACGGCCATAGTTGTGCCTATAACAGTGCCCATGAATAGTGATTCTCTACAATAACATGAACACTACAGTACTATAGTACCCCCTACGGCCTAAGGCTTACGGCCATAAAGTACCCGTAAGGTTCTCGGGCTGGGCCTTACCCCCGTAACAATGCCCTTAAACGGTGATTTACTACAGTACATGAACAATGCATTACTACATTAACAACAGTAATAGCACCCGTAAGCTCACTTGTAAGTCACTCTAAAAACTCTATTATTCTTCCAAAATCAGCTCAAATCATCTCAAACTTGTTCCTCTTGATCAATATGTCCTCATTCTAGCCTGAATACGAAATAGAAGCGAATTAAGCACCAATTCAACCATATATTCAACAATTACATGCAAAGTGCTATGAATAATAATAATAATAAAATACATTTATTCAAGCACTTATCATTCAACAATGAAGATATTAAATTAGTTCAAAAATTAAAAATGTAGTAAGGAAAATAAAACCCCTTAAGTTACCACCTTTAGGAGCTTATTTGATAATAGAACTAACTGTCTTGCTATGTTAATAGAACTAACTGGTCATTTGAAGATAAAACACCTTAAGTTACCACCTCTAGGAAAATAATAGAACTAACTGGTCATTTGAAGATGTGGTGCAGTGTTAAAATTTAGGCCTACTAAAGAAATTAATATTAAGGAAGAACAGAATTTACAATTAGAACTAACTGTCTTGCTATAGTTTCTTTTTATCATAAGAAATTTGAAAATAAACTATCCACTAATAGATAGTTAACATTTGTTGATTATATAATAGGGAATGAGTTTAATGTGATTATAGAACATATCAAAGAAATTGATAATTTCCTGGCAGATAAACTTAGTAGAATGATTCAAATAACTTGTTAAAATAATAACCAATGACTTCGAGATACAAAGCTAGAAGTAGGAAGAAAAAAATTGATCAAGAAAATTTGGTTGAATTAGAACAAATGAATCATGATCTATGAGGATTTAAAGATAAAATCATATTAAAATATCCAATCACCTAATCCAAATCTAGAATAGTAGAGCATTTACAAGGTATGACAAATTTAATTGATAAAAGAATAATAAGAAAAATTGGTGGAGACCATATTGGTGAAACTAGTGATAAGTGTTTGTTACAACAGGTTTTGAGTGAGCATTTTGTATATTAAGGGCATGATTCTTGCCAACTTATGGGCTTATTTGCATTGTTATTGTTTACTTTTGCAGATAGGATGGTTAATAAGCGTTGACCGAAGAAAAGAAGCTAAAACAACAAGTTTTGAGGAAGTTTAGAGGGCTACAGAGTCATGGGGATCATTCGCCATGACCGTGGTGACCAAATTGAGACAAAACCGGGGACATGCATAGTCGTGGGAGTCATCAGCCATGCCCATGGGAAGAATGGGAAGGAATTTTTTTCAAAAGATAGAGAAGCACACGACCATGGGAAACTTAGCCACTACCATGGACAGGATAGCCGGGATGAATTTCCAGAAAAATTGAGACATGCATGGCCATTTCATTTAGCCATGGCCATGGGAAATCATATTAGAAGATCTGGTTGAATTATGGCAAAGAGACGCACGGCCGTGGGTAACCTAGCCACAACCATGTGTAATTAAGGGATAGAGTATTTAAAGTCAAGTTTTGGAGAAAAGAGAGAGCTTTTTCTGGGCAGAAAGAGGAAGTCGATTGCGTACCTAATTTAGAGAGGAGGAATCATCAGACAAGGGAGATGGTATCGGACAGGAGCTATTACAAACATTCATCATCTCTTTCGTGTCCTCCGTCGCCGGAGAACAAAAACGAGCGTCATTCCGCCGTTCAGGGTGAAGAACTTATTTTCAGGTTTTCAACCATACACTTAAGGGAGTTTTTATTTGTTTAAACATGTATTTCTTTTATATTTCCATGTTTGGATTGTATTGCTCCATGAGGAGCTAAACCCTCTTGTAGTTACTTAAACTTGTGAACTCTAGGATGATTTAGAGTTTTGCTTACTTTACCTCCTTTAATTTTAATTGATTTTGAGATCCAATCTTGTGTTATTCTTGCCTCATGATTTTTGTAGTGACAACATTGATTATGTGTGTTAATGTTCTTGTGAAGATTTTGCAAGACCCACTAGAATAGGTCTACCAAGATTGTAGAGGGGGAGAAGAGAGCTTAGGGTAAAGGAGTATTCATTTCCCTTCCGATTTGATCATGCCTATCCTCGTGCTCACATGTTCTTCAGGTAATCATGCAAATTCCTTTGACACGAAAGGTCATAGTTAGGAATTTCTATTGGATTAGGGGTTGGTTTTCTTGCAGAGCGCTAACCTATTTTGGGAGCCTAGTCGATCAAACGAGATCCCTAGATCATCAAGCATTCATACAAACCCTTGTGATATGACATGTTATAGGTGGAGGTTTCTATTGGAATAGTCACTAATTGCCGTGCATGCAGGATTGGGGTGTTTTAGGATCACCGTGACTCAAATCATTTGAATTAAGGAAGTTTAGTTGGGTCAAGTGTTTCAAATTAGAAATCCTAGGGGGATTAGTGTTCAAGCACCTGCCTTCTCATCTATTGATTGTTTCCTTGTTCTCTTTCTGCTTATTTTGCATTCATTCTATTTTATCAAATTACCACTTCACCAACTTTGCGTCTAAGGTTAGAAAGGTTCAAATGATTGTTTCTTTGGGTTCTTTATTACTTCGACACCTGTGCACTTGTGGTACACACATGCAAAGGGCGTGTCAACCAGTAATATCAGGAAAAGAAAATTAACCAATTCTTAGAGAATGGATACTACAAAAAAAGAGATAACAAAAATTTAGATAATATAAGACAAATTGAGGAAGAAAATTATTTAATACAACAAGAATCCATGACTTGTCCATTTACAATAAAAGAAATGAGGACTGTGAAACCAACAAGTTTCTCTGAGTTTCCATTATTGTGGGAGTTATACAACTCTAACCCAAAACCCTATAGTTTGACAATTTGCAATTAAAGGTGACTGTGACTTCAAGGTCAGCAGGATCATTCATGTTCTCTCTTAAATGTGGAAACTATGCAAACCAATCCATGTAGCAATAAAAAACAAGGGTTTGTTCATCTGTGTAATAAGAGTTGTGGCTACAAAACTAGTAGCACCATTCAAGTTGGTTTTATGGTGAAAGCCTAGCTAACCTCAAACTGACAACTATGTTTATATATGATTTAAAACCTGAACTAATTATATTTTAGTTTTGAAGGAATGTCAGGAAAGAATTATCAAAACAACCACTACCCTATTGAGCCAAATTTGAATCTTCCAATCTTCCTACCAAAATTGTTATTGAGATTTAGGACCTAGGCTAACCTTACTCTCCAATAGCATGTTATCATTGACAACATTTGGGCCAATCTCCATGATCCAAAAAGCCTAATCCCTCTACTTCATAATCTAGCCCAATTATTCCAAGATCAAAATGAAGAACCCCATCACACTCTGCTTCGATCCTTATTAGAATAATCTAGCATTAAATTCTGTCTCAGACCTCAAAAACTAGATTACATGGCTGACCAAGAGTGAAGGATCAAGAAGCAATAAATAGAAATATGATAAGAGCCTAAATATATGTATTTATACACAGATTTTGTATATGTTTGCATGCTATTCTGGGTGAATTAATGCCTGTTTTTCACCTAAATTGGTTATTTTCTTGTTACAGGCCTCAGAGAAGCTAGAATGAGCTTGAGAATGCAATTGAAGTGAAATCGGCACCAAAAATCACGTTTTTGAAGCAAAACACTATAGTGGTACTGTAGGAAGGAAGCTGGGTCTTACATTAATCAAGTTGTGAACCTCGTGGGCATTGTGCGCATGCGCACTACCCGTGAGATCCGCTGAGGAATTCAGAGCCAGTACTGTAGATGGATCATTGTAGCAAAGTACTATAGATGATTGCTGTAGAAGAGCACTGTAGCACCGAAGCGAGTTTTTGCTAGCAGATAGGCAGTGAGCCACACGAGCACTGTGCAGCCCGCACACTTCCCGCGCGGCTCATGGCGGATGGTTTTTAAGTAAAACTAGGGCTTGTTTTTGGGAATCTTCTCTTCCCCATCTTTGAAGCTCTCGGTGGGAGCAACTTCATCAAAGCTATTTGAGACCGAACTTGATTCTCTAGAGAGGGTAAATCAAGGGGAGAAACGTAATTGGGAAAGATCTTCATCGATTCCGCCTTTGAGAAGCTTGGAGACGATGAGGGAAGCCACCCCCATTGCGCCGTTCGTGGAAGATATCCGCACCATTCCTCCTCATCTTCGTGTTTTCATTGTTTGAGGGAGTTTATTTATGCGTTTTACAGTTGTTCCTATGAACTTGTCTTTTGTGGTTTCTTGTATGGACGGCTAAACCCCAAGGTCACCGGATGTCGGTGAACCTTGGGGTGAACTTGTGTTGTTGAATGCTTTGATTTGCTTAATGCATGTGGTTTGTTTCATGGTTTAAGCTTGGTGAACTTTGATGCATTAATTTGCATGAGAACTCTGCATCTTAACTTTTAGGTTGTACTCGGTGCATGATGATCTCCCATGTACTAGACACGCCTTGCTTAATGGGGATTCATGTATGAATACGCTGTGACCATCTGGTGTTTCATACCCCTCCAACCACTAGGGGTGGACCTAGGTTGAGTAACGGCCCTAGTTAGAGATTTTCCTGTGGGTATTACAATCGTAGGAGGATTTGGCCTGAAGAGATTCTGAGCCAATACTCTTATGGGATTAGGGATTATTGCCGTGACCATCGGGATAATCTATCCTTGGATCTCTCTTGGCCTAAAGAACCACATGCTTAGCAATTCTAACATTCTTCTAACCTTTGGTAACACTAGGGGGATCCACATCCGTGACCACCCTCATTCCTTTATTTACACCTTTTCACTCAGTACATTGATACTATTTCACTTAGTTGCAATTTTTATTAATAGTTGTAGTTCTCAACTTGATTTGGTAGGTTAGACAACAAGTGAAGAAGAAGTAAGGGTAGCTCCTTGGGATCAGGGAATACGACCTTCTCGTGCTTGCACGAGAGGTATTACTTGATGACCTCGTGCACTTGCGGGACACTCATCAAAATAACACTCAGAAATGAAGAAGTAATGAAACCAAACTCCTGTTTTAAGAAGTTTAAGAAGATTCTGAAGACGTGATATGAATGATTGAAGAAGACATGAGGAGGATGGAGAAATTTGAATTATTTCTTGAAGCCATTACAGAAGTAAAAAAAAAATATCTTCAAGGAAGTCATGGCTACTCAATATCAACAATCCGTAGGAGAACAAGAAGTTCTATGACACTTAACAACTAAAGAAAATTTTCTTGTAGGAATGTCGTTGGCAGGAAATGCCTTCAGAGAACCTAGTGATCGTAATTCTGGTTGTTATTGTGAAGAAGCATGATAAGTGCTCATGTTATAGTAATACGAAGTATTATTATCTTACATTGAGCATTACTTTTCTCAGATTTAATCATTAATTTGTGTGCATTTGTGTGCATTTGTGTGCTTTTGTGCATTGTAGGGTTATGGAGCCAATTTGGAGAAGAAAGAAGCAAGAATAGGTTATGTTCATCATTCTTGAGGAGTTCTCAGACCGAGCAAGGAACAAGGCACGAGTCTAGACTTGTGGGTGTGTGCTAACCTCCATTGGAGGGGTACAAGGGCAGTCACATTCACAAAAGTCTAACTCGTGTAGCATTGGAGAACTTTGCCAATGAAGAGAAATGAAGTAATCGACATGATCTACCGTTGATTGTGTGCCCAATTCAACAGCCTTGATGAAGAACGATGAATTCGGGAGCATTTCGGCAAGATTACTGCAGCAGCACTGTAGCAAGTTAATGTTTACATTCTGCCAAAAATCAGCAAAACAGAGAATCCACACAGGCGTGTGAAAATTCTACAGGCCCGTGTGGAAAATCCACATGGGCGTGTGGAACCCCAATTTTAGCCGGATTTCAGCCTATAAATAGCCTGTTTTCAGATCTATTTGAGGACCCCCCTTCTATCTTTTTGCCAATCTTTTCTCCCAACTTCTGGAGGGTTGCGGCTAGGGTTTTTGAGAGGACTTTGTGGAGGATCAGAGCACGTCATCGGTATCGTTATCGACGTCCGGCGGCCGCACAAGACCACGACCACACCATACGCAAGGGGGTTTTCATCTATGCTTTCAATTTGTATTCCTTTCCATATTTTGATGGATTTGTATAGCTCCATGAGGAGCTAAAAGCCTTGTGGGTATTCGGACTTGTAAACCCTAGGATTATTATGTTTCTTTGACATTGTTATTATGCTTTTCCATTATTGATGAATAAAATTGAGTTTCAATCTTAATTGCATCTTGTAATTGTTTTCCCTTAGCCGTGACACTAGGGTTGAGAACAATCTAGGTTATCCTTTAGAGGTGTGACAACTCCTATAGGGTTAGACTACTTAGGATTGAAGAGGGTTGAGAGTGTGAGTCGTGAGGTAGCAAAACATCCCCTTTCCCCTCCGGTGTGATTCTCCCTACCATTGTGTTCCATGATTTCTTAGCGGTCGAGATAGAGTGAAGTGGTTGGAGATAAACTCCCCTGGAGCTTAGTTGCGCGAGCAACGGAGTGAAGGGTTGAAGTGAATCTTAGTGCTGGGGCTTAATTTAGACTACCTGGACCAAAGGGTTAGAGCTATACATAGGAACAGGGTTTATCACTAGAAAACCCTAGAACTTAAAGCAATCCCACACAGTGTGAGGCTTAGGAAGACGAACTCCCCAAGGGCTTAGTTAACAGGTCAACAAGAGTCAAGGGTCGTAGTGAAACCTAATGCCGGGGCATAGTGTCGGGGTTAGTCACGGTTGACCTTAGGTTTTGGACCGTGTGTTTAAGGATCTCCTCGACTCAATTAACATCAATAGGAAAGTATAATAGCATTATCTTGCACTAGAAGCATAAGTCCTAGGGTAGTTTGTCCTGGTACCCAACTTTACTCATCGATTGTCCTTCTTTATTTACTCCTACTTGCACTCTCTTACCTTCCATATTTCTATTCTATTTCTTGCCCTTTATAATTGCTTTTACACTCATTGATTCTCTTCACACTCACCGTACACCGCTTAACTAAATAGTGAAATCTCATGTTTTAAATCCCTATTCCCTGTGGATACGACTACCCACTCACCAGGGTATTTTATTACTTCGACAACCGGTGCACTTGCGGGATACACGCAAGGGGTCGTGTCAAGTTTTTGGCGCCGTTGCCGGGGAGTAGGCGTTTTAGAGACATTTGTACTTTGCTATTTTAGCTATTCATCATTCATTCTATTTCACCTTTTCTTATTCTTCCGTCATTCTTATTTGCTTTCTTTTGTTTTGTCATACTTTTTCTTGCAAGGAGCCTAAATGGGGGTTGATGCAATCATTGAGCTATATTCTCAAGTTGAAGCTCTCAATACAAGGCTTGATAGAACTATTGCTTCACAACAACAAAGCAATCCATGCTACAACACATATCATCCAAATGAAAGGAGCTACCCAAATTTTTCATGGAATAATGATGGATAACATTGGGAAGCACCTCAAGAGCAATTTCAAAAGGATGAGGTACTTGAAGAGGATGAACCTCAGTGGGAAAAAGCGCTAGATAACTTTTTTAAAGCATCCGATGCTTCTTGCCAAAGTATGGAAGCCACGTGAAAGTGTCATGAAGCCTCCTATAACAACCTTGAGCATCAATTAGGATGGATACTTAACACATTCTCCAAGGAAAATGAAGTATTTGAGCAAGCAACGCAAGTTCCTTGTAGAGATGATGTGGTATTGAACGATAATGAGGAAACGGGGCAGATCGAGTACGTTGTTGTAGAAATTGAAGAGGAAAAAGAAGAAGATCATTTGGAGAATTGGGATTGCTTGAATGAAGATGGTGCTTGTGAGCAAGGAAATTTTCAAGGGGATTTGCTAGTGTCATGTTCTTCCCAAGATAAAAATGCACAAGAAGAAGCAAACCCTAAGGTAATGGAACAAGTATCATTCTTTGGGATTGGTCAACTCCTAGAAAGCAAGAAAGAGATTTTGGGAAGGGAAAAAGATGTGGGGAGGATATTTAAAGCATCCAATGACCCACCTATGATAAGCTTGGACAATTCCTAACCCAAATTGTTTCCTTGGAGGCCAAAAGTAAGATGGTTGGACCCTCCAACAAATACTCCACCCCGACAAGTCGATTTTTGGTTCAAAGGAAGTAGCTATGCAAGTTCTTATCGGGAGGAACACACTCTTTTCAAGCCGCCTTAAGGTAAGAAAGAGGTACGTCAAGCTTAGTGACGTTAAACAAGCGCTTCTTGGGAGGCAACCCAAGTTTTTATTGCTTTTCTAGGCTTAATTTAGTTTTAGCATGAATAATTGCCTAGTGTTGGTGTTTTCATTTTATTATGAGTGTGCTATGATTTTCCGATGGATTATTGGTGTTTTAGTGTGCCTAATTGTGATTGTCGAAGTATTGGGTCATTTGAGTGTGTTTTCATCGATCTCTGGTCGTGTTTTTTTATCGTTTATACATGCTCTAAGTGTTATGAATGTGTTTCTGAAATTTTCTGTAGAGCCTGTGATTTTTCTAAGTTGTCCAGAGAAAATACAAGGCCGTGTGGAATTTCCACACGGCCGTGTGACTCATCTCAGAGCTCATTCCGAGTGCCACAGGGGCGTGTTGATGCCCCTGTGAGCGACCCAGTGAAGGGCACACGGCCGTGTGGAATTTCCACACGGCCGTGTGAAAATCCTTCAGAACTTCAACTCTCATTACAGAGAGTCCACAGGGGCATGTGGATGCCCCTCTGAGTGCCCATGTGTTACGGCACACGGCCGTGTGAATGTCTCACACGGCCGTGTGAAACTCTGCAGAGTTTCCCTTCCATCCCGAGAAAACACAGGGGCGTGTGGCCGCCCCTGTGAGAGGTCCTGTAAAACGCACATGGCCGTGTGGATTTTCACACGGTCATGTGGAACACTTAGAGTTTTTCGGGATATCCAGAGAGGCCACAGGGGCGTGTGGGTGCCCCTGTGGCCGGCCTTGTGCTTGGCCAGGTTGGGCACACGGCCGTGTGGAATTTCCACACGGCCGTGTGAATGTTCTGGAGAGCAAACAGAGGAAACACAGGGCGTGTCATTGCCCCAGTGACTGATTCCAGTGGAGGCACACGGCCGTGTGGATGTACAGAACATGATAGGCTGTAATTTAATTTTAAAATCATTTTCGCCTTTTCAATTATAAATGCCTCCACACTTAAGGGATGCTTCCTCCCGTCTTTCCAACCCTCTCTTCGTTTGTTTAAGGAGTTTTTAAGTTGTTTTCCGGCCATGTTTGAAAATTTGGATTTCCATTTCGTCGGTAAGCATCTTCTCTACTTTTCTTCGTCAATCTCTTCTTTTCTTTTTCAAACACCAGGATCACCATCAGCAACAGCAGCATCATCGGCACCAATAGCAGACGACACCAACGCTTGAGGCGTTTTTAGCTTTATGTTTCTTTTGTTTTTATTTTTACTTTTATTGAGCTTCACTGAACCCCCCTTGTGTTTACGTGCAGATGGTCTTGCGAGTAAGGAATTTGAGGACTAGTTATTGGCATAGTCAAGTGACCGTGTGTGCTCCACAACCCATTGAGACTCAACTCTCAATGAGCATAGCTCCGTCAAATGCAACACTTGGAGTTCAGGGGAGTATTGTTTCAATTGCCTACCCCTACACTAATTGTTTTAATTGCTTTACTTTTCATTGTGCTTGCATGCGTACATTGGGGACAATGTACATCTTAAGTGTCGGGGGGAGTTCACATTGCGCACACCATTACTTGTGCGTTCAATTGCTCATGCTCATGTAGCCTATGGCGGTTCACCTTAGTTGCAAAGTTTGTATTGTTAGAGTTTAGGAGAATTTTTAACATTGTATCTTATCATGCTCTAGTTTCTACTTGAATTTTAGGGAATTTTTGCTCGATTATCTTATATTGCACAACTCACTCTTGGAATCTTTTGGAAACTCAATCTTGAAGTTTTTAAGGACAAGTTTATCATCATTCTTAGTTTTACTTTGGAAAATGCATATAAAAGAAAAAAAAAATTGAAAAAAATGAAAAAAATGAAAAAAAAAATATGGAAAAGAGAGAAAAAAAAATGAGTTTGTGAATATTTGCTTTATTTTATTTATGCATTTGGGGTGGAAAGAGCTACCACCTACGAAGTATGTAGCTACTCTCATAAGTCGGATACAAGTTATGCCCTAATGAGAGAAAGAGCTATCTCATGGGATGCGTGAAAGGTACTACCCCGGTAGAAAGAGCTACCTCCTCGAAAGTGTGAAAGCCACCTTTGGCGGCCGCCTAGGAAAGGGCTACCTTCAAGGATGTGTGAAGCTACTACTTCCTTCTCTCTTTAGTTTTGTTTTTGTATATAAATAAGTCCTTTCTAACAAAAGTTTGAGGAGTACTCGTTGGTTCTCTTGAGTGAAATCGCACACACTAACACATTTTCAAGTTTTTATCCTTTTTTATTCGAGTTTTTAGCTAGAGCAATGATAACCTTATGCATTGTTTTGATTTTCCCTTACTTGTAGAATACTTCTTTTGTATACTTTTGGTGAACCTAAGGCCGAGCACTTTCAATTGTTCTTCCCAAGTACTTTCACGTTTTATTTTTGCTTGAGGACAAGCAAAAGCTTAAGTGTGGGAGAGTTTGATAAGTGCTTGTGTTATAGTAACATGAAGTATTATTATCTTACATTGAGCATTACTTTTCTCAGATTTAATCACTAATTAGTGTGTATTTGTGTTCTTTTGTGCATTGAAGGGTTGTGGAGAAGATTTATAGAAAAAGAAGCAAGAATAGGTTATGTTCGCCATTGTTGAGGAGTTCTCGGACCAAGCAAGGAACAAGGCACGAGTCTAGACTTGTGGGTGTGTGCCAACCTCCATTGGAGGGGTACAAGGGCAGTCACACTCACAAAAGTCTATAACTCGTGTAGGATTGGAGAACTTTGCCAATGAAGAGAAATGAAATAATCAACATAATCTAACGTTGATTGTGTGCCCAATTTAACGGCCTCGATGAAGAACGATGAATTCAGGAGCATTTCGCGAGTACTATAGCTTTGCTATTGCAGCAAAAATCACTGTAGCAAGATACTGTTCACTTCTGCCGAAAATCAGGATTTCAGAGAGTTCACACGGTGTGTGGAAATTCCACATGGCCGTGTGAATTAATTTTCCAGCAAGCTAAAAACTTCACATGGGCGTATGGAAATTCCACACGGCCGTGTACTGTAGCAAAAACATTGTAGCAAGTTACTGTTCACAGCCCGCCGAAAATCAGCAAAACAGAATTTCCACACGGCCGTGTGGAATTAACACACGGGCGTGTGGAAATTCTGCAGCCCGTGTGGAAAATCCACATGGGCGTGTGGAACTCCGATTTCAGCCCGATTTCAGCCTATAAATAGCCCGTTTTCAGATCTATTTGGGGACCCCCCTTCTATCTCTCGCCTATCTTTTTTGGGGCTTTCGGCTAGGGTTTGTAGAGGTTCTTGGAGGTCTTTGGAGGTGATTTTACGGTATTGGCATCGACATCTATTGGAAGATAGCTATTGGGGGAGCTTTCGTCGGCATCGATTCGGCGAGGTGTGCCCTAGGCTTGACAAGAGATTCGTTGGAGAAGACGTGCGACTCCACAAGACCATCGATACGATCTACAAGGGGGTTTTCTTTATGGTTTTATTGCATATGTTCTTAATCTCTTTATTGATTTTGTATTGCTCCATGGAGAGCTAAACCCTAGTGGGTATTTGGACTTGTAAACCATAGGATGATATTGTTTCAATAACTTTTATTATGCTTTCGTTATTGATGAATTTATTTGAGTTTCAATTTTAATTATGTTTTGATATTGTTTTCCCCTAACTGTGACACTAGGGTTGAGAGCAATTTAGGTTATCCTTTGGAGGTGTGACAACTCCTATAGGGTTAGACTACTTAAGATTGAAGAGGGTTGAGAGGGAGAGTTGTGAGGTAGCGATGCACCCCTTTCCCTTCCGGTGTGATTTCTCTCTACCTCCGATTCCTTGATTTATTAGCGGTCGAAATAGAGTGAAGTTTTAGGTAGATAAACTCCCCCAAGACTTTGGGGTGACGTGAATCCTATACACTGGGGCTTAATTTAGACTAGGGTTCTTCCACCTGGACCAAAGGGTTAGAACTACTACACATAGGAACATGTTTTATCACTAGGAATCCCTAGAGCTTAAAGCAACTCCACGTAGTGTTAGGCTTAGGTAGATATACTCCCCTGGGGCTTAGTTACGCAAGTTACAGAGTGAAGGGTTGAAGTGAATCCTATTGCCGGGACATAGTGTTGGGGTTAGCCACGGTTGACCTTAGGTTTGGGACCGTGTGTTTAAGGATATCCTCGACTCAATAGGCATCAATTGTAGAGCATAATACAAGTTTTACACTAGAAGCATTAGTCCTAGTGAGAGCTTTGTCCGGGTACCCCATCGTTATATCGATTACCTCTCCTACCCTCATTATTCTTCTTGCACTCTTTTATTTTCTTTTACATCTATACATATATACTTTTCTCATCATCGATTCCCATCATAGCTAAATAGCGATAACACTTGTTTCTGAACACTATTCCCTATGGATACGACTACCCACTCAAAGGGTATTTTATTATTTCGACAACCTGTGCACTTGTGGGATACGCGCAAGGGGTCGTGTCAAGGAGGAGTATCAAAACTTGCTGAAAAGGAACATCAGCTTCAAGCCAAGCTTTATGATATTGAAGGCACAATGAAGACTTTAGGTGAAAAAATAGCGGCTTCAACGAACTTGTTCGAAGCTTCTAAGCCTACACAAGTGAATCTTCAAGTTGCATTGGATGAAGCCAAGACACAGCTTGCTGAGGATCAAGAGGATGACTCAGATACTCATCTTATGGCTATTTTCACAAAATGGCTTGATGAGTTAGAGGAAGCAAAAGAATCATTGTTGAAATTTACTGGGCATTAAAGAGCCTTCCTCCTTTCTTTCTTAGTTTGCTCTTCTAGTTTGTTTATGCTTTGATAGTTGATTTTATAAACATTTACCTTCCTCCTTTCATTCTTAGTTTGCTTTCTCAGTTTGTTTATGACTTGGTAGTTTATTTTGAGACATTGGTTATGAACATTTGGTTTGAATAAACTTTAGCTCTTTTCTTTACTCTTTTCTCATGTCTCTTTTTAATATAATACCTGGAGAATTGGAATCATGATTGATTTGTTTTTGTTATTTTTTTTGTTTGTTTTTTGTTTGTTATTATTATTTTTATTTTTTTATTTTTTGTTGTTTTTTTTTTAAACATAAGGACTGATGTATTTGCCTCCGGAAGCACATTTAATCATGCATGACCAGTCTACATTTTACATGGAGCCAGATGTTCCATTGTAGACAAGCACATGCCTCTTTATTTCATTATATGAATTTTAGTACAAAAGTACAAAAATGAATGAAAATGACTGTTTTTCCTATAGAAGTACATTTAATTGTACATGACTAGTCTACCCCTGTGAGAGACCAGACGTTCCGTCATAGGCAAACATTTTTACATTAAACATAGTATTTGTTTAGAAAATGACCATTGATGGGCGTCATCAGTCTTTCTTTGTTGGTGTCAATAAGTTGATAAGTGCCTCCTTCGTAGACGATCTCCACAACATAGGGGTCTTCCCAATTTGCTTTGAATTTGCCCCCGGCCTTTTTGTTGGTGTTGATGGGTCTTCTAAGGACAAGGACCATCTCTCCTTTGGTAAAAGTCCATAAACGAGCCAGCTTGTTGTAGGCTTGAAACATTTTTGCTTTGTATACTTCAAGATTCTATTGTGCCGCTAACCTTTTCTTGTCAAGAGAGTCCAACTCATCCAAGAGAAGCCGAACATTATCTTCATTTGAGATTTTATTTTGCACTACCATTCTCAGTGAAGGTATCTAGATTTTGAGAGGTAAGACCGCTTTAGTTTCAAACACCAAAGAGTACGGAGTGCATTGTGTTGGAGTCCTATAGGTGATGCAATATGCCCATAGCATCTCCGGGAGTCTTTCATGTCAATCCCTTTTGTTCTTGGACACTGCATTCTTCAACAACTTTGAGAGGGTTTTGTTGAATGCTTCTGCCAACCCATTCGCTATAGCGTTATAGATGGAGATATATCTCCATTCTATTTTATGGTGTTGTACGAAACTCCTGACCTTGAAGCTTCTAAAAGAGGGGCCATTATCTGAAATAATTCTTCTTGGGGTCCCAAAACTGTATAAGATGTTCTCCCTTAAGAATTTGATGATATTCTCAATCTTGACTTCTCTCAATGGGATTGCTTCTGCCCATCTGGAGAAGTAATCTATTGTGTCCAATATGAACCGATGTCCCAAAGATGATGGTGGTTCAATAGGACCGACTACATCTGTTCCCCATATCTCAAAGTGCCATGACGAGACTGTGGGGTGTAAAGGATTTGGATGTTGATGAATAAAATCTCCATGTATCTGGCATAGATGACATTTTCTAGCATAATTGATGCAATCTTTGACCATGGTTGGCCAATAATATCCCAAGCACTTAATCTTGAGTCGTATCTTGGGCCCGGATTGGTGCGCACCGCATATCCCAGAATATACATCATGAATAACTTCTTGGGCTTCTTCATGTGAGTGGCACCGCAAGAGTAGTTGATCATATGACCTGTAGTACAATATATCATTTATGATGGTTAATCTTAGGGCTCTTCGCTTTATCTGAAGACCTTCTAATTTATCCTATGGGAGTTTATTATATTTTAGATATTCTATGAACGGTTGCCTCCAATCTTCCTCTAGTATTTCAAGAGTGAAGACTTCCGCTTTGCCCCCAGCACTTTCCTCTTTGACTTCATTGGGGATCATACTAATGGGCCTTCTATTTCTTATGGTTATATGGATTTCTTCATAATTTGGATTCGCCAGCTCCTTTGCTACTTTTGGCAAAGAATCAGCTTCTCTATTTTATGATCTTGAAACCCTCCTCAATTGTACTTGGGGGATTTTCTTCATCAGATTTCTGACCTTCTTATAATATTTAAGAAGTTCAGGCTCGTATATCTTATAGTCTCCTTCGACTTGCTTGATTATGAGTTATGAGTCTCCAAATATGTGTATGTCTTGGATCCCCATTTTGATTACCAGTTCCAAACTGGCTATTAGAGCTTCATATTCTGTCTCATTGTTTATACATGGCACCATAAGGGAGAGAGCATATCTGAGGATTCTCCCTTCTGGTGTGACGAACACGAGTCCTATTCTAGCTTTGATTTGTGGAATTTGGGATATGAGTGCCGGCTTCATAGATGATGCTCCATCAAAGTATAGTCACCATCTTGCTTATTCCACTATTAATGTCTCTTCATCGGGGAGATCAAGATTAAGTGGTGAATCATCAGGGAGAGGATGTGCTGCTAGGAAGTCTGCCAATGCCTACCCTTTAATAGCCTTCTGTGGAGTATATGTTATATCAAATTCCATCAAAATCAGCACCTATTTTGCGAGCCTTCCTGTAAGCAACGGCCTCATCATAAGGTATTTGAGTGGATCTATTTTTGATATTAGTATTACTTTATGTACTAGCAAGTAGTGCCTTAACTTCTTGACTGTAAACACCAAAGCTAGGTAATGCTTTTCAATTAGCGTGTATTTACTTTCAGCTTCTATCAACATCCTGTTGAGGTAATATAACACATTTTCTTCGCCTTCTTCATTGTTCTAGGCCAACAGAGCTCCCAAAGACCCATCAAATACGGCAGTATATAAGATCAGAGGCTTTCCATGGATCCGGGCTGCCAGTACCGGTGGATTCAGCGAGTACTGTTGGATGTTTTCGAAAGCTCTCTGACATTCATCATTCCATTTGAAAGGCGCATTTTTCTTGGCCAGTTTAGATAAGGGCATGCATCTTGTAGATAGGTTAGAGATGAATCTTCTAATATATGCTAAACGTCTTTGGAAGGAACGTTGTTGCTTCAGTGTTTGAGGAGGTGCCATTTCTAGGATTGCCTTTATCTTGGAGGGATCTATATCTATTCCCCGATGCCTCATGATGAAGCCTAAGATTTTTCTAGAAAGGACTCCAAAAGTACACTTTATGGGATTCATTTTTGACACGACCCCTTGCGTGTATCCCGCAAGTGCACGGGTTTGTCGAAGTAATAAATTTACCCTGGTGAGTGGGTAGTCGAATCCACAGGGAATAGGGAATTAGAATACGAGATTTCACTAAATAAGCTATGCGGAGTACGAAAAAACAATAGTGGGATCAATGAGTGAATATAAAATCAAACAGAATGAAAAGCAAGAAATTAAATAGAAAGATGGAAGATGAGAGAATGCAAGTAAAAGAGAATAGAGAGGATTACTAATGAATGAAATAGGGCATCCGGACAAGCTACCTCTAGTGTCTATGTTTCTAGTGCAGGACTATACTATTATACTCTCCTATTGATGTTTAATTAAGTCGAGGATATCCTAAGACTCACGGTCCTAAACCTAAGGACAACCGTGACTAACCCCTACACAATGCCCTGGTATTAGGATTCACATCACCCTTCACTCTGTCACTCGCACGACTAAGCCCCAGGGGAGTATATCTACCTAACCCTCACACTACATGGGATTGCTTTAAGCTCTAGGGATTCCTAGTGGTAAAACCTGTTCCTATGTGTAGTTCTAACCCTTTGGTCCAGGTGTAAGAACCCTAGTCTAGATTAAGCCCTAATGCATAGGATTCACTTCAACCCTTCACTCAATTACTTACGTAACTAAGCCCCAGGGAAGTTTATCTGCCTAGCACTTGACTCTATTTCGACCGATGTGAAATCAAGGAAACGGAGGTAGGGAGAAACCACGTCGGAGGGGAAAGGGGTACATCGTTACCTCACAACTCTCCCTCTTAACCCTCTTCAATCTTAAGTAGTCTAACCCTAAGGAGTTGTCACACCTCCAAAAAGCAACCTAAATTGTTCTCAATCCTAGTGTCACATCTAAGAGAAAACAATAGCAATATGAAATTAAGATTGAAACTCAATTTTATTCATCAATAATGGAAAAGCATAATAACAATGTCAAAGAAACATAATAATCCTAGAGTTTACAAGTCCGAATACCCTTAAGGGGTTTAGCTGCTCATGGAGCTATACATGTTCATCAATGTAGAAAAGAAAGCACAAAGTAAAGACATCAATGAAAACCCCCTTGCGTATGGTGTGGCCGTGGTCTTGTGCGGCCGTCGAACGTCGGTGACGATGCCGATGACGCACGCTAAACCTCCACGAAATCCTCTCCGAAACCCTAGCCGCACTCCCCCAAGTTGGAGAGAAAGATAGGTCGAAAGATCTCCCAAAAGGTCTCCAAAATCGCCTTTTATAATGTTGAGTCGCGGCTTTAAAATATGACTTATCGGGGGCTTCACACGGCCGTGTGGAATTAACACACGGGCGTGTGAAATTTCTGTCTGCTAAAAAATTAATTCACACGGCCGTGTGAACTCTCTGGAATTCTGAATTTCGGACGAAAGTGAACAGCAACTTGCTACAGTGTTTTGCTATAGTAACATGCTACAGTGCTCTCCAGTACTCGCCTGAAACGCTCCCGAGTCCATCGTTCTTCATTGAGGCCATTGAATTGGGCACACAATCAATGGTAGATCGTGCCGATTGCTTCAAGTATCCTTCTTGGTGAAGTTCTCCTAAGCTACACGAGTTAGACTTGTTGTGAATGTGACTGCCTTTGTGCCCCTCCAAAGGAGGTTGGCACACACTCACAAGTCCAAGCTCGTGCCTTGTTCCTTGCTTAGTCCGAAAACTTCCCAACATCGGCGAACACGACCTAATTTCGTTCTTTTTCTCCAATTTAGCTCCACAAACCTTCAATGCACAAGAATACACAAATGCACGCCATTTAGTGATAAAAGCTGATAAAAGATATGCTCAATGAAAGATAATAACGCTTCGCGGTACTACAACACAAGCACTTATCAATTTTCAACTTGTATTTTTTGAGGCGTGTGAAGACTGTCCTCAAATCATCAAGGTGCTTGTCTTTGGAACCTGTTTTAACCACAAGATTGTCCACATAGCATTCGACAACTTTGTGAATTAAATCATCAAATATCTTGGTCATAGACCTTTGATATGTTGCTCCCGCATTCTTCAGTCCAAATGGCATTACTCTGTAACAATAAATGCCCATGGGTGTTTGGAAAGCGGTATCCTTCTGATCATATGGATGCTTTTTGATTTGATTATATCCAAAATATCCATCCATAA
Organism: Dioscorea alata; assembly: GCA_020875875.1. Classification (NCBI taxonomy): domain Eukaryota; kingdom Viridiplantae; phylum Streptophyta; class Magnoliopsida; order Dioscoreales; family Dioscoreaceae; genus Dioscorea; species Dioscorea alata. The sequence goes on along the minus strand of CM037017.1, from coordinate 7,047,689 downwards.
AAAAGAACATCTCATACCCTGAGGTGTTGTTGATCATGATCTTCATGATTAGAAGGGGAAATCATCCTTGGGATATGCCTTGTTAAGGTCTCTGAGGTCTACACATATCCGTATTTGCCCATTCTTCTTTTTTTACAGGGACTATGCTAGATACCCAATCAGGGCACTTCTCTTCTCTCATAAAACCTGCTTCAGTCAGCTTCTTTGTCTCTTCTATCACCCTTTCTTCTAGGTCAAACTTCATCTTTCTCGGTTAATGTTTGACTGGAGTAGCATTAGGATCAATGGCCAATCTGTGAACAACTACCTCATCATCTAACCCCAGCATTTCATTATAATTCTAGGCGAAGCAATTAATATGCTCCTTCAAAAGAGCCTTGACTGATGCTTTTTCTTCTTCTGATAGCTGTGCACTTAGGAAAGTCGGCCTTGGGTCCTCATTGCTTCCCATTTTATTTCAACCAACTCATCAATTGTCGCTTGCCCCCTGGTATGCGTTTGAATCGCTCACTCGTAAGTGCACGGGGTCGCCAAGTAATACCCCTCACGCGAACACGAGAGGGTCGTATTCCCAAGGGCCCAAGAATCTATTCTTACTTCCTTATCACAATGTTGTTTAACCTAATCAATCACTTGGAAGAAGACCTAAAAATAACCTACTAAAGCAAAGAACATGCAAATGGCAAGTATAAATACAGAGGAAAGTATCAAGGTAAGGAAGTGGTCATGGATGAGGATTCCCTTGGGGGTTACTAAAGTGTTAAGGATGCCCTAACTAGCATGCACGTGGGTGGTTTTGACCGGGAAACTCTAAATTAGACCAACCCGATGGTCACGGTGTTGGTCCCTAATCCAGTACGAGTATTGGAGTACGGAATTGCTTCCGCCCAAATCCTTGTACGATTGCAATGGGTTTAGTAGACTTCCCCAAGCTAGGGTTGAAACACAATCAAGGACAACCCTAACAATTGGAGGGGTACAAATACCCGATGGTCACGGCGTATTCGTACATGTATTCCCTTCCAAGCTTGGTGAGCCTAATACTAGGGCAATGGTCATGTAACCTAGCATTGTATAGGAATTGATATATAGAGTTCTCATACACATCAAGGCAATCAAGAACCACCAAACAAGGATCACAAACCAAGTCAAATGCAATAAACTAGAAGAAGCATCCAAAATACACAAGTTCACCCCCAAGGTTCACCTACAGCCGGTGACCTTGGGGTTTAGTTACTCATGATCACAAAGCAAGCAAGAAAATATATGAAAACAACCAAAAGCATAACAAGAACACTCCCTCAAAGGATCAAGGCCAAATGACGCTTCCAAGGACGCCACCCAAGGAGTGGCTTCCTTTGTCAATCTTCCTCTCAAATGTGAATCGAAGGTGTAGACTCATCGTGTCGTGCTCTCCCCGTCATCCTCTCCTCAAGAATTGCCTCGAGCTCCCAAAGAAGATGGTGAAGTCAAGCTCTCCCCAAGACCTAGGTTTCCCCTCAAAATGCTCTCCAAAAGCCCTTAAAAATGAATTCCAGTGAGTTATGCGGCCTCCTATGCGGCCCCGCATGCGGGGAGAGAAAGTCTCCGAGAAATACTGAAAGTCACGTAAATGCTACAGTGAAACTGCTACAGTAGAACTGCTACAGTACCGTATGCGGCCTCAAAAGCACCCGCATGGTAACCCGCATGAATCTCCTGAGCAAGTCCTTCAAGTTTTCGTGCTACAGTGATTGCTGCAGTGCCCCCCCTCGGGCTCAGCAACAGTGTTTCGATGCTGATTTCTTCTAAAATTCTGTCAACGAGCTCGAAGGGGTCTCATTGGTACCTGTAACACGAAAGAAACCAATTCAGACAAAAAATGGGCGTCAACTCATAGAAAAATACGCAATACATAAGCCCGAATACATAGAAAATATGTATGTTTTGGCATTTATCACCCCCAGTCTTCTAGTTCGAGTGGTGCATTCTTCATCTTGATTTCTTCTTCTTCCTCCTGGGATGTTATCATGCAACATGAGTGCCTGGAAGACTCAGAGTAGCCTATTCCTCTATTATCTACATGTGCAGGATCCTATAATCGACGAAAGCTTTGATATGACTTCCTTGACCACTTGATTTTGCTCCCAAACCTCTTAACTATCGTCTTGAGCTTGTTAGGGTAATGGCTTGGGAAGTTAATAGGTTGATCTTCATCATCTTCTATTTCTTCAATATTTATGATATCATCATTTGAGGTTTTCTTGCTCTTGGTCATGTAAAAGAGGATGCTTTTCTCCTTTTCATGCCAAGCTGGCACATAAAATTCTCCAAATGCTCAAATGTATTCACATTAAAATCATCTAAGGATTTGTAGAGTTCATCAGGGATCCTTGTAACGTGCAACACATTTTCATCTTATGATATCTCAGTGTCACTACCGAAGTGAGGTAGTACTGGTTCTCTCTTTTGGAGTACAGGAGTAGCTCTGGCTGTCTTCATCAAAGAATCTTTTTTTGGACTTGGCTATTTACTCTCTTCGGTTGATTTGCCTCCTTTGGATGCGCTAAGATAATACCTCGCGTCCTAATAGTGTATTTCATGGATGCCAATGGGTTGGATCTCTTCATCAATTCTGAACTCTTCCCTGTCCACCAGGTATTTTACACATTGATGAAGTGTTGAAGGGACTATCTAGTTTTCATGAATCCATGTCCTTCCTAACAAGGTGCCGGGCTTCACCGGGAGTCTTGCTTCCTAGAGTTCCTCCGGCCGCCGCATCTAGGAGTTGTTTGGTACTTGGATTCAACCCGTTATAGAACGTGTGAATAATCATCCACTCGGGAAATCCATATTGCGGGCACTTGCGAAGGAGCTTCTTCAACCTATCCCATGTCTCGAAAAGAGACTCCAATTCCATTTGCACAAAGGATGATATCTCATTTCGGAGCTTCGCTGAGTTTCCCGGCGGAAAGTATCTAGCCAAGAATGCCTCGGCCATCTCCTCCCACGTAGTAATGGAAGCTCTCGGTAATGAATGAAGCGAATGTCTTGCTTTTCCCTTCAATGAAAATGGGAAGGCTCTCAAACGAATCGCGTCGTCCGTCACTCCATTAATCTTCAACATGTCGCACACTTCAAGGAAATTCTCTATGTGACTGTTGGGATCTTCATCGGCCAACCCATTAAATTGTGCGGACTGTTGTAACATTTGGATGAACGACGGCTTCAATTCGAAGTTCATAGCCGTGATTGGGGGCCTTACAATGGTCGATTGGGTCCCCATGACTGCGGGTCTAGCAAAATCGGACAATGTCCTTTGCTGTTCATTCTGTTCTGCCATTGTTTCTGACCCTTCTGTCTCAATATCGGCTTGATTCGAAGCTTCTTGCACAGGCTCTTTACCCTTGCGATGTGCTCTTTTTCCAATGTCCGGATCTCCTTCAATAAGAATCGAAGGGTTCCCACGTGTCATAACCTGAAACCAAAGCTAAGGAAAGAAAAGTAAGAACAATGATAGATAAAGAAATTGTGGAATAGAAAGTGAAGTGAATAACTAAAATAGTGAAAAACAAATATCTAAAACGAGAGGGTAGTCGAATCCACAGGGAATAAGGAGTTACCCCGGTGAGAGGGTAGTCGAAGTAATAAAAGTTACCCCGGTGAGAGGGTAGTCGAATCCACAGGGAATAAGGAGTTAGAATACGAGATTTCACTATTAAAACTGTGCGAAGTACGGAAAAGTGATCAATTGATTCGATGAGTGAATTATGGAAATAATTATACTAAAAGACGAGAAATTAAATAGAAAGATGGAAGATGAGAAAGTGCAAGTAAAAGAGAATAGAGAGGATTTAACAATGAATAAAGCGGGGTATCTGGACAAGCTACCTTTAGGATCTATGCTTCTAGTGCAAGACTATGCTATTATATTCTCCTATTGATGCCAATTGAGTCGAGGAAATCCTCAGACTCACGGTCCCAAACCTAAGAACAACCATGACTAACCCCAACATTATGCCTCGGTATTAGGATTCACATCGACCCTTCACTCTACGTGGAATTGCATTAAGTTCTAGGACTCCTAGTGATAAGACCTGTTCCTATGTGTAGTTCTAACCCTTTGGTTCAGGAGGAAGAACCCTAGTCTCGATTAAGCCCCAGTGCGTAGGATTCACTTCAACCCTTCACTCTATTACTCGCGTAACTAAGACCCAGGGTAGTATATCTACCTAGCACTTCACTCTATCTCGACCACTAAGAAATCAAGAAAACGGAGGTAGGGAGAAATCACACCGGAGGGGAAAGGGGTACATCGCTACCTCACAACTCTCCCTCTAAACCCTCTTCAATCTTAAAGAATCTAATCCTATAGGAGTTGTCACACCTCCCAAGGAAAACCTAGATTGTTCTCAACCCTAGTGTCACATCTAAGGGAAAACAATAGCAAGATAAAATCAAGATTGAAACTCAATTCTTATTCATCAATAATGGAAAAGCATAATAACAATGTCAAAGAAACATAATAACCCTAGAGTTTACAAGTCCGAATACCCACAAGGGGTTTAGCTTCTCATGGTGCTATACATGTTCATCAAAGTATATAAGAAAGCACAAAATAAAGACATCGATGAAAACCCCCTTGCGTATGGTGTGGCTGTGGTCTTGTGCGGTCGCCGGATGTCGGTGACGATGCCGAAGATGGGCTCTAAACCTCCATGAAGTCCTCTCCAAAACCCAAGCCGCACTCCAGAAGTTTTGGAGAAAGATAGGTCAAAAGATCTCTCAAAAAGTCTCAAAATCGGGCTTTTATAATGTTGAGTCGCGGCTTTAAAATTGCTGAAATCAGGATTTCACACGGCCGTATGGAATTTCCACACGCCCGTGTGAAATTTCTAGAATGCTGAATTTCAGCGACAGTGAACAGTAACTTGCTACATTGCTTTGTTGCAGTAATTTGCTATAGTACTGCTACAGTACTGTGCCGAAACGCTCTCGAATTCGTCGTTCTTCATCGAGGCCGTTGAACTGGGCACACAATCAATGGTATATCGTGCCGATTGCTTCGAGTCTCCTAATTGGTGAAGTCTTCATTGTTAGTAGGAGCTAGACTTATTGTGAATGTGACTGCCTTTGTGCCCCTCCAAAGGAGGTTGGCACACACTCACAAGTCTATGCTCATGCCTCGTTCCTTGCTTAGTCCGAAAATCTTCCCAACAATGGCAAACACGATCTAACTTCGTTCCTTTCCTTCATTTTATCTTCATAACCCTACAATGCACAAAAGTAAACAATTGCACACTTTTTAGTGATGAAATCTAATTAAATCAATGTTCATTGCAAGATAATAACACTTCGCATTACTATAACGCGAGCACTTATCATAGAGCTTTATAGGAGGCATCAGTATCAATTACATGGAATTTCATGTCAGATGTCATCTTTACAAATTTAATAGGGAAAGTGATGGACCCCAATGCCTTTTGGCTACGCTGATTGAAACCCTAGATGATGATCTTCTCCGGATATAAGTGGCATATTTCAAGAGCCAATGATCGGAGAGTATTGAAGGTTATTAAGTTCACAGAAGAACCTGGATCAGTCAAAACCTGGCTAATATTTATTCTGTTACAAAATCCTGTCATATATAGCGGTCTGTTGTGTGTTATAGTTCCAAGCAACAGATCTTCATCCATGAAGGACACTTAAGGTGTATGGACTGCGTACAAAACCTCTTTCATGTTGACCTCGACAAAGTATGCTTGATACTCCTCAGGATTTTGTAGATCATGTATTAAAGATTCCCTGACTTCAGTTGACACATCAATGCATCGTACATACTGAGGAGTGCTGGGACCTTTTTCAAATGTGCCAAAATGTTATAATTCAGCTTTCTTGAGGGTTTCTTTGGGACGACATTATCTTCTTCAATTATCTTCCCTTTATTTCTATCATTTAAGATAGAAGCCTGTCTTGGTTGAAAGGTCTTCCTAGTTCTAAGCTGCATCTGATGTACATGTTGAGGTACTTCATCTTCTTCATCAGGGAAGTTCAGCTCGTCTTCTGAATCATCATGAGTGACTATGACATGACATTCACCTTTTTCTTCAAAGTAGTCTCCTGTAAGTGTTAAATTTCCCATAGAGATCTGTCTTTGCAACCATTTTTGGAAGTTTTGGCATTCTTCTATGGTGTGCCCTACAAGCTGGTGATATTGGCATTAGTTTGGATGACTATTAAGATGCATCAAGTACAGCCTTTTGGGTCTAGGTAAATCCAACCCTTTTTTCTATAGCTTGATCAAAAAGCTCTTTCCTCTTGTCTTTTCTGATCTTGATAGCCTGAGAGATTGACCTTTCCTTAGCATTTGTCACTTTGGCAGGAGCCAGAGAATCCACGACCTCTGAGACAAAATTTTGTCCCGATGATTCTAAAGGGTGCATCCCAGACTCGTCCCACTCAGCATTTTTCATTTGTAACTGTAGCAGCTTATTATCTGACTCCTATGTCACCCTTAGAATGAAAGCAGGGATATCTTTAGCGGGTATAGCTTTCCTCAAGACCTTATATTTTGGGGTCTTCAGGGTGTAATATGGTCCTTTGGGCTTTATTTGTTGGTAGGGCTCCAAGAGTTTGGCGTTCATCTTCTTTACTCTCTTCCTAAATGCTATCTTTTTTCTCTGCTTCTTACTGATATAGAGCCTGCCGTAACGGTCATATGACTCTTCTGGCTCAGAGAAGCTATCATAATCATCATTATCATCATATTCTGGGTTGTATAGAGGATATTCTCCTCTCGAAATAACCCTATAAATCTCCACTTGCACATCTTCATCATTTTTATCAATTTCTTCAGCTAATTCCCCAAGTAGTTCTTCGACTTCTTTGAGAAAATAATATCTGAGGGTAATTAGAACCCTTTCCTTCTGCTCATATTCGTCAAGGGTCTCTATATACTCCTTAATAATGAATTTCTTGCGCTTTGATTGTTCACACTTTTGCTTTCTATTCTTGTTCTTCTTCTTTGAATGCTTTATCGTGGGGACCTTTAGGAGGTTCTTGAGAGCATTTCCAAGCGATCCCTGGGAGTTCAACCAACTTCTTCAACATCTTCATTGATCTTTTGGATATAAATACTTCTTATAACTCTTCTGGAACAACATAAGGTTTATCATCTTCTGTTGATGGAAGTATTACTTTATTGCCAACCACTGTGACTTCCCCTTGGGATGAACCCTCTGGGTTTAGGGTGGTCACATAGTGGGTATGTTCAGCTGGTTGATCGGACAAAACATTCTTTGAGAGTGTGATTTTGCCCACTTGGTATCTTCTATTGTATGTCCCAACACCCTATGATAAGGACAGTAATTGGGATGGTCCTTCTTGCTTTACTCTTCAGGCATTTTGCATTTAGGGAGTTGCAAACCTTCTCTCATAGCATCTTTGAAGATCTTATGTACTTTGTCTCTTCTGAAGGAATACTTCTTATTCATCCTATCCTTCAAGCAATGAAGAGGTCTTGATTCATTGGCAGCAATACCTAAACCAGGTGCCTTAGCTTGTTTAGGCTTATGGGACTCTGTTACGCCTTTCTCTTTCTCAATGTTGAAGGTTGTAGCAGTGTCCTTGACACCTTCTATCCTCTTGGATTTGTCTCTATCATTCTTGAAGTGGCCTGGAAATTAGACAACACCCTCAGGTTGGTCCTTTCTAATTTTTTAGCTTGTGAGATCAAGTCTTGGAATGTTGTGATGCCAGATGTACTTAGAAAAGGTGACATCCAACTATCAATGTTCTCGAGTAGTAAGCCTACTGCCTGTGGCTGATCAAGTGGTTGTTCAAATTTAATGCTCAAGTTTCTCCATCTCATAATGTAATTGACCACTTTTTCATCTTTGTATTGACGAGTGGCTGTGAGGTCAACAATTGTGATTTTGTCACTTATGCCCCCGAACCGTACTCGAAAAGCGTCTTTCAGCTACTGTAATGTTTGAATTAACTCAGGTTGTAGATTCACATACCACTTAAATGCTACACCAGCGAGACTTGTAGAGAAATGTCTAAGCAGGAGTGATGGCTTCGTACTTGTATCTCCACATGCCATCACAAAATGACCCAAGTGTTGGTCAGGATTGCTAATCCCAGTAAATTGCTTGAATTTAGGAACATTATATCCCTTGGGATAGGGCACTAAGTCATGGTAGCTGGGATAGGGCTTGTCTCTATCAGCCCTTGTCTCACTTCCTTTGGCTTGTTTTAGTTTAGCAACTACCATTCACTGTATCTCTTCCCGAGTCATTACAGCTAATTGTTCTTGAACAGGAATATAAGAGGTCCCCATGTTCCACCGGCCTAAAGGTTTCCCTTGGATGAGGCGTTGGACTTCTCGACCTTTGCATTTATCCACGTTGATTCTACATAGGAAAACGCGGGGTTATCCCTTGCTCAACTGACCTAAGGGCTTCCCTCGGTCGTTGGGTTGGACTCCTCAACCTTTCTACTTGTTCGAGTCGATTTTCCATTAGGGTTTTGATTTGTTTCTACATTTATAACATTGACTCCATCAACATTGCCATGTTGTCATTGAGTCTTTGATATTCAGCATCACAGTGTCCCTTTTGAGGAACAAAGACAGGTTCATCCTCATCGTCTTCATTTAGAAGATTTGTTTCCTTGTGTTTCCTTGGCATGTGGAGTGGTGAAAGGCTGGTCCCTATCCCTTGCCCATCATTTGGCGGCACGTAGTTGGAGTCTTCTTCTCCATTTAGGGAGTCTGCTGCTCTTCTACGGGATCTTTTAACAAGTCCTTGTTTTTCTTGTTCGGGTGTGGGATCTCCTCTTGCTTCAGTGACCATCCGACAAGTGTGTATTTCCATATTCGCATCAGACATTTCTTCATCTTTTATTTCCTTTCTCCATTGAAATTTAGAGCGGGAAATCTTGGGTTGATTTCTTGCTTCCTTATTCGCATCAGACATTTCTTCATCTTTCATTTTCCTTCTCCATTAAAACTTAGAGTGGGCAATCTTGGGTTGATTCCTTAGGAGTTAAATGATCAAACAACGTCTTCTGTGCTTTTGAAATCAATTACTTCTCCTTTTGATAAAATTCTTTTGGCCTTATCTTCTCCGACTGCAGTTTCTTTGATGCTATATAAGTCTTGTAAAGATCCTGGCCAAATGAGTTCTTGTGATAGGACTTTGGAGGTCTACCAACTTTGTTTTCATTTAGTTAGGGACACAAGTCTGCAGTGGTTGAGTTCTTCTTCACTAACTTAAGAGGTTCAAATTAGTTGTTTAAGGCACCCATTTGATTATTTTTGTGTCCTTGGAATGACATAAAGTCCAGCTTTTGTTTTGGAATTTTAACTTTCCTCTGTGTAAGCCTTGAAAACACACTTTTCTTCTTTGGTGTATCTTCATCAGATGAGTGGAAGATTCCACTTTTCCGCCCCTTTGCTGTAATGGTAAATGTAGGTTCATCATCATCATCATTTATAGAGACTGCCTTTTTAGGGTGAGATAGCCTCTTGAATGTAGATACTCTTGGTAATTCCTTGACAACAACGTCCTCGCTAGTTGCTAGAACGATCACATTGAGGCGACGACCCTTGGATGGAAGCCACGGGACCGTCAGGTTCTCCTCTAATGGTGCAGGTCTCCTTACGATTTGTACCAACTTAGATATCGTGCTGAATCTCAGCTCAGCTCCTACAGCTCTAGTGTTGAAAGTGCAGTTGGGCAATTGAACTTCAGTTTCCTCGCCAAGAAAGATCGTGAGTTTCGGGCTGCCAGAGATGGTTGAGTTCTTGAGTGACATTTCTTCTTCTTTTATAAAAAATCAACAACATTAGATTTCTTTCACAAGATGTAGAAACAATGCCCCTACTTGTACTTTTGTTTCAAAGATGAGAGGAGAAATGGGTCCCCACCTGGTGTGCCAGAATTTGTGGGATAAAAAATACGCGTTTGGCATCGTGTCTGTAAAAAAGACACCAGACAACACATTGAATTACAAATGTCATATTTGTTTCGTGGGATCTTCCATTCCTAATAGAGGCAAGCCTCTATTATCAATTACCCCATACAGTGTCTTGGGAACCTCCGATTAAGGGCAAAAGTACAAATTAAAAAAAGGCAATGAAAAATTGCAAATTATAAATTTTATTATTTATTATATATACACATATATTTATTACACCATTCGTGTGTGAACATATAATATATATATATATATATATAATGTCTTGCTGCTGTTGTCTGTGCTTTGTCACCAGGTTGCCTGCCTCAATGCCATCTTGAAATATATATTTCATTCACTTTGCCATTTGTAGAACAAATTTTTTTGCTGTTGCCCTTTTTTTTTTTCTTTTTTATTTATCGCTTCAGAATGAATTTCATCAAATAAATGCAGGTTGTTAGATATTGATATAAGATTGTACCATGTGGTCTTTGTCTTGACCTTTTCTTTGCTGCTTCATATCCCATAGCCATCACTGTCACTATTAATGATATTGCCATTTGTTCTGCCACTTTGAGTCTTGTCATATTAAGAGCCAACAAAATTGCCGGCCCAATCAAAGGACATGCCTACCTTGATTTTCAAGAGATTTTTTAAGCTTAAGCCTCACACAGCTTGTCATTTTTTATTGTTATCATTATTTTTTTATACCCACATATATTTTTTCTTGGTGGGACCCATGTGGGTATATATGTGAGATGCGTGCTTCTGTTTCTGTGTCTCATACTTTTTTATTTTTATTTTTAATTTTTTAATTTTATTTATTTATTTATTATTATTATTATTATTTTGGTTAAACCATGCACGTATGCTTGCTTTTCTCATTTTTATTATTTTTCTTTTTCTTTTGTTAAATCATGTACTTATGCATGCTTTTTTCTTTTACCATTTTTTTTAAATCATGCATGTATGCATGCATACCATTGCATGTCTTTCCTCATTTCATTTTATTTTATTTTATTTTAGGGCCTTGAGATAAGCATATAACTCCATGCTCATTGTTTTCATCACATGTACAATGGTGGGGTCCACCTTTTTGAAGGTTTTCATTTTTAACGAATGATACACGTGAGCATATATGCATGCTATTACATCTACCTCCTTCATGGCGGTACCCATTCACCCTTTTTTATATATTAATTTGCATATTAACCAGGACTTTGAGAATGGTGGGAAAGAGTTTGACTGGTTTTTTTTTTTTTATTGGCATGCAATTGCATGTAATTTTTTATTTAGCTATAAACTAGTAGTATCCTCATATCAAATATGCATGGATATAAGTTGTAACTTGGCCTTAGACTTAACTAGTATTTGCACCTCCATTATATTGGTCCCCTTCCTTACTTTTTATTTAATTAATTTTTTTCTTTATTAGTTCTTTTCCATCACATCAACACCAAAAAGCAATTGTGTTCCATAATAAAAAGTGATGACTTCTTTCTAGCCAGCAAGGAGAAATTTCCCAGATCCATATTTTTTGAAATATTTTTTATTATTTATTTTATTTTATTTTTTAATGAATAAATAATGATGTCACATATGTAACAATTGCTACAAAAATGAACAGAAATTGAACATAAAACAATCCCTGGATTTCATGCTATATCATAAAAAAAACAACAGACGAATGTTTCATCATAACTAATTTAATAGCGTGTCCTTCTCGAGATTTTCGAACAAACACAAAAATAATATACGAATACGAGAACAACACAGCACAACCATTTGTAGTTTTCAACAAAAATGCAGCATCGAACTGAACTGAACTGATAAAAAAATATAACCATGATAACTTCACCATTTTGGAAAGCTAGTGTTTCACAAGTTTAGGCCTTCTAGTAATGATGCAGTTTGCACTTCCATAGCTCGGACATCAGGACTATACATAGAGAGGGCCAACTAGCATACAACACCTTGAATTAGAATGCGTCAATGTAAGTTTATGAACATCCTTTGATTGATGGGGATGAGTTAAGAATAAACTACATGGTCATGCTCCCCAACTTGGTCATAGTCATGGTCATTATGATGGTGAGAATCCTCATCACCAGATTTATCACATCCACGATTGTGTTTGACATGGCCATGTTTACCATAACCGTGGTCACTGTTGGAGTTTGGACGCCGGAAGAGGCGAGGGTTTGGGTGTTTGATGAAATGCTCAAGAGAAAGACATGGGTTCTGGAAGAGAGCTGGTCAGCAAGTTAAAAGAAAGAAAAGAAGCAATGTATTTTGGTTAGCCAATCACAACATTCCATTACCATTGATATATACGAAAAGACAAAAGACTTAATAACCATTGGTCAGCTACCTAGGTAACTCACCAATTAGGCACAATATAATCTAATCCTACACCACCACAGGGTATACACTGAAACCCAGAGATTACACACATATTATATTAATATTTCCACTCCACTTCAACTGCCATTATTGCCAAGAGGACCAGCAACCATGCCTTGTTCTTTCTTCAGTGGGAGCGCGACATTCTTCACCGGTACAATGCCATTCCTAAGACCATTTCCACTCACCGCTCCTGCCTTTGTTACCATGCTCCGGGGTTGCCTTCCATGCTCGAAGTTAGTACACCAACTTCGATCAACCTCTCAACACCCCCCCTTGATTGAAGCTCCCGCACTCCAATCAAACTCCTCATCAAAGCATGTTTCTCGGCTAGAAGAGGCTTAGTGAAGAGATCAGCGAGTTGATCATTAGTGGAGCAGTGTTGAAGTGAGATTATTCCATCAATGACGATACCCCTAATGAAGTGATTGCGCACATCAATGTGCTTGGTCCGTCCATGGTGAGCAGGATTCTTGGCCACTGTGATTGTTGACTGGTTGTCGCACCACAGGCAAGTAGAGTCATTGAATGTATGCTCGCATTCCTGCAACAACCTCTGGAAGTAGACAACTTGACAGGTTGTGGTAGTCACAGCTATATACTCTGCCTCCGTGGTTGACAACGCCATTACTTCTTGCTTCCGAGAGCTCCAGGATATGGCACTCAGATACAGTCTGATCAGCATCCCAGTCGTGCAAGGATCCCTCCCTAGTTGCTATTTGAGAAGGCCTCAAGTATGCCGGCTTCATCCCGGGAGAAACACAACCCAAAAACTTTGGTTCCAGTGAGATACCTCACCACGTGTTTTGTTATAGTGAAGTGACCATTACACGGGGAGCTCATAAACTTGGAAAGATAACTCACAGCAAAGCAAATGTCAGGCCGGGAATGAGTGAGATACAACAATTTCCCAATAAGGCTCCTATGCATCCTCGGATCACTGAATTTAGTGTCACTGACTCCATGTAATTTATCATTCATCCCCATCGAGGTCTGCACTGGTTTGCAATTCAACATGTTTAGTTTCTTCAGTATTGCCTCTATGTAACTCTTTTTTCTAATAAAGATCCCACTTGAATCTTGCTTGATTTCAAGCCCGAGAAAGTGATAAGTGCTCGTGTTTAAGTAATACGAAGTATTATTTTCATACATTGAGCATTACTTTTATCAGATTTTATCATTAATTGGTGTGCATTTGTGTTCTTTTGTACATGTAGGGTTGTGGAGAGGGTTTCGAGAAAAAGGAGCAAAATTAGGTCATGTGTTGTTGAGGAGTTCTTGGACCAAGCAAGGCTCAAGGCACGAGTTCTAAACTTGTGAGTGTGTGCCAACCTCCATTGTGCTCAAAAAGTTCTATGATTTGAAGGGCACAAAGGCAGTCAAACTCAATAAGTCTAACCCATGTCACATTGAAGAACTTCGTCAATAAAGAGAAATGAAGAAACAACATGATCTACCGTTGGTTGTGTGCCCAATGCAACAGCCTTGATGAAGAACATGAAATCGGGAACATTTTGTGCGCGAGTACTATAGCATTTACTGTAGCAGTTTATAGTTCACTGCACGCCAGAAATTCGATTCCAGAGAATCCACACGAGCATGTGGAAATTCCATACGGCTGTGTGGTTGCCCGATTTCAGCCTATTTAAAGCTGTGACTCAGAGTTTTTTTGAAGACTTTTGAACCTATTTTTCTCCCAACTTCTGGAGAGCTTGCGACTAGGGTTTGGAGAGGATTTTGTGAAGGTTTGGAGCGAGTCTACGGCATCAACATCGACGTCCTTTGGAAGATAGCTATTGAGGGAGCTTTCATCAGTACCGATCCGGCGATGTGTGCCATAGGCTTGACAAGGGGTTTGGTGAAGAAGACGCAACAGCCTCGCAAGACCATCGCCACGCATCACAAGGGGGTTTTATTCATGTTTTCTATGCTTGTTGATTTATATACATTGATAATTTGGATACCTCCATGGAGAGCTAAACCCCTTGTGGGTATTCATACTTGTAAACCCTAGGATGATGTTGTTTCTATGACTTTTATTATGCTTTCTTAATTGATGAATTTAATTGGGTTCCAATCTTGCATGTGAATTGTATTGATTTTCCCACAGCCGTAACACTAGGGTTGAGAATCGTCTAGGTTATCCTTTGAAAGTGTGACAACTTCTATAGGATTAGACTACTCGAGTTTGGAGAGGGTTGAGAGGGTGAGTCAAGAGTTAGCGAAACATCCCCTTTCCCCTTCGATGTGATTTTCACTACCTCCGTGTTCCAAGAGCTCTTTACGGTTAAAGAACTCCTCTGGGGCTTAATTGCGTGAGTAATAGAGTGAAGGGTTGTAGTTAATCCTAGTGCTAGGGTTTAACCTAGACTAGGGTTCTTTCGCTTAGACCAAAGGGTTAGAACTATACTTAGGGATAGGGTCTATTACTTGGAATCCCCATAACGCCAAGTAGTTCCACGCAGTGTGAGCCTTAGGAAGATGGACTCTCCTGGGGCTTAGTTGAGAGATCAACAGAGTGAAGGGTTGTAGTGAAACGTGATAAGTGCTTGTGTTATAGTAACGCGAAGCGTTATTATCTTACAATGAACATATCTTTTATCAGATTTTATCACTAAATATTGTGCATTTGTGTATTCTTATGCATTGTAGGTTTGTGGAACTAATTTGTAGAAGAAGAACGAAGTTAGATCGTGTTCGCCGTTGTTGGGAGGTTTTCGGACCAAGCAAGGAACAAGGCATGAGATTAGACTTGTGAGTGTGTGCCAACCTCCTTTGGAGGGGCACAAAGGCAGTCACATTCACAACAAGTCTAACTTGTGTAGCTTAGGAGAACTTCGCCAAGAAGGAGATTTGAAGAAGTCGGCACGATCTACCATTGATTGTGTGCCCAATTCAATGGCCTCGATGAAGAACGACGGACTCGGGAGCGTTTTCGGCGAGGTACACGTGCTATAGATATCTGCCAGTGAATGGGTCTTCCTTACTGGTGTCTTGACACGACCTTTTGCGTGTGTACCACAAGTGCATGGCCTTGTCAAAGTAATAAATTACTCTGGTGAGTGGGTAGTCGAATCCACAGGGAATAGGGATTTAGAACACAAGAATTCACTATTTAGTTATGCGATGTACGAAAAGAAATAATCGGAGTGATGAGTGAATTTATGGAAGCAATTAGAGGAAAAGATAAGAAAGTAAATAGAGATATGGAAGACAAGAGAAAAGCAAGTAGAAGTTAAAAGAGAAGACTAGCAATGGATGAAATAGGGTATCCGGACAAGTTACCTCTAGGACTTATGCTTCTAGTGCAAGACTATGCTATTATACTTTCCTATTGATGTTAATTGAGTCGAGGATATCCTTAAACTCACGGTCCTAAAACTTAAGGTCAACTGTGACTAACCCCAACGTTATGTCCTGGTATTAGGATTCACTACGACCCTTGACTCTCGTTGACCTGTCAACTAAGCCCCAAGGGAGTCTATCTTCCTACCCTAACACTACGTGGGAGTGCTTTAAGCTCTAGGGATTCCTAGTGATAAAACCTGTTCCTCTATGTAGTTCTAACCCTTTCGTCCAGGTGGAAGAACCCTAGTCTAGATTGAGCCCTAAAACTCTATCTCGACCGCTAATTAATCCAAGAAAACGGAGGTAGGGAGAAATCACACCGGAAGGGAAAGGGGTACATCGCTACCTCACAACTCTTCCTCTCAACCCTCTTCAATCTTAAGTAGTCTAATCCTATAGGAGTTGTCACACCTCCAAAGGATAACCTAGATTGTTCTCAACCCTAGTGTCACGGCTAAGGAAGAACAGTAGCAAAAGATAATTAAAACTGAAACTCGAATTTATTCATCAATAATGGAAAAACATAATAACAATGTCATAGAAACATAATGATCCTAGGGTTTTACAAGTCTGAATACCCATGATGGGTTTAACTCCTCATGGAGATATACATGTTCATCAAAGTGTAAAATAAATTGCAAAATAAGAACATCAATGAAAACCCCCTCGCGTATGATGTGGTCGTGGTCTTGTGCTGCCGTCAGACGTCGATGACGATGCCAATGGCGCCGTCCAATCCTCCACAAAGTCCTCTCCGAAACCCTAGCTACACTCCCCAGAAGTTTGAGAAAAAGATAGGTCAAAAGATATTCAAAAAGTTTCCAAATCCGGCTTTTTATAGGCTGAGTGCGGCTTTAAATTTGAAGTTATCGGGGCTTCACATGGCCGTGTGGAATTTCCACACGCCCGTGTGAAGTTTCTGTCTTCCTGAAAAAATTACTTCACACGGCCGTGTGGAATTTCCACAAGCCCGTGTGAAGTCTCTGGCTTGCTGGAAAATAATTTACACGGCCGTGTGTTAATTCCACACGCCCGTGTGAATTCTCTGGAAACTTGATCTTCGGCAAAAATGCACAGTAACTTGCTACAATGAATTACTCACAGTAAGAAGCTACAGTACTTCTACAGTACTCATCGAAACGCTCCCGAATACGTTGTTCTTCACCAAGGCCATTGAATTGGGCACACAATCAATGGTAGATCGTGCCGATTGCTTCAAGTCTCCTTCTTGGTGAAGTTCTCCTAGGCTACACGAGTTAGACTTATTGTGAATGTGACTGCCTTTGTGCCCCTCCAAAGGAGGTTGGCACACACTCACAAGTCCAAGTTCGTGCCTTGTTCCTTGCTTGGTCCGAAAACCTCCCAACAACGGCGAACACGACCTAACTTCGTTCTTCTTTTCCAACTAGGCTCCATAAACCTATAATGCACAAGAGTACACAATTGCACGCTATTTAGTGATAAAATCTGATAAAAGGTATGCTTATTGTAAGATAATAACGCTTCGTATTACTATAACACAAGCACTTATCATGTCTCCTTAGTATCTGCATCCAATGAGCTTTGGCTTTGAGTGGGAGGGTCACTACAGTTTTCATTATCAGTTGCTGCATCACTTGTACTTCTAGTTGCATTCTTGATTAAGATCTCTAGTCCTTTATGAAAATTAGCTTCCCAATTCCAAAAAGGATAACAACTCGAAGACGTGTAAGTGTATGCGAATTCACTCAAGAGAACCAACGAGTACTCCTCAAACTCTTATTCAAAAGGACTTATTTATATACGAAAAATAAGAGAGGAAGTAGTAGCTTCATACATCCTCGAAGGTAGCCCATTCCTAGGCGGCCGCCAAAGGCGGGTTTCACTCTTTCGATGAGGTAGCTCTTTCTACCGGGGTAGTAGCTTTCACGCATCCCATGAGATAGCTCTTTCTTTCATTAGGGCATAACTTGTATCCGACTTATGAGAGTTGATTCATACTTTATGGGTGGTAGCTCTTTCCACCCCAAATGCATACATAAAAGAAAACAACTATTCACAAACTCAGATTTTTCTCTTTTTTTTCATATATTTTTTTATCTTCTTATATGCATTTTCTAAAGTAAAACTAAGAACGATGATAAACTTGTCCTTAAAAACTTCAAGATTGAGTTTCCAAAAGATTTCAAGAGTGAGTAGTGCAATAGGGTGTAATCGAGCAAAAATTACCTAAAAATTCAAGTAAAAACTAGATCATGATAGGATACAATGTTAAAAATTCTCCTAGACTCTAAGAATACAAACGTTGCAACTAAGGTGAACCGTCATAGGCTACATGAGCATAAGCAATTGAACGCACAAGTAAAGGTGTGTGCAATGTGAACCCCCCCCTCCCCCCCACACACACACACTTAAGATGTACATTGTCCCCAATGTACCCATGCAAGCATTATAAAAATAAAACAATGAAAAACAATTAGTGCGGAAGTAGGCAATTGACACATTACTCCCCTGAACTCCAAGTGTTGCGTTTGATGGAGCTAGGTTCATTGAGAGTTGAGTCTCAATGGTTTTGTGGAGCATACACGGTCCCATGACCGTGCCTATGACTATTTCTCAAATTCCTTCCATCCAACACCATCTGCATACATACCGCAAGGGTTCAGTATAGCTCAAGAAAACCAAAATAAAACTCGACTATATAAAGATATGAAGATGAAATATAACTCGAGACAAATAAAAGCAAACCCCAGAAGGAGAGTCCTTTTTGGGTACTACAAGTCCAACAGAATAAGAAAATAAAAATGCAACAGACGTAAAATAAACTAAAATAAAACTATGACGCCCCAGCGTCGGTGTCCTGCTGTGGGTCCTCTGGTGCTGCTGCTGCTACTGGTGCTGGTGGATTTGATGCTGATGGAGACGGAGATGGAGTCGGTGAAGGGACCCGTCGGGGTCGCACCACAGATCTCTCAAACAACTGTATAAATGTGGCAAGTTGTGCTGATAAGTGAGCGAACTGTGATGCCTGAGTTGCCCTCAACTCGGCAAACCCTGCTGCCTGTGCGGCCCTCATCTCGGTCAACTCCTGCTGTATGATACCCACAGCACTCTCGAGACGCTCAAATCTGTCCTGGCCTCGAGATGGAGAAAAGATGCACACCGGGGATGGCTCCGGTGCTGTGGGTGGTGCCTCGGCCTCTGTGTCTGTCGGGGGTGGCTCCAAGGCTGCCTGGGACCCCTCTGCCTGATCTGACTGGGGTATGATCCAAGTATAGGTCCCTGATCCCACTCTGCGGATCATCCCCATCATCCTCAGTGTATCTGCACCCAGAGGAGCAGGTACACTGGTCTTCTCTGCCCCTCGCACTCCGTCTCTGAGACTCGTCCCGATCAGAAGTATCAAAATGTAGGGTCCTGCGAAGATCACTCCCACCCTAGGGTACTGGCCCTGATGGCGCAAATACTCTGCTAGGATGTACCCTAGGTGGAGTGATACCCTCTGAGCCATAGAGTATAGATAGAGAAGCTTCTACCGGCTCAGAACACTAGTGCTATCACCCTGGCCACTTACTGATCTACTCAGAATGGCATGTATGTATCTACAGGCCGGGCGGGATAAGCATGTGGCCTTCGAGACCCCTGGCTCATACTGGCCCTCTCCGCACAAATCCCTGTAGGCCCTCTGCGGAGTAAGACTGCCCGGGTAGTCTGTAGGAAGACGCTCATACTCCTCTGTCTGTGTATAGGCCTAGTCATATAACCCCATATGGATCGAAAACTGGGTCACGCTGAGGCTAAAATGCTGGCCTAATACCCTGAACTGAATCGCGCCAGGAGTATAGAAGTCCCTGTGCGATCTGTCAAACTCGAATGAGGCCAAGAACTCAAGTGTCACTCCCCGAATGGCTGGATCTCTGATCCTCAGTAATTTCCTCCAGCTTCCCACGGAGAGTAGCTCCTCAACCTCGTTGGCAATACTGTCACCCCCTGAATCCCTCTGATAATGCTCAGGTCGGGTATCGTGACTGGCCAAACCGCAGTGTAGATAACCGCTCCAACCTGGCCTAGTGCTCACGTATACTGAACTCGGTCTCCTCTGGAGGGGGTGTGGGCTCACGGGGCCGCTTCCCATCTGATTTCTTGGACCTGGAAGTCATTTCTGCAAGATTGAAAAGAGAATCGATTAAAAAACAGTTAAACAGAACAATCTGCAGAAATCCACACGGCCGTGTGGAATTTCGACACGCCCGTGTGGAGCTTCTGGCGGACAGAGCCCACGGCCGTGGGGGCTAAAAATCCAAAATTTACATTGTAATTCGTTCTGATTCATCTCTAAACATGTTCGCACGCATAACAAGTATTTAAAACAAGCGAAATCACCCAATAGAACGAATCAAATTAAGAATTGACAAAGAAGAAGGCTTTGAAGTTCTTACCGACGGAGTGAATGAAGAAATACTTAGAATCGGCCGGAAAAAAACTCCAATAACACCTCAAAAATACTCTGAGATGGTCGGGAAAGTAGTAGAGAGAGTAAGAGAGGAGTTTAGAGTGGAAGAATCAAGAGGCACGAGTGAAATATAAATGAAAACGCGCGGCTTTTGAAGTTCTGGGAATTCACACGGCCGTGTGGAAATTCCACACGGCCGTGTGCCTCTGAAATTAGGGTTCACAGGGGCCAACACATGCCCCTGTGCGCACTCTGGTCGCTCTCTGAACTACACCACACGGCCGTGTGAGTATCCCACACGGCCGTGTGCCTTCACAGGAGGATCCACAGGGGCACCCACGCGGCCTTGTGGATTCACGGGAAAACTTTGAAAGTCTCTGAAAAATTTCACACGGCCGTGTGCCAAACCTGGCCAAGAACACAAGGCCGGCCACAAGGGCACCCACACGCCACTGTGGCCTCTCTGACTCGCCCGAGAAATGCTAAGTATGTGATAAGTGCTCGTGTTATAGTAATGCGAAGTGTTATTATCTTGCAATGAGCATTGATTTTCTCAG
The DNA here is from genome assembly GCA_020875875.1 of Dioscorea alata. Classification (NCBI taxonomy): domain Eukaryota; kingdom Viridiplantae; phylum Streptophyta; class Magnoliopsida; order Dioscoreales; family Dioscoreaceae; genus Dioscorea; species Dioscorea alata. Next base: position 7,027,010 of record CM037017.1, on the reverse strand, counting down.
ATTTAATCACTAATTAGTGTGTATTTGTGTTCTTTTGTGCATTGAAGGGTTGTGGAGAAGATTTATAGAAAAAGAATTCCAGAGAAGCTACTGTTCAGTTTCGGCCAACTTTCAGAATTCCAGAGAATTCACACGGGCGTGTGGAATTAACACACGGCCGTGCGAATTAATTTTTCAGCAGACAAAAACTTCACACGGGTGTGTACTGTAGCAGGAACACTGTAGTAAATTACTGTTCACATGCTGTCTAATATCAACAAAACAGAATTTCCACACGGCCATGTGGAATTAAGACATGGGCGTGTGGAATTTCTGATTTTCCACAGGGCCGTGTGGAATTAACACAGGGGCGTGTGGAACCCCGTTTTCAGCCTATGAATAGCCCGTTTTCAGATCTATTTGGGGACCCTCCCCTTCTACTTCTTGCCTATCTTTTGGGGGGCTTTCGGCTAGGGTTTGGAGAGGTTCTTGGAGGTCTTTGGAGACGATTATACTTCATCGACATCGACATCCTTTGGAAGAAAGCTATTGGGGGAGCTTTCGTTGGCATCGATTCGGCGAGGTGTGCCCTAGGCTTGACAAGTGATTCGTGGAGAAGACTAGGCGGCTCCACAAGACCATCGATACGATCTACAAGGGGTTTTCTTTATGGTTTTATTGCATATGTTCTTAATCTCTTTATTGATTTTGTATTGCTCCATGGAGAGCTAAACCCTAGTGGGTATTCGGACTTGTAAACCTTAGGATGATATTGCTTCTATGACTTTTATTATGCTTCCTTTATTGATGAATTTAATTGAGTTTCAATTTTAATTATCTTTTGCTATTGTTTTTCCCTTAGCCGTGACACTAGGGTTGAGAGCAATTTAGGTTACCCTTTGGAGGTGTGACAACTCCTACAGGGATAAACTACTTACGATTGAAGGGGGTTGAGAGGGAGAGTTGTGAGGTAGCGATGTACCCCTTTCCCCTCCGGTGTGATTTCTCCCTACATCAGTTTCCATGATTTATTAGCGGTCGAGATAGAGTGAAGTGCTAGGTAGATAAACTCCCCTGGGGCTTAGTTGCGCAAGCAACAGAGTGAAGGGTTGAAGTGAATCCTATGCACTGGGGCTTAATTTAGACTAGGGTTCTTCCACCTGGACCAAAGGGTTAGAACTACATATAGGAACAGGTTTTATCACTAGGAATCCCTAGAGCGTAAAGCAATCCCACGTAGTGTTAGGTTTAGGAAGATAGACTTCCCTGGGCCTTAGTTGACAGGTCAACGAGAGTCAAGGGTCGTAGTGAATCCTAATGCCGGGACATAATGTTGGGGTTAGTCACGGTTGACCTTAGGTTTGGGACCGTGTGTTTAAGGATATCCTCGACTCAATAGACATCAATTGTAGAGCATAATACAAGTTTTGCACTAGAAGTATTAGTCCTAAGGGGGAGCTTTGTCCGGGTACCCCATCGTTATATCGATTACCTCTCCTACCCTCATTATTCTGCTTGCACTCTTTTATTTTCTTTTACATCTATACATATATACTTTTCTCATTATCGATTCCCATCATAGCTAAATAGCGATTAACACTTGTTTTTGAACACTATTCCCTGTGGATACGACTACCTACTCACCAGGGTATTTTATTACTTCGACAACCCATGCACTTGCGGGGTACACACGCAAGGGGTGTGTCAAGTTTTTGGCGTCGTTGCCGGGGAATAGGCGTTTTAGATATTTGTTTTTCACTATTTTAGCTATTCACTTCGCGTTCTATTTCATATTTTCTTTATCTACCATAGTTCTTATTTTTTTTTTCTTGGTTTTTGGTTCAGGTTATGACTCGTGGGAACCCTTCGATTCTTGTTGAAGGCGACCCGAACATTGGACGAAGAACACATCGCAAGGGTAAAGAACCTGTGCAAGAAGCTTGAATTCAAGCCGAGATTGAGACAGAAGGGTCAGAAATAATGGCAAAACAGAATGAACAACAACGGACATTGTCCGATTTTGCTAAACCCGCAGTCATGGGGACCCAATCGAGCATTGTGAGGCCCCCAATCGAGCATTGTGAGGCCCACAATGAACTTTGAGATGAAGCCGTCGTTCATACAGATGTTGCAACAGTCCGCACAATTCAATGGATTAGCTGATGAAGATCCCAACAGTCATATAGAGAATTTCCTTGAAGTGTGCGACATGTTGCAGATGAATGGAGTAACGGACGACGCAATTCGTTTGAGAGCCTTCCCATTTTCATTGAAGGGAAAAGCAAGACACTGGCTTCATTCATTATCGAGAGCATCTATCACTACGTGGGAGGAAATGGCCGAGGCATTCTTGGCTAGATACTTTCCGCCGGGGAAGTCTGCAAGGCTCCGGAATGAAATATTATCCTTCGCGCAAATGGAATTGGAGTCTCTATTTGAGACATGGGATAGGTTCAAGGAGCTCCTTCGCAAGTGCCCGCAACATGGATTTCCCGAGTGGATGATCATTCAAACCTTCTACAACGGGTTAAATCCGAGTACCAAGCAACTCTTAGATGCGGCGGCCGGAGGGACTCTAGGAAGCAAGACTCCCGATGAAGCCCGGCACCTTGTGGAGGAGATGGCTATGAATAGCTATCAATGGAATTCAAGGGATAGAAAGAAGGTTGCCGGAATTCATGAAGTTCACGCGGTTACATCATTGGCGGCGCAAGTAGAGTCACTAAGTAGGAAGCTTGATGCTTTAGCTTCACCAAGAGTTGCGGCCATCACTACATGTAACGGTTGTGGGGGAGGTCACGCTTCGAGTGATTGTCCGATTGCTATTGGAGGTACTAGTGCGGTGCAGCAGGCTGATTTTGTTGGCAATGCTTTTAGAGGACAAGGCCAAGGCAACCCGTATAGTGGAACATACAATCCGGTGTAGAAGAACCACCCAAATTTCTCTTGGAGCAATCAAGGGCAGTCACAACAGAAAAATAATGCACCACCGGGATTTCAAGGTCAACAAGCTCCGAACTTAGAAAGCCGAGTGACCGGGTTGGAAGGGAAGATGACCGATCTCGAGAGAGCCCTTACACGGTTTGTTTCTTCATCGGATGCTAGATTTTAGTCGGTGGAGGCTACTCTTCGCAATCACACCGCCTCCCTATACAATTTGGAAAATCAAGTAGGGCAAATTACGAAGACATTGGTAGAAAGACCTCAAGGTAGCTTGCCTAGTAATACGGAGACCAATCCAAGGGAGCAACTAAAGGCGATCACCTTGAGGAGTGGGAAAGAGGTTGAGAGGAATCTCCTTCTAGAGAAGACGAAAGAATCACCCAAGGTTGTGGAGGTAGAGGGTGAAGCACCAAAGGAAAAAGAGGTGGCACCCCCACCTTACAAGCCAAGAATTCCCTATCCTTCACGATTGAAGAGTGACCAAGATAACGAGCAATACAAGAAATTTCTGGGTATCTTCAAACAATTGCACATCAATATCCCATTCGCGGAGGCGTTGGCCCAAATGCCTAAATACGCGAAGTTCTTGAAGGACCTCTTGACCAACAAGAGGAAATTGGAGGAGAGTGCATCCGTGATTCTTGATGCCAATTGTTCGGCCGTGTTGCAAAAGAATATGCCAAGCAAGAAGAAAGACCCGGGAGTTTCATAATACCATGCAACATAGGAAACTTGGGTGAAGAGATGGCATTGGCCGATTCCAGGGCAAGTATCAACGTCATGCCCTACACATTCTTCCAAAAGCTAGGCTTGGGCGAGCCTAGGCCGACTAGGATGACACTTCAACTTGCGGATCGATCGGTGAGGCATCCAAGGGGTATTGTAGAAGATATGTTGGTGAAGGTAGACAAGTACATCTTCCCGGTGGACTTTTTTATGCTCGATGTGGATGAGGATGTCGAGGTGCCGCTGATTCTTGGAAGGCCGTTCTTGCGCACTTCCAAGGCTTTGATAGACATGGACGGTGGAGAGCTCACACTCAGAGTCGGAGATGACAAGCTTACTTATCGCCTCGCCGAAGCCATGAGACATTCTCTTGACTTTGATGACACTCTTTATTATCTTGATGTTACTGATGAGTGCATTGATGAATATGTGCAGGAAATGTTAAACCCGGATCCATATGAAGGGTGGCCGGACCAAGACATGGAGATACAAGAAGAAGAAGTACTCGCACTTGGTCCAGTCAAGATGGATGACATCAAGATGGAGAAGGAGCGTATGAAGAAGATGCTTCGGAGGATGAAGAGGTCGAAAAGACGCCATAAGAAGAACCCCAACAAGAAAGGGGATGAGCATTCACGGAGTAAGGGTGTAACACCCTTTTGTGGTAACAAATTCGACAACTCTTCCTTTACTCTACAAAGATTATGTAATGCATGCTTTCAGATTGTAGGGAAAAGGGCAACCTTCACTCATGAACCTCCGTAAGGTAAGACCAGGTATGTCAAGCTTAGTGACGTTAAACAAGCGCTTCTTGGGAGGCAACCCAAGGTTTTACAGTTTTTCTAGGATTTAGTTTCGTTTTAGTCTGAATAAAAGCCTTAGATTTGGTGTCCTGATTTTCATGTGCTTATGCTGTGATTTTTCTGGTGGAGTATTGACGTTTTCGTGTGCCTTAATGTTAATTGACGAAGTTTAAGTCGGTTGAGTGTGTTTTCTGTGGTCTCTAGTCATGTTTTCATGGTTTGTACAGGCTCTAAGTGTTTTAAAAGAGTTTCTGAATTTTTCTGAGAGTCTGTAATTTTTTTCTAAGTGAACCAGAGAAAACACACGGCCTTGTGGAATTAACACACGGCCGTGTGTTTCCAAATAGAGCTCAGCCAGAGAAGACACAGGGGCGTGACCTTGCCCCTGTGAAAAACTTCAGAAGGGGCACACGGCCGTGTGGAATTAACACACGACCGTGTGGAAATTCACAGAACTTAAACTCTTTTCCAGAGAGTCCACTGGGCCATGTGAGTGCCCCTGTGAGTGCCACTGTGCTACGGCACACGGCCGTGTGGATATTACACACGGCCGTGTGAAACTCTGCAGAGAAAAGCCCCTTCTTCCCGAGAATACACAGGGCCGTGTGAGTGCCCCTGTGGATAAGCTTGTGAAAGGCACACGGCCGTGTGGATTATTCACACGGCCGTGTGAAACACTTAGTGTTTCTCGGGCAAGTCAGAAAGACCACAGGGGCGTGTGATGTGTCCCTGTGACCGGCCTTGTGTCTTGGCCAGGTTGGGCACACGGCCGTGTGGAATTAACACACGGCCGTGTGAAAATTCTCAGAGACCTGTATTTTTCCCGTGAATCCACAGGGCTGTGTGTCGGCCGCTGTGGATCTTCCTGTGAAGGCACATGGCCGTGTGGAATTTCCACACGGCCGTGTGGGGTAGCCCAGAGAGTGAACAGAATGCACACAGGGGTATGTGTCGGCCCCTGTGAACCCTAATTTCAAAGGCACACGGCGTGTGGCATTGTCACACAGCCGTGTGAATTCCCAGAACTTCAAAAGCCGCACGATTTCTTTTGTTTTTCACTCGTGCCTCTTGACATTTTCATTCTAAACTCTTCTCCTACCCTCTCCACTACTTTCCCGACCATCTTAGAGGATTTTTGAGGCTTTTGTTGGAGTTTTCCGGCCGATTCTAAGTATTTCTTCATCCACTCCGTCGGTATGAACTCCAAACCTTTTTTCTTCGTCAATCCTTGATTTGATTAATTCTTTTTTGTTTATTTCCCTTGTTTTGAATGCGTTATACTTATGCGAACATGTTTAGATTAGAATTATAATGAATTGAGGTGTAAATTTAGGATTTTTAGCCCACGGCCGTGATGTTCTGTCCGCCAGAAGCTTCACACGGCCGTGTGGAATTAACACACGGTCGTGTGGATTTCTGCAGAATGAGTTCGTGAACTTATTTTTGAAAAATTTTCTTTTGCAACTTTGCAGATATGGCTTTTAGGTCTAAGAAAGCGGCCGGTAAGCGTCCTCACGAGCCTACACTCCTTCGAGAGGAGACCGAGTTCAGTATACCTGAGCACTGGGTAAGGTTGGAGCAGTTATCTACATTACGGTTTGGCCAGTCATGTTACCCCGACCTGAGCAATGTTAGAGGGATTCAGGGGGGTGATAGCATTGCCGACAAGGTTGAGAAGCTACTCTCGGTTGGTGGTTGGAAGAAACTACTGAGGATCAGAGATCCAGCCATTCTAGGAGTGACACTTGAGTTCTTGGCCTCGTTCGAGTTTGACAGATCATACAGAGACTTCTCTACTCTCGACGTGATTCAATTCAGGGTATTAGGACAGCATTTTAGCCTCAGCATGACCCAGTTTTTGATCCATATGGGGCTATATAATGAGGCCTATACACAGACAGATGAGTATGAGGGTCTTCCTACCGACTACCCGGGCAGTCTCACTCCGCAGAGGGCCTACAGGGATTTGCGCGGAGAGGTCCAGTATGAGCCAGGAGTCACGAAGGCCACGTGCTTATCCCGCCCGGCTTACAGATACGTACATGCCATTCTGAGTAGATTAGTGAGTGGTCAGGGGAATAGCACTGGAGTTCTGAACCGGCACGAGCTTCTATATCTATACTCTATGGCTCAGAGGGTACCACTCCACCTAGGGCACATCCTAGCAGAGTATTTGCGCCATCAGGGCCAATATCCTAGGGTTGGAGTGATCTTCGGAGGACCCTATATTTCGAGACTTCTGATCGGGACGAGTCTCAGAGACGGAGTGCGAGGGGCAGAGAAGACTAGTGTACCGGCTCCTTTGGGCACAGATACATTGAGGATGATGGAGTTGATCCGCAGAGTAGGATCAGGGACCTATACCTGGATCATTCCCAAGACAGATCAGGCTGAGGGGTCCCAGGCAGCGTTAGAGGCACCCCCAGCGGACACAGAGACCGAGGCACCACCCACCGCGCCGGAGCCACCTCCGGTGCGCATGTTCTCGCCTTCTCGGGGTCAGGACGGGTTGGAGCGCCTTGAGAGCGCAGTGGGCATGCTACAGTGACACGACCTTTTGCGTGTGTACCGCAAGTGCACGGCCTTGTCGAAGTAATAAAATTACCCCGGTGAGTGGGTAGTCGAATCCACAGGGAATAGGGATTTAAAATACGAGAAATTGCTATTCAATCATGCGATATACGAAAAGAAACAATGATCGGCGTGATGAGTGAGTTTATGAAAATAGGGTATCCGGACAAGTTACCTCTAGGACTTATGCTTCTAGTGCAAGACTATGCTATTATACTTTCCTATTGATGTTAATTGAGTCGAGGAAAATCCTTAAACACACGGTCCCAAATCTAAGGTCAACCGTGACTAACCCCCAACACTATGTCCCGGCAATAGGATTCACGTCAACCCTTCACCCTGTTGATTGCTCAACTAAGCCCCAGGGGAGTATTTCTACCTAAGCCTAACACTACGTGGAATTGTTTTGAGCTCTAGGGACTCCTAGTAATAAAACCTGTTCCTATGTGCAGTAGTTCTAACCCTTTGGTCCAGGAGGAAGAACCGTAGTCTAAATTAAGCCCCATTGCGTAGGATTCACGTCACCCCAAAGCCTTGGGGGAGTATATCTTCCTAGCGCTTCACTCTATTTCGACCGCTAATAAATCAAGGAATCGGAGATAGGGAGAAATCACATCGAAAGGGAAAGGGGTACGGTGCTACCTCACAACTCTCCCTCTCAACCCTCTTCAATTTTAAGTAGTCTAATCCTATAGGAGTTGTCACACCTCCAAAGGATAACCTAGATTGTTCTCAATCCTTAGTGTCACGGCTAAGAGAAAACAATAGCACAAGATATCTAAAATTGAAAGTCGAATTTATTCATCAATTAATGGAAAAGCATAATAACAATGTCAAAGAAACATAATTATCCTAGAGTTTTACAAGTCCGAATACCCACGAGGGGTTTAGCTCCTCATGGAGCTATACATGTTCATCAATGTATGAAATAAAACACAAACTAAAGACATCAATGAAAACCCCCTCGCGTATGCTGTGGCCATGGTCTTGTGCGCCCGTCGAACGTTGGTGACGATGCCGATGGCGCGCTCCAATCCTCCACAAAGTCCTCTCCGAAACCCTAGCCGCACTCTCCAGAAGTTGGGGAGAAAGATAGGTTCAAAGATCTTCAAAAAGTCTCCAAATCGGGCTTTAAATAGGCTGAGTGCCGCTTTAAATTTGAAGTTATCGGGGCTTCACACGGCCGTGTGGAATTTCCACACGCCCGTGTGAAGTTTCTGTCTTTCCTGAAAAATTACTTCACACGGCCGTGTGGAATTTCCACACTCCCGTGTGAAGTCTCTGGCTTGCTTGAAAATTAATTCACACGGCCGTGTGTTAATTCCACACGGCCGTGTGAATTCTTTGGAATCTTGATTTTCGGCAGAAGTGCACATTACTTGCTACAGTGATTTTGCTACATTAGCAAGCTACAGTGCTGCTACAGTAGCTCTCCGAAATGCTCCCGAATACGTTGTTATTCATCGAGGCCATTGAATTGGGCACACAATCAATGGTAGATCGTGCCTATTGCTTCAAGTCTCCTTCTTGGTGAAGTTTTCCTAAGCTACACGAGTTGGACTTGTTGTGAATGTGACTGCCTTTGTGCCCCTCCAATGGAGGTTGGCACACACTCACAAGTCTAAGCTCGTGCCTTGTTCCTTGCTTGGTCCGAAAACCTTCCAACAATGGCGAACACGACCTAACTTCGTTCTTCTTTCCCAACTTAGCTCCACGAACCTACAATGCACAAGAATACACAAATGCACACTATTTAGTGATAGAATCTGATAAAAAGTATGTTCATTGTAAGATAATAACGCTTCGCGTTACTACATCACAAGCACTTATCATACATGCAGAGCAGGCCGAGATCAAGGCAGCACAGGTGGCACAGCACGCAGAGACTATGGCACAGCTTGACACCATACAGAGACTTCTTGAGCAGGCCGTGTCAGTACCTTCTGCGCCCCGACCAAGAGACCCCACTCCTCCACCACCATCTCCTCCAGCATCAGTCGATCCACCTGCATCTCCAGAGCCTCCAGCAGCACCAGAGGCCACTATTCAGGATACCGACGTTGAGGCGTCTTAGTTTTCATGTTTATTGCTTTTGATTTTCATTTTTTGTACCCTTTTTTATTTTTATTTTGGACTTGTAGTACTCAGAAAGGATTCTCCTTTTGAGTTTATCTTTTATTTTGCTTTTCTTTTATCTCGAGTTGTATTTACTGCTTCATATTTTATATACACGAGTTTTATTGAGCTATACTGAACCCTTGTGTATATGTGCGCAGATGGTCTTGGATGTAAAGGATTTTGAGGAACAGTCATTGGCACGGTCATAGGACCGTGTGTGCTCCACAAACCATTGAGACTCAACTCTCAATGACCTAGCTCCATCAAACGCAACACTTGGAGTTCAGGTGAGTAATGTTTCAATTGCCCACTTCCACACTAATTGTTTTATTTGCTACTTATAATTGTGCTTGCTTACGTACATTGGGGACAATGTACATATTAAGTGTGGGGGGAGTTCACATTGCACACACTTTTACTTGTGCGTTCAATTGTTCATGCTCATGTAGCCTATGGCGGTTCACCTTAGTTGCAACGGTTGTATTCTTATAGTTTAGGAGAATTTTTAACATTGTGTCCTATCATGCTCTAGTTTTTACTTGAAGTTTTAGGGAATTTTTGCTTGATTACATCTTATTGCACTACTCACTCTTGAAATCTTTCGGAAACTCAAACTCGAAGTTTAAAGGACTAGTTAGTATTACTTTAGTAAGTTGTGAAGTTCTATGTAGTTGTAGTAAAAAAAAAATTTGTGAGCTTGTGAATATTAATCTAGCTTTTATCTTTGCATTTGGGGTGGAAAGAGCTACCTCCTATGAAGTATGTAGCTACTCTCATAAGTCGGATACAAGTTATGCTCTAATGAGAGAAAGAGCTATCTCATGAGAAGCGTGAAAGCTACTAGCCCGATAGAAAGAGCTACCTCCTTGAAAGCGTGAAAGCCACCTTTGGCGGCCGCCTAGGAAAGGGCTACCTTGAAAGCGTGAAAGCTATCTTTTATCAGTTTTTATCACTAAATGGCGTGCATTTGTGTATTCTTGTGCATTGAAGGTTTGTGGAGCTAAATTGGAGAAGAAGAACAAAATTAGGTCGTGTTCGCCGATGTTGGGAAGTTTTCGGACCAAGCACGGAACAAGGCACGAGCTTGGACTTGTGAGTGTGTGCCAACCTCCTTTGGAGGGGCACAAAGACAGTCACATTCACAACAAGTCTAACTTGTGTAGCTTAGGAGAACTTCACCAAGAAGGAGACTTGAAGCAATCGACGCGATCTACCATTGATTGTGTGCTCAATTCAATGGCCTCGATGAAGAACGATGGACTCGGGAGTGTTTCGGGCGAGTACTGTAGCAGCAATGTAACATGTACTGTAGTAAAACATTGTAGCAAGTTACTGTTCACTTTCGGCCGAATTCAGAATTCCAGAGAATTCACACGCCCGTGTGAATTAATTTTTTAGCATACAAAAATTTCACATGCCCTTGTGTTAATTTCACACGGCCGTGTGAAGCCCCCGATAAGTCAGATTTTAAAGCCGCGACTCAACATTATAAAAGGCGATTTTGGAGACCTTTTGGGATATCTTTTGACCTATCTTTCTCTCCAACTTGGGGGAGTGTGACTAGGGTTTCGGAGAGGATTTCGTGGAGGTTTAGCGCGCGTCATCGGTATTGTCACCGACGTTCGACGGCCGCACAAGACCACGGCCACACCATACCCAAGGGGATTTTCATTGATGTCTTTACTTTGTGCTTTCTTTTCTACATTGATGAACATGTATAGCTCCATGAGAAGCTAAACCCCTTAAGGGTATTCGGACTTGTAAACTCTAGGGTTATTATGTTTCTTTGACATTGTTATTATGCTTTTCCATTATTGATGAATAAAATTGAGTTTCAATCTTAATTTCATATTGCGATTGTTTTCTCTTAGATGTGACACTAGGATTGAGAACAATTTAGGTTGCCTTTTGGAGGTGTGACAACTCCTTAGGGTTAGACTACTTAAGATTGAAGAGGGTTGAGAGGGAGAGTTATGAGGTAGCGATGTACCCCTTTCCCCTCCGACGTGGTTTCTCCCTACCTCCGTTCCCTTGATTTCACAGCGGTCAAAATAGAGTCAAGTGCTAGGAAGATAAACTCCCCTGGGGCTTAGTTACGCAAGTAATTGGGAGAAGGGTTGAAGTGAATCCTTCGCATTAGGGCTTAATCTAGACTAGGGTTCTTACACCTGGACCAAAGGGTTAGAACTACACATAGGAACAGGTTTTACCACTAGGAATCCCTAGAGCTTAAAGCAATCCCACGTAGTGTGAGGGTTAGGTAGATATACTCCCCTGGGACTTAGTCGTGCGAGCGACAGAGTGAAGGGTGATGTGAATCCTAATACCAAGGCATTGTGTAGGGGTTAGTCACGGTTGTCCTTAGGTTTATGACCGTGAGTCTTAGGATATCCTCGACTTAATTAAGCATCAATAGGAGAGTATAATAGTATAGTCCTGCACTAGAAACATAGACCCTAGAGGTAGCTTGTCCGGATGTCCTATTTCATACATTAGTAATCCTCTCTATTCTCTTTTACTTGCAGTCTCTCATCTTCCATCTTTCTATTTAATTTCTTGTTTTTCATTCTGTTATTGCTTTTTCGTACTCCGCATAGCTTTATTAGTGAAATCTCGTATTCTAATTCCCTATTCCCTGTGGATTCGACTACCCACTCACCAGGGTAAATTTATTACTTCGACAAACCCGTGCACTTGCGGGATACACGCAAGGGGTCGTGTCACCAAGGAGTTCAAAGGGGGTGACCAAGTGTTACTATTCAATTCTCGGTTGTGACTCTTCCCCGAAAAACTAAAGTCTAGATGGTTTGGCACATACACAGTCACTCAAGTATCAACTCACGGGGCAATTGAGATCACTCATCCAGAGAAAGGTACATTCAAAGTAAATGGCCATCGGTTGAAGCCATACTTTGGTGGCGAGGTTTGTAGCGATGACAAGGAGATATTTTTTCTTCAACCGCCGTAAGGTAAGGGCAGGTACGTCAACCTAAGTGACATTAAACAAGCGCTTCCTGCGAGGCAACCCAAGGTTTTAAAGTTTTTCTAGGAGTTAGTTTAGTTCTAGCATGAATAAGAGTCTTAGTTTTGGTGTCCTGAATTTTTAATGCATGTGCTGCTATTTTATTGTGGATTGTTAATGTTTTCGTGTGCCTAAACGATAATTGATGAAGTTTGAGTCGGTTGAGTATGTTTTCCATGGTATCTGGTCATGTTTTATGGTATTTACAAGCTCTAGTTAGTGTGCTTTTGTTTCAGAATTTTTCTGTGCAGTCTGTGAATTTTTCTAAGTAAACCAGAGAAAACACACGGCCGTGTGGAATTTCCACACGGGCGTGTGTTACCAATTAGGGCTCAACCAGAGAGGGCACAGGGGCGTGACCTTGCCCCTGTGAAAAACCTCAAAAGGGGCACACGGCCGTGTGGAATTTCCACACGGCCGTGTGGAATTTCCACACGGCCATGTGGAATTTCCACACGGCCGTGTGAAATCTTGCAGAACATGGACTTTCATTCCCGATCATCACAGGGGCCTTGTGGGTGCCCTTGTGAGTGCCCATGCGTTAAGGCACACGGACGTGTAGAATTTCCACACAGCCGTGTGAAACTCTACAGAGACCCCATTCTTTCCTGAGAATACACAGGGGCGTGTGCCCGCCCCTGTGAGGGGCTTGTGCATGGCACACGGCCGTGTGGATTCTTCACATGGTCGTGGGAATTTTCCAAAGACCGTATGTGCTTCCCCGTGAGTCCACAGGGGCGTGTGACTGCCCCTGTGAAGCCCCCTGTGAAGGCACACGGCCGTGTGTGAGTCTCACACGGCCATGTGGATTAGTTCAGAGAGCAACCATAGTGCGCACAGGGGCGTGTGTTGGCACCTGTGAACCCTAATTGTAGAGGCACACGGCCATTTGGAATTTCCACACGGTCGTGTGAATTCGCAGAACTTAAAAAAACCACCATTCATCTTTTGTTTTCACTCGAGCCTCTTAGCTTTTGCACTCTAAAACACTCTCTGAACCCCTCTTTCACTCTCCCAACCCTCTCTTAGCTTTTTAGAGGTTGTTGTAGTTGTTTTCCGGCCGATTTCAGAGATTTTCTCATTCACACCGTCGGTAAGAACGTCAACCCCTTCTTCTTCGTCAATCTTAATTTATTTCATTCTTGTTGATTATTTCGCTTGGTTTGCATGATTAAATTATTTGCAAATACGCTTACAAAGGCTTGAGAACGAATTTTTGTATGAATATGGAGTTTTAACTCCACGACCTTGCGGCTGTGTCCGCCCGATAATCCACACGAGCGTGTGGATCCCTGCAAAATGAATTTTAATGATGGATTGACTGATTTTCTTTTAAATTCTTTTCAGGAATGGCACCCAGGTCAAAGCAAGTGACCGGCAAGAGACCCTTTGAGCCCTCAACCGAACAGTTGTACTTTGCCACAACGGAGCACCGGATAAGATATGCAAGGTTGGGAAAACTTAAGTTCGGACAATCTCGATACATAGATTTGAGTTGCTTAAGAACAGCTAAGTGGGGAAATGAGATGGCGGACGAGATTGAAGAGCTTATAGCAGTGGGGAGTTGGAAGAGCTTACTGTCTATTCGAGAACCAGCTAACCGCTTACTTACTTTGGAGGTACTTGCGTCCTTTGAGTTTGACAAATCACGTCAAGATTTGACGAGTGCTGACGCTATACAGTTTAGAGCTTTTGGGCATGATTACAGTATGTACGTGACATAGTTTTCCATCCACATGGGTTTGTACGATGAAGCTTTTACGAAGACATATGAGTACGAGAATCTCCCCACTGATTATCCCGGCCGTTTAAACCCCCAAGGAGCTTACCATGTGTTATGCGGCCAAGGAACATCCAAAGCAACTTGTTTATCATGGCCAGCCTATAGATACATTCACGCCATTCTGAGTCGATCAATAAGGGGCCGGGGTGATAGTACAGGAGTCCTAAGCCGGCAAGAGCTTCTTTACCTCCATTCGATGATACAGAGCGAGCCTCTCCATCTTGGTTATATTCTCACAGAGTACATGCGTCATCAGGGCCAGTACCCTAGGCTTGGAACTATCTTTTCAGGGCCATACGTTACAAGAATTATCAAAGGGATGGACCTTTTGGAGGCAATTATAGGGATAGAGAAGACAGTCATACCCTTCCCTATCAGCTTGGAGATGTTGAAACAGATGGGCATGGCCAAGAAACGTTATCAGACATATATGCTGAACAGACCCTCATCTGGGCCAGCAGAGGGAGACATGGGCGGAGGATCACAACCGCCGTTGCAGCTGCTTCCGGCACTGCCAGAGACAGAGGTACCACCCACAGCACCGGAGCCAACTCCAGTGCGTATGTTCTCGCCCTCTCGAGGCAAGGACAGATTTGAGCTCCTAGAGAGTGCAATAGGTGTCTTGCAGACCGAGGTGGCCGAGCTGAGAGCTACCCAGACCACATGGCATTCAGAGACGATGGCACGGCTTGACACCATACAGCGATTACTCGAGCAGGCCGTGTCGTCACCTGTTGTGGTCTAGCCCCGAGCCTCTACTACACCACCATCTCTTGTACCATCAGCCAATCCAACAGCACCTTCAGAGCCTACAGCAGCAGCACCGGAGGCTCCATCACAAGACACCGACGCTCAGACATCGTAGTTTATTTTAGTTTTGATTTCTTTTGTACTTTTCTTTATATTTTGGACTTGTAGCACTCAGAAAGGATTCTTCTTCTGAGTTTATCTTTTATTTTTCTTTCATTTGTCTCGGGTTGTATTTCATTTTTATATCTTTATATACTCGAGTTTTATTTTGATTCTTCTTGAGCTATACAACCATTGAGACTCAACTCTTAATGAACCTAGCTCCATCAAACGCAACACTTGGAGTTCAGAGGAGTAATGTTTCAATTGCCCACTTCCACACTAATTGTTTTTCATTGCTTTATGTTTCATTGTGCTTGCATGCGTACATTGGGGACAATGTACATCTTAAGTGTAGGGGGAGTTCACTTTGCACACACCTTTACTTGTGCGTTCAATTGCTTATGCTCATGTAGCCTATGGCTGTTCACCTTAGTTGCAACGGTTATATTCTTAGAGTTTAGGAGAATTTTTAACATTGTATCCTATCGTGCTCTAGTTTTACTAGAATTTTAGGGAATATTTGCTCGATTATCTCTTATTGCACTACTCACTCTTGAAATCTTTGGGAAGCTCAAACTCGAAGTTTTAAGGACTAGTTTAGTATTACTTTTGCTTTAGTATGTTTTTAAGTTCTATATTGCTTTAAAAAAAAACTTGTGAGATTGTGAATATTAGTTTAGCTTTTATCTTTGCATTTGGGGTGGAAAGAGCTACCTCTTATGAAGTATGTAGCTATTCTCATAAGTCGGATACAAGTTATGCCCTAATGAGAGAAAGAGTTATCTCATGGGAAGCGTGGAAGATACTACCCCGGTAGAAAGAGCTACCTCCTTGAAAGCGTGAAAGCCACCTTTGGCGGCCGCCTAGGAAAGGGCTACCTTAGAGGTTAAGTAAAACTACTACCTCTCTACTTTGTGTACATAAATAAGTCCTTGTAATAAGAGTTTGAGGAGTGCTCTTCGGGTTCTCTTGAGTGAGTTCGCACACACTTACACATTTTCGAGTTTTTAGCTAGAGAAATGGTAAACATACGCAATGTTTTGATTTCCCCTTACTTGTAGAATGCTCCTTTTGCATACTTTTGGTGAACCTAAGGCCGAGCACTTTCAATTATTCTTCCCAAGTACTTTCACGTACTATTTTGCTTGAGGACAAGAAAAAACTTTAATTGTGGGGGGGAGGGGGGTTTGATAAGTGCTTGTGTTATAGTAATGCGAAGTGTTATTATCTTACAATGAGCATTATCTTTATCAGATTTTATCACTAAATTGTGTGCATTCGTGTGCTTTTGTGCAGTGTAGGTTTGTGGAGTTAATTTGGAGGAAAGGAGCGAAGTTAGATCGTGTTTGCCGTTGTTGGGAAGTTTTCAGACTAAGCAAGGAACAAGACATGGTTCTCAACTTGTGGGTGTGTGCCAACCTAATTTGGAGGGGCACAAAGGCAGTCACATTCATAATAAGTCTAGCTCGTGTTAGCATAGGAGAACTTCACCAATAAGGTGATTTAAAGCAATCGGCACGGTCTACCGTTGATTGTGTGCCCAATTTAACGGTCTCGATGAAGAACAATGAATTCGGGAGCATTTTGGCAAGAGACTGTAGCAAGTTACTATTCACTATCTGCCGAAAATCAGCATTCCAGAAATTTCACATGGGCGTGTGGAAATTCCACACGGCCGTGTGAAATCCTGATAAAAAGCCACGACTGAGCATTATAAAAGCCCGTTTTTGAGACTTTTTCCACATCTTTGTACGAATCTTTTTTCCCAACTTCTGGAGGGTTGCGGCTAGGGTTTTGAAGAGGACTTTGTGGAGGATCAGAACGCATCATCGGTATCGTCATCGACGTCCGGTGGCCGCACAAGACCACTGCCACACCATACGCAAGGGGGTTTTTCATCTATGCTTTCAATTTGTATTCTTTTTCATATTTTGATAGATTTGTATAGCTCCATGAGGAGCTAAGCCCCTTTTGGGTATTCGGACTTGTAAACCCTAAGATTATTATGTTTCTTTGACATTGTTATAATGCTTTTCCATTATTGATGAATAAAATTGAGTTTCAATCTTAATTGCATCTTGTAATTATTTTCCCTTTGTCGTGACACTATGATTGAGAACAATCTAGGTTATCCTTTGGGGGTATGACAACTCCTATAGGGTTAGACTACTTAGGATTGAAGAGGGTCGAGAGGGTGAGTCGTGAGGTAGCGAAACGTCCCCTTTCCCCTCCGGTGTGATTCTCCCTATCTCCGTGTTCCATGATTTTTTAGCGGTCGAGATAGAGTGAAGTGCTAGGAGATAAACTCCCCTGGGGCTTAGTTGCGCGAGCAACAGAGTGAAGGGTTGAAGTGAATCTTAGTGTTGGAGCTTAATTTAGACTAGGGTTCTTTCACCTGGACCAAAGGGTTAGAGCTATACATAGGAATAGGGTTTATCACTAGAAATTCCTAGAACTTAAAGCAATCCCACGCAGTGTGAGGCTTAGGAAGATAGACTCCCCTAGGACTTAGTTGACAGGTCAATAAGAGTCAAGGGTCGTAGTGAAACCTAATGCCGAGGCATAGTGTTGGGGTTAGTCACGGTTAACCTTAGGTTTGGGACCGTGTGTTTAAAGATTTCCTCAACTCAATTAACATCAATAAGAGAGTATAATAGCATTGTCTTACACTAGAAGCATAAGTTCTAGGGGTAGCTTGTCCGAGTACCCAACTTTACTCATTGATTATCCTTCTCTATTTACCCCTACTTGCGCTCTCTTACCTTCCATATTTCTATTTTGTTTTCTTGTTTCTTTATAATTGCTTTCACACTCACTCATTGATTCTCTTCACACATTACGGTACACCGCTTAGCTAAATAGTAAAATCTCGCGTCTTAAATCCCTATTCCCTGTGGATACGACTAACCACTCACCAAAGTAAAATATTATTACTTTGACAAGCTCGTGCACTTGTGGTATGCACTTGCAAGTGTGTGTCATCTAACTCATGTAGCATAGAAGAACTTCACCAAGGAGGAAAATTGAAGCAATTGACATGATCTACAGTTGATTGTGTGCCCAATTCAACGGCCTCGATGAAGAACGATAAATTCGGGAGCATTTTGACGAAAGTACTATAGCAGCAATGTAGCAAAAACGCTATAGTAAGTTATTGTTCACTGTTCGCCGAAAATCAGCAAAACAGAAAATTCACACGGTCGTGTGGAAATTCAACACGGCCGTGTGAAATCCTGATTTCATCCAATTTGAATCTGTTACTCAACACTATTCAAAGGCCCTTTTCGGACTTTTTCTCGATCATTTCGCCTATTGACACGACCTTTTGCGTGTGTACCGCAAGTGCACGGGTTGTCGAAGTAATAAAAATACCCTCGTGAGAGGGTAGTCGTATCCACAGGGAATAGTGTTCAGAAACAAGTGTTATCGCTATTTAGCTATGAAAGAAGTCGATGATGAAAGAAGTGTATATATATATATATATATATATATATATATATATATATATATATATATATATATATATATATATATATGTAAAAGAAAATAAAAGTGTGCAAGAAGAATAATGAGGGTAGGAGAGGTAATCGATATAAAGATGGGGTACCCGGACAAAGCTCCCCTAAGACTAATGCTTCTAGTGCAAGACTAGTATTATACCCTCTAATTGATGTCTAATTGAGTCGAGGATATCCTTAAACACACGGTCCCAAACCTAAGGTCAACCGTGACTGACCCCAACACTATGCCCCGACATTAGGATTCACTACGACTCTTGACTCTCGTTGACCTGTCAACTAAGCCCTAGAGGAGTATATCTACCTAAGCCTCACACTATGTGGGATTGCATTAAGTTCTAGGGACTCCTAGTGGTAAAACCTGTTCCTATGTGTAGTTCTAACCCTTTGGTCCAGGTGGAAGAACCCTAGTCTAGATTAAGCCCCAGTGCGTAGGATTCACTTCAACCCTTCACTCTGTTACTCGCGTAACTAAGCCCCAGGGGAATTTATCTACCTAGCACTTCACTCTATCTCGACCGCTAATGAATCAAGGAAACGGAGGTAGGGAGAAACCACACCGGAGGGGAAAGGGGTACATCGCTACCTCACAACTCTCCCTCTCAACCCTCTCCAACCTTGTGTAGTTTAATCCTATAGAGGTTGTCACACCCTCAAAGGATAACCTAATAGATTCTCAACCCTAGTGTCACGGCTAAGGGAAAATCCCATACAATCGGCATGCAAGATTGGAACTCAATAATAGAACATTAAATTAAGAAAGCATAATAAAAGTCATAGAAACAATATCATCCTAGGGTTTACAAGTCCGAATACCCACTAGGGTTTAGCTCTCCATGGAGCAATACAAAGTCAATAAATAGTTTAAGAACATATGCATGAAAACCATAAAGAAAACACCCTTGTGGATCGTATCGATGGTCTTGTGTAGTCGCGTGTCTTCTCCAACGAATCCCTTGTCAAGCCTAAGGCACACCTCGACAAATCAATGCCGATGAGAGCTTCCCCAATAGCTTTCTTCCAAAGGATGTCGATATCGATGCCGTTTAATCGCCTCCAAAGACCTCCAAGAAACTCTCCAAACCCTAGCCGAAAGCCCCCCAAAAGATATCCAAGTGATAGAAGGGGAGGGTCCCCAAATAGATCTGAAAACTGGCTATTTATAGGTTGAAATCGGGCTGAAATCGGAGTTCCACACGCCCCTGTGTTAATTCCACACGGCCCTATGAAAACCAGGAATTACACACGCCCGTGTCTTGCTACAGTACTTCCGCTACAGTATTTTACTACATTAACTGCTACAGTACTTAGCCGAAATGCTCCTGAATTCATCGTTCTTCATCGAGGCCATTGAATTGGGCACACAATCAATGGTAGATTATGTCGATTACTTCATTTCTCTTCTTTGACGAAATTCTCCAATGCTACACGAGTTAGACTTTTGTGAATGTGACTGCCCTTGTGCCCCTCCAATGGAGGTTGGCACACACCCACAAGTCTAGACTCGTGCCTTGTTCCTTGCTTTGTCCGAGAACTCCTCAACAATGGCGAACATAACCTATTCTTGCTTCTTTTTCTCTAAATCTTCTCCACAACCCTTCAATGCATAAAAGAACACAAATACACACTAATTAGTGATAAAATCTGATTAAATTAATGCTCATTACAAGATAATAACGCTTCGCATTACTATAACACGAGCACTTATCACCTATCTTCTGGAGGGTCGCGGCTAGGATTTCAAGAAGACTTTGTAGAGGATTGGAGCGCGCCATCGGCATCGACATCGAAGCCCGTCGGAAGATAGGAGCTCGGTGAAGAGACAAATCGGCCGCACAAGACCACGTCCATGCTACACAAGGAGGTTTTCATCTATGTTTTTGATTTGTATTCATTCATATACAATGATGGATTTGTATAGCTCCATGAGGAGCTAAACACCTTGTGGGTATTCAGACTTGTGAACCCTAGGATGATTTTGTTTCTATGACATGTTATTATGCTTTCTTAATTGATGAATTTAATTGAGTTCCAATCTTGATTTATTCTTGTATTGGTTTTCCCTTAGATGTGACATTAGGATTGAGAATCATCTAGGTTGTCCTTTGGAGGTGTGACAACTCCTATAGGATTAGACTACTCGAGATTGGAGAGGATTGAGAGGGTGAGTCGTGAGGTAGTGAAACGTCCCCTTTCTCCTCCGGTGTGATTTTTTCTACCTCCGCATTCCAAGAGTTCTTAGCAGTCAAAGTAGAGCGAAGTGCTAGGGGATGAACTCCCCTGGGGCTTAGTTGCGCGAGCAACAGAGTGAAGGGTTCTAGTGAAACTTAGTGCTAGGGCTTAACTAAGACTAGGGTTCTTTCACCTGGACCAAAGGGTTAGGACTATACCTAGAAATAGGTCTAATCACTTGGAATCCCTAAAACATAAAGCAGTCCCACGTAGTGGGAGGCTTAGGAAGATGGACTCCCCTAGGACTTAGTTGACAGGTCAACAAGAGTTAAGGGTCGTAGTGAAACCTAATGCTGGGGCATAATGTTTGGGATTAGTCACGGTTGACCTTAGGTTTAGGACCGTGTATTTTAGGATGTCCACGACTCATTAAACATCAATAGAAGAGCATAATAGATTGTCCTGCACTAGAACATTAATCCTAGGGGTAGCTTGTCCGAGTACCCTTTTTACTCATTGATTGTCCTTCTCTCTTACATTTTTCTTGCACTCTCTTACCTTCCACATTTCTCTTTATTTTCTTATTGCTTTCGATTACTTTTGCACACACACAATTGATCTTGCTCTCATTTTTTGTACTTCACACTAGCTAGATAGCAATTGCTTGTATTTGCAAACCCTACTCCCTGTGGATTTGACTACCCTCTCACTGAGGTACTATTATTACAGCGACAAACCGTGCACTTTCGGGTCACTGTCAGTTATAGATAAATCAGTTATAGATAAACAGTTGGTTTATAAGCTCAAGAAATCACTTTATGGGTCTAAAACAAACCTCACGGCAATGGTATTCTAAGTTGTTAGAGGCTTTGAGACTAGGAGGCTATCAAAACTCCAAAAATGACTACATTATTTTACAAGATGGAAGGAAATTCAGTTGTTTTCTTGCCATTTATGTTGATGATATCCTAATGAATGGCAATAAAGAGACGGAAATAAGGGAGCTAAAAGGATATCCAGGCCAACAATTCAAAATAAAAGACCTGGAGATCTACACTATTTTCTATGAATTGAGGTGATACAACTAGATAAAAATATCATTCTAACTCAGAAGAAATTTACATTGGACTTGTTAGAAGAGTTCAATTGAAATTCCTTTTCTCCAATTTCAAGTCCTCTTATTAGTGGGGTGAAATTATCAAATTTAGTTGGCAACCCAATTAAAGATCTTGTTGTTTATAAAAAGATAGTTAGGAAAACAAACTATCTTACAAATACCAGGGTGGACATCTTCTTTGCAATACAACACTTGAGTCAATTCATGTCTTCTCCACTTGAACAATGACACACCCTTGCGTGTGTGTACCACAAGTGCACGGGCTGTCGAAGTAATAAAATACCTTGGCGAGTGGGTATTCGTATCCATAGGGAATAGTTTTCAGAAACTAGTATTATCGCTATTTAGCTATGAAGGAAGTTGATGGTGAGAGAAATATATATATATATATATATATATGTGTGTGTGTGTGTGTGTGTGTAAAAGAAAATAAAAGAGCGCAAGAAAAGTAATGAGGGTAGGAGAGGTAATCGATATAAAGATGGGGTACCCGGACAAAGCTCCCCCTAGGAATAATGCTTCTAGTGCAAGACTAGTATTATACCCTCTAATTGATGTCTAATGAGTCATGGAAATCCTTAAGCACACGGTCCCAAACCTAAGGTCAACCGTGACTAGTTCCAACATTATGCCCAGGCATTAGGTTTTACTACGACCCTTAACTCTCGTTGACCTGTCAACTAAGCCCCAGGGGAGTCCATCATCCTAAGCCTCACACTACATGGAACTGCTTTAAGTTCTAGGGATTCCAAGTGAAAGACCCTGTCCCTAAGTATAGTTTTAACCTTTTGGCCCAAGTGAAAGAACTCTAGTCTCAGTTAAGCCCCAGCACTAGATTCATTACAACCCTTCACTATGTCAGGGGAGTCCATCTCCTAGAACTTCACTCTACTTCGACCGCAAGAACTCTTGCAACATGGAGGTAGGGAAAATCACACCGGAGGGGAAAGGGGACGTTTCGCTAACTCACGACTTACCCTCTCGACCCTCTCCAATTTCAAGTAGTCTAATCCTATAGGAGTTGTCACACCTCCAAAGGACAACCTAGATGACTCTCAACCCTACTGTCACATCTAAGGGAAAATTAATACAAGAATAAATCAAGATTGGAACTCAATTAAATTCATCAATAAAGAAAGCATAATAAAAGTCATAGAAACAATATCATCCTACGGTTTACAAGTCCGAATACCGACTAGGGTTTAGCTCTCCATGGAGCAATACAAAATCAATAAAGAGATTAAGAACATATGCATAAAAACCATAAAAAAAACACCCTTGTAGATCGTATCGATGGTCTTATGGAGCCGCGTATCTTCTCCAACGAATCCTTATCAAGCCTAGGGCATACCTCGCCGAATCGATACCGACGAAAGCTCTCCCAATAACTATCTTCCAAAAGATGTCAATGCTGATGCCATATAATCACATTCAAAACCTCCAAGAACCTCTCCAAACCCTAGCCGAAAGCCCCCCAAAATATAGGCAAGAGATAGAAGGGGGGTCCCCAAATAGATATGAAAACGGGCTATTTATAGGATGAAATCGGGGTTCCACACGGCCGTGTGGATTCTATGTTTTTCTGATTTTCGGCGAACAGTGAACAGCAACTTACTACAGTATTTTTTTATAGTAATTTACTACAGTGCTGCTACAGTACTCTCGCCGAAATGCTCCCGAATGCATCGTTCTTCATCGAGGCCATTGAATTGGGCAACAATCAATAGTAGATCGTGTTGATAACTTCATTTCTCTTCATTGGCGAAGTTCTCCAATACTACGTGAATTAGACTTTTGTGAATGTGACTGCCCTTGTGCCACTCCAATGGAGGTTGGCACGCACCCACAAGTCTAGACTCATGCATTGTTCCTTGCTTGGTTTGAGAACTCCTCAACAATGGCGAACATAACCTATTCATGCATTGTTCCTTTCTTCTCCAAATTGGCTCCACAACCCTACAATGCATAAAAGCACATAAATGCACACAAATTAATGATAAAATCTAAGAAAAGTAATGCTCAATGTAAGATAATAATACTTTGTATTACTATAACACGAGCACTTATCAAACAACATATGGAAGACTCAATTTATGTCCTCAAGTATCTTAAGCTCAATCCTGCTCAGCGCTTATTGATGAATTCACACGCTTCTTATGAATTACAAGCATTTTGTGATTCAAATTGGGCACTTTGCCCATTTAGTAGACAATCTGTGAGTGGTTTTTATATTATGATGGGCATAAGTCCTCTTTGTTAGAAATCAAAGAAACAGCAAACATTAGCTTTAGCTTTAGCAGATGCCGAATAAAGGTCCATGAGAAGGGTTTGTTCAGAATTGGTATGGCTCGCTCAGCTACTAAATGAATTGATAGTTGATTCTCTCACTCCAGTACCAATCAAGTGTGATAGTCAAGCAGCAATTTATATAGCAAAGAACCCAGTTTATCACAAGAGGACTATACATATTGAACTAGACTGCCACTATGTACTAGAGTAATTGCAGTTCTGACATATTATGCTCCAACATGTTCCTACTCAAAATCAGCTTGCTGATATATTTACCAAGCCATTAGCGGGCCTCTTCATCATAGAATAAGGAAGTGTTGAAAGATAAGGATATCTTCCTTCTTCCTTGCTAAAGAAGAGCTCTCAAAACAAAAGCCAACTTAAACTATTAACTGCTGATGTGGACTATTGGCAGTTGTTGACGTGGAAAATTTAGTTAAATGTAATTAGTTTGAATTAGTTACATGGTTATGCCATCTCATCAAAGTTAGTTATGCTCTTTACATGTCAGCATGACTTTCGGTTCTATATAAAGAGTTGACCGTAAAGTTTTCATTCATCAATTCAATCAATTCAATCTGAATACAAGTTTCATTTTCCTTCCCACTGAACACATGGAGATGTTTTTCATAGTCTTCTCCCATTATTAGCTGTTGCTGAAGGTCCTTTAATGTGGAACATGGGATATGAGAAGGAGCTTTATTCTGCAGCAACCAAAGCTTGCTTCTCAATGTTCTCATGGTGAAGGTGATGGAGAAGGGAGGATTTCACATCTGAAAGAACTTTCATAGTTGTACCCTAACAACACGAGAGTGAAATTAGTATTGAGTCATGTTTAGCATGCCTTTCATTCTCTCGGATTTTCTTAACCTCTTTAATTAATCTAATTGTTGGCTTAGTTGCATGATATAATCATTAGTTCCAAGTACTTGCTATGTTGGCTATTAAACCTTCAATCTTCTTGATTCACCATGATTCACCATGTACTACAGTCACCATCATCCAATTAAGCCAGGATCACTCTTTTTTGTCTATGCTTTCTAGACAAAGTGCATATGCTTTTCCTAAAATCAATTAAAGAGAGGATTAAGTGGATTATTATTATTATCAGCTATTACTTAAACCTTGCCATGAACCTTTTTTTTTAAGAGTGGATTTTTAATACCTTATGTAAGCAATCTCCATTGCAATTTCTCTCTTTATAATAAATCTTTTTTTTATATATAAAAAAGCTCAAAAGCTTTATTGAAAATAGGGAACAACTACAAAATTAAAAAAAGCCTACCATATACAGGAAACTAAGAAGAACTAACAAAGCTAGCTGACTAAAGAAAAAACAACTTAAACTAAAAACCAAAATTAGGGATACATTTCATGATCCAGTGGGGAAGATCCTTGGCTTGATGAAACAAGGTAAGAGTATGCAAACTTGCACCATGATAAGCTAAATATTTAGCAATTTCAGCCCATTTAATAAGAATTATATGCAACTGTGGATTGCCAGCATTCATGAGGAGATTTCTAATCATATGAAGCCATGGTTCAGCTCTCTAATCCTGATTATATCTGTTTAACAGAAGAGCTCTATGCAAATCATAGCTAGTCAAGAAGATGTGCTTAATGTTGATCTTGCTACTAAGTGAATGTTTCGCTACTTCCAAAATAGATTTAGCATCAGCTTTAAGTTGAGTTTGAGAATGAATATTACAGCCACCGACAACCAAAATGGATGCATTAGAATAGAGAATAAAAAAACCTGCTCCTCTATTATTATGATCCATGTTCCAATTAGCAGCTAAAAAAAATAAAAGGACCCTCATGGGTAGAAAAGTTAGAGAGGAGAAGGCATTTGCCAACATGAGTAATGGAAGCAAGGGAGTACTCCCTCACATGTGAAATTATTCTATTAGAAATAACATTACAATCAAAGATATCATTCCAGAAGATATAGTTGCAACGTGCTTTCCAAATAAACCAAATAGTTGTTGTAACAATAGAATGAGTAGTTGTAGAGTGACCAAATTGAAAAACACTAATCCAAGCTCCATATATGATATCATTATGAAAAAAGAAATGATGATTAGTTTTGCGGCCAACCAGTACCCAAACAAATTGATTACAGGGGCCCGAAAGTGCACGGTTTATCAAAGTAATAAAATACCCTGGTGAGTGGGTAGTCGTATCCACAGGGAATAGGGATTTGAGATACAAGTATTCACTATGAAGCTAATGCAATGTGTGGAAAGAAATCAATGAATGAGTGTAAACAAAACTAATGTAAACAAGAATTAAATAGAATTGTGGAAGGTGAGAGAGTGCAAGTAGGAATAAAAGAGTAGGATAAGCAATGAGTAAAGATGGGTACCCGGACAAGCTACCCTTAGGACTTATGCTTCTACTGCAAGACAATGCTTTATACTTTCCTATTGATGTCTATTGAGTTGAGGAGATCCTTAAACACACGGTCTCAAACCTAAAGTCAACCGTGACTAACCCCAACACTATGCCTCGGCATTAGGTTTCACTACGACCCTTGACTCTCGTTGACCTGTCAACTAAGCCCTAGGGAAGTCTATCTACCTAAGCCTCACACTACGTGGAATTGCTTTAACTTCTAGGGATTCCTAGTGATTAACCCTGGTCCTATGTATAGTTCTAACTTTTTGGTCCAGGTGGAAGAACCCTAGTCTAAATTAAGTCCCAGTACTAAGATTCACTTCAACCCTTCACTCTGTTGCTCGCACCATTAAGCCCTAGGAGAGTTTTTCTCCTAGCACCTGAATCTATCTCGACCGCGAATAAATAATGGAACATGGAGGTAGAGAGAATCACATTGGAGGGGAAAGGGGACGCTCCGCTACCTCACGACTCACCCTCTCAACCCTCTTCAACCCTAAATAGTCTAATCCTATAGAAGTTGTCACGCCTCCAAAGGATAACCTAGATTGTCCTCAACCCTAGTGTCATGGCTAAAGGAAAACAATAACAAGAAGAAATTGAGATTGAAACTCAATTGTATTCATCAATAATGGAAAAGCATAATAGTAATGTCAAAGAAACATAATAATCCTAGGGTTTACAAGTCCGAATACCCACAAGGGGTTTAGCTCCTCATGGAGCTATACAAATCCATTAAAATAATAATAAGAACACAAATTGAATGCATAGATGAAAACCCCCTTGTGTGCGGCGTGGCCGTGGTTTTGTGCGGCCGTCGGACGTTGATGTCAATGCCAATGACGCGCTCTAAACCTCCACGAAGTCCTCTCCAAACCCTAGCCGCGCCTTTCCAGAAGGTAGGTTAGAAGAGAGCCAAAAAGATACAAAACAGACTCCAAAATGGGCTTTTATAATGCTGAGTCGCAGCTTTAAATTTGCTGAAATCGGGATTTCACACGGCCATGTGGAATTTCCACACGCCCGTGTGAAATTGCTGAATTGCTGATTTTTGGCAGATAGTGAACAGTAACTTGCTACAGTACTTTGCTACATTGTCTTTCTGCATTGCTGCTACAGTAACGTGCCGAAACGCTCCCGAATTCGTCGTTCTTCATCGAGACCGTTGAATTGGGCACACAATTAATGGTAGACAGTGTTGATTGCTTCAAATTTCCTTATTGGCAAAGTTCTCTTTGTTAACATGAGCTAGACTTATTGTGAATCTGACTACCTTTGTGCCCCTCCAAAGGAGGTTGGCACACATTCACAAGTCTACGCTCATACCTTGTTCCTTGCTTAGTCCGAAAACTCCCCAACAACGGCGAACACTATCTAACTTCGTTTCTTTTCTCCAATTTATCTTCACAACCCTACAATGCACAAAAGTAAACGAATGCACACTTTTTAGTAATAAAATCTGATTAAATCAATGCTCATTGCAAGATAATAGCACTTCGCATTACTATAACACAAGCACTTATCAATTGAGCTTTTGGACAGCGATTAAACAGATGATCAGCAGTCTTAGAAGCTAGACCACATAAAACACAAAAAGTGTTAGGCCCCATATTTAGATGATACATATAATTATAATTAGTTTTGACTTTGCCATGAAGCATAAGCCAAACAAAATGTTTCACTCAAGGGGAAACCTTGAAATGCTATATGGATTTCCAACCAAGCCAATGATCAATACGAGTAGTATCTCTGTTAAAAAAAGGAATAAACCTTTGTAGACGCACGATTGCCCTCAGAATTAGGAAGCCAAACCCAGTAATTTTGATTCACAAAATCAATGTTTCCAAGACTAAGATTTTAGTGTTCAGATGATAGCAACAAATATTATGAAGTGAAGTGAGATTCTAGTGCTTATCTAACAATAATTCAGAGATATAAATAGAAAAAGATCATAATCAATGTTAAAAAATGTAGTTTTGAAAGCAAGAGGGACTTCGAAGTACCAAGGATTAAAAATAAATGAAGTGTTGTGAAGATTGAAGGATTTTATCCACAAAAAAAGGTTTAATCATTTGAGCAAATTTGCAAAGCCCTTGAAAAAACCAATAACACCTATCTGGGATAGCATCTGTCCAGATATTCAAACTCCCATATTTGTGAAATAGAATATCAGTCCACATGGCATCCCAAGAATTTAGGTAATTGACAATGTTTTTTAGACATTAAAGGCAATTTTGAAAACTTAAGGTTCCTGATTAGAAGGACCCCCCTCAATGCGATTAAGTGT
This sequence comes from Dioscorea alata, assembly GCA_020875875.1. NCBI lineage: Eukaryota > Viridiplantae > Streptophyta > Magnoliopsida > Dioscoreales > Dioscoreaceae > Dioscorea > Dioscorea alata. The sequence continues at coordinate 6,998,433 of CM037017.1, read as the reverse complement.
AATGTTTTTTCAATTGATAGAGTTCATACCTTTTCTATTGCCACCCTTGGACCAAAAGAATGTCTTAGCAATCTTAGAAATAGCTTCCAAAACAAAGCCCGAGATAGGATACATAGAAAGATAATAGAGAGGGATTGAAAAACTAGAGGAATTGATGAGAATAGATTTGCCAACAGAAGAAAGTCTAGAATGGCTCCAATTAGAAGTAGTTCTCTCAATCCTCTCAACCATTGAGGAAAAATGAGAAGGGGCTAACTTCTTAGGGGAGATAAGGATACCAAGATAAGTAAGAGGAAAAGAATCAGCTTTGAAATTCAAAATACCACAGATACTATGTCTGAGTTTCCAATTGTAGCGAATAGAAAACAAAGCTTCAAACTTAGTAATGTTGGCCCACTAGCTTGTACGCTTTTCATAAATGGAGAAACAAATATTGATATTTCGAGCAACTTTTCTAGAGGCTTGTGAAATCAAAATTAAGTCGTCTGTGTACATGAGATGATTAAAATTTGACCTAAGATTGGAATTAAAACCTTGAGTGATTTGATTTCTCAGAGCAAAGCTAAGGACGGTAGAAAGATTTTGGAAGACTAAAATAAGAAGGTAAGAAGAAAGAGGGTCTGCCTGCCTTAATCCATCCAATGAGAAGGTTTTTTTATTAATGATGATAGAGAAGGAAGCTGAGCTAATGCATGCATAAATACAATTGATCCAAGTACAAGGAAAATTCATTCTTGCAAGGATAGAAAGAAGTGCAGTCTAGCTCATGGTATCATAGGCCTTTTCAATAACATCATAATCCATGGAATGAACCACTTCCTGAAGAGTAATAATATTATCAAAAGGCATGCAACCCAAAACAAAACCGCATTGCTCACGACTAATAAGACTCGGCAAAATAAGATTAAGACGATTAGCCAAAATTTTAGAAATGATTTTATAATAGACATTGCACAACAAAATCGGACGAAAATTGGAAATAAACTTGGGGTTGCTTATTTTAGGAATCAAAGTGATATAAGTTCTATCGCAAGATTTAGGCATCACAAAATTAGAAAAGAAATACTTAACTGTAGAAAAAAGAGTATCACGTATATCACCCCAGAAGAAGCGATAGAATTCAGCATTAAGTCCATCTGGACATAGGCTTTTACCTGAAGGAAGAAACATAATAGCTTGGAAAACCTCATTCTTAGTGACCTTATAGATGTGCATGTTGCAGTCATTATCAGTAACCAAAAATAAGCCATCAGGAAAGGCTTGGAGAGCTTAAGCAAAGCTCAAACTATCACTGTCGGACCAAAGATTTGTAATTATTAAACACAATTTCAATACCTTCCCAATGAGTAAAGATGTTACCACTGGAATCAGTAATAAGAGAGATAGAACTAAAATGACTACGAAAGCGGATAGTATTATAAAAGTAACTAGTATTCTTATCTCCATTATGAACCTAAAGCATTCTAGCCCTCTGGGGCAATTTAAGGGAGTTTTGTCTTTGCTGGGCAATATACTTATTATAGAGAGTAGATAAAAAATTTTGAGGAATATTAGAATGGTTACCCAAAGCATCATCGGATTCAGCTACCAGAATTTCATGATCCAGATTAATGAGATCTGTCTCATTGACTCTCCAATCAATAAGCTAAGTTATGGTCTGAGTAATAAGATGAGAAAAAGCATGCATAGGCAAAGAATGCAAATGAGAATTCCAAACATTTCTAAAAACCGCATGACAACCCAAGTACTCAAGCCAATAATTATCAAAATGGAAAATAGGATTTTTGGAATAACCACGAGGAGAACCCAAGTGAAAGATAGGGGCAAGATCAGAATAAGTGCGAGGGAGATGTTTAACAAAGTAAAAATCAAACTTAGAAGACCAGGCAGAATTAACTAGACACCTTTCCAATCTGGCCCAGTGTCTAGCCAAACTGGCTTGGTTGTTACACCCAATATTCAAAAAAACGCTAGGCGCTAGTCGGGCGGTTAGCCACCTTCTAGCGCCCAGAGAGCCTAGGCGGGGCCTAGGCGGTTTTAGCCTTTTAGAAAAAAAATATATTTATAATATAATTTTAATTCTATATAATACCCAAATAGACATTTATCAACAACTAAATTGATGCATCAACAATCAAATAATAATACAAAAGCTTCTAGAATCCAAACAACTCTAAAACCCACATTATCATAAAAACAATTAAACACACATATAAAATTATTTATTTATTTAATTACTTTTGCCAAAATAAAAGTGAGTAGGCTACTAAGAAAAACATAAGCATATAAAAATTTCGGCGAAGTAAGCGAAGACAAGGTTCGTTATACATAACATATTATTTATTATTTATGTGCTTAGAAATTAGAATTTTATTAAAACATTTAAATAAAATAAATAATAATAAATATTGGATGGATATACCCCTAAGAAAAAACATAATTAAGTACAAGTCCCACAAAACATTAATTTGGGGGGTTTTTAATTAGTTAAAAACATTTAATTTTAATTTTTTTTTCAAAAGCCGCCCAGGCCGCCTAGGCCGCCTCGTCGGCCACCCAGGCCGCCTATGCGGTTCCTGGGCGTCCGTTTTTTTTATGGAAAGCCTAGGCCGATTTTTTCACCGTTTTTCGTAAAAACCGGGCGGCCTATCACCTTCCAGCGCCTAGGCGCCGCCTAGGCGGTTGCCTAGGCCTATCACTTACACCAAGTAAAATCCGAACCAATAAAACTCACATCTAAAAGCTGATTATTAGCAATGCAATTAGAAAACAAACATGCTTTACAAGTATAATAAAAGGGAGGACCATCCTTATGTTCAAATAAATCAACCATAACATTAAAATCACCAATGACAGTCCAAGGAATGTTCAAGGAACTCATGCGTGACAATTCATGCCTTAGTAAAGACTGACCTTGAATGTGATTGGAATTGTAAACCACTGATAGTAACCATGATTCTAAAATACCTGAGGAGATGAAAAGATGGAGCGCATACCGAGAAGTTGCTAGTGGAGTTATCAGACCAATATACCTTTGCCAAATAATTATAATGCTTTTGGAATTGTCGTAGGATTCAATTGCTGCCTAATTCCATTTGCTACCCCACTTAGCACAAAATCTATTAAGACGATCTGAATCCACTCTAGTCTCAATGAGACAAAGAAAAAGAGGATTATTTTTGTTGAGCATACGATTGAAACGGGACAAAGAATCCGCTCTAGTCTCAACGAGCCTAGAAACCCCCTTGTAGTTCCAACAGATAAGATTGAAAATATCTATAAACAAAATATAATTAAGAAAGTACAGGATAATAGAACAAAGAAACATCCTAAATAAAGCTAACTAGAAGTGAGCAATCAAAGTCCCCTCATGTGAAGAAGACGGCAACCCAAATTAGGGTTTCTTGCTACTCGTATCAACCGTTCCTTTTTTGGAGGAAGCATCCGAAGATTGGGAAACCTTTCACACTAGAGCTTCTTTCCTTAACCCAACCTAATACTGATCGAGCATCATCAGGTCATTGGGTTCTTCAGTCTCCAACATTCCTTTATCCTCGTCTTCTGAGTCAGTCATGTCCTTATCAAAATCACCGGGTGAAGGTTATATCTGATGAAAACCATCAACACTCCTACTATAAGCATCTAATGCACATCAAAGATAATCTCTAGGTTAGGGTTTCTTGAAAGGTTCTCAAAAACACCTAGGATAGGAGATGAAGCAGCAAGGAGACTTTCTATTTTCCATAAACCAGGGCCTTTTTTTTCTAGGAATTGACATGTCCTTTGGAGGGTTGAGATTTGAGTTACCAAATAATTTATTAGAAATGTCTTGGAACTTGTCATCTGACTGCCTCAGAACAATAGAGGCTAAAGATTTGGGATCCATAACAATTGATAGGATCCCATTGTCATTATTATGATAAGCCCCACTACATCGGTTACAATAGAATGGTTCATAGAGACAACTCGACCGCGTCTACCCCACGAGGTAAAGCCGCCACGTGTTATAGTAGCTGCACCATTGCGAGGACCATGTGTTTTGGAACTCTCAACATCTTTATCACGTGGAGGCTGCTAGTCAGTACATGATGATGAAATCGACCCATCGGCACCACCGCGGCTCCGACCTCGATCTTTTCACCGGAAGACCAACATCAAATGCCCAAAATCTACTTCAGATGGATCCATGAAACTAAAAATTTGTTTAACCTTATCAACAAGGATGATCATGGGGCTAGAATATTTCTCTGCCACTCTACCGATGTATAGAAAGTTTTGAGGAACTCTGACCTCCAACCCTTAGTGATCCGTTGGATCAACATAAAGGGGTTAAGAGGATTCACCCTAAACCTCTGCACATCAATGACTGCAAGAGTTTGAACCATGTCGTACAAGGCCACACAAATAATAGAATGTAAGTAGTTTTTCATAAAGAACAACTACAAACACACTGTGAGTTTCATCACCAATCCAAATTCCTTGCTTTAAAGGTTTAGATAAATCAATTTCCACACAAATTCGGGTGTATTTAGACCTAAACAGAGGGGAAGTATACTCACCAATTTTGAGAAGGCACCCAATATAAGACGCAATTGTCTCCAACGAGTCACCATCCCAAAAATCAATGTGTCAGTTGTGCTATTGAATCCAAATCGCTGCCATTGAGAGTTTTTTGAATGCTAGCTCAAGGAATAGCTGCCAAGGTGCCCGCTACAAACTAATTCCATTGACTGCCCAAGGGCCATCAGACAGAACCTTTTACATGATGTCATTAGTTTCACAGCAAAGAAGCAAATATCCATTTGGTAGATCAGAGATGTTGATCACTCCAATTTCACTCAATTTGGACTGAAGAATCAGCTTAGTTTGATCAAAAGGATGTGGCTTACCAAAGAACCTCCCATATAGAGCGTTTTGGAAGTGCATGCAAGCTCTAGATGAAACATCATCATCCATACATTAACATCAATAGGAAAGTATAATAGCATTGTCTTGCACTAGAAGCATAAGTCCTAGGGGTAGCTTGTCCGAGTACCTGATAAGTGCTCATGTTATAGTAATACGAAGAGTTATTATCTTGCAATGAGCATTGATTTCATCAGATTTTATCACTAAAAAGTGTGCATTTGTTTACTTTTGTGCATTGTAGGGTTGTGAAGATAAATTGGGGAAAAGGAACGAAGTTAGATCGTGTTCGCCGTTGTTGGGGAGATTTTCGGCCTAAGCAAGGAACAAGGCATGAGCATAGACTTGTGAGTGTGTGCCAACCTCCTTTGGAGGGGCACAAAGGTAGTCACATTCACAATAAGTCTAGCTCATGTTAACAAGGAGAACTTCACCAATTAGGAGATTTGAAGCAATCGGCACGATCTACCGTTGATTATGTGCCCAATTCAACGGTCTCAGTGAAGAACGATAAATTCGGGAGCGTTTCGGCACAATACTGTAGCAGCACTGTAGCAAAAATACTGTAACATGTTACTGTTCAATGTCTGTCAAAATTCAGAAAAGCAGCAACTTCACAAGGGCGTGTGGAAATTCCACACGATCGTGTGAAATCTCGATAAACTCCGATTTTAAAGCCGCGACACAGCATTATAAAAGTCCTAAGTTCTGGAGAGGCGCGGCTAGGGTTTGGAGAGGACTTTGTGGAGGTTTAGAGCGCGTCATCGGCGTCGACATCAACGTACAACATCCGTACAAGAGCACGACCACATCGCACACAAGGGGGTTTTCATCTATGCATTCAATTTGTGTTATTATTATTATTTTAATGGATTTGTATAGCTCCATGAGGAGCTAAACCCCTTGTGGGTATTCAGACTTGTAAACCCTAGGATTATTATGTTTCTTTGACATCGCTATTATGCTTTTCCATTATTAATGAGTAAAATTGAGTTTCAATCTTAATTTCTTCTTGATTATTGTTTTCCCTTAGGCGTGACACTAGGGTTGAGAATAATCTAGGTTATCCTTTGGAGGTGTGACAACTCCTATAGGGTTAGACTACTTAGGACTGAAGAGGGTTGAAAGGGTGAGTCGTGAGGTAGCAAAACGTCCCCTTTCCCCTCCGATGTGATTCTCCCTACCTCCATGTTCCATGAGTTATTCACGGTCGAGATAGAGTTATGTGCTAGGAGATAAGCTCCCCCAGGGCTTCGTTGTGCGAGCAACAAAGTGAGGAGTTGAAGTGAATCTTAGTGCCGAGACTTAATTTAGACTATGGTTCTCTCACCTGGACCAAAGGGTTAGAACTACACATAGGAATAGGGTTAATCACTAGGAATCCCTAGAACTTAAAGCAATTCCACGTAGTGTGAGGCTTAGGTAGATAGACTCCCCTAGGGCTTAGTTGACAGGTCAACGAGAGTCAAGGGTCGTAGTGAAACCTAATGCCGAGGCATAGTGTTGGGGTTTGTCACGAGAGTTAAGGATCTCCTTGACTCAATTAACATTAATAGGAGAGTATAATAGCATTGTCTTGCACTAGAAGCATAAGTCCTAGGGGTAGCTTGTCCGGGTACCCATCTTTGCTCATTACTTGTCCTACTCTTTTAATTCTACTTGCACTCTCTCACTTTTCACAATTCTATTTTAATTCTTGTTTTTATTAGTTTCGTTCACACTCACTCATTGATTTCTTTCCACACATCGCATTAGCTACATAGAGAACACCTATATCTCAAATCCCTATTCCCTGTGGATACGACTACCCACTCACCATGGTATTTTATTACTTCGACAACTCGTGCACTTTCGGGCCCTGTTAGTACCCTACTTCACTCATTGCTTGTCCTTCTCTATTTAATCCTACTTGCACTCTCATACCTTCCATCTTTCTATTCTATTTCTTGCTTTTTATAATTGCTTCTACACCACACATTGATTCTATCCTCATTTTCCGTATTCGCATTAGTTAAAGACCAATTACTTCTATCTTTGATCCCTATTCCCTGTGGATTCGACTACCCACTCAACAGGGTAAATATTATTACTTCGCCAAACCCGTGCACTTGCGGGATACACGCAAGGGGTCATGTCATAATACTTTATGTAAGAAAATAGCACTTCGTATTACTTAAACACGAGCACTTATCAATTTGTAAGTGACTAACATTGTTGTTTATAATTACAAAATCGGTCGTAAATCTAAAACATACTCAGCAAATGATGCACATCAAATGGAATGCTAAATAGGAAAATACGAAAAATGCACATGAAACATAAATAATACACATCAAATGAAGGTAATACACAAGAAACAACTTAATACAAAGTAAACATAAATAATTATGCAAGAAATAAAACTACTACACACTCAACAAAAATAATACACAGGAAATGGAATTACTACACACAAAATGTAAACAATACACAAGAAAGGCCCACCCTTTGTAATTGTCTTCAGTGGATCACCCCACCCTCAGTAAATGAATGTCCTTAACAATTTATTCAACCTTCTTGCGTATCTCATGGCAAAGGTGTGTATTTGAACGGTTTGATTGTTTGTGTCTGTCGGCTAGCATATTCATAAGTCTAAACCTGCGGATAAACACAATACACACCAAATTTATTACATAGTAATGCATATCGTACATAAGAACAAAATATATTACACATGAACGTAAAAAAACTACACGCAAACATATATAAATACACATTAATGAACGACACTACACAGGAAATATTTTTAGGTGTACAATGAGAATATCCTTATGGAATCGACCATGCTTGTTTCTAGTAGATGACACACTTCTTTAATTCAGGCATTGAAGTATTCTGCCGCATTGGAGTACATCTCGCATCATCGCATTCCTTAAATAAAAAGTTTGGCTAATGACTAACGTTGGACTTCTAAAGAAACCAAGTGTATGCGTACGCAATTTTGACAATTATTGAGCAAAACTACTCTCTCAACGATTTCCCAAGTCTAGCATTGGTCGTTGTCAAGTTAGCTTCCAAGTGTCGTAGGCAATAACCAAGCAGTGATGATGAGAAGACTAGCGCCACAGCATTGATTAAACCCTTGGATTGATCGGAGATAAATGTCATAATTTTATCGTAGTCATCTTGACCATACAAGGTCTATCTATGAGTAGTAAGAAACCAAGTCCAGTTCTCATCGGTTTCGTTTAATTATAGTTAATGCTACATGAAACAGGCCCTTGTTGCCATCTTTGGCCATTACCTGTAAGAGAATCCCACCATACTTGCCCAGCAAATGAGTTCCGTCAATAAAAGGTAATGGCCTAGACCCATGCTTGAACCCCAATAAACAAGCCCCAAAAGAAAAAAAAAAAAAAAGCACGCTTAAACCGCTCACCGTCATTGTTAATGGTGACAATGCTATCAGAATTCATCTCAACCACTTTATTTGCATACCAAAGAAGCAAATCATAGCTCCTAACCTCGCTACCATGAATGGCGGACCTGGCAACCTCCTTTCTCATCCAAGCATGCTTGTATGGTAGACAAATACCATGGTCCCGAAATACGTCTTGCTTTTGGATGCACTGTTGTATCGATGCCCCCACGATAAATATGAGTTGCTTGCATTATCTTCAGTCGGAATGTGTCTACATTTTCCTCTTTTGAAGCATGCAATCATGATTGGCATTACAGAGCTGCGCATATCTCACCCAGAAAAAGGATGTTCGGAGAGAAAAGTATCATCATTAGGGTTCATGCCTTCTGAGGACTCCCTGTGTGGCAATAAATAGACATCACACAAAATACACAGGAATGTTAATTAATACATAGTAACAACAAATAATATACAAGAAACATATCTAATATGCAGGAAACAATAATAATACACATGAAAGATGTCTAATATGCAGGAACTCATATACAAAAAGTAACCAGTAATGGCAGTCATTGTTGTTTTACGATGGGATCTAGACGCCTTAGTTTCCCTTCGCAGACCCACTCAATTCCTTGATGGTAATGTCCATGATAAATTTGTTGAAAGCATGGTATATATGGCACATGCATTGATAGTACACTTCCTAATCAATTAGGCAAAGCATTTTGTATGAGCCAGGTGTCTCGAACTTCACTCTCACTTGAGAAATATCCGGGCCCTAACGCATGCATATCTTACCCATGATTGTCTACCATGAGCTTAATGATAAGTGCTCGTGTTATAGTAATGTGAAGCGTTATTATCTTGCAATGAGCATTAATTTAATCAGATTTTATCACTAAAAAGTGTGCATTTGTTTACTTTTGTGCATTGAAGGGTTGTGGAGAAGATCTAGAGAAAAAGAAGGAAGAATAGGTTATGTTCGCCGTTGTTGAGGAGTTCTCGGACCAAGCAAGGAACAAGGCACGAGTCTAGACTTATGGGTGTGTGCCAACCTCCATTGGAGGGGCACAAGGGCAGTCACACTCACAAAAGTCTATAACTCGTGTAGCATTGGAGAACTTCGCCAATGAAGAGAAATGAAGTAATCGACATAATCTACCGTTGATTGTGTGCACAATTCAACGGCCTCGATGAAGAACGATGGATTCGGGAGTATTTTCGGAGAACCACTGTAGCAGACACTGTAGCAAAATACTGTAGATAAATACTGTAGCATCTACTGTTTATATTCTGCCGAAATTCAGAATTCCAGAGAGTTCACACGGGCATGTGGAAATTCCACACGGCCGTGTCTTGTAGCAGGAATACTGTAGCAGAAACACTGTAGTAAAAACACTGTTCACAGGTGCCGAGAAATCACGATTCCAGAATTTCCACACGGCCGTGTGGAATTAACACACGGGCGTGTGGAATTTCTGGATTTTCACAGAAGTCCGATTTCAGCCCGAATTCAGCCCGATTTCAGCCTATAAATAACCCGTTTTCATATCTATTTGGGGACCCTTCTCTTCTATCACTTGGATATCTTTTGGGGGGCTTTCGGCTAGGGTTTGGAGAGGTTCTTGGAGGTCTTTGGAGGCGATTAAACGGCATCGACATCGACATCCTTTGGAAGAAAGCTATTGGGGAAGCTCTCATCGCCATTGATTTGTCGAGGTGTGCCTTAGGCTTGACAAGGGATTCGTTGGAGAAGACACGCGACTACACAAGACCATCGATACGATCTACAAGGGGGTTTTCTTTGTGGTTTTCATGCATATGTTCTTAAACTATTTATTGACTTTGTATTGCTCCATGGAGAGCTAAACCCTAGTGGGTATTCGGACTTGTAAACCCTAGGATGATATTGTTTCTATGACTTTTATTATGCTTTCTTAATTTAATGTTCTATTATTGAGTTCCAATCTTGCATGCCGATTGTATGAGATTTTCCCTTAGCCGTGACACTAGGGTTGAGAATCTATTAGGTTATCCTTTGAGGGTGTGACAACCTCTATAGGATTAGACTACACAAGGTTGGAGAGGGTTGAGAGGGAGAGTTGTGAGGTAGCGATGTACCCCTTTCCCCTCCGGTGTGGTTTCTCCCTACCTCCGTTTCCTTGATTCATTAGCGGTCGAGATAGAGTGAAGTGCTAGGTAGATAAACTCCCCTGGGGCTTAGTTACGCGAGTAACAGAGTGAAGGGTTGAAGTGAATCCTACGCACTGGGGCTTAATCTAGACTAGGGTTCTTCCACCTGGACCAAAGGGTTAGAACTACACATAGGAACAGGTTTTACCACTAGGAGTCCCTAGAACTTAATGCAATCCCACGTAGTGTGAGGCTTAGGTAGATATACTCCTCTAGGGCTTAGTTGACAGGTCAACGAGAGTCAAGAGTCGTAGTGAATCCTAATGCCGGGGCATAGTGTTGGGGTTAGTCACGGTTGACCTTAGGTTTGGGACCGTGTGTTTAAGGATATCCTCGACTCAATTAGACATCAATTAGAGGGTATAATACTAGTCTTGCACTAGAAGCATTAGTCTTAGGGGGAGCTTTGTCCGGGTACCCCATCTTTATATCGATTACCTCTCCTACCCTCATTATTCTTGTTGCACTCTTTTATTTTCTTTTTACATTTATATATATATACTTTTCTCATCATTGACTTCTTTCATAGCTAAATAGCGATAACACTTGTTTCTGAACACTATTCCCTGTGGATACGACTACTCACTCACCAGGGTATTTTTATTACTTCGACAACCCGTGCACTTGCGGGGTATACACGCAAGGGGTCGTGTCACTTAACACCATGAATTGAAGCACATTTCCTTCTCTTTTGTATCTCGCCACAACACAAAAAGTTTTCATTGTTAATGACACCTACATGAAATTTTGAAAAGCTTGTAAGATTTCATAGCCACAAAAGCATGAAGAAGAAGAAGAAGAAACAAAAGAACAAACTTACAAGTTGAAAAAGAAGAAGTTGAAGTGTTGATATTCTCCACTAGAAACCCAAATGAGATGAAGAAAAGAAGTTCAAGTGTTGATATTCTACACCGGTAACCAAAACAAGATGAAAAAGAAAAAGTTCAAGCATTGATATTCTCCACCAGCAACCTAAACAAGATGAAAAAGAAAAAGTTTAAGAAAAATGAAAAGAAGAAGGAATGAAAAAGGCAAAAGTTCTGACAGAGAAGCTTCATACAAGATATGACCATACATCAAATTTAATGTGACAAGACTTGGAGGGAAAACTCCATCCACCTTTTGCTTTTTCATCTCACATCCGCATTTGTGACATTTCTGATAAGTGCGTGTGTTGTAGTAACGCGAAGCGTTATTATCTTACAATGAACATACTTTTTATCAGATTCTATCACTGAATAGTGTGCATTTGTGTATTCTTGTGCATTGTAGGTTCGTGGAGCTAAGTTGGGAAAGAAGAACGAAGTTAGGTCGTGTTCACCATTGTTGGAAGGTTTTCGGACCAAGCAAGGAACAAGGCACGAGCTTAGACTTGTGAGTGTGTGCCAACCTCCATTGGAGGGGCACAAAGGCAGTCACATTCACAACAAGTCCAACTCGTGCAGCCAACACTGTATCTTGTTACTCTAGCAAAACCACTGTAGCAAGTACTGTGCACTTCTGCCGAAAATCAAGATTCCAGAGAATTCACACGGGCATGTAGAATTAACACATGACCGTGTGAATTAATTTTCCAGCAAGCAGAGACTTCACACGGGCGTGTGGAATTAACACACGGCCGTGTGAATTTATTTCCCAGCAAGCCAGAGACTTCACACGGGCGTGTGGAAATTCCACACGGCCGTGTGAATTAATTTTTCAGGAAAGACAGAAACTTCACACGGGCATGTGGAAATTCCACACGGCCGTGTGAAGCTCTGATAACTTCAAATTTAAAGCCGCACTCAGCCTATTTAAAGCCCGATTTGGAGACTTTTTAGGGATCTTGGAACCTATCTTTCTCCCCAATTTCTGGAGAGTGCGGCTAGCGTTTCGGAGAGGACTTTGTAGAGGATTGGAGCGCGCCATCGGCATCGTCACCGACGTTCGACGGCCGCACAAGACCACGGCCACACCATACGCGAGGAGGTTTTCATTAATGTCTTTAGTTTGTGTTTTATTTCATACATTGATGAACATGTATAGCTCCATGAGGAGCTAAACCCCTCGTGGGAATTCGGACTTGTAAAACTCTAGGATAATTATGTTTCTTTGACATTGTTATTATGCTTTTCCATTAATTGATGAATAAATTCGAGTTTCAATTTTAGATATCTTGTGCTATTGTTTTCTCTTAGCCGTGACACTAAGGATTGAGAACAATCTAGGTTATCCTTTGGAGGTGTGACAACTCCTATAGGATTAGACTACTTAAAATTGAAGAGGGTTGAGAGGAAGAGTTGTAAGGTAGCACCGTACCCCTTTCCCTTCCGATGTGATTTCTCCCTACCTCCGATTCCTTGATTTATTAGCGGTCGAAATAGAGTGAAGTGCTAGGAAGATATACTCCCCCAAGGCTTTGGGGTGACGTGAATCCTACGCACTGGGGCTTAATTTAGACTATGGTTCTTTCTCCTGGACCAAAGGGTTAGAACTACTGCACATAGGAACAGGTTTTATCACTAGGAGTCCCTAGAGCTCAAAGCAATTCCACGTAGTGTTAGGCTTAGGTAGAAATACTCCCCTGGGGCTTAGTTGAGCAATCAACAGAGTAAAGGGTTAACGTGAATCCTATTTCCGGGACATAGTGTTGGGGGTTAGTCACGGTTGACCTTAGATTTGGGACCGTGTGTTTAAGGATTTTCCTCGACTCAATTAACATCAATAGGAAAGTATAATAGCATAGTCTTGCACTAGAAGCATAAGTCCTAGAGGTAACTTGTCCGGATACCCTATTGATAAGCGCCTAAACATACATATTTTCCATGTATTCGGGTGTATGTATTACGTATTTTTCTATGAGTTGACACCCGTTTTTGGTCTGAATTGGTTTCTTTCGTGTTACAGGTACTGATGTGACCCCTTCGAGCTGATTGATAGAATTTGAGAAGAAATCGGCGACGAAAACACTATTCCTAAGGGGGTTACTGTAGCGACTACTGTAGCAGATACTGTAGCACGAACCCTTTGGCGAAATGGCTAAGTCTGGAGGTCCATGCGGGCTGTCATGCGGGCACTGCAGAGGCCGCATACAGTATTGTAGCAGTTTTACTGTAGTAGTTACTGTAGCGACACTGTAGCGACTTACACGATTTCGGGACTTTCTTGGAATTCTTCTCTCCCCGCATGCGGTGCCGCATAGGGGGCCGCATAACCCACTGGAAAAGGTTTTTAAGGGTTTTGGGAGTTCATTCTTGGGGGGAGGCTAGGTCTTGAGGGAGGAAACACTTCATCATCTTCTTGGAGAGCTTGAGGCCGGCCTTTGGAGGCATTTCTTGAGGAGAAGACGACGGGGAGAGCACGAGACGACGAACCCACGCCTTCGATTTGCATTTGAGAGGAAGTTTGACAAAGGAAGCCACTCCTTGGGTGGCGTCCTTGGAAGCGTCATTCGGCCTTGATCTTTTCAGGGGGTGTTTTCATTATGCTTTTAGTTGTTTTCATGTATTTGTTTACTTATTTTGTGATCATGAACAACTAACCCCAAGCTCACCGGATGTAGGTGAACCTTGGGGGTGAACTTGTGTATTTTGGATGACTCTTTCTAGTTTATGCATTTGGTTTGGTTTGTGATCCTTGTTTGGTGGTTCTTGAATGCCTTGATATGTATGAGAACTCTATATGTCAATTCCTAGATGATGCTAGGTTGCATGACCATTGCCCTAGTATTAGGCTCACCAAGCTTGGAAGGGAATACATGTACGAATACACCGTGACCATCGGGTATTTGTACCCCTCCAATTGTTAGGGTTGTCCTTGATTGTGTTTCAACCCTAGCTTGGGGAAATCCACTAAAACCTTTGCAATCGTACAAGGATTTGGGCGGAAGAAATTCCGTATTCCAATACTTGTATTGGATTAGGGACCAATGCCGTGACCATCGGGTTGGTCTAATTTAGGGTTTCCCGGTCCAAACCACCCACGTGCATGCTAGTTAGGGCATCCTTAGCACTTTAGTAGCCCCCGAGGGAATCCTCATCCGTGGCCATTCCCTCACCTTGATTTTTCCCCTCCATATTTATTCTTGCTATTTACATGCTCTTTGTTTAGTAGATTTTTAGTAAGTCTTACTCCAAGTGATCGACTAGGTCAAACAACATTGTGATAAGGAAGTAAGGATAGCTTCTCGGGCCCTTGGGGATACGACCCCCTCGTGTTCGCGCGAGGGGTATTACTTGGCGACCCCGTGTACTTGCGGGTGAGCGATTCAAACGCGTTTCTCACCAAGTTTTTGGCGCCGCTGCCGGGGACCCACGAGGAATATTCGGAAAACTTAAAACGTGTTGATTTGATCATTTCATTTTGTTTGTTTTTACCAGTCCTGTATATATTCTGTCAATTCATTTTTATTTTGTTTCTCTCTCTAAACCATGGCTTCGACTAACACTTGGGTCTACGATCATTATCCACAGGAACCATTCTACCCTTACTCGAATGCACCATATTGGTTGGATGAGTTGTGCCCCAACACTGAACAGTGGATAAGAACGGCGGATAATGCCAGTGCCGCTACATTTGTTAAAGAACAAGGGGCTCAGTTTGTGTTTGACAAATACTTCGAATCTATCGGGGAACAACCGGTCACAGAAACCTGCTCTCCAAACCACCAACCTGAATCCTTTCATCATGAGCTAAGAAGAGATGCTGAGTATCCTGCTGATTCTTTGTTGCCTCTTGAGGGTGTGTCTGATCAAACTCGAACTGGATATTCAGAGGCAAATCCCCATGTGCCAGAGAACATTGCAGGTGTGATTGAAAATGCTCTTCAGTGTGTGGAAGAAGTGTTAAGCGTTGTTGCCCCAGGTACGGGGGACTACAGTGGCACCGAACAGTTTGATCTCGGGAATATGGGAAGCAGAAGTCATCAATCGAGGAACCCCCAGAATTAGAGTTGAAGCCTCTCCCCGAACATTTGGAATATGCTTTCTTGGAAAAGGGGTCCAAGCTTCCAGTCATTATTGCCTCAGATCTCACTGTTAGGCAGAAGGAGCAACTTCTCGAGGTGCTTAAGAGACACAAAAAGGCTATTGCATGGAAAATCTCGGATATTAAGGGGATTAGCCCATCTTTCTGCACTCATAAGATCCTCATGGAGGACAACCATAGGCCTCGAGCAATTCCCCAACGGAGACTCAACCCTAACATGAGAGAGGTGGTAAGGAACGAAGTCATCAAACTTTTGGATGCAGGCATTATTTATCCCATCTCTGACAGTGCATGGGTAAGCCCAGTGCAGGTGGTACCAAAGAAAGGGGGGATGACGGTTATTGCTAATGAAAAGAATGAGCTTGTTCCTACCAGGGCTGTCACAGGTTGGAGGGTATGCATTGACTACAGGAAACTCAATGATGCCACGAGAAAAGATCACTTTCCCTTACCCTTCATTGATCAGATGCTTGAGCGACTGGCGGGACATTCTTATTACTGTTTCCTGGATGGTCTCTCCGGGTATTTTCAGATTCCCATTGCCCCAGAAGATCAAGAGAAAACAACCTTCACTTGTCCCTATGGCACATTCGCATACCGTTGTATGCCTTTCGGGTTATGCAATGCACCGGCGACATTTCAGAGATGCATGATGGCAATTTTCGAAGATATGGTGGAGGATATCATGGAAGTGTTTATGGATGATTTCTCGGTCTTTGGAGACTCATTCGAGCTTTGCCTTAGAAATCTGGAACGGGTTTTGGACAGATGCGAAGAAACCAATTTAGTGCTCAGTTGGGAAAAATGTCACTTTATGGTCAAGGAAGGCATAGTGCTCGGGCATAAAATCTCACAAAATGGGATCGAGGTAGATAAAGCAAAAGTTGCAACCATCGAAAAACTTCCCCCTCCCACTTCAGTCAAAGCTATCAGAAGTTTTTTAGGGCACGCGGGGTTTTATCGAAGGTTTGTGAAGGACTTTTCATCAATTGCTCGACCGCTTACAAAACTGCTTGAGAAGGATGCCCCTTTTGAGTTCAATGACGATTGTATGAATGCCTTCCTCACCCTGAAGATGAAGCTCGTGGAAGCACTGATCATGGTCTCCCCGGACTGGAATCTGCCGTTTGAGTTAATGTGTGATGCAAGTGACTTCGCAGTGGGGGCCGTACTTGGGCAGCGACGTGATAACCATTTCCATCCTATTTATTATGCAAGCAAAACTTTGAATGATGCTCAGGAAAACTACACCACCACTGAGAAGGAAATGCTCGCTGTCGTTTTCGCATTTGACAAATTCCGGTCATATTTAGTGCTATCCAAGGTGATTGTGTATACTGATCATTCGGCATTGAAGTACCTGTTAAGTAAGCCTGACGCCAAGCCTCGTCTAATCCATTGGGTTCTCCTGTTACAAGAATTTGATTTAGAGATAAGAGATAAAAAAGGGGCCGAGAACTTAGCTGCCGATCACCTCTCACGCCTTGAGAACCCATTTGAGGGTGTCTTGCAAAAAGGAGAAATAAATGACACCTTCCCTAGGGAGCAGCTCTGCAGCATAAGTGTGATTGAACAGGATGAGACTCCGTGGTTCGCTGACTTTGCGAACTATTTAGCGGCAGGAACCTTCCCAAAGTGGCTCACATCTTAACAACGAAAAAAAATTTCGCCGATCTGAAACATTATACTTGGGAGGATCCATTCCTATTCAGGACTTGCTCCGATCAAATTGTGAGAAGGTGCGTCTCAAAGGACGAGGGGCATGATGTCCTGTTACATTGTCATTCAGGCCCTGCTGGGGGCCATTATAGCGGGACCAGAACAACTAAGAAGGCACTCGATGCAGGATTCTACTGGCCCACCATGTTCCATGATGTGCAGTCATTGGTACAACATTGTAATCGGTGTCAGAGAGTGGGTAATTTATCAAAACATGATGAAATGCCTCAAACTTGGAACCAAGCTTGCGAAGTCTTTGATGTATGGGGAATAGATTTCATGGGCAACAAGTATATCTTAGTCGCAGTGGACTATGTCTCCAAGTGGGTGGAGGCCCAGGCCTGCTTGTCTTGTGATGCAAGGGTGGTTGTGAAATTCTTGAAAAAATTGTTCTCTCGGTTTGGAATTCCTAGGGCAATCATAAGTGACAGGGGAACACATTTTTGCAATTCTCAATTCGAAAAATCCCTAAAACGATACGGGGTATCTCACAGAACATCGACCGCCTATCATCCTCAGACAAGTGGTCAAGTTGAAGTGTCAAACCGGGAGTTAAAGCGGATCCTAGAGAAGACTGTCAGTCACCACCGGAAAGATTGGGCAGACCAGCTCGAGGATGCGCTTTGGGCGTACAGAACTGCATTCAAGACCCCTACTGGATCAACACCCTACCGAGTGGTCTATGGAAAAGCATGTCATTTGCCGGTGGAACTTGAGCACAGAGCATATTGGGCGATAAAGCAACTCAATTTCGACCACCATCTTTGTGGTTACAAGAGAAAATTTCAACTAAACGAGTTAGAGGAGTGGCGTGCTTTGGCATACGAAACTTCAGTCCGGTACAAAGAGAAGATGAAGGAATACCATGACAGACACATAAAGCAACCTAAGTGCTTCCAAAATGGGGATCATGTACTTCTTTTCAATGCGAGGTTGAGACTTTTCCCGGGGAAATTAAAATCACGGTGGCACGGGCCATATACGGTCACGCAAGTATTCCCTCATGGCGCCGTCGAGATTTCTCATCCACAACATGGGACATTTAAAGTCAATGGACACCAGTTGAAACATTACTTTCCGGGTAACAATTCTTCACCAAAAAATGGAGGTATCTCTCACCCCTTTGTTCCACCTTGAGTTAAGGTAAATCATGTCGAGCTAAAGACATTAAAAAAGCGCTTCTTGGGAGGCAACCCAAGTCTTTCAATTCATTGCAATCATTCTTTCTTTTTATTCTTTGTTGTTGTGTTTAGTTTCTTTTTCGTATTTTTTGTGTGGTGCTTATGAGTTTGAGTCTTGTTGATTTTTGTGCTTGTGGTTGTTGTTCAGCCGAATTCCATAATTTATTTCATCTTGTTGCACCATAGATTTCATGATCTTTGTATTTTTTCTTGAGTGTTGGTGCCTCATTCTCCATGTTTTTAATGATTTTGAGTGTTTTTGGCTTTGTTTTCATGTGATTCTTGAGTGCTAGGTTGAGTTCTTGAGCTAAATATTTCCTGGGCCTTATGCGGCCTACCATGCGGCCGCATGGGGGGCCGAACAAAAATTCCAAAGCCTTGTGCGGCCTGTCATGCGGCCGCACAAGGGGCAGCACAAAAATTCCAGAGAAGTATGCGGCCTGCTATGCGGCCGCATATCAGGCCGCATGGTTTTTCCCAAGAGCCATGCGGGCAACCATGCGGCCGCATGGGGGGCCGCATGGTCACCCGACCTTCATCTCCCCCTCTTCACTCCACTCCCTCACTATTCACTCCATTTTCATCAAACTTCTTTTCTTTTCTCCTTCATCTCTCCACCATTTTTCTTCATTCTTTTTGCATCCAAACACTCTCTTCAACCTAGCAAACAACTTTTTGGAAGATTTTCAAGGTTTTATCAAGGTTTAAGCCGATTTTCACTTCATCTTCTCATTGGTGCCCTAGTTCAAGGTTTGTGTTCCTATCACTCATTCTTTGGTTTTTTATGGTTGAAATGATGGGAAAACATGATGATTTACATGGTGAATGCTTCTAGTAATCATTTCTCTTGAATTCCAAGCTTTGTACATTTAGATTATCACTTTTACAAGGAGAAACTCTACCAAAAATTTCCCCGAAATTACTGTAGCACTAGCCAAAAATCAGTCTTTGTTCTTCATTAACCAATTTTCTCAAGTTTTTTTTGGCTTGATGATGGTTCTCTTGTCTTGTAGGGATGCCGATCAAACACGTGGCTTCCAAGCGCGTTAGGAGAAGCTCTCCACCACCCGTTTGCGAGCCTACATTCAAGAATGATGCCCACAAGGCAAGGTTCGCTTTCTTGTCAAGGAGGAAGTTTGGCACTGTGCGTGTGATTGATTGGGAGGCCTTGAAGACATTGGACATTGACGATACCTTTCGTGGGCTCATCTCCCATGGTGGATGGGATGACATTCTTGAGATCGAGGAGCCCACTTATCGGGAGTTGACATTGGAAGTGTTGAGCACGTTTGAGGTATCCGAGCATGCTCCTCATTTACGCCAGGCCAGCACCATCACTTTTAGAGCCTTTGGTAAGCGGCACAGGATCACCGACGACCGGTTGGCCATCTACCTTGGGTTTCACACTTATGAGTCCCTCGCCGATTCGGAGCTCAGGAATTTACCTCGTGACTTCCCACGCTCGGTGTCCCCTAGTTCCTTCTGGAAGTCTATTGCTCGCTCATCATCATCGAAGAAGGCTTCTTTGATGGCAGACCCCGTTCACAGGTACTTGCAGGCCCTGCTATCCAGAAGTGTGAGCGGCCGCGCTGATTCTACTGGGGTGGTTTCCCGTGCCGATCTTCTTATGATGTACAGTATTCTTGAGCGGTACCCCATCCACATGGGCCATTTGTTCGCCGGACTTATCGAGCATCAGGGGACTTCTACTCGCCTTGGGGCTATATTTGCCGGGCCATATATTACACGCATCATCAGGGGCCTAGGACTGATTGAGCTCACCCAGGGCATGAGCATTGTGAGCACCGCCGCACCACTTAGTTTGTCGATCCTGTTTCATATTGGGATGGTTGAGAAGTCGGGAGACACTTACCGCCTCCCGCACAGTGGAGGCACGAGTTCCCATGACCCCGACACCTCTCGGGATTCTGAGTCAGGATCAGAGTCTGATTCAGAGTCCGCCCCTGTACCCGACGCAGCACCTATCGGGAGTCGACCATCACTTGAGGAGAGTTTTGCGGAGTTCCGCATTGAGGTCCGTCAGCAATTGCAGACCCTTGGGACCTCTCAGGAGGCGTTGACAGCATCAGTGCGAGATTTAGCCATGTCACAGGGCCGCATCGAGAGCAGCATGGCCGAGATCTTATCATACATGCGCGGCGCTTCATCTTCTGTTGGCACCTCCTCCACAGCTAAAACGTGCCTTGCACCATCACTCCCGCCAGATTTCTAGACTCGCAGCACCACCTTAGTTTTTTCTGTTGTTTGTTCTGTTTTTTTTTTATTTCTAGACTTGTTTGCTGGTTTGTATTATTGTACTTTTCAGTTAGTGAGGGTCCTCACCCTCCTAAACTGTACTTTCCCGTTTTTGATTCGTGCTTACTTGTCCTGCTCTCTATTTTTCTTGGGGTGTGATTTGCTTTCTCTCTATTTTCAGGACTGATCACTGTAGAAGCTTCGCACCCCTTGCCCCCCCTCAGCTTTCCCCAGTTCATGCACATTTGAATGTTCCTTTCATCAACCACTTGGGGAAGTTTCTTTACCTCATTCCTTTACTTTTTCTGGCATGTCTCGCACCTTATTCTGCTGATTTATGTACATTGAGGGCAATGTACAACTTTAGGTGTGGGGATGGGGTACTTTACTAGTTTTGCATGCATGAATACCGATGATAGCCATGATTTTAATGTTTAGCATTTCCTAGCTTAAAAGAATGATAGAAATGAGCTGTATTTTTATACTGTGCTTGAATGATGCCCTGTTTTATTTTTAGTGCTTTCTCATGCTCTATCATGATTGCTCCTACCTTAAACACTTCAACCAACCCATTATGATGATTTTGGTATTGGATTGGTAAATTTTTTCTTCAATATTCTTTTAAGAGCTTTTGAGTTCCTTTTTGGTTTTCTGTAGCCTTAAGTGAACTTGTGTGACAGGTTTCCAAGGGACTGAGATACAGTGTGTAGTGTACAGTGGGTAAAAAAAAAAAAAAGTGGAGTCTATGGCAGTATTCCTCTGCTGGCACAGCATGAATGCGTCTATGTAGGCTGTAATTGAGTAGGTTGGGTGGCTCTTGTGCCTAATCAGCATGTGCATCCTTCTGAAAGATTTCTTGTGCAGCCTATGTTAGCCGGACTCACAAAAAAAAAAAATGTGTGTATTTGTAAATAGGTAAATAAGTATCTCTGTTGCGTCCCCTGGAACTTCTTACACAGTCGCTTAAGTGCTAGAGTTTTATTCAGGAACTCAAAAGACTTTTAACTGAGTATTGAAGAGGTCTTTAACTGCCTAATACCACTCTCACCATATGTGGGGTGAATGGACCCCTGGGGTAATCCAGGGTGTGGAGGTTAAGGTTGGGAGCCGGCACACACTCACGGAAGCACTTTGAATAAACCAGGGCTACCATTACTCGATCACTCACTATACAGCTCACTTTCTAGATTTCTTTTCACTTGTGCTAGTGGAGTGCTTTACAGTTGAGCTTGAGGTCGTATGTTTAGTCGTTTATCACCGTGCCCCTGTTCTTCATGTGTGTTTGCTTGGGGACAAGCAAATGCTTAGGTGTGGGGATGTTTGATAAACGCCTAAACATACGTATTTTCCATGTATTCGGGTGTATGTATTACGTATTTTTCTATGAGTTGACACCCGTTTTTGGTCTGAATTGGTTTCTTTCGTGTTACAGGTACTGATGTGACCCCTTCGAGCTGATTGATAGAATTTGAGAAGAAATCGGCGACGAAAACACTATTCATGAGGGGGGTACTGTAGCAGATCCTGTAGCACGAACCCTTTGGCGAAATGGCTAAGTCTGGAGGTCCATGCGGGCTGTCATGCGGGCACTGCAGAGGCCGCATACAGTATTGTAGCAGTTTTACTGTAGTAGTTA
Organism: Dioscorea alata; assembly: GCA_020875875.1. NCBI lineage: Eukaryota > Viridiplantae > Streptophyta > Magnoliopsida > Dioscoreales > Dioscoreaceae > Dioscorea > Dioscorea alata. The sequence goes on along the minus strand of CM037017.1, from coordinate 6,976,178 downwards.
CTGTAGCGACACTGTAGCGACTTACGCGATTTCGGGACTTTCTTGGAATTCTTCTCTCCCCGCATGCGGGGCCGCATAGGGGGCCGCATAACCCACTGGAAAAGGTTTTTAAGGGTTTTGGGAGTTCATTCTTGGGGGGAGGCTAGGTCTTGAGGGAGGAAACACTTCATCATCTTCTTGGAGAGCTTGAGGCCGGCCTTTGGAGGCATTTCTTGAGGAGAGGACGACGGGGAGAACACGAGACGACGAACCCACGCCTTCGATTTGCATTTGAGAGGAAGTTTGACAAAGGAAGCCACTCCTTGGGTGGCATCCTTGGAAGCGTCATTCGGCCTTGATCTTTTCAGGGGGTGTTTTCATTATGCTTTTAGTTGTTTTCATGTATTTGTTTACTTATTTTGTGATCATGAACAACTAACCCCAAGCTCACCGGATGTAGGTGAACCTTGGGGGTGAACTTGTGTATTTTGGATGACTCTTTCTAGTTTATGCATTTGGTTTGGTTTGTGATCCTTGTTTGGTGGTTCTTGAATGCCTTGATATGTATGAGAACTCTATATGTCAATTCCTAGATGATGCTAGGTTGCATGACCATTGCCCTAGTATTAGGCTCACCAAGCTTGGAAGGGAATACATGTACGAATACGCCGTGACCATCGGGTATTTGTACCCCTCCAATTGTTAGGGTTGTCCTTGATTGTGTTTCAACCCTAGCTTGGGGAAATCCACTAAAACCTTTGCAATCGTACAAGGATTTGGGCGGAAGAAATTCCGTATTCCAATACTTGTATTGGATTAGGGACCAATGCCGTGACCATCGGGTTGGTCTAATTTAGGGTTTCCCGGTCCAAACCACCCACGTGCATGCTAGTTAGGGTATCCTTAGCACTTTTAGTAGCCCCCGAGGGAATCCTCATCCGTGGCCATTCCCTCACCTTGATTTTTCCCCTCCATATTTATTCTTGCTATTTACATGCTCTTTGTTTAGTAGATTTTTAGTAAGTCTTACTCCAAGTGATCGACTAGGTCAAACAACATTGTGATAAGGAAGTAAGGATAGCTTCTCGGGCCCTTGGGGATACGACCCCCTCGTGTTCGCGCGAGGGGTATTACTTGGCGACCCCGTGCACTTGCGGGTGAGCGATTCAAACGCGTTTCTCACCACCTATTCTCACTTATTGCTAGTCTCTCTCTTTACTAGTTGCTTGCACTTTTCTCTCTTTCATCTTTCTATTTACTTGCCTTGCATCTACTCTAATTTTCATAAACTCACTCATCACGCCGATCATTGTTTCTTTTCGTATATCGCACGATTGAGTAGCAATTTCTCGTATTTTAAATCCCTATTCCCTGTGGATTCGACTACCCACTCACCGGGGTAATTTTATTACTTCGACAAGGCCGTGCACTTGCGGTACACACGCAAAAGGTTGTGGCAATTTCCCACTCACTTAATGGGTGTGGGGATGCCTTTCAATTTACTTTGGAACTCCGGTAAGGGATCTATGGGCCAAAGTGAAGTAAAGGTTAGGTGTCGGAAGCGTATAGAGAGGAAGGGATGAAAAGGTATCTATAACCCTGTTGTAAAACCTTGGGCTTGAGTGGTTTTAGCCCATGGTTTTGTGTCCCTTGGAGTCTATATAAGGCTCCCTTGTGTTTGTAAGAGAGGAGAATCGGAAATGACCAATTCCTCCTAAAGCTTTATCAATAAAATCCTCTTTTCCTCAAACCCTTAAATCTTTCCCTTGCTATACGCTTCTGGCCCCTAACCTTTACTTCACTTTGGCTTGTAGATCCCTCACCGGCGTCCATAAACGGAGTCCCAAAGTAAGTTAAAAGGCATTCTCACACCTTTGTGGTATTAGAGCTACAGTATTTTTAGTGCTATTAGAGCCCTGGTTTAGATTTAGGCTTAGGTTTGACAGTATAATCCAGTTGTAGAGTCAGTTCCTTGATTTGGGTCAGGAGTGTGATTCCTTGTCCTTGTACCTAATGGATCCCAATAGAGTTTGCATATAGCATTGTTGCATGTAGGAATTGTTTCTAAAGGTTGTCTTGTGTTTTCCTTTCAGTAGAATGTCAGCACAATGTTCACACGCTCCCCATGGGATAGTCACTCCCCCTGCTGTTGCTATACCTAGAGTGCAGAGAGGTGGGATTCGAGAGCTGATAAGTGTCTAAATACATCACTTTTATTATTTACATTTTATACACTTTCATGCATTTTTTGTATGACTCCGATGCCCTTTACGTGTTTTATTTGTTGTTATTGTTTCAGGGCATCTGAAGATCATCTACTGCGTGATTGAGCTTCTTTTGGCATACATCGAAGAATTTATTAATGCTCACACGTATCCTCAAGTTTCGGGCAAGAAAAGAGTGGATTTGAGGAAGTTACTGTAGCGATTTTACTGAAGCAACACTGTATCAACACGGGCAAGAATTTATTAATGCTCACACGTATCCTCAAGTTACTGTAGCAACACTGTAGCAGCCTGAAGCACGAAGATTTGAAGAAAATTCTAATTCTTGGAATCCTCACGGACAAGCTCACGGCCGTGAGGTCATCCGCGAGTAGTTCACTGTAGCACTTTACTGTAGCAGTTACTGTGCAAAAATCACATCTTTGCGGTATCATGCAGCCCGTATTACAGGCTCCCGCATAGGCCGTATATGGACCGTGAGGCCACCCGTGAGCTTGCCCGAACTCATCATTTAAAGGGGCTCTACTTGGGTTTTGAAGGAGAGCTTGGAGTTCTTCTTAGGGCCTCTCACCACCACCTTCGAATTGAGGAAGAAGAAGCTCTTGGAGGGCGATCTAGGCAAGGATTTGGTGAGGAGAGCAAGGTTTTGGGAAGATCCTTCATCCTAGGGCTTTCATTTGGAGGTTGAAGACTAGGGAAGCCACCCCTTGGCGTGGCGTCTTTGGAACTTCACCGGCCTTCATCCTTTGAGGGAGTCCTTCTCATGCCTTTGTCGTTTGTTTCGATGCATTTATTGTTGTATTTAGTGAACATGAGCACTTAAACCCCAAGGTCACCGGATGTAGGTGAACCTTGGGGGTGAACTTGTGATGTTTTGGATGATCTTGTTCTATACATTGTTTGTGGCTTGTTTGTGATCCATTGTTTGGTGTTTTACATGCTTGGTATGTATGAGAACTCTATGTATCAAAAGACTTAGGAAATGCTAGGTTGTATGACCATTGCCCTAGTGTTAGACTCACCAAACTTGGAAGGGAAATACGTATAAATACGCCGTGACCATCGGGTATTTGTACCCCTCCACTCCTAGGGTTGAGTACTCTTTTGTATTGTAACCCTAGTTTGAGAAAACCACTTCACCCTTTGCAATCGTAGGGGAAATCTTGGGCGGTATACGTACCGTATCCAATACCCGTACCGGATTAGGGGTCGACTTCCGTGACCATCGGGTTGACCTAGTCTAGGGTTTTCTAGGTCCAATTAGCCACTTGCATGTTAGTCCAAGCCTTCCTACTCACTTTAGTAGCCCCTAAGGGAATCCTCATCCGTGACCACTCCTAGCCCTATTTCTACCCCGTATCTTGCCCTCGTATGTTTGCTTTGGTTATTTACTTCTTTAACTTCTTTGCATCATATTCACTCTTTTGAATCATATCGGTCAAACAATATTGTAATAAGGAAGTAAGGGTAGCTTCTCGGGCCCCAGGGAATACGACCCCTGTGTCACGCACAGGGTATTACTTGACGACCCGTGCACTTGCGGGATAGCACTCATCAAGTTTTTGGCGCCGTTGCCGGGGACCCCACGAGAAATATCCGGAAAACTTTGCACGTGTTGATTTGACCATTTTCTTGTTTTGCATTTATCATCCTTTGTATATATTCCATTATCTATTGTTTTGCATTTCTCTTTTTTTTTACCTCCCGTCGATTGCTAATTCTTGACTCCGGTTTTGCAAGGTACCTATTTTATGACACGTTCGAGTCAAGCAAACCTAGTTGAACCCGACAACGAAGTAGAGAGAACTTTGCATCAAAGGTTGAGAGAGTTGGGTGAGAGTTCAAGACAACGAGGACAAGAGTTTTTTGTGGAATCAAGTGAACCTACCGTTATGACCGAACCAAGGAGGACCCTGTCTGATTATGAGCGGCCTCAATTCACCGGTGAAGAATTCAGTGTTCAGGCACCGGCGGTTCCAGCTAACAATTTTGAAATCAAGGCGAGCACGATTGGAATGATTCAGAACTTGGTTCAGTTTGACGGGTTGGCAGATGAAGACCCGCACGCTCATCTATCTCGCTTCTTGCAAATATGTTCAACCTTCAAGATAAACTCGGTCTCTGATGATGCTATTCGGCTAAGACTTTTTCCATTCAGTTTAAGGGGAGCAGCTTATAGGTGGCTCACATCCTTGGCTCCCGGCTCCATCACCACTTGGAAGGATATGGTGGAAAAATTCTTGGCCCGATACTTTTCTCCTAGCAAAGCAGCGAGGTTGAGGCAAGAAATATCATCCTTCAGGCAGGGAGATTCGGAGACACTCTTTGAAGCACATGAAAGGTTTAAAGACTTGTTGCGCAAGTGCCCTCACCATGGATTTCAGTCTTGGATTAGAGTGCAAATGTTCTGCAATGGACTGAATTATTCAACAAGGCAACTGATTGATGCTGCAGCAGGTGGATCCTTGAGTAGCAAACTGCCTGAAGAAGCTGAAGCTTTGATTGAAAACATGGCCAGTAATGAATGCCACTGGAGTACTAGGCAAAAGGCACCAAAGGCTGCAGGGCTTTATGAAGTAAATGAAAACACAGCATTGACGGCTAAGGTTGAGGCCTTGACAAAGAATCTCTCAGACAACAATACCTTGGTCAGTTCATTGGCACAGAAAGTTGAGCAACTGATGTTGGGGTCCAATTCTATCTCTAAGGCCGTGATGTCGTGTGACACATGTGGAGCAGGGCATGCAACGTCACAGTGTCCTATATTCATTGCCCCTTCTACACCTGTGGAATCTGTTGATTATGTTGGAGGTGGACCTAGAGGGCCGGGAAATCAATATGGTAACACATACAATCAAGGTTGGAGGAATCCCCCGAACATACCCTGGGGTCAAGGCCAAGTTCAACAGAGGCCCCCTCCACCTCAAGCAAGCCATTACCCAGCAGCACCACAACAAGAAAGAAAGTATACCACGGAAGATGTTTTGGCCAAATTTATGATTAATACCGAGACACGGTTTCAGGGTATTGAGAAAAGAATGGATGAGTTCGGCACTGTGTTGAGGAATGTTCAGGCATCTATGCAATCTCTTGAGAACCAAGTGGGACAGCTTGCTCGAGCACACTCTGATCGTCCTTCGGGTAGTTTACCAAGCAACACTGAAAGCAACCCGAGGGAACACTTGAAGGCTGTTACACTAAGGAGCGGAAAGCAATTGGAAGCAAGGGCCGAGACGAGCCCAAGTGCTTCTAATGATAGAGTAACCGATCTGGAAGACCCTCATTTGAACATGAGAGAATGCAAGGATGATAAGGGGAAATGTAGTGATGATGTCCACGAATCCCCGGTCCCAAAGGTGAACGAGTACAAGCCCGTGGTACCTTACCCAACAAGGTTGAAAAAAGACAAGGAGGATGCTCAATTTAAGAGATTTTTGAATATATTCAAGCAACTCCACATTAACATTCCATTGGTTGAGGCCCTCTCACAAATGCCCAAGTATGCCAAGTTCATGAAAGACCTCATCACAAACAAAAGAAAACTAGAAGAGGTGGACTCGGTGACACTATCGGGGAATTGCTCCGCTTTAATTCAAAAGAAGTTGCCCAAGAAGCTCAATGATCCCGGTAGTTTCATTATCCCTTGCACCCTTGGTGAAGGAATACAAGAGAGTGCTTTAGCCGACTCGGGTGCGAGTATTAATGTGATGCCTTACAAGTTGTTTTTGAAATTGGGACTGGAAGATCTAAGGCCTACACGAATGACTCTACAACTTGCCGATCGTTCTTTGCGGAGACCAAGGGGTATTGTTGAAGATGTCCTTGTGAGGGTTGACAAACTCATCATTCCTGTGGATTTTGTGATTTTAGATGTGGATGATGATGTTGAGGTCCCCATCATTCTCGGCCATCCATTCCTAAACACTTCCGGAGCATTGATTGATGTCAAGGATGGAAAGATGGCATTAAGAGTTGGTGATGAACAAGTGGTCTTCACCCTTCCCGCTGCAATGCGGCACACACTTGACCATGATGATAATCTTTATTTCATGGATAAAACTGATGCAATTATTTCTGATTGTGTGCAGGAAATTTTCGCTCTGAACCCACTTGATGAAATTTTGGATGAGCTAGAGGAGGAAAAGATAGAAGAATTTGATGCCCCCCTCCACCATTGCGACAATCGACTCAAGTGGTGTTTGACCCCCCGCTACATAACAAGGAGAAGAAACCAAAAAAAAAGGTGTGGAGAAAAACAAAGGAACCAAAGAAGGTTGCAAAGGTTTCGACGGCATCACCCGAGGAAGTAGATGACATATTCATGGAGAACCAAGGGAAGTTCAGAATTTTTTCATGCCTCTCCATGAACTTTTCGGGTAACAATACATCATCAAAGGTTGGAGGTAAATTCCCTCCTTTTGTCCCACCATGATTGTTGAGGTAACACACGTCAAGCTAACGACGTTAACCAAGCGCTTCTTGGGAGGCAACCCAAGTTTAATTTCATTGCAATTTCATTCTTTTGTTGTTTTGAGTGTTTGTGTTTCTCTTTTTCGTATTTTTGTTGTGTGTTAGCATATTAGCACCCTAGGGTTTGTTCTTGTGTGCTCTTATCGCTCATCATTTTGTCTAATTCATAGTTGCATGCTTGTATGTTGTTGTGAATTGTTTAATGATTAGTTTTCATGAGATTCATGTTTTGATTGCTTTCATGCCTTATTCGGCCTTTCTTTGAGTGGTTTTAAGCTTTAGAGGAGTGTTCTTCATTGCTAAATCGAGTTGAGAGCTAAGTTTTGTACATGATTGTGCCCTTAAGCAAGGGAAAGAACCCTTGCGGGCAAGCTCACGGCTGTGAGCTTGCCCGCAAGCAAAACAGAGGGCTCTCACGGCCAAGCTCACGGGCGTGAGCTTGGCCGTGAGCCAAACCGAGAGCCCTCACGGCCGAGCTCACGGACGTGAGCTTGGCCGTGAGGAAAACCGAGAGCTCTCACGGGTGAGCTCACGCCCGTGAGCTCACCCGTGAGACTTTTCGGGACTTGATTAACTTGGCTTCATTTGGCCATTCCTTCTATTCATCATCCTCTCCACTTGACACTCTCACTTCCCTCTCATTTCTCCTCCATTTTCTTCCATTTTTCTTGCTTTGAATCGTTCTCACTCTCCTCTAAAAACATTTGGTGCTTAAGATTTGAAGAATAACCACTCTTTTGGCCGGATTCAACTCAAGTTTCACTCCAAAAACCCTAGGTTTTAAGGTGAGTTTTTGTTCTCATGATCTTGATGTTTCCATGGTTGTGTGGGCTTATTTTCTCATGGTTTGTTCTCTCCTTGGCTTCTACAAGCTTGTATCAAGTTTTTGGAATGGTTGTATTTTGAGATCTTCAAGTTTTCAAACAAAGTTCTTGAAAATTTTTTTCGGGATTACTGTAGCACTGAGAAATTTTCATGATTCTTTCATTTTTCAAGATTTTTGTTGCTTGTAACTTGTCTAATTGAGCTTCCATTCACTTTGTAGGATGAGAACCATGAAGGTTGCTTACAAGAGAGCCCGAAATGACCCTCCTCCGCCTCATGAACAACCCAAGTTTAAGAAGGAAGAACACAAGAATCGTTTTGCGCTTCTTTCGCGCAAGAACTTTGGGACGATAAAGAAAATTGATTGGGATGTCCTCAAAACCCTGGGTTTGGATAAAACAATATTGGAACTCATCACACACGACGGTTGGGATACATTGTTCTCCATTGACGAACCCACATACAAGAAGTTAACTCTTGAAGTGTTAAGCACCTTTGAAATCTATCACTTCAACCCTTTCTCTCGCCAACCCGGATATGTGTCATTCCATGCCTTCGGGAAGAGCCACAGGACCACTCAAGACCAATTGGGCATTTACATGGGATTTTACACCGAAGCATTCACCCAAAGGCCGGAATTCAAGGAATTAGGTAGGGACTTCCCTTACCCCGTGACCAATGCTACATATTGGAATACCATTGCTCACCGGTCACGCACCAAGAAAGCTTCCCAGTTGAAAGACCCCGCTCACAGATACATTCACGCCTTACTGACTAGGAGCATTGGGGGCCGACTGGATTCTACCGGGGTAGTATCGCGCACGGACTTATTGATGCTGTATAGCATTATACAGCGGTACCCCCTCCACATGGGTCATTTGTTCGCCGATGTTTTTGCCCACCAAGGCAAGTTTGTCTGCATGGGATCCTTTTACGTTGGGCCCTACATCACACGCATGATCAAGGGTATGGATCTTCTTGAGGGAACCCAGGGCATGACAGTTGTGGGTGCAGTCGTCCCACTCAGCATGCAGACTTTGGTATGTATTGGTATGGTTGAGCGGCGGGGCACTACACACAGGGTAGTACGACGCCAGTCAGACCCCGGCCCATCTCATGACACCGAGTCTGAGTCTCGATCAGAGTCTGAGTTGGACGATGTTGCTGCACCCCGGGCACCTCAGCATTCATTGGAGGAGAGGTTTGACACGTTCCGAGCAGAGGTCTGCGAGCAGCTGCAGATGCTGACTGCTTCGGTGAGCCGCCTTGAGACCGCTACCGCCGACATTTTAGCGTTCCTGCGCAGTTCGTCATCGTCAGTCGGCACCACCTCGGCGGCTACCACTTGTGCAGCTCCGTCATTCCCTTCTGGCCCCTGACTCGCGTTGCATGCTTGCTATGATACTTTGTTTCCACTGCATTTTCTTTTTCATGTTGTACTCTGTACTTTTGAGTTAGCTAGGGCTTCGCCCTGCTAAACTTTTCATGGTTGTTTTGAGACTTTTGTCATTTTGCTCTCTTTTGTATTTTTCATTTCTGGAGTTGTGATCTATACTTCTTGTGCTTTCAGGAGAATTGTTACTGAGTTTCACACTCCGCGCCCTCAGTATTCTTTCACCCCACCAACATTGAGGACCACATGCCATTCTTCATCAGTTATTGGGGAAGTTTCTTTTACTCCATCTACTTGTGCTTAAAATGTTTGTCCCACCCTGTTCTGCTGACTTATGTACATTGGGGACAATGTACAGCTTTAGGTGTGGGGATGGATTTTTGGAGTATACTTGTATTTTGTGCATGCTTTGATTACCTATGATAGCTATGATTCACATGTTTAGAATTTCCTGGCTTGGTAGAATGATAGTTGTGAGCTGTACTTTTACATGCGCTTGAATGTAGTTCTATTTCACCTTTAGCGCCCCCTATGCCTGTACACGATTACTTCCGCCTTGTACACTCCAACCAACCCATTATAATGATTTTGGCATTAATTTGTTAAATTCTATTTTCAATACTCTTTTAAGAGCTTTTGTGTTCCTTTATTGTTTTCTTTATCTTTTTGTGAACTACTGTAGTGGGTTTAGCCATGGGATTTGAGAGATAGTCTATACATGTAAAAAAAAAAAAAAGGAGTCTATGACAGTATTCCTCTGCTAGTACAGCATGAATGCGTCTATGTTGACTGTAATCAAGTAGGATGGGTGGCTCTTGTGCCTGGCCAGTATGTGCATCCGTCTGAAAGATTTTTGTGCAGTCTACGTTAGTCGGACTCAGAAAAAGTTTGTGCATATGTGAGAGTAATAAAATGTCTTGATCCCCTGGAGCGTACTGCATAGTCACTTTTGAGCTAAAGTTTTATCTAGGAACCGAAAGACTTTTATCTGAGTATTGAGGATGTTTTTTAGCATTCTAATGTCACTTTCATTATACGTGGGGTGAATGGTCATCCTGGGGTAATCCAGGGTGTGGAGGTTAAGGTGGAAGTTAGCACACACTCACGGGGCACTCTAGGAGAAATGGAACTAGTATTACTTGACTAGTCATTGATCAGCTCACTTCTTGATTTCTGTCCATTCGTGCCTGTGGAGTTCTTTACTTTTGAGCTTGAGGTCGTACATTTAGCCGTTTATCTTCTTGCCCCTGTTCTTCATGTTTGTTTGCTTGGGGACAAGCAAACGCTTAGGTGTGGCGATGTTTGAACGTCTAAATGTATGTATTTTATACGTACACATGCGCATGCTTCTCATATTTTGTTGATGAATCGATGCCCTTTTAGGTCTAAATTGGTTTATTTGGTGTTTCAGGTACAAAAGAAGCCTAGGTGAGCTCAACGACGCAATTCGAGAAGAAATTGACACCGAAATCGTCGTTTTGGGTTCCATGGCACTGTAGCAACACTGTAGCAGCCTGAAGCACGAAGATTTGAAGAAAATTCTAAGTCTTTACTGTAGCAGTTACTGTGCAAAAATCACATCTTTGCGGTTTCTTGCAGCCCGTATTACAGGCTCCCTCACAGGCCGTATATGGGCCGTGAGGCCACCCGTGAGCTTGCCCGAACTCATCATTTAAAGGGGCTCTACTTGGGTTTTGAAGGAGAGCTTGGAGTTCTTCTTAGGGCCTCTCACCACCACCTTCGAATTGAGGAAGAAGAAGCTCTTGGAGGGCGATCTAGGCAAGGATTTGGCGAGGAGAGCAAGGTTTTGGGAAGATCCTTCATCCTAGGGCTTTCATTTGGAGGTTGAAGACTAGGGAAGCCACCCCTTGGCGTGGCGTCTTTGGAACTTCACCGGCCTTCATCCTTTGAGGGAGTCCTTCTCATGCCTTTGTCGTTTGTTTCCATGCATTTATTGTTGTATTTAGTGAACATGAGCACTTAAACCCCAAGGTCACCGGATGTAGGTGAACCTTGGGGGTGAACTTGTGATGTTTTGGATGATCTTGTTCTATACATTGTTTGTGGCTTGTTTGTGATCCATTGTTTGGTGTTTTACATGCTTGGTATGTATGAGAACTCTATGTATCAAAAGACTTAGGAAATGCTAGGTTGTATGACCATTGCCCTAGTGTTAGACTCACCAAACTTGGAAGGGAAATACGTATAAATACGCCGTGACCATCGGGTATTTGTACCCCTCCACTCCTAGGGTTGAGTACTCTTTTGTATTGTAACCCTAGTTTGAGAAAACCACTTCACCCTTTGCAATCGTAGGGGAAATCTTGGGCGGTATACGTACCGTATCCAATACCCGTACCGGATTAGGGGTCGACTTCCGTGACCATCGGGTTGACCTAGTCTAGGGTTTTCTCGGTCCAATTAGCCACTTGCATGTTAGTCCAAGCCTTCCTACTCACTTTAGTAGCCCCTAAGGGAATCCTCATCCGTGACCACTCCTAGCCCTATTTCTACCCCGTATCTTGCCCTCGTATGTTTGCTTTGGTTATTTACTTCTTTAACTTCTTTGCATCATATTCACTCTTTTGAATCATATCGGTCAAACAATATTGTAATAAGGAAGTAAGGGTAGCTTCTCGGGCCCCAAGGAATACGACCCCCGTGTCACGCACAGGGTATTACTTGACGACCCGTGCATTTGCGGGATAGCACTCATCAAGTTTTTGGCGCCGTTGCCGGGGACCCCACGAGAAATATCCGGAAAACTTTGCACGTGTTGATTTGACCATTTTCTTGTTTTGCATTTATCATCCTTTGTATATATTCCATTATCTATTGTTTTGCATTTCTCTTTTTTTTTTACCTCCAGTCAATTGCTAATTCTTGACTCCGGTTTTGCAAGGTACCTATTTTATGACACGTTCGAGTCAAGCAAACCTAGTTGAACCCGACAACGAAGTAGAGAGAACTTTGCATCAAAGGTTGAGAGAGTTGGGTGAGAGTTCAAGACAACGAGGACAAGAGTTTTTTGTGGAATCAAGTGAACCTACCGTTATGACCGAACCAAGGAGGACCCTGTCTGATTATGAGCGGCCTCAATTCACCGGTGAAGAATTCAGTGTTCAGGCACCGGCGGTTCCAGCTAACAATTTTGAAATCAAGGCGAGCACGATTGGAATGATTCAGAACTCGGTTCAGTTTGACGGGTTGGCAGATGAAGACCCGCACGCTCATCTATCTCGCTTCTTGCAAATATGTTCAACCTTCAAGATAAACTCGGTCTCTGATGATGCTATTCGGCTAAGACTTTTTCCATTCAGTTTAAGGGGAGCAGCTTATAGGTGGCTCACATCCTTGGCTCCCGGCTCCATCACCACTTGGAAGGATATGGTGGAAAAATTCTTGGCCCGATACAAGTCCGAATACCAACGAGAGGTTTAGCTCCTCATGGAGCTATACAAATTTATCAAAATATAAAAGAAAGCACAAATTGAAAGCATCGATGAAAACTCCCTTGCGTATGGTGTGGCCGTGGTCTTCTGCGGCCGCCAGACGTTGGTGACGATGCAGATGACGCACTCCAAACCTCCACGAAGTCCTCTCCGAAACACTAGCTGCACTCACCAGAAGTTGGGGAGAAAGATAAGTCAAAAGATGTGTAAAAAGTCTCCAAATCGAGCTTTTATAATGTTGAGTTGCGGCTTTAAAATCGGACTTATCGGGATTTCACACGGGCGTGTGGAATTTCCGCACGCCCATGTGAACTTTCTGGATTTTTGAATTTCGGCCGAAAGTGAACAGTAGCTTGCTACATTGTTTTGCTACAGTAACTTGCTTCGGTGCTACTACAGTAGCTCGCCGAAACGCTCCTGAATTCATTGTTCTTCATCGAGGCCATTGAATTGGGCACACAATCAATGGTAGATCATGCCGATTGCTTCAATTCTTCTTATTGGTGAAGTTCTCCTAAGCTACACGAGTTAGACTTATTGTAAATGTGACTGCCTTTGTGCCCCTCCAAAGGAGGTTGGCACACACTCACAAGTCTAGGCTCATGCCTTGTTCCTTGCTTGGTCCAAAAACTTCCCCACAATGGCAAACACAATCTAACTTCGTTCTTTTTCTTCAAAATAGCTCCACAAACCTACAATGCACAATAGCACACAAATACACACAATTTAGTGATAAAATCTGATAAAAGATATGCTCATTGTAAGATAATAACGCTTCAAGGTACTATAACACAAGCACTTATCAAGCTCCATGGAGAGCTAAACCCCTAATGGATATTCGGACTTGTAAACCCTAGGATGACATTATTTCTATGGCTTTTATTATGCTTTCTTAATTGATGCTTTTAGTTGAGTTCCAATCTTGTATAATAATTGTATTGGTTTTCCCTTAGCCGTGACACTAGGGTTGAGAGTCATCTAGGTTATCCTTTGAAGGTGTGACAACTTCTATAGGATTAGACTACACAAGATTGGAGAGGATCGAGAGGGTGAGTTGTGAGGTAGCGAAAAGTCCCCTTTCCCCTTCAGTGTGATTTTCCCTACCTCCATGTTCCAAGAGTTCTTTGCTGTCAAAGTAGAGTAAAGTGCTAGGAGATGAACTCCCCTGGCGCTTAGTTGCGCAATCAACAGAGTGAAGGGTTGTAGTGAATCCTAGTGCTAGGGCTTAACTGAGACTAGGGTTTTTTCGCCTGGACCAAAGGGTTAGAACTATACTTAGGGGTAGGATCTATCACTTGGAATCTCTAGAACCCCAAGCAGTTCTATGTAGTGTGAGGCTTAGGAGATGGACTCCCCTGGGGCTTAGTTGAGCGATTAATAGAGTGAAGGGTTGTAGTGAATCCTAGTACTGGGGCATAGTGTTGGAACTAGTCACAGTTGACCTTAGGTTTGGGACCGTGTGCTTAAGGATTTCCATAACTCATTAGACATCAATTAGAAGGTATAATACTAGTATTGCACTAGAATCATTAGTCTTAGGGGGAGCTTTGTCCTGGTAACCCATCTTTGCATTGATTGTTTCCTCCTTACTCTTTGCTTGTACTCTTCTTTCTTCCATATTTCTCATTCTATTATTGCACACACATTGCTTTAATTTCTCTCACCACCATTATTTTCGCACTAGCTAAGTATCAATTCCTCTTGTCTTGAATCACTACTCCCTATGGATTTGACTACCCTCTCACCGGGGTACTTTATTACTTCGACAACCCGTGCACTTTTGGGGACTTGTCAGTAGTGTTGAAGGCGGATTTAATTCCTTTAGAGATCAAGGATTTTGATCGCATCCTTGGTATGGATTGGTTGGATAGGCATCATGCTTCCATAGATTGTTTCAAGAAGGAAGGAACTTTTCCTAGGTCCTCAGGACCCACAGTAGTGTTGAAGGGTGTGAGAAGGACTCTACCATCATGCTTGATTTCATCCTTGGAAGCTACGAAATTGGTGAGTAAGGGTTGTCCTGTGTACTTGGCACATGTGATGGATACCAGAGTTTGGGAGCCAACTTTAGAAGAGATGCCAGTAGTGAGGGAGTTTCCAGATGTTTTTCCTAAACAACTGTCTGGTTTGCCACCAGACCGGGAGATGGAGTTTGCTATAGACCTACTACCTGGTACGGCTCCTATTTCTATACCACCCTACCGAATGGCACCAGTAGAGCTGAGAGAGTTGAAGACTCAATTGCAAGATCTTATGGATAAGGGTTTCATTCATCCAAGTGTTTCACCTTGGGGTGCACCAGTTCTCTTTGTGAAAAAGAAAGATGGATCTTTGAGGTTGTGCATCGACTACAGACAATTAAATCGGGTGACAATCAAGAACAAGTACCCATTACCAAGCATTGATGATTTGTTTAATCAGTTGAAGGGAGCAAGAGTGTTCTCCAAGATTGATTTATGTTTTGGGTATCATCAGTTGAAGATTAAGTCAGAGGATGTTCCAAAGATGGCGTTTCGGACCCATTACGGCCATTATGAGTTTTTGGTGATGCCGTTTGGTTTGACCAATGCCCCTGCAGCATTCATGAACTTGATGAATAGAGTGTTCAGGCCTTATTTGGACAAGTTTGTTATTGTGTTCATCGATGACATTTTGGTCTATTCATCTCCAAATGAGGATCATGCTGAGCATTTGAGGATTGTTTTGCAAATTGTCATGGAGAAGTAATTATTTGCCAAGTTTTCCAAGTGTGAGTTTTGGATTCATGAAGCTGGGTTTCTTAGCCATGTAGTGTCAGGAGAAGGGATCTTTGTGGATCCAAAGAAGGTGGAAGCCATTGTTGATTAGGAAAGGCCAAAGAATGTCACAGAGATTCAAAGTTTTCTTGGACTGGCGAGTTATTATAGGAGATTTGTGGAAGGGTTTTCTTTGATTGCTTTGCCATTGTCAAGATTAACTCGCAAGGATGTGAAGTTCACCTGGAATGATTGATAAGTGCTTGAGTAGACATGTTTTATCTACTTGTTTTACATGCATTGACCATCATTTTACCATGGATTATGTCTCATAAAGTGTATTTTGGTGTTCCTTTGTTCAATTAGGTTGTGAAAGTATTAAAGGAGGAAAAAAGAAGCAAAGATGGGTTATAAAGACCTATTGTTGGGAGCTTTTGTACAACACAAGTGTCAAGGCACAAGAGGTGATCATGCACATGAGGGTGTGTGCTAACTTCAAGAAGAATTCAAGCCGATTTGTATGATGGAAGATCACAAAGGCAGTTACACCTTCATGTCCTTACTTGTGTGAAGATAGCCAAAGCTTCCAAATGATGGTTCGATGAAGGAAGTCTTATAACTCACCACATGGACGTGTGCCCGACCATGTGGCCTCAAGATAAGAGAGTTTGGATCGCGTTTTATGAAGAGTACTGCAGCAATACTGTTTATTTTACTGTAGCAGAAATCACTGTTCACTCGACCGCATGAAAGTCCCACGTGATCGTGTGGGAATTCTGCAACCCACGCGACCGCATAGTATCTCATGTAGTCACGTGGAGACACGTGACTGGCGCGTTTCAAAGTTATAAATACCCTTTTTTGCCGATTTGTAGAGGAATTTTTGCGCACGTTTGAAGGCAAGAGCGACTAGGGTTTCAAGGATGAGGTCTTTGGAGATATTGGGGGTCGTTCTTCACCAACTTCGATAGATCCTTCGACGAGATAGCATCAGAGAGCCATTGGCGACCTAGCTTCGGAGAAGGTTTCTTCGAGACGTTGAACGATTCATCAAGGCTATCATCACGAATTCGAGGGGGTTTACTTTCATAGATTACATTGCTCTTTATTTCATTATCTTTTGCTTTTTAATAAGCCCCATGGAGGGCTAAACCCTAGTAGATACTTGGGCATGTGAACCCTAGGTTTCGATTCATGTATTGACTTTCTTTATGCTTTTTTTTAATTCCGAGTTAATTTAAGTTTTAACCTTGTTTAATCATTACTTGCATGCCTTATTGATTCGTATGGTTGTTTTGTATGCTTGATTTGTTTCCTTGGTGAGAGAGAGGTCTCCACTGGGGATTAGAACATACAAGGTTAAAAAGGGTTGAGAGGGTGAGTCTTGAGAGAGAGGAGTGTCCCCTTTCCCTTCCGATTGAGTGATTCTTATCTCTGTTTTCCCTAAGTTTTATGCAACCATATGGGGTGTGAGGCATGAGATTGATAGATTTCTCCACCGGGACCTTGTAGGGGGTTAGGGATATTTCACCTAGAAGTAGGGTTAGATCTAATTTTAGGAATCGGTTTCACTCTTAGGTATCCCTAAAGTTCATTGCGGTCATATGGGGTGTGAGGTGTTGAGATTGAGTGATTTCTCCGCCGGGACCTTGTAGGGGACTAGTATCGGTGACCTGGAGACAGGGATCGATTATTCTTGGATTGCCTCGATTCATAGAACTCGGTTTAGAAGCATTTAGTTAGTCTTGCAGTTCATGATAGAGCCTAGGGGGAGCATTGCCCGGGTATCTCATCTTCATTGATAGAGATCTCCTTTACCTTTTTCTTTTGCTTGCTTGCTTGCGATTTTCTTATTTTAAACATTACATCCATTGCTTCATATTATCGATTCGACTAGATAACTGAGAATTAGTCATTACTAGTACTTCCGTTCCCTGTGGATTCGACTACCCACTCGCAAGGGGTGTGTCAATGATGAGTGTGAAAAGAGCTTTCAAACGTTAAAGGATCGTTTGATATCAGCCCCAGTGCTTACTTTGCCAGCAAATGGGAAAGAGTTTGTAGTCTTCAGTGATGCTTCTCGACAGGGCTTAGGTTGTATGTTGATGCAAGAAGGAAAAGTGGTGGCCTATGCTTCTAGGCAGTTGAAACAACATGAGTTGAACTATCCTACCCATGATTTGGAGTTGGCAGCTAGGGGTATAAATGATACACTACAACTCGCAAGCTACTCGAGTTCGATTCGAGGAAAGCTCAAACTCAACTCGCTTAGGGTCGAGTCGAGCTCAAGCTCGAGTAGCTCGAGTAGTCGAGCGAGCCGAGTTCGAGCATTTTAATACTTGACTCGAGTGCTCGCGAGCTTAATCGAGTAGTTGTATTTATGTGTATATATATTATATATTAGTTTGTTTTATATATATAATTGAGTTCGAGCTGGAGCTCGAGCCCGAATTCGAGTTCAAGTATAAAATAATCTATGATCAAATTAAGTTTATTAGCTTTTATCAAGCTTAATCGAGTTGAATCGAGCGAGCTCGAGTAGCTTAAATTATGTATCGAGTCGAGCTCGAGCTATATAAATAAAACTCGATCGAGTTCGAGCCGAGTATCAAGCATCGAGTTTTCAACCGAGCTCGAGCTCGAGTAGCTTACTGCTCGGCTCGAACTCGATCGATTACACCCCTATTGGCAACGGTGGTATTTACTTTGAAGATTTGGAGGCATTATCTCTTTGGAGAAAAATGTTGGATTTTCACAGATCATAAAAGCTTGAAGTATCTCTTCACTCAAAAGGAGTTAAATTTGAGGCAGCAACAATGGTTGGAATTAATCAAGGATTATGATTTGATCATATACTATCATCTAGGAAAAGCCAATGTGGTAGCTGATGCCTTGAGTAGGAAGTCTATTTTAGTATCCTCTTTGAGAGTGTCCTATCTGCAATTACTTTTAGCAATGCAGAGTTTTAGATTAGAATTTGAGACTGAAGATAGTGGAGCACTAGTGACCAGTTTTGTAGTGAGACCTTCACTGTTGGAGCGAATTAAGGAACTCTAGAGTAATGATGAAGAGTTGATGCAAGAAATACAGAAGTTGCAAGCAAGTGAGACTAGTGAGATCAGATTGAGAGAAGATGGAATCCTAGAGTTTCGGGGATGTGTTTGTGTTCCAGCAGATTCAAAGCTCAGGAAAGCTATATTAGAAGAAGCTCATTCTTCATCTTATGCGGTTCATCCTGGAAGTACCAAGATGTATAGAACAATCAAGGAGAATTATTGGTGGTCAAGGATGAAGAGAGAGATAGCAGAGTTTACGGCTAAGTGTTTGGTATGTCAACAAGTCAAGGCAGAGCACCAGAGACCTTCAGGACTTTTGCAACCCCTTCCAATTCCAGAGTGGAAGTAGGACCATATAACCATGGATTTTGTGGTGGGTTTACCCTGAACAACTCGTGGTTTCGATGCAGTGTGGGTGATAGTGGAAAGACTAACTAAGTCAGGACATTTCTTAGCAGTGCATACTAAGTATTCTTCGGGGAAATTGGAAAAGTTGTACATCGATGAAATATTAAAGTTGCATGGAGCACCAGTCTCTATAACTTCAGATCGAGACCCCCAGATTTACTTCTCGTTTTTGGCCAAGATTTTAAGAAGCTCTGGGTACAAGTTTGAAGTTTAGCACTGCTTACCATCCTCAGATAGATGGCCAGTCCGAAAGGACCATTAAGACCCTTGAAGACATGTTGAGAGCTTGTATTATAGATTTCCAAGGGAGTTGGGATCAACACCTAGCCTTGGTGGAGTTCGCCTACAACAACAGTTTCCAAGCAAGCATCGATATGGCTCCATATGAAGCTTTGCATGGCAGGAAGTGTAGAACTCCTCTTTGTTGGGATGAAGTGGGAGAAAGGAAGCTTCAAAGTATGGAATTTATAGATAAGACTATTGAGAAAGTGAAAGTGATTAAAGAAAGATTGAAAGCAGCCCAAGACCGTCAAAAGAGCTATGCTGACAACCGCAGAAGATTTTTGGAGTTTGAGGTTGGGGATAGAGTATTCTTGAAAATCTCTCCATGGAAAGGGCTAATTCGGTTTCGAGATAGGGGAAAGTTGAATCCCGGGTATATAGGTCCATTTTTTATCCTAGAGAGGATTGGACTGGTGGCATATTAATTGGAGTTAATGCCTAAGTTGGAGAAGATTCATAACGTGCTCCATGTATCCATGTTGAAGAAGTATATCCCCGACCCTTCTCATTGTCTTGAAGCACTACCAGTGGATTTGAGAGAAGATTTAAAGTTATAAGTGCAACCAGTGATGATTCTTGATCGCCATGAGAAAATACTTCGACGAAAGGTCATTCCTATGGTAAAAGTGTTTTGGAGGAATGATGTGGTAGAAGAGGTAACTTGGGAGCCAGAGGGAGTGATGAAGAGAAAGTATCCTCATTTGTCTGGAACTAGATGTATGTGAAATTTCTAGGCCGAAATTTCTGTAAGGGGATAGAGTGTGTTGTTTCGGTCTTATTTGCCCTTGTTTGTTGTTCGGTTGTCTTAGTCATTTTGATTGTTTTCTCATTGTCTTTTGTTTGAGGCTTCCTGCCGAGTTTTTGGAGTCATTTGGCAAGTGTTTAAGGGTGTTTCGGAGAGGTTTTTGGTGTGCGTGGGCTGTGCGGCCCCTCATGGGAGCTGTGCGGGCCACACAGGTAGCTGCACACCCAGGTAGAGGGGTGTGCGGCCGGGTGTGCGAGCCGCACACCATCCCGCACACCCTTCTGCCTAGGGTGTGCATGCACTGCGCAGCCGGCACATAAGCCGCACACCATCCCGTTTTGGCTATAAAAACTTCATTTTAGCTTGTTTTCTTCATCTTTCATCTCCCAAACCCTCCTATTTCCTTCTCCTCTCTTCCTCAATCATTCCATGAGGTTTTAAGACTGATTTAGATGAGATTTTTTAGCTTGAATCTTGGATCATCAAGTTGCTCATTCCTTGGATCAAGGTAAGCTTTCATCCTTTTCTTGCTTCTTCTTTGTTCTTTGATGGAGATGGTTAGGGTTGGTTGTGAACTCTTATGAGAGTTTGATTCTTGTCTCTTTTTCTTCCTCTTTGATGGTAAATCTTGTGAGGATTAATTGTATTGATTTGTATGGCTCTGATTTAAGGAAATCCTTGAACCCTCTTCACCTTGATCCTGTAATTACTATAGCACAGAACCAAAGTTGAGTCTTCCTTGTTTTCTTTGTTAATTTTAAGAGTTGTGAGAGGTCTTTTTCTTGCTAGAACTTCTTGTTATGGTGTTTAGCAAACCCTAGAAGCAACCATCCCCCATTTTGAGCATTTTTTCTTCATTTTAGTTAATCAAGTGTTTGTTGATGTATGGTTGCTTGTTTTGGTTGTTTAAATGCTTCTATGAGGTGAGGCTTCAAGTAAGGGCAAAGAGCCGGTGGAGAAGTAACACCAAGGTGTTTCGCTCGCCAAGTTTGTGAGTGGGAAATTACCAAAGTTAGACTATGATTCATGCATGATATTTTTGACATTGAGTTGCTTGTTTTTTAATGATAGGCTCCTTATTGCTAAACCTCTTTAAAAGCTTTAAATGAAGTTTAGAAATCATGGTGATTTATGAATTTTCTTATTTCATGAATATTTGCCAAGTATACATATTGTTTATGGTTTGGAACTTTATAATTGAAATATATGTTTCAAATCTAGCGTTTTCAAGAGAATTGATGTTCTCATTATAATAACCAAAAAGGCATGCCAAAGTCAAGTTGAATTTCATTGTGATGATGCAAATGTTTGAAGTGTATTTTCAAAAGACACCTTTGTATGATACTTTTGATGAAAATGATTTCATTATATATGCTATGATCAAATTAATCACTCTTGGAGTGAGAGTTGACATTGTGTACACTTATGATCTCTTATTGAGAGTTATGCTATCATGATGATGTATATATTGAGCCTACGGGCTGAGTTATTATTAAATGCTTTGATGGTGACATGGGAGCCGAGCTCCAGTACTTACTGCAGTAACAAGTGGATAGTTTCCACGGGCCGGCCTATATAGAGGTGGCTTAGAATACTGTCAAACTTGTTATGCCATGTCAAGTGGGAGCGTGGATCCCTGACTTGGATATAGTTGGGTTGTTCGGAGTCACCACAAGAACTTCCCAGCGACAGAGAGTTTTCGAGCTCATTCTTGACATTATTGATGATTCATGATAGATGATTTACTTATTTTTAAGCATCTTGATATTTGTAACTATCGAAAAGAATTGTGCAAATATTAGATCCAGAATGGTATGTATTTTCTTGATGATTTCAATGGAATTCTATTTGCATTTCATTGTGAAAGTTTATATTTTAATATGATAATTGTTATCCAAAGTATATTCATTCTTTTTAAGAATTGAAACTTTTTTATGATGTTTTATTCCTATTTGATCATGCTTGAGCTGTAGTACTATGTCTAACCCCTCACTAAGTAACCTAGTTACTCACCGCCCTCTTTCTTCCTCCCAAGTGATAGCACAGCGTAGGGGTGAAGGCGTGAAGTGCTTGGCAAGAGTCATCATTGTCTTCCCATTTTGAGTTGTGTATGTTACTTATTTCTTAGCATGTATTATTGATAAGTCCTCGTGTTATAGTAACGCAAAGCGTTATTATCTTACAATGAACATATCTTTTATCAGATTTTATCACTAAATTGTGTGCGTTTGTGTATTCTTATGCATTGTAGGTTTGTGGAGCTAATTTGGAGAAAAAGAACGAAGTTAGATTGTGTTCGCCATTGTTGGGAAGTTTTCGGACCAAGCAAGGAACAAGGCACGAGCCTAGACTTGTGAGTGTGTGCCAACCTCCTTTGGAGTGGCACAAAGAAAGTCACATTCATAATAAGTCTAACTCGTGTTGCTTACGAGAATTTCACCAAGGAGGAGACTTGAAGCAATTGGCATGATCAACCATTGATTGTGTGCCCAAATCAATGCACTCGATGAAGAACAATGGATCCATGAGCGTTTTGGCGAGTTATTGTAGCAGAACTGTAGCAAACTACTGTTCACTTTATGCCGAAATTCAGAATTCCAGAGAGTTCACACAGGCGTGTGGAAATTCCACACGGCCGTGTGAATTAATTTTCCAGCAAGCCAGAAACTTCACACGGGCGTGTGGAAATTCCACGCGGCCGTGCGAAGTCCCGATAAGTTCGAATTTAAAGCCGCACTCAACATTATAAAAGCCCGATTTGGAGACTTTCAAAACATCTTTTTGACCTAACTTTCTTCTCAACTTCTGGAGAGTGCGGCTAGGGTTTCGGAGAGGACTTCGTGGAGGTTTGGAGCTCGTCATCGGCATCGTCACCGACATCCGGCGGCCGCACAAAACCACTGCCACACCATACGCAAGGGGGTTTTCATCAATGTTTTTTATTTGTGCTTTCTTTTATACTTTGATGAACATGTATAGCTCCATGAGGAGCTAAACCCCTCGTTGGTATTCGAACTTGTAAAACCCTCGGAGTATTATGTTTCTATGACATTGCTATTATGCTTTTCCATTATTGATGAATAAATTCGAGTTTCAATTTTAATTATATTTTGCTATTGTTTTCCCTTAGCCATGACACTAGGGTTGAGAGCAATCTAGGTTACCCTTTGGAGGTGTGACAACTCCTATAGGGTTAGACTACTTAGGATTGAAGAGGGTTGAGAGGGTCAGTCGTGAGGTAGCAAAGCGTCCCTTTCCCTCCGTTGTGATTTCTCCCTACCTCCGTTTTCCTTGATTTATTAGCGGTCGAGATGAGGCATCGTAGTTCGGGGCTTAATCTAGACTAGGGTTCTTTCACCTGGACCAAAGGGTTAGAACTACATATAGGAACAGGTTTTATCACTAGGAATCCCTAGAGCTTAAAGCAATCCCATGTAGTGTTAGGCTTAGGTAGATAGACTCCCCTGGGGCTTAGTTGCATGAGCAACAGAGTGAAGGGTTGACGTGAATCCTAATGCCGGGACATAGTGTTGGGGTTAGTCACGGTTGACCTTAGGTTTGGGACCGTGAGTTTAAGGATTTCCTCGACTCAATTAGCATCAATAGGAAAGTATAATGGCATAGTATTGCACTAGAAACATAAGTCCCAGAGGTAGCTTGTTCGGATACCCTATTTCATCTATTGCTAGTCTTTCTCTAATTCACTTCTACTTGCACTTTCTTGTCTTTCATCTCTCTATTTAATTTCTTGTCTTTTATTCTCATTGCTTCCATAATTCACTCACCAATCTTATTATCACTTTTCGTACACCACACAACTAAATAGCGAAATCTTGTGTTATAAATCCCTATTCCCTGTGGATTCGACTACCCACTCACCAGGGTAATTTTATTACTTCGACAAGCCCGTGCATTTGCGGGATACACGCAAGGGATCGTGTCAGGTTTTTGGCGCCGTTGCCAGGGAATAGGCGTATTTTTTATACTTGCTTTGCTACTTTAGTTATTCACTTCATTTTCTATTTCACACTTTCTTTATCTATCATTGTTCTAATTTTTCTTTTCTTTGTTTTTGCTTCAGGTTATGACCCACGGGAACCCTTCGATTCTTGTTGAAGGAGACCCATATATTGGTAGAAGAATCCATCATAAAGGGAAAGAACCTGTGGAAGAACAGTCCAAGCAAGCCAGTATAGATTTAGAAGGGTCAGAAGCAATGGCAGAACAGAACGAACAACAGAGGACGTTGTCCGACTTTGCTAGACCCACGGTAATGGGGACCCAATCAAGCATTGTGAGGCCCCCAATTACCGCGAACAACTTTGAGT
The DNA here is from genome assembly GCA_020875875.1 of Dioscorea alata. Taxonomy (NCBI): domain Eukaryota; kingdom Viridiplantae; phylum Streptophyta; class Magnoliopsida; order Dioscoreales; family Dioscoreaceae; genus Dioscorea; species Dioscorea alata. The sequence goes on along the minus strand of CM037017.1, from coordinate 6,952,280 downwards.
TGAAGCCGTCGTTCATTCAGATGTTACAACAGTCCGCACAATTTAATGGGTTGGCCAATGAAGATCCCAACAACCATCTAGAGAACTTCCTTGAAGTGTGCGACATGTTGAAGATTAATGGAGTAACGGACGATGCAATTCGATTGAGAGCCTTCCCATTTTCATTAAAGGGGAAAGTAAGCCATTGGTTACACTCATTACCGAGAGCATCCATCACTACGTGGGAGGAGATGGCCGAGGCATTCTTGGCTAGGTATTTCTCTCCGGGAAAATCAGCGAGGCTCCGGAATGAGATCTCATCCTTCATGCAAATGGAATTGGAGTCTCTATTCGAGACATTGGATAGGTTCAAGGAGCTCCTTCTAAAGTGTCCGCAACATGGATTCCCCGAGTGGATGATCATTCATACCTTCTACAATGGGTTGAATCCAAGTACCAAGCAACTTCTAGATGCGGCGGCAGGAGGAACTCTAGGAAGTAAGACTCCCGGTGAAGCCCGGCACCTTATTGAAGAGATGGCTATGAATAGCTATCAATGGAACACAAGGGACCAAAAGAGGGTGGCCGGAATTCATGAGGTTGACGCAGTTACATCTTTGGCGGCACAAGTGGAAGCACTGAGTAAGAAGTCAGATGTTCTAACTTCACCAAGAGTTGCGGCCATTACTACTTGTAACGGTTGTGGGGGAGGTCACGCTTCAAGTGATTGTCCGATTGCTATTGGAGGCACTAGTACGGTGGAGCAGGCTGATTTTGTGGGCAGTGCGTATAGAGGACAAGGCCAAGGCAATCCGTATAGTGGCACTTACAACCCGGGGTGGAAGAACCACCCAAATTTCTCATGGAGCAACCAAGGGCAGTCACAACAAAAGAACAATGCACCATAGGGTTTTCAAGGTCAAGAAGCACCGAACTTAGAAAGCAGAGTGACTGGGCTAGAGGGAAAGATGACCGATCTTGAGAGAGCCCTCACGAGGTTTGTTGCTTTATCAGATGCTAGATTCCAATCGGTGGAAGCTACACTTCGCAATCACACCGCTTCCCTACATAATTTGGAGAATCAAATGGGGCAAATTGCGAAGACATTGGCGGAAAGACCTCAAGGTAGTTTGCCTAGTAATACGGAGACCAATCCGAGGGAACAATTGAAGGCAATTACCTTGAGGAGTGGAAAAGAGGTCGAGAGAAATCTCCCTCTAGAGAAGGACACAAGAGACACCCGAGGTCGTGGAGATAGAGGAATGAACGACAAAGGAAAAAGAGGTGGCAACACCACCCTACAAGCCGAGGTTTTCCTACCCATCATGATTGAAGAATGACCAAGAGAACGAACAATACAAGAAATTTCTGGGAATTTTCAAGCAGTTGCACATCAACATACCATTCGCGGAAGCATTGGCCCAAATGCCCAAGTACTGGAAGTTCTTGAAGGACCTCTTGACCAACAAGAGAAAATTAGAGGAGAGTGCATCTGTGATCCTTGATGCCAATTGCTTGGTGGTATTGCAAAAGAATATGCCGAGCAAGAGAAAAGATCCCTGGAGTTTCATAATACCATGCAACATTGGCAACTTGGGTGAAGAAATGGCATTGGCCGACTCAGGGGCAAGCATCAATGTCATGCCCTACACGTTCTTCCAAAAGCTAGGCTTGGGCGAACCTAGACCTACTCGGATGACACTTTAACTAGCGGATCGAAGAGGGATTGTGGAAGACGTGTTGGTGAAAGTCGACAAATACATATTTCCTGTTAACTTCGTGGTGTTAGATGTCGATGAGGATGTCGAGGTTCCATTGATCCTTGGAAGGCCGTTCTTGCGCACTTCCAAGGCTTTGATAGACATGGACGGCGGGGAGCTCACATTGCGAGTGGGAGAAGACAAGCTTACATACCGCCTCACCGAAGCCATGAGACACTCTCTTGACTTTGATGATACTTTATATTTTCTTGACACCACCGATGAACGAATTGATGATTATGTGCAAGAAATGTTAAACCCAGATCCATATGAATGGTGGTCGGACCAAGACGTGGAGATCAAAGAAGAAGAAGTACTTTCGCTTGGTCTAGTCAAGACAGACATCAAGCTAGAAATGGAGCATATGAAGAAGATGCTTCGGAGGATGAAGAGGTCGAAAAGACACCACAAGAAGAACACCAACAAAAAGAGGGATGAGCATTCAAGGAGTAAGGGTGTTTCACCCTTTTGTGGTAACAAATTCGACAACTCCCCCTCTATTCTACAAAGGTTATGTAATGCATGCTTTCAGGTTGTAGGAAAGAGGTCAACCTTCATTTATGAACCTCCGTAAGGTAAGCCAGGTACGTCAAACTAAGTGACGTTAAACAAGCGCTTCTTGGGAGGCAACCCAAGATTTTATATGCTTTTCTAGGATCTAGTCTAGTTTAGTTTAGTTTTTGCATGAATAAAAGTTTTAGTGTTAGTGTCCTGATCTTCATGCGCATATGCTGTGATTTTATTGTGGATTGTTGATGTTTTTGTGTGCCTAAACGATAAATTGATGAAGTTTGAGTTGGTTGAGCATGTTTTCCATGGTATCTGGTCGTGTTTTATGGTTTTCACAGGCTCCAAGCATCGTATTTATGTTTCTGAACTTTTCTGTAAGCCTGTGAATTTTTCTATGTAAACCAGAGAAAACACACGGCCGTGTGGAATTTCCACACGGGCATGTGTTACCACTCAGGGCTTAACCAGAGAGGCCACAAGGATGTGACCTTGCGCCTGTGAAAAACCTCAGAAAGGGCACACGGTCGTGTGGAATTTCCACACGGCCGTGTGAGATCTTGCAGAACTTACATTCTTATTCCAGAGAATCCACAGGGGCGTGTTAGTGCCCATGTCTCAAGGCACACGGCCCTGTGGCAGCTTCCCACGGCCGTGTGAAATTCTTCAGAGAATCCCCTTCTTTGCCGAGAAACCACAGGGGCGTGTGGTTGCCCTGTGGGAGAGCTTGTGAAAGGCACACGGTCGTGTGGCGTATTCACACGGCCGTGTGGAACACTTAGAGTTCTCGGGACAAACCAGAGAAGTCACAGGGGCGTGTGAGAGCCCTTGTGGCCGGCCTTGTGTTCTTGGCCAGGTTGAGCACACTAGCGTGTGGAATTTCCACACAGCCGTGTGACATTTTCCAGAGACCTTCTGTGTTTCCCGTGAATCCACAGGGGCGTGTACCAGCCCCTGTGGAGTCTCCTGTGAAGGCACACGGGCGTGTGGAATTAACAAACGCCCGTGTGGGGTAGTCTAGAGAGTAACCAGAGTGCACACAAGGGCTTGTGTTGGCCCATGTGAACCCTAAGTGTATAGGTACACGGCCGTGTGGTATTGTCACACGGCCGTGTGAATTCCTAGAACTACAAAAGCCGCGCGTTTTCTTTTGGAATTCACTCGTACCTCTTGATTTCTCCACTCTAAACCACTCTTCGACCCTCTCCGTCGATTTCCCGATCTTCTCTGAGTTTTCTGGAGGTTTTATTGGAGTTTTTCAGGCCGATTTTTATAATTTCTTCATCCACACCATCGGTAAGAACTTCAAGCCCTAAAACATCCTAAATTCTTGATTTAACTCGTTCTTCTTGATTATTTCGCTTGTATTGAATGATTAAACTATATGTGAACATGTTTAGAAGGAATTTAGAACGAGATAGAGTGTAAAAACGAAATTTTGGACTCCACGGCCGTGATGTTCTGTCCGCCCGATGATCCACACGGGAGTGTGGAATTTCCACACGGCCGTGTGGATTTCTGCAAATTGAGTTTTTGAACTGATTTTTAACTGTTTTCTTTTGCAACTTTGCAGATATGGCTTCTTGGTCTAGGAAATCGGTAGGGAAGCGGCCACGTGAGCCTACCCCGCCCCCCGAAGAGGTGGATTTTCCATTACCAGAGCATCGGGAACGGTTCAAGCGACTATCGGACCTCCGTTTTAGACGGAGTCGTTTCCCCGACTTGAGCATTTTGCGGGATATTCAGGGGGGAGTCGAGATGGTCGACGAGATCGAGGAGCTCCTCTCAGTAGGGAGCTGGAGCAGGTTGTTATCCATATGAGAGCCAGCGATCAGGTCACTCATGCTAAAGGTGTTGTCCTTGTTTGAGTTCGACCGGGGTACGATAGTTTCACCGTTGCAGATACTATTCAGTTCCAGGCCCTCGGTCGACACTTTGCCTTGAGTATGACCGAGTTCTCAGTGCAGATGGGATTATACGACGAGGCATATACTGAGACAGAAGAGTACGCACTGCTTTCCACTAAATATCCGGGTACTTTGACCCTTCAGTGTGCGTACAGCAGGTTATGTGGCCAGGGACAGTACGAGCCAAGGGTGTCCAAGGCCACATGTTTGACCAGGGCATCATACAGATACCTCCACGCTATTCTCAGTCGATCAGTGAACGGCCGGGGAGACAGTACAGGGGCCTTGAGCCGCCAGGAGCTCCTGTACCTGTATTCGATGGTGGAGAGCGAGCCACTCCATCTGGGACACATTGTAGCAGACTACATCCGCCACCAGGGCGAGTACCCCAGAGTGGGAGCTATCTTCTCAGGCCCGTATATCACATGACTGATTATGGGATTAGGACTTCGAGATGCAGTTCGCGGGGCCGAGAGGATTTCTACACCAACTCCATTGGACATTGAGACGCTGAGACTGATGGGGATGGTCCGCAGATCAGGACCAAGAGTTTACACACTGATCATCCCCCACTCAAAGTCTAGAGAGCCAGATCATCCCGAGGGGTCACAGGCAGCATTAGAGCCACCCCCGGGGCAGACAGAGGCCGAGGTACCACCCACAGCACCGGAGCCACCTCCAGTACGGATGTTTTCTCCTTCGCAGGGCCAGGACAGGTTCGAGCGCCTCGAGAGTGCTGTGGGTATCATGCAGGCGGAGTTGGCAGAGATGAGGGCCACGCAGGCATCACAGTTTGCTCAGATATCGGCACAGCTTGCCATGGTTATTCAGTTCTTCGAGAGATCTGTGGTGCGGCCCCGACGGATCCCATCACCCCCATCTCCACCTTCTCCATCTCCATCAGCAGCAGATCCACCTGCAGAGCCAACAGCAGCGGCAGCACCAGAGGATCCACAGCAGGACACCGACGCTAAGGCATCGTAGTTTTATTTTTATTTTTATTTTATTACAGTTGTACTTTTTATTTTCGTATTCTGTTGGACTTGTGTTACCCAGAAAGGACTCTCCTTCTGGGGTTGCTTTTATTTTCTCTATTTTTGTCTCGAGTTGTATTTCATTTTTACATCTTTATATACTCGAGCTTTATTTTGATTTCTCTTGAGCTATACTGAACCCTTGTGTATGTGTGCAGATGGTCTTGGATTTAAGGAATTTCAGGAATAGTTATAGGCACAGTCATGGTACTGTGTGTGCTCTACAAACCATTGAGACTCAACGCTCAATGAACCTAGCTCCATCAAATGCAACACTTGGAGTTCATGGGAGTAATGTTTCAATTGCCAACTTCCACACTAATTATTTTTCATTGCTTTATTTTTATTGTGCTTACATGCGTACATTGGGGCAATGTACATCTTAAGTGTGTGGGGGGGATTCACATTGCACACACCTTTACTTGTGTGTTCAATTGTTTATGCTTATGTAGCCTATGGCGGTTCACCTTAGTTGCAACGGTTGTATTCTTAGAGTTTAGGAGAATTTTTAACATTGTATCCTATCATGCTTTAGTTTTACTCGAATTTTAGGGGATTTTTGCTCGATTACACCCTATTGCACTACTCACTCTTGAAATCTTTTGGAAAATCGAACTCGAAGTTTTAAGGACTAGTTTAGTGTTGCTTTAGTAAGTTGTGAAGTTCTATGTAGCTTAAAAAAAAACTTGTGAGCTTGTGAATATTAGTTTAAGCTTTACATTTAGGGTGGAAGAGTTACCTCCTATGAAGTATGAAGCTACTCTCATAAGTCGGATACAAGTTATGCCCTTATGAGAGAAAGAGCTATCTCATGGGAAGCGTGAAAGCTACCACCCCGGTAGAAAGAGCTACCTCCTCGAAAGTGTGAAAGCCACCTTTGGCGGCCGCCTAGGAAAGGGCTACCTTAGAGGTTGAGTGACGCTACTACTTTCTTACTTTCTGTATATAAATAAGTCCTTGTAACAAGAGTTTGAGGAGTACTCGTTGGTTCTCTTGAGTGAATTCGCACACACTTACACGTTTTCGAGTTGTTATCCTTTTTTATTAATGTTTTTAGCTAGAGCAATGATAACCTTATGCAATGTTTTGATTTCCCCTTACTTGTAGAATGCTTCTTTTGCATACTTTTGGTGAACCTAAGGCCGAGCACTTTCAATTGCTTCTCCCAAGTACTTCCAAGTTTTATTTTGCTTGAGGACAAGCAAAAGCTTAAGTGTGGGGGGATTTGATAAGTGCTCGTGTTATAGTAACGCGAAGTGTTATTATCTTACAATGAACATATCTTTTATCAAATTTTATCACTAAATTGTCTACGTTTGTGTATTCTTATGCATTGTAGGTTTGTGGAGCTAATTTGGAGAAAAAGAATGAAGTTAGATCGTGTTCGCCGTTATTGGGAAGTTTTCGGACCAAGCAAGGAACAAGGCACGAGCCTAGACTTGTGAGTGTGTGCCAACCTCCTTTGGAGTGGCACAAAGGCAGTCCCATTCACAATAAGTCTAACTCATGTTGCTTAGGAGAACTTCACCAAGGAGGAGACTTGAAGCAATCGGCACGATCAACCATTGATTGTGTGCCCAAATCAACTCAATGTAGCAAAACACTGTAGCAAGCTACTGTTCACTTTATGCTGAAATTCAGAATTCCAGAGATTTCACACGGCTGTGTGAATTAATTTTCCTGCAAGCCAGAAACTTCACACGGGAGTGTGGAAATTCCACACGGCCGTGTGAAGTCCCGATAAGTTCGAATTTAAAGCCGCACTCAAAATTATAAAATCCCGATTTGGAGACTTTCAAAACATCTTTTTGACCTAACTTTCTCCCCAACTTCTGGAGAGTGCAGCTAGGGTTTCGGAGAGGACTTCGTGGAGGTTTGGAGCGCATCATCGGCATCGTCACCAACAACCGGTGGCCGCACAAGACCACGGCCACACCATACGCAAGGGGTTTTTCATCAATGTCTTTTATTTGTGCTTTCTTTTATACTTTGATGAACATGTATAGCTCCATGAAGAGCTAAACCCCTCGTGGGTATTCGGACTTGTAAAACCCTAGGAGTATTATCTTTCTATGACATTGCTATTATGCTTTTCCATTATTGATGAATAAATTCGAGTTTCAATTTTAATTATCTTTTGCTATTGTTTTCCCTTAGCCGTGACACTAGGGTTGAGAGCAATCTAGGTTACCCTTTGGAGGTGTGACAACTCCTATAGGGTTAGACTACTTAGGATTGAAGAGAGTTGAGAGGGTGAGTCGTGAGGTAGCGAAGCGTCCCTTTCCGTCCGTTGTGATTTCTTCTTACCTCCGTTTTCCTTGATTTATTAGCGGTCGAGATGAGGCATCGTAGTTCAGGGCTTAATCTAGACTAGGGTTCTTTCACCTGGACCAAAGGGTTAGAACTACATATAGGAACAGGTTTTATCACTAGGAATCCCTAGAGCTTAAAGCAATCCCACGTAGTGTTAGGCTTAGGTAGATAGACTCCCCTGGGGCTTAGTTGCACGAGCAACAGAGTGAAGGGTTGACGTGAATCCTAATACCGGGACATAGTGTTGGGGTTAATCACGGTTGACCTTAGGTTTGGGACCGTGAGTTTAAGGATTTCCTCGACTCAATTAGCATCAATAGGAAAGTATAATGGCATAGTCTTGCACTAGAAACATAAGTCCCAGAGGTAGCTTGTCCGGATACCCTATTTCATCTATTGCTAGTTTTTCTCTAATTCACTTCTACTTGCACTTTCTTGTCTTCCATCTCTCTATTTAATTTCTTGTCTTTTATTCTCATTGCTTCCATAATTTACTCACCAATCTTATTATCACTTTTCATACACCACACAACTAAATAGCGAAATCTTGTGTTTTAAATCCCTATTCCCTGTGGATTCGATTACCCACTCACCAGGGTAATTTTATTACTTCGACAAGCCCGTGCACTTGCAGGATACACGCAAGGGGTCGTGTCAATTATTAGGGATCCACTGTGTTGTTGACCCTATTATGTCTTCTTTATCTAAAATACTTTGTATGCCAGTCTGGTCCAGGTTTTGTATGAGGAGTACATCCTCTATTTGGAGTGGTTGTTATCATCTTCCTTATGAACTTCCTGTTATATTTATCTATGTGTGATACCTTGTATTAATAGATGGGTGTGTGTAGAAATATTTGTGTATATTGTATTGTTAAAGCCTTTCTTGTGGTTATAGTGATTTATACAGGGAACAGGTCAGCCTTACGACTACCTAGGATTAAGGCAGTGTTGGACCTTCCCTGGGTTGTCGTGGTGGTATGTCATGTGTGGGTCCCGCGGGACGGGCCGTGACAGTTTCAATCCTCAAGAGCGAGGTAATATTCATCATACAAGGGTAAACCCTTAACAAGGTCCACAACATGTAGATAGTTAACTTTAGCTTGGTTATATAGCTTTTATTGATCCATTATCTAATTAAAAAAAATAAAAATAAATAAAGCTTGAAATGGTCTTTGATATGGAAAAGAGCTTATCTGCCTGGTATAAGAAGGTAAGATGAACTGGAGAGCACTAATAGTACCCGCCAAAGGACAGGAGGTCTGTTTAAGGGAAAGAGTGTGGACGTAAGTCTTAACTCTTAAAACTGGAATGATCATCCCTCGACAGTTTTCATATTACGGATATTCATGATGCTTAGTTCCTAAGACAGCTAGGACTGTTCTATATCAAGATAGTGGAACTTAAGAATTTAAAAAAAATTAAATTTAATAAGCATAGACCAATTAAAGTTATTAACTAAGTTAAATCTCCTGTCATTTTACATGTTGTAGATCTTGTTTGCTCATAAGAAATCTTTCTTTCTCTTACTTGTTGAAATTTATTTCAGTACAAATAGTATTTAGCAGAGTAAATTTAGTATTTAGTTAAGTTTTATTCACTAAATTTTAGTATCTAGTATTTTATTTAGTATTTAATATACAGTAACTTTTATTTGAATCATAATTCTTGTTTATGATTGAAGTAAACAAAGTAATCAAAGTAGTATTTAATTTAGTATTTAATGAATTTTCATTTAATTTTTTTAGTTGTATATATCTTTCATAAATTAGTATTTAATTTTCCAGTAGTATGTATCTTTTAATGCCAATTTTTCGCAAAGTAGTAGTAATAGTATTTATAATGCAAGTAGTATGTATCTTTGTTATTACTGCTATTTTAATTAATAGTTTAATAGTTCTAAGAAAAATTGTGCTATTTTAAAATGAAAAATATGAAGAAAAAAGAAAAAATAATTTTCAAAATATTAAAAGTTCTAAAATTAGCAATGCAAATTCTAGAAGTAATTTTAGCAGAGTAAGTACAATGGATGCAAAAATAGATCTAATCCTTAAAAAATTAAATAATCTAGAATCACAGTTATTAATATAGATAATGTTAAAAAAAGTATAAAAGAAAAGAAAATCACAAAATTGATATAGATAATTTATGCACCCAAGAAAAAAATATACAAATAGGATCTGGTCAAAAAATTAGAAAACCATTAACCCCTTTCAAAATATGGATTAAAGAAGAATTAGCAAAACCACAACAATATAGATTAAAATTTCTTAGTAATGAAGCACTTACTTGAAACAACAGAATATTACAAAATATAACTCATAAAAATAAGATATTTCCCTTTAGAAAAAGAATCAAATCTATATAGGATTAAATTTTGGGTAGATCACTCAGGTGTAAACTTATTTCATTTAGGTTACCAAATTTTAATTTGTATCTAAAAGGTTACCCATTTTGATTTCTTTTCTCCGTCAGGTCACCCGCGACAGCTGATTATGTTTTTTCCGGTAGCCACGTAATATCCATGGATGTGGTTACTCGCGAGTGATCTGCAGAGGAAAAAAAATCAAAATTGGGTAACCTTTTAGATACAAATTAAAACTTAATAACCTAAATTAAATAAGTTAAACCGTGAGTGACCTATCAAAAATTTAATCCACTCTACATAACATAAAAGATAAAATAATATATCAAAAGTACATATGGCTTAATGAAGTTGAAGACTATTTAACAAAAAAAATAAGAATCATAAAAGATGGATCAAAAAAAGAAAGAGAGCTATTAGAAAACTGGAAAATAAAATTATCACAAAGTTTGATGAAATAGAAACAAAATATGTCTTAAGAAAATATAGAAAATTCAAAACATAAAACTATCATAAAAAGTATAGATAATATTAGAAGATTTTTTTTTCCCTAAATCATATTAGATATACTAGTCAAATTAATAAGCATCATAAAAGAAAAGAAGTAGCACATACAATTGAAGAACAACAAGATAAGGCTAGAAATATAAATATTAAATTAATCCTTGGAGAAGAATTATATAAGTTTGGAATATTTGAGTTAAAAACAAAAATCTATGAACATTGTGTTGAAATAGAAATATGATGCACAAGTGATGATAAACAAATAGTATTAGATTTAATTACATAAAAATCATATCACAAAATGATATCCTCATGTTATATTTTAATCCATCTAGGCTTAATAACGCTAAGAGTAATAGGTTTACATAGAAAAGGATTAGGAACAAAAGTTTTTGTAAGTTTAGTAGGCATAAAACAAATTAAAAATATGACTAAAACAACTATAGAATCCATAGTAGTAGATATGAACTATAATCATCTAGAAATAATCTACATGACCCAAACTTGTTAATCTCCCTAGAAACTTACTATAAATATATAAAAATAGTAGTAAACTCTAAATGATATAATATGATTCCAAATACAGCAAATCTTTTAATAACATAAACATTCACCGGACAGTTAATGAACAGTTGCAGGGTAAAATATATCTTAACACCCAAAAAGGTAAAATCTTTCTTAGAAAATCAAGGATTAAAAGGAATAGAAGGACAATATTATGCTTCAAAAATATTAGAAGAAAGTGAATTGAACATAAAACCCATTGATAAGTGTCTAAATGTATATACTTTATTATACATATTTTATACACTTAGCATGTAGTTTTGTATGAATTGATGTCCGTTTTGTGCTTAATCGAGTATTATTTTCTTTGTAGGGTGTGTAGGAGCCACGGAGAACACGAAGACATAATTTGGGCAGAAAAGAGAAGAAAACCATGTCGCAGTACTGCAGCGTATTTACTGTAGCTGGAGTATTGTAGCAGTGACTGTACCACCTGTGGAGTTTCGTGGCTGGTATCCAACTCGAGGCATACTGCCTTTTTGGGGCCGTATGGGAGGCCGTCTTCCCCAAGAAAAATAAAACATAAAGATTTGCCTAGCCCATACCACCCTCACTGACCCCGTTTTGGGAGTGGTATGGCTCGGGATCTATGGTTTTGTGGCTGATTTCACTTCCATACGTGAAAGCTACTACCCCGGTAGAAAGAGCTACCTCCTCGAAAGAGTGAAAGCCACCTTTGGCGGCCGCCTAGGAAAGGGCTACCTTCAAGGATGTGTGAAGCTACTACTTCCTTCCCTATTTTTTTTGTTTTTTGTATATAAATAAGTCCTTTCTAACCAAAGTTTGAGGAGTACTCGTTGGTTCTCTTGAGTAAGATCGCACACACTAACACATTTTCGAGTTTTCATCCTTTTTGATTCGAGTTTTTAGCTAGAGCAATGATAACCTTATGCAATGTTTTGATTTCCCCTTACTTGTAGAATGCTTCTTTTGCATACTTTTGGTGAACCTAAGGCCGAGCACTTTCAATTGTTCTTCCCAAGTACTTTCACGTTCTATTTTGCTTGAGGACAAGCAAAAGCTTAAGTGTGGGGGGATTTGATAAGTGCTTGTGTTATAGTAGAGGGAGTTTTCTTGCTTCTTTATTGTCTTTCTTCACCTTGTATATTGTATAAGTATCCCTTGTCATGAGGGATTAACTTATCATTGTGTTTGGATTTTGGATGAACCCTAGGGTTAATCTTTTGTATGAACTTTGGATGTTGTTATTAATCTAGTTTGATGGTCGTTTGAGATTCAATTTTTCAAGCTTTCACGTCTAGAATTACATTTGTGGAGAAATCCGTAATTCTTTTATGAGTTGTATGCGTAGATGTGACCTGCTCACGTGTACTAGATTTAGGAAAGATTAAAACGGGATTTTTGTGCCGACACGCCGAGAAATTGGGTGTTGGTAGCCCTCCATTGCTAGGTTTAAGCCGAAAGATAGTAGGTTTACTCCTATTAGAGACTTCACAGAGCTCATTGCGATCGTAGGTAGGTTAATACGGAGAGATTCCGATTAACACTCGTATGGGATTAGGGGTTAGTCGCCGAGAAATCGGGGCTAATCTACTCACGAGGTCTCTAGGTCTCAACTATCATCAATGCATCTTTATATCATCCTAGTTTGGGACTTAATGACAACCCTAGGTGCATTCCTTGTCCAAACACACCCTTCTCATGCTTGACACTCCCTTGTTTGCTTGCATCTATGTGCTAGTTACCAGGCCATAGGACTAGTTTAAATTAGTTTATTTGTTTTATTTCTTATCCACTTGTATTGAATGGTAGGCTAGAAAATAGATGAAGGGTGAGTAATAGTTCTTCCTTGGCCCCAGTGGAATACGACCCCTGTGTCACTCACAGAGTATTACTTGGCGATCCGGTACATGATAAGTGCTTGTGTTATAGTAACGCGAAGCGTTATTATTTACAATGAATATACTCTTTATCAGATTTTATCACTAAATAGTGTGCATTTGTGTATTCTTGTGCATTGTAGGTTCGTGGAGCCAAGTTGGAAAAGAAGAACGAAGTTAGGTCGTGTTCGCCGTTGTTGGGAGGTTTTCGGACCAAGCAAGGAACAAGGCACGAAGTTAGACTTGTGAGTGTGTGCCAACCTCCGTTGGAGGGGCACAAAGGCAGTCACATTCACAACAAGTCTAACTCGTGTAGCTTAGGAAAACTTTACCAAAAAGGATACTCGAAGCAATAGGCACGATCTGCCATTGATTGTGTGCCCAATTCAATGGCCTCGATGAAGAAACAACATATTCGGGAGCATTTCGGAGAGTTACTATAGCAACACTGTAACTTGTTACTGTAGCGAATCACTGTAGCAAGTTACTGTGCATTTCTGCCAAAAAATCAAGAATCCAGAGAATTCATACGGGCGTGTGGAATTAACACACGGCCATGTGAATTAATTTTCCAGCAAACCAGAGATGTCACACGGGCGTATGGAATTAACACACGGCCGTGTGAAGTAAATTTTTCAGGAAAGACAGAAACTTCACACGGGCGTGTGGAAATTCCACACGGCCGTGTGAAGTCGCGATAAGTCCAAATTTAAAGCCGCACTCAGCCTATTTAAAGCCCGATTTGGAGACTTTTTGAGACATCTTTCGACCTATCTTTCTCCCCAACTTCTGGAGAGTGCGGCTAGGGTTTCGGAGAGGACTTTGTGGAGGATTGGAGCGCGCCATCGGCATCGTCACCGACGTTCGACGGCCGCACAAGACCACGACCACACCATACGCGAGGGGGTTTTCATTGATGTCTTTACTTTGTGTTTTATTTCATACATTGATGAACATGTATAGCTCTATGAGGAGCTAAACCCCTCGTGGGTATTCGGACTTGTAAAACTCTAGGATAATTATGTTTCTTTGACATTGTTATTATGCTTTTCCATTAATTAATGAATAAATTCGAGTTTCAATTTTAGATTTCTTGTGCTATTATTTTCTCTTAGCCGTGACACTAAGGATTGAGAACAATCTAGGTTATCCTTTGGAGGTGTGACAACTCCTATAGGATTAGACTACTTAAAAATTGAAGAGGGTTGAGAGGGAGAGTTGTGAGGTGGCACCGTACCCCTTTCCCTTCCGTTGTGATTTCTCCCTACCTCCGATTCCTTGATTTATTAGAGGTCGAAATAGAGTGAAGTGCTAGGTAGACAAACTCCCCCAAGGTTTTGGGGTGACATGAATCCTACGCACTGGGGCTTAATTTAGACTATGGTTCTTTCTCCTGGACCAAAGGATTAGGACTACTACACATAGGAACAGGTTTTATCACTAGGGGTCCCTAGAGCTTAAAGCAATCCCACGTAGTGTTAGGCTTAGGTAGAAATACTCCCCTGGGGCTTAGTTGAGCAATCAACAGAGTGAAGGGTTGACGTGAATCCTAATGCCGGGACATAGTGTTGGGGTTAGCCATGGTTGACCTTAGATTTGGGACCGTGTGTTTCAGGATTTTCCTCGACTCAATTAACATCAATAGGAAGGTATAATAACATAGTCTTGCACTAGAAGTATAAGTCCTAGAGGTAACTTGTCCGAATACCCTATTCTCACTTATTACTAGTCCCTCTCTTTTTACTCGTTGTTTGCACTTTTCTCTCTTTCATCTTGCGATTTAATTGCCTTGCATCTCCTCTAGTTTCCATAAATTCACTCATCACTCCGATCATTGTTTCTTTTCGTATATCACACGACTCAATAGCAATTTCGCGTATTTTAAATCCCTATTCCCTGTGGATTCGACTACCCACTCACCGGGGTAACTTTTATTACTTCGACAAGGCCGTGCACTTGCGGTACGCACGCAAAAGGTCGTGTTAAGTTTTTGGCGCCGTTGCCGGGGAATAGGCGTATTTTTTATACTTGTTTTTGCTATTTTAGTCATTCACTTCGCTGTCTATTTCACACTTTCTTTATCTATCATTATTCTCACCAATTTCTCTTCGCTAATTGCAGTTTTTCCGAGGGAATGTTTAACGCAAGCGAAGCTTTTGATACACTTGCGGGCCTAGTTGAGGATGTAAAGCAGAAAATGCAGTTGTTTATCGCACAACCATTTCCAAGTTATACTGAGTATGATCAATCAGTGAGGCATCCTTGCACAGAAATAGTGAATAGTATCGATTAGTTCTACAAGGAGCAGAACATGAATTATGAATTGGGCGGTGTGTTGGATGAATTTGATAAATCAGCTTTAGCTTCGTCAAAGGGTGACACAGAAGAAACCCTTGAGAATGTTCTCGCACAGTTTGAATCAGGTTATTGGGAACATAAGCAAGAAGTCTTTTCAATGGGAATCGCAAACCTAATTGAGGAAGCTTGTGAATTGGGGGTTAGGTTGGTATCCCAGGACCAACTCAAGGGGTATGGTCTAGAGAAGGTCTCAGGTTGCATTAATGAACTACAAGATACTAAATTTGAAGAAATTGATAGACTAAAGGGGGACCGACTTCGACCATCCATTGATGAGCCACCCGATTTAGAGTTGAAAACACTTCCAGAGCACTTAGAATATGCATTTTTGGCAGAAGAAATGAAGTTTCCCGTGATTATAGCATCGAATCTTTCTCAGGAGCAAAAAGACAAACTGGTGAACGTGTTGAAAATACACAAGTCTGCGTTAGCATGGAAAATCGCAGACCTAAAAGGAATAAACCCCTCATTTTGCACACATAAGATTTTAATGGAGGATAACTTCAAAACGGTAATCCAACCTCAAAGAAGACTGAATCCAAACATGAAAGAGGTTGTGAAGGCAGAGGTGGTGAAACTCCTAGATGCAGGAATTATTTACCCAATCTCCGATAGTGCTTGGGTAAGCCCAACTCAAGTGGTTCCGAAAAAAGGTGGGATGACAGTAATTAAGAATGAGAAGAATGAGCTCATCCCAACTAGGACAGTTACGGGATGGAGAGTTTGCATTGATTACAGAAGGTTGAATGACGCAACCCGAAAGGATCATTTTCCGTTGCCTTTTATTGATCAAATGCTGGAACGATTAGCAGGGTATCAGTTTTACTATTTTCTAGACGGAATGTCAGGATACTTTCAGATTCCTATTGCTCCGGAAGATCAAGAGAAAACAACTTTTACTTGTCCATATGGAACATTTGCATACAGACGAATGCCGTTCGGGCTATGTAATGCACCTGCTACATTTCAACGCTGTATGACTGCTATTTTTGATGATCTTATCAAAGCCATAATGGAGGTATTCATGGATGATTTCTCTGTGTTTGGTAACTCCTTTGATATATGCTTGAGAAACTTGGAACGAGGGCTGAAAAGATGTAAGGAGACAAATCTCATGCTAAATTGGGAGAAGTGTCACTTCATGGTTCAAGAAGGTATCGTTCTCGGTCACAAAATTTCTAGTGTGGGTATGGAGGTGGATAAGGCAAAAATAGAGGTCATAGACAAACTTCCTCCGCCGACAAACATCAAAGGAATCCGAAGTTTTCTGGGGCATGCAGGCTTTTACAGGAGGTTCATTAAGGATTTTTCAAAGATCACTCAGCCGTTGACCAAGCTTCTCGAAAAAGATGCTCCATTTGACTTTGGGGAAGATTGTGCAGTAGCTTTCAAGGTCTTAAAAGAAAAACTGATTCAAGCTCCGATTCTAATCACCCCGAATTGGGATAAACCATTTGAGCTAATGTGCGATGCTAGTGATTATGCAGTTGGAGCAGTCTTGGGGCAAAGGAGAGGTAAGCAATTCCAACCCATCTATTACGCAAGCAAGACTCTCACAGATGCGCAAGAAAATTACACTTCAACAGAGAAGGAATTATTAGCGGTGGTATTTGCACTCGATAAGTTCAAATCATATCTCATTTTATCTAGAGTTATTGTATTCACAGACCATTCAGCTCTCCGCTACCTCATGAACAAAGTTGACGCAAAACCAAGATTAATCCGCTGGATACTGCTCTTACAGGAGTTTGATATGGAGATAAAAGATAAGAAGGGAACCGAAAATGTTGTGGCGGATCACTTGTCACGGTTAAAGGGTAGCATTGGACAAGAGCCATCAAGCAAGGAAATTAATGACTTCTTCCCGAAGGAGCACTTGTATTCAATTCAGAAAACGACTTCATCAGGTGACACTCCATGGTTTGCGGATTTTGCTAACTATTTGTCAGGGAAGGTGCTCAAACAAGGGCTCACATTCCAGCAAAAGAAGAAATTCTTTAGTGTTTTAAAGAATTATTTCTGAGACGATCCGTTCCTCTTCCGTATTTGTGCAGATCAAATAGTTCGGAGATGCGTATCGAGGGAGGAAGGATGGGATATCCTTGCTCATTGTCATTCAGGGCCAGTTGGGGGCCATTATGCATCAAGTAGGACTGCCGAAAAAGTCTTGGCGGCAGGATTTTATTGGCCAACTCTCTTTCACGACGCACACCAGTTCGTTCTTCGATGTGACAATTGTCAGAGGGCTGGAAATTTATCTCGGCGGGATGAGATGCCTCAGAATCCTATGCAATTCTGTGAAGTATTCGATGTCTGGGGCATTGATTTCATGGAACCATTTCCAAAGTCTAACGGGAACCAGTACATACTAGTAGCAGTTGACTATGTCTCCAAATGGGTGGAAGCACAAGCATTGCCAAGTAATGATGCTAGAACGGTGGTGAAATTCTTAAAAAGGTTATTCACTCGATTTGGAACTCCGCGAATCATCATTAGTGATCGAGGGACCCATTTTTGTAATGCTCAATTAGAAAAAGTGTTGAAAAGATACGGGGTACGCCACCGCCTTGCCACTCCATATCATCCTCAAACTAGTGGTCAAGTGGAAGTCACCAATAGAGAACTCAAGCGAATCTTGACCAAATCTGTGGAACAAGGAAAGCGAGACTGGTCAGAACGGTTGGATGACACACTATGGGCCATCGCACAGCATACAAGACACCCATAGGCACCACTCCGTATAATCTAGTCTACGGGAAGTCATGCCATCTTCCCGTGGAACTTGAACATAAAGCATATTGGGCAATTAAAGCAATGAACTTCGACTTAAGAAGAGCTGGTGAACAGAGGCTGCTTCATCTTAATGAGCTCGATGAATGGAGATTGAAAGCATATGAGAATGCCAGAATTTATAAAGAGAAGATTTGAAAATGGCACGACAAGCATATCAAATTACCTAAGGAATTCAAAGTCGGTGACCAAGTCCTACTATTCAACTCCCGATTACGACTCTTCCCCGGAAAGTTAAAGACTAGATGGTTTGGCCCGTACACAGTCACTCAGGTATCACCCCAAGGTTCAATTGAGATTACTCATCCGGAGAAGGGCACGTTCAAGGTAAACGGACACCGGCTGAAACCATACTTTGGTGGAGAGGTTTGCAGCAACGACAAAGAAATATTTTTCCTTCAACCACCTTAAGGTAAGCCAGGTACGTCAAGCTTAGTGACGTTAAACAAGCGCTTCTTGGGAGGCAACCCAAGGCTTCACAGTTTTTCTAGGACCTAGTTAGCTTTAGATTGAATAAAAGTTTTGGTTTTGGTGTCCTGAATTTTTCATGTGCTTACGCTGCAATTTTCTTGTGGGTTTTTGATGAATTACGTGTGCCTTAACGATAATTGATGAAGTTTAAGTTGGTTGAGTGTGTTTTCTGTGGTTTCTGGTCATGATTTTATGATTTTTACAGGTTCTAACTGTTATACAAAAGTTTCTGAATTTTTCTGAGAAATCTGTAAAATTTTCTAAGTAAGCCAGAGAAAACACACGGCCGTGTGGAATTAACACACGGCCGTGTGAAACTCTGCAGAAAACCCCCCTTCTTCCCGAGAAAACATAGGGGCGTGTGACAGCCCCTGTGGGAGACCTTTTGATTGGCACACGGCCGTGTGGAGTATTCACACGGCCGTGTGAAATACTTAGCGTTTCTCGGGTAAATCAGAGAGGCCACAGGGGCGTGTGGTGTGCCCCTGTGACCGACCTTGTGTTCTTGGCCAGGATGGGCACACACCCGTGTGAAATTTTTCAGAGAACTTCTGTGTTTTCCCGAGAATCCACAGGGCCGTGTACCAGCCCCTGTGGATACCTTTGTGAAGGCACACGGCCGTGTGGAATTTCCACACGGTCGTGTGGGGCAGCCCAGAGAGTGAACATAATGCACACAGGGGCGTGTGTTGGCCCCTGTGAACCCTAATTTCAGAGGCACACGGCCCTGTGAACCTAACACACGGCCGTGTGAATTCCCAGAACTTCAAAAGCTGCGCGTTTCGGTGGTTATTCACTTGTGCCTCTTCATCATTTCACTTCAAATCACTCCCCAACTTCCTTCTCTAATTTCCCAACCTTCTTTGAGGATTTGCGAAGATTTTATTGACGTATTTCCGGCCGATTTTAAGTTTTTCTCATCCACACCGTCGGTAAGAACAACAAATTTTTCCTCTCTACTAATCCGGATTTAGATCGTTTATGATAAATATTTTGGCTGTTTTGCATGATTAACCTAGCTACTAATGAGTTTACAGAGGTTCTTAAGCAAAATTTGGTGTGACTTTGGAGCTTTGATTCTCAACCTTGCGTCCATGACCGCCCGATAATCCACACGTGCGTGTGGAAATTACACACGGCCGTGTGGATCCTATCAGGACGTATCAATATAACAAAGTGACTAATATTCTTTTACAACTACTTTTCAGGAATGGCACCCAGGAAAGACACCAACAAAAGAGTACGAGAACACTCTCCAGAGCCAATCAAAGACATCCCATCTGAACACCAAGAAACATATAGAAGATTGGCGAAACTCAAAATGGGACAATCTCGATATTTGGACATAGAATGTGTAAGACCAGCTGATTGGGGTATTGAAATGGCGGAAGAGATTGAAGAGCTTGTTGCAGTAGGAAGTTGGAAGAGCTTGCTGTCAATTCGAGATCCAGTAAACCGTTCGCTTACTTTAGAGGTGCTCTCATCATTCGAATTCGACAAAGCAAGTAGAGAGTCGATGAGCGCCAAATCTATACAGTTTCGGGCATATGGGCATGAGTACAATTTGTCGATGACACAGTTTTCCATTTATATGGGGTTGTACGACGAAGCGTTCA
The DNA here is from genome assembly GCA_020875875.1 of Dioscorea alata. Classification (NCBI taxonomy): domain Eukaryota; kingdom Viridiplantae; phylum Streptophyta; class Magnoliopsida; order Dioscoreales; family Dioscoreaceae; genus Dioscorea; species Dioscorea alata. Next base: position 6,932,272 of record CM037017.1, on the reverse strand, counting down.
CAAAAATAGAGGAGTACGAGAACCTTCCAACTGACTACCCCGGAAATTTGACTCCTCAAAGAGCTTACAAAGTATTATGTGGACGAGGGAACTATGAGCCAGGTGTATCAAAAGCTACTTGTCTATCACGACCGGCTTATAGATACATTCATGCCATTCTGAGTAGGTCAATAAACGGCCGGGGCGACAGTACAGGAGTTCTTAGTCGGCAGGAACTTTTGTACTTATATTCAATGGTACAGAAGGAGCCACTCCATATTGGGTACATACTTGCCGAATCCATGCGTCATCAGAGTCAATACCCCAGGCTTGGGACGATTTTTGCAGGACCATACATCACAAGACTTATGAAGGGAATGGGTCTTCGGGCTGCAATTAGAGGGATAGAAAAGACAATCATACCTTCTCCAATCGACTTGGAGATGTTGAGACAGATGGGCATGGCCCGGAAGCATTACCAGCATTACACTCTATACTGGCCCGATGCTTACCTACGCGAGGGCTCCCAGGCAGCGTTAGAGCCACCACCAGTGGACACAGAGGCAGGAGCAGAGGCTGAGGCACCACCCACAGCACCGGAGCCACCTCTAGTGCGTATCTTTTCTCCATCTCGAGGACAGGACAGGTTCGAGCGCCTCGAGAGTGCTGTGGGTATCCTGCAGCAGGAGTTAGCCAAGCTGAGGGTCGCACAGGCAGCAGGGTTTGCCGAGTTGAGGACTACTCAGGCATCACAGTTCGCTCACTTGTCGGCACAGCTTGCCACAGTGATTCAGTTGCTTGAGCAATCTGTGGTGCGACCCCGACGGGTCCCCTCACTGACTCCGCCTCCATCTCCATCATCATCAGATCCACCAGCAGCAGCAGCAGCAGCACCAGAGGATACACATCAGGACACCGACGCTGAGGCGTCGTAGATTTTATCTTTCTTTTATCGCACTTTTATTTTCTTATTTTTTTGGACTTGTAGTACCCAGAAAGGACTCTCCTTCTGGGTTTGTTTTTATTTTGTTTTGTCTTAAGTTGTACTTCATTATCATATCTTTATATACTCGAGCTTTATTTTGGTTTTCTTGAGCTATACTGAACCCTTGCGTATGTGTGCAGATGGTCTTGGATTTAAGGAAATTGAGGAATTGTCATAGGCACGGTCATTGGACCGTGTGTGCTCCACAAACCATTGAGACTCAACTCTCAATGACCTAGCTCCATCAAACGCAACGCTTGGAGTTCAGGGGAGTAATGTTTCAATTGCAACTTCCACACTAATTGTTCTTCATTGTTTTATTGTTTATAATGCTTGCACGCGTACATTGGGGACAATGTACATCTTAAGTGTGGGGGGGGGGGGGGGGGGGGGGGGGGGGGGGGAGGGGGGGGAATTCACATTGCACACACCTTTACTTGTGCGTTCAATTGTTCATGTTCATGTAGCCTATGGCGGTTCACTTTAGTTGCAACGGTTGTATTCTTATAGTTTAGGAGAATTTTTAACATTGTATCCTATCATGCTCTAGTTTCTACTTGAATTTTATGAATTTTTTGCTCGATATTCTCATATTGCACAACTTACTCTTGGAATCTTTTGGAAACTCAATCTTGAAGTTTTTAAGGACAAGTTTATCATCGTTCTTAGTTTTACTTTGGAGAATGCATAAAAAAAATGAAAAAAAAATAAAATAAAATAAAATAAAAATGGAAAAGAGAAAAAGAGAAAAAAAATATATGAGTTTGTAAATATTAGCTTTGTTTTAATTATGCATTTGGGGTGGAAAGAGCTACCGCCTATGAAGTATGTAGCTACTCTCATAAGTCGGATACAAGTTATGCCCTAATGAGAGAAAGAGCTATCTCATGGGATGCGTGAAAGCTACTACCCCGGTAGAAAGAGCTACCTCCTCGAAAGAGTGAAAGCCACCTTTGGCGGCCGCCTAGGAAAGGGCTACCTTCAAGGATGTGTGAAGCTACTACTTCCTTCCCTATTTTTTTTGTTTTTTGTATATAAATAAGTCCTTTCTAACCAAAGTTTGAGGAGTACTCGTTGGTTCTCTTGAGTAAGATCGCACACACTAACACATTTTCGAGTTTTCATCCTTTTTGATTCGAGTTTTTAGCTAGAGCAATGATAACCTTATGCAATGTTTTGATTTCCCCTTACTTGTAGAATGCTTCTTTTGCATACTTTTGGTGAACCTAAGGCCGAGCACTTTCAATTGTTCTTCCCAAGTACTTTCACGTTCTATTTTGCTTGAGGACAAGCAAAAGCTTAAGTGTGGGGGGATTTGATAAGTGCTTGTGTTATAGTAGAGGGAGTTTTCTTGCTTCTTTATTGTCTTTCTTCACCTTGTATATTGTATAAGTATCCCTTGTCATGAGGGATTAACTTATCATTGTGTTTGGATTTTGGATGAACCCTAGGGTTAATCTTTTGTATGAACTTTGGATGTTGTTATTAATCTAGTTTGATGGTCGTTTGAGATTCAATTTTTCAAGCTTTCACGTCTAGAATTACATTTGTGGAGAAATCCGTAATTCTTTTATGAGTTGTATGCGTAGATGTGACCTGCTCACGTGTACTAGATTTAGGAAAGATTGAAACGGGATTTTTGTGCCGACACGCCGAGAAATTGGGTGTTGGTAGCCCTCCATTGCTAGGTTTAAGCCGAAAGATAGTAGGTTTACTCCTATTAGAGACTTCACAGAGTTCATTGCGATCGTAGGTAGGTTAATACGGAGAGATTCCGATTAACACTCGTATGGGATCAGGGGTTAGTCGCCGAGAAATCGGGGCTAATCTACTCACGAGGTCTCTAGGTCTCAACTATCATCAATGCATCTTTATATCATCCTAGTTTGGGACTTAATGACAACCCTAGGTGCATTCCTTGTCCAAACACACCCTTCTCATGCTTGACACTCCCTTGTTTGCTTGCATCTATGTGCTAGTTACCAGGCCATAGGATTAGTTTAAATTAGTTTATTTGTTTTATTTCTTATCCACTTGTATTGAATGGTAGGCTAGAAAATAGATGAAGGGTGAGTAATAGTTCTTCCTTGGCCCCAGTGGAATACGACCCCTGTGTCACTCACAGAGTATTACTTGGCGATCCGGTACATGATAAGTGCTTGTGTTATAGTAACGCGAAGCGTTATTATCTTACAATGAATATACTCTTTATCAGATTTTATCACTAAATAGTGTGCATTTGTGTATTCTTGTGCATTGTAGGTTCGTGGAGCCAAGTTGGAAAAGAAGAACGAAGTTAGGTCATGTTCGCCGTTGTTGGGAGGTTTTCGGACCAAGCAAGGAACAAGGCACGAAGTTAGACTCGTGAGTGTGTGCCAACCTCCGTTGGAGGGGCACAAAGGCATTCACATTCACAACAAGTCTAACTCGTGTAGCTTAGGAAAACTTTACCAAAAAGGATACTCGAAGCAATAGGCACGATCTACCATTGATTGTGTGCCCAATTCAATGGCCTCGATGAAGAAACAACATATTCGGGAGCATTTCGGAGAGTTACTATAGCAGCACTGTAGCTTTGTTACTGTAGCGAATCACTGTAGCAAGTTACTGTGCACTTCTGCCAAAAAATCAAGAATCCAGAGAATTAACACGGGCGTGTGGAATTAACACACGGCCGTGTGAATTAATTTTCCAGCAAACCAGAGATGTCACACGGGCGTATGGAATTAACACACGGCCATGTGAAGTAAATTTTTCAGGAAAGACAGAAACTTCACACGGGCGTGTGGAAATTCCACACGGCCGTGTGAAGTCCCGATAAGTCCAAATTTAAAGCCCCACTCAGCCTATTTAAAGCCCGATTTGGAGACTTTTTGAGACATCTTTCGACCTATCTTTCTCCCCAACTTCTGGAGAGTGCGGCTAGGGTTTCGGAGAGGACTTTGTGGAGGATTGGAGCGCGCCATTGGCATCGTCACCGACGTTCGACGGCCGCACAAGACCACGGCCACACCATACGCGAGGGGGTTTTCATTGATGTCTTTACTTTGTGTTTTATTTCATACATTGATGAACATGTATAGCTCCATGAGGAGCTAAACCCCTCGTGGGTATTCAGACTTGTAAAACTCTAGGATAATTATGTTTCTTTGACATTGTTATTATGCTTTTCCATTAATTGATGAATAAATTCGAGTTTCAATTTTAGATTTCTTGTGCTATTGTTTTCTCTTAGCCGTGACACTAAGGATTGAGAACAATCTAGGTTATCCTTTGGAGGTGTGACAACTCCTATAGGATTAGACTACTTAAAAATTGAAGAGGGTTGAGAGGGAGAGTTGTGAGGTGGCACCGTACCCCTTTCCCTTCCGTTGTGATTTCTCCCTACCTCCGATTCCTTGATTTATTAGAGGTCGAAATAGAGTGAAGTGCTAGGTAGACAAACTCCCCCAAGGTTTTGGGGTGACATGAATCCTACGCACTGGGGCTTAATTTAGACTATGGTTCTTTCTCCTGGACCAAAGGGTTAGGACTACTACACATAGGAACAGGTTTTATCACTAGGGGTCCCTAGAGCTTAAAGCAATCCCACGTAGTGTTAGGCTTAGGTAGAAATACTCCCCTGGGGCTTAGTTGAGCAATCAACAGAGTGAAGGGTTGACGTGAATCCTATTGCCGGGACATAGTGTTGGGGTTAGCCACGGTTGACCTTAGATTTGGGACCGTGTGTTTCAGGATTTTCCTCGACTCAATTAACATCAATAGGAAGGTATAATAGCATAGTCTTGCACTAGAAGTATAAGTCCTAGAGGTAACTTGTCCGGATACCCTATTCTCACTTATTACTAGTCCCTCTCTTTTTACTCGTTGTTTGCACTTTTCTCTCTTTCATCTTGCGATTTAATTGCCTTGCATCTCCTCTAGTTTCCATAAATTCACTCATCACTCCGATCATTGTTTCTTTTCGTATATCACACGACTCAATAGCAATTTCGCGTATTTTAAATCCCTATTCCCTGTGGATTCGACTACCCACTCACCGGGGTAACTTTTATTACTTCGACAAGGCCGTGCACTTGCGGTACGCACGCAAAAGGTCGTGTCAGTACACTTGCGGGGAAGCAATCACCTATAGAAATCACATCCACAAATAGACCAAGTAATGCAATATTTTATGAAAATACTGATGGTAGTACTAGTGTAAGAATGCTAGACTATAAAAATAAAGGAATAATGATAGAAGAACTTTAAGAGTAAAATGGACCTAATATACACAATGAATCCAGAACTAATAGATATACAATTAAAACCATTAAGAAAATATTTAGGTATGATAAAAACATATATAACAAATCAAATAAAATATAGAAAAGCTATTTGGTTAATATGTGTTAAAAATTATATAGTAATGAAAAAACTTATCAACAAAGTTCAAAAACATTAATAGAAGTTAGATCAGTTAATTATGATAATCAGGGAAATTGGATATGGATATCAAAATGGATATCAAGCATAGAATTACATCCTTTAGAACATCAACAAAGAATGATTAGACTAAATAAGTGGAAAAAAATCATTAGAAGATCAATATTAATCCATAGAAGTTTGTTATACATGAAAAGTTTAATAGATACAACAGACATAGCATTAATAGTTAATCTCATAAATAACTTAATAAAATATACATTAAGGAAGAATAGAAATCTAAAAGAGAAAATAAAAGATAGACAATGTCTTTGATTAAGAGGAGTCAAAAGATATATAACATTAAGAGACCAAATTCATCTCCAAGCAAAATCACTTATAGAAATAAGAAATAAAACAAAAGAAAAAGATGAACAAGGTAAACCTATTTGGAAATCAACACAAATGAAATATAAAGATTTTCATCAAGATAAGTATCTTACAGATCAAAGAAGATTATGGTATTACAAATCAAGCCTAAGAAATGAATATGATTCAATAGAAAGTTGTCATAATTAAAATAGATGAAAGAATAGAAAGAATATATCCAAGATATGACTGGAAAGTAGATTTTGAAGAATTACTAGAAGATATAGATGATGTAAAATTTTTTAATAGAATGCAGATATGATCGTTATAACTATCTTATAAAATTAACTAAAGAAACTTGTATAACATAAGAAATCAATAATGTAGAAAATGAAGAATATCAAGGAATGATTAAACAATTAGAAAAAATTGATATAGAAGAAATAATGATGAATGTAGAGTCAAGAGGAAGTAATAATAATCAAGATAATCAAAGAGCAGAAAGCTCCAATACTAGAACAATAATAATACTAACAATAATTGAAAGAACGAGTAGAACTACACAACCTTTACAATTTCCATCCCAAGATAATTTTACTTCAAATAATTATTATGAATAAAATTACATAACAAATAAAAGAAAATTATACCCCTTGGAAGTTATAAAAACAATACCAATACAAAACAATGAAGGCAATATGTTAATATTAAGCACTGTTCATCCCCATAAATGGCCCGAATTAATAGATAGATGGGAATCATATTCCATAAATGCACTAGAAAGAATACCTCATACATTAGACTCAATTGTAACAATAAATTTTATTAAAAATCTTTTGGGAACTACTGCAAGAGATTTATTGAATAGTTGGAAGATTAATTATGCTGAAGAATATCAATATATGGTACAAATGACAAATAATCCTTATAATGTAACAGGACAAATCAAGCAAATCATATTAGGAACTAATCCATCCAGAGAAAATATATTATTACATGATATGGCAGCTAGAGATCTAGAGAGGCTCCAGATTAATAATTTTGGTGAAATAGTATAATTTAGTCAAGCATATATCACTTTAGCAGCTAAAATAGGAACAACATTTACAAATAATGAATTAACTAAAATATGGTTTAATAAACTCCCTAAAGCATTAGGAGATTTAATTCTAAAATAATGGATAGATAGAGGACATGAAAATTTAACTGGAATAGGACCAGCAATAATGTTTACTTTTAATTATTTAAAGGAAAATTGTTTGGAAGTTGAAGCTAATAGACAAATATCAAATTATAGTTATTTTAGTAAAATTTATGTACCAGCACTTAATAATGAATATAAAAAAACATAAAGGACTTAAAAGAAGCCAATACTTTCAAAAATGAAGACCCAAACCAAATTATGTTAAAATATTTAAAACACATAAACCCCCAGGAAAATGCAAATGTTATTTATGTGGTATAGAAGGGCATTATGCTAAAGAATGTAAGAATTCACAAGTTACAAAAGAAAGATTAATTATGTACCAAAATTTAGAAATTCATGATGAAATAGACATAGTAAGCTTTGATAGTAATGATAGTGAAAAAGATAGTGATGTCTGTAGCATATTTGATAGAAATGAAGGACCAAACTTTTTCATTGAAGATTTAATAGATTTTAATGATATAAGATGACTAAGCAAACATATAATTTAGACATAAGTCCAAAATATTCATTTGAACAATATCACCAAATAGAAGATTTTGAAAAATGTATACATGAGTTTGAACCTTTTAAGATAAATTTTAAATCAAAATATGATAAATGCTATAGATTTCATATAACAAAACATAGGGCAACTTGTGAAAAATGTGAATTATCTTTATGCAGAAAATGTGCTTTACATCTCTATAACTTTAATTTTGAAGAACAAAAGATAGAAAGATCAAATAACATACCAAATAAAGACAAAGAAATAATATAACAATTATTAAACAGAATAAAAACCTTAGAAGAGGACATTAGTAAGTTACAAGAAGAACTAAAAAAAATATAAAAGATGTAAGAAATAAAGGGAAGAACATAATAAATTAATAATATAGGAGGAAAAAAATAATGCCTAGAAAAAGAAGCAAAGAAACAGATGAAGAGAATCCAATAGAATTAGGAAAGATGATTAAAGATTTAAAAGAATCTAAAGATAACATAATATTAAGATATTCTTTTTCATATTCTAGAAATAGAATAGTTGACTATATAGAAAGGACAACAGATCTTATTACAAAAAGAGAAACAAGAATGAATGGGAAAGTTTGTGAAAACAAGGAGAAAATATTAACAATTTCAGAAAAAATAATAAAAATAGAAAAAGATATAGAGCAGATATTAACTACTTTGAGACAATTAGAAATTGATAATTATTTAAATCAACAAGAACCCATGGCTTGTCCATCTGCAATGATAGGAATAGAAACTGCACAGCCAACAAAATCTTCAGTATTCTTATCACTGTGGGAGTCATGCAACCTTAACCTTACTCTACAGTATGTAAATAAACATTATAGAAAACTGTGGCTGCAAATCCAGCAAGTTCATTTGTGTTTTCTTTAATTGTGGGAACTGTGTAACCAAGTCCCTTATAGTAATAGAAGACAAAAGTTTGTTCATCCGAATAATAAGAGATGTGGCTACAAAACCAATAGGTCCATATGCGCCCCTTATTATGGTGAAAACGTGGCTATCTTTAAAACCCAAATATATGCCAAATAGATAGTCTCATAATTATAACTAACAAGTTTATTTTTATGCAGAAATGGCAGGAAAAAACTTTTATAGCCACCAATCCTCCTTAGAACCCTAACTAGATCTTCCCATATTTCCACCAACCTCAACATTGAGATTTAGAACTCAAGCAAATTTAAACTTACAACAACATGTTATACTTGACAACATTTGGGCCAATAGTCATGAGCCAAAAAATATCATCCCTTTTATTACATACCCTAGCCAAACTATTCCATCAAACTAATGAAAAATTCCAAAATCCCCCACTTCCACCATTATTGGAAAAACCTAGCATTAACTTTTCCTTAAAACCCTAAACTCTAGAAAACATGGTTGAACAAGAAAAAAAGAATCAAGACCTTGGAAACAGAAATTACTCAAAAAAACTAAAGAAGTAATGAAGATTCAAGCCTAATTGAAAGAAATTACTAGAGAAGTAGAAGAAATGAAACAAGTCATGCTAGAAGAAAAAAAAAAGAATGAAAAAATTGGAATTATTTCCATAACCTATTGAAGAAGTCAAGCAAATTATATTTAAAAAAGTGATGACATCCTAGTATGAGCAATTCATCTATGAGCAAGAAGTACTTAGACAATTGGCAAAAGAAGAAGACTTTCCTGCAAGATTTGTAATAGCAGGAAATATATTCAGAGAACTAGCCCACAATGATACAGGGTGCCATTGTGAAGAAGGATTCACAGTATGAAAATACTCCTTCTATATGTCTCATTGGAGAAATCAAGAAATAAAAGCCATGCAGATGAAAGCTATAAATCTTTTTCAACATGAGTATATGGCCAGAATTATGCTCACTAGTCCAAAGCAAGCAAATTTTCTAAATGACTACTAGCAACTAATCTATTAGCTTCACAAATTCTTCAAAACTCTTGTGTCTCATCTGGATGTGTTAATTTAGAATTAAATTCCATCCCACCCTGTTATGATGAAGGCTATCTTGATGAAGCAAGACACCATATCAAGATAACTCTTCTTCGTCATCACAAACCTGATCAAGAAAAGGTAACCCTTGTCAGAATAGAAGACATGGTCATCCTAGGATATGTGATTTGAAGATTATTCTAGGTTAACCACACCCTCTGAAGCATTAATGCTACCAAGCATGGAAGGATCTCTTGAAGGCTTAAATGACATTGCTAAACAGAATTTAGACAATATACTAGAAGGATAAGAAGCAATCCAAGGGTTCTACTAACAATTACCGTTCACATTCCCAATCTTTTGGTGGATTGAAGTGATATTTGTTATTTTAGTGTGTAAAAAGAGAAAATGTTTATTTTTTTTAATATGTAAAATAGGCTTGTACTATAGTAGATAGTGGAGAATCTTTGTACTCCACATCATGTCAGTTAAGTCTGTACTATAGATAGTGGAGACTATGTCCTCCCTTATTATGTCTGTCAAGTTAGAGTCTTGTTAGGGTCTTATCATCACCCTGTTGTAAAACCTTAGGCTTGAGTGATTTTAGCCCATGGTTTTGTGTCCCTTGGAGTCTATATAAGGCAACCTTGTGTTTATAAGATAGGACAACCGGAATGGCCAACTCCTTTGAAAGCTTTATCAATAAAATCCTCTTTTCCTCAAACCCTTCCATCTCTCCCTCTCTATACACTTTCGACCCCTAACCTTTACTTCGATTTAGCCCATAAGTCCCTCACCGGCATTCATCACCAAAGTCCCAAAGTAAGTTGAAAGCCTTCCCCACAACAAGGTTAAGATAACTCTAACAAGACTCTGACTTGACTGACATGATAGGGAAGCCACATATTCTCCACTATCTACATTACAGACTTGATTGACATGATGTGGAATACAAAGATTCTCCACTATCTACAATACTGCTACAATTGTTAACTGACAGAATTAATACCAAGGACTAAAAGGAATTTGGCTGAAATAAGAAGGACTTAATGGAATATGGAAAAGTCAGAGGAACTAAATAGGAAATTTGAAACTTCTCAGAGATTTATAAGTAATTTTCCTTTCTTTTAATTATATCCAAATATTAATTATGATTTTAAATCTAAAAAAATCAGCCTCATATTGAGCAATACAAAATTCTTTTACTTTGGACCTACTCATCTTATAAGGTTAATTTGTGATAATTCCTATAATTATTTTTTTATTTTTTTAATTCAACAGATGTATTGCATATGTTGTAATAATTAATGCAATTGATTTTTTGTAAGTCTTTTAATTCAGTTCATTTATTTAATAATTACTAAAGTAAACATATTTGTGTAGTTTATTCCAAAACTAAAATCAATATGTGTGTTTATATTTTTATTTAAATAAATAAATAGTTTTTTATGTAATTTAGGGACTATAGTGATATTTTGACTGATTTAAGTACTAAAATGCGTATTTCAACATGGCTCAGGGACTATTCAACTTTTCACTGTTTTCATCTTCATTTCCAACCATAATTCCCATTTCAGGCTGCCAACGCCACTGCCGCCACCGTTGCCATCACCGGCCGGTGGTGCCGCCGCCTTAACCTTTACTATCTTGAGGTGAGCTTGAGCTGGATCCGCTGACCGTGAGGTCAAGCTTGGTTCCTCCTGCAAGCAATTTGTTGAACAAATTGTGTACAAGTTTCCATAATCGAAGCAATCGAGAGCACATCGTGAGCAATGCTTTGACATCTGTGAGTTCCCCAACAGATGTTTCTCTTTCTCGTCTCTCTGTGCATCAATGCAAACCTTTTCTTGGATTTTCACTTCGTTGTTCTCTTTGATTTGCAGATTCAGGTCTCCTCACCCTTCGCTTTACAACACTCATAAATTTTCAAGAGAAGTTCAGAGAGTATGGAATCAGGTCTTTACCCCTGGAATTTTTTAGATTCTTATTTGAAACCTAATGAGAAAAGTTGATTTTCTCTGATTGGGTTTTCAAGTGTGGAAAAACAATGATTCTAAGAGAACACACTCATCCCACACTTTTTGAAGCTCAACAGGTATCTTTTTGCATCATGTCTTTATTGTTTCTATTTTGATATTGACCTCATTGTTCTTCAACTGTATTACACTTTATGGAATGATACTTAACTGTGAAACCTATCCTTGATGGTAGCTTCATTTGGTAATGATCAAAGCTATTAACATGAACAATGAACATATCTTATATTTGTTTAAATGTTTTATATCAACTTTTATCTATAAGTTTCATAAAATAAATAGTTAAACTCTTAAGTGCATAGTAAATATTAACAATCTGTTTGGTTTTAAGTTTTATCTTCCAACATGGTATTCATTGATATATCATTCAACACATTATACTAATCTTCGGTTTTCCCTTTGTGATTTTATTTTCAATTATTCACCGTATTTGAAAGATATATTAATAAGTTTTAATTGATAGGTTTCTGTTAAATTGTTACTTGGGAGTAGGGTGTCATCTTATGTAATGGCGGGAGAGAGAGCAAAGGCGCCAAGCAACTTTGAGAAGTTTTCAAACCAAAGCCACGTACAGGGAAAGATGCCAGACGAGTCTGCAGGATCATTACATGCTAATTCGGCAGCTGACGAGGCAAGGAAGCCCGGGATGGAACGAAGAAGCAAAAGGAAGAAACTGGCCAATAAACACTGGGGAAAATTTGTTAGTGGATGACAGGGTGTCCAGTAAAGCAAGAGCTACAAGCATGAGATTAGAGAATTCTGTGGGGCCAGCATGTCAAGCATTATTAACTGGGAAAGAATGAATGGGAAAAGGGGGAAAAAATAGAGAAGTGGATCTAGTTCTAATCGGATTACCCGGATACTCATCCGGTGAAGCTGACGGGAGGGGAATATCTTCCCAGTATCTTGTTAATTGCTTGTTTGAGTAGATTTTCAATCATTCATACTTTGAGAGCTGCTGAGTGATTGTATAAATCTTAACTTTTTCTGTTGTTTTGGTTGGAGATTTGTTATGATAGTTGTGTGTGGTTTGAATACCCTTGTTATCAGTTTTTTTTTTTTGTGAATAATCAATGTTGTCTTGGATCTGAAGGAAGTTACAAAACTGATAAATTCTGCTATTGCCTCAGATAGTTCTGATTTTTTTCAATTTTAGCAAATCAATCCATAACAATTGGTGTTTTCATTCATGGTTGAGGTTACTAGAAATAAAAATCTTGTGGCTAAACTTGATCTGATCCTCATAACTATGGATCAGAGAAAAAAAAGGTTGTTGTTAGCTATGGATCAAAGGAAAGAGCGAATTAAAGTGTTGGAACAATCAATCCTCAGTATTACTAAGTATATTCAAGCTCAGCAAGCTTCCTGCTCCAACACTACTCTTGTAATTTCTTCTGTGCTAGTTGAATTACTAGAAGGCTCTTAACATAAGCGCCCTCAAGTGACCCATACCAGATTTATAAGGGTTGATTTTCCACGGTTTGCAGGTCAGGATGTGCTTAGCTGGATCATCAAAGTAGAACAATACTTTGATTATTATGTTATGGAGGAAATAGAGAAACTTCAACTCACAGTAATCCATTTTGATGTACCCGCGGTTCCTTGGTACCAGATGTTGCAAAAATCATGCATTTTAACTTCATGGATAGCTTTGATCACAGCCTTGGAACATGATTATGGACCATCATTGTATGAAGCTCCCAGTTATGCATTATTCAACCTCTTTCAAGAAGACACAATAGCCAATTATTATGCGAAATTCATGGAATTAGCATACCGAGTGGAAGGGATGACATTGTCTGCATTCTTAGCTCGTTTTATTAGTGGGTTAAATAAAGACCTACAAAGAGAAGTAATTCCTTGGAAACCACAGTCCATTCCAGCAACAGCTTCATTGGCTAGACTATATGAGGAAAAATACTTTACAGGGAGTAGAAGTTAGCCGCACAAGTCAATAATTAATCCTGATATCCATGCAAGTAAAGCATTGGCCATGCCTATCAAAAACATTCCTCAACTTCCGACCTCGGGACCTCGCATACCTTCACAAATGGTACCAGTCAGAATCTCAATCTTTACAGCAGCAAATCATTTATGCTCTTCACTTTGGTGGGAAAGAAAGAGCTTCTGAGATGCATTTGAAACTTAGCCAGGAGGATAGTTGTTTAGGTGCCGATAGTTTTACCTTTATTTTGGAACATTGTGCATGCACTCTTGATCCCATGGTAAGGAAGATGTTGAAATAAAATTCTATTTGCATGCAAAAGTTCCCATTTCTTATGCAATCATCAGTCATACAAGCAAAGACCTGTTGTACCATTTTTTACAGTTGCATGCCTAGATTCTTGAAATTGATATTGAGTTAGAATTATTGAGTAGGAATTGTAGGATTATATGTATTGGCATAGCTTGAATTTGTTGAAATTCATGGTGTCTGAGATTGAATTTATGATGGAGGAGGATGCCAATAGTATTGTGATGATGGTGGAAATAATGGTTATGTTAATGTTAGTGGTCACATAAGGAGGTAAGATCACTTGTATGTGCATATGTATATTGAGATGATAATAATGATGATTTATTGATATTTATGAAGCTTTCATGGAGGTTATTTCCCTTTAAAAACATTTAATGAAGAAGGATATATGCATACACAAGGATATAAATGTTTTAGAGATAAAACTATGAAAGGCTTGGTTTAATATGTTACTAGACCGGTATTCCATAATGTTTCTTTTTTTATATAAAACCCCTAATGATTTATATGCATATATTCCAAAGGATTGTAAGAATTGGTTTTAGGTTAAAGCTTTTGAAATAGGATTATTGGACCACTATATATATAATTTGAGTAGATTAGGATTTGATACAGATATAAACTGTGCATTCATTTGGAAGAGGGGAGTTAAAATTATGGCCTTGATAGGATGCATAAGAATGTTAGAGATTACATGTATGGATGATGATGGTGTGATGAGATATGATAGTTGTAGTTTATGCTTGCACTTATATACATTTGTGAGTATATTTTGGCTAAATACAATGGTGTTAACTTGATTGAAAGGAATTAAAATAAAGAGGGTGATGATAATTAAAAACTTGTGCATTTGCAAGCCCTCCTTCATGGTTGCTTTGGAATCGGATTTTAAGGTAGCAGACTAAGTTGAATGATAAATTGTGGTGCATGCATGTGTAGTAATGGACAAAAAAGGAAAAAAAAGAGAGACATCCAATGTCGGAATCATCTTAATGATGTTGATTGCGTTGAAGGAAATTGACATCAAAGAGCACATGACTTTGGAAATGTTGAACTATCTATTGTTGAGGTTAAAATTAACTATGACATTCAAAGGGTCTTGCACATATGCAGGCAGTTGAGATAACGTTTTAATAACATATCAAGATTCATGGAACTTGATTGTAGATTAGCAACAATGCTAGTATCCAAAATAATGTGATTATGTTTCATATAGTTGTTAGTTAGTTGTGCAATCTTGTATAGGAGGTATGGATTATGGTTAAAGAATGAACGAGAGATTGATAAGTTTGAGTTTGGAAACTAGTTCAGTGACCGGTGTTGCTATTGCCTAGAGGACATCATAAGGAAACCCAAGGTGACAATACTAAAGAAATAGCCCCATTTGTTTAAGGAAACTAGTGAGCTAAAATTTTGACGAATTATTTTTTTTAAGGGGGTAGAATGTAATACTTGGTCGCTCGAATTAGACCTAACCTTGGGGTAAATTGGGAATTTTAGATTTTAGTTAAATCAGGATAAACTTCAATTCAAATATTAGTCCTTATCCTACTAGGGCCTTCACATTTGTAATGGATTATTTCTAGATAAATGAATTTCAAACTAATTTAGTTAAATTTGGATATTTCTTAAATTCAAATATTAAATCCTTATTTTACTAGGACCTATACATTGGTGGTGGTAATCCTAAGAGAGAGTTTGAAATTTTGCTATTTATAAAACCCCAAATCTCTTGACCTAAACCCTATGTTCTACAATTGATCATTTCTTTCTCTTCTAATTCCTCTTGGACCAACCTTTGAGCAAGGATACCCTTCCTTTCTATCTACTTAGATTGAAGATTCCAGATAAAATTGATCGCCTTATCTTCTTTATAATTGATCGCCTTATGCTTCAATAGGAGATCTTTGAAATTAGGAGAATTTTATTTTGAATTTATGGATTTTGGCAAATCTAGGGATTTGGGATTAAATATGAGAAATTTCTTGATTGATAAATCTTGTAATTTAGATTTAGTGTTTTATGGATTTGTTAATCTTCCATTAATTCAATGGCTTATGAGCTCATAAGTGATTAGTACTGTAGCGCTAATGTATTATAGCAACCAGTTCATCATTATAAATCGGCATGCACTGTAGCAACACGCATGGCACTGTAGCTCAAGACTCTAATGTAATACAATAGGAATTTTTCATGATTTTTCAATGTTGGGTTTGTTATAACCTTAATTATAAGTAGGTTGGGTCAATCAAAATCAATTCTAGGCCAAATCGAGCCCTAATTCTTTATGAATTGCATATAGGACTCAAATTGCCCATATTCCTCGTGAATGCATGATTTTTAGGTAAAACTGTGCATTAAATTGGATATGCTCTTAGGTTGGAAACCCTCAAGTGAAGACAGGGAGTTATGATACACTATGGAGGAGTGCCGCAATTAAGCTCTTAGATTTACGAGTCTAAGCACTGTGAGTGGATGGCTTTCCCTAAAAGTTATTTTTAAAATAGATTTTCCTATTTGGTTTTTTTTAAACGATTGTGTTACTACTATATACTGTGCTATACCGAATTTCTTTATGTGGTTAGTCGTGAGTTATGATACACTATGGTTTGTTTTAAAAAGTCCTTTATTTACATTATGTGATATTTGAACTTTGGTGACCGCAAGTCTGTAACTCGGGTATTACAATGGTAGTCTTCACGGTTCAGCCTAGTAAGATGTGTATAGGCTGGCTGACATTGGTTATCCATTCAGGAGGTGCTAAGAGAACCTGAGTTGGAAGTGGGTGGGTACCCATACTTATTGTGGGACACCGTGTGTCAACTCACATGTGAACACAGAGGCCAACACCAAGGTGAACTCATTTTCATGTTTAAAATTGTATAGCTCGCCTTGGCGGTCCCATTCCTAATCATGATGGTGGTTTAGTTTATGAACTATTTTATTGGTTGATTTATGATATTAGATTTTATATACAAATTTTGATTGATTATTATTATTAAAGTTACTTTTAAAACATTGAGTTGAACTTGTTACATTATGAAAATTTGTTTATCGATATCATTACTTGTTTCGAAATTATTCCTGAGATGTGTATTTGAAATATAATATTTTATGACATTAAATGATGTTTCAAACCCCCTTAATAACCACTCACTGATAACTATGTTACTCATACACTCTATTTTTTGCTTTTCCTCAGGTAGTGATTGATAGTGCAGTGGCGTTATGGCATTGTGCTGGGTCACTCCACTTTCCCGGGTTGTTATCAGGTCATATTATATTCTTATGTTTGGTCATGTTAGTTGGATTCACCAGTGTGTAGTACATGCTTGCAGTTTGTCTATTTTCGTTTAATTTTCAACATTTTCTCAAATGCTACTCTTTTTTATATTATGTTATTTTAAATATGTATTTTATATGAGCTTTGCATATGTATTAAGTTGTGATGAAAGTCACAGGTTGTTTTTACCTTACAATAGCCTTGGTAACGTGGGTATTCATGTCACTTATTTTGGGATATTGTGGCGAGTGCCACATGCTCATTCGCAGGCCGAGGAGTGACAGAAATAGAAAAAGATTTGTTGTGCTTTTAGTCAGGAATAGAACTCTATGATTATTTTTATCAAGAATGCCACTTTCCATAAGTTTTTCATGTTGGTTTGCTATCCTTTTCTATTTATGATCAATTTAATATCCGAAATTTATTTAACATGATGATTTGCGTTTTTGACTAAAAAATTAGGACTAGAAAGATATGATCATTGTTTCAGATAATTTATATGTTCACTGAAAATTTATAAAACATTGTATCAACAAAATTATTTCTTTATCAAATTAAAATAAAGTGGTACTCTTTTTAGTATGATTCATTTAGTTTACTACAATGGTTGTGTTTTCCAGTAGTTTCTATTACTTTTGTTATTGAAGAATTAGTGTTTGTAATTGGTATTGTTTGGAACAAGTTATCTAAAATGTATTGTATGATATTTGAGATGTCTTTCTGATGATTGCTTATTTTTTTAAACCAGTATTGTAAATCATTGTACTTACATATACCTTTTTTTGTTGTTTTTTTCATTGAATATATGCAAGTTGTTTGTGCAGTTTAAATTATTTTACTAAAATGCACAATAGAGCTAGAATCCTTTTCTTATTTCAGATTGTTTTTTCATGTGATATACAATTTAGAGTTTGGGTTGGGCTAGTCTTTTTATACGATTGGTTGCTATTACACTAGTACTTGAAAACTGTCAATGTATAAAACGTGTCCATATGTGCTGTCAGTTCACTTTGGGATTGCTCTAAGAACCTTGATTTAAGGGAACTTATTTTATGTCATTAATATACTTGTAATTGTACAAATGCATTTATTCATGTGCTGGCTAATTAGAACTTACTTCACCTCCTATTTCTCCAGTGATCTCTAAGGGTAATGTGGTTTATCAAATTTGTCATTGGGGTTATTTGGTTATCTGTATCTAAATTTACATACAAGTGAAATTACAGTGTAAGTGAAAATGTTGTATTTAACTTACATCATAATTGTTTGGTTTGTTGTAAGTTGAAATGATGTATTTGTTTTTTCTTTATTTGGCTTGATGCAAGTTGAGGGATATTATTACCATGTAAATGAAATGGTAAGATTACCCCTATCACATACTATTAACACTAGTTATTTAATCTTATTTATAAAATCTTTTAATTATATACTATACTTCAATTTTATCCCTAAAACTATTAATTATTTAAATTTTATATATATATATATATATATATATATATATATATATATATATATATATATATAGTTGTTTGACTAATTGAAAATTAGCATCACTAAAAAAAATAAATAAATAAATAAAAGGGGAAATCCATGGCGATTGGAAGGGAAGAGGAAAGACTGAAGGCAATGCCGGAGGCAGCAACAATACAGATCTGGATGATACTGTTCTCCCGACTGGTAAAGAGCTGCTTCAACATCCTCGATTTGTTAAGGATCTTGGTCTAGGTCTTGAGGAGGAAGAAGCTGAGGAGGTCGACAAAGACATTGAGGAAGGAGATGATTCTAGTGGTGAGATTGAGCTTCATCACGATCACATTGAACATCACAGAGAGGAAGAAGCTCACCACCATTGCTCACACAATCTTAGGCTATCGAATGCCCTTTCCACTAACAATTCATCATTGATTGTCGTCATCTCACACGAAGAAGATGATGATAAAGTAATATTGGTGTGGTTGCTCACCGGAGTTGTGGTCGACTAAGCCTTATCGGAGTTATGGTCGATGGAGAAGATGAGTATAAAGATATTGGTGTTGTTTCAAAGAGTTGGGAAAATTAAAGTGGTGATTGCAACCCTTTGCTTTTACTGCATTTTCACTTACAACCAAATTGGTTGTAAGTCAAATTACAGCAAAAGGCTATGATGGTGCATTTAGTTTTACATGTAAGTGATAATTTACAATAAACCAAACACACTTTACATGTAAAATCACTTACTTTACAACCACTTACATTTACTTACATGCAACCAAACAACCCTTTAGAGAAAAAAATTGTAAAGCTTTCTTTGATGATTTATGCTTGTTAATTTTCTTGTTCAAACCTTCATTTTGTAGGATACAGGCAATCCCAAAATGAACTTTTTCTCTATGGTTCCACAATCAGAGGAGAACAATAAGGTAAAATAAAATTAGTCTTATTTTTATATGAGATATGCTTTATAATTTTATCTTATGGAGGTTATGTTTCTTTTTAAATTCTGCAATATTATGTTTAGCGGATGCTTTCATGCACCTGTCAAACACATTTGTGTAGATTGGCTACATGGTTAGATGTGGTAGCCTCTTCATTTCTCATCAATGCTAATCCAATTTGATCTCAAATGACTTCTTAATGTTCTACATGCATTCCATTTAAGAAATGTTGGAAGTTTTCATACTGAAAATGTACAATTTTGTGCACTTGCCCATTCATTACATCAATACCACAATTTAACATTCTGATCCATTTTAATTTTATAGTGAATTCTAAAATGGTAAGTGGTCTTTGGTTGCCAACTAATACCCCAACTTTAATCTGATTAAACAATAGGAGTAGAATAATATTCATGTTCTTGATAATTTAAGCTTTACACAAGGTCGACAACTTAATCTTTCTTTGCTAAATCAAAATTATGGGGTGTCCTTTTCGGTGTGATTTATTTATTTAAACTTAAACCCTAGAAAATGTGTGTTAATGTAAATAACTAAACGAGAATGGGTTAACTTCAACATAAAGGGATTTAACTTAAACAAGAAACCAAATAACATGTTAGTTCCGCCAGTTAAGGTTTGTGGGTTAGATGAACACTCAACACTCAAAGAAAAACACACACAAACTAAACAAGAAGGAGACACAAGAAGTTGGTAACCCAGTTCAGCGTCAACTTGCCTACATCTGGGGGGCCAAGCCCGGAGACAAACAATCCACTAAAAGAGGTAATAAAAGAAGAGTACAAACACTTTGTTACTCTCTCACACAAATAAGAATACTACCCTCTCTAGATTGTCCGGTGCCTCCCTACTCCCTCTTTCAAAAGTCACAGCCAATCTCAGACCAAGGTAGTATATATAGACACCTCAACGTCCCAGATATAGCACATACCTCTTTTAGAATCTTCGCGACTACTAACTTTAGAACCTTCCGAAATTAGCTGTTGCAATTTCTGTTGTAACATATGTTGCAACATGGCCCTAACTGCTGACTTGACTGAGTTCTAGTTACGTTGCTAAGCGACCTCAAGACCCATCAACCTCCTGATCATGCTTAGTCCGAATCGATGCAGCCAGATCACCTAATCCTGACTACAGGCAACTAATCTTCCTCCTCAGTTCCTCACCACACAGTCCCTTCGCAAGAGGTGCACACTATTGTGTGTCTTCAAAAAACTTTCCAAACTTGATCTTCAATTCACCCAAGTTTGGTCTTCAAATCTTCTACCAAAGATCTTCAATCAATTAGCCCAATCATCCACAAATAGGCATGTCTTCAAATTATACCCTTAATAGTCTTCATCCAAATCTATTAAGGTTCTTCAAATCATATCTTTAATATCATCCAAATCTTACCATAGATAGATATCTCTTTAATTAAGCTCCATCCATATTTAGTCTTCAATCACATCTCCTAAATATGGTCTTGATGAGATCTTGTCTTCAAGTTATTGCTTGCTTGATCCACTTGCCAAAAATAGCTTCATCAAGATCTTCAAGAATATATTTCCCCTAGCCAAGTTACCTTGCCATGTCATCATTCTTTCCACGTCATTATGCATGCCATGTCACTATGATTGCCACGTCACCTTGACTAGGCATCAAATTATGCCAACTTAAAGTGCCTTTGCATTAACATAACTAATCGTAAATAGTTATAAATACACGTGATTGGTTCTTTCTACACACAAAAGGCAGATACTAAATGCAAACAAATGAGCGTAAGCGAAAAGTTTTACCCTAGCATGTAAAACTATGACACAACTTCTCAATGACTTATTACCTCCTTGTCTTCAACTGATGACAACATCGATCCTAAGGACGCTTGCTTCCAGAAACTGTTTGCCCTTGAATGATAGCCACATCTTCTGGCCTAAAACTCAGTAGACTTTCCCCAATCTTAAATTTCTTGGCTCACTCGTCATACCTTTATAACAGGGCGGCAACAATCCCCTCTCTTGTAATACTAGTTCTATCTCAGTAAGGGTTGCAAACGAAGTTCTTCGAATGATTTATCAGTGTCTTCCGCTGATGTGAGCCTTCAAGTCGCACATAGTTTCCACTATGGTACTAAGTAGTAGCTCTCATTAACAAGGTTGATAGCCATAGAAAAAAGGCTACGAAAAGAACAAGACATTACACAGAATTCAGCCTACTTAAATTAGCAAATTAGACGTATATAACACACATGTACTACAACCATGCAAATTAAAGGTAAAAGAATGGCATTATGTCAATTAGACAACAACCATGGAACACACATGTAAGTTTGCACAACAAAAGACATGGCAAAAAAAAAACATCTCCTTAAACACAACATTCTCTTTCTTTGTACAGAACATACACAGAGGAAACAAAAACCTAAACTCTTGGAATGCTAAACTAGTAGATCAACCCAAAATCATACCATAAACCAAAAAAAAATTCTTCATAAACGGTTACTTCACAAATCAAACGGGGCAAAAAACCAAAATAAAAAAAATATGTATGCAGATTTTCTTCATCTGTTCCCAACTTGCCTCCATGCCTTGGAGCATGACTGTTGGCGTGTATGGTTTGAGATGAGTCTTCAAAGTTATAGTGGTGTGAGGCAAGAGTTCTCTTGTAGAGATGCGGTCGAACGAACAACCGTTTGAATAGATGGCGTTCAAGAATCAAACCCTTTGTGAAGAAGGGAAAATATTTCGGGATCTTTCTTGCAAGTAAATGAACGGCCACAAAAAGGAAAAATATTGCACTAGTAATGATGGAGTTCTCTCAAGATTACACAAAAAAAACCAGTTTATCTTCTGATTCTTTCCTTTCACAGGTCAAAGTGGTTACATAATGGGCATGATGGTCATTTCTCACCATGTGGTGGTTGTCCGCAACTCCCAATGTAAGGACATTATTGTCCAAAAAATCCCCAGCTTACTCTGCTTTTGTCTTTTAACAGTTTGAAGGGTTTAAAAATAAGTGGAGGAAAAAGAAGGATTTTTTTTTAAATACCGAAATTAGGGAGGGCCATGTGTGCATTACTGAAACCTTCAAGGAGTTTTTGGTAATTACAAGTATATCTTTTTACCATAAATTTATATGACTATTAATTGACATTGTGAGATCGCAGATTTATTCATTGAAAGATCAGCTTACTAATAAGTATCATTTGGATGTATTGATTTACTTGTTTTCAGGGTTGATTTGTAGTTTTTATTTTTGGTTTAAAGTTCATTGATTCATTTGCTATACAATAATGAATCAAAGGTAATTTTCACAACATTAGTAGTGTGTGGGTTTCAACATGTGATTATCCATTCTTTAATATTCTTGTGTTTTTTAATCTTATGATTAAAGAAAGTTATTTCCTTGTATTTTATTAGATAGTATGAAACAAAGGACAAATTTGATAATGTTGATTATTCGTACGAGAAAATGGTATTTTCTTCGTTTTTCCCCTTTTTCTTTATTTGTGTTTTTGGTATATCAAATGTATATATTAGGGAGAATATTTAATAATTAGCCCAGTTTTTTTACTGAATTACTATTAATTAAAAATAAATGTTTTTAATTAAATTTATTTGATTAAAAAAGCTCGGTGTTAATAATAATAATAATAATAATAATAATAATAATAATAATAATAATAATAATAATAATAACAATAATAATAACAACAACAATAGTTAGCCCAGTTTTTTTGGCTTAATTACTATTAATTAAAAATAAATGTTTTTAATTAAATTTATTTGATTGCCAAAAACAGTGTTATTTGGTGTAAAGTGGAAGATTAATGTGGTTAATTAGTTTATGATGAGAAAGGGAATTATTTGAGGGAGTTAGATTATAATTTTATGATATTCTATACTACTTTTAGATGATAAATTCATAACTAATTTTTTGTATACAATTAGTTTAAATTTGTTTGACATCTGATGCGTTAGGAAGGTCATGTAAACGGTATAACTTCACAAGTAACTAGGTGCAATTTGTTTAAAGAAAGCATACAAATTGATATTTTCACCCTAAGTTTTCTTCTTTTTGCATTTTAACCCGTCTCATGACACTTTTGCACATTAGTCTTTTGAATTTTTATTTTTTCACGACTTTAAAGATTTATACAATTAGCCCTCTAACTTTATATTTCACGATTAAACGAATTTTTTCATTTTTGACAGTTTTAAAAATTTTGCACATAAGCCCATGAATTTTTCATATATTTTTTCACATTTTTTATGATTTTTTTTATTAGTTGTGTAACAGATAGGTACAATAGGAGAAGGAGCCACAACAAGTGGAACAAAGGGTGCAGCAGTGACTAGTGAGGGTTGTGGTGTGGTGGGAGATGGTCCCTGCACAACAACATGAGGCGATGAGCTAGTGAAAAAAAGGTAAAGGAGAAAATCCAAAGAGGAAGGAGATAGTGGGTCATCTTTGGCAAAAGGAAAAATAGTTTTATCAAACATGACATGTTGTGAGATAATGATGCGATGAGAAGAGAGCTGGAGACAATGATAGCCTCTGTGATTATCTGGGTAACCTAGAAAAACACACGCAGTAGAGCAAGGTGCAAGTTTGTGGGTAGCGGAAGCGGAAAGGTTAACATAGACACCCAAAGACACGAAGATACATGAAGGAAGACGGGAAGTGAAACAACATTTTGTAGGGTGTAGAGAGATTTAGAGGCTTTGTTGGGTGGCGATTAAGCCAGTAGGTAGCAACGTAGAGGGACTTAACCCAAAAGGAGGCAAGCATGTGTACTTGAAAGAGTAAAATGGGTAAGATGTTGTTGGTAGTCCAAATCATACACTCCGCCTTCCCATTATGTTGGGAAGTGTAGGGACAAGATAAATGGAGAACAATGCCAGGTTGTTGATGTTAGTGTTAGCCCTAGCCCCAATACGTTGATCTGAACCTTTATTAGTTATATGTTTTTTTAATCAAACCTGGCTTGTTTTATCTTACTACATTTCTGTGCATGTGTGCTTGGATAGAACTATCCCTGAGAGTTTGTTCCGCACAAGTTGCCGAATACGTGATTCGGGCAGTAAAACCTTGGTGCATAAAGGAACAACTTTCTAAACATCCCTAGTCAATTACTATCATGGGAATGATAGTAAACTAAGACTAGTATGCCTATTGTGTGATGATCATGTTTTACGGATTATAGGACATGTGATGTCAATCAATAGACATAGACACGTGTTAGTGAACAGCGTGTCTGGATCAATCCGCTCACGAGATCACTACATGGTTGCAAAGTCATAAGTGGTTCTCGTGTAACACTTATACTGAATCCTTAGACTCAAGGTCGCTATGGAGCTTGGATGAATGTTGGTGTACTTTGACATACGCCTAACGTCATTCGTAACAGCTTGACAAGTGTGGGTATGATTGGGTGCATCGAGATTCATAGCAAGTAACATTTGCGATGCGAGGGGATTGCCACTCTCTGAGGAGAGAGAATATCACCGGCAACTTGATCGGTGAAACTGAGTAGTGCGTGGCCACGCCCAAGTGAAATGGTAAGGGTTATCATTTATTTGACCTAGTCAGTTCACCGAGGATCAAGAAATCGATCAACAAATAAATACGGGTGACTAAGCTCCATGCCTTATGTTGATCGAGATATTCAATTGGCAAAGGAATCGGATAAGGTTATAAGGTTAGTTGATTACCCAGTCGACCTCCGTTTTAATTCGGGTAGTCACATTGCCATTTTAGACGGCATTTGTGACTTATGGGCCTTAACGAGGTTAAAATCCCATTGCTGATTTTAAAACGGGCCTACAGGATCGCACACATAAAAGCCGTGAAATCCGGACTCAATCTAATGAGTCAAATAGCTAAATGGAGTTTAGATAAATCAAGAGTTGATTTGGTCTAACCGCGAATGTGTAAAGATTGAGTTATGAGATAACTTAAAAATTGAGGGACTTAATTAGAAATTAAGTGTTAGCTTATTGGATCTAATATGATTAATATCCAATAAGAGGAATCAATGGTTGATATTGCATTGGGATTGGTTTTATGGTTTTATAAATACATGTGTATTAGAGAAAACCCTAACCCTAATCTTTCCTCTCTCTCTCCCTCAAGGAGGCCGCCGGTCCGCCCTAGCCAAGAGGACGCCGCCGCCGCCGGTCAAAGGTGTTGTCCGCCTTTTCCCCCTTTTTGGAGAAAGGTTTCTCCATCCGGATTGCCGCTACTCGGCTCCGGCGAAGGTATAGGTCGACACCCCTTTGATCTTTCTTGTTTATTCATGTATGTTAGTTCACAGGCCGGCTTTTTCATTGATATTTCTTTATCAATGGAGATCGCCAAGGTGAGTCTTTTGAGATTATTTCATAATGGTTGTGGAATTTTTTCTCAAAAGATTCTCACATGTGAAACATTCGCCGAGTGTCGGTTTTTGGATTTACAATTCCTTACACATGTTTACGATTAGATTTTGAGACCTAATTTTAATTGCTATTCGTATTTCTCGATAAGAGTTATCGTTGGATACTAGCAATCCATACCGGATTGTTTCTGGCTTGTGTGTGTGTGAGAGTAGAGGGGAGTCGCGTATATGCAGTCCCTTTTTTTACTACACCCCTGGAATTGTATTTATTTATTTATTTTAGATTTTTATATCTTTATTCGTTTCCATTGCATGCTAGGGTCCATGCTAGTTTTGTTTGTTATCCGCTGTGCATATTTTGCTTCTAGCATGCTCGTAGACCCTTGTCGATCCCAACAGTTGAAAGAAAGTGTGAGAGATATAGTTATCAAATTCCCAACAATTGCCACACTGCACATATTTAAGAGGAGTCTGAAATTGAGTTTGAACATAGGCGTGGAAATTTTTCATAATGGGAAAGACATTGGATTTATGGCGAAGAGGAAAAGTCCATAGAAAATAGGAATAATCGTCCAAGATAACTAAGTAATAGTGATAACAAGAAAAACTGGAAACCGGTGATGTCCATACATCACTATGAACAAACTCAAAAGGAGTATTAGTGGTAGAATGTGATAGTGAAAAGGGAAGCCGAAAATGTCACCCGAGCTGGTAAGCATGACAAAGGGTAGAGCCAGCTTTAATACATTTACTCATAGAATTGTTGAGCAGAAAAGAAGAAACATGACTACCAGGATGCTTTAGACGACGATACCACAAGTTCATAGAGGCTTTGAGGGAAACGAATGCGTGAGGCTGAGTGGAAGAAGAGTTGAACCGAAGAAAGTAGAGGTCACTAGTACTATTACAGAGGGGGATCACATTCCTGGTTCATAGATCCTTAACGAACATGCCCAAAGGTTAAATTCCACAGAACACTGATTATTAATAGTAATTTTCTGATGGAAACAAGGTTTTTGATATTATATGGTGTGACAAGAATATTATGTAAGAGAAGAAGGAAAAGAGCGACTGCCAGTATGAGTGATGGGGATAGAAGCACCATTACCAACAAGAATACTAGTAAAGTTCGAAGTAACAAGAGAAGGAGATGAGAGGATACTAGCCTCAAAGCTTATATGTGCCATGGCATCGGAGTCCATGTACCAGTTGCCACTGGCAGGTACCTGCATGGACATGTTGTGAGGACACCGAGAAGAATAGACTGATCCCATGTCTAGGTGCTGGGGACTGGTGGAAGAAAGGAGGAGATAGACAAAGAAGTGCTACTGGAATTTGTCGAGGAGGTAGTCATGGCTTCAGGTGGGTGAGATAGGAGCTAGGATGAACTCCACTCTGATACCATGAAACAAAATTAAACTTGCTACCAAACTGAGCTGTATTGATATGCTTTTTACAGAGTACATGTCCAACCTTTGAATGTTAACAACAAGCAAAATAGAAAAGGCTACAAAGGTGGAGATTGTTGTAGGTGAGAGGTGTGGCATGAAGCCAGAGTAGTTGGACAAATTCCAGCGCACACGTAGGAATGTGTCAAGCAAAAACAAAATAGTGCAGGAGCTAGTCCAGCGGGTACATGCATACGTGCACAGTTCCACGTAGACGTGCCAATATGGAAGCAAGATCAATTCCTTAATAATATTACTAACACATTAAGTAATTTTAATACTAAAAGTAACAATTTTAATAACCAAAAATTTTTGCGTATGAGTTTTCAAATTTGAAAAAAAAAAGTTACAGATTTAAAAGAAAAGAAGATTAATTGATATGGGAGAACTTCTCTTGAGGTAAAGGAATCAATAAATTTGAGATATGACATAAGATCCAAATAGCTAATCCGAAGCTAAATGGACATGTTGATAAAGATTTTTTTTTTAGTTTTTTATTTAAGATATTTTGTATATTTTTTTAAAACTCGCTAAGTAAATTAAAAATTTTAAAGATTTCTAACGGTGATAATTCATAAATTTTTTTAAAATGTATTTAAAAAAATTAATTGATTTAGATAATTGATTATTAGTCCGATAAAATTTCGAAAGAAAAGCATTTAAAAAACATTGGTTGATTTAGATGATCAATTAAATAAATAATAGTACGAAATGAGTTTATGAAAATTTTTATTTTTTGAATTTAATACTGAAATTAATAAAACATCAAAAAAGAATAAAATGTTTGAATAAAATTATATCAAAAACAAAAAAAAATAAGCTAAGTTAAGAATCAATATCCATAAAATTTACAAGTATATAATTACAAATAAGTATGGATTGAGAGAAACCTTATTAAATTTACAATTATTGTTTTATAATAGAAATAGAGCTAATTTTATGGTTGTCTATTAAATTAAGTATGAAGATTCCCCTGAGAGAAAGCTTTGTATGGATTGTACATGAGATTTTGTAATATGATGTTACAGGTTACTTAATAAATTATGGTTTTTTTTTTAAGAAACTTTTGGTTTTGTGGTAACAAAAGTTGGGGAATATATATATATATATATATACCACTGTAGAGGGGGTAGAGGGGGTAGAGGGCTCTCTTACAAAACGAAGTTGTGAGGGTTATCGGAGTGGAGCAAGGGAAGCAATGAAAGAAGGTATGGGAGATGGAGAGGATGATGAGAACAAGAACAAGAACAAGAACACAAGAGCTTATATTTACTCAAAACTTATGTCTTTCATTCATACTCCATATGGTTACAAGGGGGTCTCCTTATATAGAAGGAGATATTACTATTCTAAATATGACAAGCTATGCAACTAAGTCATCCTACCTAGGAGTAGGTTTTGACTAATACATTATTTTATATTACATGGTCTTATTAATCAAAACCTAATAACCCTAGCCTAGAGTTTAGGGTTTGACACTTATCCATAATAAGTAGCCTCCAAAGTAGGTTAATGAATAACCTCCAAAGAAGGTAAAACATACCTTTATACATACTCCCATACATACCTTTATACATAGTCCCATATTTTATGTATGTACATACCCATCACCCACACACAAAAACACTCACCCACACACAAAAAAAAACCAAGGATGGCCAGTAAGTCAGTCTTCCATGAGATTAACAATATTGTGTTCAGTCAAAGAGTCGGTGTCGAGCATTAAATCAACGCTAGGAACACTAGCAATGTCACGATCTCCAAAGGAATAGGCTCTGGTCCATGAGTTAATCTTCTTCATGTGAAGGGTAGTAGGTGCCATGGTCATGTGGAGATTGGGGAAAGGAGGGGAAAGGAGAGTACACAGGAAAAGGAAGGTCAGAATGAGTATAGACCTTCATAATAGAGGTCTCCAGGATAAGTTGGCAGTGCAGGTGCATATAAGTACGTTTTCAATCAGTCGCTACCATATGTGCTCGCCATAAATGGATCTGTTGTTGGAGTTCACCGGGTGTTAAAACAGGAGTGATGTCATCATATGGCATAGGAAGTTGATACGGTTCATGGCGACGAAAGACAGTGATCTTAATGTGATGGCGTGCATTATCCGGGTATGGCCCAAAAGCAGGTGGGATGGTGCGAAACTCCAAGTTGATGAAGCCATCTTTTAGAGTATCATACTTAAAGAGTCGATAAAGAATATGAACTAGTTTCCAGTATTTGTTAAGAAGTTTAACCTGGGGAAGGGTTGGTGATGATGCTTCGTGCTACATAACCATTCTCAATCAGGTCAACCAAATTAAATTGGACTCCTCCAATCAGCTGGTTTTTCCAGGAGGCAAGGTTGAATGAACCTTGGATGATCATAAAGCCTTGTTCACAAAACCTCCGGCATCCTTATGTCCTGCTTCATAGAATGCAAGTATTCCTAGGGCGAGGCCATCAGGGATCTGGGCTTCAGTTTGAAGAAGTTGTCGCATTGCTTGCTGTTCACCGATCTGTTGTTCCTGCTTTTTCTGCATAACTAACTCAAAAAAATTTTCTTTTACTTCACTAATTTTTTCAGGATATATTTCAAACTTTTCTTCTTTGTCTTTTTCTATTTTTTCAATAAACTCTTTTAATTCTTTGGATTTTTTGAAT
The DNA here is from genome assembly GCA_020875875.1 of Dioscorea alata. Taxonomy (NCBI): domain Eukaryota; kingdom Viridiplantae; phylum Streptophyta; class Magnoliopsida; order Dioscoreales; family Dioscoreaceae; genus Dioscorea; species Dioscorea alata. The sequence continues at coordinate 6,902,428 of CM037017.1, read as the reverse complement.
CTTGCTGCTAATTCATGTTCAAGTTTTTCTTCTTTTTCTTTCAAGATTTTTACCTCTGTTTCAAGAAACTTGATTTTCCTTTCTTATTCAATGAAGTATTTGACTGTATGTGGTTTCAGGATTTGATATGTGAGTCGTGAGGAAGTTAATGAATTTGAGTCGGTGGAGCTTGAGCTTGGAAATTAATTTCTGTTATGGAAATAAGTTCTAAGAGTATGGAGAACTGGTATGAGACTTTTTGGATTATTTCTAGAGGCCCAAATGTTATCCAGAAGGATGTGTTGGTGATCAGTGATTGGAAGAGGGGTATTGAAATGGAGATTTGATCCCATGGGAAAAATAGACAGTTTTAGGGTGGGTTCTAAAGGAAAATTCTTCTTATCCATCTTCAATAAAAGAAAAGTTAATTAGATTAAAATTATTTGGAATAAAATTACTACAGGTAATTGGTATCAACTCAGCTCATCCCATGTTTAGAAACGTGAATGATCCTGCTGGCTTTGCAGTCACTGTTCTAAACATTCAGAGATACAAACTGAGGGTTTTAAGGGAAAAGGCATCTTGATTTCCACAGTAACAAAAACTCAGAGGAACTTGCTGGTTTTGCAATCCCCGTTTTTGTCAACACGTATGGACAAATCAAGTGGTTTCTCTTATTATTTTTGATAATTTATCTGCTAAGAAGTTATTATTTCCTTTTATGTGTTCTATTGTAACTTGAAACCCATTACCTATAATATAATCCATAAATTTTAACCATCTATTCTCTGATAATTTACTTCCTGATTTTTTATTATAAAATGCTACTATTGCCTGGCAATCTGTTCTTAAGGTAAAACTTTTTTTTGAAATAATAAATAATTTAAAATTTTTCATTACTTTTATTGCTGCTATAATTTCACCATCTGTTACGGTTACTTTTGTTTGATAAGTGCAACTATCATATCTACTTATTTTTTCTTCTTTTATACTAGAAAATATAGTAGGTCTATATTTTAATACAACTCCCCATCCACCTATTCGTCCATCTGATTCAATAATTAAATAACTACCAGGGGGAGGTAATTCTAATAGTTTTAAATTTCTTATTTTATCTTTAATTTGTTGAACTAATTTTACGTCTTCATTATTAAAATGTCTTTCACCTGTTTGTTTGGTTTTGTTATATAATGGTCTTGCTAATTGGCTTAAATTTGGTATAAAATTTCTGGCATAATTTAATTTTTCTAAGAATGATTGGATTTGTTTCAAATTTTCTAATTTATCTGGCATTTCTAAAATGCTAGATGCTATATGTTTTTGTAGATAGATTTCTCCTTGTCCTATTATTACACCAAGAAATTCAATTTTCCTACTTCCTATTTTGATTTTCTTTTCAGATAATACTAAACCATTCTCTTGGCATTCTTTAAAAAATATAATTAAATGTTGTACATGATCTTTTATAGATTTGCTAAAAACTAATATGTCATCTATATATGTTATAAAATCTGCATATTTTCTAAATATATCATCCATTTTCCTTTGCAATACTTGTGGAGCATTTTTTTAATACAAATGGCATAACAATCCATTCGTGATGTCCATTATGAGTAATAAAGGCAGTCCATGGTCTACTTTCTTTTGCTAAAGGGACTTGCCAAAATCCCGATTTTAGATCAAATTTACTATAGATATAGGTGTTTTTTTATTTTATTTATAAGAGCTTCTTTATTAGGAAGTGGATACTTATCATCTTCTGTATTATCATTTAATCTCTTATAATTGAACACCATTCTACTCTTTCCTCTCGTAATTTCACTACGTTTATTAACTATGAATGCTCTATTTCTATGTGGACTTTGTGTTTTAGTAATTAATTTTAACTCCTCTAATTATTTTATATGCTTTTTAAATTCTTCTTGTTCATAAGGGGTTGCTTTAATTACAGGGCATGTTAATCTTAAATCAGGATTTATGATTTCTAATTTACAAATAATATTAACTCTATTAATATTTTTTAACAGGGTTTTCTCCTATAGTTCCATCTTTTTTCAATTTTTCAATTAAAGGTTCTAATTTTTGTTTTACGAGATCATTTTCTATTTCTATGTTAATTTCTTCATAAATTTCTACTTCCTTTGGAATTATTTCTTCAATAAGATATTCCGCATTATTGATTATCGGTGATGTCAAAATACTATCCATATGTTTGCATATAGTAATTTTTTTCCCTTGGACTATAAGTCCTCCATTTCTATGTTTTATAAAATTCATTCCTATGAGAAGTCTGGCTACCTTTTTTCCTGATGCTGGTTTTACCCAAACAAATGGTAAAGGATATTTTATATTATTAAATATTACTGTGCAATCTACCAATTTCTTTTCTAACATGGTTATCCTACCAAAAGCATCTTTTACTTATGCAGTATACAATGAGTTTTCTATATATCTTGAAGGAATTAAATTTGGGGATATATAGCATTTACTTGCTCCTGTATCTATAATACCTTTTACATTAACTTTAAAGTCATCCTTAAATTCTATGATACAATCTAAATTTAAGAGATTATTACCACTATATATAAGTGTTTTGGGATAAGGCTATTTCCTCATCTTTTCTATTAGTTCTTCATAATTTTCTATTTCCTCTTCAATTGCTTCTATAATTACCACTCTTTTTCCTTTAACTTCAAAATAAGATAATTTTTCTTTTAACTCAATATTTTCTTTTTTTTAATAAGTCAATCCTTTTATTGTCTCGTTCTAATTGTTCTATTCTTTTTAATAATTGATCTATTACCTTCTTATCATTTGATTGTGTTTGTGTAACTGCAGGTTCAATTGTTATTTGGCTAATTATATGATTATAACATTCTTTTGCACATAGTTTGTATAAAGATAAATCACACTTATTACATATGGTCCTATATTTAGTAATGTGGAATTTATAACAAACATCACATTTTTGTTTAAAATTTAGTTTATGATCAATGAATTCATGTGTGCAATTATTATCTAATTTCTACTTATATGTTTCTAAAAGAAATTTAGGATTTTTATCTAGGCTATAAGCCATCCGTTATCCATTGATTCTATATCACCAAAAACTTGATTAAATTCCAAAAGATTACTTTCTTCAGTAAAATTATTTTCTTCTCCTCCGAATATGCTACATATATCACTATCTTTTGCAGTATTATTGCTTGCTACACTTACTATATCGACTTCTTCTGGTAATTCTAACTGTTGATACATATTTAGCCTTTCTTTTTTAACTCTATCTTTAGTACAATGTCTTGCATAATGTCCTATTTCTCCACATATAAAGCACCTACATTTTACCGGTGGTTTATGGATTTTAAATTTATTTACTTGATTTTCTCTAGGTCTTCCTTTTTTATAATACGTGCTACGTTTTAGTCTTTTCCTAGGTTTTGTTTCTTTATGTACTGCTGGAACATATATTTTATTACAATAACTATAGCTTGTTATTTGTCTATTAGCCTCATTTTCTAAACATTTTTCTTTCAGATAGTTAAAAGTAAATAAGATAGCTGGTCCTATTCCTGTGACATTCTCATTACCTTGGTCTCTCCAAGCTTTATATATTAAATCTCCTAATGGCTTTAATAACTTGCTAAACCATTTCTTAGTTAATTCAGGTCCTGAAAATACTCTTCCTGTGTTTGCAGCTAAGGTTATATAACTTTGGCTAAATTTTATAATGTCATTAAAACTATCTAAATGTAATCTCTTTAAGTCTCTTGCAGCTATATATTGTAATAATGTTTCTCCCCTAGAGGGATATGTTCCTAAAATTATTTGTCTAACTTGGGTTGTAATGTTATAAGGATTATCTGCCATGTCTATTAGATGTAGATAATCATTTGGGAAGTTAATTTTTTAACTATTCACCATATTTCTAGCAGTTGTTCCTAATAGGTTTTCTATAAAATTTACTATTCCTACATTATATAATGCATGCGGTAATCTTTCTAAGGCATTAATGGCATCAGATTCCCATCTATCCAATAATTCAGGCCATTTTTGAGGATGTACTGTACTTATTACTAACATGCTACCATGATAATTTTGTTATGGCATATTTCTTATTACTTCTAAGGGGTCTGGTCTTCCTCTTCTACTAAAAGTTCTATAAGATTGTTCTAGATAATTGATGCGCTCTCCGCAAGTGTACGAGTCGCAAGAAGTAATAAAGTGGTACTCATTTAAGAATGGGTTGTCGAACCACAGGGAACTGTACTTAAAGTACTCGTTGCTCCTTTGATGTCTAGTGAAACAAATAGAAAGGGTATTGGATCATAACAACAATGAGTAAAAGGTAATGGTGATGATAATGGAGGAGATTTGGACTAAGTACTTGGCAACCACAAGAGTAAATCCCTTCGGAAGTCTCCAATGACTCGTACACGCTATCTCATCCTAGTTGACTACCTCGGTACATTCCAATAACATTCATGTGTGCTCAATAGCAATATTGCATCTATGTGTTTGAAGATACACTGCAGTTTTGCTAGGACAACCTAACAACTATGCACTCCAAACACACTACAGTTATGCAATACAAGATTAAACACAAGCATCAATTAGAACTCCATAGTCAAATACAATGAGTGTATAAGCAATACAGTCTGACAATTGTCCACAACCAAGGCACTATGGCCAGTTAGCCCCTGAGGGCAGGTACACAAGGTAAGGCAAAAGATAGAACAAAGAAAGAGAGAAAAAACCCCCTTCAATACTCAATATGTCCTCCCTTGTAGTGTCCTTGTGCCAACTCCACCTCTTGCAATGCCTCCTACTAGTCCTTGATCTCCTTAGGTGGTTAGGTGAAGCTTGATCTTCGATCTCATCAACGTCCTCCTGGTGGAGAGATGAATCCCCGAACAAAAGATGAGAAAGAACCCTAATTTCTGGAGTTAAAAAGGCTGATTCTGGGCCCAACACTGTCCGGACACGGGCGTGTCCAGACTGTGAACTCTACTCGGGAATCCAGGGGTGAAACTCCTGAGATTTGCAGCAGTTGGGGTACAGGCGTGTGTCCCCCGTGTTACCTGGCACACGACCGTGTACTAGGCACCGTGCCCGTGTTGTTCATGAGAGAACGTCTCCTGAGATTTGCAGCACTTGGGGCACGGGCGTGTGGTGACCGTGTCCTGCCTGGGACACTCCCGTGTCAGAATTTTAGCTATTCTACACTCCAGGCCGAGACTTGCAGCACTTGAGGCACAGGCGTGTCATGCCCGTGTCATCCAGTACTGAACCTTTGGTCACTGAACACGCGGGAAACAACCTCAATTTCACACCAAATTGACTCGGGCCCCAGATTCCTACACAAAGAATAAAATACCTTAAATAGCACCAATTCCAATCAGTAAATATACTTAAGGACAGAGAAAAGACTATAATAAGGGGCAAGAAACATGATATAAAATGCACTCATCAATAATTATAAAATTCATAAGTACTTTGTTGCCTAAGAGGTTGTGTTGTTCTTGAGCCACTTTCAATAGTTGTTAGCCTTGCTAGGCTAGATGAGCTAGTACTTGCCTGATTGTTACTAAAACTTGCTTGATTATTACTTCATACACTTTGCATATTCATGTGTATTTCATCATAATTATCTACTATCCCTTAATTTTTTATTAATCCATCAATATTTATATCTTCTAGTTGTCTAGCGATTTCTTCTTCTTCTGTTAACAGATATTCTTCTATTTTTGCTTTTTTAGGATACTCATTAGTTTCATATCTACATTCTATTAGAAAATGTATATCATCTATGTCCGTTGGCATTTCTAAGAAGTCTTCTTCCCAATCATAATTAGGATAAAACTATTCAATTAATTTTTCCATTAATCTAGATTTAATTGGTCATCTTCTTCATCAATAACTTCTTCAATTTTAATATTTTTACTATAAGTTTGTGTTTTAAAACTATCTGATCCATCCTCATATTCATAGTATTTTATGTCAGATGGTTCTGCTATTGCATGTGTTGAGATATTACTTAGTTTCCATTCTAAACTTGCTAAACTTTCTGAACTATACATTTTAGCTGGATATGCTTTAATTCCTTGTGATCCTAAGATTTTCATTATTTTATCATTACTAACAGTATATCTAATTTCACTATTATTTGATATTTGTCCAATAAAGATCTTTGTAAGTAATATATTAGGTTTTGTATTAGTCATATTATACCCTTTAGATTTTATTATTAATTTAATATTTTCATACAAAGTGTCTATTGTTACTAAAAATCCTGGGATCATATAAGTTATCTCAAAATTATTTGTCATATCTACTTCAACTGTTGTTATTTGGGCTTTAGCCATATTGTCTATTTGTCTAGTGTCGACTAATGATAATGCTAATTTAGTTCCTAATCCTAATCTATGTAATCCTGTTATAGTGAATACCATTAATCCTAAATGTACCAAAGAATAATTAGCTTTTACTAATTTTTTTTAAGATTCTGCTGTTAAAAAATCAATAACTATTTCTGAATTATCATTATTACAACATATTTCCATTTCATTATATCCTTCATATAGTTTATTCTGAAAATCAAAAATACCATGTTTATATAAGTGTTCTCCTTGCACTAATTTTAAATTTTTCTCCTTAATCTTTTTAATTTGATCATCTGGTGTACCAATGGTTTCTAATGTCCTAGTATGTTTAACTCTAATAAATGAATTAAACCTTCTAATATTATCAATTGATCTTATAATTTTTAGAGGCATTTTTATTCATAAAAAGTCCTAATTTCTTCCAAATCCTTTAAATGTTTTTCTCTATTTTCAAACCCATAATTATGCATTATTTCTCCTAATAATTTGATATGATAATATTTTATTTGTTGTTTAACACTATAATCCTTAAAATCTAATCTTATTAATGTATTTCCTAAAATTAAGGCAGAGGCTTCTTCATAGGTCTTGGAATAGATAACTTTTTTATTTAAATCTTCCATTTTTAGTTTTAACTTTTATATCTTGTTATATCTGGAAATCCTACTTTCGTTCCTGGATTCTTTTTTAGTTCTTCTTTTGACCATGTTACAAAAGGAGATCTACTTTTCTTAGTTACCCATAGATTTGTAAACTTTTTTGTAATTTCATCTATATCATGATTAGTTCTTGTTTTTTCAGATACTTGTTTTAATAATCTGATTGTTTCAGCTAACATCATTATTATTGCGTTATTTTGCCTAATAATTATTTTTTCACCAATTACTTGTGGTTCGTTATATGAATTATTTCTTTTATCTAAGATTGCTACAGGTTTTTCTAAAAATATTTCAGTTTTTCCAAGAAATTCTTCTACAATGTCCATTATTGGAAGTTAACTACTATAAATGAATATGTAGTCTCATTATTTTCTTTCATTCTTTCGATTGATCTTAAATATTCTAATCTATAATTTAATTTATTAATATGTTTTACTAATTCTTTTAGTACGCGATCATTCCTCATCATTTTTTGTATATGTAATTTTTATTAATATTTAACATTTCTATTTCTTTTTCTAAAGTTAAACCCGGCATATTTATTCTCCTAGTATCTTTTTTATATGCTTTGTTAATTCTACTTGTATTTTGTTAATTTTTTCTATCATAAGCTTTAGATGACTAAGTTCTTTGTTTATAACTTCTAAGGTTTTAAGAGTTATTTACCTTGTGATTTGATTTTCTAAGCCAGTTTTAATATAATCTAATTTATTAAGTATTGCTAAGATATTTTGATGATTTTGCCTTAATATATTAGTTGCTAATGCATTCCTTTCCATTAAATGTATTCTAATTTCTTCTAAGATTTTGAATTGTTGTTCTATTTTATTATTTGTTATTTCTATATATAGAATCTACTAATTTTAAAATACTTAATTCTTTTGTGTTCATAGAGATATTTGGTAATTTAATTATTTTATTAATTTTGTATATAATAACTATTGCTAAGAGTGTGAACATTATTGCTAAAGATAATATATATTGATAATTATTGCTAAGCATCATATAGATAATTATTGATAATCATTTTGGTGATAATTATGGTTAAAACAAATTTTAAATATTATTGCTACTTTTAAATGATACTTGGTTAATATTATTACTTGGTTATAAAGAAATGCTATTTTTTACGGAATATTACTACTTCAGTTAATTATTGCTACTATTGCTATAAAAGAAATTACAATAAATATTTCTTCTTACTACTATTAACAACTTTTGTAATGTTGATGATGATGATTTTTTTTTTTTTTACTCAAAGAACTCTTTTCAAATTGGAGACTTTCAAATTTTATGATAAGGATCTCTTTTCTTTTTCCAATATAGTTTTAATATCAAGTTTTAAGAATATTTCCAATTACACGAGAAAAGAACACACACTTAGTTCTCTTTTTAACCTTTACTCCAATAAATCTTAATTCCCATTATCTTGATATAAGATCAGTAATATTTCAACTGTCTTAGGGACCAAGCATCATAGAAATTTGTCTCTATTATCTTGATATAAGAACAATAATATTTCAATTGTCTTTGGGACCAAGCATCATAGAGATTCACTCTAAAAAAAACAAGACTTGTAAATGAGGAGCAGAACCCTCAACCTCCCCCATGTGAGTCAAGTGTTTCAATATTAGAAAAACTATGTAGATAATGGATAGGCTTGAAATGTGTTGATGAACGCTTTCTTAAAAGCATTATTTGCCCCTCTCCTCTTGAGATTGTAGTAGGTTTGAATGCAAAGTAATGATATTTTTATAAAATAGGTTTATTGAATGACGCGAATATCAAGTTAGTATCATTTAAAGCATCCATATCATTCTTTCTCTCTCTTCTTTTTTTTTTTTAAAAAAAAAAATAAATTTCTCTTTATCATCTAAATCCTAAATTTAAACCTTTAATAGTAAACGCTAAACTGAAAACTCCCTCACCAAAGCTTAAATTGTAAATTCTATCTAGGGCTTAAGGCTTAGGATTTAGGGTTTAAGATTTAGGATGTTAGGGTTTAGTGTTTATTATTTAGGGTTTAAGTTTTTAGAATTTTAGGTATAAGATTTTGTAGTATTTGGTTTAAGATTTTAGGTATGTAAAAATGGTTTCATAGTTTTTTCATAATTTTAAAAATTTCGGGATTTTTAAGCTTTGAATTTGAATTTCAAATAAAAAAGAATGACGTGGATGGCAAGTTAGCATCCACGTCAAACTTATTCGGTAAATCTAGTACGTAAATATAGTATCGCTCTTGAATGGGGTAAAACTCTTGAAATGTAACCAAACTATTCTCATATTTCAATTTGGATACCAAATTTCAATTTGTTTCTTTTTGGTCACCCTACTTCAATTTGATTTCAACAGAAGAGTACCCGATGAATTTTGGTGAGAAATATTTGATGTAGACACCGGATAAGCCACATTGAGGCATTTGGGTACGTCATATGTTGATGTGGACTAGCTACGTCACCCTAAGAGTCATGTCAACATAAAATTTAATGGCACTTGAATGAATAATGTGGCATTTGGGAGTGACAATGCTAGTCCACATCAGCATATGATGTGCCAAATGCTCTCCATGTGACTTATTTGGTGTTCACATCTGACATTTCTCACCAAAATTCCTCGAATATCCTCTTGTTGAAATCAAATCGAAGTAGAGTGATAAAAAAAAAAATACAAATTGAAGTTTGGTATTCAAAATGAAACATGGGTATAGTTTGGTCCCTCTCAAGATTTTTAGCCCTCTTGAATGCAAATAACTTTAGTGGATAAGGCAAGCCTTTGATTTTTCTGCACCCATCACTAATGAAGAAAAATCAAGATTGAAAATGAAAATAGGTATTAATCTCTTCTTTATTTTAAAAAAAGTAAGTTGTTTGTTATGTATGAAACTAAACATTTTCGTTTGTATTAATAGTTTGTGAACGGACATGTTTTTCAAAAGATATAGCTTTTTAAAATATTTTATCTGTTACCAATGGAAGATACAAAGTATCACATCTATTAGATAATAACGAAGAGATGTAAACTATTGTATTCGCTATAAACTAATGAGTAGATATCTTTTTAAACAAGACAACTACATAATGAAATGCACCTTTTTTTTTTTTTTTATGAATGAATGATATATTTAAGATATCTTTTAATTAGATGAGATATTCAAATTTGAACAATACTAGGTCACTTTGGGGATGGTTTTATGGTCTATTGATTAGCCTTATTTTATGGATGGATAATTATAAAAAAAATCATATAATTAAATAATAACAAAAGAGAAAAAGCATTCAAAATTGCAAAATAAGGTCCATGTCAATAAATCGATGCTTTCTAAGATGAGAATTTTCTTATTTTTTGATTTGTTATAATCTTTGATCATTTGAATTTGTTAATTTTATTTATTGCTTTTATGCAATGGGTTAAGAGAATGTTGCGGTTTTTTTTTTATATATTTAATTAATGGTTAGATGTACTTCTCATCAATAAATATATTATTCATCTACACCTTTTATTTTTAAAATATTCAATAAAATTTATGTACTTTAGTTGCTTTTGATTTACTTCCCTCGGTAAAGTTAACAAGGAGCACAACTAGAACGTCTCTCATTTTATGAATTTTTTAATTATATGATGGGTTAAAAATAAAAATAAGGTTTGAAACATTATTTTTGAAACTTTTAATTTAAAATAATTTAAAAATAAAAATATTTCGTTCATAATATGGTAAAACAAAAGGTAGATTAAAGTTTTATGGGTTTTATATTTAGAAAATTAGTTTTTTTTTATAGTATTATAAACTTTTGTGGCTACGATTGTAATTAAACCCAGACTTTGAAGCAGGTTGACCCCCTTGCTTCTCTCATGGTACAACCCTCTTCCTGCTGAGCCCCTTTCTCCTCGGTCCACAGAGACAAAATAAAATGTAGGATTGGTACCAACAGTTCATCACGGAAGAAAGGACTCACCGAGCCGGGATCACTAACTAATACTAATATAATAGAAAAGAACTGTGCCATAGAAATAGTCCGTTTTGGTTTTAGATGTGTCTACAGTCAAGTTTTATGGATTTTGTGGTAGAACAAAATAGTTTTTTTTTTTTTTTTTTAATTTTTTACATTTATAGTATTATCTTTTGTTACCATGGGTGCCCCATAAATATTAATTCATATTAATATTGGGTTAAAATAAAAAATTTAGAGATTTTTTTTTTAAATTTGATATTGTGATGACACTTTTATAGGGTATCATGTAATTATTATGGAATCAAGGATTTAATAGAAAATAAAAAATAGAAAAAAAATATTTATATTGAATTATACCTTTCGTAAGTTTTAAATTAAAAAAAAAAGACTTTTTAAAAAATATTTTACAATAATCATGTCCTTATGACTAATTTTAAAAATTATGCAGTAAAATTAGTCTGTTATTATATAAACTTATACAGTTCAAAAAAATAAGAGATATCTATGCATGAAAAATATATTTTAATTTAATTTTATTTAAAAATTATTTAATAAAATTAATTTAAGACATATTCATTATTATCATGTAAATTCAAAATTACCCGATTATGTTCACATCTTTATTTTTATATTTCCAGATTGTAAATATCGTAATTTTTTTCATTTATATTATTAAAAAATATTTAAATAAGATTATATTAAGACACATTGATTCACTTTTACAGCTGACTGCTGTTTGCTCCCTCTCACGTTCTTTCTTATCGCCTGAAATTTAGAGAGAGAGAGAGAGAGAGAGAGAGAGAGCAGCCTTCCTCCTTCCCCTCTTCAAGCTCTCATCCATGGAGGAGGAGCAACAGCACCAAGGTTCCATGGTACCACTGAGGAAAGGGCAGAAGAGAAAGCTAGAAGACCCAACTGTCGGTGCCTCAACAGCAGCGGTGGAGGAGGAAGAAGACGGAGGAGATGGGGAGATCCGTTGCCAGGCCTCGCAGCAAGCCCTAGATCGTGAGGTAAGGGCACAGGTCGAGGTTCTTGAGAGGACCTTCTCATGGAGGGACTCTGATCGCGCTGCCGCCAAGCGCGCCACTCATGTTCTAGCTGAGCTTGCCAAGAACGGTACCTACGCTTCCCATGTCTCTGTTTTGTCGATTTCTTTGAAATTGGCACCTTTCGCTTCTTGGATCCTCTGCTCATACCCTTCTTTCCGGTTCTTTTCTCATATTTTGGTGTTGTTCTTCCCTGATTTGTTCTGCTGTTGCCTTGCAGAGGAGGTTGTTAATGTTATTGTGGATGGTGGAGCAGTACCGGCGCTTGTGAAGCACCTGCAAGAGCCGCCGCCTCTGATTAGGGACGGTACTGCCGCTGAACAGCGGCCTTTCGAACATGAGGTTGAGAAAGGGAGCGCTTTTGCTCTTGGGCTTCTTGCAGTCAAGGTCATAAACCTAATCTTTTTGGGTAATTACTTTAATGTGGAGATTGAAAGACTGGTTATTTGATTTCTTCTTTCTTTCTTTCTTTCTTTAATGTCTGAATTTTGTGTTATCTTGATGAGATTTAGCAAACAAATGAAAGTTATATTCCCAGTTTTGAAATTTTAAAGTTCTACCATTAGATTTGTGTATCGAGGTAAAAAAAGAAATTGATGGGAATTTTTTGATAGTGAAGTATTTGTATTAGAACACCTAAAATTATAATTATGCATTGATCAGTGATTTGGAATTTTATATATATATATTTTGATAAAAGGAGCACAAAGGCTAATTTATTGATCAGTGATTTGGAATGATCTTTAATAGGAAGAGTCATCTTACTAACCAAGAATCAAGATAAAATGAAGCCCTGGGACTGGAAGGAACTTTTACCTGCTAGATAATTACGTAGTCAGTCAAAAGTAATTTGAATAATGAGAAATAAATTACGAAATTTGGTCTAATAAGAAACTTGCAGGTCAATCTAAGTTTTTGGTTGTGCTGTTTTCAGTGGCTTTGATTACTATACAGCGATGTTGTGCAATTTACTCATAGTACTCCTTAAATGGAACTAATGGTATCTTGTATATAAAAGTGTCTTCGATTGATTTAACTCTTTAGTCCGAATTGAAAGTTTTGAGTCTATTGTTCATGCTACCTGTTTATTTGTTGTGGTTTTTAACAGGTGGTGCTCTCATTTTCAGTTTTGAGTTGTATTCACCAGACAAATTGGCTCTATACACTTTCTTTACCTTTTCTTTTTTCATTTATTTGGTATTTGTTATCAAAATATATGCCTAGTGCATATCACACCCCAAAATTCCATCTGCGATCAGCATATTTCAAGTGATAGGCCTCATATTTTATAAAAAAAAATTTCACGTTGCTTTGAATAGCATGAGAGATATGAGAATTTCTTGGTGCCATTATTATTGATACCATATTGTCGATATGTTCTTTTTCTTGTAAATAACGTTGTGATCAATCTGAGGTAGTGGTTGATTCCTTGTTCTTGAAGTATACTATTCTGGAGAAAGTATTTAATGATCATTCTGCTTTAATCCTTTGTCTCATTTTTGTTCTACAGCCTGAACATCAACAGCTCATAGTTGACGCTGGTGCTTTACCTCTTCTTGTAAGTCTCTTAGAAAGGCATAAGAATGGTTCTATCTCTCGCTCAGTAAATAGTGTTATTCGAAGGGCTGCTGATGCGATAACCAACCTTGCTCATGAGAATAGCAATATCAAGACCTTTGTCAGGTTGTTTTTCCTGCCGTTCTTATTTACTATTGTATATTCTAGCTGGAGTTCTATTTTTTTATGCTTTTGAATCTAATTATTCAGGATTGAGCATGGAATTCCGCCCCTTGTTGAGTTACTAGAGTTTACAGATGTCAAGGTACAGAGAGCTGCTGCAGGGGCCTTACGTACATTGGCATTTAAAAACGATGAAAACAAGAGCCAGGTGGTCATGCTTATCATTAAGATTCACTATTTAATATATTTTTGTGCTTAAGTTTACACTTGATTTGTTTTTGTTCTAAATTTTACAGATAGTGGAATGTAATGCTCTTCCCACCTTGATCCTCATGCTCAGATCTGAGGATGCTGCTATTCACTATGAGGCAGTAAGTTTAGGTTATGAGTACATTGAGGTGAACTTGTTTCAAAAAGTTTAATTTTGTCATCGAACCAATATGCTAGGATAATAAAGTGCATACTAAAATTTTAGAGTGATTTAATCATGATTATCACGTCATAGGTGCTAGTAAAACTCACCAGACAGTCACATCAACAATCCTCACATCTCTAATTTCATCACATTGTTATGTTCTTTATTATTAAAATCAAGGATCTATCAGTCTAATGTTTTATGGTGAATCTGATTTAACTTTTCTTCAAAGTTCTAGCGTAAGTGTAAATAGTACATATTAATAGGCTCACTCCTAATTTATCCAATTTAATTGAGGTAAGCATATTAATCCTATAACCCTTCTATCTGTGAGTAATGCTGGGATTATTTATGTTCATTCATCATGCAGCATTCAATTCTTTCTTCTAACTTATCAAGTATTTTCTAATTGACTTGTTAGGTGGGTGTGATTGGGAATCTTGTCCACTCATCTCCAAGCATTAAGAAAGAAGTTCTTCATGCAGGAGCATTACAACCTGTTATAGGATTGCTAAGGTATTGTTCTTTGTTAAATTTGAAGTTTTACTGATAAATTTTTGTTCCAATATACTTGCCCATGATTTTATTTGGTCTATTACCTCCTTTGTAGTTCTCAGCTTCTCTTTCTATATGTAGCTATACTGTTTGTATATTTTGTTTTTGTGGATGGTGATGACTGAACAAATATTTTGTTTGTGCCTGTGTCACTTTGTAATATTTTTTAACCATGCTGCTGGTCTTGGTGAATTGTTTTTATCCAAGATTGGTTTTGTTTAGTTGTCTAAAATAGCTTAGGCTAAATGAACCATAATTGACCATATTGGCATATGCTTAAGCCTAAATACTTATTAAACAAGGCTGTCATGTGCTTTTCTTTTTCCAATTTTTTTTCTGGTGAAATTACCTAAAATGAAAACAGTGTTAAGCTTCTCTCTTTTATTATTATTTTTTTTCAGTTTTTGCATTGATATTAAAAATTCTGTGTGTTCTTTCAGAAAATGGGATTTTTCTTGTTTGTGCATTGAAAACTCAGTGCTGAACTTCTTTTCTGAATCATTGATCCATTTTCTGTTCAGAACTTTTATTTTTAGTATTCATATGCTTTTGTTTCAACTCCTTGCTGCAATATATCTGCCATTTGACCAATGTTTTGATATACGCTTTTAGAAGGCATGAGTCGGAATCAACAGCAGCTGAAACATAGAATGTTTAAAAAAGAAAAGGAAGAACTTGATCTGGTTTTTTGTCATGACAATTTTTTCTGTTGAAATGATCAACTATGCTGGCTTTTCTTTTTATACTTTGACTTGCATGGACAATGGTCAACTCATTCGTTCTACCGCATATGCTAAGGAATTTGCTTGGATCTGTTGATGGGATTGTGCAATTGTTAATCTATATTCATCAATTATGCTGGCTTCTATAACCGTCAATTGAAAAAAAAAAAAAAAACTCACAAACCATCATCAAATTTAATCCTTGTGATATTCATTCCTTTTCTCCTTTGGGGGTTTAGCATTTCCTATTTAGTGGTTCTTCACGTTGTTCCAATGACTCCAATAATTCAATCAATTCATGCTTTCACTGTGGTGAGCGTTGCTTGGACCATCTGTTTGTGATTCCAATGTTTCTGTCATTTTTTAGTGTATGTTCTGTTGAAACATATCTCAAAATCTAATGCAGTAGCCTTTGTAAGTTCAATATCTTTGTGACGCAGAACATGGGCCGCTATTATTAAGTAGGATGAAAAATTGTTTAAAAATAAAGTTCATGTGTTTAGGTGTTAATAGTTAGTTTGGTAATTTCAAATTTTGGCTTACATAACATGTGGTTTTGTTTTGAATTTTATTATAAGTTGGGTTTATCGATAAGTTTAGAAGCCTAGGTAAGTTTTGTTTTAAATTAAGTCTTTCTCCTATTTAGGGTCAAACTTTGCTTAGATAACTCAAATCTCTATGAAAGAGAGATGGGTCTTCTTAGAAAATCAGTCAAAGAATCGTTATCAGTTTTTTAGTCATTGCTTTATTTCAAGGGGTGATTGCTTTCTCTTCTAAGCGTGATTGCTTAGATTCTTTAGGTTTGATTGGCTAGCAGATACTGCATCACTTTGATTGGTTTAAGTTACATTTTACATTGTAGTGAATTAAATTCAGTAAGTTGTGATCCATATTATGGTAACTCAAAGATATACTCTTTTATCATTCATAAAACTTTAGATTTATGGTCATACCAGAGTGCAATAAATTCCATCCTTTCCACTAGTAGGGACAGGGAAGAATACAATAAGTACAAGGTTAGAGAAGCAGCTTGCGCCATGTACTTTTTTTTATAAGCTTTTGTCAGCAGTATTTCATGGTTGAGAAATTATATACAAGATATAAATGATCATATTGTATTATACTTAATAATTCATGACCCATTTCAATAAAAAATCTTCTTGAATTATAGTTTTAAACCAACGGTATGGTTATAATTGGAAAATGACCTGCTCTTTCTTACATAAGCTGTATGCAGGACTACTACTTGAGAATTCATGGAAGGCATATACTTCTTGTTTTTGTGTGTGTGCGTGTGTGTGTGGTAATTATTCCATTCTCATTTGGTAAGCACCATTTTACTGGACTGGACTGTAAGAAAATCAACACATTCCTTGGCTTCTTAAAAGTCAATACACCTCATGGAGTTCAATCTATTTGATAATTTGAGAGCAATTCATTGAACATGCTCTCTCTCTCTCTCTCTCTCTCTCTCTCTCTCTCTCTATTCTGCCAAGTAATTTAGTTTTAATTTGAAAGCATGACTGTGGGTTTGGCTGATCTGGAACCCCATCAACTCAGATTCAGTTTTTGAGAAAACCCAACTTATTTGGTTGTACAAATTTTGAACTGGCAGAATTAACCAATTTGTAATCAGTTAAGGTTGGTAAAAAAAATGGTATTGTCTTTGCATCTGTTAATGGTTTAACCACCACATTATCAAGGTTATGTCCAATGGTTAGTAACAGCTTCTTGTTGGTAAGAGTGCTCTTGAACCAATCAAATTTAAGGTGTAGGTAGTTGATCACTGAACATGAAAATGCATTAGTGGGAGGCTTTCTAACTTATAATCCTGTACAGATGTGCAAATATTCTGTTCAGTTTGGACATGCGGGGCCTAGGCTATAGTAGAATATGAATTATTTTCTGATGCTTGATAGGTAACTTTTCTTGATATGGATTGTTTTTGTGTGCAGCTCCTGCTGTACAGAAAGTCAAAGGGAGGCAGCTTTGTTATTAGGGCAGTTCGCGGCAACTGATTCGGATTGCAAGGTCTTTTCCTATTTATAACTCTTTGCCTACTAACACTTAATTTCGTCAATTAATTATTCATTGTTTAATAATATGAGAGTTTGCTTCCTTCTGCAGGTTCACATTGTGCAGAGAGGTGCTGTCCGACCTCTAATTGAGATGCTTCAGTCTCCGGATATACAACTTAAAGAGATGTCTGCCTTTGCTCTTGGAAGATTGGCTCAGGTTAGATTTTCCTCATATCATTCTTATTTTAGAAAATTTGGAGATTCTTATAGAAGGCAGTAATTTCTATTTTTTGTTCTGATGACCAGAGGTGAAAGGCAAACATTTTCTTAAAGCCTTGCATGACAAAATTGATTTTTATTTTTTTATTTTTATTTTTTTAAAAATCATGTAGTCCTCCAACTTAAATTTACAACAGAACAACAGTAAGTCATATTAAACGTATATCATGCCCTGGGCCATAGTGAATGACACTTATTTAGGGTTTGAAATAATAAATTTGTTCCAGCTGCATAAAATTCTTGAAATTATTCGTATATTTTAATCATGCCAACACAGATATTGAAGGTACATTGAAATACTATAATTAGACAATGCTGCTTGGTGTAACTGGGGAGCAACCTCTTGTGGCACTAACTATTTTGTGTCACCTGATTTTCTATATACATGGCATAACATAACTGACTGAAGCAATGATTATTGATATAATAAATGTTACATCAGAAGTTTTGGTAATTCTAATTTATTTAATAGTATCTATACTAAAGTTTGTGAGTAAAAGAATTATGTGTTCTTGTTTGGCGTTAGGCGTCCAATGACAAGAAGAGCCATCAGGTTGGTTCTCGTAGACAATAGTAGTAAGCATGCTAACAACCATGCTTATAGTGTTTAACAGTTGTCTTAGAGGTCCTTTCATTGCTATGCACTTGAACCCAAGTGAAAAATTCTTATTGGCAAGCAAATCAATCAGGCATATTCAGGAGGTCCTTCCTAAGAATTATAACAGGATGGATGTGATTTTACAGTCAGGGTAACTGAGTATTCATGAAAACTAGAGAATTAGTCTTCCTTATAGTCTTATCCTATAGACTGATTGTAAAATTGTAACTGTTAGCCTATTTTTGCAATGCCAATATCATTGCATATTAAGGTTGATAACTAGTAATATTTCCATTTTAAAACCAATTTCAATGGCCATGAGTGCAAAATCATGCAGCATGAGACTCCTATATTGTCTGAAAGTAATAGTTGAATTTTGTTAAAATTTCTTTAGGCCATAATTTATATGTTCTAAAGTTAATTATGGGAATATAACTGTTGGTGATGATGAGGATTTGATTAAGATTTGACAAATGTTTTGTGATAGGTGTTAACTGTATCAATTAAAAAAGAAAAATTGAAATGCTTCTTTATTTTTTATTATATTCATTCTTTAGTGGTAAAACATTTTTAAGGAACAATGGCTTGATTACATGAACTGGAGTTGTTTTAGATCCTGAAACACCAAGCTGCTAGTAGGTGCCAGATCTCGAAAAAGAAAGGGTATTATACTCGAGCAACTGTATGGATACGGATTCAAAATCAAATAGCGAGTGGAGATTGACTAAAGGTTATAGTAGGACAGCCAGTATTGATTGGTGTCAAGTTTATGCTCATTTACGTGCCAGTTGAGGTCGAAAATTGCGTAACTGTGTGGATCTCTAATTCCCATTAGGCATAACCTCCAAATTTGTGGGCCCATATCTCAAACTAAGGTTAGAACTGTGTACAATGGCTGATTGACTGAAACTAACAGAAGATCAATTTTTAAACCAAAGGAAGCCCATCACATACTTTGATTTGTCAACATCAACTGAGAGTACGAGTGTCACATAATGTATAAGACAAGTGCATTTGAGCATACGCTGGAATTGAAGGTCAAGCTAAAATTCATGTATGAATTTCAATAATTGAAATGGTAATAATTTGGAACACTGAGCCAAACATATGTGAACTTTTCGTTCAAATAACCAGTCAAAATTTGGCTATTCAATTAATGTGTAAACACTGCTTCAGAGTCATAATCAATAGGAGTCATTTCCTGACAAGATTTCCTGTAGTGATTCTGAAACCTTATTTAATATGTTCATAATTTAAAGACATAATGAGTTGTACCCGAAGGCGTCCCAAGCAGAGACTTTAAAATCTTATCAAATGGTTGAAATCAGATACATGATGGTCCTTCTTAGAAAAGCACTCTGTTATTTAAGTTTAAAACAACAAAAACTCTCCTAAATGCATAAGTGGACTGTTTTGAGGGTTCTGTAGTCCTATATACATAAAAAGAAACAAAAAGTGTTCATAATTGGCACATAAGGGTAGAGAGGCATGAAAGAGGGATGGTTTTTCACAGGGCTGACAAGGAAGGGTAATGATGTGCCTGTAACCCCAAACTTGATAGAAGTTCTAAAGCTCTTGCTTTTGTTGATTATTCCAGAGTGCCTTATTGTCATGCTGCTGGTTGATGATCTCTGTTGTCTAATTTTATGATCCCCTGACAATTGTTAGTCACTTTTAAAGGAAGATAATCCTTAGGAGATTATCTCTGTTGTTTCTTTTGTATGCATTACCTTAATGAAGCAATGATTTGCCTACTATTATTGTTGCTTCAGTTGTTCTGATTATTATCATTATCGTTACTGTATTTGCTTGGGTAGGATTCCCACAACCAAGCTGGTATTGCTTATAATGGAGGTCTGGTGCCTTTGCTAAAGCTACTTGACTCAAAGAACGGTTCCCTACAGCATAATGCTGCATTTGCTCTCTATGGCATTGCAGACAATGAGGTAAACTTACCTTGGCAACCGTTGTCCATAAAATTGCTTTTTGGTTTGTAAACCATTGAGTTCTGATTTTGCACTTGAGTTTTAGGTTGTATTTTAAATGTTTTATGTGCTTCATATGTAGGATAACATCTCGGATTTTATAAAGGTGGGAGGTATTCAGAAATTACAAGAGGGGGAGTTCATTGTCCAGGTTTCTAGAGCATTTAATTGCGATGACTTGTCTTTGCTGCATCAGAATTCTGCATTATAGTTTGTTGAAGTTTCTTAACTCTTTAGAATTGAAACATAGGCAACGAAGGATTGTGTGGCGAAGACATTGAAAAGATTGGAGGAAAAGATTCGTGGTCGTGTGAGTACACTTTGTCAAGTCACCTTTGTTGAAATGACTCATCTGATTAGCAAAAAGTATATTTTCAACTATCTTGCATTGATTAAATTTTTTGACTGCTAGCTTTCTTTCTGGTTTTCAGGTACTGAAACATTTACTATATTTAATGCGTGTAGGAGAGAAAGCCATTCAAAGACGTGTTGCCTTGGCTCTTGCTCACCTTTGTTTACCTGAGGATCAAAAATCTATTTTTCTTGATAACAGTGGTAGTGTTGGTTTTCACTTGTCATGTTTGTTATCCACCATATAATTGAAGCTGGACTTAGAATGCTTCCATGACATTTTGTGCGTGTAGGGCTTGAGTTGCTACTTGGCCTTCTTGGGTCTACTAATTTGAAACAGCAACTAGATGGTGCTGCAGCACTATATAAATTGGCTAACAAGGCCATTACTCTCTCTCCCATGGATGCAGCCCCACCTTCGCCAACACCACAGGTATGATTTAATGGGAAAAACCAATTATTTGTTTATTTATTTTTTGCAATTTCAATTGTTTCTCGACAGAACTGCTTATATGGATTGATGTGATGTAAGTTGTCTTGTAAGGGATCCGTCTTGTGTAGTACAAATTTACTTTATAAATCTTGGTCATTAATATTTTATTCTCATAACACATTTAGTTTGATATAGTCTATCAATTGTCATCTGGAGCTGAAGAGTGCAATTTTCTTCTCTTTACTTAATTTGCTGTTAGTTCTTGTCTTCTCAATTAGCTAATTGTGGGTCTATAATTCAATTCTAAGGGAAGTTGATACTTAAATAGGATATGTGGAGCCTTGGTTGGTTTTATTTAGTAATTTCAAAATTTCAATCTATTCTTTACCTAGTGTCTATTTGATTTTGAAGTCAACTGGATTTTCAAGTCTAAATGGAGTAAAAGTTATGACCTTGCTATTGTAATTGTTCTTATTTATGATTGTTCAGAGTACTTTCCGGCATTTGCGCTATTTTTTGACTAAGCTCTAGAATTTGGTTATGTTGTCATCCCTTTACAGAGTTAGCTGAACTTAGTAGTATAAAAGACTTAAAACAAGATCACAAGCATCTTTGAGGATTGGGCCTACCCTTTGGATAAGTGATGGCAGGCTAAATCTCAGATGTATAGATTCCTTATAAGGTAAGATTCAAGTCTCAAACATCAAAAATTTGAAGGTTCTATAGTTAGACATACAAATGCTGGCAATCTCTAGGATGCATGATAAAAATTCAAAACCATGCGAAACAGAGAACTTCTAGTTGTGAATGTAGGAAATGTGAAGGAGGTACAGATGCCAATCATTCTAACCAATGTCTTGTCTGTAAGAAAATCTGATTATACATTTTTTTAAAAGATTGTGTCACAAAGACATGTTGGTGTTTGGTTAGTGAGTGAAAAGGTGTCCAAAGGAATCTTTTTCAAAATTGGTTTGCAAAGGAAACTTTTATATGAGCGGACCACATTTTGACTAAACTAATGCTAATCAAAATTAAATATGCTAAGATTAAAAATTACTTTGTAATTAATAACAAATTCATTAATATTAATATTTTAAAAACATTAATTAATAAATGTATTTATTTAAATAATTAAAATCTTAAAAAAAGATTGGTGGGACAACTTTGGGGTTGCTTTGGTTGGAGGATGTGAGTAATTCACCAACCAAACATCCCCAATATTGGTTGAGGGAATAGGTTGGTATAAACTAGTTTGACTGAACTTATTCCTCTCCTTCCAACCAAATTCTACCTTTGGAATAACTCCAAATAGCTATAACTTTTTTACAAGATATAATTATGTATATAAATATTATCACTTATTAATATTTAAAAATCATTAGTTATTAATAAACATCACTCAGTAATTAGAAAAAAAAAAAATCTAATCATGAGAGAGTGTGCTTTAAAATTAATTTAGTCCACATGAAAGGTTTTTCTTTAAAACAAATTCAAACTTTAAACACCCAAACCTAATTTATTCCACCTTCAACCAAATACTCTCAGTGCCTGATACGCAAAGTTTTGAGAGTACAACACAAAAGGTTGTTATAGTACGGTATAAGTGGATAAAATTTTCGTACCACCTGAGTACAAAAATTTATCGTGGTACAATGCAACCAAAAGACTACATCATCCTCAATAAAAAATAAAAATTACAATCACGACATACCACACTCCACAACACTGACTCCCCGACCTTGCACCTTCCCTTCCTCTGCCAACGCATGCCCTTCCCGTTTACTTGATCCTCTACGCTTTCTTCGTCTCCATCTCCATCTTCTTCTCCCTTTTATTTTTTTTTTCCCTTTCGTTTCATATAGATTTTAGGGTCTCTCTAAGATTTTAGAGTTTCCAGGGCCTTCTTCTCAAATAGATGTTTGATTCGTAATATCTATATGTTTTTGGATAAATAAAAGTGATCAATAACTAAAAATTGAAAATTTAAATCATATAAAAAATAGACATAGATCTTTTTATAGTTCTATCCAAAAATTTAAATTTAAAATCTTGTTAAAAATAAATAAAAATCCTTTTATATCTTCACCTATGAATCATGAGATATGATTTTCTTGGAAATATCAAATATATTAGTGAACTCATATAAAAATATTATATAAAAAAATTTGTGTTTATTTTTAGTAAGCAATTATTTTGCATACATTTTGAAAATAAAAAAATGTAATTATGATTTAAAGTTTATTAATTATAAAAAAATTAATCATGTTAATATTGATAATGAGAGAAAGTTCAAAATCTATTTTCTAATGAAGTTTTTTTTGTTGCGAAACAAACATATAGGATGGTAAAAATAGTATCACAATAATTTATAATATTTTGTACAATACTTGGTACAAATCAAATGTGAACACAAAAAAAATTTGTACTGTCTATAAAACATCAAACATAGTATAGAACAATCAGCTGTGCTATGCCACAACTACTTGTATTGTACTGTACTGCTTGTGCTGTTCTTAATTGCGTATCAAACATACCCATAGAGATTTGAAATCATTTTAGCTTTTCCTTTAGTATTAGATCTCAGTTCTACTCTTGATCAATAAAATGTGCAAGTGGAATTGATGTGGACGCTATTATTGCCTTGAATATACCTTTTCAATCCTTTCCACTGAAGTTCTTTTTTAATTTATTTAAATTCATAAAAGCTTGGAAGGCAAGTTCTTTGCATTGTGAGCACAGTAGGAAGAACAAACCAAAGCATTGGATGAAACTTAGAATATCCAGATTAAGTTTTTGCTTATCATATAAAGTAAGCATTATACAAAAAATTTTGCAGTTCTGATTGTCATTGGCCCAAACAGCATAATGACTAATGAGCAGAAACAACATGGTGGACTAATGATTTAAGTTCAATTATTATGTGTGGTTTATTATTTAACATATAGAAGAACTGCAATATGATTGAATGGTTATATGGCAAATAGGTTGGTACTTTATGCTTTTTTATTGCTAGTAGTATTTCATTCTTAAGAGCAGCATTTGCCGAGGTCATAATTTGATAGTCCAATTGAATTATTTAGTTATATGTATACTGGTGTAATTCAGTTTTTCCATATGGTTATAATTTGAATTCTTGATCCCTGTCAAGTAGAATGGCCGAATTTGTGTCTTCTAAATAAAAACCTGAAATTGAATACATTTTTATTTGAATATTAGGAAAGTTTCTGTTTTTCTAACAAAAGTATTCTACTGTTACACAGGTGTATCTGGGTGACCAGTATGTTAACAATTCCACGCTATCTGATGTAACTTTTCTAGTTGAAGGTTGTCTAGTACAATTCTCTAAACTTTTGTGTTAATATAGTATTGTTTACTCTTTATCACCGAGAGTACTGATAGGAAGACATGTATTGCCTATTTCTGTTAGCATTTTGAAATGTTTGAAAGGTCTTGGAAAGAGAACCCTTAAATCTGGTTTGTATATGAACTTTTTTCCCTTTCCTTCCAGGTAAGCGGTTCTATGCGCACAGAATCGCTTTGCTTGCTTCTTCCGATGCATTTCGTGCCATGTTTGATGGTGGATACAGGGTAAGCAAGAATAATAAATTCTTCCGTTGATTCATATAAAATCATTTTATTTTCATGGCCATTGCTAACAATTGCAGTAGGATGTAATTACTACTAACCAGTTCTGTTTAAGATGAAACCTACAAGTCAATCTCTAGCAAGTGGGCCTGTGAATATTTCAAGACAAGCACATCTTTTACTTCCTCTGTGAACAGATCATGCATCCAATTTCTGCTCTTTGAAGAATTGGACATTGGAAGCACTGGATTATATGGTTGTGTAATTTGAAAACAATCCAAGCATCCTTTTCTCTATTCAAGTGTCAGGAGGATATTATAAGGAGGAATATTTTATGGGAGTATTGTTTCAAATGTTACTTATTGACTCATCACCTAATTCTTGGTTACTGATGAATCTTCAGTATAGAATTTATTGATTGATAACAGTCATGCTCTTGGGTGAAAAACTGAAGCAGGCCTGTGATTGCAAGACATCGAATTTTTTCACGTGCTATGAACTTTGACTGATTGGTCAGACATTCTAAATCCGCTAGGGTTTTTCCTTGCAACATATTGATTAATGGAATAAGAAATGCTGCCTGAATTTGTATGTATTTTCTTTCTGCAAGATAGAAAGAGGTAGCATATTACCCTCTTCTCTTTTTAGGATCTTCCTTGCAGGATAAGGATTGGAAAGAAATGTGTTTCCAAACTCATTTTAATGATTTACCATGACCGAGGGGACCTCCATGTCATTGCCCACTTATGTTATATACAGCAGCTTTAAAACTTACCCAAGAAATCCTATTTACTTTTACTTTGTCTAACACTATCATAGTATTCCTTTGTAACTCATATAAAACCATTGCTTGAATTGAACTAATGAACTGGATAAATCATACTTTCAAACCATTGATTGCTATTTCAAATCTTCTGGAGCTTCTAAATGGAAATTGAGGCATAGCATATACTTGGCTAAGAGAATACCCAATAAATCTGTAAATATAGTGATTTTTGTTCATATTTTGAACCCTTGTTCTTACAGTGTGTAACAGAGTTTCTTTTTCTTGCCTGTTGCAGGAGAAGGATGCAAGAGATATAGAGATTCCAAACATAAAGTTGGAGGTGTTTGAGTTAATGATGAGGTTAATAGAGTTGTCGTTTATGTTTAAATGAGGGTTCTTGAATGTTGGCTTTTACATTCTACTGCCTTCGATTTTTAGGTTCATTTACACAGGTTCAGTTAGTGTGACAAGGGATATTGCACAAGATCTCCTCAGAGCGGCTGACCAGTATCTCTTAGAGGGTCTTAAACGTCTATGCGAATATTCTATTGCTCAGGTAGATTAGTAATCTCTAAGTCATTTGCATTTATTTGGACATCTCATACTAATCTCATATATTTTAACTTTGAAATTTCAGGATGTTACACTGGACAATGTAGCCAACATGTATGAATTGTCTGAGGCATTCCATGCCATGTCATTGAGGCATACATGCGTCTTATTTATCTTGGAGCACTTTGAGAAGCTGAACAAAAAGCCCGGGTAGGCTTTTATTGCATGAAAAATCACCAAGTAGATACTTATTGATTTTACGGTATAATATGAGTGAAACATTGTCATTTCTTATTAATTTGATATATTTCTTCTGCTCTGCAGGCCTTCTCCTCTGATCCAAAGAATAATCCCTGAGATTCGCAATTTCTTCTCCAAAGCTTTGAGATCTAATCCAAGAATTTACCGGCCGTAGGTGATCATTGCTCTGATCCTTTCTTGCAGAAGACATGCCTGGACTATTGAGTGCTGTACAGTGTGCTGTTTCTTTCTTTTTTACTTTAATCCTGTTGAATTAACTGGCAACTGAGTGAACATGAATTGAGAATGAAACAACACATTAAAATGTCATCGGACCTTCGGGTGCTAATCCTTGTGTCGGCTAGTCTGCCTTTGTATCAGATGTCAAATGCAAGCTCTAAGAACTAATGAAATACTTAGGATGTTTCTGCTATGTTTTGCGTCATTTTGTTGAAGGGTTCAAACTCAAGCTAGTAACAAAATCAAACAGTGATTAGTTGGAACTCGTGTTACTATGGTCAACATCAAAAAGCGCCGCCTATAGGTCAAGGAAAATACCTGTTATAATATGGTTATAATATACTTATATATTTTGATTAAATGTGACAATTACATGTCAGGATGTATATGGATGTAGAATAAGCTTAATAAGCCTTTGCTGATAAATAAATTATTTATATTTATATTTATTTTTCTTGATGAAATACGATAATTGAATGAGAAAAACGTGTGTAGGTGTAGAATAAGGACGTGTTAGGTGTAGAGTAAGCTTAATAAGCATTTATGTGAACAATATTTTTGCATTCACATTGTTGGGTTTTGGACCAGGAATATGAAGATATATGTGTATAAGTGGTTTAAATGGGTAAATAACATTTATAATTGTGTATATCTTATAATATTTAATCTTAAATGGGTCCAATTGTAGTGATCTAATTTAAAGTTTGAATAAGGTCATAATTATCTAATTTTAAATGTGTGGCATATTAATCATATGTTGTGTAGATTCTTGGGGCCAAAATTGTCAAATAGCCCATAAAGATTTCTTATAAAAAGGGTGTGGTTCTGACTGAGCATGCAACGATTAGATCCAGAATGAGTTTCTGAATTAGAGTTCCCATCTCTCGTCTCTTCGTGTGATCAGCTAGAAGAACCGCAAGACCCAATACCCAATCATCAGCATCAATGCATCAATGGATTCAAGTGTAGATACGCTTCCGTTAAATTTACGTTATTCGCAAATAAGATTGTGGTACCAGAGCTTGTTTTGGAATTATTTGGGATCTATTTTGATTAAATCTTTTATTTGTTAGATCAAAAATTGAATGCTTGTGTTTCTTAATATATATAAATAATATGTTTTTCATGGTCGGAGCTCTTAATTACGATCGTGTTTGTGATCATCGGATCATAGTTACCTAAGATGCTTCGCTAATTTTCATGCCCATGGATTTTGAGAAATAATTTGATAGTCGGATCATAGTTGCTTTAGTAATTTATATTCACACAGATTTCGAGAATTACTGATTAGTCTTCTGTGTATACATCAAGTGCGGATTAAATTGTTTTTGTATACATAATATGTGCGGCGAATAATTTCATTAATTCAAGATCCACATATGTATATGAAATTTGGTTTTAATCTCTTGACAATCCTTTAAAAATTTTGAAAATCACTAGTTGATTTATATATATAATATGATTTTCATGAATGTGGGCCCTCTGATCTCATGGAAAATGAGACTTGTGTGGCCTGTGTGGAGCTTTTGATTACACACTAGAGTGTTTATGGTCATCGGACATCGGATTATAGTTACCCACTTAAACTTGATTTGCTAACTTATGGATTTTGAGAATAGTTGATTGGCTATATATATATACATTATCTACTGTTTAAAATTATATTTATGCATTTATCAATTCATGTTATTGTTTCTGTGGTTAAGATGGATTCTGTTATAGATTATGCTCACAGATTTCAATATATATTAATATTAAGTTTATTTTCATGATTATCAAAATCAAAGTTAAAGAACTAATATTAATTTAAATTTTACTTTGATTTTCAATTAGGATAACATTCAGATTTTAATTTAATTATTGAGGTTTATTTTAAGTTATCATGAATTTAATTTTTGTTCATGATTATAAAGTTATTTTAATAATCATTAGGAAAAATAACAACTTAGAGTTGCTTTTATATGTTTTCTTGGGTATTTACCACAATTGGTAGAAGCGGCATCGTTACCAAAGTGATCTCTGTTGTAGAAACTTTTTGTTTGTGAATAACCATGGTGTTAGTGCATGCTTATTCTTATGTAGACAACACGTCGGCCTAAAGGAAGACTGTTGTCTGATAGAGATTTGTTTGTGCATGTGGTAATAAGTTATTTATAGTTATAAAGTGTATGTTGTGAGTATTTAGTCGGACCAAAGGAAGACTTTATACTTGACTGGATTTTATTATAAAATTTGATTACTGCAATAAGTTAATTACTAGTGAATTGAATCTCTGTCCAAAAACTAGATTCGATGTTACTCGATTAACTTGAAGATGGGTTGTTGTTATTTGTATGTTTTGATTATTAGACCTTTAGTTAATTAACTGTGAGCTAATTATTTATTATTGCTCTCTCTACAGTTGCCATCATGAATGTTAATAATGTGTTTGCTACACTAAATGGAAATCACATGCTTAATGGCATAAATTTTAAGGTTTGGAAAAATAAAGTAACACTCATTTTGGGATGTGTGGATCTCAACATGCATTAAACGAATCATGTCCTGCATCTCTGACAGATCAAAGCTCTATTCATTACAAGAGAGTCTTTGAGAGGTGGGAGCAATCTAACCATATCAGTCTAATGATCATGGAGAATACAATCTCGGAGATTTTTCTGGACACTATGTCCGAGGAAAAAGATATTTAGCAATTCCTCAACACCCTAAAAAAGCGCTTTGTGAGAAGTGATAAGGCGAAGACTAGTGCTACCCTAAGGAAGCTAGTCTCTATGAGGTATAAGGGTAAGGAATAGGCCTGTAAACGAGCCGAGCTTGATCGAGCTGGGCCCAGCTCGAAATCGGCTCGAAATAGGCTAGCTCGAGCTCGAGCTCGGCTCGATTTTATTTTCGAAAGCTCGAGCTTGGCTCGGCTCGATTAGCTCAAAATTAAAATCTTATTTATAAATTATAATTTATAACACATGACAAAATTTATAAAATTCATAAGTAATCAATTTATTTATCAACCTAAACATGCAAGTGTCTTTTTTACCTATATTATATTTAACATAACACAAACGATAAAAAACATGACAAATTTTGTAATCTATAAAAAAATTCTTAAAAAAAGAACATCTTAATTAGTTCATTAACATTACAAATCCATAAATCATCCATAGAATTTTTAAATATCATAAACCAAACGCTTAAAAGTCTTAACATTCAATGCTTCAAAGTTAATGGCCATTAGGCCCATCACAAATTCATAAATCAAAAATAGAAAAAAATTAAGTAACATAAACCAAACACTTAAAGTTGATGACATAAAGAGCTTGATGATTTGTTGATCTTGAAGACTTGATCATTTATAAATTTGTAACTTGCAAGCTTCATCTTAATCATCTAATAGCCATTAAAACAAAATAAATTAATCATAAATTAATAATAAAAGTGCTAAATTAACAGAAGTACTAAAATTATAAATTAATTATACCTTCTATCATAAGAAACATTAATTACTTTCAAGAATATGTATCCAAAGTTCATCTTCTTCCTTTTCCTTCTACAAAAAAAATAAAATCAAAGTCAAAAACAAAAAGATAAGTTATAGAAATTAAAAGTAGTGATATAAATAAATGGAAAATAATTGAGCTTTTTACCTTGGATTTCATATTTCCATGTTCGGCTTTAAGCCAATCCGAAGTACAAACTAGTGCATCAACTGTCTTAGGAGCAAGAGAACTTCGATATTTGTTTAGCACTCTACCTCCAGCACTGAATGCGGACTCTGAGGCAACTGTAGTAACAGGTACTGAGAGTATATCATGAGCCATTTTTGAAAGAATACGAAATTTCACAACATTGACCTTCCACCAATCTAAGACATCAAATGTAGTATCAGTCTCAACACCAAATCTCACAACATCTTCCTCCAAATAAATTTCCAACTCATTCTTCATAGGTTGTAAAGTATTATTCTGATTTATAAATTCATCAAACTCTGATCTACCTTTGCTTTTATAATTTTTACCATAAGAGCCACATGTGTTGCTTGAAGATGCCATTGAAATATTTGTAACTTCATGTGTACTATTTGAAGTAGAATGTGAGGCTTGCTCAGTTGCATACATTTCATATATCTCCCAAAGGGTTTGCTTGACTTCAAGAATGTTTCTTTCACTCTCAGAATTTGAATAAATTCTATGAAAGCAAAAATTAATCAAAACCATTTTATATCTTGGATCAAGCATCGCCGAAATTGCCATATGCATATTGCAATCACCTCAATATTTATCAAATTTACCACGCATCAACAATGCCATTCTTTGCATGAAATAATCAGATGACTTTGCATGTATATCAAGTACTTCTTTTACTTTCCATATCTCTGGAAGAAACAAATTAGCTGTAGGATATAAAGTTCCAGAGAGAATATGAGTAACATCATGAAACACTTCAAGAAATTTAGCAATGTTTTTGGCTTTTTCCCAATCATCAAATGATGGCAACCACTTATAATTGGCATCCCTGACAGCATATTGATAAAAAACTGATTGGAAAACAATAGCACCATCAATCATGTTATAAGTGGAGTTCCAACGAGTTGGAACATCAATACACAAACCCTTCTTTGTAGATATGCTCAATTGTCTAGTAATTTCACCAAATTTATGCAACCGACCCGGTGACTTCTTCAAATACTTGACACTCTCTTTTATTCTGTGAATTATTTCTTCAATCTCCTTAAGACCATCTTGTACCATAAAATTTAATATATGTGCACAACACCGAATATGAAAAAACTTTCCCTTGCAATGAAGTTTGCCTCTAGATTCAAAATTAGACTTCAAATTTCTAGCAACGACATCATTACTTGATGCATTATCCAAAGTAATTGTAGAGACTTTATCTTGGATTCCCCAATCAAGAAGACAATAAAAAATTGCATCTGAAATAAAAAGACCAGTGTGTGGTGGCTCCAACTCATAGAAACTGATAATCCTTTTCTGTAGCTTCCAATTGACATCAATAAAATGAATAGTCAAGCACATATATCCAATGGTTTGATTAGATGTCCAAGTGTCGGATGTGAGAGAAATCCTATCAACATGCTTTAGAGTCTTGATTAATTTCTCTCTCTCATGTTCATACAATTTCATACAATCATTTTTAATTGTATTTCTTGATATTTTCTCATATTGTGGATTCATTGTCTTCAATAGTACATTGAACCAAACGTGCTCTACCATGTTGAAAGGATATTCATGTAGTATAACCATCTTTGTAATAATGTCTCTAATCTTCATCATGTCAAAAGTAGAAGGATAAGAAACATATGAGGGCATGCCTTCAAAATCATTTTTTATTGGTAGAAAATTGATGGTGCTTTGTTTTGTGGCAACATTCTTGTAATATGGAAATTCTACTAAATGTCTTTTGAGGTGGGTGGTGGTGCCTGATTTAGAAATACTATATTTTGAAAGGAGAACCAAGTCAACCTAACAATTATTTCATGGTCACAATAAAAAGAATCAAGCATATAAACAAATCTTAGAAGGCAATCATGTGACTACTAGGGAAAACTACTCCAAAATACCCCGAGGCCCTAATGCAGTAGCAAGGATCTGGAAGTAGTGGGAGATATGAGCCGAGAACAAGGACGGATGAAGAACAGATGCCGAGAACGGATGAAGAACCGATGAAGATGATGAACAAGGAAACCTTGCCTTCAGATGATGATCGGATGGATGGATTGATTGAGAGGAAGATAGGAGCCGACTCACCGGCGGTGCTTGCTCTCGCAACCTTGCCTTCAAATCTAGAAAATTTAGTGGAAAGTTGGAAACCCTAAAGGAATATATATATATATATATATATATAATTTCGAGCTATCAAGCTCGACTCGGCTCGAGCTCTGCTCGAAATTCCGAGCCGAATTCGAGCTATTACTGAGCCGAGCTCGAGTTGCTCACGAATAGCTTGATCATTTGACAGCCCTAGTGAGGAGTATACGGGAGTACATCCTCAATATGTGTCATCTAGGTTGGAAATATAAGGGGTTCAATTAGGATTTTAGTTTAATTATTGAGGTTTATTTTAAGTTATCATGAATTTAATTTTTGCTCATGATTATAAAGTTATTTTGATAATCATCACGAAAAATAACAACTTAGAGTTGCTTTTATAAGCTTGCTTGGGTATTTACTGCAATTGTTAGAAGCAGCATCGTTACCAAAGTGACCTCTGTTGTGGAAACTTTTTGTTTGTGAATAACCATGGTGTTATTGCATGCTTATTCTCATGCAAACAACATGTCAGCCCAAAGAAAGATTGTTATCTAACAGATAATTGTTTGTACATGTGGTAATAAGTTGTTTATATAAAGAGTTTGTTGTGAGTATGTAATCGGCCCAAAGGAAGACTTTATACTTGACTGGATTTTACTATAAAAACTTGATGACTGCAACAAGTTAATTACTAGTGAATTGAATCTCTGCCCAAATACTAGATTCGATGTTGCTCGATTAACTTGAAGATGGGTTGTTGTTATTTGTATGTTTTGATTATTAGACCTCTAGTTAATTAACTGTGAGCTAATTATTTATTATTGCTCTCTCTACAGTTGCCATCATGAATGTTAATAATGTGTTTGCTACACTAAATGGCAATCACATGCTTAATGGCATAAATTTTAAGGTTTGGAAAAATAAAGTAACACTCATTTTGGGATGTGTGGATCTCGACATGCATTAAACGAATCATGTCCTGCACCTCTGACAGATCAAAGTTCTATTCATTACAAGAGAGTCTTTGAGAGGTGGGAGCGATCTAACCATATCAATCTAATGATCATGGAGAATACAATCTCGGAGATTTTTCTATGCACTACATTTGAGGAAAAAGATATTTAGCAATTCCTCAATACCCTAAAAAAGCGCTTCGTGAGAAATAATAAGGTGAAGACTAGTGCTACCCTAAGGAAGCTAGTCTCTATGGGTATAAGAGTGAAGAGTACACAGGCGTACATCCTCAATATGTGTCATCTAGGATGGAAATATAAGGGTTTGAAAAATTAAGCTACTAGAAGAATAGAAAGAGTTCAGAATAGTTATGTGAAAAATGAGCTTATAGGAATGAACTCCATTATTGCGGATTCGCTTGCATTAGTGTCTATAATTTTTAATAAGCATGATGGTTATGTGGTCAACATTAGTAGAGATTCTTTGATTAGTGTGAGTTTATATTTGGTTTGCTTAATTTTTGTATTGATGTCATGACATTTTTTAACATATTTGGTAAAATTTCCATTTTATTCATTATTTTACTTTGAACTATGATCTCATAAAGTTTTTAAAGTTGGACTAGTTGGAAATAGACAAGCGTAGATCACATTAGCTTGTAATTTCCATGCTACATATCCACACTTGATCTATGTCGTTAGTTAAGTCAGTATATGTGATCATTGTGGGTTTAGTTGCATTATACTAGCGACGACTGCAACCTTGTTCCATGCATAAATGAGGCTGATGGACGAGATTGATTTAGTTAATTTTTCAGTTGTGATCACATTTTGGTTGTTGATGGTAATTTATACACAATTTTTGAATTCTCGAAGGTGCAGGATTGTAAGGTCCAAGTGGGAGATTGTTGGGTTTTAGACCATACATCATGTAGGGATCTAAAGATATATGTGCACAAATTGTGTAGACGTACACAAATAACATTTATAATTGTGTATATCTTATCATATTTAATTTTGAGTAGGCCCAATTGTGGTGATCTAAATTAAAGTTTGAATACTAATTATCTAATTTTAAATGTGTGGGTTTACATATTAATCATATATTGTGTAGAATTCTGGGGGGCAAAATCATCAAGTCTATGATGGGCAGATTTGTAATTAGCCCCATAAAGATTTCTTATAAATAAGGTGTGGTCCCTGACTAAGCACGCAACGATTTGAGATTCAGAATTAGGGTTTTCGGAATTAGAGTTTCCATCTCCCCTCTCCGCGTGTGATTAGTTAGAAGAACTACAATACCTAATCATCGGCATCAATGGATTCAAGTATAGTTATGCTTCCACTAAATTTACGTTGTTCCCAAATAATTTTCAATCAAGAAGAAGATCCTGACTTTTCATAGGGATTATTTCCATTGTGAAATCCATCAAGTTCCTTGACACACCCCTTGCGTGTGTACCCTGCAAGTGCACGGGTTGTCGAAGTAATAAAATACCCTAGTGAGTGGGTAGTTGTATCCACAGGGAATAGTGTTCAGGAACAAGTGTTATCGCTATTTAGCTATGAAGGGAATCGATGGTGAGAGAAATTAATATGTATAGATAGAAAACAAAGTAAAATAATACAAGAAGGGCAATAGAGGTAAGAGAGGTAATCGATATAAAGATGGGGTACCCGGAAAAAGCTACTTCTAGGACTAATGCTTCTAGTGCAAGAATAATATTATACTCTCTAATTGATGTCTAATGAGTCGTGGAAATCCTTAAGCACACGGTCCCAAACCTAAGTCAACCGTGACTAGTTCCAACATTATGCCCCGGCATTAGATTTCACTACGACCTTAACTCTTGTTGACCTGTCAATTAAGCCCCAGGGGAGTCCATGATCCTAAGCCTCACACTATGTGGAACTGCTTGGGGTTCTAGAGATTCCAAGTGAAAGACCATATCCCTAAGTATAGTTCTAACCCTTTGGTCCAGGCGAAAGAACCCTAGTCTCAGTTAAGCCCCAGCACTAGATTCACTACAACCCTTCACTCTGTCAGGGGAGTCCATCTCATAGCACTTCACTGTACTTTGACCGCAAAGAACTCTTGGAACACAGAGGTAGGGAAAATCACACTGAAGGGGAAAGGGAACGTTTCGCTACCTCTCGACTCACCTTCTCGACCCTCTCCAATCTTGGGTAGTTTAATCCTATAGAAGTTGTCGCACCTTCAAAGGATAACCTAGATGATTCTCAACCCTAGTGTCATGGCTAAGGGAAAATCAATACAATTAACATGCAAGATTGGAACTCAATTAAAAGCCTCAATTAAAAAAACATAATAAAAGTCATAGAAACAATATCATCCTAGGGTTTACAAGTCCAAATACCCACTAAGGTTTAGCTCTCCATGGAGAAATACAAAGCCAATGGAGAGTTTAAGAACATACGCATAAAAACCATAAAGAAAACCCCCTTGTAGATTGTATCGATGGTCTTGTGGAGCAGGACTTCTTCCCCAATGAGTTCCTTGTCAAGCCTAGGGCATACCTTGCCGAATTGATGCCGACGAAAGCTCCCCCAATAGCTATCTTCCAAAGGATGTCGATGTCGACGCCGTAGAATCGCCTCCAAAGACCTCCAAGAACCTCTCCAAACCCTAGTCGAAGCCCCCCAAAAGATAGGCAAGAGATAGAAGGGGGGGTTCCCAAATAGATCTGAAAACGGGCTATTTATAGGCTGAAATCAGGGTTTCATACGCCCCTGTGGATTTTCCACACGGGCGTGTGGATTCTCTGGTTTGCTGATTTTCGGTGGACTGTAAACAGTAACTTGCTACAATGTTTTTGTTACAGTATTTTGCTACATTACTTTCGCCGAAATGCTCCTGAATTCATCGTTCTTCATCGAGGCCATTGAATTGGGCACACAATCGACAGTAGATCATATCAATTACTTCATTTCTCTTCATTGGGAAAGCTCTCCAATGCTACACGAGTTAGACTTTTGTGAATGTGACTGCCCTTGTGCCCCTCCAATGGAGGTTGGCACACACCCACAAGTCTAGACTCGTGCTTTGTTCCTTGCTTGGTATGAGAACTCCTCACCAATGGTGAACATAACCTATTTTTTCTTTCTTCTCCAAATTGGCTCCACAACCCTACAATGCACACAAATTAATGATAAAATCAGAGAAAAGTAATGCTCAATGTAAGATAATAATACTTCGTATTACTATAACACAAGCACTTATCATTCCTTCACACATTGTGTGGGTTTTGGAGTTTGAACTTGGGTTTTCTCCAAAATGAGTAACCTATGTAAGGGATTTGGTACTAATAAATCAAGAGACTATTAGTAAAAAAAATAAATTACTTTGAGTTCGAGTACACTATAGTTGGTTTGCTAAAACTTGATCAATTTTGATAATGCTCAATAGTACAAACATGCCATTATGAGTCTAATACGACCTAAATATGTTATCATCATAAAGCCGACATCTGCCTTTATTAATAATTTAATAAAATTTATTTTTTGTTATAAAATAATTAAACAAAAGAGAAGATCGATAGAAAACAATAATAAGAGAATAAAGATAATTTAGGGAAGGAAAAAAATGCCTTTTTATTTCCTTGGCGATGAATATAATGCTTTTCCAAAACCACTATTTATAATCTCTTTGCATTACAAAAA
Organism: Dioscorea alata; assembly: GCA_020875875.1. Taxonomy (NCBI): domain Eukaryota; kingdom Viridiplantae; phylum Streptophyta; class Magnoliopsida; order Dioscoreales; family Dioscoreaceae; genus Dioscorea; species Dioscorea alata. The sequence goes on along the minus strand of CM037017.1, from coordinate 6,865,593 downwards.
CTAGAGAGTTATAGAATAATATCTCAATTAATTATAGATCTTAATTTTATAAATTTGGCAAAAATTATGATATCAATCTTTTGAAACCGTGAAAGATCAATATCTTAATCTCGTCAAACGTGGACATCCACATAAAATCTTGTATTTATAACATTCTGTTTGGATGTCTAGGACTCGATAATAGGGGTTGAAGCCTATAGACAAAACATAAAAAAATAAAAAAATAATCCAACAAAATAATTATTTTAAATGTAGAATAATGTGCTAATATAACTAAAATTTGAATACACTTATTAAAAAAATATGAAGTATAATTTAAATTTTTGTTACTACCTATAGTGAACATATGAGATTTTCGATAATTCAACTAATACGAATACATTTCAAGTTTGCATTTTTTAAAAATATAGTAACGGGCTATTTGCTTGCAAGGAATGGAGTTGAGGAGGAATGAGATAGGAATAAGATAGGAATGAGAATAAGGGGGAATGGATTAAGAATGAAAGGAAAACTGTATTTGGTTGGAGGGTATGGGAGAGTAATTCATTGGGAATGGGAAAAGTAAATAGAAGAAATATGTGAGAAATGTCTTTTATGCCTTTATAGAGTAAATATTAGATAAATAAATATATTAGCCAATAATATTATTTTATTTGTAATATGTTGTCATTATTTTTATAATTATTTATTATAATTAATTTTACAATTGACCTTCATTATTAATATTGTTGTTTTATTACAATGTTATCATTTTATTTTTATTATTTTAGAATTAATTTAATTTATTATTGTTGTTGTTGTTGTTGTTGTTTTATAGTATTATTTTATTTGTAATATGTTATCATTATTATTTTTTTACAATGTTCTCAACATTTCTCTCTCTCTCTCTCTCTCTCTCTCTCTCTCTCTCTCTCTCTCTATATATATATATATATATATATATATATATATATATATATATATATATATAATCCATAGTGTTTTTTTTTTTGACAAAATGCAAAAAAGTTCCAACCAAAGAACAAGAATAAACAATGAATAAGAACCTGAACAAACAAAGAATTAATTTAATTTATTATTATTGTTGTTGTTGTTGTTTATAGTATTATTTTATTTGTAATATGTTATCATTATTATTTGTTTACAATGTTCTCAACATTTTTCCTATATATATATAGATATTGTTTTTCCCAATCCATTGTGTTTTTTTGACAAAATGCAAAAAAGTTCCAACCAAGGAACAAGAACAAACAAGGAATAAGAACCTGAACAAACAAATATATACCGAAAGATCAAACAACCATGTGTACATAAGTAAATTAATTTTTTTGACATAAAGAACCAACCATGTGAACATGTCAACAAGATAGAAACAAGTTCAAAGTCAGAATGAAAGTAGTGTCTTCAAACAATTTTCTTGGCATAAATAAACAAACTAAGGAAGCAAATTGGAGACATAGTCAACATCATTAAAAAGTTTAATTTGCATGGAGATGCTAAATAAGGTCGAATCTTGTGCTTGTGTCCTCGATCTCTTTTTCAAGTTTTTAGGCGCTCTACAATCAAGTAAATCAAGCAAATAGAACAATTAATCTATGATCAAACAACAATTGAAGCTAAAACGCAGAGTTAGCAGTATATGTAACATTCAATAACCTGGCGAGACAACATTCCAAACTGTTGATCGGGGTTTCCTCTATTAACCTGGCCAAACAACATTCAATCAGTCAATCAGTCTTCATCAACTTATCAAATAAACACGGTGAGAGAACTTAATATGAATATTGATACCATGTGGGGAAAATGACGATCTCGTTAGAAATACGCGACAAAAGCACAGTTTCCTGCTGTTCGGTAAGTTGAAAAAGATTTTTATTTGTGTTTCATTGTTAGGTAAATCTTGCAAGATGAACATTGCCTCATCGTCCATCAACCCATCAATTTCAAATATAATTTCACCTAGCAATGTTAGCTTTTCGTCACGCTCTACAAGAGCAACTTTCTCGGCCTCTATGCGGGCTACAGAATCAGCTAGCGCCTGAATCCTAGACCAACCATTTCTGCAAAGTTATTCAAATTGTCATTTAGTTTATCAGATGATTGGTCCATTGTTGGCATTTTCCTTTTACGACGCATTTTTGAGATACCGGCCTAAAATACCATAGGAGACTGAGTAGGAATGGGTTCTTCTGTTGACATAACAAAATCATCGGTGGCCATTTCAAAGAAAGCCCTGTCATCATTCAAATTAAAGTTCTCATGCTGATAATGCTCTGCATCATCACCAATATCTCCTCCTGCAGTGCCCTGTGCTCTATCTTTTGCAAATACTTGGACTAGGTCATTGAAAAATGGAAAATATTTTCCATAAAGACCTATAGCTTCTTTGTGAGCCTACGTTGCAATGAAAAGTACAATTAGTAATACAAACAACATATAAAATAACAATATAAATTTACCAAATAACAATTTTTGCATACCTTAACATACTCATCATATGCACTTTTATCACATTCGATAGTGCACCTTTCGTGATTCCAAACAAAACCACTTATTCTAAGTATGTCGGCAATTGCAGTGGTTTTGTTCCTAAATAATTTAACTCGAGACTCAATATTGGGGACGACCTTTAGTGTTGTTTGGGGAATCTTCTCCTTCATCATTCGTTCTAATTGAATTTGGTACCCATTTTTTAACCCATTTCTGTCTTCCAATAAGGATTTGTAGATAACTCAATTAATGAGTCAATAAGCACTCTATCCTCATCTACAGTCCAAAAATGCTTGTTTTGTCTCCTACCCCTTAATTGTGATTGTGAATCAATACTAGGAAAAAAAACACAAAACACAAATGACATAATTATGAACTACCAACCAAATATATTTCATGACACATGTTGCCAAAATCCACAATGAGTACAATCTCACAAAAAATAATAACTAGAGAATATAAAACAATATATGTTAACCTAAACGCCAAATGTTATATATATCGATAGCCATATCAAGTATAAATTGTGTCCACTCCTCTGTTGGTTCAACAGCTGTGATATTTTTCATATCATCTCCTTCTTGTTCCTCTAGGTTTAGGTTATCAATTTCATCTTTGGAGGGGTCTTCTGCCATCTCCCTCCTAATAAAATTATGTAACAGGCAACACGCGTTGATGATACGTCGTTGAGTGATTATGCTATAGAAACTTGGACTGGATAAAATTTTCCACTGATTTTTTAGAAGACCAAATGCCCTTTAGATCACATTTCTCGCACTTGCATGTTTCATATTGAAAAATTCTTGAGGTGTGCATGGTTGATGTCCATCAGCCCAGGCACTTAAGTGATAACGTTGCCCTCGACAAGGAGCAAGAAAACTAGGGAAATTTGCATATCCAGCGTCCACTAAGTAGTAGAAACCTATGAGATGTAAAAAAAAGTACAATTTGTTTTATGGACCATTGTGTTAGTAATATTAAACAGACAAAAAAAAATTTAGAGGAACATCTTAATTACCATTTGGAACTCTCAACTCATTAGGCTTTGTTATGGCATTCCTAAGAACTCGACCATCATGAGTTGAACCTTCCCAGCCAGACAAGACATATGTAAATTGCATATCTTGATCACAGACACCGATTACATTGGTTGTTATTTCAGACTTTCTTGATCTATATCTTGGACATGTGCGGCATATCGTGCTAAAATAACAATTACATAATCATTAACTTATAACTCAGCATTTTCTCTTATTATGGACATTAACTATTTCAGTCTAATGTTTTTCCCATAACACAGTAAAAATATAATAATAAAATGCTATATCAGGAAAAAAAATCAATTGATTTTTACCACGAAGATGAACATGAAGGATCATGCATTTTAAATACTTTCATTGGATCATATAAGAAAATAGTTAGTTTTATATGGGTGTATATGTAAAATTCCAAAACAAGAACACAAACATGCATAGAAATGCTCAAAAACTCAATGCTGAACAAAGCTAACAATCAATTCACAAATACATATATATCAAGCACATCATACATATACAATATCAAACAGAAGAGGGATTTCAAGTACATACTTGTGGCCACATGAGCTCCCACTTCCACAATCGCCACTCCGCAACACCCAACATATATAAAATCCAATGGATGTCACACACTTCATATATATAAACTAACTCAATGCCACAAATGCCAATGAATATCACACCTCATAATAAACTCTATCAATTCAAGAATTAATTCATGAACTAACAAGTTAAATACATCTAGACTCTCTTGCATTCAACCATATGGAATTCAGAGACAACAACAAAAGTTCTATTGCTGCCCAGGAGCCGTTAGGGGGAAAAAAGATCATTTAACCACAGCTTGGTGATATTTGCAAGTGGATTAGTCCATTACCTATTGATTTTGATGTAGTTATCTACTTGAGAAGATATTTTCAAGAACAACATTTCTTTGTGAATGCTTTAGAATTGATTTATACTTTCTTTGTAAACTAGGTAAGTAGATTTAAAAGAAAAAATTTGAAAATTTATTAATCCTTTAGGTATCCAAGAGAAAAGGATTGACAAACTTTTTTGAAAAAAAAAATCTAAGTATATATATATATATATATATATATATATATTATGAAGAGAGAACTGGGACTTTCAAATACATGAGTGCCACATGACATTGTTCCTAAGATGTAAAACATAAACAAAACAAACATCTACATACTGGGATCCAGTTTTCATGCAATGACATCATTAAATCAACATGTTCCAACAAAAACATTAATATATACTCACAAATATATATATCAAAAGGAGTCGGCCTAAATCTCTGCTAAAACAAAACAATGTCAACCTATAAAACAAAACAATGAAGTGTGGAATAAAAAAAAAAACTTTTATTCAGAGGAAAGATACAATAAACAATGAAAGCTAACCATATTTATCAGAACACGAGATAAGAACTAGGATTTTTTTTTCCCTTTCTCTTTAGCATGAATAGATCATAGATGTGGAAAGTAAAATAGACATCTTTCCAACAGATGAAAACCACAAGAGGATATTTCATTAAATAGCAAGAGAAGAAGACCAAATTTTCCTTCTAATGGAAAAGTAGGAATCAATATTGTTAGGCCAGCTCATAGTTTATCATGGGTAAGGATTGAAGCAGAAAGATCAAATGAAACATGTGTGTGTCTATATATATATATATATATCATGTTACCAGATCAAATGAAAGAAAACTAGCTTTTTTATTCAGCTTAGCTTGTTTCTTCATAGAAATAGCTTTTTTTGCCCACCAAATCAAGCACAATCAGCAAAACAAAGGCTAACCGAAAAATGATAGCCTTGGAAAAATAAAAAACTCAACAGGATAATGTCAGAAAAATTAAAATCTTGCAAACCAAAATAATTCAGACATCCACCGGATCAGACCCCACAACAAAAATGGCAGAGAAACAGCAAGAAAAATCAGATTTTTCCTCCATCAATCATCAGAAAACATTAAACCCTCTGTCAACTATCAAATAAAAAGAGTGATTAACTTAAGACAATTTATAAGCAATAATTGGCAAACAATGTCATATTATATTTTAAAGTTAATCACACTGCATGAATTTATAAGTACAAATTTACAAACCGCTAACTAACATCAAATGTTCCAATATTTCAAACATCATTGGTTGAATAATTAATTCTTCCTATAGTTCAAGCTTATTGTGGTGTTGTGTACTTCCTCTTATTTCTGATTAGAGGGTTAAAGTTCTCTTCTATTTTCACTGAAATTGGTAGAATGGCTAATACTGATCTGAATATACATTTCCGAAGACTTACAGATTGCCAGGTTTTTCGACAGCTGATATTGGAAGCAAGCTAATAAATGGTTTTGTATAGACCTGCAAATGGCGCATAAGCAGATTCAATTTCGATATGCTAACAATTAATGCATTAGTCAGAGACAACATCATATGTGAAAATTACTCTAGCAGTGTAAAAAAATCAAAACATGAAGTCATTTTTAACAGATATTACAAACACCTAGGAGGTTTGTAACAAAGCAAGTAAACTATCACGATGCAAGAATATGATGGTAAGCCTTTGATGGGTAAAAACTAATCCATTGATAGAAACAACTACAAATTTTTTATCACCTAGATAATCACTATTTGGGGAGTTCTGAGCATTCCTGATTAGAAAGTATATTGAAGCAATGAATGAAACTGTATACAGATTAAAATGAAGATATTTTTCTCACCTCAACAGCAACATTTAAGCTCACATCAACATCCAAGCATGTCAATAGCATTACAGTTAATTTAATGGTGAACAATGAATGGTCAAATGTGGATATATATATCCAGTGAACTTCTTTCAAATGGCCTTTCACTTATCAAAGATGTCATATAAAATCATAAATATATGGCAGAAGAAACACATAGGAAAGAAAGGGCATGTTTTGTCTGTTGAGGAAGCCTACAACCAAGTCTGAAATGGTGAAACAAAAAGAATGAAAAAGAATGAAAAGGAATATCCCAAAATCATATATAAATAACTCCAAGTATATTGCAGCCCTTTTTTTAGATATATTTAGATGACAAGATTTGCAAATCAAACATGATCAAATTTTAGAGTAAACATTCAAGATAAGAAAGAAGAAATAAAGAACAGGAAGAAGAACCAGGAGAAGAGAAGAGATCTAGAATCTTGAAGATCCAAATAAGGAGAAACAAACAAGACAAGCGTCAACTCTCAAGCAGCAATCAACACAACATGATTCACTAAAAAAAAAAATTAAGAATTCTTCAAAACCATCATCCATAAAAAAAAAGTGCAAATACTAACAATTCAAGCTGGGAAAACTGTAAACCTTCAAGATCACGTGCTCGGTGACGTCTGTTACGGTTGGTGGACGGCTTTCTATCACAGACTCACGGCGACGGTGGTTTCTTTGAAGGTTTCTCTCACAGACCAAAGGAAGAGGAAAGGAGAAGGATAAAAGCTGGATGGAAAAAGTTTTAAAGCTAAAGGTAAAATGGATATTTCACCATCCGGATTGGGCATTCCTCAACAAATTGGGCTAAATGGTAATCAACCTTCTTCCCTTATCTCATTCCTCAAAGAAACCTCTCACATTCCCATGCCTTGCAACCAAACACTGCATTGAGCCATTCCCAATCCATTCCCAGTCCAAACCTTGCAAACAAACAACCCCTAAAATCAATCCTCCACCATAGATAACCAAACTATTGTTTATTAAAAACCTTTGTTCCTTCACTCTAGCATATATGATACATTATAACATGTATATATGTTATGATATATCTTCTAGGCCTCATGATCAATTTAATTTTTTTTAAAATTACTAAAATTTTATATAAGATTTTTTAATTTTTTTATAATTTTTTATTAAAATTTTGAAATCCTAGTATTTAAAATAAAAAATAAAATGTGAAAATAGCGCATGCACCAAGGAGGATTTAAACAGGTTGGGTGGTCACATATTTTATACCTAAACAAACTAACCACTCAAGCACAACTACATTGCACACTTTCATATATCTAAATATTCTATTTTGAATTAATTTAAGTATAGAAAAACCGAAACCATCAAATCTTATGTTGCTTGAAAAGTAATCTCCCGGTGCCGAGAGGGGCTTTAGGCCCTGCTAGCCCTTCCTTAGTTCTGCACCTGGATGTCTATAATAGATAATGTTTGGTTTAAATATTACCAAGGAAAAAAAGGGGAAAAACTCAATGTGAAAAAAAATTTCAGTGAAAGAAAAGGAGCACACATTTCTTCGTATCTTAGCATGATATGGCGCAGGAACTATAATTTATTTTGTCAAAAAGCATTAAATAGCTATACCCTCACCTGTGAATAAATAGCTTGTTCGAAATGAGCTTTATGCGGATAAAATAAATATCATGCGTTTGAATAGCTAGTTAGTTGAGGTCTAGATTCATTTAAATAAAATATAGGTTGAATACTCTATTTAGCCCATTTAATATAGTCAATATGCCCCTTTGGTCCCTTTAATATAATTTGTCCTTTTAATATAATTTGTCCCTAAGAGATCCCTCTATTTTAATATTTGAGAAATGTAAGTCCCTCATAGGGACAAATTACATTAGAGGGACTTACAATCCCCAAATGTTAAAATAGAGGGACCTCCTAGGGACAAATCATATTAGAGGGACCAAAGGGTCAAATTGACTATATTAGAGGGACTAAATCGGGAATTCTACCTAAAATATACCCAGATCAATAGTTTTTTGAAAATACAAAATATATGTTTAATTCTATTCGAATGTCTTTGTCTTGGAGAGGAACTAAATCTTGCTATTAAACTTACAGAAAATGGTACATCTGGTTATGCACAATCAGTAAGATACATTAGTACTCTAATGATACTAAGATATGGTACTTCAAGATATCATTAGACTAATAGGTATTGTTATCTAGTGAGCAATATAAATAGGTTATAATGGCATCCATTAGACACGTATCACCCTTCTTCTATACTACTAAACTAATAAGATAATTAGACCTGAGGTTAAGTGTTCCAATTCTCTCTCTTGTATTGATATTAGCTTTCCACTATATTATTTTATTTTGGGTACAATCAAACTAGCACTAAAGCACTAAATCTTATCAAACTACTAAGTTAAGCATGCTTGGGCAAGGAGAGTACTAGAATGGGTACCCTGCCGGGAAGTTCGAGTCTTGAGCCCTTCTCTTTTACTAACGATCTCTTGGTTTATTAGCACCAGGCCTCTTGCACAGGGTGTTTGTTTCGAGGAGGATCAGAAATTGAACCTCAAAGCCCATGTATGGTGAGGCCACAAATATATTGAGGTATTAACTAGGGGTGAGCAAAATCAAGTACCGAATCTGGCTTTCAGATACCTGATTTTTCGGATCGGTAAAAGCTTGGTCTGTATCTGATTAGGTTTAAACCGGATATACGATTTAAACTAGATCAGATATCGGATATCAGAATCCAAATTTAAGTTTTTCTTTAGTTGGAATTAATATTTGTTTTTTATAATTTATTTCATGTTTAATAAATATTTGTTTTATCTTGACTAAACTTATTGTTTAAAAAAAAAGAAAAAAGAAATAGAGGATATATTTATTTATTGTTCTTTTTTGTAACTTAACTAGTTTGATGAAATAAATAAAATAATTTTAATAATATATTAATGGGGCACTTAATAATATTCAAATTAGCACCTAAAAATAGTGTTTTTAGTCAAAAAGAGATTTTTTTTGTTCGAAATACTCATGTTCTAAGTTTTATTCCTCACATTTAGAAATTTCATATAGTTTATTTGTTATATTCATTAAATTGCTTTACTAATTATCTATATTTACTGCATTATTTTAACATATGTAGTGGTTATAAAAAAGTACGACATGCATATCTTGATATGTAGTAGTTTATGTAAAAAGTTTGGGGTAAATGTAACACATATGAAACTGCTGCAAAATAGCTATAATAGGTAGTTTATTGTAACGGTTACATAACTGTTACAAGGTAATCCCTACATAAGTGTAGTTATTTAGTAATATTTAATTAAAGAAGTTACTTATAATGCGTTGAATTATTGGATAACTAAAGTTAGTAATGATGTTGTTTTCATAATAAATCATTCAATGAAGTCGGCAATATTTAATGTTTTGTGTCTTTAAAGTTGCCTACATACACGGAAACGTATTTGTATCTTTATTGACAAATCGATTAGCTTCAATTGCATTGATTCGAAAAGTAAAAGGGCTAAAAAGGCTTAAATTACAGTGAGAGTGTCAAAGGAAAAGAGGGACTATTTGAGGAATTGCATGATAATTAAATACTAAGAATATTAGAAAAACTATGTAGATCATGAATAAGCTTGAAATGCGTTGATGAACGCTTTCTTAAAAGTGTTATTTGCCCCTCTCCTTTTGAGATTGTAGTAGGTTTGAATGTAGAGTAATGATATTTTTATAAAATAGGTTTATTGAATGACGTGGATATCAAGTTGGTATCATGTCAGCATCCACATCATTATTTCTATCTCTTTTTCTTTCTTTTTTTTAAAAAAAATTAAATTTATACTTATCATCTAAATCCTAAATTTAAACATTTAATAGTAAATTCTAAACTGAAAACTCCCTCTCTAGAGCTTAAATTGTAAATCCTATCTAGGGTTTAGGGCTTAGGATTTAGGGTTTAGTGTTTAGTATTTAGGGTTTAAGTTTTTAGAATTTTAGGTATAAGATTCTAGGTTGGTAAAAATGGTTTTATAGTTTTTTCATAATTTTAAGAATTTAGGGATTTTTAAACTTTGAATTTAAAATTCATATAGAAAAGAATGACATAGTTGATGACGTGGATCCCAAGTTGGCATCCATGTCATTCGGGAAACCTATTCAGTAAATCTAGTACGTAAATATAGTATCGCTCTTGAATGCAAATAACTTTAGTGGACAAGGCAAGCCTTTGATTTTTCTGCACTCAGCACTAATGAAGATAAATCAACATTGAAAACGAAAATAGGTATTAATCTCCTCTTTATTTTTTAAAAAAGTAAAATGGTTGTTTGTTATGTATGAAACTAACCATTTTCTTTTGTATTAATAGTTTGTGAACATACATGTTTTTCAAAATGTATAAATTTTTAAAATATCTTATCCATTGCCAATGGAAGATACAAAGTATCATATCCATTAGATAATAACGAAGAGGTGTAAACTATTGTATCTGCTATAGACTTATGAGTAGATATCTTTTTAAACAAGACAACTACATAATAAAATGCACCTTTTTTTTTATGAATGAATGATATATGTAAGATATCTATTTATTAGATGAGATATTCAAATTTGAACAACACTAGGTTAATGCGGCGATGGTTTTATGGTCTATTGATTAGTCTTATTTCATGGATGTATAATTAAAAAATATATATCATATAACTAAATAATAACAAAAGAGAAAAGACATTCAAAATTGCAAAATAAGGTCCATGTCAATAAATTGATGCTTTCTAAGATGAGAATTTTCTTGTTTTTTGATTTGTTATAATCTTTGATCATTTGAATTTGTTAATTTTATTTATTGTTTTTATGCAATGGGTTAAGAGAATGTTGCGGTTTTTTTTTATATATTTAATTAATGGTTAGATGTATCTCATCAATAAATATATTATTCATTTATTCCTTTTATTTTTAAAATATTCTATAAAATTTATGTACTTTAGTTGCTTTTGATTTACTTCCTTCGGTAAAGTTAACAAGGAGCACAACTAGAATGTCTCTCATTTTATGATTTTTTTGAATTATATGATGGGTTAAAAATAAAAATAAAGTTTGAAACTTTTAATTTAAAATAATTTTAAAATAAAAATGTTTGATTCATAATATGTTAAAACAAAAAGTAGATTAAAGTTTGATGGGTTTTATATTTAGAAAAATAGGTTTTTTGGTGATAGTATTATAAACTTTATTGCCTATGATTGTAATTTAACCCATACGCCATGTGTGTTCCTTCACTAAAAATAGTCCGTTTTAGTTTTAGATGTGTTCGGAGTCAAGATATATATACGAATCAAACCTTTTTGCATTCCTTTTTGCATCATGGTATATATATATATAATTGTTGCATCATGTCAAACCTTTTTCCATTCCTTTTTGCTTTTTCTTAAACAAACTTTGGAAGACTCATATCACCTTTAATTGTTGGAGTTTTCAATTCATCCCCATTTGGTGTATTCGATTGGAGTTCTGTCGGTTGCCCAATAAGATGACAATCTCTTCCTTGCCCTCACTTTGATCATTCTGCTAGAGAGAGTAACAATTTATTTTTATGTAGGTTTACTATGGAGAGTTTTTGTGCTATTGCTAGATACAAACGGGAGAACGAGTGCTAGTGCTCACGCCGCTGACTTATTGGGAATTAGTGTTAGTGGAGATATGTGAGCGATGGGTGTCGATGTTTCCCATGTCAGAATGAAGTTTATCACACCCAATGCACATAAAACGGTTTGTCTAATAGAAAACAAGGTTGACTTCCAGCGCATGTTCACGTGTACACCCTCTTCAAATGTGGTGCAGTCGATCTTGTGGTCGATACAGATGATGTGTCATTGTCCCTTCCTTGTGACAAGGATTTTTTCTCGTTGTAAAGTTCTTCTCCTTTATGTTTACATAGTTGTTCAAGTTAATTATTTATTAATTATCCCTATTTCCGCTTAAAAGTATATGCTCTCGCTTAATTATTCCAGTTTCCACTTAAAAGTTATGTTTTTGCTTTGTTATCCCTGTCCCATCCCAGTTTCCATTTAAAATGTTATGTTTCCGCTTAAATTTATCCAGTTTCCAGTTAAAATGTTATGTTTCCACTTAAATTTATCGAGTTTTTACTTAAAATTTCTTCTCGTTGTAAAGTTCTTTGATTTTAGTAGGTATTCGGATTCTGCGAGCGTATCCGTTCCACCTCAGGGCAACTGACACGACCCCTTGCGTGTGTCCCGCAAGTGCACGGGCTTGTCAAAGTAATAAATTTACCCTGGTGAGTGAGTAGTCGAATCCTCAGGGAATAGGGACTTAAGACACGAGATTTCATTATTTAGCTATGCGGTGTATAAAAAGTGAGATTAGAATCGATGAGTAAATATGAAAGCTAATATATAAAAAGACAAGAAATTAAATAGAAAGATGGAAGGTAAGAAAGTGCAAGTAGGAGTGAATAGAGAAGGATTAGCAATAGATGAAATAGGGTATCCGGACGAGCTACCCCTAGGACTTATGCTTCTAGTGCAGGACTATGCTATTATACTTTCCTATTGATGTTAATTGAGTCGAGGATATCCTCAAACACACGGTCCCAAACCTAAGGTCAACCGTGACTAACCCCAACACTATGCCCCGGCATTAAAATTCACTTCGACCCTTGACTCTCGTTGACCTGTCAACTAAGCCCTAGGGGAGTTTATCTACCTAAGCCTCACACTACATGGGATTGCTTTAAGCTCTAGAGATTCCTAGTGATAAAACCTGTTCCTATGTAAAGTTCTAACCCTTTGGTCCAGGTGGAAGAACCCTAGTCTAAATTAAGCCCTACCACTTACGATTCACTTCAACCTTTCACACTGTTGCTTGAGCAACTAAGCCTCAGGGGAGTGCCTCTCCTAGCACTTCACTCTATCTCGACCGCTAAGAAATCATGGAACATGGAGGTAGGAAGAATCACACCAGAGGAGAGAGGGGACGTTCCGCTACCTCACTACTCATCCACTCAACCCTCTTCAATCTTAAGTAGTCTAACCCTATAGGAGTTGTCACACCTCTAAAGCATAACCTAGATTGTTCTCAACCCTAGTGTCACGGCTAAGGAAAAACAATTGCAAGAGATAATTAAAATTGAAACTCGAATTTATTCATTAATAATGGAAAAACATAATATCAATGTCATAGAAACATAATAATCCTAGGGTTTACAAGTCCGAATACCCACGAGGGGTTTAGCTCCTCATGGAACTATACAAATTCATCAAAATATGAAAGAAAGCACAAATTAAAGTCATTGATGAAAACCCCCCTTGCGTATGGTGTGGCTATGGTCTTGTGCGACCGCCGGACGTCGATGACGATGCTGATGATGCGCTCCAAACCTCCACGAAGTCCTCTTCGAAACCCTAGCCGCGCTCTCCAGAAGTTGGGGAGAAAGATAGATAAAAAGTCTCCAAATTGGGCTTTTATAATGTTGAGTCGCAGCTTTAAAATCGAACTTATCGGGATTTCACACGGCCGTGTGGAATTTCCACACGCCCGTGTGAACTTTCTGGATTTCTGAATTTCGGCAGTAAGTGAACAGTATCTTGTGCCCTACAGTAACTCGCCGAAACGCTCCCGAATTCATTGTTCTTCATCGAGGCCATTGAATTGGGCACACAATAAATGGTAGATCTTGCTGATTTCTTTAATTCTTCTTATTGGTGAAGTTCTCCTAAGCTACACGACTTAGACTTGTTGTGAATATGACTGCCTTTGTGCCCCTCCAAAGGAGGTTGGCACACACTCACAAGTCTAGGCTCGTGCCTTGTTCCTTGCTTGGTCCAAAAACTCCCCAACAACGGCGAACATGATCTAACTTCATTCCTTTTCTCCAAATTAGCTCCATAAACCTACAATGCACAATAGCACACAAATGCACACAATTTAGTGATAAAATCTGATAAAAGATATGCTCATTGTAAGATAATAACGCTTTGCGGTACTATAACACAAGCACTTATTAGCAACCCTGACGGTGTGGCAAGCCTTCCTTCCTCGTCAGATCAATCTGAAGAGTTATCACCGGATATCAGATAATGTTTTATAAGCGCTGACCACTTTAGAGTTACACTTCAAAATTTTGCAATTAAGCAGAATTTTGAATTCAAATTTATAAAAAAATGAAAAGACCGGGTAACTGTAGAATGTGATGTCATTGGTTGTCAATGGTGCCTTTATACATCAAAGGAATACAATAAAAATACTTTTAGAATCAAGACAATACATCCGTCACACTCTTTTGATGGTGGAATTGGCTCAGTGTCACATCCGAAAATGTCCAAAAAATGGGTAAGCGCACATGTGATTCAGAAGCTTAAGGACTAGCCCTTGTACAAGGTTTTCGACATTCAGAAGGTCATATTAAGGGAACATGGTATCCACATTCCATACAAGCAAGCTTGGTTGGGTAAAGAGTATGGCTGGGTGTTCCTCGACTGTAACGAGGTCTCTAGCTATGATTTGTTGCATTGGTACGTGGATAAGGTGGTTGAGACAAATCCTGACAATATTACGATTTAAATGTTGCAGAGTCGTTCAATACATGGATCAAAGAAGCCCGGCATTTACCGGTGACGAAAATGGTGGACTCCATATGGTATTTGAATGTTGCTTTTATTTAACGCTTAATAATGGTTATTACCCTTTAAAACCTATTTGTTTCTATTTAGATATCAAGGTCTTCACTTAACTGTGTTTTTTTATCATTTAAAATTATTTGTTTTTGTTTAAATTTCAGTGTCTTAGCTTAACAATGACTTTTAATTTTTAACTAAACGTGTTCTACGTCATACAAGTTCAAGCTGATGTGCATGTTATGCACCTTTCATAAGCAAGCGAACAAATAGGAGACCTACTTATGTGCCAACATACATAAGAAGATAAAGGAACTTGTTGCGGAAAGACAAAATCTTCATGTTGGTCGTTGTGTCCATGACTGCTATGAAGTGATTGACCAGTGCAGCGACTCTGTAGATCTAGCGAGTAAAACTTGTTCATGTCATAAGCGGCAAGTTTATGGTATCTTGTGCAAACACGCTTGCGCTACAATAATGCAGACAGACACGAACGTTCATTGATTTATTAGCGGCTACTTCACCATCGACAATTACAAATTGGCATATAAGGAAGCTATTTTCCCCATACCGGACCATGACAAGCCTACAGACGACAATTGAGAACTGCATTTGAGTCCGCCTGTCACGAGAAGGTAACCTGGGCATCCTAGAGGGAAGAGGATCCGCGAGTTATGTTGTAGTCGTTGCCATGCGTCCGGTCAGAACCGTAGATCTTGCAATGAAACTGTCGTCGACTATGCATTAATGACAACTTATATTCGTTACATATGTTCATTACAAACTATCGCATAATACTATAAATAAACACAAATTTAAACAGAAACATTGATATTTACATGTCAATCGTAGATCTTTAAACAGAGACACTGATAGTTAAATAGAAACATTGGTACTTAAACAAAAACATTGATAGTTAAACAGAAATATAGATATTTAAAAAGAAAAAAATGATATTTATGTGACAAATTAATCCTGGGCGTCCTATAGGGAAAAAGGATCGAGACACAAGCATTTTTATAAATAAACACAAATTTAAATAGAAACGACGATATTTACGTGTCACTCGTACATCTTTAAATAGAAACAGTGATATTTGAGCAATGTTTTAAATGTAAACGCAAAATGTTACATAGAAACATTTATAGTTAAATAAATACAACCAAGCATAAAGACATGTGTAATTTATTAAATGGAGACAACGATATTTATGTGACAAATTAAGTAAGTTAGTGGAAAAGAATTTAGGTTAGCATGAGAGTACATTATAACGACAAACAAACTTATTGTTTTTGCACCCTAGTTGATGTATTGGCTTTGTCACTAATGCCGTTTGTGCTCCCTTCCATAAGTATGCTTGCAACATACTTTAGTCTTAAATAAGGG
This sequence comes from Dioscorea alata, assembly GCA_020875875.1. Lineage (NCBI taxonomy): Eukaryota > Viridiplantae > Streptophyta > Magnoliopsida > Dioscoreales > Dioscoreaceae > Dioscorea > Dioscorea alata. The sequence goes on along the minus strand of CM037017.1, from coordinate 6,849,316 downwards.
ACGTCAATATGCGGTTGCCGTAGCTTTTCATCATCAAGTATTTGCTCAATAAAACACATGATGTACACAGCACAGTTGACACTTCCTCGTTTCTGTCTTGGATTGTCCCTGTCATGAATCAGGGGGTACAAGGTTGTCGCCGTCTCTCCAAATTCCATCTGTCAAATAGTTTCCGCTCTCAAAAAGTATAATTTAAAGTTACAATTCTTAAATAGAAACTATGATGTATGTGCTCTATTTAGCATGTAATTTACCATGTTGATGGTGTCTCTATCGTACTCCTCACTCTCGCATGAAAAGTAATGCTTATACTCTTGTTTTTCATTATCCAGAACAACAACAAGGAAATGCCCATTAAGGATTCTTGGCGGAATGAGGATGTCAATATCATGCAAGTTACGAGCAGCATTGTCAATAATAGTGAGAGTCATCTCAGACGTGTCTTCCTGTTTGGACATAAATAGTGCCAGTGGCTACCTGATGGAAGCACTTCTTATACGAATACGATAATCTCTTTAGTGACTTCTGAATGATGCATACAAATACATCCATGACATCATCTGTGACCATTTCCTTCCCGTCCAGCAACGTGAACACGCTGGCTCGTGTTCTGTTAACAAATTCATTCTTCCAAACGACAGTCCTGATATTAAATGGTAACACATATATTTAAATGATAACATAAATACTTAAGCTAAAATTACATATATTTAAATGATAACATAAATACTTAAACAGAAACTAATTTTCTTAACTGGTAACACATATATTTAAATGATAACATAAATATTTAAGCGGAAACTACTTCTCTTAAATCATAACACATATATTTAAATTATAACATAAATACTTAATACTTACGAGTCTATCCAATAGTTCAGGAAGATCCTTAATATCTCTTGCTCGAATTTGTTAAGACACGTGTATTCGGTGTATCTTTTCTTCTTGGGAAGAAAATTCTTAGTTATATCATCATGTTGTTGATTTACAAGGACCGTACTGTCCATGTCAGTAATAATAGTTTCTTCGTTGATGTTACCTTGTTCTTCGTTAGTAGCATCTTTCAGTTGTGAGTTATCACCGGTCCTTTGGGTGATGTTGTTGACGGTTGTTGGTGTTCTATGCTTGGTGCATAAGTTGTTTCCTGTTGGTCCAACATTGGTTCATCGCCAGTAGTTGCTGCTTCGTGTTGGTGTGATGTATTACCTCCTTTCTTTCGAGAGATGACAACAAGGGTTCTATCGACGCTTGCTTCCAATAACTATTTTCACCATAGCACATAATCCTCGGGCTCTTCCCAAAAAAGTAGTTTCTTGCTGGTGCTAGTGAGCTCATAAAACCATATATTCAATGCGATCGCACAACCTTTAAGGTACCCTATGTTGGTGTTCTTCCCAGCGCATCTTGCTTGCACTCAAGCGGCCATTTGTAGAACGTCCTCCATAAGCCACTTGTGTGTCGCCTGTGCCCATGCATATCGTCCCATGCCAAGTAGGTCATCGACATAATCAACGATCCAATTCAGAACCGAGCATGAGGTGTTTGGGAAGAGGATAGTATTAATAAGGTACACTATAAGGAGTTTTACAAAAATTTTCTTCTTCTCCCCTCTGTCGAACAATTTGGTCAAGTGTTCTCTTGATGGAGTCTCTGTGTCTTTCATAGGTTTTTGATTAATACTTAACTTCAAAAAATGAGTGCGTTTTCTTCTTCTGAAATACGACTGCATTTTCATCACATCATAGGCCAAGGATGAGAGCCACATCTTCAGGTCTGAAACTCAACACGCTTGCCCGATCTTGAATTTATTGGTGCTGTCATCATACCTTTGTAATAACGAATTAAGAAGGGCCCTCTCTTGGAATACAGGTTCTATTTCAGTGAATGCTGCAAATGGTGTCCTTCGGATAATCTCCCAGTGTTGTCCACTCATGTGAACTTTCAATTCAGCCAAAGTCCACTATCGGTAGCAAGTAGCGATATTAACTAGGTTGACTGGTATAAGCACAAGCCTACGACAAGAGCAATACATTAAGCAGTATTCAGAACTCTTAATCGAGAAGCTATGTTTTTAAACAGAAAACTCATTTTTTTTAAACGGAAAACTCATTTGTCAAATTAATACTATTAAACCCTACATGATGCAACCATATCAAATTAAAGGGGAAACATACATTATAAATATTACACAACACAATGAAGAACACACACATGTGAGATTGCATAACAATCGAAAAATCTATTCAGAATTCTTAAAAGGAAAGCTATTTTTTAAACGGAAAACCCATTTCTTACACTGATACTATTAAACACTACATGATACAACCATATCAAACTAAAGGGGAAACATACATTATAAACATTACACAAAACAATGAGATTGCATAACAATCGAAAAATCTCCTTTAGCACAACATTATAGCTTTTGATCGTGCACATAGATGAAAATGAAAAACAAAACCCTAGCCGTGAAATCTCTCTACAAACTACAATATCATCCAATAATCATACCATAAAACCCGAATATCTCTCTTTCTAACAAAATACTTTACAAATCAAACAGGTAAAAAACACACATAATGTAAAAAACACACATACTTCTTCAACGGCGCCCACCTCGCCTCAATACCTTAGAACGGAAAGTAATGAAATACCGAAGAGTTGAGCGGAAGTTCTCCTTCGAGACAATGGTGAAACGAAGTTCCAGTCCTTTACAAGATGTCCAGCCAATGACAACTTTGGAAAGGGAAAAGCTGAAGAAGCGAAGAGAGCAAATAACCGGTGCAAGTAATGGTATTTTCTCAGGATTACACAAAAAAAAAACCGTTTCCTCTGAAAGCGGAAAAATCATTGCAGCCAAGGGCATTATGATTAAACCATGTCGCACTTGCCACAGCATCCCACGCAAGAGACAATTTCGCTTTTTATGAGTACTCAAATTTAGAGGGAGAATTTGTGCATATTGCAAACTTTGGGGGTGTTTTTGGTAAATTCCTGTAATTTTTTTCATTTATATTATTAAGGGGCTTGTTTGGATAACCCAAAATTATGGCATAATCCGCACAATATGCCATAATTTAACATTTTTTCCAAATTATGTCATATTGGTTGTTTGGATACTTATTTTAGGGCCTGTTTAGATGCAAAATAAAAAAAATATGGCATAATTTTATTAAGTAGGAAGTGCAACTGATTATTAAAAAATTATGGCATATTTTATTCCTACAGAATGGGTGTATGGGTAACAAAATAAAAAATTATTACATATTTTTCTTACAGAATGAGTGTTTGTTTTTCATAATAAATAATTATTACATAATAAAAATAGCCGTTGGATTATAACTGTTGAAAATTAAAATTTGAAAAATAGCCGTTGTAAATATAACCGTTATAATTATAGCCGTTGTCATTTTTTCCTATTTATACACAACATGATTTCTTTGCATTATACACAGTTTTTTTTTTAGTTGAAAAACATCATAGCCACTGTTTTACCATGGATTCCTTGAATCTTTGGAAGAAAAAAAATAAAGAAGATCTAGTAATACTTAGCTATTAGTCGAGACAATGTCCAACGACTTCAAGAAGTGTAGAACATCACACATCCATTCTTACAGGTGCTGCATATGTACAATAAATTCTTGAAGGTCATGAAGAATGTTATAAAAGAGAATTTCGTATGGAGCCTTATATATTTCAAGCACTGGTTGATCGTTTAAGAGAAAAATCTCTCCTCTATAACTCAAAATATTCAACAGTCGATGAGCAACTAGCAATGTTTATGTACAATCTTGCTTATAATAGTAGTAACCGTGATGTGCAAGAGCGATTTCAACATTCTGTAAAAATGGTTAGTCGTTATTTTAGTAAAGTACTTAAAGCTGTAAATCAACTTGCTCGTGAGTATATAGAACCTCCATCGACAATGACATCATCGGTTATTCAGAATAACAGAAAATTTTTCCCATACTTCAAGGTAGGTAAAGCTATATATTGTGAATTTCATTGTGAATTTTTTTTTTATTGTAAATGTTATACGTTTGTTTATTTTTTAGGATTGTGTTGGTTCCATTGATAGAACACATTTTTCTATCACAGTTTCTTTGGATAAACAAGATCCTTACAGAAACAGGAAGCAAACGCTATCACAGAATGTTATGGTCGCATGTGATTTTGATCTTCGTTTTGTATATGTACGAGCTGGTTGGAAAGGTTCTGCTTCTGATGCTAGGATTCTCCAACGTTCAATTGAGCAAGGTTTTGAAGTCCCAAGGGGTAAATATTATCTTGTAGATGCAGGATATACTAATGCCCCAAATTTTATTGCTCTAGACAGAGGTGTTTGTTACCATTTGCAGGAGCAAGGTCGAGCACAATCTAGACCGAGCAATTATAAAGAACTGTTTAATTTGCAACATGCTTCATTAAGGAATCATGTTGAACGCATCATTGCCATTTTGAAAATGAGGTTTCTGATACTTAAAATAGCAACTTTTCACCCAATCGACTCTCAAACTGATATAGTAGTTGCTGCTTATATGTTGCATAACTTCATCTGTATACATAACGGTGCAGATGTTGTTGATGATTTTGATGGTGAAGCTGAAGAAACTATTGTTCCTAATGGAGATGAGACATATGGAGAGGATGTCGACACCATGAACTCTAAGCGAAATGCAGGTGCTCGTAAAAGAGATGAAATAGTAATGCAAATGTGAAATGATTATTGTAGCTATCGCCGAGCTAGAGCATACGTTTGTGGCAACCATGAAATTGTTTCTTTAAGTCTTTTGGATGAAAAAAGATTGGGTCTTGTTTTAAACCCATTGCCCATGTTGATTTAATGTTAGAAAAGAATATGAAAGTTCGGAAAATTTGAAAGTCCCTGAATTGCATTATAGAGTATATTACAAGCCATAAAGGTCTAAAATCAAAACATTCCCATAACAACTAGAAAAAAATACACCTGATAAGTGCTCGTGTTTAAGTAATACGAAGTATTATTTTCTTACATTGAGCATTACTTTTCTCAGATTTTATCATTGATTAGTATGCATTTGTGTTCTTTTGTGCATGTAAGGTTGTGGAGAAGAGTTAGAGAAAAATGAGCAAAATTAGGTCATGTCCGCATCTGTTGAGAAGTTTCTTGGACCAAGCAAGAATCAAGGCACAGATTCTAGACTTATGGGTGTGTGCCAGCCTCCAATGTGCTCGAATTGTTCTATAATTTGGAGAGGCACAAAGGCAGTTACACTCATAAAGTCTATCCCGTGTAATATTGAAGAACTTCGTTAATAAAGAGAAATGAAGCAAACGACATGATCTACCATTGGTTGTGTGCCCAATTCAATGGCCTCGATGAAGAACATGAAGTTGGGAATAACTTGGGTGCGAGGCTGTAGTAAATCACTGTAGCACTTTACTATTCACTGCGCCAGAAATTAATTTCCATAAATTCCACACAGCCGTGTGGATACCCGATTTCAGCCTTTAAATAGCCGCGACTCAGATTTATTTGGGGACTTTTCAACCTATCTTTCACCCAACTTCTGGAGAGCTTGCGGCTAGGGTTTGAAGAGGATTTTGGGAGGCTTTGGGAGCGTTCTACGGCATCGTCATCGTCATCCTTTGGAAGATAGCTATTGGGGAAGCTTTCGTCGCCATCGATTCGGTGAGGTGTGCCCTAGGCTTAACAGCGGACTTGGTGAATAAGACGGATCGGCTTCACAAGACCATCGTCACGCATCATAAGGGGGTTTTATTCATGTTTGCTATGTTTTTTGTTAGAAATACTTTAATAATTTTGTATAGCTGCATGGAGAGCTAAACCCCTAGTGGGTATTCAGACTTGTAAACCCTATGATGACATTGTTTCTATGACTTTTATTATGGTTTCTTAGTGAATCCTAGTACTGGGGCTTAACTGAGACTAGGGTTCTTTCGCCTGGACCAAAGGGTTAGAACTATTCTTAGGGATAGGGTCTATCACTTGGAATCCCTAGAACCCCAAGCAGTTCCACGTAGTGTGAGAAATAGGAGATGGACTCCCCTAGGGCTTAGTTGAGCAATCAACAGAGTGAAGGGTTGTAGTGAATCCTAGTGCCAGGGCATAGTTTGGAGCTAGTCACGGTTGACCTTAGGTTTGGGACCGTGTGCTTAAGAATTTCCATGACTCATTAGACATCAATTAGAGGGCATAATACTAGTCTTGCACTAGAAACATTAGTCCTAGTGGGAGCTTTGTCCTAGTACCCCATCCTTGCACCGATTGTTTCCTCCTTACTCTTTGCTTGCACTCTTCTTTCTTTCATATTTCTCTTTCTTTTATTACACACACATTGATTTTTCTCACAGCCATCATTATCGCACTAGCTAAGTAGCAATTTGTCTTGTCTTGAATCACTACTCCTTGTGGATTTGACTACCCTCTCACCAGGGTATTATTACTTCGACAATCGGTGTACTTTCGAGGTCCTGTCAACACCTATGAATTAAAAGCACATAATAGAAAGAATAAGGAAAAAAATGTGCAAATATCATCAATCAAACAAACATACAAGAGGGGAAGTTTTGAAAACCCAGGCAAAACAGAAACAAGTTTTCTCCAGTCCTGTCAAACACATAAACGACATTGAGAATTGAAAAGATCAAAAGTGTTAATAATACGAGCTAAAGTTTCTTAATTAAAATGTCTCTAAAAAACAATCATTTGATGAGATTTAAACAGGTCACTCAGAACAAATCATTAAAAAGTGATTAAATAAGCATAGAAAACAAGCCAAAACCTATGACTGCTAATGAGAATCAATGTCAAGTAATGAAAATAGAAATATAGCATGTTCATAAGGTTTTTGGGAGAAAATATATACAAGTTGGCATATGCACAACAAAAATGTCAACACCAAAAACAAGGCAAGACAGCAAACCAACAGCAACAGTGGGCCATTAAAACATTAGCTGAATTAACTTAATCGAAAAGAAAATGCATTCAAGCTTCTAGTAAGTAGAAGAATAATCATCAGAATGTCTCATCTAGCTTGAGAAGAACATTATTCGTGATTAAGAAGCATTTCATATATAGGGCCATTAATGTCCAACATCTGATGACCGATCATGATTTACTATCAACTCCATGCATAAATATGCAATTAAATCATATTGTTGCGAAAATGAAAAGGAAAAGCATAATTATACAATTAAATCATATGATTTTAACCGAATGCATCTATACATGTTAATTTAGGTTACCACAAATGTTTTACATTAAGGCTTATTATTTCTTCAAAATCACTCTTTCTGGAAAAGGTTGATATACTATATTGATTTTCATATTTACAAATAAACAGAAGCATGCTAGAAATAACTCATCTTTCAAGGAATAAAGATATAAAACTTGCAGGACAACACACTAACTTAACAAGTAGAAAATAGAATAAAGAATCACCCAGAAGCATGGGTTTTCTTTATTTGTGACCATATGCACTACAAGAATGAGGATTTATAGCGACAAAAAAATCTGCCGCTATAGGTCCCATTTTAGCTTCAATACTCCTATAGCGGCAAATAGTCAATTAGCCACTAAATCCTTGGTCACTATATTTTTTTTGCAACCAATGTACACTTTTGCCGCTAATACATTTGTTAGGATTAAAGATGCACAATGATCAATAGTGGCAGAAAATTTTGCCGCTATAAATTTTATAGCGGCAAAACATTTTCGCCACTATAAGTCCTATAGATTTGTTTAATATTCTTATAGCGGTAGAAAATTTTGCCATTATAAATTCTATAGTGGCAAAACATTTTCATCGCTATAAGTCTAATAGATTTGTTTAGTATCCAATAGCGACCGAAAAATTTGCCGCTATAGAACTTGTAAATTGAGTAGAAGCTTTAATAACTAATCAAATCTATTTCTAATATAGATAAACAAATATATATATATATATATATATATATATATATATATATATATATATATATATATATATATATATATATATATATATATATATATATATATATATATATTTGAGATAACATGAAAAACAATATTAATATTTAAATTTATTAATCTCACATCATAAAAGTTAAAGAAAACATAAACTAAAGAACAACCTTTTTTTTATAATCAGTTTACATATAATAAACAAGCACACACAAATATTATTGTTTTTCTATCATTTTCCAATCACTGTTTGTCTAGCATTTGCACAATTTTGCTTCTCATAGCTCTTGCAATTCATTGTTAAAGCTAATTCGGCATGGAATACTCCACCATTTGTCCCTGAATTTATGTTGTTATTTGTAGAAATAAAACCATTTGTACCCAGGTTTGTATTCACTGTCATGTCTTTAGTAATTATATCCGCTGCCTTTGGTTTCAAAAATGACTCTTCACACTTACTATGTTCACATAACTTCTGATTCAACAACTTTAGTACACAGCCAAGCAGTTGACTCTTCGCACTCTACAGCAGAACTGATCTGCACATTATGATCTTCATTAAGCTTATTTACAGATAATTAAATCACTTCCCAACACTGCATAGACTTATCCACTTCCTTCGAGGTTCAAAAAGGAGGAAAACATCAAAGACCTACAAGAAATAGTTTATGTAACTGAGTTGATCACTTGTTCTAAATGACCATCCATATTTTTAAGAAACTTTACCCTAATACACAACTTTAGCTCCTGCTGCTTTCAGCATTTCTCTATGGATTGAAGTATGGATGGGCCTGCACAATCACCAAACAACAATTAGTTGCAATATTCAAACCAGTTAAATCATAATGCCACAAAATTAATATGCACAATTTAGTTTGACCGCAGATAAACGATGTACACTAATTTATTTTAAAAATGGTTAATTTTATTAGCTCAATAAGAAACCATTATCACCAGTAGTTCTGACAAACTTGTTAAACAGGTGGGTTTGCACTAGAACTAGTAGAAGCAACAACGTATGTACCATGGCTTCTTTTGCGGTTGGCCTAACAGGGGCCCGAAAGTGCACGGGTTGTCGAAGTAATAAAATACCCTGGTGAGTGGGTAGTCGTATCCACAGGGAATAGAGATTTGAGATATATGTATTTACTATTTAGCTAACGCGATGTGTGAAAGAAAATCAATGAGTGAGTGCGAGAATAATTGGTAAAAGCAAGAATTAAAAGAGAAGTGTGGAAGATGAGAGAGTGCAAGTAAGAGTAGAAGAGTAGGACAAGCAATGAGATAAGATGGGTGCCCGGACAAGCTACCCCTAGGACTTATGCTTCTAGTGCGAGACAATGCTATTATACCTTCCTATTGATGTTAATTGAGTCGAGGAGATCCTTAAACACATGGTCCCAAATCTAAGGTCAACTGTGACTAATCCCAATACTATGCCCCGGCATTAGGTTTCACTACGACCCTTGACTCTCGTTGACCTGTCAACTAAGCCCTAGGTGAGTTCGTCTTCCTAAGCCTCACACTATGTGGAATTGCTTTAGGTTCTAGGGATTTCTAGTGATAAACCCGGTTCCTATATGTAGTTCAAACCCTTTGGTCCAGGTGAGAGAACCCTAGTCTAGATTAATCCCCAATACTAAGATTCACTACAACCCTTCACTCTGTTGCTCGCGCAACTAAGCCCCAGGGGAGTTTATCTCCTAGCACTTCACTCTATCTTGACCGCTAATGAATCATGTAACATGAAGGTAGGGAAATCACATCTGAGGGGAAAGGGGACGTTCCGCTACCTCACGACTCACCCTCTCAACCCTCTTCAATCCTAAGTAGTCTAACCCTATAGGAGTTGTCACACCTCCAAAGGATTACCTAAATTGTTCTCAACCCTAGTGTCACGGCTAAGGGAAAACAATAACAAAATAAATCAAGATTGAAACTCACTTTTATTCATCAATAATGGAAAAGCATAATAACAATGTCAAGGAAACATAATAGTCCTAGGGTTTACAAATCCGAATACCCACAAGGGGTTTAGCTCCTCATGGAGCTATACAAATCCATCAAAGTAATAATAAGAACACAAATTGAATGCATAGATGAAAACCCCCTTGTGTGCGATGTGGCCGTGGTCTTGTGCTGCCGTCAGACGTTGATGTCGACGACGATGACGAGCTTCAAACCTCCATGAAGTCCTCTCCAAACCCTCGTCGTTCCTCTCCAGAAGTTAGGGCAAAGAAGAGCCAAAAGGATTCCCAAAATAGTCTCCAAAACGGGTTTTTATAATGTTGAGTCGCAGTTGAAATTTGAACTTATCGGGATTTCACACGGCAGTGTGAAATTTCCACGCACCCGTGTGAACTTTCTGGTTTTCTGAATTTTGGCTGAAAATAAACAGTAGCTTGCTACATTGTTTTGCTACGATACTGGCCGAAACGCTCCCGGATTCATCGAGGCCGTTGAATTGGGCACACAATCAACGGTAGATCATACCGATTGTTTCAAATCTCCTAATTTGGTGAAGTTCTCCTTGTTAGCACAAGCTAGACTTATTGTGAATGTGACTGCCTTTGTGCCCCTCCAAAAGGAGGTTGGCACACACTCACAAGTCTATACTCATGCCGTGCTCCTTGCTTAGTCCGAGAGTCTTCCCAATAATGGCGAACACGATCTAACTTCGTTCCTTTCCTTCACTTTATCTTCACAACCCTACAATGCACAAAAGTAAACAAATGCACAATTTTTAGTGATAAAATTTGATTAAATTAATAACGCTTCGCATTACTATAACACGAGCACTTATCATGGCCTCTCCTAGTGATCATACCGAAGCAACTTGTCTAAGAAGTCGATCGCCTGCAAAGAGAATGGACGATTACACTGACTATACAATCAAAATAACAACAAATTCACCTTAAGAACAGCCAGATGTTGATTCTCAGCATTTACAAACTTTGTTCATGGCTTCCTGTTATGCCTGTGAGATAGCAACATTCTATAATGTCAATGGAAAGTTCAATATGAATGGATTAGAGGTAATCATCAGCAGTGTACAAAAACCTCCCAACAAGAGACTCCAGATTTGGGTCAAGCTCCGGACGATACTTGTTCAAATAAGCATTCAGCTCATCGGTTGCAAGTACCTAAAGCAGATATGAACAGTTAGTAAGAAAACATTGTGCATCAAAATAAGGAAAGGTAAACATGTCAATTTAATAGTGACCAAGACCATAAATAAATGTTGAATACCATCTTTTGGTGTTGATGCAATCCAAACAATAAGCGTACAGTTACAACTAAACCTTCTGCTTTGCACCCCAGCTATCAAATAATAATAAATAAAATAAAGATGCTAAACCACCCAAAACTTTTAGGTATAACCAATGGCAGGAAATCAGTTGAAACTCAATCTTACAATGGAGTAGGAACAAAGCAGGCGTTGTATTCAAGAAAGTTAAGCCATAAATAGATCACTAAAATCCACCAGATTAATTAGAGAGTGAAAAAAGAATTCCATCACTATTTCAAAGATACATACAAGAAAGATATGAATGCCCCTACATAATATTGGAAACTTTCATGCAAAGAATATAGTCATATAAATCCCACTCAAAATGTGTTGGCCGTAGTTGACTTCGAATTAACATTTACATATGTTCTAGCTGGGTGGGAAGGCTCAACACATGATGCACTTGTCCTTCGTGATGCTTTAGAAAGATAGGATGGGCTTATAGTGCCCGAAGGTATATTATTGTCACTCAAAAATTAAAATTATTATATTTCCACAATAACTAATACAATTATCCATGTAGGCAAGTGGCACGACCCCTTGCGTGTATCCCGCAAGTGCACGGGCATGTCGAAGTAATAAATTTACCCTGGTGAGTGAGTAGTCGAATCCTCAGGGAATAGCGACTTAAGACACGAGATTTCACTATTTAGCTATGCGGTGTATGAAAAGTGAGATTAGAATCGATGAGTGAATATGAAATCTAATATATAAAAAGACAAGAAATTAAATAGAAAGATGGAAGGTAAGAGAGTGCAAGTAGAAATGAATAGAGAAGGACTAGCAATGGATGAAATAGGGTATCCGAATGAGCTACCCCTAGGACTTATGTTTCTAGTGCAGGACTATGCTATTATACTTTCCTATTGATGTTAATTGAGTCGAGGATATCCTTAGACACACAGTTCCAAACCTAAGGTCAACCGTGACTAACCCCAACACTAACCTGTCAATTAAGCCCTAGGGGAGTTTATCTACCTAAGCCTCACACTACGTGGGATTTCTTTAAGCTCTAGGGATTCCTAGTGATAAAACATGTTCCTATGTATAGTTCTAACCCTTTGGTCCAGGTGGAAGAACCCTAGTCTAAATTAAGCCCCAGCACTTAGGATTCATGTCAACCCTTCACTCTGTTGCTTGCGCAACTAAGCCCAAGGGAGTCCTTCTCCTAGCACTTCACTCTATCTCGACCGCTAAGAAATCATGGAACATGGAGGTAGGAAGAATCACACTGGAGGGGAAAGGGGACGTTCCGCTACCTCACGACTCACCCTCGCAACCCTATTCAATCTTAAGTAGTCTAACTCTATAGGAGTTGTCACACCTCCAAAGGATAACCTACATTGTTCTCAATCCTAGTGCCACGGCTAAGGGAAAACAATTGCAAGAGATAATTAAAATTGAAACTCGAATTTATTCATCAATAATGGAAAAGCATAATATCAATGTTATAGAAACATAATAATCCTAGGGTTTACAAGTCCGAATACCCACGAGGGGTTTAGCTCCTCATGGACCTATACAAATTCATCAAAATATGAAAGAAAGCACAAATTAAAGGCATTGATGAAAACCCCCTTCCGTATGGTGTGGCCGTGGTCTTGTGCGGCCGCGGGACATCGATGACGATGCCGATGACGCGCTCCGAACCTCCACGAAGTCCTCTCCGAAACCCTAGCCGCACTCTCCAGAAGCTGGGGAGAAAGATAGGTCCAAAGATATGTAAAAAGTCTCCAAATCGGGCTTTTATAATGTTGAGTCACTGCTTTAAAATCGGACTTATCGGGATTTTACACTGCCGTGTGGAATTTCCACACGTCCGTGTGAACTCTCTGGTTTTCTGAATTTCGGTTAAAAGTGAACAGTAGCTTGCTACAGTAACTTGGTACATTAGTGCTACAGTGCTTGCCGAAACACTCCCGAATTCGTTGTTCTTCATCGAGGCCATTGAATTGGGCACACAATCAATGGTAGATCGTGCTGATTGCTTCAATTCTTCTTATTAGTAAAGTTCTCCTAAGCTACACGAGTTAGACTTGTTATGAATATGACTACCTTTGTGCCCCTCCAAAGGAGGTTGGCACACACTCACAAGTCTAGGTTCGTGCCTTGTTCCTTGCTTGGTCCAAAAACTCCCCAACAACGGCGAACATGATCTAACTTTGTTCTTTTTCTCCAAATTAGCTCCACAAACCTATAATGCACAATAGCAAACAAATGCACACAATTTAGTGATAAAATCTGATAAAAGATATGCTCATTGTAAGATAATAACGCTTCGTGGTACTATAACACAAGCACTTATCATCAAGTATTACCTTGTAGATGCAGGATATTCCACAAGAGCGGGTTTTATATCACCATTTCATGGTGTTCGCTATCATCTTAAGGAATTTAGTGCTCGCACACCATCAAATAACAAGGAACTATTTAATTATAGAAATTATTCATTGCGCACTACAGTTGAACGAGCGTTTGGAGCTTTGAAGAATCTATTCAAAATTCTCACATCTAGACCATTCTTTCCATATCGAACACAAAATTAATATTGTGGTCGCATGTTGCATTTTACACAATTATATTTTACAAGGAGGTAATGATATTTATGTACCCGAGGTTGAAGAATGGGAACCTAATGTGCAAGAAGTTAGAACATCATCCCAAGCACATGAGGAAGCAAGAGAATGGTTAGCAATACATGATACAATCATGGAGGCCATGTGGAACAATAGATAGTGTTTTCCTTCGTTGTGGTTTTGTTGTGGAATTATATACCTTCATTGTTGTTTTGTGTTGTTGCATTTTGTATTCCATCTTTTGATAACGAGGTGTAATGTGACACTATGTAACTTCATTGTGGTCTTGTTGTGGAATTATATTTAATGTGGTTGTTTTATGTTGTTGCATTTTGTATTCCATCTTTTGATAACTAGGTTTAATGTGACACTATAACTTCATTGTGGTTTTGTAGTGAAATTATATTTAATGTGGTTGTTTTATGTTGTTGCATTTTGTATTCTTTCCTTTGATAACTATGTTTAATTTTTTCCTTTATTTCTAATTTATTTCATCTTCATTTATGAATATAAATTTATTGTCTTTTTTATATGAAAAGGATTGAATCAGTAAAAATGACTCAAGAAAGCGAAAATGTTGGAAGGAGATGCCCAACTAATTTTAGGTGGACAGCGATCATGACATCATTTTTGCTCAGATGCTTAGTTGAGCAAGCAAACCTTGGCCTTAAAATTGACAAAGGTTTCAAGAGTACTGCTATCAATGCATTTGCAATGGCTGTTAGTACGAGGTTTAACATGGTTGTGAGTGATACACATGTTATCAATCGTCTCCGACATGTAAGAAAAATATGGGTAATAATAAAAAAGCTTGAGAGTTTAAGCGGAGTTTCGTGGGATGATTCGGAGAAGAAAATCATTATGGGCATTGAAGAATTCCGAACATACATACAGGTAACTTGAAATTTGGTTTTTATTTTTGCAATCAATATTTGTGTGTATTATCTCTATTTACTTATTCTTGTTATTTTTTTGTAGTCACATCCTAGTGAAGCGGTTTACATTAATAAGTCCATTGAAGATTATGAGGAGATGGCTATTGTTTGTGGAAATGATCAAGCAACGGGGTCATTTGCAAGAACAGGTTCTCAAAGCTCTAGGAGTCTGGGTGTCCGCATGGAAATGCCATCAACACCGCCGATGTTGGATTCTAACGAACAACCACAAGGGTTGGATGATTGGGACTTCACTCAATCACAACCTCCTTCGGCGGAAACACCAACAACGTCCACTTCAAAGACCAAATAAGTAAACAAGGGATCAAAGCGTATTAGGAGGGAAGAATTGGAAGTCATGCAAAAAATCTCCATTGGATTGGATAGGCTTGCAACTGCCACAGAGACGGACAAAGGTGTTCAGTTGAGCAAGAGATTATATGATGAGGTCATGACTTTGATTGGCTACTACAACAAGTCTAACCTTCGTTTAGCATATGACCATTTGAATGCCCAAAATAATCTCGCAACTGCTTTTATAAACAAAGATCATGACCTTCGATACTTTTGGATGGATGGGTTCCTTAGGCAGTTGGGACATGATGGTGGGGTCTGAGATCTACTCTTATGATTTTTTTATTTTGTGTGTTTTTAAGTTTATGGACATTTCTTATTTTGTATGTTATTTTTGTTTGGTGTTGTTGAACTACGTTATGTTTTATGAACATGTTGACAATTTAATGGTGTTGGTTGTTGAATTTGGGTTGTTGAGTCTCGAACTTGTTTGATGAACATATTGAATTATTGAATACGATTTGTTGAGTTTATATCTTGTTTTATGAACATAAACACTTATTGAAGTTGAGTTTGTTGAATTTATAGGTGACTTTATAGTGGAATATTTGAGAAATTTTAGGTTCAATTTCAAGTGAGTATGCTCAAGTGATAAGCACCAATTGATGGTCTTATTAGTAAGTTAAATTAATGTATATTGAATAACTAATTTTAAAAAAAATAAAATAAATTTGAAAGAAATAAAATTCATTAAAACTTAAATCCATTTTCATAAATAAAATACATTAACTTAAATAAATAAAATAGATTTTAAATGAAATATTAAAGAAAATTATAAATTATAAAAAATTTTGAAAATAGTGGTAATCTCACCACTTACTTTACATGGTGATTCTAACCCACAACTTACATCAAACCAAACACTTGAAAAGAAAATTCAGCATTTTTATTTATAGACAACCAAACAACTATGGTGTAAGTGAAAATACAGTAATTTTAATTACATGTAATTTGACTTACACGGTAATTTGAAATACATGTAACCAAACAGCCCAGGACACATTGACTCACTTTTAGGGTGCGTTTGGATCACAGAATGGGAGTTGGGGAATGAGAATGGGGGGAATGAAAAAACAATGTTTGGTTTGAAAGAATGTGTATTGGGAATGGGGAAAAGTATGAGAGAGAAACTGTGTAAATTACTTATATGCCCTTTAATTAATTAATTAATGGTTGTAAATATTATATAAGATAATTATTGTATAGGCATAAGATAAATTAAACAATTATTGTAGAATAATTATTAATTCGTTATAATTTATATAATTGACTTAGAAATAATAATTATTATTAATTTGTTATTATTAATTATCATTAATTTAAATTATTATTAATTTTAATTCGTTATAATTCGTTATTATTATTAATTGACTTAGAAAAAGAGACCATATTTATTTATGAATATATATAGTTTCACAAAGCATGATTACCAGTAATTTTTTTAACAGAGAGAATGTTTTTACAATGGTAGATAGAGCTGGTAAGAATAAATCTATCCTTTTGGATATGAAGTCCTTAAATCTAGTAGTTTTGTTGGATCAGGAGCCTTGGATGATAAGTATTTATTATATTTTGTTTACAATTACAAGAAGTCTACAATTTTTTAATCAATCAGTGCCTCATCTTAAGCAAAAGGTCTATTGTATCATTCCTCCTTTTGAAAATGAAAGGAGAACCTGACCAGAATTCCCATTTTGAACATTTATCAAGGTAATATCTCCGAAGATCCCTGGGAGTGCAGATGGATGGCATTTATGATTTATTACCCAATTGATACCAAAAGATATGTATGATATTGGAAGTTTTAAATGGAGCATGATGAAGGAAGGGTATATTTAACAATCAATAACAGAATCTTGGAGAACAATTCAGCTCCATTACCTGCAGAAAATTCCAATGTTGATAAACACAATTTGTACTCCAAATGAAAACATCATCCAATTCAACTCCATTACTTGCAGAAAATTCCAACGATGATAAACATGATTTGTACTCCAAATGAAAATATCATCCAATTCAGCTCCATTACCTGTAGAAAATTTAAATGATGATAAACATAATTTGTACTCCAAATGAAAACATCATCCAATTCAACTCCATTACATGCAGAAAATTTCAATGATGATAAACATGATTTGTACTCCAAATGAAAACATCATCCAATCATACAGAGAACAGACAGTTAAATGATAAGGAAACAACAACAACAAAGAACACGATAAGGAAGCAATAAAAAATCTGTCTTACATAAGAACATGATAAGGAAACAACAACAAAGTTTCATGGGTGCAACCCATAATATCCAACAAAAAACCTGTCTTAGATAAGAACATGGGACATAATACATATAACATCAAGCACATCAGATAGCATCACATGGGTGGGTGATTTGGCATTCTCCCTAGGAGTAGGCGACAAAAGCGGAGCTTTCTCTCGTCAGGCAACTCCCAAAACATGTTTAGTTGTTCCTCATCTTTTATAAGAATTTGCATTACCATTAAAGCTTCATCCTCAGTAAGGCCATGGATATTGAAAATGACATCATTTAGTAATTTTTTTCGTTCATCAACTTCTTTTCGAACTGCCACCATATACGCTTTGGCCTCAGAATCGCGAACAACACATTCAGCTAATGTCTTGAACCCCGGTCCCACAAGATCCACGAAATGGTGAAACTTCGCAGAAATTGCAGTGATATTCTGCTCCTTTACACAATTTTTCCTTTTTCTTCCAATGGAACTTGAGGCACAATTATCATACGAATTAGGTGGTGGAGAATCAATGTGGTCATCCATGGGCATAAAAGAATCGTCACTTGATAATGGAACAAAATTTGCATTATCATCCATGTGTGCAAAGGAATCATGCATATACTATTCAGCATCATCTCCAAGGTCACCCCTTGCATTGCCTTCAGCTCTATCCTTTGCAAAGACTGGGGCGAGATCATTGAAGAATGGAAAAGATTTTCCATATAGTCCAGCAGCTTCTTTGTGAGTCTTGATACATGGCAAAAAAAAAAAAACAATTATTAGAGTGGTATGAATTAAAAGGACTTCGTGTAAGAAACAAAACATAATTTAACGTACCTTAACGTATTCATCATACGCGCTTTTCTCGCACTCTATAGTGCTATTGTTGTTGTCCCAAGTGAAACCACTAATGCCCATAATATCAGCTATCGCGGTGGTTTTGCTTCTAAAAAGCTTGACATGGGACTCTATATTGGGGACAGCCTTCAGAGTTGTTTGCGGGAATTTCTCTTTCATCATTTTCTCTAGTTGGTACAAGTACCCATTTCTAAAGCCGTTATCCCCACGCCACATGGTATTTGTTGACAACTCAACTAAAGCTTCAATTAACACCTTTGTCTTCTTGTGTTGTCCAATAGTGTTTGTTCATACCCCTACCTCGATGTTGAGATTCATGATCCATTCTGGAGGGAAAAAAACCATAGTCATTGCAAGGAAGGAAAAAAAAAACCATAGTCTTAATTTGGAATGATGTGAACCAAATAACACTCTCATTTGGCATGCTATAATTATTACCTGCAGGTGTTATTCAATAAAGTGATGCTAGGACAAAATCATTGAAGAAAACTTGGTTGTTGTAAATTAGACATAATTTAAAATGTTATGCTTTTGCTGTTTGAGAAACTTTAGTAAATGGTGTTGGTAAGCTGCAATAGTACCATGACAATGGAGCATCATACCAATTTTATTAAATGCATAATAAAAGTAGAAAAGTGCTATTACAAAAACAAACATTAATTAGGAAAATTAACATAGGAGCAATCATATCAATTTGTTCTATTTGATCTCCATCCATTAAACATGTCTTCCACCATGTCAATTCTAAATTTGGTCCATTCATCTGTAGGTTCAACAGCCATGATGTTGTCAGGATCATCCTCCGTGGTCTCTTCTATTGGTAAATTATTAATTTCATACTCGGCCGGATCTTCAGTCATTTCTTGTCTAATAAAATTGTGCAATAAGCAACATGCATTGATGATATGTCTTTGAGTATTTATATTGTAAAAACATGGACTTGATAAAATTTTCCAACGAATTTTAAGTAGTCTAAATGTTCTCTTTATCACGTTTCTAGCAGCGGAGTGCTTCATGTTGAAAAATTCTTGGGCTGTAACTGGTTGACGGCCATCTGCCCAAGAACTCAAATGATAGCGTTGTCCACGAAAAGGTGCAAAAAAACCAGGTGAGTTTGTATACCCGGCATCAACAAGGTAATAAAAACCTAATGAGTAAACAAATAGCTAAATTTGGTAAAGACTTTTCTGAACGATTTCATTATTGATATTTACTTGAAAACTAATATGAACACAAATCATGTTCTTTCGTAACAGCTAAATTTAGTATAGCTGACTGCCGTTTGCTCCCTCTCACCTTCTTTCTTATCTCGAGCGCGCGCGCGCGAGAGAGAGAGAGCTTCCTCCTTCCCCTCTTCAAGCTCCTCATCCATGGAGGAGGAGCAACAGCACCAAGGTTCCATGGCACCACTGAGGAAAGGGCAGACGAGAAAGCTAGAAGACCCAACTGTCGGTGCCTCAGCAGCGGTGGAGGAGGAAGAAGACGGAGGAGATGGGGAGATCCGTTGCCAGCCCTCGCAGCAAGCCCTAGATCGTGAGGTAAGGGCACAGGTCGAGGTTCTTGAGAGGACCTTCTCATGGAGGGACTCTGATCGCGCTGCCGCCAAGCGCGCCACCCATGTTCTAGCTGAGCTTGCTAAGAACGGTACCTACGCTTCCCATGTCTCTGTTTTGTCGATTTTTCTGAAATTGGAACCTTTCGCTTCTTGGATCCTCTGCTCATACCCTTCTTTCTGGTTCTTTTCTCATATTTTGGTGTTGTTCTTCCCTGATTTGTTCTGCCGTTGCCTTGCAGAGGAGGTTGTTAATGTTATTGTGGATGGTGGAGCAGTACCGGCGCTTGTGAAGCACCTGCAAGAGCCGCCGCCTCTGATTAGGGACGGTAGTGCGGCTGAACAGCGGCCTTTCGAACATGAGGTTGAGAAAGGGAGCGCTTTTGCTCTTGGGCTTCTTGCAGTCAAGGTCATAAACCTAATCTTTTTGGGTAATTACTTTAATGTGGAGATTGAAAGACTGGTTATTTGATTTCTTCTTTCTTTCTTTCTTTAATGTCTGAATTTTGTGTTATCTTGATGAGATTTAGCAAACAAATGAAAGTTATATTCCCAGTTTTGAAATTTTAAAGTTCTACCATTAGATTTGTGTATTGAGGTAAAAAAAGAAATTGATGGGAATTTTTTTATAGTGAAGTATTTGTATTAGAACACCTAAAAATGATAATTATGCATTGATCAGTGATTTGGAATGATATATATATATATATATATATATATATATATATATATATATATATATATATATATATTTGATAAAAGGAGCACAAAGGCTAATTTATTGATCAGTGATTTGGAATGATATTTAACAGGAAGAGTCATCTTACTAACCAAGAATCAAGATAAAATGAAGCCCTGGGACTGGAAGGATCTTTTACCTGCTAGATAATTTCGTATTCAGTCAAAAGTAATTTAAAAATGAGAAATAAATTACGAAATTTGGTCTAATAAGAAACTTGCAGGTCAATCTAAGGTTTTGGTTTTGCTGTTTTCAGTGGCTTTGATTACTATACAGCAATTTTGTGCAATTTACTCATAGTACTTCTTAACTGGAGCTAATGGTATCTTCTTGTATATAAAAGTGTCTTCGATTGATTTAACTCTCTCGTCTGAATTGAAAGTTTGAGTCTATTATTCATGCTACCTGTTTATTTGTTGTGGTTTTTAACAGGTGGTGCTCTCATTTTCAGGTTTGAGTTGTATTCACCAGACAAATTGGCTCTATATACTTTCTTTACCTTTTCTTTTCTCATTTCTTTGGTATTTGTTATCAAAATATATGCCCAGTGCATATCACACCCCAAAATTCCATGTGCGATCAGCATTTTTCAAGTGATAGGCCTCATATTTAAAAAAAAAAATTCAGGTTGCTTTGAATAGCATGAGAGATATGAGAATTTCTTGGTGTCATTATTATTGATACCATATTGTCGGTATGTTCTTTTTCTTGTAAATAACGTTGTGATCAATCTGAGGTAGTGGTTGATTCCTTGTTCTTGAAGTATACTATTCTGGAGAAAGTTTTTAATGACCATTTTGCTTTTATCCTTTGTCTCATTTTTGTTCTACAGCCTGAACATCAACAGCTCATAGTTGACGCTGGTGCTTTACCTCTTCTTGTAAGTCTCTTAGAAAGGCATAAGAAGGGTTCTATCTCTCGCTCAGTAAATAGTGTTATTCGAAGGGCTGCTGATGCGATAACCAACCTTGCTCATGAGAATAGCAATATCAAGACCTTTGTCAGGTTGTTTTTCCTGCCGTTCTTATTTACTATTGTATATTCTGGCTGAAGTTCTATTTTTTGATGCTTTTGAATCTAATTATTCAGGATTGAGCGTGGAATTCCACCCCTTGTTGAGTTGCTAGAGTTTACAGATGTCAAGGTACAGAGAGCTGCTGCAGGGGCCTTACGTACATTGGTATTTAAAAATGATGAAAACAAGAGCCAGGTGGTCATGCTTGTCATTAAGATTCACTATTTAATATATTTTTGTGCTTAAGTTTACACTTGATTTGTTTTTGTTCTAAATTTTACAGATAGTGGAATGTAATGCTCTTCCTACCTTGATCCTCATGCTCAGATCTGAGGATGCTGCTATTCACTATGAGGCAGTAAGTTTAGGTTATGAGTACATTGAGGTGAACTTGTTTCAAAAAGTTTAATTTTGTCATCACACCAATATGCTGATATAATAAAGTGCATACTAAATTTTTAGAGTGATTTAATCATGATTATCACGTCATAGGTGCTAGTAAAACTCACCAGACAGTCACATCAACAATCCTCACATCTCTAATTTCATCACATTGTTATGTTCTTTATTATTAAAATCAAGGATCTATCAGTCTAATATTTTATGGTGAATCTGATTTAACTTTTCTTCAAAGTTCTAGCGTAAGTGTAAATAGTACATATTAATAGACTCACTCCTAATTTATCCAATTTGATTGAGGTAAGCATATTAATCCTATAACCCTTCAATCTGTGAGTAATGCTGGGATTATTTATGTTCATTCATCATGCAGCATTCAATTCTTTCTTCTAACTTATCAAGTATTTTCTAATTGACTTGTTAGGTGGGTGTGATTGGGAATCTTGTCCACTCATCTCCAAGCATTAAGAAAGAAGTTCTTCTTGCAGGAGCTTTACAGCCTATTATAGGATTGCTAAGGTATTGTTCTTTGTTAAATTGGAAGTTTTACTAATAAATTTTTGTTCCAATATACTTGCCCATGATTTTATTTGGTCTTTTATCTCCTTTGTAGTTCTCAGCTTCTCTTTCTATATGTAGCTATACTGTTTGTATATTTTGTTTTTGTGGATGGTGATGACTGAACAAATATTTTGTTTG
Organism: Dioscorea alata; assembly: GCA_020875875.1. Lineage (NCBI taxonomy): Eukaryota > Viridiplantae > Streptophyta > Magnoliopsida > Dioscoreales > Dioscoreaceae > Dioscorea > Dioscorea alata. The sequence continues at coordinate 6,826,700 of CM037017.1, read as the reverse complement.
AGCCTGTGTCACTTTGGAATATTTTTTTAACCATGCTGCTGGTCTAGGTGAATTGTTCTTATCCAAGATTGGTTTTGTTTAGTTGTCTAAAATAGCTTAGGCTAAATGAACCATAATTGGCCATATTGGCTTAAACAAGGCTGTCATGTGCTTTTCTTTTTCTAATTTTTTTTTCTGGTGAAATTACCTAAAATAAAAACAGTGTTAAGCTTCTCTTTGTTTTTTTTTTCAGTTTTTGCACTGATATTAAAAATTCTGTGTGTTCTCTCAGAAAATGGCATTTTTCTTGTTTGTGCATTGAAAACTCAGTGCTGAACTTCTTTTCTGGATGATTGATCCATTTTCTGTTAAGAACTTTTATTTTTAGTATTCATATGCCTTTGTTTCAACTCCTTGCTGCAACATATCTACCATTTGACCAATGTTTTGATATATGCTTTTGGAAGGCATGAGTCGGAATCAACAGCAGCTGAAATGTAGAATGTTTAAAAAAGAAAAGAAAGAACTTGATCTGGTTTTTTGTCATGACAATTTTTTCTGTTGAAATGATCAACTATGCTGGCTTTTCTTTTTATACTTTGACTTGCATGGACAATGGTCAACTCATTCGTTCTACCGCATATGCTAAGGCATTTGCTTGGATCTGTTGATGGGCTTGTGCTATTTTTAATCTATATTCATCAATTATGCTGGCTTCTATAACCGTCAATTGAAAAAAAAAAAACACTCACAAACCATCATCGAATTTAATCCTTGTGATATTCATTCCTTTTCTCCTTTGGGGGTTTAGCATTTCTTATTTAGTGGTTCTTCATGTTGTTCCAATGACTCCAATAATTCAATCAATTCATGCTTTCACTGTGGTGAGCATTGCTTGGACCATCTGTTTTTGATTCCAATGTTTCTGTCATTTTTTAGTGTATGTTCTGTTGAAACGTATCTCAATTCTCAAAATCTAATGCAGTAGCCTTTGTAAGTTCAATTTCTTTGTGATGCAGAACATGGGCCGCTATTATTAAGTAGGATGAAAAATTGTTTAAAAATAAAGATCATGTGTTTAGGTGTTAATAGTTAGTTTGGTAATGCCAAATTTTGGCTTACATAAGACGTGGTTTTGTTTTGAATTTTATTATCAGTTGGGTTTATCGATAAGTTTAGAAGCCTAGGTAAGTTTTATTTTAAATTAAGTCTTTCTCCTATTTAGGGTCGAACTTTGCTTAGATAACACTGCATCTCTATGAAAAGAGAGATGGGTCTTCTTAGAAAATAAGTCAAAGAATCGTTATCAGTTTTTTAGTCATTGCTTTATTTCAAGGGGTGATTGCTTTCTCTTCTAAGTGTGATTGCTTAGATTCTTTAGGTTTTATTGGCTAGCAGATACTGCATCACTTTGATTGGTTTAAGTTACATTTTACATTGTAGTGAATTAAGTTCGGTAAGTTGTGATCCATATTATGGTAACTCAAAGATATACTCTTTTATCATTCATAAAAGTTTAGATTTATGGTCATACCAGAGTGCAATAAAATCCATCCTTTCCACTAGTAGGGACATGGAAGAGTACAATAATTACAAGGTTAGAGAAGCAGCATGCGCCATGTACTTTTTTTTATAAGCTTTTGTCAGCAGTATTTCATGGTTGAGAAATTATATACCAGGTATAAATGATCATATTGGATTATACTTGATAATTCATGACCCATTTCAATAAAAAATCTTCTTGAATTATAGTTTTAAGCCAACGGTATGGTTATAATTGGAAAATGACCTGCTCTTTCTTACATGAGCTGTATACAGGACTGCTACTTGAGAATTCATGGAAGATATATCCTTCTTTTGTGTGTGTGTGTGGTAATTATTCCATTCTCATTTGGTAAGCACCATTTTACTGGACTGGACTGTAAGAAAATCAACACGTTCCTTAGCTTCTTAAAAGTCAGTACACCTCATGGAGTTCAATCTATTTGATAATTTGAGAGCAATTCATTGAACATGCTTTCCCTCTCTCTCGCTCTCTCTCTATTTTGCCAAGTAATTTAGTCTTAATTTTAACCCATCAACTCAGATTCAGTTTTTGAGAAAACCCAACTTATTTGGTTGTACAAATTTTGAACTTGCAGAATTAACCAATTTGTAATCAGTTAATGTTGGTAATAAAAATGGTATTGTCTTTGCATCTGTTAATGGTTTAACCACCACATTATCAAGGTTATGTGCAATGGTTAGTAACAGCTTCTTGTTGGTAAGAGTGCTCTTGAACCAATCAAATTTAAGGTATAGGTAGTTGATCACTGAACATGAAAATTCATTAGTGGGAGGCTTTCCAACTTATAATCCTGTACATATGTGCGAATATTCTGTTCAGTTTGGACATGCGGGGCCTAGGCTATAGTAAAATATGAATTATTTTCTGATGCTTGATAGGTAACTTTTCTTGATATGTATTGTTTTTGTGTGCAGCTCCTGCTGTACAGAAAGTCAAAGGGAGGCAGCTTTGTTATTAGGGCAGTTCGCGGCAACTGATTCGGATTGCAAGGTCTTTTCCTATTTATAACTCTTTGCCTACAAACACTTAATTTTGTCAATTAATTATTCATTGTTTAATAATATGAGAGTTTGCTTCCTTCTGCAGGTTCACATTGTGCAGAGAGGTGCGGTCCGGCCTCTAATTGAGATGCTTCAGTCTCCGGATATACAACTTAAAGAGATGTCTGCCTTTGCTCTTGGAAGATTGGCTCAGGTTAGATTTGCCTCATATCATTCTTATTTTAGAAAATTTGGAGATTCTTATAGAAGGCGATAATTTCTATTTTTTGTTCTGATGACCAGAGGTGAAAGGCAAACATTTTCTTAAAGCTCTGCGTGACAAAATTGATTTTTATTTTATTTTTATTTTTTTAAAAATCATGTAGTGCTCCAACTTAAATTTACAACAGAACAACATTAAGTCATATTAAACATATATAATGCCCTGGGCCATAGTGAATGACACTTATTTAGGGTTTGAAATGATAAATTTGTTCCAGCTGCATAAAATTCTTGAAATTATTCGTATATTTTAATCATGCCAACACAGATATTGAAGGTACATTGAAAGACTATAATTAGACAATGCTGCTTGGTGTAACTGGGGAGCAACCTCTTGTGGCAGTAACTATTTTGTGCCACCTGATTTTCTATATACATGGCATAACATAACTGACTGAAGCAATGATTATTGATATAATAAATGTTACATCAGAAGTTTTGGTAATTCTAATTTATTTAATAGTATCTATACTAAAGTTTGTGAGTAAAAAAATCATGTGTTCTTGTTTGGTGTTAGGCATCCAATGACAAGAAGAGCCATCAGGTTGGTTCTTGTAGACAATAGTAGTAAGCATGCTAACAACCATGCTTATAGTGTTTAACAGTTGTGTTAGAGGTCCTTTCATTGCTATGCACTTGAACCCAAATGAAAATTTCTTATTGGCAAGCAAAACAATCAGGCATATTCAGGAGGTCCTTCCTAAGAATCATAACAGGTTGGATGTGATTTTACAATCAGGGTAACTGAGTTTTCATGAAAACTAGAGAAATTAGTCTTCCTTATAGTCTTATCCTATAGACTGATTGTAAAATTGTAACTGTTAGCCTATTTTTGCAATGCCAATATCATTGCATATTTAGGTTGATAACTAGTAATATTTCCATTTTAAAACCAATTTCAATGACCATGAGTGCGCAATCTTGCAGCATGAGACTTCTATATTGTCTGAAAGTAATAGTTGAATTTTGTTAAAATTTCTTAAGACCATAATTTATATGTTCTAAAGTTAATTATGGGAATATAACTGTTGGTGATGGTGAGGATTTGATTAAGATTTGACAAATGTTTTGTGATAGGTGTTAACTGTATTAATTAAAAAAGAAAAATTGAAATGCTTCTTTATTTTTTATTATATTCATTCTTTAGTGGTAAAACATTTTTAAGGAACAATGGCTTGATTACATGAACTGGAGTTGTTTTAGATCCTGAAACACCAAGCTGTTAGTAGGAGCTAGATCTGGAAAAGGAAAGGGTATTATACTCAAAATCAAATAGCAAGTGGAGATTGACTAAAGGTTATAGTAGTACAGCCAGTATTGATTGGCGTCAAGTTTATGCTCATTTACGTGCCAGTTGAGGTCAAAAATTGCGTAACTGTGTGGATCTCTAATTCCTGTTAGGCATCACATCTAAATTTGTGGGCCCATATCTCAAACTAAGGTTAGAACTGTGTACAATGTCTGATTGACTGAAACTAACAGAAGATCAATTTTTAAACCAAAGGAAGCCCGTCACATGCTTTGATTTGTCAACATCACCTGAGAGTACAATTGTAATGTAGAAGACAAGTGCATTTGAGCATACGTTGGAATTGAAGGTCAAGCTAAAATTCATGTATGAATTTCAATAATTGAAATGATAATAATTTGGAGCACTGAGCCAAACATATGTGAACTTTTAGTTTAAATAACGTGTCAAAATTTGGCTATTCAATTAATGTGTAAACACTGCTTCAGAGTCATAATCAATAGGAGTCATTTCCTGACAAGATTTCCTGTAGTGATTCTGAAACCTTATTTAATATGTTCATAATTTAAAGACATAATGAGTTGTACCCGAAGGTGTCCCAAGCAGATACTTTAAAATCTTATCAAATGGTTGAAATCAGATACATGATGGTCCTTCTTAGAAAACACACACTGTTATTTAAGTTTGAAATAACAAAAACTCTCCTAAATGCATAAGTGGACTGTTTTGAGGGTTCTGTAGTCCTATATACATAAAAATAAACAAAAAGTGTTCATAATTGGCACATAAAGGTAGAGAGGAATGAAAGAGGGATGGTTTTTCACAGGGCTGACAAGGAAGGGTAATGATGTGCCTGTAACCCCAAACTTGATAGAAGTTCTGAAGCTCTTGCTTTTATTGATTATTCCAGAGTGCCTTATTGTCATGCAGCTGGATGATGATCTCTGTTCTCTAATTTTATGACCCCCTGACAATTGTTAGTCACTTTTAAAGGAAGATAATCCTTAGGAGATTATCTTTGTTGTTTCTTTTGTATGTATTACCTTAATGAAGCAATGATTTGCCTACTATTATTGTTGCTTCAGTTGTTATAATTATTATCATTATCGTCACTTTTATGTATTACCTCATGACTCACCCTCTCAACCCTCTTCAATCATAAATAGTCTAATCCTATAGGAGTTGTCACACCTCCAAAAGACAACCTAGATTGTTCTCAACCCTAGTGTCACGTCTAAAGAAAAACATTAACAAGATGAAATTAAGATCGAAACTCAATTTTTATTCATCAATAATGGAAAAGCATAATAACAATGTCAAAGAAACATAATAACCCTAGAGTTTACAAGTCCGAATACCCACAAGGGGTTTAGCTTCTCATGGAGCTATACATGTTCATCAAAATATGAAAGAAAGCACAAGGTAAAGACATCAATGAAAACCCCCTTGTGTATGGTGTGGCCGTGGTCTTGTACGGCCGCCGGATGTCGGTGACGATGCCGATGACGCGCTCTAAACCTCCACGAAGTCCTCTCCAAAACCCTAGCCGCACTCTCCAGAAGTTGGGGAGAAAGATCGGTCAAAAGATATCCAAAAGTCTCCAAAATCGCCCTTTATATTGTTGAGTGCGGCTTTAAAAATCGGACTTATCGGGACTTCACACGGCCGTGTGGAATTTCCACATGGGCGTGTGAAGTTTTTGGCTTGCTGGAAAATTAATTCACACGGCTGTGTGGAATTTCCACATGCCGTGTGAATTCTCTGGAATTCTGAATTTCGGCTGAAGATAAACAGTAATTCGCTACAGGTTTGCTACAGTGCCGCTACAGTATTGTCCCGAAACGCTCCCGAATTTGTCGTTCTTCATTGAGGCCGTTGAATTGGGCACACAATCAACGGTAGATCGTGCCGATCGCTTCAAATCTCCTAATTGGTGAAGTTCTCCTTGTTAGCATGAGTTAGACTTATTGTGAATGTGACTGCCTTTGTGTCCCTCCAAAGGAGGTTGACACACACTCACAAGTCTCTGCTCATGCCGTGCTCCTTGCTTAGTCCAAGAATCTTCCCAACAATGGCGAACACGATCTAACTTCGTTCCTTTCCTTCACTTTATCTTCACAACCCTACAATGCACAAAAGTAAACAAATGCACACTTTTTAGTGATAAAATCTGATTAAATTAATGCTCATTGCAAGATAATAACGCTTCGCATTACTATAACACGAGCACTTATCAAAAAGATTGGAGGAAAAGATTCGTGGTCATGTGAGTACACTTTGTCGAGTCGCCTTCTTTGTTGAAATGGCTCATCTGATCAGCAAAAAGTATATTTTCAACTATCTTGCATTGATTAGATTTTTTGACTGCTAGCTTTCTTTTTGGTTTTCAGCTACTGAAGCATTTACTATATTTAATGCGTGTAGGAGAGAAAGCCATTCAAAGACGTGTTGCCTTGGCTCTTGCTCACCTTTGTTTACCTGAGGATCAAAAATCTATTTTTCTTGATAACAATGGTAGTGTTGGTTTTCACTTGTCATGTTTGTTATCCACCATATAATTGAAGCTGGACTTAGAATGCTTCCATAACATTTGTGCGTGTAGGGCTTGAGTTGCTACTTGGCCTTCTTGGGTCTACTAATTTGAAACAGCAACTAGATGGTGCTGCAGCACTATATAAATTGGCTAACAAGGCCATTACTCTCTCTCCCATGGATGCAACCTCACCTTCGCCAACACCACAGGTATGATTTAATGGGAAAAACCAATTGTGTTTTTTTTGCAATTTCAATTATTTCTCGACAGAACTGCTTATATGGATTAATGCGATGTAAGTTGTCTTGTAAGGGATCTGTCTTATGTAGTACAAATTTACTTTATAAATCTTGGTCATTAATATTCTATTCTCATAACACATTTAGTTTGATATAGTCTATCAATTGTCATCTGGAGCTGAAGAGTGCAATTTTCTTCTCTTTACTTAATTTGCTGTTAGTTCTTGTCTTCTCAATTAGCTAATTGTGGGTCTATAATTCAATTCTAAGGGAACTTGATACTTAAATAGGATATGTGGAGCCTTGGTTGGTCTTATTTAGTAACTTCAAAATTTCAATCTATTCTTTACCTAGTCACAGAGTCTATTTGATTTTGAAGTCAACTGGATTTTCAAGTCTAAATGTAGCAAAAGTTATGACCTTGCTATTGTAACTGTTCTTATTTTATGATTGTTCAGAGTACTTTCCGGCATTTGCGCTATTTTTTGACTAAGCTCTAGAATTTGGTTATATTGTCATCCCTTTACAGAGTTAGCTGAACTTAGTGGTTCAAAAAACTTAAAACAAGATCACAAGCGTATTTGAGGTTTGGGCCTACCCTCTGGATAAGTGATGGCAGGTTAAATCTCATATTTATAGGTTCCTTATAAGGTAAGATTCAAGTCTCAAACATCAAAAATTTGAAGGCTCTATAGTTAGACATAAAAATGCTGGCAATCTCTAGGATGCATGATAAGAATTTCAAAACCATGAGAAACAATGAACTTCTAGTTGTGAATGTAGGAAATGTGAAGGACGTACAGATGCCAATCATTCTAACCAATATCTTGTCTGTAAGAAAATCTGATTATACATTTTTTTAAAAGATTGTGTAACAAAGACATGTTGGTGTTTGGTTAGTGAGTGAAATGGTGTCCAAAGGAATCTTTTTCAAAATTGATTTGCAAAGGAAACTTTTATATGAGCGGACCACATTTTGACTAAACAATTGCTAATCAAAATAAATATGCTAAGATTAAAAATTACTTTGTAATTAATAACAAATTCATTAATATTAATATTTTAAAAACATTAATTAATAAATGCATTTATTTAAATAATTAAAATCTTAAAAAAAGGGTTGGTGGGACAACTTTGGGGGTGCTTTGATTGCAGGATGTGAGTAATTCACCAACCAAACATCCCCAATAGTGTTTGGTAGTGTTTGGCTGAGAGAATAGGTTGGTATAAACTAGTTTGACCGAACTTATTCCTCTCCCTCCAACCAAATTCTACCTTTGGAATAACTCCGAATAGCTATAACTTTTTTACAAGATATAATTATGCATATAAATATTATCACTTATTAATATTTAAAAATCATTACCTATTAATAAACATCACTTATCAGTAATTAGAAAAAAAATCTAATCATCAGAGAGAGTGCTTTTAAATTAATTAAGTCCACATGAGAGGTTTTTCTTTAAAACAAATTCAAACTTTACACACCCAAACCCAATTTATTCCACCTCCGACCAAATACCACATAGGGCCTGTTTGATACTTGAAGTTTTGAGAATACAACACAAGCGGTTGTTAGAGTACAGTATAAATGGATAAAATTTTCGTACCATCAAAACCTCGGTACAAAAATCTATCGTGGTACAACATAACCAAAAGACTCCATCATCCTCAATAAAAAATAAAAATTAAAATAACGACATACTCACATTAACTCCTTGACCTTGCACCTTCTTTTCCTCTGCCAATGCATGCCCTTCCCCGTTTACTTGATCCTCTTCTCTTTCTCCATCTCCATCTCCTCCTCCCTTTTATTTTTAGCCCTTTCGTTTCTTATAAATTTTAGGATCTCTCTAAGATTTTAGAGTTTCCAAGGCCTTCTTCTTTTCAAATAAATGTTTGATTTGTAATATCTATATGTTTTCGGATAAATAAAAGTGATCAATATCTAAAAATTGAAAATTTAAATCATATAAAAAATAGACAAATCTTTTTTTATATTTATATCCAAAAATTTAAATTTAAAATCTTGTTAAAAATAAATAAAAATCCTTTTATATCTTTACCTATGAATCATGAAATATGATTTTCTTGGAAATATCAAAAACATTAGTGAACTCATATAAAAATATTATATAAAAAATGTGTTTATTTTTAGTAAGCAATTATTTTGCATATATTTTGAAAATAAAAAAATGTTATTATGATTTAAAGTTTATTAATTATACAAAATTTAATCATGTTAATATTGATAATGAGAGAGTTCAAAATCTATTTTCTTGTGAAGTTTTTTTGTTGCAAAACAAATATATAGGATAGTAAAAAGGGTATCACAAGAATTTATTATATTTTGTACAATACTTAGTACAAATCAAATGTGAACACAAAAAATTTTGTGTTGTCTATAAAACATCAAACATGGTACCGAACAATCAATTGTGCTGTACCACAACTACTTGTACTCTACTATACTACTTGTGTTGTTCTTAATTGCGTATCAAATAGACTCAGAGATTTGAAATCATTTTAGCTTTTCCTTTAGCATTAGATCTCAGTTCTACTCTTGATCAATAAAATGTGCAAGTGGAATTGATGTGGACGCTATTATTGCCTTGAATATACCATTTCAATCCTTTCCGCTGAAGTTCTTTTTTTAATTTATTTAAATTCATAAAAGCTTGGAGGGCAAGTTCTTTGCATTGTGAGCACAGTAGGAAGAACAAACCAAAGCATTGAATGAAACTTAGAATATCCAGATTAAGTTTTTGCTTATCATATAAAGTAAGCATTATACAAAAAATTTTGCAGTTCTGATTGTCATTGGCCCAAACAGCATAATGACTAATGAGCAGAAACAACACGGTGGACTGATGATTTAAGTTCAATTATTATGTGTGGTTTATTATTTAACATATAGAAGAACTGCAATATGATTGTATGGTTATATGGCAAATTGGTTGGTACTTTATGCTTTCTTTATTGCTAGTAGTATTTCATTCTTAAGAGCAGCATTTGCCTTGGTCATAATTTGATAGTCCAATTGAATTATTTAGTTATATGTATACTGGTGTAATTCAGTTTTTCCAGATGGTTATAATTTGAATTCTTGATCCCTGTCAAGTAGAATGGCCGAATTTGTGTCTTCTAAATAAAAACCTGAAATTGAATACATTTTTATTTGAATATTAGGAAAGTTTCTGTTTTTCTAACAAAAGTATTCTACTGTTACACAGGTGTATCTGGGTGACCAGTATGTCAACAATTCCACGCTATCTGATGTAACTTTTCTAGTTGAAGGTTGTCTAGTACAATTCTCTAAACTTTTGTGTTAATATAGTATTGTTTACTCTTTATCACCTAGAGTACTGATAGGAAGACATGTATTGCCTGTTTCTGTTAGCATGTTGAAATGTTTGAAAGGTCTTGGAAAGAGAACCTTCTTTAAATCTGGTTTGTATATGAAATTTTTTCCCTTTCCTTCCAGGTAAGCGGTTCTATGCGCACAGAAACGCTTTGCTTGCTTCTTCCAATGCATTTCATGCCATGTTTGATGGTGGATACAGGGTAAGCAGGAATAATAAATTCTTCCGATGATTCATATAACAATTGCAGTAGGATGTAATTACTTCTAACCAGTTCTGTTTAAGATGAAACCTACAAATCAATCTCTAGCAAGTGGGCCTGTGAATATTTCAAGACAAGCACATCTTTCACTTCCTTCACTTCCTCTGTGAACAGATCATGCATCCAATTTCTCTTTGAAGAATTGGACGTTGGAAGCACTGGATTATATGGTTGTGTAATTTGAAAACAATCCAAGCTTCCTTTTCTCTATTCAAGTCTCTGGAGGATATTACAAGGAGGAATATTTTATGGGAGTATTGTTTCAAATGTTACTTATTGACTCATCACCTAATTCTTGGTTACTGATGAATCTTCAGTATAGAATTTATTGATTGATAAGAGTCATGCTCTAGCATATACTTGGCTAAGAGAACACCCAATAAATCTGTAAATATAGTGATTTTTGTTTATATTTTGAAGCCTTGTTCTTACAGTGAGTAACAGAGTTTCTTTTTCTTGCCTGTTGCAGGAGAAGGATGCAAGAGATATAGAGATTCCAAACATAAAGTTGGAGGTGTTTGAGTTAATGATGAGGTTAATAGAGTTGCCGTTTGTGTTTAAATGAGGGTTCTTGAATGTTGGCTTTTACATTCTACTGCCTTCGATTTTTAGGTTCATTTACACAGGTTCAGTTAGTGTGACAAGGGATATTGCACAAGATCTCCTCAGAGCGGCTGACCAGTATCTCTTAGAGGGTCTTAAACGTCTATGCGAATATTCTATTGCTCAGGTAGATTAGTAATCTCCAAGTCATTTGCATTTATTTGGACATCTCATACTAATCTCATATATTTTAACTTTGAAATTTCAGGATGTTACGCTAGACAATGTAGCCAACATGTATGAATTGTCTGAGGCATTCCATGCCATGTCATTGAGGCATACATGCGTCTTATTTATTTTGGAGCACTTTGAGAAGCTGAACAAAAAACCCGGGTAGGATTTTATTGCATGAAGTCACCAAATAGATACTTATCGATTTTATGGTAAAATATGAGTGAAACATTGCCATCTCTTAAATTTGATATATTTCTTCTGCTCTGCAGGCCTTATCTGGCAACTGAGTGAACATGAATTGAGGATGAAACAACACATTAAAATTTCATCGGACCTCAAGGTGCTAATCCTTGTGTCGGCAAGTCTGCCTTTGTATCAGATGTCAAATGCAAGCTCTAAGCACTAATGAAATACTTAGGTTGTTTCTGCCATGTCTTGCGTCATTTTGTTGGAGGGTTCAAACTCAAGCTATTAACAAAATCAAACTGTGATTAGTAGGAACTCGTGTTACTATGGTCTACATCAAAAGGCGCCGCCTATAGAAAGTCAAGGAAAATACCTGTTATAATATGGTTATAATTGTAATCAATTATGTGTGCTGATAAATAAATGATGTATATATATATTTTGATGAAATGTGACAATTGCATGTCAGGATGTATATTGATGTAGAATAAGCATAATAAGCCTTTGCTGATAAGTAAATTATTTTTATTTTTATTTTTTGATGAAATACAATAATTGACAAACAAGAACGTGTGTAGCTGTAAAATAAGAGCGTGTGTAGGTGTAGAGTAAGTTTAGATGTACCTAAATAACATTTATAATTGTGTATATCTTATCATATTTAATCTTAAATAGATCCAATTGTGGTGATTTAAATTAAAGTTTGAGTATGGTCATAATTATCTAATTTTAAATGTGTGGATTTACATATTAATCATAAGTTGGATAGTATTTTTCGGAGCAAACCTATAATTAGCCCTATAAAGATTTCTTATTAATAGGGAGTGGAGCACCCAACGATTTGAGATTTAGAATTAGGGTTTTCTTAATTAGAGTTTCCATCTACCTTTCTGCGTGTGATCAATTAAAAGAACCATAAGACCCAATCATCAGTATCAATGGATTCAAGTGTATGTATACTTTGTTCCCAAATAAGATCCTGACTTTTCCTAGGATTATTTCCCTTACGAAATCCAATCAAGGTACCAGAGCGATCTTGCTTTAGAATTATTTGGGATTTAATATTAGATAAAAATTTAATGCTTGAGTTTCTTAATTTTATATATATATATATATATATATAAAAGATGTTTTTGATGGTCGGAGCTCTTAATTACGATCGTGTTTGTGATCATCGGATCATAGTTACCCAAGATGCTTCGCTAATTTTCATGCCCATGGATTTTCAGAAATAATTTGATCGTTGGATCATAGTTGCCTTAGTAATTTATATTCACACAGATTTCGAGAATTACTGATTAGTCTTCTGTGTATACATCAAGTGCGGATTAAATTGTTTTTGTATACATAATATGTGCGGCGAATAATTTCATTAATTCAAGATCCACATATGTATATGAAATTTGGTTTTAATCTCAATCCTTTAAAAATTTTGAAAATCATTAGTTGATTTATATATATAATATGATTTTCATGAATGTGGGTCCTCTGATCTCATGGAAACTGAGACTTGTGTGGTCTAGACATGGCCATTTGGAACCGAAACCGTGGAACCGAACCGCCAAAAACCGGAACCGGAACCTGAACCTTCATATAAGGTTCGGTTCCGGTTTTAAAATTTGAAAACCGTGGAACTGGCGGTTCGACCGCCGGTTCAACCGTCGGTTCCAATTAAATCAAAATATTATATATATTATATAAATAATTTCATGGACTCATGATATCTATTATCTAATTAGGTTTGAGTCGTTTGACCATTTGAGTCATGTGATCTGCAATAATCAAATTGATTAGGTATGAATCGTTTGATTGTCTGATCTAATTCATTTGAACAATTAACTTGAACAATTGAACCGATTGATTAAATTATTAGAAATTTAGGAGTAAGAACCATTAGTAATTAGCTAGCGTTAGCCATTAGGACGATGATGCAAACAATTAGACATTACGAAAATATGGGAAATGTGTATAATAAAAATAAAACAAGTACGTGGGCTTTGATTCCCGGGAGGATACGTAGGCAACTTGATATAATTAAGTTCAAGCCCTTTATTTTTTTGTTTCTTCTCCTATTGTTTGTTCTAAATTATTAATATTTTTATTTTTTTAATAAACTATTGTATTAAATTAATTCTTGTGTTTTTGTGTTCATTTTAATTTGAAATATTGGATTATTTAGCTTTAAAAAAAAACCCCGAACCGTATGAACCGTCAAACCGAAACCGTTGAACCGAACCGCCAGAACCGGAACCGGAACAACCAAGAACCTTGCCTAGGCGGTTCGGTTCCGGTTCAAGATTTCTTTGAACCGGAACCGGCGGTTCCTGAACCGTGGTCATGTCTAGTGTGGCCTGTGTGGAGCTTTTGATTACACACTAGAGTGTTTATGCTCACAGATTTCAATTTATATTTATATTAAGTTTATTTTCATGATTATCAAAATCAAAGTTAAAGAAATAATATTAATTTAAATTTTACTTTGATTTTGAATTAGGATAACATTCAGATTTTAATTTAATTATTGAGGTTTATTTTAAGTAATAATGAATTTAATTTCTGTTCATGATTATAAAGTTATTTTAATAATCATTAGGAAAAATAACAACTTATAGTTGCTTTTCTAAGCTTTTTTTTGGGTATTTACCGCAATTGATAGAAGCGACATCGTTACCAAAGTGACATCTGTTGTGGAAACTTTTTGTTTGTGAATAACCATGGTGTTAGTGCATGCTTATTCTCATGCAGACAACACGTCGCCCCAAAGAAAGACTGTTGTCTGACAGAGATTTGTTTGTACATGTGGTAATAATTTATTTTGTCTGTTATGAGTATTTAGTCAAACCAGAGGAAGACTTTATACTTGACTGGATTTTACTATAAAATTTGATTACTGCAACAAGTTAGTTACTAGTGAATTGAATCTCTGTCCAAAGACTAGATTTGATCTTACTTGATTAACTTGAAGATGGGTTGTTGTTATTTGTATGTTTTGATTATTAGACCTCTAGTTAATTAACTATGAGCTAATTATTTATTATTATTCTCTGTACAATTGCCATCATGAGTGTCAATAATGCGTTTGCTACACTCAATGGCAATCACATGCTTAATGGCATAAATTTTAAGGTTTGAAAATATAAAGTAACACTCGTTTTGGGATGTGTGGATCTCGACATGCGTTAAGCGAATCATGTCCTGCACCTCTGACAGATCAAAGCTCCATTCATTACAAGAGAGTCTTTGAGAGGTGGCAGCGGTCTAACCATATCAGTCTAATGATCATGGAGTATACAATCCCGAAGATTTAAGGGTGAGGAGTATACAGGAGTACATTCTCAATATGTGTCATGTAGTTGGGAAATAGAAGGGTTTGAAAAATTAAGCTACTAGAAGAAGAGTAAGAGTTCAAAATAGTTATGTGAATATTGAGCTTATAGGAATAAACTCCATTATTGCGGATCCGCTTGTATTAGCGTCTATAATTTTTAATAAACATGATGCTTATATGGTCGACATTAGTAGAGATTTTTTTATTAGTGGGAGTTTATATTTGGTTGGCTTAATTTTTGTATTGATGTCATGAAAATTTTTTAACACATTTTATAAGTTTCCAGTTTGTTCATTATTTTAATCTGAACTATGATCTTATAAAGTTTTTAAAGTTGGACCGGTTGGAAATAGACAAGCGTAGATCACATTAGCTTGTAATTTTCATGTTGCACATCCACACTTGATCTATGTCGTTAGTTAAGTCAGTATATGTGATCATTGTGGGTTTAGTTGCATTATACTAGCGACGACTGCCCCCTTGTTCCATGTATAGATGAGGCTGATGGACGAGATTGATTTAATTAATTTTTCAATTGTGATCACATTTTAGTTGTTGATGGTAATTTATACACAATGTTTGAATTCCTGAAGGTGCATGATTATATGGTCCAAGTGGGAGATTGTTGGGTTTTGAACCACACATCATGTAGGGATCTAAAGATATGTGTACAAATTGTGTAGACGTTGTTGTACAACTGCAAGCGCTCGGCTTTGCCAAGTAGTAATAAGATATTGATCCCACGAGGATCAAGTATGATTACTAATCTATTGCAACGATGGGTTATCTAGACAATAAAAAGGGTGGAGAATAGAAACAACAAAGTAGTTGAAAATGCATAAATAAAGAACACAGAAATGCAGGGATGTGGATTAGGATTCAGATTTAGAAGAACTTAGGCTTGGGAACTCACCACAAAGAACAAATGAATGATATGTTTTGGATCTAAACTTGATTTGGGTAGATCTATTGAAGGGTATTAATCCTAAGCTACTTGTCACTCTCTTTCAAGAGATAACAAGTTGATCTCGATTAGGCCATCTCCTACTTTCGTGGTAGATGAATCCCTTCAAAACCCTAATAAGATCAATGATTAAATAATGAACTCTCAAGAATTACCTCTCAATAAATTCAGGGTGGCTTAAGAGGATCCAAGACCTTGATTAATCTTTCAATTAACCTTGGTCCCTAAGATAAAGCAAGTAATGTTTTCAAATTCACAAGCTGTGTTACTTAAATCAAAAGCCAACTCAAAGAAATCTACCTTTAAGCACAAAAGATCCATACAAAATTAACAACACATCAAACAATTGCTACTTTAGGCTAATCCCTAAACCTTAAAGAAGTTTTACACTCCCATATCTCAGTTACAAAGGAAAGTAGGAAAAATAGATGTTATGCAGAGACACAGCATAATAGGGCTTGAAAGATTCCCTATGATGTCCACAAGGATCTGATCTTTAATTCTCCTGCTCCCTTCTCCTTCTTCAGCCCGTTTCAGGGTCTTTAGAAATTTCCCTTTTCTCTTCTCCAACTACCACCCCATTGTCCCTCTGCCTTTCTTCCCCCTCTTTCAAAAAAAAAAAAAAAACCCTTTAATGCTGCCTTTTTATAGCCAGTGATAGAAGTTGGACCCCAGTTAGCTTTACAGACCACAGGAACTTTTCACAGACCACAGGTGAGTTGTGTGTCCTCCAGAAACTGATCCTCAGTCTTCATAGTTTCTCGGCCAGCTCCAGTTTTCTACAATTAAAACTACTAAAAGGAGTAGTTTGTGAAAAAAAAAGGGGAAATCATTACGGAGACTAGGAAAAATGCATGATTAATGATGGATCATTAGCTAAATGCATGGTGATAATAATGCAATTTTTATGTACAACAGACGTACACAAATAACATTTATAATTGTGTATAACTTATCATATTTAATTTTGAATAGGCCTAATTGTGGTAATCTAAATTAAAGTTTGAATAGGGTCCTAATTATCTAATTATAAATGTGTGGATTTACATATTAATCATATATTGTGTAGAATTCTTGGGGGCAAAATCATCAAGTCTATGATGGGCAGATTTGTAATTAGCCCCATAAAGATTTCTTATAAATAGGGTGTGGTCCTTGACTGAGCACGCAATGATATGAGATTCAGAATTTGGGTTTTCTGAATTAGAGTTTCTATCTCCCATCTCTGCATGTGATGGGTTAGAAGAACCACAATACCCAAACATCGGCATCAATGGATTCAAGTGTAGGTATGCTTCCACTAAATTTACATTGTTCCCAAATAATTTTCGATCAAGAAGAAGATCTTGACTTTTCATAGGGATTATTCCCATTGTGAAATCCATCAAGTTCCTTCACACATTGTGTGGGTTTGGAGTTCGAACTTGGGTTTTCTCCAAAATGAATAACCTATGTAAGGACCAACTAATAAATCAAGAGACTATAGAATAATATCTCAATTAATTATCGATATTAATTTTATAAATTTGGCAAAAATTATGATATCAATATTTTGAAACCGTGAAAAATCAAGATCTTAATCTCATCAAACGTGGACATCCACATAAAATCTTGTATTTATAACATTCTGTTTGGATGTCTAGAACTCGATAATAGGGGCTGAAGCCTAAAGCCAAAACATAAAAAATAAAATAAAAAATAATCCAACAAAATAATTATTTTAAATGAAGAATAATGTGTTAATATAACCAAAATTTGAATACACATATTAAAAAAACATAAAGTATAATTAAAATTTTTGTTATTACCTATAGCAAACATATGAGATTTTCGATAATTCAACTAATACGAATACATTTCAAGTTTGTATTTTTTAAAATTATAGTAAAATAAATCCCCCACCATAGACAACCAAACTATTGTTTATTAAAAACCTTTATTCCTTCACTCTAGCATATATGATACATTATAACATGTATATATGTTATAATATATCTTCTAGGCCTCATGATCAATTTTAATTTTTTTAAAATTACTAAAATTTTTATATAAATTTTTAACTTTTTTAAAAATTTTTATTAAAATTTTGAAGTCCTAGATTTTTAAAATAAAAAATAAAATGCGAAAACAACGCATGCACCAAGGAGGATTTAAACAGGTTGGGTGGTCACATACTTTATAGCTAAACTCACTAACCACTTAAGCACAACTACATTGCACACTTTCATATGTCCAAACATTCTATTTTTTATTAATTTAAGTATAGAAAAACTGAAACTATCAAATCTTATGTTGCTTGAAAAGTAATCTCTCGGTGCCGCGGAGGACTTCAGGCCCTACTAGCCCCTTCTTGGTTCTACCCCTGGATGTCTATAATAGATAATGTTTGGTATAAATTTTACCAAGGAAAAAGAAGGGAAAAACTCAATGGGGAAAAAAAAATTCAGTGAAAGAACTATGTAGATAATGTAAAGGGCTTGAAATGCATTGATGAATGCTTTCTTAATAGCGTTATTTGCCCCTTTCCTCTTGAGATTGTAGTAGGTGTGAATACTGAGTAATAATATTTTTATAAAATAGATTTATTGAGTGACGTGGATATCAAGTTGGTATCATGTCAGTATCCACATCATTCTTTCTCTCTTCTCTTCTTTTTTTTTTTTAAAAAAAAAAAATAAATTTCTCTTTATCATCTAAATCCTAAATTTAAACCTTTAATAGTAAATGTTAAACTGAAAACTCCCTCCCTAAAGCTTAAATTGGAAATTCTATCTAAGGTTTAGGGCTTAGGATTTAGGGTTTAAGATTTAAGATGTTAGGGTTTAGTGTTTAGTATTTAGGGTTTAAGTTTTTAGAATTTTAGGTATAAGATTCTATAGTATTTGGTTTAAGATTTTAGGTTTGTAAAAATGGTTTGATAGTTTTTTCATAATTTAAGAATTTAGAGATTTTAAAGCTTTGAATTTGAAATTCTTATAAAAAAGAATGACGTGGTTGACGACGTGGATGGCAAGTTTGCATCCACGTCATTCGGGAAATCTATTCAGTAAATCTAGTACGTAAATATAGTATCGCTCTTAAATGCAATTAACTTTAGTGGATAAGGCAAGCCTTTGATTTTTTTTGCATTCAGCACTAATGAAGATAAATCAAGATTGAAAACGAAAAATAGGTATTAATCTCCTCTTTATTTTTAAAAAAAGTAATATAGTTGTTTGTTATGTATGGAAACTAACCATTTTCATTTGTATTAATAGTTTGTGAACAAACATGTTTTTCAAAAGATATAAATTTTTAAAATATCTTATCCGTTACCAATGGAAGATACAAAATATCATATCCATTAGATAATAACGAAGAGGTGTAAACTATTGTATCCGTTATAGACTAATGAGTAGATATCTTTTAAAACAAGAAAACTACATAATAAAATGCACCTTTTTTTATGAATGAATGATATATTTAAGATATCTATTAATTAGATGAGATATTCAAATTCGAACAACACTAGATTACTGCGGCGATGGTTTTATGGTCTATTGATTAGTCTTATTTCATGGATGGATAATTAAAAAAAAATCATATAATTAAATAATAATAAAAGAGAAAAGGCATTCAAAATTGCAAAATAAGGTCCATGTCAATAAATCAATGCTTCTAAGATGAGAATTTTCCTGTTTTTTTATTTGTTATAATCTTTGATCATTTGAATTTGTTAATTTTATTTATTGTTTTTATGCAATGGGTTAAGAGAATGTTGCGTTTTTTTTTTATATATTTAATTAATGGTTAGATGTATCTCATCAATAAATATATTATTCATCGATTCCTTTTATTTTTAAAATATTCAATAAAATTTATGTACTTTAGTTGCTTTTGATTTACTTCCCTCAGTAAAGTTAACAAGGAGCACAACTAGAATATCTCTCATTTTATGATTTTTTTTAATTATATGATGGGTTAAAAATAAAAATAAAGTTTGAAACATTATTTTTGAAACTTTTAATTTAAAATAATTTAAAAATAAAAATATTTGATTCATAATATGGTAAAACAAAAAGTGGATTAAAGTTTGATGGGTTTTATATTTAGGGAAAATTACTATTTACCCCTCGGGAATTTCAAAACTTCCTAATCAGCCCCTGTAAATTTTGAATACCCCAGACAACCCTTCCGTTATTGTTTTGCTTCTTTTTTGCCCCCTATAGATCACCCGGACTGGGTCCATGTTGTGAAATTCCTTCTTTGCCCTTGAAAATGGTGGGAAAAAACCGCCCAATCACATCATGTTAAACCTTTTTGCATTCCTTTTATTTTTTCTTCAACAAAATTTGGAAGACTCATATCACCTTGGATTATTGGAGTTTTTCAATTCCTCCCCATTTGGTGTGTTCGATTGGAGTTCTGCCGATTGCTCGATATGATGACAATCTCTTTCTTGCAAGTAAAGTTCCACATAAAAAGGTTTGTCCAATAGAAAACGAGGTCGACTTCCAACACATGTGTCACGTGTACGCCGTCTTCAAATGTGCTACAGTCGATCTAGTGGTTGAGACAGATGATGTGCTATTATTTCATCCTACCGACAATGATTTCTTCTCATTGTGAAATTCTTCTCTTTTCTGTTTACAAGTTAATTATTGATTAATTATCCCATTTTCCGCTTAAAAGTATATGTTTTCACTTAATTATACCAGTTTCCGCTTAAAACAAAGCAAGAACATAAGTTTGGCTTTATTACCCTTGTTCCATCCTAGTTTCCGCTTCAACTTATCCAGTTTCCGTTTAAAATGTTATTTTTCCGTTTAAATTTATCAAGTTTCTGTTTAAAATATTATTTTCCTCTTAAATTCTCCATTTTCCGTTTAACATATTATGTTTCCGCTTAAATTTTCTTCTTGTTGTAAAGTTATTTGATTTTAGCAGTTCTTCCTTCCTTATTCCACCTCAGGGCGACCTTGACGTTGTGGCAGGCCTTCTTTCCTCGTCAAACCTTTTTTGCATACTTTTTTGCATTCCTTTTTGTTTTTTTCCTTAAACAAAGTTTGTAAGACTCATATCACATTGGATTGTTGGAGTTTTTCAATTCCTCCATAAGTCACTTGTGTGTTGCCTGTGCCCATGCGTATCGTCCCATGCCAGATAGGTCACACTTTGGCACAACTTCCCACGCAAGGGACAATTTCGTCCAAAAAATTCAAAACTAACTCTGTCAATCACCGTTACATGCTTGAGGGGTTTAAAAATCATTGTATTAAAAAGGAAGGTGTTTTTATGGATATTCAAATTTAGGGGAGAATCTATGCATATTACAAACTTTGGAGGTATTTTTGGCAATTTCTAGTTATATTAGAAAATTAGTTTTTTTGGTGATAGTATTATAAACTTTATTGCCTACATTGTAATTTAACGCATACGCCATGTGTGTTCATTCACCGAAAATAATCCGTTTTGGTTTTAGATGTGTCCGGAGTCAAGTTTTATGGGTTTTGTGGTAGGAAATATATATATATATATAGTATTATCTTTTGTGACTATTGGTGCCCCATGAATATTAATTCATATTAATATTGGGTTAAAATAAAAAATTTAGAGATTGTTTTTTTTTAAAGATTTGATATGGTTATGATACTTTTATAGAATATCATGTAATTATTATGGAATCATGGATTTAATAGAAAATAAAAAGTAGAAAAAAAATATTTTTATTCAATTATACCTTTCGTAAGTTTAAAATTTTTTAAAAAAGACTTTTTTACAAATATTTTACAATAATCATGTCCTTATGACTAATTTTGAAAATTATGCAGTAAAATTAGTCTCTGACTTCTGTTAAATGGGGGCACTTATCACTTATTTGTTAAAAAAAACGAGACATAAACATAAACATAAACAAAAACCGATTAAAATTAAAAGATAGCATATGATTTACACTAGGTATTCGGTAAACAAAATGGAGCATATTTTAAATACAAGGAAATAACTCTCTATAGTTTGCTTATCCCCAAAAAATCCATCCAAGTTTGGTTATCCCTAAAAAGTCCCTCCTTTTTTTGTTTTGTTCTTTTTTAGTCTAGATGCCTGTGACGGATGAGAAAACACAGTTAATTGGCTTAGGAAAGTACCAGACTACCCCTGATCCTTATTACACACTCTCATGCCACGAAATGATGAAAATACCCCTAAAACTGACATTGGGAACTGATGCATGGACGGTTGGATGGTTGGCAGCCATAAGCATTGGGATATGGAAACTCCCTCTTTTCGCCAAAGGCACTGCACTTTGCCTTCTTGTTATTGTGGTGGAATTTGTGGAGATCCCTTTTCCCACAACCATTTGCCTAGCGAAACACCACCTTCTAGTTGTCTGGAGACTTGGCCTCTTGTTGAAGCAAGGTATATCGTGACTTCCATCAAGGAAAAAACCAACAGGAAAGTAAGAAGACAGCCCTGGGTGACTGCTTAGCAAGATCAGGGTTTGATGTTGTGTGGTGTATATTTTTTAGTTTTTTCAGTTTGGTTGTTTATTTCTTGTGCAATATTGGTTGTTTTCTATGTAGAATCGGACATTCTATGTTGTTTATTTTGTAATGTTTTTCATGTTGGCTTTTTATTTTCTATATTATTTGTTGCTTTTGGTGTAGAATAATGTGTTAGTGCGTGTCTATTTGTGTTGATCTTTTAGTCACTGATTGATTATGAGCATTTTTTTTAATAACAACACAAGTTGGCTACCACACTAGTCAATGCAAGGTGTTATCTTACCGCTATTATCAAAATGATCTTAGTTGAAGAAGGACATGAATAGGTGGCACTGGGAGATCCTCCGAGGAAATCTTTTTGGCCATCTTATGGATGTGGCACTTGTGATGCAAGAGAAGGGGAAGGGGGAGGGGGAAGGCCCTTAACTCACTGATGCAGGTATACGATGATCACACTTAACGCTTCAAGATAGGAAAAAACATATTGTCATTTAGGGCAGTGGACATCATACTCATTCTGGGCCTCCGTTACGATTGAGATATCGTATCCTTCAATCACGAGACAGTCCAATCTAAATTAGAGTAGACATTTCTTAATAAAATGCATAACTAGCACCGTGATGTAATTAAAGACAATCTCTTCAAGCTTTTATGTAGCAAAGACGGTAAGGAGGAGACATTTGTGAAGTTCCTGGTGTTCTACTTCATGATGATCGTCTTCTTCCCCCACACTTCACTAAATGCATCAACATTCGCCAATAGGAAAACTGACGACTTGGCCCCTTGCTTGGCCATTACGCTTAGGCACATGTCATTCATTGTTGGTTGATGGATGATGTCTCAACAACAACCACTCATATATAGCTTCAATGTAAAGGAAAGTACACTACAACTAGCTACTTAAAAGGGTACGCTATTGCCCTCAACATCTGGTTCTACAAATTAACTGACAATGTGAAGAAACAACACTTGGGACATACACCACGAATAATGTACTGTGGGGAAAGTAGTTTCATAAAGGCAGCATCCATTGCTTCTCTATTGAAATCACTAAAAGGGAAAGAAGTAAGTTTGTTCTCTTTCTGTGTAATATGTTTGCGACTTGTGTGTAATGAATGGTTTTCGTGTATTACTCTTTCTTTTATGTGTGTAATCACAGTTTTTGTGTATTATAATGTCGTCCTATGTATTATTTTTGGTTACTATGTATGAAAAATAATTCATGTGTAGTTTTCAAGGTTTATGTGTATGATATGTTGTTTTCTTTACAATTCTTTGAACTTTACCCAACCAACAATTAAAAGAATGCATTGGTGGGTTATGTCAGGCGGGAGCCATGGAAGCCAACCCCTGAGAGATCGTCTGATGTGGCGACACGAAAAAGTGGACCTAGCAACGCTCCCTGCCTAGCAAGCTAATGAGAAAAAGACATGTCCCCATGGAGTCTAGACAAAAACTAATGGGAGATCCAACAAGGAAATGAGATTGGGAGCATTCCCTTCCCACTCAACCCTGAGAAAATGGCCCGCCATTGGTCATCAGTTGATAGCCCCAATGATGTTCTTCACAGGGATAATGATGTGTGCCACTTTTTGCAATAAATTTTACTTGAGTTTTGTGAACTATGAGATCATATAGACGAGGGCGATGCCAAGGATGCAAGGTGATAGAGACATGACTCATGGACACCACCTCCAGTTTCTAATGTCCAGAGGTCTCCACTGGATCTTAGTCATCCTCCTTCTTCAGGTAAGCAGACCAAACACATTGTGCACTCTTAAAAAGGCTGCTTTAGCTTGCATAGTGGAAAGACTCCCTCTAATGAAGAAATACCTTCATCAAATGAGGGTATATCTTGCCAGAAAGTCAAAATACCACCATCAAAAGTTAATGTACTTGACTTAGTAGTTGCAATACCGGATCGAGAAATCAACATGCTGGTCCCCGCTGATGAAATTCCTGCTCCTCAGGACCTAGTGTCTAGCCTTACTATAGTAACATCCACCATTGAAGTCGGTAAAATTGAGACCTGTACAAGATGAGTAACGCGATGCATAATTGCCTTAGTGACAGGAGCCCGAAAATCCACGGGTTGTCGCAATAATAATAGTACCCCGGTGAGAGGGTAGTCAAATCCTCAGGGAGTAGGGATCAAGACACAAGCTTTTGCTAATTAGCTAGTGCAATGTACGGAGAGTGAAAACATAATCAGTGTGTGTGAGCAAGAGTAATTAAAAGAAACAAGAAATAAAAAGAAGTATGGAAGACAGGAAAGTTCAAGCAAAAAGTGAGAGAAGGACAATCAATGAGTGAAATAGGGTACCCGGACAAGCTACCCCTAGGAATAATGCTTCTAGTGCAAGACAATGATGTTATACTCTCCTATTGATGTTTAATGAGTCGAGGATATCCTTAAACACACGGTCCCAAACCTAAGGTCAACCGTGACTAATCCCAATCATTATGCCCCGGCATTAGGTTTCACTACGACCCTTAACTCTTGTTGACCTGTCAACTAAGGCCCAGGGGAGTCCATCTTCCTAAGCCTCACACTATGCAGGATTGCTTTAAGTTCTAGGGATTCCTAGTGATTAGCCATGTTCCTAAGTGTAGTCCTAACCCTTTGGTCCAGGTGAAAGAACCCTAGTCTCAATTAAGCCCCAACACTAGGATTCACTACAACCCTTCACTCTGTTGCTCGCGCAACTAAGCCCCAGGGAAGTTCATCTCCTAGGACTTCGCTCTATTTCGACCACTAAGAACTCGTGGAACACGGAGGTAGGAAAAATCACAACGGAGGGGAAAGGAGACGTTTCGCTACCTCACGACTCACCCTCTTAACCCTCTCCAATCTCAAGTAGTTTAACCCTATAGGAGTTATCACACCTCCAAAGGATAACCTAAACGATTCTCAACCCTAGTGTCACGGCTAAGGGAAAATCAATACAATATACAATTAAGATTGGAACTCAATTAAATTCATCAATAAAAAAAGCATAATAACGTGTCAAAGAAATATAATCATCCTAGGGTTTACAAGTCTGAATACCCACCAGGGGTTTAGCTCCTCATGGAGCTATACAAATCCATCAATGTATATGAATGAATACAAATCGAAAACATAGATGAAAACCCCCTTGTATAGCGTGGCCGTGGTTTTGTGCGGTCGCCGGGCTTCGATGTCAATGCTGATGTCGTGCTCCAAACCTCCACAAAATCCTCTCCAAACCCCAAAAGAGCCTGACAATGGGCCCGAAAGTGCACGGGTTGTCGAAGTAATAAAATACCCCTGTGAGTGGGTAGCCGAATCCACAGGGAATAGGTACTTAAGATACAAGATTTCACTATTTAGCTATCGCGTTGTGTGGAAAGAAATTTGTGAATGAGTGTAAAAATAATCGGTAAAATCAAGAATTAAAAGAGAAGTGTGGAAGATGAGAGAGTGCAAGTAAGAGTAAAAGAGTAGGACTAGCAATGGGAAAAGATGGGTATCCGGACAAGCTACCCCTAGGACTTATGCTTCTAGTGTTCTAGTGCAAGACAATGCTATTATACCTTCATATTGATGTTAATTGAGTCGAGGAAATCCTTAAATACACGGTCCCAAACCTAAGGTCAACCGTGACTAATCCCAACACTATGTTCCGGTCATTAGGTTTCACTATGACCCTTGACTCTCGTTGACCTGTCAACTAAGCCCTAGGGGAGTCTATCTACCTAAGCCTCATACTATGTGGAATTGCCTTAAGTTCTAGGGACTCCTAGTGATTAACCCTATTCCTATGTATAGTTCTAACCCTTTGGTTCAGGTGAGAGAACCCTAGTCTAAATTAAGTCCCGGTGCTAAGATTCACTTCAACCCTATACTTTGGTATTTGCGCAATAAAGCCCTAGGGGAGTTTATCGCCTAGAACCTAACTCTATCTCCACCGTGAATAAATCATGGAACATGGAGGTAGGGAGAATCACATCGGAGGGGAAAGGGGACGTTCCGCTACCTCACGACTCACCCTCTCAACCCTCTTCAATCCTAAGTAGTCTAATCATATAGGAGTTGTCACACCTCCAAAGGATAACCTAAATTGTTCTCAACCCTAGTGTCATGGCTAAGGGAAAACAATAATAAAAGAAAAGAATTTAAGATTGAAACTCAAATTTATTCATCAATTATGAAAAAGCATAATAGCAATGTCAAAGAAACATAATAATCCTAGGGTTCACAAGTCCGAATACCCACAAGGGGTTTAGCTCCTCATGGGGCTATACAAATCCATGAAAATAATAATAAGAACACAATTTGAATGCATAGATGAAAACCCCCTTGTGTGCGATGTGGCCGTGGTCTTGTGCCGTCGTCGGACGTTGATGTCGACGCCGATGATGCACTTCAAACCTTCACAAAGTCCTCTCCAAACCCTAACCGCGTCTCTCCAGAAGTTAGGGCAAAGAAGAGCCAAAAAGATCCCCAAAACAGTCTTCAAAACGGGCTTTTATAATGTTGAGTCGTGGCTTTAAAATTGAACTTATCGGGATTTCACACGGACGTGTGGAATTTCCACACGCCCGTGTGAACTCTCTGGTTTTCTGAATTTCGGCCGAAAATGAACAGTGCTACTACAGTAACTCGTCGAACCGTTCCCGAATTCGTCGTTCTTCATCGAGGCCGTTGAATTGGGCACACAATCAATGGTAGATCGTGCCGGTTGCTTCAGATCTCCTAATTGGTGAAGTTCTCCTTGTTAGCACGAGCTAGACTTATTGTGAATGTGACTGCCTTTGTGCCCCTCCAAAGGAGGTTGGCACACACTCACAAGTCTATGCCCATGTCTTGCTCCTTACTTAGTGCGAGAACCTCCTTAACAATGACAAATACGATCTAACTTCGTTCCTTTTCTCCAATTTATCTTCACAACCCTACAATGCACAAAAGTAAGCAAATGCACACTTTTTAGTGATAAAATCTGATTAAATCAATGCTCACTGCAAGATAATAACGCTTCGCATTACTATAACACGAGCACTTATCAGAGCCCTAGTAAAGTGAGCCCTACTGAAGAGAGCTCCGTCTTCGAGAGCCCTATCGAAGAGAACCCCATAAAAGAAGGCCCCATCGAAGTAGGCCCGTGGGGGATGAACGAAGAATGGAGTGGATAAAAATGATTCTCTTGTGCTGGTCTCATACGAGGGTCTACTAGTAGGTCATGTGTATCGTGAGGTGCAAGTAAAGACTCAAATCGATTTCCTCTTGAAGAAGAAAAGGTATGTCAGTTTTGGTAGGCTGAATAAAGTCTAACAAGTAGCCATCTCGCTCTACCTCAACACCCGTGTTGACAGGTAAATTTCTTTCTAATCAACATAAAGTAGATGTGCACACAAGTGTACGTGTCAATCAAAGTAATACATGCAAATAACAAGGTTGAATCCATAGAGACTAGATATTACCAATACTACCTCCATCTTTGTTAGCCAACCAAAATAAAGACTAGGTTTACTTTCAAAATCAAAAGAAAACAATAAAAGCAAATAAAACACCGAATCAAAGAAAGCAAGAAACTGAACACAATAAATAAAGCAGTGCCCGGATCAATTTCACTTGGGAATTTAAAGAATAAGATATTGCAAATTAAAGGAGATTATACCTTAGCTAATCAGAACAAAAGAAACCAAAATCACACCAAGTACTCTCCCAAGACTCCCTAGTGTCTAATCCTATTATAAAGGTAGAAACGAATCTCTCCTGCTCCTACCCTCGCATGGTTGCAATGAGCTCTAGGGTTTCCATGCCAAGAATTGGAGATGAACAACCAAAATTCCAATCGAAAAGTACATGGCACCCTTAATATCTCTAGTGATCATCAGTGATACCTATTCATCCAAGTGCAATCCATTCATAAGGATCTCTTAATACACTAGAGAAATCATAATGATAGAGCCACTTTTCGATACACAAAACCAACAATGAAAACAAGGACAAATCCAAAAGCTGAAGGTAAATCTAAATTAAAAGCAATCAAAAGATAAAACAATCTTAAGCTACATCAATCCGAGCACCCAAGGAAATTAGCCTTCCATGGGCTCATGTTCATTAATACGTAATACATCTCAATCCCTAGAACCCTAAACATGTAACCTCCGCCCCCCCCCCCCCCCCCCCCCCCCCCCCCCCCCCTTTCTCAATGCTGTGTGGTTGGAGATGATGTGAGTCTCTATCGTCGCCAATGGATCGTCACTCACGAAACTCCTTTAAGCTTTCCCTTCAAACCTGCAAAGCCTTCTTCAACCACTGCCAATCGTCCCAAGAACCATTACCCCAAATTCGGCCAAAACTCGAATGCCCTAGAAAGCTCTTCAATCTTCTATTTATACCCATAGGGTTCGATCGGTACACAGGCAGGCACATGGTCGTGTACCTTGCCCGTGTAACTCCCAAGAGAAAGCACATAAATCATGAACCTCGGTGTACACGGGCTGTTGTACATGGTCGTGTACTTTAGTCTCTGGCTGTGTATCTCTTGGGTTTCCTTCTTCTCCTGTTCTTTAGTTACACGTCCATGTAACCTTCTTTCTATCCATGCTCTTGTCTGGGAAGCGCTCTGTAATCTTTCAAATGTAAATGGGCATGTACTAGGTTTACAAGGGCGTGCTCTTCTCAGTAGGAAGAGCTCGGGAAGTCTATGACTGATCACACGGTGTGAATGTAATATCCTGCATGATGCTTGGCTGAAGTGTACACGAGCAGGTACACTAGAGTGCACCTGATCATGTATTTCTCTAATTGATGAATTTGGCACCAATTTATTCCCGATTTGCTTCCTTTGGCTCTTGTTGTGATTCTTTTAACCTGTGATACAAAATGAACAACTAATTATTAGTTATCCATAAAAACAAAACTCAATAAGATTGATTAAGTGATAAATAAGATTAATAAAACATGTATAAAATAGCACTTATCACTTTCTATGAAATATGAATCTTTTTTAGCAATCAGAGTTTATGGTAACATCTATGTATTATTTTGTTTTTATGTGCATTATCCGGATTTCCTGTATGGCAACCGTTTTCTTATGTGTATTATTAATGTTTAATATCAATTACAGGCTCTTCCCGTGTAACGCATTAGATATCTGTGTAGTATATATACGTCATGTGTATTACTAAAGTCCTGCATTGTTTATGGTGATCATGTCTATTATTTAAAGCAACTAATCTCATATGCTCTAATTATGTTATGCAGCTCCATCCTGCTATAGAGGAAAGAACAATGCTCCACCCGGCTCCTACCCAGCCCCACCACATATCTTGCCTCTTGCCCCTTGCCCTGTCCCACCCCTCTCTTTTTTTTTTTAACTTCTCAATACCAAAACCACCCTGCTAATTTTTACACTCACCCCACCCCAGCCTCGCCTGCTTGTACAAGAGTTGAGAATTTTTTCCCCACTATTTTTAGTTCATTTACATCAATAATTACAAAATATACAATACTATATTAAATAAAAAATGGTACAATTTATATAACAACACAACAAAACCATCATTCACCTCAAATTCCTAAGAAAATATCAGAACAACCTAGTCAGATAAAAATAAGTTGCGGGTTCCACAAGTTTTTTTTTATAATTTTTTCTTAAAAAACTACAGCCCCACTAGTTTTTTAATATTAAATTGTTATTTTTTTAAATCACTAGTACCACTAGTATTTTAATTAAAAAAAAATAGTTTTACATTCAAGCCATTATAATTTCATAATATTTTCTTATAACTTGTTTTATTCCCACTTCTACTCTCCTATTTCTACTTTCACTAATTCTAATAGATAAAAATTGTGGATAATATTCAGTCAAAATTTTAATATATAAAAATTGATGTGGTAAAAATTATAATACATAAAAATTAAAATTATTCCCAAATATTAGAATAGTTAAATTTGTAACTATTAAGGTAGTCGGAGAGTATTATTGGGGGCTGATGAGATGAATTATTGGTGGCAAGTGGCACTTACCCATTCATGAGAGCCTTGGTATCAAATTGATCATAACAATCCGTTTGTTAGGTGGAGGCCTATATAAACCACCCATGTCCTTTTTGTAAAAACACACAAGCATTGTTGTAAGAAAGATTATCAATATAAAGAAGTTCTCCTCTAAAACTTGTGTCATTCAAGATTCCTTATTATCTTGCAAAGTTATTTTATTACTTTTACATTCAAGCTAGCAAAATTCATATTCTTGTCATACTGAATGAATGAGGCTACTTTGGTCAAGAGGAACACCAACCAAGGGCCGCATAAACTCTTAATGAAAGAACAAGCTTGTGACATGTAGTATTCTAAACCTAATATTGAAGTTTTCTAGAGGAAGAAAAAAAACTTTCACCACGATTGCTAACTACTCAATCTTGCTCAATGGACTCAAGTATGTTTTTTTTTATCCGTGTTCACTAATTAACTTCCATATAAGCTTCATTCATTTTTTTACTATACATATTTACTCTCACTAAACTCACATTTTTTTCATTTTCTACAATGACAGAAAAAACACTTGTTATGGTTTATTGTAATGGTTCAATCACTACATGTGAGGAAACGACAATATTTTCATCGGATAATCATTCTTGTTACGATATAGAAAATGATATCTCTGTAGCTAATTTAAAGAGAACCATTGAAGAAAATATAAAAATTATAGATGATCGAAGAATTACAGATATTGAATACCGTATGCCTATTTCCTCAAGTCAAGGGAAGATCTACTATTGGTCTTTCAAATTATATAAAGACTGAGATGTTCAGATGATGTTCAGCTGCCACCAAGCATTTCATGATGTTCACGTTATAGAATAGTATGTGGAACATGGTGTTGTGACTTCCACTGGTGGTTTTTCTCAACACCAAATTAATAAAGATGACAATATTCCATTGGCTTTCAACAAAATGGAGGACATGGAATAATCTACAACACAATTTCAATTTCACTGCTTCACAACAACCATCAAGCACATGAACATACCATAGAACAGAGGACATTGCCAGTCATGAAATTGAATTTGGTGAATATGGGAGTTTAAGCGGAGATAACCAAGATGAGGATAACTATGTAGACAATAGCGAAGCAAGCACTGAAGATATTAACTTAGAAGATTACAATGCGGAAGATGCTAGCAAACAGAAACAGAGCGTCAAAAATGACGATGCCGCTATATGAGCCTTCGACACATATGAGAGCACTTGATTTGGAAGCAATATCTATGCCAAAATTTCCTCAATACCCTTCACTATACATCAACACATTAAGAGGGGCAATGGCAAATGGAAAATTGCATGTAGGTATGCAGTTTTAAAACAAAGATGATGTTGTAATAACAATTAAGAATTACTACTTATAGAAGTCCATTGGATATAAAGTTATTGAGTATGGTCCAACTCGGTATTTTGGAATATGTAAGTCATATGGCGATGGATGCAGTTGGAGAGTTCCCGCATCATATAGTGAAAGGAAGAAAATTTAGGAGATTACAAAACACAACAACGCACACACTTGTACAACAATAATGATCTCCCAAGATCATTTAAAGCTAGATTCAAACATGATTTTCCGGTGTATACAGGTACTAGTCAAAGAAAAGCCGTCTATCAATGTCTCTGTTTTGATAATGGAGATCAAGAGCCGATATGGGTACACACTGACATATAGAAAGTTATGGATTGTAAAACAGAAAGCGATTGAAGCTACATTTGGTAATTGGGAAGAGTCATATAATGAGTTACTAATAAGTGCTCGTGTTATAGTAATACAAAGTGTTATTGTCTTATATTAAGCATTACCTTTCTCATATTTAATAATTAATTGGTGTGCATTTGTGTTCTTTTGTGCATTGTAGGGTTGTGGAGTAAACTTAGTGAAGGAAAAGCAAAGTTAGATCATGTTCGCCATTGTTGGGGAGTTCTTGGACCAAGTAAGGAACAAGGCACGAGTATAGACTTGTGGGTGTGTGCCAACCTCCTTTGGAGGGGCACAAAGGCAGTCACATTCAAAAAAGTCTAACCCGTGTAGCATTGGAGAACTTTGCCAATGAGGAGAATAAAGCAATTGACATGATCTACTGTTTATTGTGTGCCCAATTCAATGGCCTCGATGAAGAACAATGAAATCGGGAACATTTGATGCACGAGCATTGTAGCAATTCATTGTAGCAGTTTAGTGTTCACTGCGCGCAAGAAAACCGATTCCAGAAAATCCACACGGCCGTGTGGATGCCCGATTTCAGCCGATTTTCAGCCGCGACTCAGCACTATTTAAAGGACTTTTGGGGACTTTTTGAGGGATCTTTTCACCGATCTTTAGGAGGGTTGCGGCTAGGGTTTGGAGAGGACTTTGTGGAGGATTGGAGAGAGTTCTCAGCATCAACATCGAAGCTCGTTTGAAGATAGCTATTGGGGGAGCTTTCGTTGGCACCGATCCGGCGAGGTGTGCCCTAGGCTTGACGAGGGGTTTGGTGGAGGGACGGAGCGACCTCACAAGACTATCGCCACGCATCACAAAGGGGTTTCATCTATTTTTATCTTTCTTTTTTATTCATACACTTTGATGGATTTGTATAGCTCCATGGAGAGCTAAACCCTAGGATGACATTGTTTCTATGACTTTTATTATGCTTTCTTAATTGATGCTTTTAATTGAGTTCCAATCTTGATTTCTTGTTGCATTAATTTTCCCTTAGCTGTGACACTAGGGTTGAGAATCATCTAGGTTGTCCTTTGGAGGTGTGACAACTCCTATAGGATTAGACTATTCAAGATTGGAGAGGGTCGAGAGGGTGAGTCGTGAGGTAGCAAAATGTCTCATTTCCCCTCCGGTGTGATTTTCCCTACTTCTATGTTCCAAGAGTTCTTAGCGGTCGAAGTAGAGTGAAGTGCTAGGAGATGAACTCCCATGGGGCTTAGTTGCGCAAGTGACAGAGTGAAGGGTTGTAGTGAATCCTAGTGCTGGGGCTTAATTGAGACTAGAGTTCTTTCACCTGGACCAAAGGGTTAGAACTATATTTAGGAACATGGTTTATCACTTGGAATCCCTAGAACATAAAGCAATCCCACATAGTGCGAGGCTTAGGAAGATGGACTCCCCTGGGCTTAGTTGATAGCTCAACAAGAGTTAAGGGTCGTAGTGAAACCTAATGCCGGGGCATAAGGTTTGGGACTGTGTGCTTTAGGATGTCTATAACTCATTAAACATCAATAGGAGAGTATAATACATTGTCTTGCACTAGAACATTAGTCATAGGGGTAGCTTGTCTTGGTACCCTATTTTACACTTGATTGTTTCTCTCTTTACTTTTTACTTGCACTCTCCTGTCTTCCATACTTCTCTTTCATTATTTCTTTTAATTACTCTTGCACACACATATTGATTCTTCTCACCACTGTATTCTCGCACTAGCTAACTAGCAAATTCTCTTGTCTACAATCCCTACTCCCTGTGGATTCGACTACCCTCTCACCAGGGTACTTTATTACTGCGACAACCTGTATACTTTTGGGCCTCTGCTAGTTACCAAATTGGTTGTTAGCATTTAATAAGTGCTTAAATATATGTATTTGCATACATGATTGTTGTACGTTAGCATGCATTTTTGGATGAATCGATGCCCGCTTTGTGTTTAAATTTGATTTATTTGTATTACATAACTTAAAAAAGCCAAGATAAGTCCAAAAACGCATTTGGGAAGAAATAGGCATCAAAAACTGCATTTTAGGGTTCCGAGCACTATAGCAGACACTGTACCATGAAGCAAGATCAGAGTTACAAGAGTTCGCCTGAAAGCCTCATGGGCTCTATGCTGCCACAAGGATGCCTGTGAGGCTCACTGGAGAATTTTGCACCGACTACTGTAGATGGATTACTGTAGTAAGCAATGTAACACCAGGATGAATTTTGAGCTGAAAAAGCTGCAAGCCTCACAGGAATCAATGCCCCCGC
The DNA here is from genome assembly GCA_020875875.1 of Dioscorea alata. Classification (NCBI taxonomy): domain Eukaryota; kingdom Viridiplantae; phylum Streptophyta; class Magnoliopsida; order Dioscoreales; family Dioscoreaceae; genus Dioscorea; species Dioscorea alata. The sequence goes on along the minus strand of CM037017.1, from coordinate 6,792,538 downwards.
ATAGAGCCCTTGAGGCTCGGGTGGATGACATTTATAAAGGCCATTAGAGCAAAATGAAAGGGAGTTTTTTGTAGAGGTTTTGAAGCCCTTAGTTGAAGGAGACTTAATCTGGGCAAGAGAGGGTTGATTCTTGGCATTTAGAGAGTGGAAATCGAAGGGAGAATCGTTATTAGGCAAGATCTTCACTGATCTTATCTTGGGAGAGCTTAAAGACGATGAGGGAAGCTACCGCCATTACGGCATCGACGAAAGCTTTCAAAGTGATCAGACTCGCCATCTCATCTCCACTGTTTAAGGAAGTCTTGTTATACATATTTTAGTTATTTCCATGGCTTTGTTCTTATTATCTACTTGTATGAACTTGTTAGTTTGGATGTTGTGATTTATATTTAATGCAATGTGTGTAATTTGTGGTTCTTGCTATGTGTTTTTTTGTTGTATTGGATTACATGAGAATCTATGGTTTAATTTCTAGTTTGTACCAAGAGCATGGGAAGCGTCCTTATATTAGATTCACATAGCTTGAAAGGGATCCAATTACTAATACACCGAGAGATTAAGGTATTTTGTATCCCTCCAACCATTAGGATCGAACCTAGGTGACACAACCCCTTGCGTGTATCCCGTAAGTGCACGAATTTGTCGAAGTAATAAAATTTACCCTGGTGAGAGGGTAGTCGAATCCACAGGGAATAGGGATTTAGAATATGAGATTTCACTAATAAAGCTATGCGGCCTATGGAAAAGCAATAATAGGATCAATGAGTGAATATAGAATCAAACAGAATGAAAGACAAGAAATTAAATAGAAAGATGGAAGATGAGAGAGTGCAAGTAAAAGAGAATAGAGAGGACTAGCAATGAATGAAATAGGGTATCCGGATAAGCTACCTCTAGGATCTATGCTTCTAGTGCAGGACTATGCTATTATACTTCCCTATTGATGTTAATTGAGTTGAGGATATCCTAAAACTCACGATCCCAAACTTAAGGACAACCGTGACTAATCCCAACACTGTGTCCCGGTATTAGGATTCACGTCAACCCTTCATTCTGTCGCTCGCACGACTAAGCCCCAGGGGAGTATATCTACCTAAACCTCACACTACGTGGGATTGCTTTAAGCTCTAGGGATTCCTAGTGGTAAAACCTGTTCCTATGTGTAGTTCTAACCCTTTGGTCCAGGTGGAAGAACCCTAGTCTAGATTAAGCCCTAGCGCGTAGGATTCACTTCAACCCTTCACTCTGTTACTTGCGTAACTAAGCCCCAGGGGAGTTTATTTGCCTAGCACTTCACTCTATTTCGACCGCTGTGAAATCAAGGAAACGGAGGTAGGGAGAAACCACGTCGGAAGGGAAAAGGGTACATCGCTACCTCACAACTCTCCCTCTCAACCCTCTTCAATCGTAAGTAGTCTAACCCTCAAAGAGTTGTCACACCTCTAAGGGGTAACCTAAATTGTTCTCAACCCTAGTGTCACATCTAAGGGAAAACATTAACAAGATGAAATTAAGATTGAAACTCAATTTTTATTCATCAATCATGGAAAAGCATAATAACAATGTCAAAGAAACATAGAAACCCTAGAGTTTACAAATCCGAATACCCACAAGGGGTTTAGCTCCTCATGGAACTATACATGTTCATCAAAATAGAAAAGAAAGTACAAATCAAAGACATTGATGAAAACCCCCTTGTATATGGTGTGGTTGTAGTCTTGTGCGGCCGTCGAACCTCGGTGACGATGCCGATGACGCGCGCTAAACCTCCACGAAATCCTCTCCAAAACCCTAGCCGCACTCCCCCAGTTAAGGAGAAAGACAGGTCAAAAAGATCTCCCAAAAGGTTTCCAAAATCCCCTTTTATAATGTTGAATCGCGGCTTTAAAATCGGACTTATCAGGGGCTTCACACGGCCGTGTGGAATTTCCACACGCCCATGTGAAGTTTCTGTCTGGCTGAAAAATCGATTCACACGGCCGTGTGGAATTTCCACACGCCCGTGTGAATTCTCTGAAACCCTGATTTTTCGGCCTGAATTGAACAGTAACTTGCTACAGTACAAGCCATAGTACATCTACAGTAACTTGCCAAAATACTCCCGAATCCGTTGTTCTTCATTGAGGCCATTGGTTGGGCACACAAACAATGGTAAGTTGTGCCGATTACTTCAAGTCTCCTTCTTTGTGAAGTTCTTCTAAGCTACACGAGTTAGACTTGTTGTGAATGTGACTGCCTTTGTGCCCCTCCAAAGGAGGTTGGCACACACTCACAAGTCAAGCTCGTGCCTTGTTCCTTACTTGGTCCGAAAACTTCCCAACATCGGCGAACACGATCTAATTTCGTTCTTCTTCTCCAATTTTTGCTCCACAAACCTTTAATGCATAAGAGTACACAAATACACACCATTTAGTGATAAAAACTGATAAAAGATATGCTCAATGTAAGATAATAACGCTTCGTGGTACTATAACACAAGCACTTATCACTAGGTTTTGAATTTGACCTTAGTTAGAGATTTCCCAAAGCATAGTACAATTGTAGGAGGATTTGGTCGGAAGAGATTCCGATCATTACTTGTATGGGATTCAGGGTTAAACTACTTTAGAAATCTCTTGGACCAAACCATCATTACTTTTGTAACCCTAACATCCTTCTAGCTTTAGTATTTCCAAGGGGATCGCATCTGTGACCATTTTCTTCCCTGATATTTTCACCTAACCATATTGACACTTGGATACTCTCCATTAGTTCTCTTTAAGTCTTTTTAGTATTTTAGATCACTTGAACTCGAATTTGCTGGTTTAACAATAGGTGAAAAGAAGTAAGGATAGATCCTTGGTCCCGAGGAATACAACCCCTGTGTCACACACAGGGTATTACTTGACGACCCCGTGCAATTATGGATGACTCATCACTATTACAACAATTTGTCCCTGAGACAATAATTGATCTCCACACTCAACTAGCATATGATGGAAATTAGCCGGTAAGTGATTCTATTGTTTTCCATAGGCTTTTTTGGAGTTTCCCTCATGTGTGGAGGCTATAAGTGTGAAGTTTCCCCTCATGTGTGAAACTTCAAAAAAGACTATGGAAAATATTAGTATCACGTACCGGCTAATTTCCATCATATGCTAGTTGAGTCTAGAGATCAATTATTGTCCCAGGGACTAATTGTTGTAATGTTGATAGCCATTTCGGTAACTCATTGTATGTCTAATTACCAAATGCAGCTTCAATCACTTTCTGTTTTACAATCCATACATTTCTATATGTTAGTGTGTACCCATATCGGTTCTTGATCTCCGCTATCAAAACAAAGTCAATGATAGATGGCTTCTCTATGACTAGTGCCTGTATACACCAGGAAATCATGTTTGAATCTAGCTTTGAATGATCTTGGGAAACCATTGTTGTTGTATAAGTGTGTGGGCCATTGTATTTTGTAATCTCCCAAATCTGTTTCCTCTTGCTATAGGATGCGTGAACTCTCCAACTGCATCCATCGCTATATGACTTACATCTTCCAAAATACTGAGTTGGATTAGACTCGCTTACATTATATTCAACAGACTTCTACAAGCAATAATTTTTAATTGTTGTTACAACATTATCTTTGTTTTGAAACTGCATACCTACATGCAATTCTCTATCTTTCATTGCCCCTCTTAATGTGTTGACGCATAGTGAAGGGTATTCAGGAAATTATGGTGTAGACATTGCATCCAAATCAAGTGTCATCATATGTGTCGGAGGCTCATATGGCAACATCATCATTTCTACGCTCCGTCTCTGTTTGCTAGCATCTTCTGCATTGTAATATTCTAAGTTAATATCTTCAGTGTTTTGCTTCGCTATTGTCTGTATAGTTATCCTCATCTTGGTCATCTCCGCTTGAACTCTCATATTCACCAAATTCATTTTCATGACTGGCAATGTCCTCGGTTCTATGGTGTGGCGATGCGCTTGATGGTTGTTGTGAAATAATGAAATTGAAATTGTGTTGTAGATTATCGCATGCCCCCATTTTGTTAAAAGCCTTTCTAGTGGAATGTTGTCATCTCTATTAATTTGGTTTTGAGAAAAACCACCAGTGGAAGTCACAACACCAAGTTCCACATACAATTCTATAACTTGAACATCACGAAATGCTTGGTGGCAGCTGAACATCATTTGAACATCTCTGTCATTATGTAATTTGAAAGACCGATAGTAGATCTCCTCTTGACTTGAGGAAATAGCCATACGGTCTTTGATATGTGTAATTCTTTGATCATCTATAATTTCTATATTTTCTTCAATGGTTCTCTTTAAATTGGCTAAAGAGATATCATTTTTTATATAGAAACAAGAATGATCATCCAATGAAAAATTGTCATCTCCTCACTTGTAGTGATTGAACCATTGTAATAAACCAAACAAGTGATTTTTCTATCATTGTAGAAAATTAAAAAAAAAGGTGAGTTTAGTGAGAGTAAATATGTATAGTAAAAAAAATAGAGGAAGCTTATATTGAAGTCAATTGGTGAACACTGATAAAAAAAACATACTTGAGTCCATTAATCAAGATTGAGTAGTTAGCAATCATGGTGAAATTTTTTTTTCTTCTTCCAGAAAGTTTTAATATTAGGATCAGAATACTACATGTTACGAGTTTGTTCTTTTGTCAAAAGTTCGGGCGACCCTTGGTTGGTGTTCCTCTCGACTAAAGCAGCCTCATTCGTTTAATATGACAAGAATATGAATTTTGCTATCTTGAATGTAAAGAAAATAAAATAAATTTTTTGCAAGAAAATAAAGAAACTAGAATGACACAAATTTTAGAGGAGAACTTCTCTATATTGATAATCTTTCTTACAACAATGCTTGTGTGTTTTTTAACAAAAAGGACTTGGACGGTTAATATAAGCTTTCACTTAACAAATTGATGGTTATGATCAATTTGATTTAATGCCTCTCATGAATGGGGTAGGTGTCACCTGCCACAAATAATTCATCCCTTCAAGCCCCAAAACGCTCTCCACCTATGCCAACAGTTGTAGGTTTGCTATTCTAATATTTGGAAATAATTTTAATTTTTATGTATTAAAATTTTGACCACAACAATTTTTATCTGTTAAAATTTTGACCGAATATTACTCATAATTTTTATTTGTTATAATTAGTGAAAGTAGAAATAGGAGAGTAGAAGTGTGAATTAAACAAGTTATAAAAAATATTATGAAATTATAGGGGCTTGAATGTAAAACAATATTTTTTATTTAAAAAACTAGTGAGAGCAGAGATTTTTTTTTAAAAAAAAATTAATATTAAAAAACTAGTGGAATCTATGTTTTTTTTTTAATTAATAATAAAAAACTAGTGGAACCCACAACTTTTTTAAAAAACTAAAGTTTAATATTTAAAATAAATAAATAATGCCTATTTATGTAAATAATTACATAATGACTATTTTGGTAATTAATAAAAAAAATAGTTAAAAAAAAAAAAGCTTGTGATTGATATACAACTTTATGGGCTCAATAATACTTCTTTGTGTTTCTTGCTTGTGTCCAAGAAACTCATTTGATAAAAAAAAAAAAAAAAAAAGTTGCGAAAGATATATGGTTGAATCCATGTGAGTTTCCTGCTATTCAGCTTATAGCTCTCAAAAATCAACTTAGAAACTATGTTGTGGATGTACATGGGGACAAAAGGTTTACTAATTTAAATGAAATGTGAGAGCTTTCATAAAGGATCGTAGAGCCAAGAAGCATAGCATTTATCTGCTAGTATATTTGTTATTGAAGTTGCCATTAACAACTCTAGAGAGATCATTTTCTTTGATGAAATAGATAAAAAGTGATTTAGAAATAAAAAAAAAGCGATGAGTGGTTAAATGATTTGTTTGATTACATATATTGAAAAAGATGTATTTGATGGTGTTAGTAATAATGCAACTATGTATTATTTCCATGATATGAAAACTCGTTGAAGACTGTTGTAAAAGAATTTTATTTGTTATTTTGGTATTATTAGAATTTTATGATAAAAAAAAATATTTACATGTATTTCAACTCCATTTGATCATGTGAGGCTTGTAATCATTCGCCAGGTATCTATTCATACTAAAAAAACCAATTTTATATTGGATTCATGAATAATAACATTATGACAATGATTTTTTCTTCTTCTTCTTTTTTTTTTTTCCTAATTTGAGGATCCTAGGGCTTTCTTTTTCTGTGCATGAGGGCATCAAGTTGCCTCCAAGCTTGCTAAACATATTCAAGGAGCTTCACAAGGATATTGGATGCTAAATCCCTTCATATGGTAATCTACAAAGATGGGTTGTACAAGCAATTGGCATTATAGATATGTTTGCTAATTTTTTTTTTTTTTTGGTCTATTTTATTTGGTTGTTTGTCTCTAGACCATCCATGGGATTTAAATAATTCAATGTTTACTCATGTTTGGATGATTGTGACTGCTAATTTGGTGAGCTTTATTATGAAAGAGTGAAGTGAAATCAAACTTTATTTCATGTAGGACGACCTAAGCATTAAATCATTCTTAATGATTTCAAGAAGAAGAAGAAGTAAAGATAATCCTTCAATTCATAAGCAAAGGAGGTAGAGAGGGTTGGGGAGGGCTCTCAACCAAGTATAAATGAAGAAGAAATGAGAAAGAAGGGTTAAAAGGGAATAAAAATGGGTAAAAGACTATAATATCCTTGCCTCAATGTCATGAAAAAAGCCTCACACGGGTGTGTGAAGCATCCACACGAGGGTGTGACATTTTCACATGGACGTGTGTCACCCAGTGCCTTTCTAGCGATTTGCTTCAGATATTTTTGTCACAGTGATACTGTTACAGTATCCCTGCTATAGTACTTTTACTACAACGACAAACACCAGAAAGACACAAGGGCACCCACATGAGTGTGTGAATGCCCGTGTGGTTCCTTGGAATGTCACACACCCTCACACACGGGCGTATGAGTGATGGTGTGTCTCCCAAGCGACCAAGAATGGTTCACGCAACCATTCTACAACCCAAAATTTCACATTCTGCTCAAAATACACTACTAAAATCACACCCAAAAGCGGAAAAACAACAACAACCAAAAGTCCTTAGCATCACATAACCTCCTAAAAATTTTATAATTTTTAAAATGACCTTAATACTTTCATTTTTTTAGTTTATTACATAACATCAATTTATAAAGTTGATTCGATTATTGGTGTTAATTTCACATATCTTGCAAATCTTTCTCTCTACTTATCGATATTAATCACATATCTATATTACCTTAAACATCACTATATCAATGTATTTCTCTTTTTTACGCTTTCATTATTATATTGTTTTTGTTATTATATGTTTTTAATTGTTTATAGTTAGCATCCCATCATTCTCATATGTTAGGGTTTAAAAAAAAATTCCTCAATTAAAAGTGCAATTAATCACTGCATCTACATCTATATTATAAAAATACAGTTACAATAATTGTGCCAAAGTAATAAGAAAAACTTAAATAATTTTTTAAAAAAAGTAAAAATAGAAGTAAGATTTATTTCTAAATATTAATCTGAATTATTCATAAATCCCATTGATGACAATTGATATAGAAAGGAATCTACAATACCCTCAATTCTGGAGAAATAACTTTAATATTTATACAAAAACTACTTAAATGTGAATTTGTTTGAGATATTGATAATGCATGTGTTTAAATATAAATAAATAAATAATATTTTATTTAATAATAAAATATAATTAATAAATCATATTATTATATATATTCTTTCCTTTCTTTTCCTCTCTTTAATCAAATAAGGTTTATCAAACACCCTTATTTCCTTTCTCTCCAAAAAAATTTAACTATCCAAACAAGGGTTTAACACTTTCTTTACTTCTATTACTTGCTCTTATTTTCTTTTCCTTCCCCTTCTACTTATGGTTCCAAATACTATCTTAGTTATTTGATTTATTTTTATTCTAAATTTAGAAGAAATTAGTGTTATTCTTAATTTTGATGTATAATTCTTAAATAACATGACCTTTGACCTAGGGACCATCTAAGGGCTTAATAAACAGTACAATACTGCTACCAAAGTAACCAAGTACTTCACACAGGCACTGAACAAGTGTGGGCAATCCAATCCAATACAATTCATATGAAATTAAAAAAAAAAAAGAAAATATACAAGAAGAAGTTCAACCACACCTGTGAATTGTCATGGAACCAAAAACAAAATAGCGTTCTCTGTCGAGCCAGAGGACGAGAAGAGGAGATGGAGAGAACGCTCTCAGTGAAGGGTTCTGTATTCTCTCATCTCCCTTCAACCATGGGCTCGCCTTGTGTGGGAGAAATCACAATTCCGTGGAGCTTTGCTCCTCTAGGTTCTCGAGGAGGACGAGGGCTGAGCTCTAGAACAAGAAGGCTGCGCTTCAACTGCCGGGCGAGCTCCAGAATGGAAGAAGATTGGATCTCATCGCCTACAGCTTCCCCTTACCAGATCCTTGGGATCGATCCAATGTCCTGCTCCCCTTCTCAGCTCAAGGCTGCCTTCCGAGCCAGGGTATGCAAATTCTGTGAACTCCTGTGATGATTTTTAACATGTTTTTGTGGGCTTTGGTCCTTGGATTGGTTTTGTGCTCCATTTGTTTGGATTAGAGGTGATTTATTTATTTATTTTTTGAATATACTCATCTAGGTCTCTCTCTTAAAGAGGTAGATACCATTGAAGCCACTTCACAATTCATTCAATTGCATAGAGCACTTAATGCCAGTCACCACTATAAAAAAAAATCACAAAACCATCAAATAATTGATTATAGTGTTATGCCAATCCAAGAACTAGCACATTGAATATGTGGGTTAGAAAAGAAAATGAAGTAATTCCAATCACAACCGCAACACAAGGATTTACATGGTTCACCCAAACTCTTGGTTATATCCTTAGTCACGCCAAAACTATAAATTCACTATCAAACAACAAAGGATTGAATTTGATATTATGGATCTTATGAATTTAGGAACCCACCTTATTCATTATGAGACCCCACCTCTTGCTAACTCCCTCAGATTGATCTCCAAGCTTTCTTCTAATTACAAGTTAGAAGAGGGCAGCCAATCTCCTTGAGCACTAGAAAATAGAAGAAAAAGAAAAAAAGAACCAATCTTCTCTAATCCAAGAAGAACCCTAACCACACACTCCCTCTCCTACTGTTCTCACAACAACCCTATCTATTTTCCAAGAGAGATATTTCGAAATTACAAAACATGTTTGCTCAAGACATGTAGACCCAACTGACATTGTTGAGCCAAGCAAGGTGATTTGATTATCACTAACCCAATAAATTGTCATGCGCTATGAGTCTTTTTTGATTTGTGAAGAGGGTGTTCATTTCTACTTAAGTGGGAGGGATAGTTAGGAAGTGGCTTAAATTTCCCCACCTTCGTTATTTCTTTATTAGGAACTAGGTTTCTCCAAGTTCGTTACTTTGGCAAGCATACACTAATCCCATTTTGGATCATTTTATTCTGAAGTGGAGGGAGCGGATGCCACTTCCCTAATTGTTTTCTCATCTTGTTGAGAAATCAGATGCCAAAGTGCTTCTGTATTCAAGGTGAACACCTGGAAGTAGCCAGTGTCCTCTTTAAAATGTTGCACTTCTATTGAAAAGACCATAGAAAGTGTAATTTCATTTCCATTTTCCCCACTATGGAAAAATAGGACTTTCCTCACTTCTACACTTCTCAGGGTTATCCCCGAAATGTTGATGTTTTATTTTGTTGTTTATTACATGTATATAACTCGAATGAAGCATAACCATTTTATAATTAAAAGTCTATGTTGAAACCCAGATTTTATAGTTGGTGTGTTGAAATTTCATGTCTGACTTGTTAAACAAATTACATGCAAATGTGATAGCTCCATCAAAAAGTGAAAACATCAAACAATTCTTTTTTTTTTTATTATTATTTTTAAGTCTACCTGACTTTCGCCTGTTCATAACCATTTTCTATTTAATGTGTCATAACAATTTTTCTGTTGTTTGAATATTTCCATCTTTCTTTAAATTCTTTGGAATTGCTCATGAACACAATATGATCTATACAATACTAATAGCATGGTCACCTTCCTTGGTTCTGCCAGACAAACATAGGATTTTTGTTTTAGGTGCTACAAATTTCAACCAAAACTATCTCTAGCCATAGAACATCTATCACGTACAATGAACATTCTATGTTTCGATGATATTGTGCTGATAATAAAAGTTTTGATTCTTTCCTTGTCTTGCAAGTTGGAAGGTCCAACTATTGAATGTAACCTTTTTTTTTTTACCAGCTCGTCATGATTGCATGCATTTTTAACAGCCAACTGGTGGAGATGCCTATTTAAAATCACAGCAATAGAGAGGACAACTCAATTTAGATTCATCTAATGATGCACACATAAGTTTTCTTATCATCGACTCCAATGTGTCTGTGTTGTATTTGGTAACAATTCGTGTCTCGAGGTGCTCAATAGAGCCATTTGATGCTAGTTTCATGTTATAAACAAATAAAGAGACAATCTTTTCTTGTTTGCTAATTACTTGAGTTTGATTTATTTTTAGGGTGTATTTCCTCCTGTGTAGCCATCTTTCTTTTAAGATTTTTTGCAGCTTCATATTTTTTGGATGGCTTCACAAGCTCATCAGCTCAAGTAACAATGGCTGAAATTTGGGTGAGAAAACATGATAAAGCAAATAGTCAATAGGAAAAAGCCTTTATCTATGATCTATCTATCTATTTATATATTTTTTTTTTGTAAAAAAAAAGAAACAGTAACTATAATGCTGATGAAATTTCATGAGATTATAATAGCCTTTTTACAAGCAAAGGTTGCAAATATTTTACTGGATTTGCAAAGGACTTATGGTTTTTGGTTACTGAATTTTGTAGTGAAATTTTCTAAGCACTATTGTTATTTCATGCAGCATTATTGTTACTTCCTTTACCTTTCAGTATGTTAATTATCAATCAAGATGAACTCAAACAATTTGGGAAATGAAACAATGAAGCCTAGATATGGGTGATTTTACAAACTCTTTCAAGTGGGTTTCCTCATCTCACGCATAGTATGTTTGTTCAATTATTGATTTTAAACAAAATATATTTTTATATACACTTATATCATAATTTTTTAAATTTTAAAGCATTGCGCTGTTTGACACTAGGGATGACAATCTATCTTGCTTGGCAGAGACTCGAAAATCCGGCTCTTTTCAGGGCTGAGGTAAGGATGGGAGAGGGACTTCCTATCTTACACACGCACACGGGCGCACACACACACATGTATATAATAAGTGTTAATATTTTAAATTCCTATTTAATTATAAATAAATTAAATAATTATACCATTATGAAACTATCATTTAAAACTTAAATTGTCTAAAATATGTGAAATTCTTAGAATACTTTTCATGAGATTATTATCCATGTTCATGACTTGATTCAAAATAATTTGTAAAGCTTTGCTGATGAAGTAAGATTTTGGTTTTATTTTTGTGTTTTTAGAATAATATATTTTTTTTATTTTTTATATATGTTTGTTTGGGTCAATTCTAAAATTTCGCCGACAGGAGGAATAGGGTGAGAACCCATCATCATGGGGATTGGGACGGGTTGGGGATCTCCATCTCCGCCAGATGTAGGGATGGGTTTTCCATATGGGTCTATATTGGGAATCGAGGTGGGTTTGGGGATGCATTAGGTTTTCTCGGAGATGGGGTCTTGGAAGGCACTCCTTGCCAATGAACTTGCGCTACTTTTGTCCCTATTTGACACCCTTTGACATGTCAAGGGGTGTTGTCCCTGTTCATATCAAACAAGTCACAAGCGCCGATATTAACTTTGGCGTGCGATGTTTTCAAAGGCCTTATATTGTTATTTCTCATACGTCATATGGCATTTTTTTGCCATTGCACGGATGCTTATGTTTGCTTTATTTGATGTTATTGCAATATTTTTATGTGGAATTTTGATTAACAATGCGGAGTATGTTGGCTCATAAGGAAACTCTGAAAGAAATATATATATAAAATATTAACCTTTCTCCTCTTAGTCAATGACAATTAAGGGAATGGTTATTATATCAGAGTTCATCTTAAAACACATATGGACCTAATTGTAGATTGCATGAGACAATGTGAACATTGTTTAGATTTATCTAGATCTCTATGGAAATGTTGGTCATTTTAAAATGGAATTTTTGAGAAAGAAATGCTAACTTGCTTGTTTAAAACTTCGTCAAATTTTGAACATAGGTCATCCAAAACTTCTCTTTGGTTAGTTATAAAGGGAAAAATCTCTACGGTTTGATGCATTGAAGTTCATATTTGGTGGATCTTCATGATAAAATCAAACCTTTACTATGTACTCAATAATCCTCTTTAATTATTTTTATTGGTGATGAAGGACAATCTTCCTACTATGGAACAAATAGACCACTAATCCATATCCCATATTTTTTGTTATTCATGTATTTTTTTTATACCTCTGCCCATTCTATGTTTTGGAATCTACTCTCTATTCAGAAATTTGAAGTATCTATATTTATTTAATTCATTTTTTTACCCAAAATTTGCTTCTTCCATGTTTTAGGTCAAGGAATATCATCCGGATGTTTGTAAAGATATGAGAGACTCAGATATGATAATCAAGCGTGTAATTCGTGCGTACGAGGTATTTTTAAGCCACACTTGTACATGTTTAAATATTGAATCCTTTTAGGAAGAATTAAATATCAGTAACAATTAGATGGCATTTGCTAATAAATTATTATTTGAGTCTGTGATCTTTTACATACCAGATTCTAGTTAATACAAGATAAGGTCAAGGCCCTTGTTTTAATCTAAGCTTTGTGCTACAAAGTCACCTATATCTTTCTTCATGTCTGGACCTAGCAAATAGGCTTACTAAGTTAAGCCCACCCATGGGTCATCTTACTTGCACGTAGAGTGTGGGTAGGATCCACCCGTTAGAGCCATATAATTCCCTTATCTCTATCCGTCTGTGGGTAAGAAGACAGATGTCCATTTACTTGCGGGTATGTAGTTATACTCCTTTGCTCCTTATAGGGTCATTTTTTGCGTTCATTCATATGGAATTATTTCCAAATTGTAATTTTTAAATCTTGTGATGCTATATATGCAAAAAAATTCTTTTAAAGTTTATTTTAGTTATTAATGAATATGTAAATATGCAAATCTCTATGCAATCATCATTGATTATGGTTTTATATTTAAGTATGTAATTGTTTATATGCCCCTATAAAAGCATGTAATTGTTAGCTAATATAGTTTTTAATTTTTTTGCAAATTACCCATTATTACAAACGTACACTTGCAAAAAAACCTAACTAACCATTGATTTATTAAAAATTTAAAATGAAATTAAGTTTTAACTGCTAAATATATAATATAGATTATAAATATATTTTTAAAACCCATGGATATAGGCTTGCTGGAGTACCTGTATGTTTTACCAACAAAATAAGGGTATTCTTCTATTTTACCCATGAAAGTATGGACTATTCATGTCATTCACCAGTATTGGTTTAATGTCCGTAACAAACAGAGGGAGCTGAGTTTTACTAAAGATGCCACTACATGACAAATAGCATCAGAGAAAGATCATCTTGAGGGCGAAGAATGCATGGACTATTTAAGACATATTGATGCAAAATAGAATCATCCTTTGAAGACTTACCAAAAGAAAGAGGAACCAGAAATGAAAGCCTATGTTTATGCTAGTGAAGAGGCTTTTTAATTTCTTGTCAAAGTCAAAGGTCTTTTAGATTGTCTTGGAAGTTTTAAATATTTATTAGGGTGTTTAATTTTGTTGTTTTCTATGTGCACCCCTTTGGTTCTTGTGAGAATTTATGAGTCTTGGGTTTCTAGTTGATGTATTATAAGTCTATAAAAAAGAGCACTAATGAAAGAAGCAATGAAATTTCTTCTGCACTAATGAATTATCTCATGCTTACCTTAATCTACTGCCAGAAAAGACGATGAGGTGTTGAAATTTCTTCATGAATGAAAATTTTCACTGACAAAAGGCACAATAAACATGAGATATCATGCTGTATCACCGTTTGAAACAAGCAATAACATAAAATGGTTGAAAAGCCAACTAAACTAACCAGGCCATAAGAAAAAAACTTCTTTGGATTATTCAAAATTCTTTGACATAGTTGTGCCTACACTTAGGGGCCGTTTAGTTCACGGTAATGTAGAAAGATTACCATGTGTTACGTGGTAATATGAAAATATTACTACGTTTGGCATTGCACTGAGAAAGATTATCACTTGTTACGTGGTAATCTGGATAGTAATATCACATTACCAACATAAGAATATTACCAAAAATAGGAGAGGTGCTTGCTAGATCTTGTCATTGATTGGACTGAGAAAGATTACCACTTGTTACCATGAGTTGATTTAGAAAGTAATGTTTGGTGATTTAGAATTTGATAAAGAAGATAAGCAAGAACACAACAAACAGTGTGCTGTAGTAAAGATTAAGAAATTTACCAATAAATATATGTTAGGGATGGTGCTCGCTAGATCTTGTCATTGATTGGGATGGGAGATGGCGGACCAGAGGATTTACCCCTAGTTCATAACCTATGTGTTACATGAAATTTATTATATTAGCACTTCAATTTACAATTAATGGTAAACAAGCAAAATGAGATTTGTAAGTTTGCATGAAGGCAAACACACTTAACCAGTAATGTTTAACACCGCATGCAGTTGGACAAGGCTGAAGGTAATGGCAGTTTCAACAACTGAATTATTTTGCAAAATAAATGATTTGTCATCCATCATGATTCACCAACTCCAAATTACTTTGCAATGTGCCATATATCATCAAGCAAAATTAAATAGAATCACAACAGTGTTAGAACTACCTCAATGAATATAATTATAATGCTCTCAGTCCTCTCTTTTTGGTTTTAGTTGAACAGGGATATCTTTAGTCATTCCTAACAAGGATTGCATCAATAATCACCATAAGTTTTTTGAAAATCATGCATCAGAAACAATTCCCATCCATCTTGATTCTTGTATGGTCTAAGTTCTAGTCAAACTACAGCTTAAAACATCTCCACAACTAATTCAGCCTATAGATATCAAATTAAGGTTTGATTATAATAAGTTACATGAAAACAATCTTCTTGAGCATCGAAATCCCAAACAAAACCTTGAATCGAGAGTACCTTGTCCTCTTGCAGCTGATCATTGGTTCGAATCTATTCTTTGGACAAGCTGAAGTCTTCTTCCCTGATCTTAAGACACTCCAGCCTTCTCAAAACTTGTTAATGTCATCCTTGGTTGACTACGATGGCTAGTTCATCTGCAAACCAGCTCCTGCTCCTTGGATAAAATCAAAGCCAGTGTTATCACCAATCTCGTTCTCTGATTAGTGGCATTCTTGGATCAAGGAAAAGTGAGGGGAGGCTTTTCAGCTGTGAGTTTAGAAAAATAGGGTTTAGTTTGTGATGGATATATGAAAAGACAAAAATGTAATACTTTATTTTTGTTAAGGGTACTTTTGGTCCAAAGAAAGACAAGGTACATTTTTTAAGCCCCCTAGAAGTGCTTTTTCATAAGCACCAATTTTTTGGCTTTTGAAAAAAAGCACCAAAATTTTTTATTTTTATATTGTTTTTATTGCTTTTGCTTTATTCAATAAGTGAATCCAAACATGCTTATTTGGAACCAAAAGTGCTCAACTTATAAAAAGCACTATTGGACTTGAGAAAAAGTGAATCTAAACAGGCTTACTCTTCTTCTTATCCAGAACTTTTGTTTATAAAGTCGGTCTTGTAAGCTTATTCTTCTACTTATCCTTTAACTTCTCTATTTCATATGTTAATTTTTTCTATCATTTGCTTCTTTTTGTGGATGTCATTAAATGAGCTCAAATGACTAGAATTATATTTAGTTTACCAAAAAAAGTGTTTTGAACCTTAATTTAGGCTCATCTTACATTATAATTTCTACTGCCATGTTCACATTTTCCCTTGTGTCGAAGTGAATGAGTGTCTGGGATTTAAATCATTTTCTTGTAGGTAGACTCTTATTTTTGGATTAATTTATACAGTTGCAACTTAGAGCTAAAGGCAAGTACTTAACTGAAACTCCATTGTGCATGCAGGTTTTGTTGAAACACTACCAACATGAGAGCCCTGACAGGTAGATTAATTATTCATTTGGGACCTATGTGTTTGATATGACTTCCAAAGTAGATGCCATTTCCCTGTTTTCTTACGTTAGGGCATTCATCTGTAATTCTTAAATTCCTTGTGTTTGTTCTTCTATTAACAAATTTGGGAATCCAATATGGATTATGACCTGAGTCAAATAATTTTTTTTTATTCTTATATGTGCAATTCCTTTGAAACCTCTCATGGCATTGTTGATCTTGTAGCGGTTGAAAGTGAAAATTCGAACTATTTCGTGTAAATTCATGATTCCATTTCAAACCATATTTAGATGCTTGGAAAAAAAAGAAAAGATGTATCCGAACGAGATATCCTGCAAAAGAAGAAGAGAAAGGATTGAGTAAAGAAACTCCTGAGCATTTGTTGTGATAAGGCGGAGGAGGAAGGTGAGGATGACGTCAAGTCATCGTACCTTTTATGCCTTGGGTGACAATCGTGCTACAATGGGCGAGCCATGAAATAATTGTTCATTATCTTAATTAAAGTAATGAGTCCGCTAATATTGACAGGGGCTCATTGCTTCAATTAGTCTGTGTGTTCTTTAATGGATCTCTTAGATGTTTCAGAAGGTGGTGACTAGGGTGGCAGATTCGATTTTTAGATAATTTGAAGATCACAATGGATCTACAATAAGATCGTTTAATTGTTTATTTACAACTACAATGGAATGATATACAAAGCCAACAGATCTTAACCAATGATTAAATAAAATAGGATTTATGGCTACACAAATCATAGAGGGTAGTTCTAGATTTGGGTCAAGATGAACTATTATAGGGGATTTACTAAAACTTTTGAATTTAGCATATGGTAAAGTAGCTCTAGGTTGGGTACTACATCCTTTATGGAAGTATTTCCTCTACCTCTTCTTACCTCGAAAAAGCAAGGTCACCTTGTGTTTTTGAATTGATAACCATCTTCTGGTTGACCTAGCCTCTTATGCCCCTCATGACCAACATGGAGTAATACAAGAATATTCACCTGTTGCCCATCGACTAAGCCCCACCCTTGAATGAGTTCGTAATAACACTTTGAGATCTTGACACTAAGTCATATTATCAAAAATAGAACCAAGCTCAAGCAAGTCAAGCTTAAGTGAGTTGTGCTAGGCTCAATTTTGGTCAAACTAATCTCAAACTCATAGGTTGCTATACTGTCTTATTTGTTAAATTATCTAACCAAAAATCAAATTTAGAATTATGGCACATTTATTTCTCATAATAATTCTATTAATTAACCTGAAGTTCATGTGATTAACTTGTGCCATCTCTTGGATACATGACTTACAAATGTATAAAATCATTTTCTCAATCCAAACTAGTGCTTCCAGCCATGAAAAAGTTATTTCTAACTTTATCATTCAATTGCTTAGAGATAGAGTTGTCTTAGAAATTGAATATACAAGTAAATTGCCAACGTGGTTTGTTTTCCTAAGAGAGTGAAAATAAAGCTTGGAACCTTTCCAAAGCCACTTCATGTGGTAATTCTGATTGTATGCGCAATTTGTGGCTTGAGGACATACACCACTACGGAAAATGCTCTTTGCATTGTTCTTGGCAAAATATCACCTAAAATTTTGCCAAACATCCTTCTAGTCTGTTGTTCAGCCTCCTTGTAAAGAAATCTTAGTTTTTGTTAATTGTCATAATTTCTCACATTTATCATGACACTATAGCTAGGGAATCAATTAGGTTTACCAAGTTACACAATTGTCATATCTTCATGTTGCCTAACTGCAAGTGCATGGTTTATGCCAGTAATTAAGATGTCGATCCTTCGGAGACCAAGTGTTGATTACCAATCGATTGCAACCGTGGGCTATTTAGGCAATTAAACAATGTGAAGGTGAACTAAAACAATGAAATTACAAATTACAGGAGTTGAGAGTATGAAGAGGCTGGGTTGTGGAGGCTAAACTTCAGCTATAGATAGTCCTAGGTTTGGATGTTCACCACAAGAGTAGTGGAGGAGATGGCAAGTTTTTGTTAGGCCTAGGCAAAACACTTTGAAGGGTAATGGTCCTTAAATACTTGTTAGTCCCTTTCAAGAAACAAGTTGCCTTGATTTGGGCTAACCCTATATTTGTGGTTGCAAAACCCCCACAAAAACCATTAAACATTAAACTTAAAGACATTTTAATAAACCCTCAGGAAACCCTAGTTAGGAATTTCAAGATTAGCCTTAAGAAATCCAAGATTCGAGTTCACATTTCAGGTCACTTTGATCTCTATGACTGAGCAAGCGAAATGCTTTCACATTCACAAGCTGTGCAAGTGCAAGACATAAAGCTAATTCAAAAGGATTCACCATTAATCATAAAAGATTCTTATAAAACATAAGCATAATCATCCCCGTCCAGGCTAATCCCAAACCTAGGGTGAAAGTTTATACCATCATATCTGAATTACAACAAGAAAAAGACATAAGTCTAGACTGTTCATGCAACAACAGGACATTCTTCAGACAAGGAAGCACTACTATATTGGTCTTCAGTTTTTAGACTTTTTCCCTTCTTTTCCTCTTTTCCTCTTTTCAGAGTCCTCCTTAAGCTTCTTCTTCCTGTAGCCGCCATCCTCCTCTTTCTCCTCTCCTTTTCTCTGCCTTTTTGATGCTTTTTATACTCAGTGATAAGGACAGGGTCCCAGTTGTCTTTATAGTCTACAGGTGTGCTAGCTAGCTTGAAGGGTTATGTATTGTAGAGGGCTGGTTCACTTAAGTCATCTTTCTTCTTTTCTCTGAAACACCCTCATTTAGCATTAAGTTGGGGCCCTGCTCCACCGTCCTACACACAAAGACTACTAAAAGAAGCAGTTTGCACAATAAGGAGAAGAATTTACTACAAGAGCTAGGAAAATGCATGATTAATCAACAAAAATTGGCTAAATGCCTGTTAACAACTATGCAATTTTTATCTCCATCATCTCACGTCTTAATGTTCTTTTTGTCTTTTGATTAACATTAACTCTTCTTTTTGGGTTGAATCTGTCATCATGACTCTTGCGAAGCTCACGATTCCTTTTTTTTTTTTTCTCTCTTAAAGGACTTGCTTAGACCCCTTTGAAGACCCTGAATGTGAGGCTTATGATCTCTTTGTCAATGAAGTTCTCTGTGTTGGCAAAGGTGATTATGATTTTATTGTCATCTGTACTCTTGTACATAGTTCACGCATTAACTTGTCTTACAAAATGCTTCCATGTTTTCATTGCTTATATTATATTCTTACTGGGATAATAGAGTTTCTCACTTTATACACTTGTGTAAACGGTTTTCAAAGATGTGAAGAATTCATTCCCTTTCCAATTTTGTCATCATTAATTAAAGCACTAGCACTTTTATTATTTGTCAATTATGTAAGACTTTGAACCCATTGTATTTTGAAGTGAAATATGGCATGAGAACATTTAGTCTTTCAAGAAATTAGGTTTGGGTGTTTCCAACATTGGAGGAAACTTTGTTACCTAGAGAGAAACGAATAAAATGATGCCTCTTAAATATTAAAAAAAAAAAAATACAATGATGTTATCTTACCCTGAAATTGGATGTGCACAAGTTAACAGCAGAAGTTCATCAACTTTTATGATTTTCTATTTGATAGTGGATTATTGGTTTCCATTTGCTTATGGATGCAAGTATTAGTTGGTCAGGTCATGTCCATCTTGTGATTTGGTTGTCCTTATTATTATTTTCTATTTACTTAACATGTGTAGATCTATATGCTTGTGTTAGATAAAATTATGCGAACCCACGATCACAATCTATGATTATAAACGAGTTTCAGCCTTTTGGAACAGCGAACTGTCCAATGTCCACAAAATGTTTCAAAACTCTCATATTTGCTGCAGAGCCTTCCTAGCCGGTAGAAACATATTGAAATTATAAATCAAAAGACACAATTCTGATGATGTTCTGACTTGTCTAGCCATGGCTGTTTTTGAAGGCGGTCTGTTTATCATGAGGAATTATAACCGGGACATGTTTACCATCAATCACACCACTAGCATCCTACATAAGTTTGAAAAAAGTGACAAGTTCATACATTCGTGACTAACAATGTATGTAGAGTAGCATATGATTGCCATGTATGTAGAGTAACACATTATTTGTTACTCCTAGTAAACCTTCTTGTTTAATATGTTCAACAGGTTACAAAACAAATGTGATTCCATACGGAATATTTTATGTGTGTGCTGGATGCCCATTTAGAATATCATTGAATGGGCGGGTATGTTCTGCACACGAAGTTCTGCTTGATGTAGTCATGCTTTTCTTATTGATTGCTGCTCGTGCAAGAAGATCTAACTCCGCCAAATCATGATCAACTTCTTCAGGCCAATTGATGGAGGGTTCCTCATTATCAGATATTTCATAAGTTTATTGTGGAAAAATGAGTATGATAACAATGGCAATGTTTTGAACTTCTCGACTGTGTTCATTTATTCATGGACAAATTGCATCCATGTTGCATATGAGGATGAATTTGGTTCACATGAGTGATTGAATCTATGTGTTCTACTTATGGAACGGGAGTACAAGGTCACATGTATGTTATTCATGGAATCACTGACTACAGAGAATCAAATGAACTAGATGGTGCCTGTAGTTGTAGCAACCCCTAACTAAAGGTGGATTCCCTAGGGCATCTAGGCTCATTACTAACTATAATAGCATGCTCTACTTATCTAAATACCTACATGAGCAAAGTATTCCATGTTGAGATAAAAGGAGGAATAGTGTACTTGCCAAACAATAATCAGTCCACTTTATAATCATCTTTTAAATAACCTCATAAAAGAAAAGCCATCAGAAATAACTCAATTCCAAATGTAAAGGTTGAAATTTAGCCACTAGTTACATCTAGACATATCAAGAAGAAATATGGCCCTCTCTGCATATCCCTCCATCATCATTATCCAAAGGTGCATCGCATAACTTTTCAAATAAAAGTTTAGAAATGTATCGTATCGCATGCACCATGCGTAAACTACTAAACTTGCCTTTGATCTACTTATTCTTATTGCTTAACCATCTTGACATAGTGTAAGAACTCAATTGTGCTCTAAATACTCGTCCTAAAATCCTGGACTCGCATGCTTGATCTATGCATCTTGACATAGTAAAATCCAATGTACAAGTCCTGGACTTTGTATGCATCTTTTCTTTTACTTTACTTCTTGTATTTGATATATCAGCTTCTGAAATTTAATGTATTGGCCAATCTCATATGCTATGATTATGGTACGTTAACAATAATGGAGTTTATGTATGTAGTGTATTATAAAATTTAAATTACTTGTTTTCAGCAAGATCTTTTGTTTTTCTGCTATTTTGATTTGCATGACTATTATAGTGCAAGAAATTTCTTTTAAGGGAATACGATCAGGGATAGCTTACTGATTTTGCACATCTGTTAAATGTGGGTTTAAGTACATACCAAAAGATGTTTTTTTGGAATTATTTTGCTGAATGCAATCTTTTCAACTTCATGATGCCATTATAAATATTTTTATGTGCTTCAATTCCTTGTCCAGGATGCCCATATTCGTGTGTTGAGAGAGCACCTCATGCTTTCTCATTTGTTCCTGAAAATGGCACTGCTCGCGCATCATCGCAGGGTTTGACAATAGCTTAATCCTCCTTTGCATTTTTTTTTCTCATTATTATTTTTTGGTTACATTATTTAAAGTAAATACATAAACATGCATGCACTTCCACACACATGGAAAGTACATCCAACACATAGACCAAGAATGTTTTTCAGCCTTTGAACTGTCCTTTAGTCAGTATTCTCTCTACCACCTGATAGACCAATGAGGGAGCTTGGTGGATTTATATGGGCCTATGTTGAATATGAAAATATAATCAGCCTGAATATGCCAAAAGTTAACATCGTCTTGACCTCCGAATCTTGGTGTACTACTGGTGGCTTCTTTAAGTGGGGAAACATTTAATTATTAAATTTATATAATTTATGCTTGCATACATCTTAGATTAACATTATAGTACTTTCGGAAGGTCTGTTTGATAAGTCAATAAAATTTCTTCTTGATTCATTTGCAAGCCCTGTTTTTTTTTATGGGTATAGATTAGAGTAACGGCGATTTTGTAATTCTGGAACGAGGAGAGTTAATTTTGGTTTATTATTTCTCTTTTCCATCCTGTGTGTTTTGAAGTAATGGTTCTTTTCCAGAAGGTCTCAGTTTGCAGGCTTTCATCTTTTTAGCTCGTAAGCATTTTTTATTCATAAAATGGCCTCATGGAAAGAAGCCACGTTCCAACCCTCTCAAGTATATATACCTGCAGTTTTAGACATGTAAGACTGACTCGGTGGAGTTAAAATGTCTACTTTCCTCGGCATACTTTTGGTTATTTTTCGAACACTGCAGTTTCCTAGCTAGGGATCAACATTTGTTGCTTAGATTCTAGAAGGCGCCCTTACCAAAAAAAAAAAATGTATGTGTAATACATACATACATACATACATATGAAGGTGATATTGCACTAGTCCCTAACTATGCATGATAGACAATACAGTTCTTTTGTAATATCTGGGGGTTCGATTGTCATTTGTTTGTCAAAGTGTTCCTTTTACCTACATAAATTTTTACTATTGCTCTTATGTATAGGTCACAACGAAGATTATCTTGTCCACCTTGCTGTTGGACAGTGTCCCAGGAGATGTATTTACTACGTCACTCCCTCTCAAAGAGCTGTTCTTGAGGAGCTGATGCAGAGGTGCCAAAAGCCTTTTATTAATCGCTTACTTTGTTGTTATAAAATCTATTAAGTCTTTTGACTTTGGAATTTCGGTTTACCACTTATTCTCATTCCGGTCTCTTTACTTTGCCCTCCAGTATCATTAATGCCCCTTTCGATCCAGCTGAAGTAGCCCTACTGGAGTCTCTCATTTCAAAAGCCAACTTTGAGAATAACAGGTATCAGAAGCCAAAAAGAAAACCAAAGGTGTCAACAGAGATAGTTGATTGGTTCTGATGTTGAGTTACTGTTATTGCCATTGTTAATAGATTTGATAAAACATACGTTAAATTTTGTATATAAAATCGAAATGTAAATGACAAATTTATATATTAGATGTGCACTGCCGTTTCGCAAGATGATTTCCAAAAATGAAATGGATCTGACAACTATTGTTGCTTTATTGACATTTTGGTTTTTTTTTTTTTAACCTTATTTTAAACCACTGCCCGTAGAACTAATGCTAATTAGAGATAGTTCGATTGCTTATCTTTTTCTTTTTTTAAACTTATTTCTCAAGTACAGGTGCAGCTATAAATTTTTATTATCTAAATTAGCCATTTGTACGATTATTATTTTTTACTTTTATTTTTGACAAAATGGACAGTTTATTCAAAATACACTCATTTTTATTATTATATTTCAATTATATATAATTAGAGAGTAAAATTTTCAGATTTTTTTCGTAGGAATCAAGTGTTCTAACCGTTGAGCTAGTTTCATAGTGGAGGTTTTTTTTATAATAAATATGATTTTAAAAATAGTGGAATTTGAAATAGCTGTGAAATAATTGAAATAAGTTGACTGGGCAGCGGCTGACACGGTGACACCTGTAAAAACTTTGGGGGTTTTTCACTGAAGTAGCACTATTTTTGTTTTTAATGGTTAAAATGGCCTTGAAGTCATCATATCAAACTGTGCATTCTTATAAGCCTAAAATAGTGGGGTTTTTTTTTTTTTTAAACTTCCATCTTTTTCCTTATAATCGCTAAAGTGGTCATGTTTTTGCTTTTTTTAAGTTATTTTTTTAAATTATTATTATTATTTTTTCAAAAACCTACTTGTTTGAAAATTATATTATTACCAAAATTGAAAGTATTTTTTTACATTTTTAAAACCTATTTTTTGTTCTAAATATAATGCATTTTTAAAAGTTATTAATTATATTAAACTTGTGTTTTCACATTTTTAAAATCAATATTTGTCTTTTTACATTATTAAAATAGAATGTATTTTCAAAAAACATGTTTATTTTTCACTTTCATGTCTCAAGGGTTTGTAGTGGTGCGAATAATCATATTTAGTTTACAAAGCAATCATTAATCTGTATGTCTTATGTCCTCCCCAATAGCCTATGGGATTTTATAAGCAAATCTATGCGCCACGGTTTTACAATATTTTTAATATATAAGCAAGTTGCTCAAATAAAATAAATTATAAATAAAATAAAATAATATTGATAATTGCAAAAAACCTTTTGAAAGTTTCTTTTAATTAAACTTGATCATCCCAAATTTGAGTATTCTAAAAGGGTTTTTTTTAAGAGTTTACTTTTCAGTAATTATGTTATAAAAATAGTTGACGTTGACAAGAATGACCCTCAGTTTTTTTAAGCAGAAACCCATAATATTAAGTGGGAAAGTCAGATATTAAATAGAAAAAATTAAATATTAAACAAAAAATAACATATTGAATGAAAACTTATGTGGTTGCATGTAAGCACGCAATGTTAAACAAAAATAATAATTATTAAGTGGGAAGTATATGTTGTAAGATAGAATAAACTGACGGAGTGAGTTATAGTGACGAAAAAAGAGAGATTGTTTTGGAAATTCAAACGTCAAAGGGTTGTTTGGGAAGTTTTGAAACTTTCAGGGAGCTAAAAATAATTTTTCATAAAAATATTAAATAATAATAATAATAAATTAATCTATATTCAATGTATAAAATAACAATAATACTTAATTTAATTTAAAAATATTTATTTGTACACGAAAACAAAATTTTGGTTATAAGTGGGTAGCAAAATTTAAAAAAAAAATCACATGTGATAGTTATATATATATATTTTTAAATAATACTAGTTATCTTTTTTAATAGTAACAACAATAATATTATATTCTTTAAAAATAAAAGGGTTTGCAAAAATTAATACATCTTAGAAAATGCTCAATCAATAGCTCAATCAGCACCCATGTGTTGACAAAGCCATGATTTGATGACCCTAACACATTTTTGACAAATAAAATGACTTTAGGGCCATTTAGGCAATAAAAAAAGTTGTCCTTAGCTAGGATTATAGCCTAATTTTTTTTTTATAGTTAAATTTATTATACCTTTTTAGATAATGAATCTTATTTTATTTTTTTCTTGTCAAAGTAACCCCGTCTGAGTTTGGTTGGAAGTGTCCAACCGAATCGTAATAGCCCCACTATTAGTTTGAACCAGGACTATAAAAATGATTTTGAATCCAAACTAAAACCTTGAACCGAAAATTTAAAGTTTAGTTAAGATTCTTATGAGTTAGAAACTGAAATTTAAACCAAACAACTAGTTCCGGTTCATATATATATATATATATATATATATATATAGCTCCATTGAATAGGAAAATTCCTATTTTCCATTTTGATAGAGGCAATAATTTTATTTTTATCATAAATAATGCAAGTATCTTTCTTAAGATATAGATAATACCCATTCTCTATCAAAGTAGGATCCAAATATACATCTTTTGAGTTTTGAACCTTCTTTAGTTTCTAGTATTATAGTTCCTTTTCCTGTTACTTCGGTTAATGCACCATTTCCCATTCTTATTTAGATTTTACCAAAGTATCAATATCAATGAAAATAGACTCCCTAGAAGTCATGTGATTACTACATCCACCATCTACATACCAAGTATCATTTCCTTCTTTATTTATTTCTTGATCAGCATAAAACATATTTTTGTGCATTTTCCCTTTTACAACATAATTGGCTCGATTATTTATTTTAAATTGACAATTTTTTCAATATGACCATATTCTCTACAAAAATTGCATTATGTTTTATTAAAAAAAAAAAAACAACAATCATTTTCTATTATTTTTTTAAAGCATTTTCTAAATTTTCTTCATCTTGCATTATTAATCTTTTTTTTCATGTGATTCTAGGAAATCAATTAATTCACTTATTGATAAAGAGTTTATATCTTTTATATTGTTTTATAGCAATAACTACGAAAAAATAATTTTTTTAGTTGATGTTATTAATATTTTTGCACTATTTCTCATCACTAATGTCATCTCCATAGGCTCTCATTTGATTTACTAGTTATTTAACTGTAAAATAGAACAGTATTGTTGAATAGTTTCTGTAATACCCTGAACTTTTGGATACTGGTAAGAAAACTATATTCAGGGTATTATTGTAGCGGCAGTAAGATTCTTCTACAGAGCATTTTTTTTAGAAACCCAAGTGAAAGAACAAGGACCTTATTGTGAGAGTTTATATAAGATTTTGGATTCACAAGTAATTAAAAAGGGTTAATCTAAACTATTTCCAAAGACTAAGGACTGAAAGGTAAGTTTTCAGGAATTTTTGGAAATATTATTTCATGACATAGGGACCATTGGTGCCTTTTTAGGGACCTTTTTGTAAAAATGTTTTTGCAGGGACTGACAGTAAATTTTGGCAGAAAACTTAAGTTGAGAAGAAAAATATGGAATTTAATGGTCTTCTTCTTCATCTTCATAAGTGCGGAAAAAAAAAAGAGAAGAAACAGAGAAGAAAGCGGAGGTTTTAAGGAGAGAGACTTGGAGATCGTCAGAAGGAGCTCGCCGGAGGGATGGTTTGGCTTGGTAAGAATCTTTCTTGGTGTATTTTTCATTGATGGGTGTATGTGTGTATGCATGTATGTATATATGGTTATTTTGACGAAAAAGATGATGGATTTGAGTAGAAAAGCATGGTTTATTGTTGTAGATAATAAGTGCTTCAAGTTATTTTGGAAAATCCATGTATTTGAGTGAGATCTTGCTTGGAATGATGAAGAAATTTTCGGGTTTACTGTGTATCACTGTAGCATCCGAGATTAGGGTTTGTTTTGGGTTAATTAAGTTGATGATGATGATTAAGATGTTAATGAAGATGGTTAGATGGAATTGGTTGAGTTAGCCAAATTGACTTGGTTGGGTCAAACCAAGTTGGAGTAAGTTGGTTGAGTTTAATTGATTTGGTTCAGTTGGGCTTGATCAAATCAAGTTGAGTTTGTTTGAATTTGAGTTAAGTGGTTGAAATTGATTTGGGCTGGTTCAGTGAAATTGAGGTTGGTTTAGGTTGGTTCTAAGGGTTTAGCCTAAATTGAGTTGATTTAAGTGCAATTGGAGACCGGTTTAATTATGTAAGGTCGGGTTTTAATCGGAGTGAGTTGGCCCAATTAGAGAGTTAGTTATTCGTTTGTTGTATTTTCTTTTGGGTTGAGTTGTATTCTTAGGTTGTCATATTTATTTTTTTTATCCCGTTATTTTGTTAAGTGGGGTTCAGGCTTGAGAGAGAGTTCCAGGTCTAGCAAGAAACCCAAGGGAGACCAAGCGAGTTGTAGTGGCTATTATTTTAAATAATTAGTTAATTATTATTATTATTTTGAAGTAATTATTTAATAGCTAGTAATTTGCAAAAAATTGTTTAATTATTTCATTTTATTATGTTTAATTATGTATAATGGTAAAGAATACTTATACTGATACATGACAATCGTATTGATATATCTAATTTGGTATAATTATACGTAATTTCAAACAGTGGAGATAGATATGCATATGATTTAATTATTCATTTCAAGTATTTATTTTAATAGTTATGTGTACCATGATTTTGAGATGATATGTGAAATCATGTATGTGAATTTAAATGATTTTACCAGCAATGTTTGTGGAATTGGTTTTCATTCTTAGTATAGGAATGGTATCATGGATCTGGACTTTACTAGTGTTAAGCATGTACTGTACTGTAGAGCTTGTACAGATTTTATGGTGGTATCCTACTGTAGTAGGTGGTCTCCACGGCCAGCCTTTTGAGGTGGCGTGCTAGACTGATTATTATCTACGAGGGCCAGGTTTAGGTGGGAGTGTAGAGCCCTGACTGGATATTCATCGGGTAGCAGAGTCACCAACCGGTGAACCAATGGGTCAACGTCAAGGGTATGAGTACCTTGACGGCTCTGAATCTAGTCATGGCCACAATGAAGGTTTAGAGAGGTTTCTAGACCATTTCATGCTGGGTGTGTGTTGTGGGTTGAGTATGTTTTTGAGATGTTATTTTGGATTGTGATGAGGGGACAAAGCCCAGCTGTCGCTCTTACGAGGGCAGTCTCTCACAAAAATTTTATATTTCCATATAAATTGATTGGATGATGATTTATGATGAATTTATGTTTTAAAAGCTCTTTAAAGTGGTATTTTGCCAAAATTCTAGTATTTTGGAGAGTTGGGAAATTATTTGAGAAAATTGATCTTTATATACTTTACATACGCTATATTTGAGCCACTATCGACTAACTAAAATGTGTTATAGTTGCAGGAGCAAGACCCTAATAGATTGCCTGTGCGAGTATAGAACCAGTTAGGGTTGAGTCCAGGATATCAGTGGGTCCCTTTCCTTTCAACTGTTGGTGTTGTGATCTTGTAGCGGTTGTACTCGCATGTTGAAGGAATTATGTTTGTTGTATTTATGTATTTGAACCTTTAATTGTTTAAAGGTTGTTAATCGTGTTTGTAAATTTGATTTGGTTTTTCAAGGGTGTCAGTTTTCCAGTTAAAAGAAATTTTAACTGATGGGTGCCACATTTACCCCGGTAGAAAGGGTGGGTGTGCCAGTTTCATAGTCATTCATTTGAAAATATTAGGAACTGTAATCTAAAGGCTCATACCTGCTTAGTGCCTTGGAACTCTTGTAGTATCCCCAATAACTTCTTTGCCATCTTTGCCCTAATGATTCTTGGAAATATATGGTGTGTTTGGATGGAGGTAATAAACACTGTTAGAATGAGAATCATTACCAATAGTATTTTATACCCATGTTTGGATGTATAACTATTAGAATGGTAATAGAGTGTGTAAGGATTGAATAGTAGTATTGTGGAGCATATGTATTATCCCCAAAATTGGGAGGAATAACACTGTTTGGGGAGGAATCAATAGTATTAACCTTTGAAATGATATTTTTGCCCTTTTGAATATTTAATTAAATAAAATTTATAAAATTAAATATTTTAACTATAATAACTAAATTAAATAACATTACATTTTTGCCCATAACAATAATAATTAATTGAAATGAGATATTTAATGTGAATATTTAATTATAATAATTATTTTTAATAATAATATTCAAATATTTTTAAATAAAATTTTTTTTGTCATTAATTACATGTAATCGGATTTATATGCATCAAGAGTATAAAAGTAATTTTATCGTATTCTCCTCTTGCTATTTTTTCTATTCCTAATGAAATATTCTTCCAATCAAACATAGCTTTGATTCTCATTTCGATTCTTAAAGTCTCATTCCCATTCCATTCTCATTCCGTGAACCAACTGCACCCATAGTCTCTGACAATCCTTATTGGATAATACAGATCAGGGTCCTTGCATTGGATTTGTAGTTGCCATGAGGAATTGCTTCCTTCTTCCTTTAGTGGCTCATACCCATTCTCAACAATATCCCGTAAACCTTAGGCCATTGAGAATGCGGTCATTTTGAGCCTCCAATAATTATAGTTATTCCCATAAAAAATAAAAATAGGTATTCCGAGAGAGGTAGAAATGGACATAGTTTTGGGGATGTAATAGTTGTTGGTAAGGACAAACATCTAGTAACAACCGGGCCTATCTCGGAGACCACTTGTTTATTTTAAAATACAAAGGTACTAAATCTAAAAGTGGAATGATAGATTGGATAGGTAGAAAAATAAAGGGTTAGAACAAGACTTTTAGAAAAGGAGTACTTTGCTACAAACACTAGTTATTCTTACATGTCACTCATACATCCATTACATAACATCTCATATCTATTTATAGTAATTTCATTAATTGCCTCATCGTACTGCCTTATAGTTACCGCCATTCACAAAGTTTCATGCACATTGATTAAGTTTTGAAGATTCCTCTTCATCACCTATCATATTATGCCACTTAAGCATGCTTTATCTTCACAACTAAAGTTCAGCCTTTATTTTTGATATTCATCACCGTCATAGAAGAAGCCCTGAAGCTTCTATAATTTATGACTACATCTCCAACATACTAGCTTTTTCTAGATAAAGAATCAATAATCTAACAATGTTGTTTGATCTTGTTCTGCAGTTATTTCTGCTAATTGGTTTTTCTCACTGACTTGCAACTGCAACTATGAACTTTCAAATTAACCACTTAGTTTATCAATGCCAAATGATCAAAAGTCTAGATAGCCAACAATTCATGATAAGAATTATCTGAACTTCCTTACTGATAAGAGTATAAGCATTGAAAGAATAATCTGAAATAGGGCAGTGATGAAATAACAGGAATCTATTCACTTCATTTGATGTGGCAGTTGAGTGTAGAGACAGCAAAGTAATGTTGGATGTTCAGGTAAAATAATCTTTGCACTGCCTTGTTTTAGACAGCAAAGTAATGGAATATCAATGATTGTATTATGATTTTACTAGAGGTATAAAGGAGGGGTTAAAACCTTTTAAATACACGACCTTATGCCCACTTATATTAAATCTGCTTCCTATACTTCAACTTTTCATTATCAGTCTAGAGTCTAGAGTTGCATTCTTAATGTTGCTTCAGGTTGTTGCAATATTGCAGATCCTGTTTCCTTCATTAATATGGTATCCTGGAAAAATTGCAAGTAGGACATGAATAGGATCTTTTGTTCTTCGGGAAATAGTTTAAATATGAAATTTGAATTTTTAACATTATTAGAAAGTTTCAAGTTCATGATTTTATATTTGTGGACTGTTGCATTCATAGTGCTCTGCCCTTTATCATATCTTCATCAACTCAACTCTCAAAATGTCATGGGTCCAATGCATGTTTGGCTTGTGTGATTCTATGTGTTCAGCTGAAATTTCTACATCATCTCAATTTTATTCTAAGATTTTAAGGAAATGGGCTCCCCATTTTATAATTTGTGTTTTTTAATCTATTACTAGATGCTTAGTCTATGTCAGTTTATGTTTAATTACTAGGAAATTCTATGTATAATCTGAAAGCTTTCTCTTTTTTTCCATTTATTTCCATTTTTTACCAGGTACATCAGATGGTGAAAGTCAAATTGCTGGATTAATTCATTCTAGCAATGATAATAATACATTCAAATATACTTCTGAAGCTAGGTTTGTATTAAATGAACCCATTGTTTTCTTTTTATAATTGCAATAGCGAGTCATATTCTCTCTAAATATTGATGATCCAGATTTTGGCAACTATCTCATCAGGACATTAAAGCATGTCATGTTGTACTTATTTGCTAAAGTTAATATATATAAGAAAATACTAGCAAATGACAGATGCACATGCTGAAAATGGTCCAAGTAAAGAGTTTCATGGTCACATCCAAGAGGATGAGTGGTGGCAAAATCAAATACAAAATCAAATGTGAAATCCTATGCAAAATCAGAAAGCTGTTGAGTAACCAATTAAGTTCAGTAGTTCTTCACAGAAAATTACTGATTCTAAAGATAACGGTAAGATGGAGAAGACAATTGTTTGAAGCACGCACAGAATCAGAAGCACCCCTTGAAGTACAAGATTTTAAAGATTTTCCCTACCCAACATTGAAAGTGTTTGTCCGAGCCATATTTTTCTGTTTAAGCTGCAGTGAAAACAAATGAAATTACGTTAATATACAAACTATATAAATAAAATAAATTTAAAAAAATTGCATGCATACCTGCGGCTTGTGCCAAATGTAATACACAAGAATCCAGGTAGCCTTAGCAAAATATGACGCGCATGTTACAAGACCTTTTTTACGAATCGTTAATATTGTTAAGATTGTTTTTTTTTTTTGCCAAGATGAGCGGCCTAACCGCTAAGACAGGGGCGTGCACAAACCTCGGCGGAGTAAGTGGGAGTGGGGCCCACGCACACATGGGCGCAGGGACCAGCCGCACACAACCACTACTCACACTCCCAGAAATGTGCCCTCACCCAAGAGTCGAACTCTCACCACTTGTGAAGAGTTCTATTGGGGACCCAGCTACCACTAGGCCACTTGGTCGTTGGTAATATTGTTAAGATTGTTGACGCAACGATCGAGATCCTAGTAAACAATTTAATGATTTTCGGACTTATATCCGAACGATAAACTGTATATAAGAAAGCCACCGGAAATGAAGTCATGAGACATAGAACGAAAGATAATGATCGCGACCATTCTTCTTTACTCCATGCTATGTTCTCCAAATCCATCATTAATATTGGAATACATACGATCAGAATTGCTAGGCAAATCAATAGATCTAGGATATCACCTGAATTCTCAAAAACAACAAAAAGATAAATTCTCTACTTGATGAGTAACTTATCTTTTCTAAAAAAAATAAAAATAAAAATAAAAATTACTTGATTTAGATACCTGAGAATCAACAACAGGATGTCTAGAATTATATATAGATTTGGATCCAAAATTCTGGGGAACAGCAGTTACAACCTGATCAGATGAGGATTTGGATCCAGGATCCTGATAAACAGCAGTTACAGCACGATCATTTGCGGGGGCGGAGCCAGGAATTGCATGAAGGGGGGGGGGGGGGGGGGGGGGGGGGGGGGGGGGGAGCTACAAATTAAAAAACACAGAAATTCAAATAACAAATTTTTTATAAATTCAAAATTCAAAATAATACACTCACAACAATATTATAAAATACAAAATAAAAATACCACTAATGACTGTGAGGGGGGAGCTGAATCCTTCTATTTTGCATATTTTGAAAACATTGCAATATTGTTTCTTCATCAGTTTTTGCAAACATTTCTCGCTCAATGTAGCATACCATCATATTGTTTAACTATTCATCGCCTATTTTGTTTCGCAAATCTTTTTTGATGATATTCATTGCTGAGAACGCTCTTTCAACTGTTGTTGTTGCCACTGGTAAGATCAACGCTAATTCAATAAGACGATAAACCAATGGAAAAGTCAAATGTTTATCAGTTTGAACCATCTTCACAGCAAGACTTGCAAGATCATGACAACTTGAAAAATCAGAATTTCTTCTCACATCATGAATATATATGCGAAGTTGTTCTTTCAAGATAAGATAATCTGATGTGGAGAAATCATCAGAGTAAATTTGAGCAAGTCAAACAAGCATACCATGATCGAATTTGGAAAAAGAGTTTCTTGGATCAAGACAAGCAATGCATCTTAATAACTTAGTAGAAGTTTCACTAAACCGGTTATTCATCTCAGCATTAAGTAAATCAATCACAGCAATAAAGATCTCTGCATGATAATGATGGTAATAAGTAACCAATTGCCCTCCACGTCTCGAACGACCTCGAACTGGTATACTATCTTCCATATTGGGTATTGAAACTGACATTGCAACACAGAAGCTCTTGACTTCTTCTAAAATTGTACCCCATTCATTTTCTCTCAAGTCTTGCATAAGTTCTTTCACAGTTACAATCAACCCCATTGTAGCAAGGCATTTGACAAGTCATTAGTTAATCCCAATACTTTGATGATCTGATGCAATATAAATATAAATTCAAAACTCTCCATCCTTTGTATCAAACCCGATGCCATGCCTCTTTGTTCTGCAACATTCCCATCAGTACACACATTCTCTAACACCTCTAATACTGATTCCCACATAGTAAATAGGCGGATTAAAGTTGTATAATGTGAGCCCCACCGAGTATCACCAGGTCTTGCAAGATTAGTTTCTTGATGCTGGCCTCTTCCTGAAAAGATCTCACCTCTTTCTAATTTCTCCACAATTTTATCATGGTGCTTTTGAAGTAATGCATCTCTTCTTTTGCAAGAAGCACCCACAATGTTCACAATCATAGTTACATAGCTGAAAAAAATCACTAATGGCTAAAATGCTCCTAGCAACTGAAACGACAACCAACTGCGATTGGTGGGCAAAACAATGGACATAAAAAGCAAATGGATTTTCATTCAAAATTAATGTCTTCAACCCATTAAATTGCCCTCTCATATTTGAGGCTCCATTATATCCCTGCCCTCTCAATCTAGAAATGGATAAACCATAACGAGCAAACAATCCATCCAAAGCTGTCTTTAATGAAATGGCTGAAGTATCAACAACATGTTCAACAACAAGAAATCTTTCAATTACTTGTCCTTTCTTATTCACAAACTTCACAATCACAGCCATTTGCTCTTTTATTGATTTGTCACGAGACTCATCAAGAAGTATAGAGAAATGATTATTTCCAATCTCATCAATAATGGCCCGTGTGGTCTCTTCTGCACAAGCTCTCACTAACTCTTTCTGTATTTGTGGAGAAGTCATTTGATTATTTTCAGGAGCATTTTCCTTAATCACACGACCAACACTTTCAACTTCTGTTCCATACCAATTCAGCATCTCTAGAAAGTTGCCTCTGTTTGTGGAACTAGAAGATTCATCATGCCTACGAAAAGCAAGACCTTGCAATAGAAGAAATCTAATAACATGCAAACAAAACAGTGACACGAGCTCTATATGCAATCTCCATCTCTCTACTATGAGAAGAGAATATATGTGACACACTTTGCCTCTGATTTTTGAAATCCTCACAATGTCGTCTTGCATTATTGTGGTTGCTATTAACTCCACCAACATGCTCAGTGAAAACTTCCATTGCCTTCTTCTAATTGCTAAACCCTGTCTTCGTGAAGGCATCAATCCCAAGTTTATTACTCCGTGGTTGCTTAAAGATAACAACAAAATAATAAGCCCCATCTTTCTCTACATTATATTCCAACCAATCAAATTTTTGAAACCACAATTCTTTAAAGCTTCTCAAATCTTTTCCTTGTTGTTTTCGAGGAAAATTGTGGCCAATTGGTTGACATGGACCCATTAACAAATACTCTCTTCTTACTTGATCTTTTATTCCTATGTCATATTCCTTAATTGGTTTTCGAAGCCCCAGGTCAATAATATCACTTGGATCAAACTCAACACGATTTTTCTTTTGTGCAGAGGTACTTGCATCAAACGTTGAACTCGTTCTTGTTTCAATACTTTTTGGTATAGATTTAAAAAACCTCTCAATATCTATGAAATTAATCAAATTAAATATATATAAATGAATTGAACTAAATCATAAATTCATCAATTATTTAATCAGATAAATGAAACCCTAAATTGGATTCTTTATCCTAATCAAATTGAACTAGGTTTACACCTTAACTCCTAAATCATAATAGAAATTTGTGTGTATTTATAAACATGGATAAATAACACTTATGCATGTATTGTACGTATTGGTAAACATTGATAAACATAAAACATGTATTAATAAACATGGATAAACATGCATTGGTAAACATGGATAAATAACACTTATACATGTATTAGTAAACATTGGTAAACATGTATTAATAAACATGGATAAAAATTTTTAGAATAGTTAGAATTCAATAAATAAAATAAATAAAGGCATAACTATAATGTATCATTACCTTAAAATAAATATTTTTATCCACATGAACAGTGATAAGTTATACAAATATAAATAATATTTTAATTTAAAAAATCCCTTAAGTATTTAATTACTAGAATTATGGTGAACCGTGAATGTGGTAAGTTGACATTCAATAAGGAAAAAATATATTCCATTTTATCATTATTATGAATCTATGATCATAAATTATAGTTATGCAAATATAAATAATATTTTAAATTTAAAAATTATTTAGATGAATTGTGAATCTGTGTCATGAGTGGAATGTGGACAAATCATTATTTAAATGACTATGCTTTAAATTATTTTAAAATTTTTAATTTGTATTAATTTTTTAAATTTAAAATCTTATTAATTATAGATAAAATTTTATTTGGAAGTGATAACTTATATTTAAAAATGTTTTAAAATAAATATTTTTATTTATTAGTAAATCACAATTAATACTACTCAAAATTTTAAATTAAATTAATGATATTAATCCACATATCACATTAATCAATTTCAATCTACAAACATTTTAACAAATTTCATCAAATATCCAAAGAAGAAATATTTCATAAATTATAAAAAATTAGTAAATAAATAAAAAAAATCACCTCTTTAGAAAGATTGGAGATTTGCCAAAGATCCAATGCGTCCGGAGAGAAAAAAATCAAAGTTTTATTGAATTGCTACTTGATAGAGGGAAAATACAAGTTGCAAGAAGAACAATTCTATGCAGGCTGCAGCTCCTCTTTTAGCAGATGGATGAAGATGGATGAATGGAGAAAGCATGTAAGAAAAGTTAACATGATATATATATATATATATATATATATATATATATATATATATATATATATATATATATATATATATATATATATATAATAGCCATGTATATATATTATATTAATATGGGTAGCCATGTGGGGATGTAGGGTAACTGTGTAGTCCACCAAAATGCCACGTTTCGATATGTTATTGGGTTTTTAAAAATTCTTGATTCTTGCCCGTTGCCCGTTGGTCACCAATCCATTCACCAAAGGGCAAAGATCCAAAGAATTAAAGATGCTCTCAACTCTCAAGTCTCTTCAGTCAACAGTCCGTCACAGTTGTCACTCGTCACGCGCCTCACAGTCACGACTCACGCACGCTCCTTTGTTTTCAGGTCGGCGCCGGGATCAAGTTGGAGAAGGAGGTGCTGCGGAAGTGCGGATGGTTGGGAAAGGGGGGCGGCTAGAGCAAGGAAGGGGGACGGAGGATGTCTCGGACCAACGGGGTCCATTGACCCTGTCGGCGACAGGGGGGGCGGCCCCCCTGCCCCCCTGTCCCTCCGCCCCTGATCATTTGGATATTTGGATCCCTTATTTCAAATATTAAGTGAAAAAAGTTAATAATTCATGGCTAACATATTCTAACAGGCAATAACCAATTAATTACATTGGGAAAGTTAACATAATTTCAACATGGAAAATAAAATCCTTACAATTGAACACCTTTAGAATATGCCTAAACTTACCATATTAATATGGAAAAAAAGAAACTACCAACTAAATGTGCCGGAATAGCCATCAAAAAATAATTATGCTTAAATTGATGGCCACTAATCATATTTATGCTTAGTAAGTCAGGTTAATTACAATTTAAGACCACATTCATGATCATAATTATGAGGATAAATATGCCAATGCTTAAGACCACGTTCAAGAAGTCAGACATCCAAAATAAATTATAAACTAGGAAATCTCACTAACCATGTTAATAAATGGCATTTTACACTCCAATTCAATAATAGCTTCAGCAATCATGGTTCTACGTGGCTACCAGTAATGTGATACAAATAGAAATTATAGTAAACCGAAAAACAAGACGCGTAAGTTTAGAGGTTATTAAAAACAAAAATAATTGAATGCAGAAAAAATTAAAACATATACCTGCTCAATAATTCCATTCTTGTTATTATCTGAAATGCTTGATGGTTCTCCTTGTGAATATTCCCATACACTAGTTTCATATTCTGGGATTCTGCGGTGAGAAAGCTGAACAATACAAAAAAGAATTGTACCATAGAAATTTCAATTCCTATATCTCATGAATGATGTTGTTGTTAGAAGAGGAGAGAAAGAAATAGTGGAACAAGTCCTTGAACCTTGAACAAGTATCATTGATGATCTATGTGCTGACATATAGTAACGAATAGATACCATATACAAGAATACATATATGTCTAACATATACATATACCATATACAAGAATACATATACATATACATATACATCTAACCCTCCCCCCCTCAAACTCAAGGCGGATCGTACACGTTGAGTTTGGATAACATGAAAAGATGCTGATCACGCATCTGTGCCTTGGTGAAAAAATCAGCTACTTGGACTTCTATGGGAAGATAATGAAGTGCCACTGACTGAGCACTTACATGACATCGAGTGAAGTAAGCATCCACACCAATGTGTTTGGTCAGCTCATGTTTGACTGGATTGGCAGCAGTCTAAAGAGCACCTGTATTGTCACAATGAAGAGGAGTGGATGAAGGAAGTAGTACACCAAAATCTTGTAAGATCGAACGAAGCCTGAGTACCTCCTGGACAGTGGAAGCTAAAGCACGAACCTCAGCCTCAGCACTAGACTTGGCAACAGTAGCTTGTTTCTTGGTCTTCCAAACAACGAGTGAAGATCCAAGAAAAATACAGTAACCAGTGACAGATACTCGATCATCAGGAGAACTGGCCCAAGTAGCATCAGAATAGGCCTGCAGTTGAAGAGTGGACTGGCAAGGATAGAACAAACCATGTGAAGCAGTGCCACGAAGATAGCGCAACACCCGAAGAAGATGATCATAATGAATAGAAGTGGGTGCCGCAACGAACTGACTGAGAATGTGAACAGTATGAGATATGTCAGGATGGGTGATGGTCAAATAGACCAAGCTACCAATAAGATGTTGATAACGAGAAGGATGAGATAAAGGAATCCCATCAGAAGCACGAACCTGCAAATGTATCTCCATCGGTGTAGCTGTAGTATGAGTATCAGTCAAACCAGAGTAAGCAAGTAGATCTCGAGTGTAAAGCTGCTAAGAAAGACGATAACCATCAGGATGACAAGTGATCTGGATACCCAGGAAATAGCGAAGTAGACCCAGATCAGTGATCAAGAAAGTCTCACATAGCTTCTGCTTCACAAAGGTAATGTGAGCAGAGTCATCACCAGTAAAAATCATGTGAGCCACATACAGAAAAAGAATGGTCTGACCTCGAGAGGAAGAATGAATAAAAATTGCTGGATCATGTATGCTCGTAGTGAAACTAGCAGCCTCAACTACGGTGTTGAACCGCTCAAACCAGGCCCATGGAGCCTGTTTAAGACCATAAAGAGCCCGACGAAGGCGATAAACAGACCCTAGAGGCACTCGAAGACTGGGAGGAGGGGTCAT
The DNA here is from genome assembly GCA_020875875.1 of Dioscorea alata. Lineage (NCBI taxonomy): Eukaryota > Viridiplantae > Streptophyta > Magnoliopsida > Dioscoreales > Dioscoreaceae > Dioscorea > Dioscorea alata. Next base: position 6,753,403 of record CM037017.1, on the reverse strand, counting down.
GTAAATCTCCTCCTTCAACTCTCCTTGAAGAAAAGCATTTTTCACATCAAGCTGATGAAGGGCCCAGCCACGAACAGCCGCAATAGCAGCCAAAGTGGGCACAGTGTGCATGTGGGTTACTGGGGCAAAAGTCTCTTCATAGTCGCGTCCATACTCCTGTTGAAAATCCACGAGCAACCAAACACGTTTTATAGTGCTCGAGAGACCCGTCAGAACGGGTCTTCACCCTATATATCTAGCGACAAGTGATGGGAACAGTATGAGAAGAAAGGGGAACGAGATTCCACGTGTGAGTCCGAGTCAAGGCATCATGCTCTTCTGCCACGCAGTCCACCACTCAGGTGACCGAACAGCTTCTCAGTAGATACCTGGCTCAATGATATCTGAGTGGAACTCGCATGTGCAATGGAGAGGTAAACTAGATATGACTGCAGGAACTGCTAGAACATCGCTAAAAAATGTTGATTTGCAGGAAACAAAGGAGCAAGAAAAGCCTGTGTAGAATGTTCCTGGGTAGAGTGAGGTGTTGGAAGAAGAGGTGAAGCTAGTGAAGAAGCAGCAGGGAGAGCAACGCGTAGAAGCACAGAAGAAAAGTGTGATGCAGTAACAGTACTGCCCCTGATTTTGTGGGAAGCCTGGAGGCTAGTTACCTCAGCACAAACAAAAGCATCCATTTTTTTTTTTAAATCAGTCCTTATCAATGCCTTTGCTTTTCAGGACAAAAGTATTTTTTTTTTTTTTAGATATAGATATATATTTTTATATGGTAAGCCCCATCTTGTTGGCTTCTTTTGTTTGTAAAGATGCTTCAAAGAATTGTGGGCTGAACATGTTGGCTAAATTCAAGTGTGGTGGATCCAGCGAGTTGTCTCTTAATGTTTGGAAGAAGAATGAAGCTATCTCTTTCTCTTTGGAAGGAGAATTGTAATAGTCCAAGGGAAGTGACTCTAGTTCTGGCGTGGGAAGGAATAGTTGATAGGTAGGCGCGGAGGCAATCATAAAGGGAGACGGCTGGCAGTGTTCGTGCGGAGGCACCGGTGTGACTGCAATGCTGGTGATGCAATTTGGCTGGGATTTTTTTTTAATGCAAACAAGGAGAAGATAGGATGGCTGAAGTTGGAGGTAAAGAAAATGGTGTGGGTGGAGATAAAGATGACTGAAGAAGAAGTTGGCCGGAGTTGGGATGACCGGATCTGATTTTTTTTTAAAATCAAAACAAAGAGGAGTAAGAGAAAGAAGCCCGGAGAAGGAGATGACTGGAGATGGCTGTTGGCAGCGGCCAAGGAATGAGAATAAGGCGGCCGGGATAGTGATGGCCGGTGATGAAGAAAAGATGACTGGTGGCCCAAGATAATGGCTGAGAAGATGATTGACAGGAAGAGAAAGATAGTCAGATAGTAATGCCCTGTGACGAAGAAAAGATGACCGGTGACCCAAGAAAATGGCCGGAAAGATGACCGGGAAAAACCTAGGCGTCTGATACCATATTAGAAGAGGAGAGAAAGAAAGAGTGGAACAAGTCCTTGAACCTTGAACAAGTATCATTGATGATCTATGTGCTTACATATAGTAACAAATAGATACCATATACAAGAATACATATATGTCTAACATATACATATACCATATACAAGAATACATATACATATACATCTAACAGTTGTAATGGCTACTAGTAAGGTGATACAAATAGAAATTATAATAAACGAAAAAACAAGATGCACATGCTCGCGAAAAAATTAAAACGTATACCTTCTCAACAATTCTACTCTTGTTATTATCTGAAATGCTTGATGGTTTTCCATGTGAATACTCCCCTGCACTAGTTTCACTTTTTGGGGTTCTGTGGTGATGAAGCTGAACAATACAAAAAATTATTGTATCATAGAAATTTCAATTTCCATATCTCATGAAGGATATTGTAATGCTGCATTACCACTTACCCTTTCAGAACTTAATTTCCTCACAACTTTACATTTCTCACCGCTATTTCCTCCATTATTTCCAGATGCATTTAACATTTCTTCCATGGAATTGGCATGCATTGCTAGTGATATGATATTACACAATAGCATAAGTAAAAACATTCAATTCCATAAAAAGAGACATAAAGTGATTAAGCATTTCTCCAAAAACAAATCCAACAAAGATTACATTAACACAATATACTATGCTTACGAAATTATGAAAAACAAACAACAAAAAAAAAAATAGAGAAAAATAATTTATTAAAACGGAAATGAAACATAATAAAACACAAACACCAACAAAATGAAAACCCTTAAAAATTTATTACAACTATCAAAGAAAACATGGATCGTATCAAGCAAAAAAACATTGATCCACATTAACTACAATCGTAGACATCTAACTAACAATTTTTACTGAAATTAAAAATTAAAACGAAACAAAAAAAAAATCGAATCAAATCAAATAGTAACAAATTAAAGAACAATTGCATGAAAAAATCAGTCCAAACAAGATGAATTTTACTTAGAATCACATATTTTTGACATCTAATAATGATTTCCAAATCAAATCAAGAATTAACAAGACTACAACCTAATTGAACCGGCAAAAGAAAAGGGGGAAAAAAAGAAAGCTCTCATAGAGAAATAGATTATACCTGACTGTAGTGATCAGAGAGTGGTAAGAGCAATAGAACAACCAAGGACGCCGTCTCGCACTCCGCTGTGCCTTTCCTCTGTGATTTATATGGGTAGGACAGTCGAACAGTGCCATAGAGGTAGGGGTGAGCAAAAAAATCTATTCGAGAGCCCGTTATTCGCGTACTGACTTTGGAGGTGCTCGCGTCATTTCAGTTTGACAAATCCTATCGAGATTTTACTAGTGCCGATGCTATATAGTTCAGAACTTTTAGGCACTGTTACAGCATGTCAGTGGCGTAGTTCTCCATCCTCACAGGATTATACGATGAGGCCTATACCGAGATAGGAGTACGAGCCTCCCGACTGATTACTCCGGCAGTCTGACCCCTCAGAGAGCTTATCGAGCATTATGCGGATAGGGTCAGTACGAGCCAGGGGTGTCGAAGGCTACTTGTCTCTCCTGGTCATCTTACAGATACATTCACGCCGTTCTGAGCAGATTAGTGAACGGCCGCAATGACATCACTGGCGTTTTGAGACGGTAGGAGCTCCTCTATCTATACTCGATGGTACAAAGCAAGCCACTCCACCTCGGGCATATTCTTGCAGAGTATATATGCCATTAAGGCCAGTATGCCAGAGTTCGGATGATATTCTCAGGTCTGTACATTACTCGCCTTATCATGGGTATGGACCTACTTGACGCGATTAGGAGAACTGAGAAGACGATCATACCAGCCCTCCTCGGCCTAGAGACGCTGAGACAGATGAGTATAGTTAGGAGGCACCGAGACGGAGTTTGTGTTATGATTGTGCCCCAACCAGAGATGTCCAAGGAGGAGGATGAGGCTGAGGGTTCACAGCCGGCATTGCAGCCACTGCCAGAGCAGACCAAGGTACCACTCATAGCATAGGAGCCACCTCCGGTGCAGATATTCTCTCTGTCTTGAGGCCAGGACAAGTTGGAGTGCCTCAAGAATGCAGTAGGGGTCCTTCAGACAGAGTTGGCTGAGGTTAGGGCTACCTCAGGCTGCTCACCAGTCAGAGACAATGGCACGGTTTGATACTCTACAGCGAATACTCGAGCGAGCCGTGACATCACCATTTGTGATGAGGTCTCGGTCACCATCATCACCTCCTGATCCACAGGTTGCACAGGCAGATCCACCAGCACCGGCAGAGCCACCATCAGCACCAGAGTCCACCGACTAAGACAACGATGCTACAGACGTCTAGTTTATTTCAGTTGTCTTTTATTTGTACTTTTATTTCATATTTTGGACTTGTATTACTTAGAAAGGATCTTCCTTCTGAGTTTATTTTCTGTTGCTTTTATCTTTTCTCGAGTTGTATTTCATTTCTATATTTTATATACTTGAGTTTATTTTGATTTTTGTTGAACTTCACTAAACCCCTTGTGTATATGTGCAGATGGTCTTGGATGTTTGGAAATTGAGGAATATCCATAGACACGGTCTTAGGACTGTGTGTGCTCCACAACCCGTTGAGACTCAACTCTCAATGAACATAGCTCCATCAAACACAACACTTGGAGTTCAGGGGAGTATTGTTTCAATTGCGCACCTCCACATACTTTACATTAATTGTTATACTTTTTAGTGTGCTTGCATGAGTACATTGGGGACAATGTACATCTTGTTACCCATGGCGATTCACCTTAGTTGCAACGGTTGTATTCTTAAAGTTTAGGAGAATTTTTAACATTGTATCTCATCATGCTCTAGTTTTTACTTGAATTTTAGGGAATTTTTGCTCGATTATTTCATATTGCACTACTCACTCTTAAAACCTTTTGGAAACTCGAGCTCAATGTTTTAAGGACTAGTTTATCATTATTTTAGTTGAATTTTCATTTCTGTTTTGATATGAAAAAAAAAACTTGTGAACTTGTGAATATTTGTTTAGGTTTTATTTGTGCATTTGGGGTGGAAAGAGCTACCACCTATGAAGTATGAAGCTACTCTCATAAGTCGGATACTAGTTATGCCCTAATGAGATAAAAAGTTATCTCATGGGATGCGTGAAAGCTACTACCCCGTTAGAAAGAGCTACCATCTCGAAAGTGTGAAAGCCACCTTTAGCGGTAGCCTAGGAAAGGGCTACCTTAGAGGATGTGTGAAGCTACTACCTCCTTCCTTGTGTATAAATAAGTCTTTTTAATAAGAGCTTAGAGGAGTACTTCTTGCGTTGACTTGAGTAAGTTAACACACACTTACACATTTTCGAGTTGTTGTCCTTTTTTATTCAAGTTTTTAGCTAGAGCATTGATACCTTGTATGCAATGTTTTAATTTTTCCTTCCTTGTAGAATGCTTCTGTTGCATACTTTTGGTGAACCTAAGACCGAGCACTTTCAATTGTTCTTCCCAATTACTTTCATGATTTATTTTTGCTTGAGGACAAGCAAAAGCTTAAGTGTGGGGGAGTTTGATAAATGCTCGTTTATAAGTAATACGAAGTATTTTTTTCTTACATTGAGCATTACTTTTCTCAGATTTTATCATTGATTAGTGTGTATTTGTGTTCTTTTGTGCATGTAGAGTTGTGGAGAAGAGTTAGAAGAAAAGGAGCAAAATTAGGTCATGTTCGCGTTTATTGAGGAGTTTCTTTGACTAAGCAAGGATCAAGACATGGGTTCTAAACTTGTGGGTGTGAGCCAACCTCTAATGTGCTCAAATTGTTCTATAATTTGGAGGGGCACAAAGGCAGTCACACTCATAAAGTTTAAACCGTGGGACATTGAAGAACTTCATCAATAAGGAGAAAAGAAGAAACAACATAATCTACCATTGGTTGTGTGCCCAACTTAACAGCCTCGATGAAGAAAATGAAGTCGGGAACAACTTGGGCACAGCACTGTAGCAGTTTACTGTTACTATAGCAGTTTACTGCTCATTGCGCGCCAGAAATCATTTTCCAGAAAATCCGTACGGGTGACACGGCCTTTTGCGTGTGTACCACAAGTGCACGGCCTTGTCGAAGTAATAAAATTACCCTGGTGAGTGGGTAGTCGAATCCACAGGGAATAGGGATTTAGAACACAAGAATTCACTATTTAGTTATGCGGTGTACGAAAAGAAATAATCAGAGTGATGAGTGAATTTATGGAAACAGTTAAAATAAACGACAAGAAAGTAAATAGAGAGATGGAAGACAAGAGAAAAGCAAGTAGAAGTTAAAAGAGGAAGACTAGCAATGGGTGAGATAGGGTATCCAGACAAGTTACCTCTAGGACTTATGCTTCTAGTGCAAGACTATGCTATTATACTTTCCTATTGATGTTAATTGAGTTGAGGATATCCTTAAACTCACGGTCCGAAAACTTAAGGTCAACCGTGACTAACCCCAACATTATGTCCCGGTATTAGGATTCACTACGATCCTTGACTCTTGTTGACCTGTCAACTAAGCCCCAGGGGAGTCTATCTTCCTAACCCTAACACTACGTGGGATTGTTTTAAGCTTTAGGGATTCCTAGTGATAAAACCTGTTCCTCTATGTAGTTCTACCCCTTTGGTCCAGGTGGAAGAACCCTAGTCTAGATTGAGCCCTAAAACTCTATCTTGACCGCTAATTAACCAAGGAAACGGAGGTAGGGAGAAATCATACCGGAAGGGAAAGGGGTACATTGCTACCTCACAACTCTCCCTCTCAACCCTCTTCAGTCTTAAGTAGTCTAATCCTATAGGAGTTGTCACATCTCCAAAAGATAACCTAGATTGTTCTCAACCCTAGTGTCACGGCTAAAGAAGAACAATAGCAAAAGATAATTAAAACTGAAACTCGAATTTATTCATCAATATTGGAAAAGCATAATAACAATGTCATAAAAACATAATCATCCTAGGGTTTTACAAGTCTGAATACCCACGAGGGGTTTAGCTCCTCATGGAGCTATACATGTTCATCAAAGTGTAAAATAAATTGCAAAATAAGAACATCAATGAAAACCCCCTCGCGTGTGATGTGGCCATGGTCTTGTGCTACCGTCGGACATCGATGACGATGCCGTTAGCGTACTCCAATCCTCTACAAAGTCCTCTCTGAAACCCTAGCCGCACCCTCTCGAAGTTGGAGAGAAAGCTAGGTCAAAAGATACTCAAAAAGTCTCCCAATCGGGCTTTAAATAGGCTGAGTGCGGCTTTGAATTTGAACTTATCGGGGCTTCACACGGCCGTGTGGAATTTCCACATGCCCGTGTGAAGTTTCTGTCTTCCTGAAAAATTACTTCACATGGCCGTGTGGAATTTCCACACGCTCGTGTGAAGTCTCTGGCTTGTTGGAAAATGATTCACACGGCCATGTGTTAATTCCACACGCCCGTGTGAATTCTTTAGAAACTTGATCTTCGGCAGAAAATGCACAGTAACTTGCCGAAACGCTCTCGAATATGTTGTTCTTCATCAAGGCCATTGAATTGGGCACACAATCAATGGTAGATAGTGCCGATTGCTTCAAGTCTCTTTCTTGGTGAAGTTCTCCTAGGCTACACGAGTTAGACTTGTTGTGAATGTGACTGTCTTTGTGCCCCTCCAAAGGAGGTTGGCACACACTCAAAAGTCCAAGTTCGTGCCTTGTTCCTTGCTTGGTCCGAAAACCTCCCAACAATGGCGAACATGACCTAACTTTGCTCTTCTTTTCCAACTTGGCTCCACAAACCTACAACGTACAAGAATACACAAATGCACACTATTTAGTGATAAAATCTGATAAAAGAGATGCTAATAGTAAGATAATAACGCTTCGCGTCACTATAACACAAGTACTTATCAAATCCCCCCACACTTAAGCTTTTGCTTGTCCTCAAGCAAAAATAAAACATGAAAATACTTGGGAAGAACAATTGAAAGTGCTCGGCCTTAGGTTCACCAAAAATATGCAAATGAAGCATTCTACAAGTAAGGGGAAATCAAAACATTGCATAAGGTTATCATTACTCTAGCTAAAAACATGAATAAAAAAGGATAACAACTCGAAGACGTGTAAGTGTGTGCGAATTCACTCAAGAGAACCAACGAGTATTCCTCAAACTTTTGTTAGAAAGGACTTATTTATATACAAAAACCAAAACTAAAGAGAGAAGGAAGTAGTAGCTTCACACATCCTTGAAGGTAGCCCTTTCCTAGGCGGCCGCCAAAGGTGGCTTTCACACTTTCGAGGAGGTAGCTCTTTCTACCGGGGTAGTAGCTTTCACGCATCCCATGAGATAGCTCTTTTTCTCATTAGGGCATAACTTGTATCCGACTTATGAGAGTAGCTACATACTTCATAGGTGGTAGCTCTTTCCACCCCAAATGCATACATAAAACAAAGCAACTATTCACAAACTCATATTTTTCTCTTTCTTTTCTTTTTCATATTTTTTTTATATATATGCATTTTCCAAAGTAAAACTAAGAACGATGATAAACTTGTCCTTAAAAATTTCAAGATCGAGTTTCCAAAAGATTTCAAGAGTGAGTAGTGCAATAAGGTGTAATCGAGCAAAAATTCCCTAAAAATTCAAGTAAAAACTAGAGCATGATAGGATACAATGTTTAAAAATTCTCCTAGACTCTAAGAATACAAACATTGCAACTAAGGTGAACCGCCATAGGCTACCTGAGCATGAGCAATTGAACGCGCAAGTAAAGGTGTGTGCAATGTGAATCCCCCCCCACACTTAAGATGTACATTGTCTCCAAAGTACGCATGCAAGCACAATAAAAATAAAACAATGAATAACAATTAGTGTGGAAGTAGACAATTGAGACATTACTCCCCTGAACTCCAAGTGTTGCGTTTGATGGAGCTAGGTTCATTGAGAGTTGAGTCTCAATGACCGTGCCTATGATTATTCCTCAAATTCCTTCCATCCAAGACCATCTGCACACATACGTAAGGGTTCAGTATAGCTTAAGAAAAACCAAAACAAAGCTCGAGTATATAAAGATATGATAATGAGATACAACTCGAGACAGAATAAAATAAATGAAAGCTAAAAGCAAACCCAGAAGGAGAGTCCTTTCTGGGTACTACAAGTCCAACAGAAAAATATAAAGTGCAACAGAAGTGAAATGAACTAAAATAAAAATATGACGCCTCAGCGTCGGTGTCCTGCTGTGGGTCCTCTGGCGCTGCTGCTGCTGCTGGTGCTGGTGGATCTGATGGTGATGGAGACGGAGGTGGAGTCGGTGAAGGGACCCGTCGGGGTCGTACCACAGATCGCTCGAACATCTGTATAACAGTGGCAAGCTGTGCCGATAACTGAGCGAACTGCGATGCCTGTGTGGTCCTCAACTCTGCAAACTCTGCTGCCTGTACGGCCCTCATCTCGGCCAGCTCTGTCTGCATAACACCCACAGCACTCTCGAGGCGCTCAAACCTGTCATGGCCTCGAAAAGGGGAGAAAATATGCACTAGAGGTGGCTCCGGTGCTGTGGGTGGTACCTCGGCCTCTGTGTGCTCCGGGGGTGGCTCTATCGCTGCTTGTGTCCCCTCTGTCTGATTTGGCTCTGTAGATCCTGAGTGGGGGATGATCAGTGTATAGACTCCTGGTCCTGCTCTGCGGACCATCCCCATCAGTCGCAATGTATCTCTAGTAAGCGGGGCTGGTGTAGCGATCTTCTCGGCCCCGCGCACCCCATCTCTGAGTCCCAAGCCTATGATGAGGCGTGTGACGTAGGGACCTGCAAAGATGACTCCAACCCTGGGGTACTGGCCCTGGTGGCGCATGTACTCGGCTAGAATGTGCCCCAGGTGGAGTGGCTCGCTCTGTACCATGGAATGTAAATATAGCAGCTCCTGTTTGCTCAATACCCCTGTACTGTCCCCTCTGCCACTGATAGATCTGCTCAAGATGGCATGAATGTATCTGTACACTGGCCGGGAAAGAAAAGTCGCCTTCGAAACCCCCGGCTCGTACTGGCCATCCCCGCACAAGGTCCTGTAAATCATCTGTGGTGTGAGGGTCCCTGGATAATCGGTGGGCAACAATGTGTACTCCTCTATCTCAGTGAATGCCTGATCGTACAGGCCCATCACGATCGAGAACTGAGTGATACTCAGGCTGAAGTGTCTACTGAGGGCACGAAACTGGATCGTCTCGCCATTTGTGATGCTATCGTACCCTCGGTCGAACTCAAAGCTCGACAAGACCTCGAGGGTGAGTGCTCGAGTCGCTGGCTCTCTGATCGATAGTAGTCGGTCCCAACTGCCCACTGCCAGCAACTCCTCAACCTCGGTCGCTACAGCGTCGCCCCCCTATATATCTCTCAACACACTCAAGTCTGGGTAGCGCGACTGTCCAAATCGTAGTGCCGAGAGTTTCCTGAATCTCTCCCTGTGCTCCGGTATATCAAACTCCATCTCCTCAGGAGGTGGAGTAGCCTCTCGCGGACGCTTCCCTGCTGACTTCTTAGACCTAGAAGACATACCTGCCAAATTGCAAAAGAAACCAGTTAAAAATCAGTTCAAAAACTCAATCTGTAGAAATCCACACGGCCGTGTGGAATTTCCACACGCCCATGTGGAGCTTCTGGCGGACAGAGCCTCACGGCCATGGGTCTAGAAATCCAAAATTTACATTCTAGTTTGTTCTAATTCATCCCTAAGCATGTTCGCATACATAATAAACATTTAAAACAAGCGAAATTATCTAAAGAACGAATCAAATTAAGAATTGACGAAGAAAAGAGGGAGGGAGAGCTTTTCGACGGTGTGAAGTGAAAAACCAAGGAAATCGCCGGAAAACTCCAATAAAATCCTTCAAAAGGCCCAGAGAAAGTCGGGGAAGTAGTAGAGTGGGTAGGAGAAGAGTTTGGAATGAAAATGTCAAGAGGCACGAGTAAAAACTAAAAGAAATCGCGCGGCTTTTGAAGTTCTGGGAATTCACACAGCCGTGTGGAAATTCCACACGGCCGTGTGCCTCTGAAATTAGGGTTCACAGGGGCCGACACACGCCCCTGTGTGCACTCTGTTCACTCTCTGGGCTACCCCACACGGCCGTGTGAACAATACACACGGCCGTGTACCTTCACAGGGGGATCCACAGGGGCTCTCACACGGCCCTGTGGATTCACGGGAAAATACAGAAGGTCTCTGAAAATTTTCACACGGCCGTATGTTAATTCCACACGACCGTGTGCCAAACCTGGCCAAGAACACAAGGCCAGCCACAGGGCCAACACACGCCCCTGTGGCTTCACTGGATCATCCCGGGAATTGCTAAGTATACCACACGGCCGTGTGAATATCCCACACGGCCGTGTGCCGTTCACAAGCTCTCTCACAGGGGCAGCCACATGCCCCTGTGAATTCTCGGGAGGAAAAGGGGATTGTGCAGAGTATTCACACGGTCGTGTGTTAATCCCACACGGCCGTGTGCCGTAGCACTAGGTTTCTCACAGGGGCACTCACACGACCCTGTGGACTCTCTGGAAAAGAGTTTAAGTTCTGCGAATTTCCACATGGCCATGTGGAATTTCCACACGGCCGTGTGCCCCTTCTGAGATTGTTCACAGGGGCATAGACACGCCCCTGTGCCCTCACTGGTTGAGCTCTAGTTGGTAACACACGCCCGTGTGGAAATTCCACACGGCCGTGTGTTTTCTCTGGTTTACTTAGAAAAATTCATAGACTCTTCCAAAAATTCAGAAACTCTTTTAAACCACTTAGAGCCTATATAAATCATAAAAACACGACCAGAGACCATTGAAAACACACTCAACAGACTTAAACTTCGTCAATTAACAGTAAGGCACATGAAAGTCAACAATCCACACTAAAAATCGCAACACATGCATTAAAACTTTAGGACACCAAAAATAAGACTTTTATTCAACCTAAAACTAAACTAGATCCTAGAAAAACATGTAAACCTTGGGTTGCCTCCCAAGAAGCGCTTGTTTAACGTCACTCAGCTTGACGTACCTTGCTTAACTTACGGAGGTTGAAGAAAGAATATCTCTTTATCATCATTACAAACCTCGCCGCCAAAGTATGGTTTCAGCCGGTGTCCGTTTACTTTGAACGTGCCCTTCTCCGGATGAGTAATCTCAATTGCACCATGGGTGTTACTTGAGTGACTGTATATGGGCCAAACCATCTAGTCTTTAGTTTTCCGGGGAAGAGTCGCAACTGGGAATTGAATAGTAGAACTTGATCACCGACTTTGAACTATTTAGGTAATTTGATATGCTTGTCATGCCACTTCTGAATCCTCTCCTTGTAAATTCTAGCATTCTCATATGCTTTCAACCTCCATTCATTGAGCTCATGAAGATGAAGTAGTCTTTGTTCACCCGCTCTTCTCAAATCAAAGTTCATTGCTTTGATTGCCCAATATGCTTTATGCTCAAGTTCCACGGGTAAATGACATGACTTTCCGTAAACTAGATTATACAGAGTAGTTCCTATGGGCGTCTTGTATGTTGTGCGATGGGCCCAGAGTGTGTCGTCCAACCGTTCCGACCAGTCCCGCTTTCCTTGTTCCACAAACTTCGTCAAAATCCGCTTGAGTTCTCTATTAGTGACTTCTACTTGACCACTAGTCTGGGGATGATATGGAGTGGCAAGGCGGTGACGTACCCCGTATCGTTTCAATACCTTTTCTAATTGGGCGTTGCAAAAGTGGGTCCCTCGATCACTAATTATGATTCGCGGAGTTCCAAATCGAGTGAACAACCTCTTTAAGAATTTCACCATAGTTCTAGCATCATTACTCGGTAATGCTTGTGCTTCGACCCATTTGGAGACATAATCAACTGCCACTAATATATATTGGTTCCCGTTAGACCTTGGAAATGGCCCCATGAAATCAATGCCCCAAACAACAAATATCTCACAAAATTGCATAGGATTCTGAGGTATCTCATCCCGCCGAGATAGATTCCCTGACCTTTGACAATTATCGCATTGAAGAACAAATTGGTATGCATCGTGAAAGAGGGTTGGCCAATAGAACCCTACTGCCAAAACTTTTTCCGCGGTTCTACTTGATGCATAATGGCCCCCAACTGGTCCTGAATGACAATGAGCAAGGATATCCCATCCTTCTGACACGACCCCTTGCGTGTATCCCGCAAATGCACGGGTTTTTCGAAGTAATAAAAGTTACCCCGGTGAGAGGGTAGTCGAATCCACAGGGAATAGGGAGTTAGAGTATGAGATTTCACTATTAAAACTATGCGAAGTACGGAAAAGTAATAATCGATTCGTGTGTGAATTGTGAGAACAACTATACTAAAAGACAGGAAATTAAATAGAGAGAGATGAAAGATTAGAGAGTGCAAGAAAAAGAGATTAAGGAGGATTTAACAATGAATGAAGTGGGGTATCCGGACAAGTTACCTCTAGGATCTATGCTTCTAGTGCAAGACTATGCTATTATACCTTCCTATTGATGCTAATTGAGTCGAGGAAATCCTTAGACTCACGGTCCCAAACCTAAGGTCAACCGTGACTAACCCCAACATTATGCCCCGGTATTAGGATTCACATCGACCCTTCACTCTATCGCTCGCACGATTAAGTCCCAGGGGAGTACATCTACCTAAACCTCACACTACGTGGGATTACATTAAGTTCTAGGGATTCCTAGTGATTAAACCTGTTCCTATGTATAGTTCTAACCCTTTGGTCCAGGAGGAAGAACCCTAGTCTAGATTAAACCCCAGTGCATAGGATTCACTTCAACCCTTCACTCTGTTACTCGCGTAACTAAGCCCCAGGGGAGTTTATCTACCTAGCACTTCACTCTATCTTGACCGCTAATAAATCAAGGAAACGGAGGTAGGGAGAAATCACACCGGAAGGGAAAGGGGTACATCGATACCTCACAACTCTCCCTCTCAACCCTCTTCAATCTTGAATAGTCTAATCCTATAGGAGTTGTCACACCTCCAAAGGAAAACCTAGATTGCTCTCAACCCTAGTGTCACTTCTAAGGGAAAACAATAGCAAAATAAAATCAAGATTGAAACTCAATTCTTATTCATCAATAATGGAAAAGCATAATAACAATGTCAAAGAAACATGATAATCCTAGAATTTACAAGTCCGAATACCCACAAAAGGTTTAGCTCCTCATGGAGCTATACATGTTCATCAATGTATGAAATAAAACACAAAGTAAAGACATAGATGAAAACCCCCTTGCGTATGGTGTGGCCGTGGTCTTGTGCGTCCGCCGGACGTCGGTGACGATGCCGATGACGCGCTCTAAACCTCCACGAAGTCCTCTCCAAAACCCTAGCCGCACTCCCAGAAGTTGGGGAGAAGAATAGGTCAAAAGATGTCTAAAAAAGTCTCCAAATCGGGCTTTTATAATGTGGAGTCGTGGCTTTAAATTTGCTGAAAACGGGATTTCACACGGCCGTGTGGAATTTCCACACGCTCGTGTGAAGTTTCTGGAATTCTGATTTTCGGCCGACTGCGAACAGTAACTTGCTACAGTGTTTTTACTACAGTAATATATTACAGTACTGCTACAGTAATTGTGCCGAAACACTCCCGAATTCGTCGTTCTTCATTGAGGCCGTTGAATTGGGCACACAATCAACGGTAGATCGTGCCGATTGCTTCGAATCGCCTAATTGGTGAAGTTCTCATTGTTGGCATGAGTTAGACTTATTGTGAATGTGACTGCCTTTGTGCCCCTCCAAAGGAGGTTGGTACACACTCACAAGTCTATGCTCACGCCTTGCTTCTTGCTTGGTCCGAAAATCTTCCCAACAATGCCAAACACGACCTAACTTCGTTCCTTTCCTTCATTTTATCTTCACAACCCTACAATGCACAAAAGTAAACAATTGCACACTTTTTAGTGATAAAATCTGATTGAATTAAAGCTCATTGCAAGATAATAACGCTTGACATTACTATAACACGAGCACTTATCACCTTCCTTCCTCGAAACGCATCTCCGAACAATATGATCTGCACAGATGCGGAAAAGGAATGGGTCGTCCCAGAAATAGTTCTTCAAATCGCTAAAGAACTTTTTCTTTTGTTGGAATGTGAGCCCTGGCTTGAGGACTTTTCCTAACAAGTAATTAGCAAAATCTGCGAACCACGGTGTATCACCTGATGATGTTAATTTCTGAATTGAATGTAAGTGTTCTTCCGGGAAGAAGTCATTGATCTCCTTACTTGATGGCTCTTGCCCAATGCTCCCTTTCAACCGTGACAAATGATCTGCCACTACGTTTTCAGTTCCCTTTTTATCCTTTATCTCCATGTCAAACTCCTGTAAAAGTAATATCCACTGGATCAATCTTGGTTTTGCATCGACTTTGTTCATGAGGTAACGGAGAGCTGAATGATCTGTAAATACAATGACCTTTGACAAGATAAGATATGGCCTGAACTTATCGAGAGCAAATACTACTGCTAATAATTCTTTCTCTGTAGTAGTATAATTCTCCTGTGCATCTGTGAGAGTCTTGCTCGCATAATAGATGGGCTGGAATTGTTTGCTCTTCCTTTGTCCCAGAACTGCTCCTACAGCGTAATCACTGGCATCACACATGAGCTCAAAAGGTTCATTCCAGTCAGGTGTAATCAAGATTGGAGCTTGAACTAGTTTTTCTTTTAGCACATTAAAAGCTGTTGCACAATCTTTCCCAAAATCAAATGGAGCATCTTTTTCGAGAAGTTTAGTTAACGGTTGAGTGATTTTCGAGAAATCCTTGATGAACCGTCTATAGAAACCTGCATGTCCCAGGAAACTCCGAATTCCCTTGACATTCATTGGTGGAGGAAGTTTCTCTATAACTTCGATTTTTGCCTTGTCCACCTCCATACCCAAATGGGAAATCTTGTGTCTGAGAACAATGCCTTCTTGAACCATGAAATGACATTTCTCCCAGTTTAGCATAAGATTTGTCTCCTTACATCTTATCAGCACTCTTTCCAAATTTCTTAAACATATGTCGAAGGAATCACCAAACACAGAGAAATCATCCATAAATACTTCCATTATGTCTTCGACAAGATCATCGAAAATAGCAGTCATACACCTTTGGAATGTAGCAGGTGCGTTGCATAATCCGAACGGCATTCGTCTATATGCAAAAGTCCCGTAGGGACAAGTGAAAGTTGTCTTCTCTTGGTCTTCCGGAGCAATAGGGATCTGAAAGTACCCTGACATCCCATCTAGAAAAAAGTAAAATTGATGCCCTGCCAATCGCTCCAACATTTGATCAATGAAAGGTAAAGGGAAGTGGTCTTTACGGGTTGCATCATTCAGTCTTCTGTAATCAATACAAACTCTCCACCCTGTGACCGTTCTGGTTGGGATGAGTTCGTTCTTTTCATTCTTGATTACTGTCATCCCACCTTTTTTCGGGACCACCTGTGTTGGGCTTACCCAAGCACTATCGGAAATGGGGTAAATGATCCCTGCATCCAATAATTTGACCACTTCCGCTTTTACGACTTCCTTCATGTTCGGGTTTAGTCTTCGTTGAGGTTGGATCACTGATTTGAAATTGTCCTCCATTAAAATCTTGTGCGTACAGAATGAAGGGTTTATACCTTTTAAGTCTGCAATTTTCCACGCCAAGGCAGACTTATGTTTTTTCAACACATTCACCAATTTGTCTTTTTGCTCCAAGGAAAGATTCGATGCTATGATCACGGGCAACTTCATCTCTTCTGCCAGAAATGCATATTCCAAGTGTTTTGGAAGTGTTTTCAACTCCAAATCAGGTGGCTCATCGATGGATGGTCGAAGCCGGTCTCCAATTGATCTGCCAATCTCTTCAAATTTTGTAGTTTGCTGTTCATTACTGTACCCTGAAACCTTCTCCAAATCACATTCCTTGGGTTGGTTCTAGTGTTCCATTCTAATCCCCAATTCACAAACTTCCTCTATCAGGTCTATAATACCCATTGAAAAGGCCTCTTGTTTGTGCTCAAAATAACCTGATTCAAACTGTGTAAGAACGTTCTCAAGGGTTTCTTCTATGTCACCATTTGCAAAAGCTAGAGCTGATTTATCAAATTTGTCCAACACACTGCCCAATTCATAATTCATATTCTGCTCCTTGCAAAACTGATCAATACTATCCACTATTTCTGTACAAGGTTGTCTCACTGATTGCCCACACTCAATATAATTTGGAAATGGTTGTGCGATAAACAACTGCATTTTCTGCTCCACTTCCTTGACTAATCCTACGAGTGTATCAAAAGCTTCGCTTGCGTTAAACATTCCCTCGGTAAACTGAAATTAAAAAGAAAAGAATTGGTGAAAATAGTGGTAGATAAAGAAGGTGTGAAATAGATAACGAAGTGAATAACTAAAGTAGCAAAAACTAGTATTAAAAATACGCCTATTCCCCGGCAACGGTGCCAAAAACTTGACACGACCTTTTGCGTGTGTACCGCAAGTGCACGGCCTTGTCGAAGTAATAAAATTACCTTGGTGAGTGGGTAGTCGAATCCACAGGGAATAGGGATTTAGAACACAAGAATTCACTATTTAGTTATGCGGTGTACGAAAAGAAATAATCTAAGTGATGGGTGAATTTATGGAAACAATTAAAATAAACGACAAGAAAGTAAATAGAGAGATAGAAGACAAGAGAAAAGCAAGTAGAAGTTAAAAGAGGAAGACTAGCAATGGGTGAGATAGGGTATCCGGACAAGTTACCTCTAGGACTTATGCTTCTAGTGCAAGACTATGCTATTATACTTTCCTATTGATGTTAATTGAGTCGAGGATATCCTTAAACTCACGGTCCCAAAACTTAAGGTCAACCGTGACTAACCCCAACATTATGTCCCGGTATTAGGATTCACTACGACCCTTGACTCTTGTTGACCTGTCAACTAAGCCCCAAGGGAGTCTATCTTCCTAACCCTAACACTACGTGGGATTGCTTTAAGCTCTAGGGATTCCTAGTGATAAAACCTGTTCCTCTATGTAGTTCTACCCCTTTGGTCCAGGTGGAAGAACCCTAGTCTAGATTGAGCCCTAAAACTCTATCTTGACCGCTAATTAACCAAGGAAACGGAGGTAGGGAGAAATCACACCGGAAGGGAAAGGGGTACATTGCTACCTCACAACTCTCCCTCTCAACCCTCTCTAGTCTTAAGTAGTATAATCCTATAGGAGTTGTCACATCTCCAAAAGACAACCTAGATTGTTCTCAACCCTAGTGTCACGGCTACAGAAGAACAATAGCAAAAGATAATTAAAACTAAAACTCGAATTTATTCGTCAATATTGGAAAAGCATAATAACAATGTCATAAAAACATAATGATCCTAGGGTTTTACAAGTCCGAATACCCACGAGGGGTTTAGCTCCTCATGGAGCTATACATGTTCATCAAAGTGTAAAATAAATTGCAAAATAAGAACATCAATGAAAACCCCCTCGCGTATGATGTGGCTGTGGTCTTGTGCTGCCGTCGGACGTCGATGACGATGCCGTTGGCGTACTCCAATCCTCCACAAAGTCCTCTCCGAAACCCTAGCCGCACCCTCTCGAAGTTGGAGAGAAAGCTAGGTCAAAAGATACTCAAAAAGTCTCCCAATCAGGCTTTAAATAGGCTGAGTGCGGCTTTAAATTTGAACTTATCGGGGCTTCACACGGCCATGTGGAATTTCCACACGCCCATGTGAAGTTTCTGTCTTCCTGAAAAATTACTTCACACGGCCGTGTGGAATTTCCACACGGCCGTGTGAAGTCTCTGGCTTGCTGGAAAATGATTCACACGGCCGTGTGTCAATTCCACACGCCCGTGTGAATTCTCTGGAAACTTGATCTTCGGCAGAAAATGCACAGTAACTTGCCGAAACACTCCCGAATATGTTGTTCTTCATCGAGGCCATTGAATTGGGCACACAGTTAATGGTAGATCGTGCTGATTGCTTCAAGTCTCCTTTTTGGTGAAGTTCTCCTAGGCTACAAGAGTTAGACTTATTGTGAATGTGACTGCCTTTGTGCCCCTCCAAAGGAGGTTGGCACACACTCAAAAGTCCAAGTTCGTGCCTTGTTCCTTGCTTGGTCCGAAAACCTCCCAACAATGGCGAACACGACCTAACTTTGCTCTTCTTTTCCAACTTGGCTCCACAAAACTACAACGTACAAGAATACACAAATGCACACTATTTAGTGATAAAATCTGATAAAAGAGATGCTAATAGTAAGATAATAACGCTTCGGGTCACTATAACACAAGCACTTATCAACGAGCGTGTGGAAATTCCATACAGCCATGTGGATGGCCGATTTCAGCCTTTAAATACCGCGACTCTGATTTATTTTGGAGACTTTTCGACCTATCTTTCACCCAACTTCTGGAGAGCTCACGACTAGAGTTCAGAGTGGATTTTGGGATTCTTTTGGAGCAAGTCTACGGTATCAACATCGACGTACTTTGGACGATAGCTATTGGGGGAGTTTTCATCGGCATCGATTTGGCGAGACGTGCCCTAGCATTGACAAGGGACTTGGTGGAGAAGACATAGCGGCTTCACAAGACCATCACCACGCATCACAAGGGGGTTTTATTCATATTTGCTATGCTTTGTGATACATATACTTTGATGATTTTGTATAGCTCCATGGAGAGCTAAACCCCTAGTGGGTATTCGGACTTGTAAACCCTAGGATGACATTGTTTCTATGACTTTTATTATGATTTCTTAATTGATGTTTTTAATTGAGTTCCAATCTTTTATGACAATTGCATTGATTTTCCCTTAGCCGTGACACTAGGGTTGAGAGTCATTTAGGTTATCCTTGGAAGGTGTGACAATTTTTATAGGATTAGACAACATGAGACCGGAGAGGGTCGAGAGGTAGCGAAACGTCCTCTTTCCCCTTTGGCGTGATTTTCCCTATCTCCAGGTTCCATGATTTCTTTGCTGTCAAAATAAAGTGAAGTGCTAGGAGATGAACTCTCCTGGGGCTTAGTTGCGCGAGCAACAGAGTGAAGAGTTGTAGTGAATCCTAGTGCCGGGGCTTAACTGAGACTAAGGTTCTTTCTCCTGGACCAAAGGGTTAAAACTATACTTAGGGATAGGGTCTTTCACTTGGAATCCCTAGAACCCCAAGCAGTTCCACGTATTGTGAGGTTATAGGAGATGGACTCCCCTGGGGTTTAGTTGAGCGATCAACAGAGTGAAGGTTTGCAGTGAATCCTAGTGCCAGAGCATAGTGTTGGAATTAGTTATGGTTGACCTTAGGTTTGGTACCGTGTGCTTAAGGATTTCCATGACTCATTAGACATCAATTAAAAGGTATAATACTAGTCTTGCACTAGAAGCATTGGTCCTAGGGGGAGCATTGTCCGGGTACCCCATACTTGCATTGATTGTCTCCTCCTTACTCTTTGCTTGCACTCTTCTTTCTTTCATATTTCTCTTTCTTTTATTATACACACATTGCTTTCTCTCACCACTGTTATTTTCACATTAGCTAAGTAGCAACTTCTCTTGTTTTGAGCCACTACTCTCTGTGGATTCGACTACCCACTCACTGGGGTATTATTATTTCCACAACTCGTGCACTTGCAGGGCACTCGCAAGAGTGTTTTCAGTCATGGAAATCCAAAGACACACAGTCCCAAACCTAAGGTTAACAATGACTAGCCCTCTACACTATGCCTCGGTGGAAAGTGGTACTCTTGACACCTCACATTGTGTGGAACTGCATGGGGTTCTAAGGACTCCATGTGATAAACCCTATTCCTTAATGTAGACCTAACCCTTTGGTCTAAGCAAAAGACCCCTAGTCACAATTAAGCCCTGGCACTAAGATTCACTACAACACTTCACTCTGTTGCTTGCGCAACTAAGCCCCAGTGGAGTTCATCTCTTAGCATTTCACTCTATCATGACCGCAAAGAACTCTTAGAACGTGGAGATAGGATAAATCACGCCGGAAGGAAAAGGGAGACGTTCCGTTACCTCTCGACTCACCCTCTCGACTCTCTTCAATCTTACTTAATCTAACCCTAATGAAATTGTCACACCTTCAAAGGATTACCTAGATAGATTCTCAACCTTAGTGTCACATCTAAGGGAAAATCATGCAATTAACATTCAAGATTGAAACTCAATTAAAATCATCAATTAAAGAAGCATAATAAAAATCATCTTAGGGTTTATAAGTCCAAGCACCCACTAGTGGTTTAGCTCTCCATGGAGCAATACAAAATCAACAAAGAGTTTGTGAACATATACATAAAAACCATAAAGAAAACCCCTTGTGGTCCGTATTGATGGTCTTGTGGAGCCACCTCGTCTTCTCCAAAAGTTCCCTCGTCAAACCTAGGGCACACCTCGCTAGATTGATGCCGACGAAAGCTCTTCCAATAGCTCTCCTCCAAAGGAACTCGATGTCGATGCCATAGAACTACCTCCAAAGGCTTCCAAGAACCTCTCCAAACCCTAGCCACGCTCTCCCCGAAAGTTGGGCCAAAGATAGATCAAAAGTCCCCCAAAATAAATCAAATTGCGGTATTTATAGGGCTGAAATCAGGAATCCATATGGCCATGTGGAATTTCCACACACCCGTGTGGATTCTTTGGAATCCTGAATTTCGGTGCGTTATAAACAGTAACTTGCTACAGTGCTCATGCCAAAGTTGCTCTCGACTTCATTTCTTCATCGAGGCCGTCGAATTGGGCACACAATCATGCAGTAGATCACGTCGCGTCTTCAAGTTACCACATTGATAAAGTTCTTAATGATGTTGCACAATTTGGAACATGTAAGTATGACTGCCTTTGTGCACCTCCAATTCACATATTCTCTTGAACTTAATTAGAGGTTGGCACACACTCACATGTCTTTGAACACAAATTATCCCTTGTTCCTTGTTGATCCAAGAACTCCCTCAACAATCATGTTCATGACCTATTCTTGCTTCATTTCTCTCGAATTCGCCTCCATAACCCTATATGCATAAAAGAACACAAACACAAACATATAAGCGATAAAATCTGAATAAAGCGATGTTCAATGTAAGAAAAGTATACTTCGTATAACTTATACACGAGCACTTATCAATCGCAAATATCCTAAACCCAACCCAACCAACCTTTGATAGAAACCAATTTTAATTGGGTGCAAGTAAAACCCAACTACTATGAAGTAGATGTGGGTAACGGGATCTTGATACTTTACCCAAATTCGTCCTCAAACTTGATTCAAAAAAATAAAATTACAAAAATACCTTATATTATTTATACCCATCTAAATACTGATCCTTTGAGTTTTTTTTTAAATAGATTAGAAATGATTAACTTTATTAATATAATTTTACAATAATATTGTTTATTTTGTGTTATAATTTTATAATAATAATAATTTTGTTATTTTACTTTATTGAAAAAAATATATTATGTGCTTGTTTTTAAGTTATTTTTTATATTCACTTATATTTTTGATTAATTTTTTTACATGAGGACGCTGATGGGATCCCCATGGATACCCAATGAATGGGGTGTGGGGCATTGTTTTGAAAACCAAACAAGTATCGGGGATGAAGTCACGTGGTTGAGTACACAAAACACACTCCTGACCTGATCTATTGTTATTCCTCTTTTTTTCCATTGGGTGTGTTAAAACACTTGGCTACCAATATGGGCATGTTCGTGGTGCTATAACTCTTTGAAATTTGAGCTCTATATCTTTTTGCGTCAAACATGAACATGTTGAATTTTACATGTTTATACACAACCAAGAACATGGGTGTGGTTAAGGCCATGTAATTTACAGGAATCTTTATAATTAGCCAAATTTCCATCTATTTCCACACCTATCAACCAACACCAACATTGAAGCATACAAATAAAAAAAAAATTATGCCTAAATACATTAAATCAAGCATGAACAAGTTCTAAACCATAATATATAGAATCAGCATAAAAGTTTAACTAAAATAGATTAAGTAAAAGCTCAAAAACACAATCTAGACAAATACAGTCAAAATTCCACACGGCCGTGTGCCCAACCTGGCCAAGAACACAAGGCCGGCTGCAGGGGCACCCACACGCCCCTATGGCTACTTTGGATCAACCCGAGAAACTCTAAGTGTTCCACACGGCCGTGTGTCTTCCACAAGCTCTTCCACAGGGGCGGCCACACGCCCCTATGTTTTCTTGGGGTGGAAGGGGACTCTCTGCAGAATTCCACACGGCCGTATGCCTCAAGACATGGGCACTCACAGGGGCACCCACACGGCCCTTGTGACTCTCGGGAATGAAAGTCCAAGTTCTGCAAGAATTCACACGGCCGTGTGGAAATTCCACACAGCCGTGTGCCCCTTCTGAGGTTGTTCACAGGGGCAAGGTCGCACCCCTATGCCCTCTCTGGTTGAGCCCTAGTTGGTAACACACGCCCGTGTGTTTTCTCTGGTTTACTTAGAAAATTCACAGACTCTGCAGAAAAATTCAGAAACACAAACATAATACTTAGAGCCTGTGTAAACAATCAAAACACGGCCAAAGACTATAGAAAACATACTCAACCGACTCAAACTTCGTCAATCAGCATTTAGGTACACGGAAACATCAACGATCCACACGAAAAATCACAGCACATGCATTTAAAATCAGGACATCAAAACTAAGACTTTTATTCATTCTAAACTAAAACTAACTTCTAGAAAAACTGTAAAACCTTGGGTTGCCTCCCAAGAAGCACTTGTTTAACGTCGCTTAGCTTGACGTACCTATTTAAGCTCATGGGGGCTCATGAATGAGTGTTGCCCTCTTTCCTACCACTTGAAAACATGCATGACATAGCTTATGTAGTCTAGAGGGGGGGGGGAGGGGGGGGGGGGGGGTTAGCGATTTTGTTACAACAAGGGTGAAACACCCTTACTCCTTGCTTGCTCATCCCCATTGACCTTGGGGCTTTTCGTGTGGCGCCTCCTCGCTGTCCTTATCTTCCTTCTCATCCACTTCATGAGTCCCGGTACCGGCTTGACTTCCTTCTCGATTAGACCAAGTGATAGTACTTCTTCTTTGGTCTCCACATCTTGGTCTGGCCACCCTTCATACGGGTCTGAGTTCATCATTTCCTGCACATATTCATCAACAAGTTCATCAGTGGTGTCAAGAAAATACAAATTATCATCAAAATCAAGAGAGTGTCTCATGGCTTCGGTGAGGCGGTATGTAAGCTTGTCATCTCCAAATCGCAATGTGAGTTCCCCACCATCCATGTCAATAAGAGCCTTGGAAGTGTGCAAGAAAGGCCTTCCAAGGATCAAAGGCATCTCTACGTCTTCATCGACGTCCAACACCACAAAGTCAACAGGAAATATGTACTTATCCACCTTCACCAACACATCTTCCACAATTCCGCTAGGATGCCTCACCGATCGATCCGCAAGCTGAAGTGTCATCTGAGTCGGTCTAGGCTCACCTAAGCCTAGCTTTTGGAAGAAAGTGTAGGGCATGACATTGATACTTGCCTCTGAGTCGGCCAATGCCATTTCTTCACCCAAGTCGCCAATGTTGCAAGGTATAATAAAACTCCCGGGATCTTTTCTCTTACTCGCCATGTTCTTTTGCAAGACGGCCGAGCAATTGGCATCAAGAACTACAACTGCACTCTGTTCCAATTTCCTCTTGTTGGTCAAGAGGTCCTTCAAGAACTTCGCATACTTAGGCATTTGGGCCAATGCCTTCACGAATGGTATGTTGATGTACAACTTCTTGAAGATACCCAAAAATTTCTTGTATTGCTCATTTTCTTGGTTATTCTTCAATCATGAAGGATAGGGGATCCTAGGCTTGTAGGGTGGGGGTGCCACCTCCTTTTCCTTTGACGCTTCTTCCTCTACCTCCATGACCTCGAGTGCTTCCTTTGTCTTTTCTAGAGGGAGATTTCTCTCGACCTCTTTTCCACTTCTCAAGGTAATTGCCTTCACTTGCTCCCTCGGATTGGTCTCCGTATTACTAGGCAAACTACCTTGGGGTCTCTCGGCCAATGTCTTCGCAATCTGCCCCACTTGATTCTCCAAATTATGTAGGGAGGCGGTGTGATTGTGAAGTGTAGCTTCCACTGATTGAAATCTAGCATCCGACGAAAAAACAAACCTTATGAGGGCTCTCTCTAGATAGGACAACTTTCCCTCTAGCCCGGTCACTTGGCTTTCTAAGTTCAGTGCTTATTGACTTTGAAATCCCGGTGGTGCATTGCTCTTTTGTTGTGACTGCTCTTGGTTGCTCCATGAAAAATTTGGATTGTTCTTCCACCCCGGGTTGTAGGTTCCACTGTACGGGTTGTCTTGCCTTGTCCTCTATATGCATTACCAACAAAATCGACCTGTTCCACTGCACTAGTACCCCCAATAGCAATAGGGCAATCATTCTAAGCGTGACCTCCCCCACAACCATTACAAGTAGTGATGGCCGCAACTCTTGGTGAAGCTAGAACATCTAGCTTCTTACTCAATGATTTCACCTGTGTCACCAACGATGTAACTACGTCAACTTCATGAATTCCGGCCATCTTCTTTCGGTCCCTTGTGTTCCATTGATAGCTATTCATAGCCATCTCTTCAATAAGATGTCGGGCTTCATCGAGAGTCTTGCTTCCTAGAGTTCCTCCTGCTGCTGCATCTAAGAGTTGCTTGGTACTTGGATTCAACCCATTATAAAAAGTATGAATGATCATCAACTCTGGAAATCCATGTTGCGGGCATTTTCGAAGGAGCTCCTTGAACCTATCCTATGTCTCGAATAGAGACTCCAATTCCATTTGCATGAAGGATGATATCTCATTTTGGAGCCTCGCTGATTTTCCCAGAGGGAAGTATCTAGCCAAGAATGCCTCGGCCATCTCCTCCCAAGTAGTGATAGATGCTCTCGGTAATGAATGAAGCCAATGTCTTGCTTTTTCCTTTAATGGAAATGGGAAGGCTCTCAAACGAATTGCGTCGTCCGTTACTCCATTAATCTTCAACATGTCACACACTTCAAGAAAGTTCTCTATATGGTTGTTGGGATCTTCATCGGCCAACCCATTAAATTGTGCGGACTGTTGCAACATCTAAATGAACGACGGCTTCAACTCAAAATTCATTGCTGTAATTGGGGGCCTCACAATGCTTGATTGGGTCCCCATAACTGTGGGTCTAGCATAATCGGACAATTCCTCTGCTGTTCATTCTGCTCTGCCATTGCTTCTGACCCTTCTGTTTCTATATCGTCTTGATTTGAAGATTCTCGTACTAGCTCTTTTCCTTTTCGATGTGTTCTTCTACCAATGTCCGGGTCTCCTTCAACAAGAATCGAAGGGTTCCCGTGGGTCATAACCTTGAGCTGAAAACAAAGAAAAGAAAACAAATAAGAACGATGATAGGAAAAGAAAGTGTGAAATAGAAAATGAAGTGAATAGCTAAAATAGCAAAACACAAGTATCTAAAATACACCTATTCCCCGGCAACAGCGCCAAAAATTTGACACACCGCCTCCGTGTGTATACCGTAAGTGCACGGGCTTGTCGAAGTAATAATAGTACCCTGGTGAGAGGGTAGTCGAATCTACAGGGAATAGGGATCAAAGATATAAGTAATTGCTATTTAGCTAATGCAAAATAAGGAAAGGTTAGAATAGGATCAATGTGTGGTTGCAAAGGAATTAAACGAACACGAAATAACAGAGAAATATGGAATATAGGAAAGTGCGAGTGAGAGTAACAAGAGAAAGACAATCAATGAATAAGATGGAGTACCCGGATAAGCTACTGATAAGTGCTTGTGTTATAGTAATACGAAGTATTATTATCTTACATTGAGCATTACTTTTTCTCAGATTTAATCACTAATTAGTGTGTATTTGTGTTCTTTTGTGCATTGAAGGGTTATGGAGAAAATCTAGAGAAAAAGAAGCAAGAATAGGTTATGTTTGCCATTGTTGAGGAGTTCTCGGACTAAGCAAGGAACAAGGCAGGAGTCTAGACTTGTGGGTGTGTGCCAATCTCCATTGGAGAGGCACAAGGGCAGTCACACTCACAAAAGTCTATAACTCGTGTAGGATTGGAGAATTTCACCAATGAAGAGAAATGAAGTAATCGACATAATCTATCGTTGATTGTGTGAACAATTCAACGGCCTCAATGAAAAACGATGAATTCGGGAGCATTTCGGCGAGTATTGTAGCAACACTGTAGCAAAACACTGTAGGATTGTAGCAAGTTACTGTTCACAGGCTGCCGAAAATCAGCAAAATAGAATTTCCACACGGCCGTGTGGAAATTCTGTAGCTCGTGTGGAAAATCTACAGGGGCGTGTGGAACTCCTATTTCAGCCCGATTTCAGCTTATAAATAGCCCGTTTTCAGATCTATTTGGGGACCCTCCCTTCTATCTCTTGTATATCTTTTGGGGGGCTTTCGGCTAGGGTTTGGAGAGGTTCTTGGAGGTCTTTGTAGGCGAATATACGGCATCGACATCGACATCCTTTGGAAGAAAGCTATTAGGGGAGCTTTCGTCGGCATCGATTCGGCGAGGTGTGCCCTAGGCTTGACAAGGGATTTGTGGAGAAGACTAGGAGGCTCCACAAGACCATCGATACGATCTACAAGGGGGTTTTCTTTATGGTTTTTATGCATATGTTCTCAATCTCTTTATTGATTTTGTATTGCCCCATGGAGAGCTAAACCCTAGTGGGTATTCGGACTTGTAAACCATAGGATGACATTGTTTCTATGATTTTTATTATGCTTTCTTTATTGATGAATTTAATTGAGTTTCAATTTTAATTATCTTGTGCTATTGTTTTCCCTTAGCCGTGGCACTAAGGTTGAGAGTAATCTAGGTTATCCTTTGGAGATGTGACAACTCCTATAGGGTTAGACTCCTTAAGATTGAAGAGGGTTGAGAGGGAGAGTTGTGAGGGAGCGACGTACCCCTTTCCCTTCCGGTGTGATTTCTCCCTACCTCCGTTTTCTTGGTTAATTAGCGGTCAAGATAGAGTGTTAGGGCTCAATCTCGACTAGGGTTCTTCCACCTGGGCCAAAGGGTTAGAACTACATAGAGGAACAGGTTTTATCATTAGGAATCCCTAGAGCTTAAAGCAATCCCACGTAGTGTTAGGGTTAGGAAGATAGACTCCCCTGGGGCTTAGTTGACAAGTCAACAAGAGTCAAGGGTCGTAGTGAATCCTAATACCAGGACATAATGTTGGGGTTAGTCACGGTTGACCTTAAGTTTTAGGACCGTGAGTTTAAGGATATCCTCGACTTAATAGGCATCAATTGTAGAGCATAATACAAGTTTTGCACTAGAAGCATTAGTCCTAGGGGGAGCTTTGTCCGGGTACCCCATCGTTATATCAATTACCTCTCCTACCCTCATTATTCTTCTTGCACTCTTTTATTTTCTCTTACATCTATACATACATACTTTTCTCATCATCGATTCCCATCATAGCTAAATAGCGATAACACTTGTTTCTGAACACTATTCCCTGTGGATACGACTACCCACTCACCATGGTATTTTATTACTTCGACAACCCGTGCACTTGCGGGATACACGCAAAGGGCCGTGTCAGCTACCCCTAGGATTTATGCTTTTAGTGCAAGACAATGCTATTATACTCTTCTATTGATGTTAAATGAGTCGAGGAAATCCTTAAACACACTGTCCCAAACCTAAGGTCAACCGTGACTAATCCCGACACTATGCCCCGACATTAGGTTTTCACTATGACCCTTGGCTCTAGTTGACCTGTCAACTAAGCCCTAGAGGAGTCCATCTTCCTAAGCCTCACACTACGTGGGATTTGATGAGTGCATTTTATATCATGTTTCTTGCCTTCTATCATAGTCTTTTCTCTGTCCTTAAGCATATTTACTGATTGGAATTGGTGTTATTTAAGGTATTTTACTCCTTGTGTAGTAATCTGGGGCCCAAGTCAATTTGATAGGAAACTGAGGGCGTTTCCTGCATGTGCAGTGGCCAAAGGTTCAAAACTGGCTGACACGGGTATGACATGCCCGTGTCCCTAGTGCTGCAAGTCCCAGCCTGGAGTGTAGAAAAGCTAAAACCCTGACAAGGGAGTGTTCCAAGGCGGGCACAGTCACCACACACCCGAATCCCAAGCGTTGTAAATCTCAGGAGATGTTCTCTCATGAATGACACGGGCACGTTTCCCAGTACACGGTCGTGTACTATGTAACACGGGGGACGCAAGCCTGTGTCCTAATTACTGTAAACCTCAGGAATGTCACCCCAGGATTTCCTAGAAAAGTACATGGTCAGAAAATGCCCGTGTCCATATCGTGTCGGGCCCTGAATCAGCCTTTTTAACTCCAGAAATTAGGGTTCTTTCTCATCTTTTGTTCTGGGATTCATCTCTCCTCCGGGAGGACATTGATGAGATTGAAGATCAAGCTTCACCAAACCACCTAAGGAGATCAAGGACTAGTAGGAGGCATTGCAAGAGGTGGAGAGTTGGCGCAAAGACACTACAAGGGAGGAGATCTTGAGTATTAAAGGGGGTTCTTTCTCTCTTTCTTTGTTCTATCTTTTGTCTCACCTTGTGTACCTGCCCTCAGGGGCTAACTGGTCATATTTCCTTAGTTATGGACAATCGTCAGACTGTATTGCTTATAAACTCATTGTATTTTACTATGGAGTTCTAATTGATGCTTGTGTTAAATCCTGTTTTGCATAACTGTGGTGTGTTTGGAGTGCATAGTTATTAAGTTGTCCTAGCAAAACTGCAGTGTATCTATGAACACATAGATGCAATATTGCTATTGAGCACACACGAACATTATTGGAATGTACCGAGGTAGTCAACTAGGATGAGATAGTGTGCACGAGTCATTGGAGACTTCCGAAGGGATTTACTCTTGTGATTGCTGAGTACTTGGTCCTAATCTCCTCCATTATCATCACCATCACCTTTTATTCATAGTTGTTATGATCCCATACCTTTTCTATTTGTTTCACTAGACATCAAAGGATCAACGAGTACTTTAAGTACAGCTCCCTGAGGTTCGACAACCCTACTCTTAATTGAGTACCACTTTATTACTTTTTGCGACCCGTACACTTACGGAGAGCGCATCAAGTTTTTGGCGCCGTTACCAGGGAGCTGGTCACTTTTAGGAAAATTAGGAATTTGGTGATCTAGTGTGTAAATATCTTATTTCTTTGTGAATACTTAGTTATTTCAATTTCACCTATTCTTTAATTGCATCGATTTTGTTACAACTTAAGGGCATTTTCGCCTTTGATGAATTATTGACTGCTCTGCATAGTTATTCACATAGTTCCGACTAGATTGAAGGGAATGGAGAACTTTATGATGAGCATGATCTCTCTGATTTGGTTGCAAACTTTTGCAGTCGCACCAATCAATGGCGCGAGTTTGTTAGCGTTGCTACGGGACAGTGTGAGCAGGAGCAATTGTTTGACATGGTTCCTACACAGGTTATGGAAATAAGTGATGAGCATGCTGAAGACCCGAACCGGGAGCAGTTGAGGCATAGAATAAATTACGATTCCCCTTTCTCCGTTATCGAGCGGGTGGACAATAAACCGGGATCAGACTTATCCTGTCTTCCTGATTCGGAGCTTAAGGAGCTACCGGCACACTTGGAATATGTATTTCTGGATGATAGCCCTCAGTTGCTAGTCATTATTTCTTCCACCCTGGATGATGAACAAAGGAAAAAATTGGTAAATTTACTGCAGTCACACAGGAAAGCGATAGCTTGGTGCATCTTGATGGAAGAAGACAGTAAACCAAAGGTACAGCCCCAACAGAGATTGAACCCTCACATGATGGAAGTTGTAAAAAGGGAAGTAAAGAAATTGTTAGATGCTGATATTATTTTTCCTATTTCTGGCAGTCCGTGGGTAAGCCCGGTCCAGGTGGTACAAAAAAAAAGGAGGGACAACAATCATTTCAAACGAACATAATGAACTAATTCCCTCCAGGCCAGTAACAGGGTGGCGGGTCTGCATTGACTATAGGAAATTGAATGATGCAACTCGTAAAGATCACTTCCCGCTACCGTTTATTGACCAAATGTTGGAACGTCTTGCTGGTCATCAATACTATTGTTTCTTGGATGGTATGTCGGGGTACCTGCAAATCCCAATGGCACCTGAAGATCACGAAAAGACAACATTTACTTGTCACTACGACACATTTTCCTATCGGCAAATGCCGTTTGGGTTATGCAATGCCCCAGCTACATTTCAAAGGTGCATGATGGCAATTTTTGATGAGTTCATTGAGGACTTCATGGAGGTATTTATGGATGATTTTTCAGTGTTTGGCATTTCCTTTGATGGTTGTTTGGAGAACTTGGCGAGGGTCCTCACAAGGTGTGAAGAAACTAATCTTGTCATAAATTAGGAAAAATGCCACTTCATGGTGCGAGAGGGGATCGTCATGGGACACAAAATTTCATGCGCTGGAATTGAAGTGGATAATGCGAAACTGGGCGCAATTGAGAAACTTCCTCCACCTTCTGTCGTCAAAGACATTCGTAGTTTCCTGGGATATGTGGGATTCTACAGAAGGTTCATTCAGGATTTTGCAAAAATCTCTAAGCCACTGACAAAGCTTTTAGAGAAGGACACACTGTTTGACTTTGATTCTAAATGCCTTTCATCTTTCCAGAGCCTTAAAGCAAAACTCCTTAGTGCACCAATAGTGAAGGCTCCTGATTGGAGTCGGCCCTTTGAGCTCATGTGTGATGCAAGTGACTGGGCTGTTGGAGTGGTGTTGGGACAGCGATATGATAAGCATTTTCATCCGATTTACTATGCTAGCAAGACATTGACACCCGCTCAGGGGAACTACATGACTACTGAAAAGGAGTTGCTTGTTATCGTCTACGCTTTCGACAAGTTTCGTTCCTACTTGGTGCTTTCTAAGGTCATCGTGTACACCGATCATGCTGCCATCCGCTATCTTCTTTCGAAAATGGACGCTAAGCCACGGCTGATCCAGTGGATTCTATTGCTGCAAGAATTCAACTTGGAAATTAGAGATAAGAAGGGTTTTGAAAATGTAGTTGCAGACCATCTGTCACGCATAGTACATCAAGATCAAGATGAAATTAAACAGCAAATCAATGAGGTCTTTCCCGATGAGCATCTCTATATGGTTCGGGCCAAGCGAGCTACATGATGACCCCCTTGGTTCGCTGATCTCGCTAATTATCTTGTTGGGTGAGTCATTAATAGGGGCCCGAAAGTGCACGGGTTGTTGAAGTAATAAAATACCCTGGTGAGTGGGTAGTCGAATCCACAAGGAATAGGTACTTAAGATACAAGATTTCACTATTTAGTTATCACGTTGTGTGGAAAGAAATTGGTGAGTGAGTGCGAAAATAATCGGTAAAATCAAGAATTAAAAGAGAAGTGTGGAAGACGAGAAAGTGCAAGTAAGAGTAAAAGAGTAGGACTAGCAATGGGAAAAGATGGGTATCCGGACAAGCTACCCATAGGACTTATGCTTCTAGTGCAAACAATGCTATTATACCTTCCTATTGATGTTAATTGAGGTGAGGAAATCCCTAAATACACGGTCCCAAACCTAAGGTCAACCGTGACTAATCCCAACACTATGTTCCGGTCATTAGGTTTAACTACGACCCTTGACTCTCGTTGACCTGTCAACTAAGCCCTTGGGGAGTCTATCTACCTAAGCCTCACACTATGTGGAATTGCCTTAAGTTCTAGGGACTCCTAGTGATTAACCTTGTTTCTATGTATAGTTCTAACCCTTTGGTTCAGGTGAGAGAACCCTAGTCTAAATTAAGTCCCAGTGCTAAGATTCACTTTAACCCTATACTTTGGTATTTGCGCAATAAAGCCCTAAGGGAGTTTATCGCCTAGCACCTAACTCTATCTCGACAGCGAATAAATCATGGAACATGGAGGTAGGGAGAATCACATCGGAGGGGAAAGGGGACGTTCCGCTACCTCACGACTCACCCTCTCAACCCTCTTAAACCCTAAGTAGTCTAATCCTATAGGAGTTGTCACACCTCCAAAGGATAACCTAGATTGTTCTCAACCCAAGTGTCACGGCTAAGAGAAAACAATAATAAAAGAAAAGAATTTAAGATTGAAACTCAACTTTATTCATCAATTATGGAAAAGCATAATAGCAATGTTAAAGAAACATAATAATCCTAGGGTTTACAAGTCCGAATACCCACAATGGGTTTAGCTCCTCATGGAGCTATACGAATCCATGAAAATAATAATAAGAATACAATTTGAATGCATAGATGAAAACCCCCTTGTGTGCGATGTGGCCGTGGTCTTGTGCCGCCGTCGGACGTTGATGTTGACGTCGATGATCCGCTTCAAACCTTCATGAAGTCCTCTCCAAACCCTAGCCGCGCCTCTCCAGAAGTTAGGGCAAAGAAGAGCCAAAAAGATACCCAAAACAGTCTCCAAACGGGCTTTTATAATGTTGAGTCGTGGCTTTAAAATTGAACTTATCGGGATTTCACACGGCCGTGTGGAATTTCCACACGCCCGTGTGAACTCTCTGGTTTTCTGAATTTTGGCCAAAAATAAACAGTAGCTTGCTACAATGTTTTGCTACAGTACTCGCCGAAACGTTCCCGAATTCGTCGTTCTTCATCGAGGCCGTTGAATTGGGCACACAATCAACGGTAGATCGTGCCGATTGCTTCAGATCTCCTAATTGGTAAAGTTCTCCTTGTTAGCACGAGCTAGACTTATTGTGAATGTGACTGCCTTTGTGCCACTCCAAAGGAGGTTGGCACACACTCACACGTCTATGCCCATGCCTTGCTCCTTGCTTAGTGTGAGAATCTCCCCAGCAATGGCAAACACGATCTAATTTCATTCCTTTTCTCCAATTTATCTTCACAACCCTACAATGCACAAAAGTAAACAAATGCATACTTTTTAGTGATAAAATCTGATTAAATCAATGCTCACTGCAAGATAATAACGCTTCACATTACTATAACACGAGCACTTATCAGTCATCCTCTTCCACTTCACATATCAACAAAGGAAGAAGTTTCTTTCCGACAGTAAGCACTATTTCTGGGAAGATCCTTTCCTTTATCGGTTGTGCGCAGACTTAATTGTACGCCGTTGTGTGTCGCATGTTGAGGGGTGGAAAATTCTAGAGCATTGTCACTCGGGTCCTGCCGGTGGACATTTTAGTGCAAATCGAACGGTAGAGAAAGTGTTGGATGCAGGGTTCTATTGGCCTTCAGTTTTTAAGGATGCACATGAGAACACCCGAGCATGTGACCGATGTCAACAAAGCGGTAATCTGTCTAAACTTGATGAAATGAAGCAAACACCCAACCAACAATGTGAGGTTTTTGATGTGTGGGGTATTGATTTTATGGGCCCTTTCTCAAATTCAAATGGGAACAAGTATGTGTTGGTGGCAGTGTATTATGTATCCAAATGGGTAGAGGCGCAGGCTCTCCCGTCCAATGATGCTCGAGTCGTAGTCAAGTTCTTAAGGAAGCTATTTACTCGATTCAGGACACCTCGAGCGATCATCAGTGACCGGGGCACACATTTTTGCAATTCACATTTTGAAAAGGTTATAAAAAAATGTGGTGTCACTCATCGTGTTGTGACGGCTTGTCACCCCCAAACAAGTGGTCAGGTAGAAATCACAAACCGAGAGTTGAAAAGGATTCTTGAAAAAAATAGTACAACACAACAGGAAGGATTGGTTAGACAAATTAGATGATGCTTTGTGGGCATACTGAACTGCATACAAGACCTCTACGGGGCATACTCCTTTCGGTCTAGTCTATGGCAAAGCATGTCACTTACCGGTGGAATTGGAGCATAAATCATATTAGGTGCTAAAACTGTTGAATTTTGATATTGAGGATGCTCAGAAGAAACGAAAATTCTAGCTGAATGAATTAGATGAACATAGATTGTCTGCTTACGATACTTCTTTGGCCTACAAGGAAAAAGTGAGGAGAATCCACGATAATCAGGTGATAAACACTTTCAGGTGGGAGATTCAGTCCTTCTGTTTGATTCAAGGTTGAAACTCTTCCCAGGCAAACTAAAATCTCGATGGACTGGGCCCTACACAGTGTCACAAGTTTTTCCCCATGGTGCAATTGAAATCTCCCACCCTAAAAAGGGAACTTTCAAGGTCAACGGGCACAAGTTGAAACACTACTTGGTCAGCAAGGGACCACCTCAGTTCAACATGGGTACCTCTTTCTTCCTTCATACACCCCCGGACTAATTTCTAAGACTTTTAGGTACGTCAAGCTAGTGACGGAAAACAAGCGCTCCTTGGGAGGCACCCCTTGATCATCATCTGCAGCATATGTTTTTATTTTCTGCGTTTATGTTCTGTTGTTTATTGTGTTCCATTGTTTGAACTTTGTACTGTGTAAGTCCAGTAGCAAGGGGACCCTCCTGCTCAACTGGCATTTTTGTTTGTTTACTTTTCGTATGCCATTTCCATATTTTGTCGCACTATTTCACCTGTATGCCTCTTCATATCTCAGGTGTGTTTTGGTTGCTTGGAGTTAAGTTGGCAACGGGTTGAGAGTAGCCACATCACTCTCCGCAAATTGGTTGTTTAGCACCCATGTAAGAGCGACACCTTCACTCTCCATGTTCAGGGAAGATTTTCGCACCCTCGTCCTTTCTTTTTGTTCCCCATGATCATTATGTCTACTATTTGTTTCTACATTGGGGACAATGTAGAGTTCAAGTGTGGGGGAGGGTTGCACTCTTAGGGTTGCATGCTTGCATGAGTTTTGTATGCTTGTATAGATGAGTACCTTGCTAATGAT
Source organism: Dioscorea alata (assembly GCA_020875875.1). Taxonomy (NCBI): domain Eukaryota; kingdom Viridiplantae; phylum Streptophyta; class Magnoliopsida; order Dioscoreales; family Dioscoreaceae; genus Dioscorea; species Dioscorea alata. Next base: position 6,718,008 of record CM037017.1, on the reverse strand, counting down.
AACCTATGAATTGTTTGTTTGACTCGGCTTAAACTTAGGAAGACATGAGTTTGTTAGGAGCCCTTTGAACTTAAGTGTAGACCCTTCTCTACTTGCAAAGCAAATATCAGTTCACTTTATCCAGAATTCTGTGCCACTCATCTTGTTTAAGGCAAGTAGTTTATTCATTCTGTAAAAAAAAAAAAAAAAAACTGGAAAGTCGGATCCCGACCCCGGGATGCCCTACCAGTCGCACTTTTGGTTAAATTGTTGAGAAAAGATGGTAGAAAGAGCTATCGCCCTATGATGAGTGAAAGCCGTTCTTGAGTAGTCGAATTTTGGGCATTACACTTGTACATTTGATGACCTACCGGGAGAAAAGGCTACCACTAGGGTTTATGAAGGTACTATCCATTTCGTTGAGTGTAAATAGAGTGGAGTAGTTTAAGTCCTTTCGAGATTGTGGGGCTTATACTCTTGGGTCCTGCACACACACATGGTCTTGTGAGTAGAGGAGAGTCTTATACGAATTATGGGGTCTTCTAACACTCATTGTTCATTTTTTGTTTTAAGCTCTGTCTTTCATGTGAGGATGGAAGTTGGGCACTCATCTATATTTCTCTTTATGTGTTTGTGTTATGCTTGAGGACAAGCAAATGTTCAAGTGTGGGGGCATTTGATGAGTGCATTTTATATCATGTTTCTTGCCTTCTATCATAGTCTTTTCTCTGTCCTTAAGCATATTTACTGATTGGAATTGGTGCTATTTAAGGTATTTTACACCTTGTGTAGGAATCTGGGGACCGAGTCAATTTGATATGAAACTGAGGGTATTTCCCACGTGTGCAGTGGCCAAAGGTTCAGAATTGGCTGACACGGTCATGACATGCCCGTGCACCTAGTGTTGCAAGTCCCAACATGGAGTGTAGAAGAGCTAAAACCCTGACACGGGAGTGTCCCAGGATGGACACGGTCACCACACACCCGAATCCCAAGCGCTGCAAATCTCAGGAGACGTTCTCTTAAGAACGACACGGGCACGTTGCCCAGTACACGGTCATGTGCTATGTAACACGGGGGACGCATGCTTGTGTCCCAACTACTGCAAACCTCAGGAGTATCACCCCAGGATTTCCTAGAAAAGTACACGGTCGGAACACACCAATGTCCAGACCGTGTCGGGCCCCGAATCAGCCTTTTTAACTCCAGAAATTAGGGTTCTTTCTTATCTTTTGTTCGGGGATTCATCTTTCCACCGGGAGGACGTTGATGAGATCGAAGATCAAGCTTCACCAAACCACCTAAGGAGATCAAGGACTAGTAGGAGGCATTGCAAGAGGTGGAGAGTTGGAGCAAGGACGCTACAAGGGAGGACATATTGAGTATTAAAGGGGGTTCTTTCTCTCTTTCTTTGTTTTATCTTTTGTCTCACCTTGTGTACCTGCCCTCAGGGGCTAACTGGCCATAGTGCCTATGTTGTGGACAATCATCAGACTGTATTGCTTATAAACTCATTGTATTTGACTATGGAATTCTAATTGATGCTTGTGTTAAATCCTGTTTTGCATAACTGTGGTGTGTTTGGAGTGCATAGTTGTTAGGTTGTCCTAGCAAAACTGCAGTGTATCTACGAACACATAGATGCAATATTGCTATTGAGCACACACGAACATTATTGGAATGTACTGAGGTAGTCAACTAGGATGAGATAGTGTGCACGAGTCATTGGAGACTTCCGAAGGGATTTACTCTTGTGATTGCTGAGTACTTGGTCCTAATCTCCTCCATTATCATCACCATCACCTTTTATTCATAGTTGTTATGATCCCATACCTTTTCTATTTGTTTCACTAGACATCAAAGGATCAACGAGTACTTTAAATACAGCTCCCTGAGGTTCGACAACCCTATGCTTAATTGAGCATCACTTTATTACTTCTTGGGACCCGTACACTTGCGGAGAGCACATTAGGATTGCTTTAAGTTCTAGGGATTCCTAGTGATAAACCCTGTTTCTATGTATAGCTCTAACCCTTAGGTGCATGTGAAAAAACTCTAGTCTCAATTAAGCCTCAGCACTAGGATTCACTTCAACCCTTCACTCTGTTGCTCGCGCAACTAAGTCCCAGGGGAGTTCATCTCCTAGCATTTCGCTCTATTTTGACCGCTAATAACTCTTGGAACATGGAGATAGGGAAAATAACACCAGAGGGGAAATGGGACATTTCGCTACCTCACGACTCACCCTCTCAACCCTCTTCAATCTTAATTAGTCTAACCCTATAGGAGTTGTCACACCTCCAAAGGATAACCTAGACGATTCTCAACCCTAGTGTCACGGCTAAGGGAAAATCGATACAAGATGCAAATAAGATTGAAACTCAATTTTATTCATCAATAATGAAAAGCATAATAACAAGTCAAAGAAACATAATCATCCTACGATTTACAAGTCCGAATATCCACAAGGGTAGCTCCTCATGGAGCTATAAAAATCCATCAAAATATGAGAAGAAACACAAATCAAAAGCATAGATGAAAACCCCCTTGCGTATAGTGTGGCCGTGGTCTTGTTCAGCCACCGGACGTCGATGACGCGCTCCAAACCTCCACAAAGTCCTCTCTAAAACCCTAGCCGCGCTCCCTAAAAGTTAAGTCAAAAAGCAGGCAAAAAGCTTCAGAAAAAGTCTCAAAAATGGTCTTTTATAATGTTGAGTCGCTGCTTTAAATCGCTAAAATCGGGATTTCACATGGCTGTGTGGAATTTCCACACGCCCGTGTGAAGCCTCTGTTTTGCTAATTTTCGGCAGATAGTGAATAGTAACTTACTACATTATTTTTGCTACAGTAACTTGCTACGTTTCTGTTACAGTACTCTTGCCGAAACGCTCCCGAATTCGTTGTTCTTCATTAAGGCCATTGAATTGGGCACACAATCAATGATAGATCGTTCCGATTGCTTCAATTCTCCTCATTGGTGAAGTTCTCAAATGCTACACGAGTTAGACTTATTATGAATGTGACCGCCTTTGTGCCCTTCCAAAGGAGGTTGGCACACACCCACAAGTCTAAACTCGTGTCTTGTTCCTTGTTTGGTCCAAAAACTCCCGAACACGGTCTAACTTTGCTCTTTTTCTTCAAACTAGCTCCACAAATCTACAATGCACAAGAGCACACAAATGCACACAATTTAGTGATAAAATCTGATGAAAGTAATGCTCATTGTAAGATAATAACGCTTCGCCTTATTATAACACAAGCACTTATCAATAATCCTAAAACAACCCAAGTTGTGAAATCAATAACTTTTATGCATAAAATGAAGAAATCTCTCAAGAAAGGGGTGCAAGAGAATTTGGCACGGCCTATGCCATTTCGCACAAGCTGTGTGGATTTTAGATTTTTATAGATGTTCTGGGCTAGTAACGGCACAGCCTAGGTCGGAACCTGATTTTGATGAATATTTAAGCACTAAACTCGATTTTGGAAAAGGGACTTTTGGAGGGTTTTTTCCTTCACCTTCACCATTAGAGCTGAGAAGACAAATCTTTCAAAGGTTTTGGTGGATTTTGGCAAGGAAAAGCTTTGAGATCTTGGAATAGTCATTTAAGAAGATATTCAAGCTGACAAATCTTGGTTTCTCCATCAAACTTGGAAAGTTCTTGTCATGGCCAGTGCCGCTTGTTCCACAGGTGACACACCGTCACGATAGCCCAGGGAAGGTCAAACACCTGCCCAGCCCTGGATTACCGTAAGGCTACCCTATTCCATATACAGTACCACTATAACAATAATGAATAACCCAACATTAAGTATATATAACAATCCCCCTACACATGATCATCAAGCAATACAAAGTATGAAATACAAGTAGTCACAATATGATGGTGATGACAACAACAACAGTCCTAAAACTCAGGGTGTGTCCCCCATACAAAACCTGAATCAGACTAACATACAATACTATTCAAGAAGGTGAATACACAATAGGGTTCAACAACATCCTAGTGGATCCCTGATTATACATGCCAATGGAAAAAAGAGTTACATACATAACCCAAAATGAAGTACGAAAACAACTCTTGTCAAGCACTTCACGCTTTCATCCTTATGTTGTGCTATCACTTGGGAGGAAAAAAGAGTGGGTGAGTAACTAAGTTACTCAGTGAGGGGCTAAACATGGAACTATAACCCATACATGCATAAGTAGAAATACAATTCAAAAACATGCTTTAAAGTTCAACTATGTTAGAATATTATAAACAACAAGTATAAAACAATGAATGTAAACTTTTCACAATCAAAAGCAGGATAATAATCTTTTTGTTTCCACAAGGAATCCCAACCAAATTTCAAATCCAAAATTGTACATTTTTTTCCATAACTCATCAATTCATTAGTTGGAGAAATAAATAATTTGAAAATCAATAATACCACAAATAGCCTTGAAAACCCTCCATCACTAACCATGTCCTCGGTTAGGTCAAGAGCCCCCAAGATGCATGATAAGTGCTTGTGTTATAGTACCGCGAAGCGTTATTATCTTACAACGAGCATATCTTTTATCAGATTTTATCACTAAATTGTGTGCATTTGTGTGCTTTTGTGCATTGTAGGTTTGTGGAGCTAATTTGAAGAAGAAGAACAAAGTTAGATCGTGTTTGCCATTGTTGGGGAGTTTTTGGACTAAGCAAGGAACAAGGCACGAGCCTAGACTTGTGAGTGTGTGCCAACCTTCTTTGGAGGGGCACAAGGGCAGTCACACTCGCAATAAGTCTAACTCGTGTAGCTTAGGAGAACTTCACCAAGAAAGAGATTTGAAGCAATCAGCATGATCTACCATTGATTGTGTGCCCAATTCAATGGCCTCGATGAAGAACGGTGAATTTGGGAATGATTTCGGCAAGTACTGTAACAGCACTGTAGCAAGTTACTGTCGGCCGAAAATCAGCATTTCAGCAACTTCACACGGGAGTGTGGAAATTCCACACGGCTGTGTGAAATCCCGATAAGGCCGATTTTAAAGCCGCGACTCAACATTATAAAAGCCCAATTTGGAGACTTTTTACAGATCTTTTTTTTCCCAATCTTTCTCCCCAACTTCTGGAGAGCGCGGCTAGGGTTTTGGAGAGGACTTTGTGGAGGTTCGGAGCTCATCATCGGCATCGTCATCGACGCCCGGCGGCCACACAAGACCACGGCCACATCATACGTAAGGGGGTTTTCATCGATGCTTTCAATTTGTGTTTACTTTCATATTTTGATGGATTAGTATAAATCCATGAGGAGCTAAACCCCTTGTGGGTATTCGGGCTTGTAAACCCTAGGATTATTATGTTTCTTTGACATTGTTATTATGATTTTCCATTATTGATGAATAAATTCGAGTTTCAATCTTAATTGCTTCTTGTAATTGTTTTCCCTTAGCCGTGACACTAGGGTTGAGAACAATCTAGGTTATCCTTTGGAGGTGCGACAACTCCTATAGGGTTAGACTACTTAAGATTAAAGAGGGTTGAGAGGGTGAGTCGTGAGGTAGCGGAACGTCCCCTTTCCCCTCAGGTGTGATTCTCCCTATCTCCGTGTTCCATAATTTCTTAGCGGTTGAAATAGAGTGAAGTGCTAGGAGAGGAACTCCCCTGGGGCTTAGTTGCGCGAGCAACAGAGTGAAGGGTTGAAGTGAATCCTAGTACTGGGGCTTAATTGAGACTAGGGTTCTTCCACCTGGACTAAAGGGTTAGAACTATACATAGGAACAGGGTTTATCACTAGAAATCCCTAGAACTTAAAGCAAACCCACGTAGTATGAGGCTTAGGAAGACGGACTCCCCTAGGGCTTAGTTGACAGGTTAGCGAGAGTCAAGGGTCGTAGTGAAAACCTAATGCCGGGGCATAGTGAAAACCTTAGGTTTGGGACCGTGTGTTTAAGGATATCCTCGACTCAATTAACATCAATAGGAAAGTATAATAGCATTGTCTTGCACTAGAAGCATAAGTCCTAGGGGTATCTTGTCCGGGTACTCATCTTTTCTCATTGCTTGTCCTTCTCTACTTACTCCTACTTGCACTCTCTTACCTTCCATCTTCTATTTTATTTCTTGTCTTTTTTTAACTGCTTTCACACTCACTCATTAATCCTACTCTCACTTTTCATACACCGCATAGCTAAATAGTGAGTTCTTGTGTCTTAAATCCCTATTCCCTGTGGATACGACTACCCACTCACCAGGGTAAAATTTATTACTTCGACAAGCCCGTGCACTTGCGGGATACACGCCAGGGGTCTTGTCAATGCCTATTTCTTGGCATTGGCCATTGGGGAGCCCGTGTGGTGACTCCGGACAACCTAACAATACACTCCTTCAAGGTTCTCTACACGCCTCCTGAAAGGGTGGTATCCTCAAATGGAGTTTTCAACGCCAACTCTAACAGGTTGGCCAGTGGAAACTCTACTTCTTACTACAATAAGTACTTGGGATCACCCCTCATGTCACCATCCAAATAAATAAACCATATCCAACCTGTAGGCTCAGTATATAACTCAACATTATAATAGGAGTTTCATCATAATATCACAAGTATTCACATATACATCTTTGGCACACCTCTTGCGTGTGTGTACCGCAAGTGCATGGGTATCGAAGTATTAAAATACCCAGTGAGTAAGATAGTCAAATCCATAGGGAACGGAAGTATTAGTAGAAACTATTTCTTGGTTATCTAGTTGGAATCAAGAATATGGTGAAATGATCAATCGCACGAATATGAATGTCTCAAGCAAGCAAGGAAGAGTAAGAGCAAGGGAAGTCTCAATTAATAAAGATGAGGTACCCGTGCAATGCTCCCCCTAGGATCCAGCATAAAGTGTAAGACTTACAAATGTTTCTAAACTGAGTTAAATGAGTTGAGGAAATCCAAGAAATAACTGGTCCATGCCTCTAGGCCACAGATACTAGTCTCCTACGAGGTCCTAGTGGAGAAATCGCTCAATCTCAACACCTCACACCACATATGACCGCAATAGACTCTAAGGAACCCTAAGAGTACTCCCAATTCCTAAAGATAGATCTCACCCTACTTTAGGTGAAAGATCTCTAACCCCCTACAAGGTCCCAGTGGAGAAATCTCTCAATCTCATGCCTCACACCAAATATGGTTGCATAAAGTATATGGAATACAGAGATAGAATGTACTGATCGTAGGAGAAAGGGGACACACCACTATCTCATAATTCACCCTCTCAACCCTCTACAATCTTGAGGTTCTAACCCTTATGGAGACCTTTCTCTCACCAAGGTAAACAACTCATGCAAACCTATCAACCACAAAGATCAATACAGCAAGTAATGACAAAAAAAGATTGAAACTCAATTAAACTTTGATTCAATAGAAAACACAAAGTAAATCAATATGTGAATAAGATCCTAGGGTTCACATGCCCAAATACCTACTAGGGTTTAGCCCTCCATAGGGCCAGTTACAAAACAAATAAAGTAATGTAAAGCAATGAAAACCATGCAATAAAACCCCCTTGAATTCGTGATGATGGCCTTGATGGGTGGCTCAACGTCTTGAAGGATTCCACTTCGAAGCTAGGTTACCGATGGCTCCCTTCGTGCTATGATGGAAAAAGAATCTATCAAAGTTGGTGAAGAACGCCCCACCAAATTCACCAAAGACCTCCTCTCTAAACCTAGCCATCTTACCCTTGAAATGCTAGCAAAATGTCTCCAAAGAATAGAGTAAAAAGACTATTTATAGTCAAAAACCCGTGTCTGTCACGTACCTCCACTCGACCGTGTGAGTCTTCACGCGCTCGTGTGGGCAGCAAACATTCCCATGAGACCATGTGGAATTTTCACGCGGTCGCATGAACAGTGTTTTTGCTATAGTACTACTACAGTGATTTGCTACACTTCTCTTCATAAACACGGCTCACACACTCTTCTTTTGAGGCCACATGCTCAGGCACAAGTCCACGTGGTAGGTTATGAGGCTTCTCGTCCTTGAATCATCATTGGGAAAGCTCTCATTTTCTTCACATAAGTAGGGATATGGGAGTGTCACTGCCTTTGTGCCCTTCCAACTTAAAGTCTAGCTTGAATTCTCTTAGAAGTTGGCACGCACTGTCACGCCCCAACCCGTGGGTCCCACATGTGACATACCGCCACAATAACCCAAGGGAGTCCAAACATTGCCTTAACCCTGGATCATCGTAAGGCTGACTTAATACCTATTCACAACACTATTACCGACTGGAAAGAACACAAGAACATACTGATAAAATAATTCTTTACACAAACCAATCATCACATCAAGTCAAGCAAATATATATAACCACATCTAGAATGCAAGACTACAGCCAAAAATACATAATTGAAAAACATCCCAAACTCTGGGTATGTTTTCAAACAACACTGGATAATAGCAACATACATGAACACCCAAGGAAGAGAAATATACAAATGAGCCTACACCATGCATTAATGAATCTCACACCGTACATGCCAAGTACTAGAATATGCATACAAAGGCTTAAAGTATTTGCACTAAAATAGGCCCTTGCCAAGCACTTCACGTTCGCACCGCTTCACTTAACTGACACTTGGGAAGAAGAAAGAGGGGCTGAGTAACTTGGTTACTCAGTGAGAGGAATTGCATGGAACTATAGAATCATACATGTCAAAAATAGAAATAAGAAATATAACAATAAACTGTTTTAAGAGTTTACCAAAACCCAAAATAAAGAAAATGGCAACAGTGAAGTAACACTTAAATTTACAAAGAACAAAGTATGTCGATGAAAGTATCTTACAATGGCAATTGATCAAGCCAAGCTCTAGCATAAATATACATCCAATCCTTTCACAACTCACTAAAACATGGATTTAATTAAATAAAATAAAAAAATTCCAAAAACTTGAATTAATTCTCAACAAAATACAGATACTTTAGGTAATGAGTATAACATAAGAAATTAAGCTTTCTCAATGAATATGCCAACACCCAGAATCATAAATCACCAAATGATACTTTGCTAGTAATATAATTTTATTTAGAATACCACTGCACATAACAATAATGATCTGTAACCAATATTACAAAAGTAAAATACTACCAAGAAATCTTAATACCCGCTACAGTGTAAAAACCACAAAACTACGAATTACCAAACATAGGTTCAAACTGTAAAATAAATTGAACATTTAAAATCCAAACTCATGCATTCCTTCCAATAACTCAGATAAACCAGAGTTTTAAAAGTGGATAGATCGATAAACATCGAGACAATGTATATCTTCCAAACATGACCAAATGAAAATAACATATTGTAAACAAAATGCTTCAACTCTTAATAAGAGTAAAGACACTTTAAATTGTAAATATTCCATAAGATTACAAGCTCTTTCCGTAAAATGCAAAAGTGAAGTTCCTTAGGAGTTATTAATAAATATTTAATAACTCTAGAATCCAATACTCGCACATTCATTCGATAGTTTCAAATATCAAGATGCATAGAAATAAGTAATCATCAATTACAAAACATCAATAATGTCCAGAATGGCCTCGAAAACTCTCCATCACTAACCGTGGCCTTGGTTAGGTCTGGAGCTACCAAGATGTGCGTATCTTGGCATTGGCCGCTGGGAAGTTTGTGTGGTGACTCCGAACAACCCAACTATATCCATGTCAGGAATCTACGCCCCCACCTGACATGGCATAATCGGTTTGACAGTAATCCATGCCACCTCTATATAGGTTTGCCCATGGAAACCATCCACTTCTTACTGCAGCAAGTACTGGAACTCGGCTCCCTTGTCACCATCAAAGCATTTAAATAATAACTCAGCCTGTAGGCTAAATATATACATCATCAAGATAGCATAATTCTCAATAAGAGATGATGAGTGTGCACAATGTCAACTCTCACTCCAAGAGTGATTAATTTGGTCATAGCATTGTAATGAAATCATTTTTCATCAAAAGCATCATACAAAGGTGTCTTTTGAAAATACACTTCAAATAGTTCATCATCACTATGAAATTCAACTTGAATAATTTTCACATGCCTTTTGGTCATCATAATGAGAACATCAAATCTCTTGAAAATGCTAACTTTGAAACATATATTTCAAAACATAGAGTTCCAAACCATAAACAATATATGTATACTTTGCAAAAAATTCATGGAATAAGCCAATTCATGATCACCATGATTTCTAAACTTAATTTAAAGCTCTCAAGAGGTTTAGCAATAAGGAGTCTATCATTCAAAAACAAGCAACTCAAATATCAAAGGCAAACATGCATGAATCATAGTCCATTTTTAGAAATTTCCCACTCACAAGTATTGCAACAAGTTCACTAAAGGTCAAATAACACTCTCGAGAGTCGTAGGTAATTTTTTTCAAAGCATAAACATTAATATTAAAAAGTGAAAGATGGATCTTAAAAAAAAATACATTTTGATGCCCAAGTTCTCAAACCCAAGTAACATAGCTTGGCAAACTTTCTCATAAATTCATTCAAATTCAAGGGGATGTTTTAAAGAATCAATGAATAATCTTTCAAGAGACTTTTGACAAGTATAAGGGATGAATCTCAAAAATTCCCTAAATAGGTAATTTAAGAACCAAGCTTTTGGACACCATTAAAATACTCGCAAATATTTTCAATCACCCATTTAAAAACAAGCATGATTTCAAAGTCATGATCATATTCAAAAGAAAGAATAACTCTAAATATATAGGAAACATGCACGATAGTGTAATCCATGAAATCAGTAAATCCCACTCACAAACTTGGCGAGCTAGAAATTTTTGTTGTCGCTACACCACCAGCTCTTTCCCTTTGCTCGAAGTTTGGTCTCCTAGGAGCAATTGAACAAGCCAAACAAATAACCAAACATCAACAACAACTAGATCAACTGAAAAGAAGGACAAAGTTCAAAATAGAGAAAAGATGGTTACTAGGGTTTTACAAACTCTCTAACTAGGAGATCTAGCAAGAATAGATCTCACAACCCTTTAAAACCAACAAGGGAAGCAAGGAAAACCCATTTGGGTTCAGTGCTATAGTAACTCCGGCACCAAGGTGAAAAGAGATTCAAAGATTTTTCTAGATTGAGGGCATACAAACCGACAAGATTACTTCTCTCAAGTTTTACCATCAAAGAAAAAGGAAAAGAACAAGAATCAAGCCCCTATTTAAAACCCCAACCAAACCCTAGATATTCTCATCCAAGAACAAGGAAGAACAAGCAAGGAAGGAAGCTTACCTTGAACCAAAAGAGGATCGCACCTAAGATCCAAGAACACGCCCACAAAACTCAACAAATTCGGCCCTTAAATGCCTAAGAATGGTGGGGGAGTAGAGGGAAAAAAGGTAGGAATGTTTAGGGAAAAGAAAGATGAGAAAAAAGGGTCAAATCGGGCCCTTAAAGGCCAAAAACGCAGCCTGTGCGGCCTGTGCGCGGCCGCGCAGTGCCCGCGCGCCCCCAGGGGTTGTGGGATGCACGAGCAGGCGAGCGAGCACACGCGGCCTCCTGCACGGGCACGCAAGAGGCCACACAGCTGACAGGGGGCCCGAAAGTGCACGGGTTTGTCGAAGTAATAAAAGTTACCCTGGTGAGAGGGTAGTCGAATCCACAGGGAATAGGGAGTTAGAATACGAGATTTCACTATTAAAACTATGCGACGTACGGAAAAGTGATCAATTGATTCGATGAGTGAATTATGGAAACAATTATACTAGAAGACGAGAAATTAAATAGAAAGATGGAAGATGAGAGAGTGCAAGTAAAAGAGAATAGAGAGGACTAGTAATGAATGAAATAGGGCATCCGGACAAGCTACCTCTAGGGTCTATGCTTCTAGTGCAGGACTATGCTATTATACTTTCCTATTGATGTTTTATCGAGTCGAGGATATCCTAAGATTCACGGTCCCAAACCTAAGGACAACCGTGACTAACCCCAACACTATGCCCCGGTATTAGGATTCACGTCACCCTTCACTCTATCGCTCGCACGACTAAGCCCCAGGGGGGGTATATTTACCTAAACCTCACACTACGTGGGATTGCTTTAAGCTCTATGGATTCCTAATGGTAAAACCTGTTCCTATGTGTAGTTCTAACCCTTTGGTCCAGGTGGAAGAACCCTAGTCTAGATTAAGCCCCAACGCATAGGATTCACTTCAACCCTTCACTCTGTTACTTGCATAACTAAGCCCCAGGGGAGTTTATCTGCCTAGCACTTCACTCTATTTCGACCGCTATGAAATCAAGAAAACGGAGGTAGGGAGAAACCATGTCGGAGGGGAAAGGGGTACATCGCTACCTCACAACTCTCCCTCTCAACCCTCTTCAATCTTAAGTAGTCTAATCCTAAGGAGTTGTCACACCTCCAAAAAGGCAACCTAAATTGTTCTCGATCCTAGTGTCACATCTAAGAGAAAACATTAGCAAGATGAAAATAAGATTGAAACTCAATTTTTATTCATCAATAATGGAAAAGCATAATAACAATGTCAAAGAAACATAATAACCCTAGAGTTTACAAGTCTGAATATCCTTAAGGGGTTTAGCTCCTCATGGAGCTATACATGTTCATCAATGTATGAAAGAAAGCACAAAATAAGGACATCAATGAAAACCCCCTTGCGTATGGTGTGGCCGTGGTCTTGTGCGGCCGTCGAACGTCGGTGACGATGCGATGACGCGTGCTAAACCTCCATGAAATCCTCTCCGAAACCCTAGCCGCACTCCCCAAGTTGAAGAGAAAGATCGGTCAAAAGATCTCCCTAAAAGTCTTCAAAATTCCGCTTTTTATAGGCTGAGTGCGGCTTTAAATTTGAAGTTATCGGGGCTTCACACGGCCGTGTGGAATTTCCACACGCCCGTGTGAAGTTTCTGTCTTAATGAAAAATTACTTCACACGGCCGTGTGGAATTTCCACACGCCCGTGTGAAGTCTCTGGCTTGCTGGAAAATAATTCACACGGCCGTGTGTTAATTCCACACGCCCGTGTGAATTCTCTGGAAACCTAATCTTCGGCAGAAATGCACAGTAACTTTCTACATTGAATTACTACAGTGACAAGCTACAGTGCTGCTGCAGTACTCACCGAAACGCTCCCGAATCTGTCGTTCTTCATCGAGGCCATTGAATTGGGCACACAATCAATGGTAGATCGTGCCGATTGCTTCAAGTCTCCTTCTTGGTGAAGTTCTCCTAAGCCACACGAGTTAGACTTGTTGTGAATGTGACTGCCTTTGTGCCCCTCCAAAGGAGGTTGGCACACACTCACAAGTCCAAGCTCGTGCCTTATTCCGTGCTTGGTCCGAAAACTTCCCAACATCAGTGAACACGACCTAATTTCGTTCTTCTTCTCCAATTTAGCTCCACAAACCTTCAATGCACAAGAATACACAAATGCACGCCGTTTAGTGATAAAAACTGATAAAAGATATGCTCAACGTAAGATAATAACACTTCGCGGTACTATAACACAAGCACTTATCATCAGCCCGCTGCTTAGGCTATGCGGCCTGTGCACAGCTCGCATGACTTCGTGCGGCCTGTACATGGCCCACACACTCGAAAAACACTTCGAAACTCACCCCAAACACTCGACACAAGTCTCCAAAAGTTCAATAAGAAGCCTCAAACCAAAGCCAAAGAGAAAATAACCAAAATGACTAAGGTAAAAGGGACACGAACAAGGAAACAAGAAGACCAAATATCACACACACCCCCATGTGTATGAACTCCTCTTCTTTCTTGATCCTTATGTTGCACAAAAACTCCCCAAACGGTGCCTTCATAGCCTATCTTTGCTCTCTTTTTTTCTCTCATGACCTTCACAACCTATTTGCACAAAAGAACACCAAATACAATTTATGAGACATAAACCATGATAAAAATGATGCTTAGTGTATGTAAAACACATAAATAAATATGTCTACTCAAGCACTTATCAATCTTTCACTCCAAGAGTGAGTCAACTAATTATACATCACCAATGAAATCTTTTTCATCAAGAAAACATCATATAAGAGCAACCTTTAAATGTATACTTCAAGTATAACATCATCACAATGAAATTCAACTTAGTTTGCACAACTCATTGGTCATCATGACAAGGGCATCAAGTTTCTTGAAAATACACACTTCGAAAGGCATAACCTAAAACATAGGGTTTCCAACACAGGTAACATATACTTTGAAAATATTCTTGAAATAAGTTAAATCATAAATCATCATAGTTTCTAAACATTATAGAAAGCATTTCAAGAATTTTAGCAATGATAAATCATCATTCAAAGGCAAGGCAACTTAAGCATTAGAAAACATGCATGATTTATAGTCCATAATTTAGTAAATCCCAGTCACAAACTTAGCGAGCTAAAATACCACGGCTTTACTTCTCCACTGGCTCTTTCCCTTTGTTCAAAGTCTCAACTTCTAGAAGTAATTAACAAACCAACACAAGCAACAAGCATTAACATTAACTCAATCAACTTGAATGAAGGAAAATGCTCAAAATGGGAAGTAATTACCTCTAGGGTTTGGTAAACACTCTAACTAGAAGATCAAACAACAATGAACCTCTCACAACACTTCAAAGTAACAAGGAAAGCAATGAAAACCCAACTTGGTTTGGTGCTATAGTAACCCTTACCTAGGAGATGAAGGCTCACACTCAAACCTCAACAAACTCAAGGTTTTACAACTTTAAACCTCTTCTATTCTCTAGATCCAAACAAAAACTAGAGTTTTCCGCCAAAAATCCCAATAAATTTGGTAAAAAAAGCAAGGAGGAGAAGAAGAAAAAGGAACTCACCTCTAAGATTTTCCAAAACCTGAGAACAACCTTTCTTCAAGAGAGGAGAAGGAAGATCCCCACCTTTTCTCTTTGATTGGAGGCCACGAATGATGATCTTGGAGAGGAAAAAAGATGATTCTAGAGGAGGAGGAAGAATGACTCAAAGAAAATCCTAGAAGCTTGGAGAATTGCCCTTAAATAGGCCTAGTCCGAGCACTCCTTGTGGCCACAAGGCCCGTCGAGATGGCCTTGAGGGTGCAAGGGAGGCCACAAGTCCTCTCTGGTTAGCTTTGTGGGCTCCCTCATGCCCGCATGGCCCCCATTTTGTCTTCTTGCGGGCAACCCTAGTGCCTGCAAGACCCCGGCCTTGCTTTTGCCCTTTTTAAGGGTTTTTCTCCACCTTTTTACCCTCCCAAAAGACCTCAACTAAGGTCCTAACACAAAAGGACACTCAAAAGAACTCAAGCACACAAGTTACACTTGAGTAACAAAATGAAAGAGAAGTAGGAAAAAGTTCAACTTCCACAGTTCTACATTTCATTGTGAAGTTTAAGGGAGTGTTTGCAATGATTTCTTTCCTTATTTTAGCTTTTCATTTGTTGTTTCTTTATGCTTAATATGAGTTGCTAAGCTTCCCTTGGGTTTTCGGATTGAGGAACCCTAGGATGAACCTTGTTTGTGAACTTATTTCAGTATTAATGGAGATTTGACTTTTGAGTTTTGTCTATGTATGTTTATTGCTTGGAATCTAAAAGCGAAAGCTTGAATTCATGATTTGATTTTCATGCGTGAGATTGAGAAATCTGCGTGATTAGATCCTCGTAGACAAAAGGGGATTGAAGGTGCATCAAGAGATTGAGCATTTTCTTTTTCTCATCATAGGGTTACTCATTGGTTAGAATCCGGGTGCTCACCTTTGAGGAAGTAGACATGTGTTCACCCTTGGAGAGAATCTTCTTGATCTTAATCCTTTCTTGTTAGATTAGGGGTAGAGAGAAATCTCACCCAAATATTCTTGTTTTAGACACTAATAGTTTCAAGAGAAGTATTGGTGTGCTATAGAATTTTCAAGACTCAATTAAACCTAAATTTAGATCCAAAGTTGAGGTTTACAACTTGAAAATTCCTGGGGGAATCAATTCTAGGACCCTCTCCATCTATTGAGTACCTCCAACCCTCACCCTTCTAGTTCATTGACTTTATTTTATGAATTTGTTATTTAGAATCTTAATCCAAAAAACCCTTTTCACTCATAGACTAGATAATAGAAAATTAGTTGGTTCTAGTATTTGCATTCCTTGTGGAATCGACATCTTGTGTTTCATGCACACTTTATTACAACATGAAAATCAAATATAGCTCCTATCTCTGGCTATTAGTAATCTACAATAATCAATGTACATAAACAAAACTCAAAATCAAAACCTCTATTAAGCTCAAAAAGATTAAGATCCAAATACAAGATTCATCCTAGGTTTCCTCTATCCAGAAACCCTAGGAAGTTTAACCACATATTCCAAAGATAATCTAAGAACGATTAATAAGTGCTAAAACAATGAAATATGGATGAACCCTCCAAGCTTGATGAGAACCCAAGGATGTCGACTAGAATCTCTTCTCCGGTAACTCCTTTTCAATCTCCAAGCTTCGCCGTGCTAATTGATTCGCTCACCCGCAAGTGCACGGGGTCGCCAAGTAATACCCCTCGCGCAAGCACAAATAATCTATGGATGTAAAAAGCATACAAAAAGTGAATACAAATATGGAGGAAAATCAAGACGAGGGAATGGTCACGGATAAGGATTCCCTCGGGGGTTACTAAAGTGCTAAGGATGCCCTAACTAGCATGTCTTTGGGTGGTTTGGACCGAGAAACCGTAAATTAGACCAACCCGATGGTCACGGTGTTTGGTCCCTAATCCAGTACGAGTATTGGAATACGGAATTCCTTCCGCCCAAATCCTCCTACCATCGCAATGGGTCTAGTGGATTTCTCAAGCTAGGGTTAAGGCACAATCAAGGACAACCCTAACAATTGGAGGGGTACAAATACCCGATGGTTAAGGTATATTCGTACATGTATTCCCTTCCAAGCTTGGTGAGCCTAATACTAGGGCAATGGTCATGCAACCTAGTATTTTATAGGAATTGATACATAAAGTTCTCATACATACCAAGGCATTCAAGAAACACCAAACATGGATCACAAACCAAAACAAATACAATTACTAAGTCAAGCATCAAAATAACACAAGTTCACCCCCAAGGTTCACCTACATCCGGTGACCTTGGGGTTTAGTTACTCATGATCACAAAATAAGCAAGAAAACACATGAAAACAACCAAATACATAATGAGAACACTCCCTCAAAATATCAAGGCCGAATGACGCTTCCAAGGACGCCACCCAAGGAGTGGCTTCCTTCGTCGATCTTCCTCTCAAATGTAGATCAAAGGTGTGGACTCGTCGTGTCATGCTCTCTCCGTCGTCCTCTCCTCAAGAATCTCCTCCAAAACCTGGCCTCAAACTCCCAAAGCAAGGTTGCGAAGTCAAGCTCTGACACGACCCCTTGCGTGTATCCCGCAAGTGCACGGGTTTGTCGAAGTAATAAATTTACCTTGGTGAGAAGGTAGTCGAATCCACAGGGAATAGGGAGATAGAATATAAGGTTTCACTAATTAAGCTATGCGAAATACGGAGATCGATAATAAGATTGATGAGTGAAAATAATGCAAAGCAATAAACTAAATAGAGAGATGGAAGAAAGAAGTGCAAGTAGGAAAATCGAGAAGGACTAACAATGAATAAAAGGGGGGGTATCCGGACAAGCTACCTCTAGGGTCTATGTTTCAAGTGCAAGACTATGATATTATACTCTCCTATTGATGTCAACTGAGTCGAGGATATCCTAAGACTCACGGTCCCAAACCTAAGGACAACCGTGACTAACTCCAACACTATGCTCCGGTGTTAGGATTCCCAACACCCTTCACTCTGTCACCTAAATGACTAAGCCCCAGGGGAGTCCATCTGCCTAAACCTCACACTATGTGGAGTTGCATTATGCTCTAGGGATTCCTAGTGATTAAACCTGTTCCTATACATAATTCTAACCCTTTGGTCCAGGTGGAAGAACCCTAGTCTAGATTGAGCCCCAGCAAATAGGATTCACTACAACCCTCCACTCTATTACTTGCGTAACTAAGCCCTAGGGGAGTTTATCTACCTATTGCTTCACTCTATTTCGACCGCTATTAAATCAAGGAATCGGAGGTAGGGAGAAATCACATCGAAGGGGAAAGGGGTACATTGCTACCTCACAACTCTCCCTCTCAACCCTCTTTAATCTTGAGTAGTCTAATCCTATAGGAGTTGTCACACCTCCAAAGGAAAGCCTAGATTGCTCTCAACCCTAATGTCACGTTTAAGGGAAAACAATATGAAAGGATAATCAAGATTAAAAACTCAATTTTATTCATCAACGATGGAAAGCATAATAATCAATGTCAAAGAAACATAAGAAACCCTAAAGTTTACAAGTCCGCATACCCCACGAGGGGTTTAGCTCCTCATAGAGCTATACATGTTCATCAATGTGAGAAATAAAGCATAAAACATAGACATCAATGAAAAACCCCCTCGAATTGGTGTGGCCGTGGTCTTGTGCAAACGTCGAACCTCGAAATCGATGCCGACGACGCGCTGGAACCTCCACGAAATCCTCTCCGAAACCTTAGCCGCACTCTAAAAAGTTGGGGAAAAGATAGGTCGAAAGATGCCTCAAAAGGTTGCAAAAATCCCCTTTTTTAATGTTGAATCGCGGCTTTAAAATTAGACTTATCGGGGGCTTCACACGGCCGTGTGGGATTTCCACACGCCCGTGTGATGCTTCTGTCTCGGCTGAAAAATTAATTTCACACGGCCGTGTGGAATTTCCACACGCCTGTGTGTCTTCACTGGATGGCTGAAATTGCACAAACACACGGCCGTGTGGAATTTCCACACGCCCGTGTGACTTCTCTGTCTGGCTGAAAACTGGTTCACACGGTCGTGTGGAATTTCCACACGCCCGTGTGACTTCTCTGGAACTCTAATCTTCAGCTGAACAGGATTGTAACTTGCCGAAACACCTCCCGGGTTCATTGTTCTTCATCGAGGCCATTACTTGGGCACACAAGCAACGGTAGGTCGCGCCGATTGCTTCAAGTCTTCTTCTTTCGCGAAATTCTCCTAAGTAACACGGATTGGACTTGTTGTGAATGTGACTGCCTTTGTGCCCCTCCAAAGGAGGTTGGCACACATCCACAAGTCCAAATACGTGCTTCGTTCCTTGCTTGGTCTGAGAACATCCCAACATTGGCGAACGCGACTTAATTTCATTCTTCTTCTCCAATTAGGCTCCACAATACCTTCAATGCACAAGAGAACACAAATGTACACATTTAGTGATAAAACCTGATAAAAGGTATGCTTAATGTATGATAATAGCGCTTCGCGATACTATAACACAAGCACTTATCAAGCTCCAAAGAGACCTAGGTTTCTCCTTTCAATTTGCTTGAAAAAACCTTTTAAAAACCCATTCCAGCGAGCTATGTGTCCTCTCATGCGGCCGGCATGCGGGGAGAGAAAAATTCCGAGAAATCCCGAAAATCGCGTAAGTTGCTAAAGTGGCCGCTACAGTGAACTGCTACAGTACTGCATGCGACCTCCACTACGCCCGCATGGTGGCCCGCATGAACTTCTTGACCAAGCCATTCTTCAAGTCTTCATGCTACAGTATTGCTACGAATGCAAAATCCCGTATTTAATTTTGAACATTTATGAGAAAAAATAAATTGCTACAAGAGGGATCCGATCATGAAGATATGGTTGTATACCTGTCATAACAAATCAACGGCCAGGATTAATCCTGGACTTGGATGGATATTTAGGGAGAGAGAAAAGACCTAGATTTCAAATTTGAGTCTCCTCCGTCTCCAAAGGTAGCAACTCTCATCTTGTAGTCGCCTCCGTAGCCAGGTAAACCCTAACCCTAGGCTGATCTCCTTTTCATCTCCTTATTTCTATGATCTAGATCTTTGGTTTTGACGTAGATCCATATCTTTTTCTCAAGAACCATTGCCATGTTGGGCGAGGAGCACTATTTTGAATCCAAAGTAGACACTAGAGCATCGAAGACGTACCCTCAGTAAGCTGAAACCATCAAGCAGAATGGCTACATTGTTATCAAGAACAAGCCTTGCAATGAGCACCACTTTCAATCTTTGAACTCTTTGGCAATGGGAAATTTCCGTCTAATTTCATGAGTGAATTTTGCAGTACTTCATGTATACATACATGTGCAGTAACTTTCAAGATGTTTCATTTTTATTTCTATTTTATTTTTTTTTCTTTACTTTATTTTAATGTAAAAATTGCATAGGTATAATATTTGTGAATTTATAGGTTCTATTCTTTATAAACGAGCTTCCTAAACGAGCTTTAAGCGAGCTTTTAAACAAGCATTTAGCAAACTCGAGCTCAAACAAGCTTGTTAACAAGCATTTAAATGAACTCGAGCTCTAACAAGCCAATAAGCAAGCTTTCCCGAGTCGATCTCAAGTTTAATAATTCCTTAAATGAGCCGAGCTCAAACAACATATTAGGCTCGATTTGAGCCACGAGCTGAGCTTAAGCTCTTAGTCACGAGCTAAGCTTGAACACATGAAAAATCAGCTCGGCTCGGCTGGAATACACCTCTATCCATAACATAATCCGTGAAAGAAAACATAGAAATATAAATCATAATGGACTCCCTTCTCACATTAATAGATGAGGATGAGGATACTATCCAATCTCCAAATTCTTTGCTAGATGTCGCACTAGTGATGAGGAATCTGCCATCTCAATCTCTCGGATAACTTCCTTAAATGCTTGAAACTTGGCTCAATCTACCTTAGTAGGAGCGGTGAACTTTGCTTAAGGCCTCCTCCAAGTTTGGTTGTGGTTCAACTTGGAAACTCTATAATCCCCCTTCTCTTTTCATGTAACTCCTATATTGGACCATAAAATTATGTTTCATTGGGTCATTCATGACCTTATGGCTCTGTGGAGTGGATGCGTCTGGAGTCAAGCCTTCAAAATTGCACTTGATAAGTACTTGATGATTCATAATTTTCACAGTAATTTTCATAGCATTTTTCTTGATCCTTGAGTATTTTGTTAAGATTTAATGCTCAATATTTTTATTTTTCATATGTAGGATTCTTTTGTAGGTGTCAGAACAAAATGAAGCAAATCAAGCTATTTTCGAGCTATTTTGGTGGGGAAAATAAATTAAATGAAGTAAAGATGCCCAAAAAAACATAGCCATGTTCCAAAATACAGCTGCATGCCAGCTTTCTGAATTCAGAATCAAAGCTCAACCATAAAACATGCCTGTATAGTGTCCTGTGGTCCAAAGGAACACTGCTATGTGATGCGTTAACCACAAGTGCATGGGTCGCAAGCAAGTAATAAAGTGGTACCCCGTGAGAGGTAGGGTTGTCGAACCTTAGGGAACTATACTCAAAGTACTAATTTCTCTTCTAATGTCTAGTGAAATACAAATGGGAGTGAGTTGAATCAACAAATAGTAAAGAAAAGATATAATGATGGGGATGGTAGGAAGACTAGGATCAAGTGTTTCAGCAATATGAGAGTAATGCCCCGGGGCGATTCCTATAGACTATTGCATGCTATCTTACCCTAAGTGCCTACCAGGTACATTCCAAGACTCAAGTGTGTGCTCACAAGCAATGTTGCATCTATGGTTCTCAAATACACCAAGTTTTGCTAAGATAACTGTGTGTTTCTTGCTAGACAAGCCACGCACCGAGTTTTACCATAGCAACTGTGCAAATCAAACACATCAAGTTATGCAAACACAAGATTAAACACAATAATCAAATGGAACTCTGCAGACCAATAGAAATAAGTGTTAGAGCAATACAAATCATCCAAGTTCACAACCCCACATCACTATGGCCAGTTAGCCCCTCATGGGCGAGTACAACAAGGAAAACACAATGAAAGAACAATAAGAGGAAGACATAACTCCTTTTTTTACTCTAGATGATCTCTCTTGTTGAGCTCCGTGTGCTAACCCCACCTCTCAAGTGCCTTCAACTCGCCTTTGATCTCCTTAGGCGGTGTGGTGAAGCTTGATCTTCGCTCTCATCAAAGTCCTCCCGGTGAAAAGAAGATCCCCGAACAAAAGATGAGATGAAACCCTAAAATCTAGAGTTAAAAAGGCAGTTTCGGGCCTGACACGGTTTGGACACAGTCGTGTTCAGACCATGTTCTTTCCAAGATTTCCATTAGTGAAAAACCTGAGATAATCAGCGAATGCTACACGATCGTGCGGCCCTCGTGTCCGAATAGCACATTCCCGTGTAACTGGCAGCATGCCCATGTCACCCCTGGAGAATAAAAGATGTCTTTTTCCAGTAATTTGCAGTGGGAAGGACACAGGCGTGTAGTGACCGTGTTCTGCCGAGGACACTCCCGTGTCAGAATTCTACTAATTTGCTCAACAAGCTGGGAAGATCCGTGGTTAGAGCACGGCTGTGCTCTACCCATGTTCAACTTGCTCTTTTCCCTTAGTCAACAAACATGCACATTTTGCTCTTGGTTTCACTCCAAAATGATTCGAGCCCGAGATTCCTACACAATGAACATTATACCTCGAATAGAACCAAATATATGCAAAAATAGGCTAAAGAACGAATAAGAGAGTGGAATAAAGGGCATGAAAACATGATATAAAATGCACTCATCAATATGTTTGGTTCTATATATGGTTATGTGTTTCTAAATTGTGTTTTTGCTCAATAGTTACTTCTTAAAAATCTTAATCACCTAATATGACCACTGAGCACCACCTAATATGACCACTAAGCACCCCGTGTTTAGTTGCCATGCTTAGCTCTTTAGAGACCTTATAAATAGATGTTCAAGACATTTTGGTGGGATCTTTGGGATAAAATTGATTTGATCCCTAATCTATAAAGAGGTGGAGATTAAGAGGATGATCAAAGAAGAAGATCAAGGTTTTGGGAAGATCAAGTCACTTATCATCTCTACATAATTAATTCAACAAAGTTTTCCATAAAACTTTCACTTTATTTTATTTTGATTGAATCTTGTATGAAACTATTAGTCATGAGTGGTTAGACACCTTCTTAGTTCTTGGATTTGATAAACTTTAGTTGTAATTTGATTTTTTTGACTTCATTTCTATTGATCTAATTCAATTGATATTGAGATTCAATTGGGACAATGCTTGATCCATGAATTTAGTTAACGAGTGCCCATATTTGTGAGCATAAATTTAGTTAGCGAAAACCAAAACCTATGATTGATCATATGCTTAACAACCAAAGGAAATCTTATTCCAAGCATCGTTTTCATAATAATGATCTTTTTTTCTACACTTGTTTGAGAATCTTGGAAGCAAACCCTTAAGCTTGTTTCTTTTCTTATTAAAAAAATTTGCGCTTAATTTTGATCCGCTAAATAATAAGAAGATAGTTAGTACCTAGTGCTCATTTTCCTTGTGGAATAGACTTTGCTTTAATGCACACTTTTATTACTTGATAAGACATGTGCACTTGTGTCTTTTAGCTTGATCACGCAACTCATCATTGTTCGTGCAATGTGATTATGCCTTTTTAAAACCGACCACAGGATGATTACATGTTAACCATGGGGGTATGGTTTTCACCATGGTTGGGCAATTGAGAACTACTTAATTATTGACAGGCGGCCCGAAAGTGCACGGGTTTGTCGAAGTAATAAAAGTTACCCCGGTGAGAGGGTAGTCGAATCCACAGGGAATAGGGAGTTAGAATATGAGATTTCACTATTAAAACTATGCGAAGTATGGAAAAGTGATCAATTGATTCGATGAGTGAATTATGGAAACAATTATACTAAAATACGAGAAATTAAATAGAAAGATGGAAGATGAGAAAGTGCAAGTAAAAGAGTATAGAGAGGATTTAACAATGAATGAAGCGGGCTATCAGGACAAGCTACCTCTAGGATCTATGCTTCTAGTGCAAGACTATGCTATTATACTCTCCTATTGATGCCAATTGAGTCGAGGAAATCCTCAGTCTCACGGTCCCAAACCTAAGGACAACCATGACTGACCCTAACATTATGCCCCGGTATTAGGATTCACATCGACCCTTCACTCTATCGCTCGCACGATTAAGCCCCAGGGGAGTACATCTACTTAAACCTCACACTATGTGGAATTGCATTAAGTTCTAGGGACTCCTAGTGATAAAACATGTTCCTATGTGTAGTTCTAACCCTTTGGTCCAGGAGGAAGAACCCTAGTCTCGATTAAGCCCCAGTGCGTAGGATTCACTTCAACCCTTCACTCTGTTACTCGCGTAACTAAGCCCCAGGGGAGTATATCTACCTAGCACTTCACTCTATCTCGATCGCTAATAAATCAAGGAAACAGAGGTAGAAAGAAATCACACCGGAGGGGAAAGGGGTACATCGCTACCTCACAACTCTACCTCTCAACCCTCTTCAATCTTAAAGAGTCTAATCCTATAGGAGTTGTCACACCTCCTAAGGAAAACCTAGATTGTTCTCAACCCTAGTGTCACATCTAAGGGAAAACAATAGCAAGATAAAATCAAGATTGAAACTCAATTCTTATTCATCAATAATGGAAAAGCATAATAACAATGTCAAAGAAACATAATAACCCTAGAGTTTACAAGTCCGAATACCCACAAGGGGTTTAACTCCTCATGGAGCTATACATGTTCATCAAAGTATATAAGAAAGCACAAAATAGAGACATCGATGAAAAACCCCCTTGCGTATGGTGTGGCCGTGGTCTTGTGCGGTCGCCGGACGTCGGTGACGATGCCGAAGACGCGCTCTAAACCTCCACGAAGTCCTCTCCAAAACCCTAGCCGCACTCCAGAAGTTGGAGAGAAAGATAGGTCAAAAGATCTCTCAAAAAGTCTCCAAATCGGGCTTTTATAATGTTGAGTCGCGGCTTTAAAATTGCTGAAATCGGGATTTCACACGGCCGTGTGGAATTTCCACACGCCCGTGTGAAATTTCTGGAATGCTGAATTTCGGCCGACAGTGAACAGTAACTTGCTGCAGTGTTTTGTTACAGTAATTTACTACAGTACTGTGCCGAAACACTCCCGAATTCGTCGTTCTTCATCAAGGCCGTTGAATTGGGCACACAATCAACTGTAGATCATGCCGATTGATTCGAGTCTCCTAATTGGTGAAGTCTTCATTGTTAGCATGAGCTAGACTTATTGTGAATGTGACTGCCTTTGTGCCCCTCCAAAGGAGGTTGGCATACACTCACAAGTCTATGCTCATGCCTCGTTCCTTGCTTAGTCTAAAAATCTTCCCAACAATGGCAAACACGATCTAACTTCATTCCTTTCCTTCATTTTATCTTCACAACCCTACAATGCACAAAAGTAAACAATTGCACACTTTTTAGTGATGAAATCTGATTAAATCAATGCTCATTGCAAGATAATAACACTTTGCATTACTATAACACGAGCACTTATCAATTATACATTTTCCACATGTAATTTCATGCAATTATGCTTGTCTTCAAGTTGATTTTCAGATGTTTTGTTACTTAGTAGCTCCCTTTTGTATCTCCAGACGAAAATACATGCGTTTCAAACCAAAGAACGAAATTGGGAGCAAAACAGACAAAAATTGAAGAAATGGGAAGTTTCCAGAAAAATATACTGCCAAGTACATACCTGATGTGAACACCTGCAAGTGCACGAGGTCGTCAGGTAGTACCCTGTGAGTGACATAGGGGTCATATTCCACGTGGCCAAGGAGCTACAATTACTTTCTCTTTACTTGTTGTTTTGCCTACAAATCATAGTGCAAGTGTCCTACACTAGCAAAAGGGAATAAAAACTACTAAAGAAGAATGAAAACACGCCAAGATAAAGGAGTGGGAAATCTAAAGGAAAGGACGGTCACAAATGCGGATTTCCTCAGGGCTACTTATACTTGAAGAACGCTAAGTTTTCAAGGCAGTGGTGATTTTTGGACCAAGAGATTCCTAAAGTAGGTAATCTTGAATCCCTCAGTGATTACCCCTAATCTCATTCGAGTATTGGTCCAAAATTTCTTCCAACCAAATCCTCCTATGATTGCATTGGGGATAGGAAATTCTCTAATTAGGGTCAAACACACATCTAAGTTCATCCCTAATGGTTGGAGGGGTACAAAATACCCGAATCCCTTGGTGTATTCCTACATGGATCCCTTCCAAGCTAGTTAAGTCTAATACAAGGGCGCATCCAGCGAATCCTAGTATAACCTAGGAGTTGAACCATAAAGTTCTCATGCAATTCAACACATCAAAGAACACAAAGCTTGAATCACAAAATTGAACAACATGCATTCAAAGCAAACTAAGCATTCATAGAAGCAAGTTCACCCCAAGGTTCATCGACATTCGGTGACCGTGGGTTTTAGCCTCCCATACAAGAAAATATAAGGTTCAACATGATGAAAACAATTAAAACAATCATAAGCAAAACTCCCTCAAAGTTTAGAAGCTAATTGATGCTTTGGACACATGCAAAGCTTCCTCGCGTGCCGCAATGAGGGCGGCTTCCCTTGTCGTTTCCAAACCTCTATAATGGGAATGAGGGTAGATCTTGTAAAATAATGCTTCTCTCATTGATTTCCTCTTCAAAAATGCCTTCAATCGCCTTCTTTCACCTCAGATCAATTGTTGGGGAAGTGAGGAGCTCAAGAGAGGGATGAGGAATAGTTTAAAATGCCATAAAACTCCTTTTAAAACCTCTATCAAGATGACTTCATGGTCTGGTTCACA
This sequence comes from Dioscorea alata, assembly GCA_020875875.1. Taxonomy (NCBI): domain Eukaryota; kingdom Viridiplantae; phylum Streptophyta; class Magnoliopsida; order Dioscoreales; family Dioscoreaceae; genus Dioscorea; species Dioscorea alata. The sequence goes on along the minus strand of CM037017.1, from coordinate 6,691,306 downwards.
GGCGCGAAGAAGCCCCTGAGAGCCTTGGGATTTCTACCGAAATTTCCGTAAAGTGCTACAGTACTACATGTTCCTCAGTTGGCTTGCGGGCATCTTCACGGTCATTAGGTTGCCCATCAACAAAACCTGAGACTTTACAAATTCTTCATCCTGTTGTGCTACAGTGGTTGCTACAGTATCGTTGTAGTGCCTGAGGACCTAAAATACCATTTTTAGTGCAGATTTCTTCCTGAATGCTCTCTTGGACTCACTTAGGCTGCTTCTAAGATGATAACACAAATAGAAATGATTAAACCACTCAAAGGGCATCGAATCATCAAAATATGCATGAATAGTATGAATATACACATATAAAATATATACATTTAGGCATTTATCAACGCCCATATACTTCTCTAGATTTCATTACTACAATAACTAGTCTACAGTAGTTCTACTATAGTAATACATCTATAGTACATTACTACAATATTTTTATGCATGTGTACTTCATGGCCACTGAGAGATACCCATCCATTAAGAGATACATGGCCAAAATTACATGCCCGTGTACTATAGACGGTGTACTTTTACACAACCTGGGTACATGCCCATTCAACTCCCAATGCAAAGTAGAACGAGTTCCTGAGAATTACATGACCAAAGTATACACCCATTACTAAGTGTTAGAAAGTTCATATTTTCTATATTATTTACACAGCATTCAACATAGAATTTTACATGATTAGCACCTTATTAGTGTAAAATTTTATTCTTTTGTTCCCCATGGTCTTTACTTCTATTTTAAGTAAAAAGAAATTAACTCGGGGGCGTTTTGAAACAAAATGGATAAAATTGCTGAATCAGAGCTTCACCATGGCTCACAATGCCCGTGGTGACATTCACCGCTGCTGTTGTCCACACACAACACTGCCTTTATCAAGCCATGGCAATGTGGAATCACTGGGAGCAACACAAAAGCCACAACGCCCTCATAACGGCTGTTGTCCACCCACATGATGCTCGGGGAATCCATGCCAGGACGTGACTTGGAGTCCAAGCAACAACTTACTCACCACGGGCATCACAACGCCATGGTGAGGTCGTGGCGGACTCAATCCTATACATACCCTAGGTTTTTCTAATTTCGAGGAGATTCTCTCACCGAATAAGGTAGGGCGACCGGAGTTTTGGAGATCTGAGCGGTGGGGGACAATTTTCATCCATATTTCAGCAAATTCAGATGAGTTTTCCAAAGAATATTCAACGTACATTAATTAGAGGAAGGCACGCGAAGAGATTCGGTGCTATCTTGTCAATCTTGGGATACTCTCGACCTCAACCTTTGTAGACCTATTGGAGGGAGTTAATTTAGGAATTCTTTATACATTGTTCTTTGTCTTATGATTCTCTCTTTATTTATATCATTATTTGTGATCCATAAGAACCTAATTTGAGGAGAATTGTATGTATAAGTCCTTTTATTATTGCTTATAAATCTTAATTATTAAATTCATCAAATCGTTCTAGTTTATGTGATTCATTGCATGTTTCTTGAATGCTATTCTTATTAAATGTGGATGAGGAAAATATGCCCCTACATTAGAACACACTTACCATGTTAAATATATGCATGCGCTAAGAGATTAGGTATAGCTAGGTTTCTGTATTAAGGATTGATTGCTGCTTAGGCTTAGGGTTTTATTTGTCCCTTCTAGAGGAATTCTTGTACTTCATACAAACATAGGAGGCTAGGGTAGGAAGAGATTTCATCTTAAGTTCCTAGTGATTTAGACCTGGTTGCTAAGAGATTGGGACTAGTAGACCTTTAAATTCCCTGGTCTAATACTAGAATATGATTATCATACTCAACACCTATCGTAAGTAATAATCAAGATAACCATCATACAACCACCCAACTCCTTCCAATCATGCTTAACGATTATCCAATTGTATTGTTCAATAAATTATAGAAGTAGACTAAAGAAAGAACATAAACGTTTAGGCTATTGATTAAGCAAAAAGAAATTAATAGGAGTCTCTCGTCGTTCCTAGGAAAATACGACCCTCGTGATCACTGACGAGGTATTACTTAATGACACGACCTTTTGCGTGCGTACCGCAAGTGCACGGCCTTGTCGAAGTAATAAAAGTTACCCCGGTGAGTAGGTAGTCGAATCCACAGGGAATAGGGATTTAAAATATGAGAAATTGCTATCCAGTCATGCGATATACGAAAAGAAACAATGATCGGAGTGATAAGTGAATTTATGAAAATTAGAGTAGATGCAAGGCAAGTAAATAGAAAGATGAAAGAGAGAAAAGTGCAAGCAACGAGTAAAAAGAGAGAGACTAGGAATAAGTGAGAATAGGGTATCCGGACAAGTTACCTCTAAGACTTATGCTTCTAGTGCAAGACTATGCTATTATACTTTCCTATTGATGTTAATTGAGTCGAGGAAAATCCTAAAACACACGGTCCCAAATTTAAGGTCAACCGTGACTAACCCCAACACTATGTCCCGGCAATAGGATTCACGTCAACCCTTCACTTTGTTGATTGCTCAACTAAGCCCCAGGGGAGTATTTCTATCTAAGCCTAACACTACGTGGGGTTGCTTAAAGCTCTAGGGACTCCTAGTGATTAAACCTGTTCCTATGTGTAGTAGTCCTAACCCTTTGGTCCAGGAGGAAGAACCGTAGTCTAAATTAAGCCCCAGTGCGTAGGATTCACGTCACCCCAAAACCTTGGGGAGTTTGTCTACCTAGAACTTCACTCTATTTTGACTTCTAATAAATCAAGGAATCGGAGGTAGGGAGAAATCACAATGGAAGGGAAAGGGGTATGGTGCTACCTCACAACTCTCCCTCTCAACCCTCTTCAATTTTAAGTAGTCTAATCCTATAGGAGTTGTCACACCTCCAAAGGATAACCTAGATTGTTCTCAATCCTTAGTGTCACGGCTAAGAGAAAACAATAGCACAAGAAATCTAAAATTGAAACTCGAATTTATTCATCAATTAATGAAAAAACATAATAACAATGTCAAAGAAACATAATTATCCTAGAGTTTTACAAGTCCGAATACCCACTAGGGTTTAGCTTTCTTAATCTGATGTTCTTTTATTGAGTTTCAATCTTGATTTTATCTTGTTATTGTTTTCCCTTAGATGTGACACTAGGGTTGAGAGCAATCTAGGCTTTCCTTTGGAGGTGTGACAACTCCTATAGGATTAGACTACTCAAGATTAAAGAGGGTTGAGAGGGAGAGTTGTGAGGTAGCAATGTACCCCTTTCCCCTTCGATGTGATTTCTCCCTACCTCCGATTCCTTGATTTAATAGCGGTCGAAATAGAGTGAAGCAATAGGTAGATAAACTCCCCTAGGGCTTAGTTACGCAAGTAATAGAGTGGAGGGTTGTAGTGAATCCTATTTGCTGGGGCTCAATCTAGACTAGGGTTCTTCCACCTGGACCAAAGGGTTAGAACTACTACACATAGGAACAGGTTTTATCACTAGGAATCCCTAGAGCTTAAAGCAACTCCACGTAGTGTTAGGCTTAGGTAGATATACTCCCCTGGGGCTTAGTTGAGCAATCAACAGAGTGAAGGGTTGACGTGAATCCTAATGCCGGGACATAGTGTTGGGGTTAGTCACGGTTGACCTTAGGTTTGGGACCGTGTGTTTAAGGATATCCTCGACTCAATAGGCATCAATTGTAGAGCATAATACAAGTTTTGCACTAGAAGCATTAGTCCTAGGGGGAGCTTTGTCCGGGTACCCCATCGTTATATCGATTACCTCTCCTACCCTCATTATTCTTCTTGCACTCTTTTATTTTCTTTTATATCTATACATACATACTTTTCTCGTCATCGATTCCCATCCTAGCTAAATAGCGATAACACTTGTTTCTGAACACTATTCCCTGTGGATACGACTACCCACTCACCAGGGTATTTTATTACTTCGACAAGGCCGTGCACTTGCGGTACACACGCAAAAGGTCGTGTCAGCCACACGGCCGTGTGCCTCTGAAATTAGGGTTCACAGGGGCCAACACACGCCCCTGTGTGCATTCTATTCACTCTCTGGGTTACCCCACACGGCCGTGCGTTAATTCCACACGGCCGTGTGCCTTCATAAAGATATCCACAGGGGCTGGTACATGGCCCTGTGGATTCTCGGGAAAACACAGAAGTTCTCTGAAAAATTTCACACGGCCGTGTGTTAATTCCACACGGCCGTGTGCCCAACCTGGCCAAGAACACAAGGCCAGCCACAGGGGCACACCACACGCCCCTGTGGCCTCTCTGACTTGCCCAAGAAACCTAAGTGTTTCACACGGCCGTGTACCTTTCACAAGCTCTCCCACAGGGGCACCCACATGCCCCTGTGTTTTCTCGGGAAGGAAGGGGGTTTTCTGCAGAGTTTCACATGGCCGTGTGGAATTTCCACACGGCCGTGTGCCTTAGCACAAGGCCGGTCACAGGGGCACCCACACGCCCCTGTGGACTCTCTGGAAAAGAGTTGAAGTTCTGCGAAATTTCACACGGCCGTGTGTTAATTCCACACGGCCGTGTGCCCCTTCTGAAGTTTTCCACAGGGGCAAAGTCACGCCCCTGTGTCTTCTCTGGTTGAGTCCCAATTGGTAGCACACGGCCATGTGTTAATTCCACACGGTCGTGTGTTTTCTCTGGCTTACTTAGAAAATTTTACAGACTTCTCAGAAAAATTCAGAAACTTTTGTATAACACTTAGAACCTGTAAAAATCATAAAAACACGACCAGAAACCACATAAAACACACTCAACCAACTTAAACTTCATCAATTATCGTTAAGGCACACGTAATTCATCAAAAACCCACAAGAAAATTGCAGCGAAACACATGAAAAATTCAGGACACCAAAACCAAGACTTTTATTTAATCTAAAGCTAACTAGGTCCTAGAAAAACTGTAAAACCTCGGGTTGCCTCCCAAGAAGCGCTTGTTTAACGTCACTAAGCTTGACGTACCTGGCTTACCTTACGGAGGTTCATGAATGGAGGTTGCCCTCTTCCCTACAACCTTAAAACATGCATTACATAACCTTTGTAGAGTAGAGGGGGAGTTGTCGAATTTGTTACCACAAAAAGGTGAATCACCCTTACTCCTTGAATGTTCATTCCCTTTGTTGTTGGGGTTCTTCTTGTGGCGTCTTTTCGTCCTTTTCATCCTCCGAAGCATTTTCTTCATACGCTCCGTTTCTTGCTTGAAGTTATCCTTGATTAGACCAATGGAGAGCACTTCTTCTTCAATCTCCAAGTCTTGGTCCGGCCACCCTTCATATGGATCTGGGTTCATCATTTCCTGCACATAATCATCTATTAGTTCATCGGTGGTGTCAAGGAAATATAAAGTGTCATCAAAATCGAGAGAGTGTCTCATGGCTTCGGCGAGTCAGTATGTGAGTTTGTCTTCTCCTACTCGCAATGTGAGCTCCCGCCGTCCATGTCAATCAACGCCTTGGAAGTGCGCAAGAATGGCCTTCCAAGGATCAATGGAACCTCGACATCCTCATCAACATCCAACACTATGAAGTCAACAGGAAATATGTATTTGTCGACTTTCACCAACACATCTTCCACGATTCCTCTCGGATGCCTCACTGATCGGTCCGCGAGTTGAAGTGTCATCCGAGTGGGTCTTGGCTCGCCCAAGCCTAGCTTTTGGAAGAACGTGTAGGGCATGACATTGATGCTTGCCCCCGAGTCGGCCAATGCCATCTCTTCACCCATGTTGCCAATGTTACATGGTATTATGAAACTCCCGGGATCTTTTCTTTTGCTCGGCATGTTCTTTTGCAATACGGCCGAGCAATTGGCATCTAGTATCACAGACGCACTTTCCTCCAATTTCCTCTTGTTGGTCAAGAGGTCCTTCAAGAACTTCACGTACTTAGGCATTTGGGCTAATGCTTCCGCGAATGGTATGTTGATGTGCAACTGATTGAAAATTCCCAGAAATTTCTTGTATTGTTCATTGTCTTGGTCATTCTTCAATCGTGAAGGATAGGGAATCCTTGGCTTGTAGGGTGGGGATGCCACCTCTTTTTCCTTTGTTACTCCTTCCTCTATCTCCACTATCTCGGGTGTCTTTTGGGCCTTCTCTAGAGGGAGATTTCTCTCGATCTCTTTTCCACTCCTCAAGGTGATTGCCTTCAATTGTTCCCTCAGATTAGTCTCCGTATTACTAGGCAAACTTCCTTAAGGCCTTTCCGCTAATGTTTTCGCAATTTGCCCCATTTGGTTCTCCAAATTATGTAAGGAGGCGGTATGATTGCGAAGTGTAGCTTCCACCGACTGAAATCTAGCATCCGATGAAGAAACAAACCGTGTGAGAGCTCTTTCTAGATCGGTCATCTTTCCTTCTATCCCTGTCACTCGGCTTTCCAAATTCGGTGCTTGTTGGCCCTGAAATCCTGGTGGTGTGTTGTTCTTTTGTTGTGACTGTCCTTGGTTACTGCATGAGAAATTTAGGTGATTCCTCCACCCTGGATTGTAAGTGCCACTATACGGGTTGCCTTGGCCTTGTCCTCTGTAGTTATTTCCCACAAAATCAGCCTGCTCCACCATACTAGCACCTCCAATAGCAATCGGACAATCACTTGAAGCATGACCTCCCCCACAACCGTTACATGTAGTGATGGCCGCAACTCTTGGTGAAGTTAGAGCGTCCAACTTCTTACTCAATGACTCTACTTGTGCCACCAAAGATGTAACTGCATCAACATCATGAATTCCGGCTACCTTCCTTCTGTCCCTTGTGTTCCATTGATAGCTATTCATCGCCATCTCTTCAATAAGGTGCCGAGCTTCATCGGGGATCTTGCCTCCCAGAGTCCCTCCTGCCGCCGCATCTAAAAGTTGCTTAGTACTTGGATTCAACCCATTGTAGAAAGTATGAATGATCATCCATTCGGGAAATCCGTGTTGCGGGCACTTCCGGAGGAGCTCCTTGAACCTATCCCATGTCTCGAATAGAGACTCCAATTCCACTTGCATGAAGGATGAGATATCATTCCGGAGCCTCGCTGATTTTCCCGGAGGGAAATACCTAGCCAAGAATGCCTCGGCCATCTCCTCCCATGTAGTGATAGATGCTCTCGGTAATGAATGTAACCAATGTCTTGCTTTTCCCTTCAATGAAAATGGGAAGGCTCTCAACCTGATTGCGTCGTCCGTTACCCCATTAATCTTCAACATGTCGCACACTTCAAGAAAGTTCTCTAGATGGTTGTTGGGATCTTCATCGGCCAACCCATTAAACTGTGCGGACTGTTGCAACATTTGAATGAACGACGGCTTCAACTCAAAGTTATTTACGGTAATTGGGGACCTTACAATGCTTGATTGGGTCCCCATTACCGCGGGTCTAGCAAAATCGGCCAATGTCCTTTGTTGTTCGTTCTGTTCTGCCATAGCTTCCAACCCTTCTGAGTCTATGCTGGCTTGCTCAGATTGTTCTTCCACAAGTTCTTTCCCTTTACGGTGCGTTCTCCTACCAATGTTCGGGTCTCCTTCAATAAGAATCGAAGGGTTCCCGCGGGTCATAACCTGAAGCCAACACAAAGAAAAGAGAAAATAAGAACGATGATAGTTAAAGAAAGTGTGAAATAGTCAATGAAGTGAATGACTAAAATAGCAAAAACAAGTATCAAAAATACGCCTATTCCCCGGCAACGCCGTCAAAAACTTGACACGAACTTTTGCGTGCGTACCGCAAGTGCATGGCCTTGTCGAAGTAATAAAAGTTACCCCGGTGAGTAGGTAGTCGAATCCACAGGGAATAGGGATTTAAAATACAAGAAATTACTATCCAGTCGTGCGATATACGAAAAGAAACAATGATCGGAGTGATAAGTGAATTTATGAAAATTAGAGTAGATGCAAGGCAAGTAAATAGAAAGATGAAAGAGAGAAAAGTGCAAGCAACGAGTAAAAAGAGAGAGAGACTAGGAATAAGTGAGAATAGGATATCCGAACAAGTTACCTCTAGGACTTATGCTTCTAGTGCAAGACTATGCTATTATACTTTCCTATTGATGTTAATTGAGTCGAGGAAAATCCTGAAACACACGGTCCCAAATCTAAGGTCAACCGTGACTAACCCCAACACTATGTCCCGGCAATAGGATTCACGTCAACCCTTCACTCTGTTGATTGCTCAACTAAGCCCCAGGGGAGTATTTCTACCTAAGCCTAACACTACGTGGGGTTGCTTAAAGCTCTAGGGACTCCTAGTGATTAAACCTGTTCCTATGTGTAGTAGTCCTAACCCTTTGGTCCAGGAGGAAGAACCGTAGTCTAAATTAAGCCCCAGTGCGTAGGATTCACGTCACCCCAAAACCTTGGGGGAGTTTGTCTACCTAGAACTTCACTCTATTTTGACTTCTAATAAATCAAGGAATCGGAGGTAGGGAGAAATCACAATGGAAGGGAAAGGGGTATGGTGCTACCTCACACTCTCCCTCTCAACCCTCTTCAATTTTAAGTAGTCTAATCCTATAGGAGTTGTCACACCTCCAAAGGATAACCTAGATTGTTCTCAATCCTTAGTGTCACGGCTAAGAGAAAACAATAGCACAAGAAATCTAAAATTGAAACTCGAATTTATTCATCAATTAATGAAAAAGCATAATAACAATGTCAAAGAAACATAATTATCCTAGAGTTTTACAAGTCCGAATACCCACGAGGGGTTTAGCTCCTCATGGAGCTATACATGTTCATCAATGTATGAAATAAAACACAAACTAAAGACATCAATGAAAACCCCCTCGCGTATGGTGTGGCCGTGGTCTTGTGCGGCCGTCGAACGTCGGTGACGATGCCGATGGCGCGCTCCAATCCTCCACAAAGTCCTCTCCGAAACCCTAGCCGCACTCTCCAGAAGTTGGAGAGAAAGATAGGTCAAAATATGTCTCAAAAAGCCTCCCAATCGGGCTTAAAATAGGCTGAGTGCGGCTTTAAATTTGAAGTTATCGGGGCTTCACACGGCCGTGTGGAATTTCCACACGCCCGTGTGAAGTTTCTATCTTCCTGAAAAATTAATCCACACGGCCGTGTGTTAATTCCACACGCCCGTGTGAAGTCTCTGGCTTGCTGGAAAATTAATTCACACGGCCGTGTGTTAATTCCACACGCCCGTGTGAAGTCTCTGTCTTGCTGGAAAATTACTTCACACGGCCGTGTGTTAATTCCACACGCCCGTGTGAATTCTCTGGAATCATGATTTTTCGCAGAGGTGCACAGTGATTTGCTACAGTAACAAGCTACAGTGTTGCTGCAGTAACTCTCCGAAATGCTCCGGAATACTTTGTTTCTTCATCGAGGCCATTGAATTGGGCACACAATCAATGGTAGATCGTGCCTATTGCTTCAAGTCTCCTTCTTGGTGAAGTTTTCCTAAGCTACACGAGTTGGACTTGTTGTGAATGTGACTGCCTTTGTGCCCCTCCAAAAGAGGTTGGCACACACTCACAAGTCTAACCTCGTGCCTTGTTTCTTGCTTGGTCCGAAAACCTCCCAACAATGGCGAACACGACCTAACTTCGTTCTTCTTTTCCAACTTAGCTCCACGAACCTACAATGCACAAGAATACACAAATGCACACTATTTAGTGATAAAATCTGATAAAAAGTATGCTCAGTTGTAAGATAATAACGCTTCGCGTTACTACAACACAAGCACTTATCACTTAACAACAGGTACACTTGTAGTATTCACAGACTTATTATAGCATTATTTGCATAGTTATTGTAACACACCTCATAACCGTCCGCCACTCGTGTACTTCTTACTTGACCCGTGTAACTCATAGGTAGCATTTTCTTGAGGGTATTAAGCATCGTAGCCAAGATACACGGCCGGGAACACGACCATGTACATGCCCTTATACTTACCCAATTTCTAGAGGTATAAAAGTCTTGCGCCAAAGAGGGGGTATTCTTTGATTCTTTTGACCCTTTTGGGGGCAAGAAAAGAGGCTGGCGTTTAGAGCACCAGAGAAGACGAAGAGGAAGATAGTAGAACACATGGGGATGACATCCAATAACGATTACACTGATCTAGATTGATCTTGAGCGTTATTCGGACATCAAGGGGTGTTCGGATTTGATGTAGCTTGGATTCATTACTTTTATATTGTTATTAATTTGAATTGCCTTTGGTTTATTGGATTCATCTATGTTGTTTGATATTGTTTTTGTGTATAGAAAAGTGGCTTTACCATTATGATTTCACTTGTGCATCGAGAGATCCATGTGAGGAGATCACACCTAGATGAATAGATATCACTGATGCTCGCTTGAGATAGTAAGGGCGCAATGTACCTTTTGATTAGAATCTTGGTAGTTTATCTCTGATTCTTGACATGGAAATCCTAGGGCTCATTGCAGTCGTACGAGGGTAGGAGTATGAGAGATTCACTTCATCCATTAGCATAGGATTAGACACTAGGGAGTCTTAAGAGAGAACTTAGTGTACTTTTGAAATCCTTTGTTCCAACAAGTTTTAGATCCAATTCGTAGTAAGTTCAATTACCTTTTCTTTAGTCTAACCAAAGTCTTATCCGGGCACCTGTCTCATCCTTTGATTCAATCACTCTTCTATTTACTTCCCTAGCCTGGTAGTTGTTTTCCTCCTTAGTTTCTTAGAATTTAGCACATTCTCTTTTGACTTTAGGCTAGATTGTGAACATAGGGTTAGTACTAGTGTTCTACAATCCCTATGGATACGACAACATGTTCTCTCACCTTTCTATTACTTGACGACCTATACGCTTGCAGTATAGGGTTGCGCATGCAATCACTCATCAATAGTTTTCACTCTAAACCTCTCCGAGTAGCTCCAAATAGCTATCTTTTGGTTCCTTTCACTCTAAAAGTGTTCTAGAAACATAAAAGACATATTTAAGTCACCAAATGAACTAGAAATAAAATAGAAGTGCATGATGAGTGTTGTAAACTAAATATAAAAACATGTATAAATTAACACCCATCAACTATATTCTACTAAACTTGTTCTTTCCTTATAAACTGAGTCCTAGGATCAAAACAGTTGAACAAAGACATCACACTCGAGGAATTACCTTGTCAATAGCTATAGGATTCAGTCATGTATTTAACTAATATTTTGATCATCATGTGCCACTAACAAAACACGTTCTAATGGTTACAAGAGATATAGTTCTACAAAAAACCTAAGCAAATTTTGCTCAATTTAGTAAAGTGGTTTTGTTCATCAATTTTTAATAGCCTTCCAAATGGGATGTGATTGTCTCTAGGATGTTCCCATCCTATAATTTTACTTGGAGATATGCAATTGCAGTCACAAAGTAGCCATCATTAGGTTACAAAAGCATATTAGAGGTTCTTCCCCAACAAAATTAGCTGTAGAACTAAACCGTTCACAATACATAGTCCTTCAAAAAGGAGATTATACATCATCTCATGGTTCTTACATTTAATGAGATAGTAACCATTCAGTCAATCAATAATACTGAAGACATCCCAAGTTTTTCACTTATATCAGGGCTTGTTTGGATTAGCTTTTGGAAAACCCAGAATTGTTTTTTTATAAGTTAAGCACTTTTAAGTTAAAAAAAAGTTGTTTGTATTAGTTTTTTTGCAAAAGCAGAAGCTGTAAAAAAAGCGAAAAAATAGTTTTATTTTAAAAGCTAGTCATGACCAGTTTCTGAAAAAAAAACTGTTTTTTAGCTTATTTTTACAGCTTCTGCTTCTACAAAAAAGCTAATACAAACACAAAATACAAAAAAGTGCTTAACTTACTCTAGAGAATTACTTTTTTTCAGAAGTACTTCTACTAAAATGAAAAAAAAGCACTTTTTTAAAAAGTCAATCCAAACAAAGCGCTAAGGTGGTGTTTGTTTGAGGAAATTTGAAACTCCATGTATTTGGAATTACATGATTCTCTCAAAATCCTTTGTTTGTTTAGTAGGATTTAAAAAATTAATGCAAATGTGATAAGTGCTCGTGTATAAGTAATACGAAGTATTTTTTCTTACATTGAGCATTACTTTATTCAGATTTTATCGCTTATATTTGTGTATTTGTGTTATTTCGTGTATATAGGGTTGTGGAGACAAATTGAGGAGAAAAGAAGCAAGAATAGGTCATGAACGCGATTGTTGAGGGAGTTCTTGGACCGAGCAAGGAATAAGGCACAAGTTGTGTTCAAAGACATGTGAGTGTGTGCCAACCTCCAACTAAGTTCAAGAGAATATGTGAATTGGAGGGGCATAAAGGCAGTCACACTCACATGTTGCGTCTTGTGCAATATTATCAAGAGCTTCGTCAATGTGGTTCAATTGAAGATGTGACGTGATCTACCACACAATTGTGAGCCCAATTTGGCGGTCTCGATGAAGAAGACGAATCCGAGAGTATTTTGGCGTGAATACTGTGACAAAAATACTGTAGCAAGTTAATGTTCACAGTGCGCCGAAAATCTCGAAAACAAAGAATCCACACACCCGTGTGGAAATTCCACAGGGCCGTGTGGAAAATCCACAAGGGCGTGTGGATGCCCAATTTTACCCTATAAATACCCCATTTTGGGTCTTATTTGGGGACCCCTTGGACTATATTTTGCCTATCTTTTGGGGGGTTCGGCATCGACATCCTTTGGAAGATAGCTATTGGGGGAGCATTTATCGGCATTGATTCAGGAAGGTGTGCTCTAGGCTTAACAAGGGATTCGTTGGAGAAGATGAGACGGCTCCACAAGACCATCGATACGAACCATAAGGGGGATTTTTTTTTTTTTACGTTTTTTATACATATGTTCTCAAACTCTTTATTGATTTTGTATTGCTCCATGGAGAGCTAAACTTCTAGTGGGTATTCGGACTTGTAAACCCTAGGATGACATTGTTTCAATGACTTTTCTTATGCTTTCTTAATTGATGCTTTTAATTGAGTTACAATAATGGATGATAATTGCATTGATTTTCCTTTAGCTGTGACACTAGGGTTGAGAATCATCTAGGTTATCCTTAGAAGGTGTGATAACTTCTATAGGATTAGACTACATGAGATTGGAGATGGTCGAGAGGGTGAGTCGAGAGGTAGCGAAATGTCCCCTTTCCCCTTCGGCGTGACTTGCCTTACCTCCATATTCCAAGAGTTCTTTGCGGTCAAAGTAAAGTGAAGTACTAGGAGATGAACTCCCCTCAGGCTTAGTTGCACGAGCAACAGAGTGAAGGGTTGTAGTGAATCCTAGTGCTGGGGCTTAACTGTGACTAGGGTTCTTTCGCCTGGACCCAAGGGTTAAAACTATACTTAGGGATAGGGTCTTTCACTTGGAATCCCTAGAACCCCAAGCAGTTCCACGTAGTGTGAGGTTATAGGAGATGGAGTCCCCTGGGGCTTAGTTGAGTGATCAACAAAGTGAAGGGTTGTAGTGAATCCTAGTACCGGGGCATAATGTTGGATCTAGTCACGGTTGACCTTAGGTTTAGGACCGTGTGTATTTGGATTTCCACTACTCATTAAACATCAATAAGGGAGTATAATATTAGTCTTACACTTGAAACAATAGTCCTAGGACGAGCATTATCCGGGTGCCCCATCTTCATATCGATTACCTCTCTTACCTTTACTGCTCGTCTTGCACTCTTATACTTTCTTTTACATTTATACATATTGATTTCTCTCACCATCAATTTCTTTCATAGCTCAATTGTCACACCCCGACCTACAGGTCCCACGCACGACATACCTCCACGACAACCCAAGGGAGTTCCAACACTGCCTCAACCCTAGGTAGCCGTTAGGCTAACTTGTTCCCTGTATATTACATCTATAACCACAATGCACATAACTTAACAATAAAAACCTATATTACTCATCTTACTCAAGAACATCAATTTAACACCAAGGTGAGAAGTGTAAGTAACAACATCCACCACAACAATAACAACCACAATAAGTCCCAACTCAAAATACACCATCTCCTATATAATGCAGATCAGACTTACATACAGAAAGTGTTTCAAGTATGGAAAAACATGATAGGGTTCAACAATACATAGTGTATCCCTGATAATACATGCTAAGAAATAAATAACATACACAACTCAAAATGAGAAGACAGTAATGACTCTAGCCAAGCACTTCACGCCTTCACCCTACGCTGTGCTATCACCTGGGAGGAAGGATGAGGGGGGGTGAGTAACTAGGTTACCCAGTGAGGGGTTAAACATAGGACTATAGCTCAAGCATGATCAAATAGAAATAAAACATCATAAAAATATTTCAATTCTTAACAAGAATGAAAATACTATGAATAACAATTATCACATAAGAATAAAAACCTTTCTTAATGAAATACAAATAGAATTTCTTTGAAATCACCAAGAAAATGCATACCATTCTGGATCTAATATAAGCACAATTATCTTGATAGTTTCAATTATCAAGATGCTTAGGAATAAGTAGCTTAGCATTCACAAATAATCAATAATGTCCAGAATGACCTTGAAAACCCTCCGTCGCTAACCATGGCCTTGGTTAGGTCTGGAGCTACCAAGATGCGCATATCTTGGCATTGGCCGCTGGGAAGTTCGTGTGGTGACTCCGAATAACCCAACTATATCCACGTCAGGGATCTACGCTCCCACCTGACATTGCATAACCGGTTTGACAATATTCCACGCCACCTCTAATAGGTCGGCCAATAGAAATCATCCACTTCTTACTGCAATAAGTACTGGAGCTCGGCTCCCATGTCACCATCAAAGCATTTAAACAATAACCCAGCCCGTAGGCTCAATGTATACTTCATCATGAAAGCATAATTTTCAATAAGAGATCATAAGTGTTTAAAATAGCAATTCTCACTCCAAGAATGATTGATTTGATCATAACATTGGTAATGAAATCATTTTCATCAAAAGTATCATACAAAGGTGTCTTTTGAAAATACACTTCAAACATTGCATTAACACAATGAAAATCAACTTGATTTCACATGCCTTTTTGGTCATCATAATGAGAACATCAAATCTCTTGAAAATACATAGTTTGAAACATATATTTCAAACATAAAGTTCCAAACCATAAGCAATATATATATATATATATTGAAACATATATTTCGAACATAAAGTTACAAACCATAAGCAATATATATATATATATATATATATATATATATATATATATACTTTGCAAATATTCATGAAATAAGCCAACTCATAAATCATCGTAATTCTAAACTTCAATTAAAGCTTTCAATGAGATTTAGCAATAAGGAGTCTATCATTCAAACAAGCAACTCAAATATCAAAACATCATGCATGAATCATAGTCCAACTTTGGTAATTTCCCACTCACAAACATGGCGAGCAAAACACCTCAGTGTTACTTCTCCACCGGCTCTTTGCCCTTACTTGAAGTCTCACCTCCTAGAAGCAATCAAACAACCAAAACAAGGAACCATACATCAACAAACATTTGATTAACTAAAATGAAGGAAAATGCTCAAAATGGGGAATTGTTGCTTCTAGGGTTTGCTAAACACCATAGCAAGAAGTTCTAGCAAGAAAAAGACCTCTCACAACTCTTAAAATCAACAAGGAAAGCAATAATGACCTAACTTTGGTTGGTACTACAGTAATTCCGTGATCAAGGCGATGAAGGTTCAAGGATTTCATGAAGCTAAAGCCATACATCTCAATTCAATTAAGCCTCACTAGATTTGCCATCAAAGAGGAAGAAAAAAAGGTAAGAAACAAGCTCTCATAAGGGTTCACAACCAACCCTAACCATCTCCATCAATGAACAAAGAAGAAGCAAGAAAAGGATGGAAGCTTACCTTGATCCAAAGAATGAGCAACTTGATGATCCAAGATTCAAGCTCGAAAATCCCTTCTAAATCAGCCTTAAAACCTCATGGAATGATGGAGGAAGAGAGGAGAAGGAAATAGAAGGGTTTGGGAGAAGAAAGTTGAAGAAAAGAAGCCAAAACAAAATTTTTATAACCCAAAAATGATGGTGTGCGGCTCATGTGCGGGTTGCACAGTGCCCTCACACCCCAAGCAGAAGGGTGTGCGGGCTGGTGTGCGGCTACACCAGGCCGCACACCCCCCTTCCTGGGGTGTGCGGCCCGCATAGGAGGCCGCACAGCGCCCAGGAGGGCCTGTGCGGCCTGTACACAGCCCGCACAAGTTTGTGCGGGCTACACACAGCCCACGCACCCAAAACTCACTCTGAAACACCCTCAAACACTCTTCGAACAACTCCAAAACTCGGCAAAAAGTCTCCAACAAAAGAAAATGGAAAACCCATCAAAATGACTAAGATAATCAAGCAACAAACGGGTGAAAAGAAGACCAAAACACCACATAAATAGTGATAACGCTTGTTTCTGAATAGTATTCCCTGTGGATACGACTACCCACTTACCAGGGTAATTTATTATTTCGACAACCCGTGCACTTGCAATACACACACGCAAGGGGTGTGTCAAAATGTAAATCCAGTGGACCACTTTTGAGTAGATTTTGGAATACAAGCCAATTTGTGCTTATCCTAAAATCCGAGATTTGAAACGTTCATCACTGGCGTGTAATTGTCATGTGAGGTATAAAAAATATCCATTTTTATTATCATTTTGATAATTTTAAAAATTAATTTATTATTTATAGAAATATTTAAATTAATTATATATTTTAATTTTAAGATTATAAAAAAATTTAGAAAAAATAATTTTGTTTAATAACCAAATTTTAAAATATTTTTATAAATGTTTTTTGTTGTCATTGGACAATAATCGATAGTATATACTATATTTAATATAAATATTAAACTTATAAAATAAATTAATGAAAAAAAACATAATAATATATTGAAGTAAATAAATATATTGTTTATTTATAATTACTAAAATATAATGGTGTATTTTTTAATTAACAAAATCTGTCACTGTATACTAGATCCAAATTTACAAATCCTTTCAACAAAATACAAAATTTTATAATTAAACATTCCAAATAAATTTTATCAGACACTGTATTTAACACATATAAGATTTACAAATACATTCCAATATGAAATCTACTACCTTTTCAATTACATCTAATTAAAAAGAAAAATTGTAAGTTGCGGCAAGAGAGCTTTCTGACTTTTTTTTAAAATATTATTTTTTTAATTAATTTCCGAAATAAGCATTTCCATAATTATTTATGGAAATGCACATTTTTTGTTTTTTAATTATTTTTTTAAGTTATTAGTCCCATTAGTTTTTTGATATTAAAATTTTATTTGTTTTAAAAAACTGCTGGTCCCAAAAGTTTTTTAAATTAAAAAATAGTTTTACATTCAAACCCTTATAATTTCATAATATTTTCCTATAATTTATTTTATTCCCACTTCTACTCTCATATTTTTACTTTCACTATTCTAACAGATAAAAATTATGGGTAATATTCTATCAAAATTTTGGTCAAAATTTTAATAGATAAAAATTAAAATTATCTCCAAATATTAGAATAGTCAAACCTGTAACTGTTGGGGTAGGTGGAGAGGATTATTAGGGGTTTTTGGGATGAATTATTGATGCCAAGTGGCACCTACCCCATTCACGAGAGCCATTGGATGAAATTTGTCATAACCATCCATTTGTTAGGTAGAAGCCTATATAAACCAAAATCCCTTTTGTAAGAACAAGCATTGTGTAAAAGATTATCAACATAGAGAGAAGTACTCCTCTAAAATTTGTGTCGTTTCATTTTCCTTATCACCATGTTCTTGAAGCCTGCACATACATTCATCTACATTAGCAGGCATATGTAGATAATGTTTATAGGCATGAGACAATTTTTAATATATACCATAAAGAGTTTCAGCCAATGTCAAATAAGAGATATTTGAACCCTATAATGGTCTACGTCTATGTCTTGATCATACAATGCGAAAACCACCTTCAAAGCGCCCAAAATCCACCAGAATTCATAATTAGATGAACATAAAGGAAAGCGGTTAGCCAAAATGTTATGGTCTATGTGGCAAAGAAAGTCATAGTTGTCGAAATTGTCCGAATGCCACTGGTCCAAATTGTATGTCATAATGTAACCTAAATATCGTACTTGTTGAATCATTTTATAATATATGCAATTGTTTTTATCCATACAAAATATCAAGTGATTTTGTTTTAATTGTGGGAGTAATTATTACATATTAAAATTTTGACTGTTAAAATTTTTGAATGTTTTTCATTATGAAAAATATTTAAATTATTTAAATTATTAATAGTCTATTAGAATTAGTGAAAATAGAATAAAAGAGAAGAAGTGGGAATAAAACAAATTATAAAATTTTAAGAGTTTGAATGTAAAACTATTTTTTAATTTAAAAAAAAACTATTGGACCGCAGTTTAAAAAAAATAAAATTTTAATATTTAAAAACTAACGGGGTTATGGTTTTAAAAAAAAGTAAAAAATAATATTAGAAAACATAGATAATTTTTTAAAAAAACTATTAAAAAAACAAAAAATGAACATTTTCATTAATAATTCGGTAATTAATTAAAAAACAATTTAAAAAAAACAAACCAAGCATTCCCCAAAAAAAAATAACAACTTTCCCATATAATGCAGGCCAGACTCTTTCTTTAGCTCTGAGTCAAGGTCACGGCCCACCCTTCTAACGTGAAACACAAGCTTTTAACTTCTTCTGCAAGTCTTTTCTTGAAGTAATAAGGGAGGACTTCATCCAGGAGCTTGCCCGCCAACAACGGCAGCCCAAGACCTCGCTGGTGGTGTCATGATTATGTCCAATAGTCTTCAGGTGAGAGAAGATGGGAGAGGAGGTTGTTTCCCTCTACCATTGCAAGCAGGGATAAGGTGGAAAGTACAGCTCTGACAAGGGAGGACCAAGGTCCGTCAGCAAGGTCACTGAAGCGACTTCTTGGCTGCTAGGTTAAAATAAGCTGATGAAAAGAAAGACGGTTGAGAGAAGAAAAGAGAGAGGAGAAAAGAGAAAGGAGAAAGGAGAGAGAAAAGGAGAGGCAAAGGTAAGAAAGAAGGATGACTGATTGGCTACCGCCTCATCCTCTGATTCCACTATATATATTTCAGCATAATGACAAAATATTAGTGTCTTGCTCTCCAAGGCACAGCCTGCCATTGGTTGAGGATTACAAATACCCATAAAGCATTATTAACTACCAAATAACTTTTGTATTATCCCATAATAAACTCTGCAGTTGACAGCCTCTTGGTCTGATTGTTTCTTGGCAGTTGACAGCCTCTTCACCATTGACTGGCCCTTCGCTGACCGGTACATTAGCCCCCTCTTCCGAAAAAGACTTGTCCTCAAGTCTAAAGTTAGGGAAATCCCTGTGAAGGTCCTAAGTGAAAACCCATGAAGCTTTGGCTGCAGCTTGGTGTTCCCACTGTACCAGATATTGTCGGAATAGAGGCCCATGAACCAGTACTTGTCAAGATTACAGGATCGCCATAGGATTGAACACTGGATGAAGGTCGGGAAACTCAACCAGTAGAGGTAATTTTTGGACAATAGGATCACCAAGGCAGAGTTTAAGTTTAGATATATGGAAAGTATCATGCAATTAAGCAGTTGCCAGTAGGTCAAGACGGTATGAGACCAGGCCAATCCTCTCCACAATTTTGAAAGGACTAAAAAATTGTTTAGAGAGTTTGTGGTTAGCTTGCTAAGTGAGGAAACGTTGACGATATGGCTGTAGCTTCAAAAAGACCCAATCTCCAACCTGAAAGGTCACATCGGAACGTTTATGACACGACCCCTTGCGTGTGTCCCGCAAGTGCACGGGTTTGTCGAAGTAATAAAATTTACCCTGGTGAGAGGGTAGTCGAATCCACAGGGAATAGGGATTTAGAATACGAGATTTCACTAATTAAGCTATGCGGTGTATGGAAAAGCAATATCTGGATCAATGAGTGAATGTAGAAGCAAACAGAATAAAAGACAAGAAATTAAATAGAAAGATGGAAGATCAGAAAGTACAAGTAAAAGAGAATAGAGAGGACTAGCAATGAATGAAATAGGGTATCCGGACAAGCTACCTCTAGGATCTATGCTTCTAGTGCAGGACTATGCTATTATACTTCCCTATTGATGTTAATTAAGTCGAGGATATCCTAAAACTCATGGTCCCAAACCTAAGGACAACCGTGACTAACCCCAACACTATGCCCCGGTATTAGGATTCACATCACCCTTCACTCTGTCGCTCACACGACTAAGCCCCAGGGGAGTTTATCTACCTAAACCTCACACTACGTGGGATTGCTTTAAGCTCTAGGGATTCCTAGTGGTAAAACCTGTTCCTATGTGTAGTTCTAACCCTTTGGTCCAGGTGGAAGAACCCTAGTCTAGATTAAGCCCCAGCGCGTAGGATTCACTTCAACCCTTCACTCTGTTACTTGCGTAACTAAGCCCAAGGGGAGTTTATCTGCCTAGCACTTCACTCTATTTCGACCGCTATAAAATCAAGGAAACGGAGGTAGGGAGAAACCACGTCAGAGGGGAAAGGGGTACATCGCTACCTCACAACTCTCCCTCTCAACCCTCTTCAATCTTAAGTAGTCTAACCCTAAAGGAGTTGTCACACCTCCAAAGGGTAACCTAAATTATTCTCAATCCTAGTGTCACATCTAAGAGAAAACATTAGCAAGATGAAATTAAGATTGAAACTCAATTTTTATTCATCAATAATGGAAAAGCATAATAACAATGTCAAAGAAACATAATAACCCTAGAGTTTACAAGTCCGAATACCCTCAAGGGGTTTAGCTCCTCATGGAGCTATACATGTTCATCAAAATAGAAAAGAAAGTACAAATCAAAGACATTGATGAAAACCCCCTTGTATATGGTGTGGCCGTGGTCTTGTGCGGCCATCGAACGTCGGTGACGATGCCGATGACGCGTGCTAAACCTCCACGAAATCCTCTCCAAAACCCTAGCCGCACTCCCCAAAGTTGAGGAGAAAGATAGGTCAAAAGATATCCAAAAAGGTCTCCAAAATCACCTTTTATAATGTTGAATCGTGGCTTTAAAATCGGACTTATCGGGGGCTTCACATGGCCGTGTGGAATTTCCACACGCCCATGTGAAGTTTCTTTCTGGCTGAAAAATCAATTCACACGGCCGTGTGGAATTTCCACACGCCCGTGTGAATCCTCTGAAACCCTGATTTTTGGCAGAAAATGAACAGTAGCTTACTACAGTATTTTGCTGCAGTAACAAACTGCATTACTGCTACAGTACTCGCCGAAACGCTCCCGAATCCGTTGTTCTTCATCGAGGCCATTGATTGGGCACATAAACAATGGTAGGTCGTGCCAATTGCTTCAAGTCTCCTTCTTGGTGAAGTTCTTCTAAGCTACACGAGTTAGACTTGTTGTGAATGTGACTGCCTTTGTGCCCCTCCAAAGGAGGTTGGCACACACTCACAAGTCCAAGCTCGTGCCTTGTTCCGTACTTGGTCCGAAAACTTCCCAACATCGGCGAACACAACCTAATTTCGTTCTTCTTCTCCAATTTAGCTCCACAAACCTTCAATGCACAAGAATACACAAATGCACGCCATTTAGTGATAAAACCTGATAAAAGATATGCTCAATGTAAGATAATAACGCTTCGCAGTACTATAACACAAGCACTTATCAGTTTAGCATAGGTTTTTGCTTCATGTGGTTCTGAGCTCGGGTAAGGTTCTTTTTTCAGTGTGAGAAGTGCTTGGGTACGATGTGAGAGCAAGTTGTGAACGGCCTCCACGGACGTACCAATACGCACATAATCCAAGAGAATAGGGGGTGCGACCATATGCTGCTTCATACAGTGACATGTTAATAGATAAATGCCAAGCTATATTATAGTGCCATTCCGCCCAGACTAGGAGACAATACCATTGCTTAGGATGATCACCGGCAAAACAGCGTAAGTAATCTTCTAGGTACCTATTAACAATTTTGAATTGACCATCTGATTGAGGATGGTAGGAGCTGGACATAGAGAGTTGGGTACCTTGCAAATGGAACAAATCCCACCAAAATTAGCTCATGAATAATGGGTCACGATTCGATATCAATGTAGCGGGAATGCCATGAAGGCGAATTATATCCTTCACAAATGGTTTCAGCCACCTGTACGGCTGTGAAGTGTGGAGGAAGACCAGCACCAATATAAATGTCTTGCTATAAGAGGATGGTAGGTGAGTAATAAAATCCAATTAGACCAATTCCTATATTTTGCCGGGATGGGTAAGGGCTACAGCAATCCTTAATGGGCCTGATTAAACAGCTTGACAATTTGACATATCCGACAAGCCGCTACAAACTCTCGAACATCTTGTTTGAGTTTAGGCCAGCAAAATGTACCAGTAATACAAAGATATGTTTGTTGAATGTCAGCATGTCTCCTAGTAGGTTTATTATGGAATTCTGAGATTAAGAAATGCTGCAAAGTTGTATTCGAAGGAACAATGACTCGTCCGTGAAAAAGGATCACCTTATCCCGAATGGTATGATGGGGATGACCTGCTGGATTCTGCTGGATGGATTGTAACAGAGAAGTCAAAATAACATCATCTGTATAAGCCCGTTGGATAGCCTTCCATAATGCTGGTAAGGGTCTCGTGACTGTTAGAGCTGCCAGTTGTGGGGAGGGCTCATCATGTAATCTGGACAATGCATTTGCTGGTTGATTACAATGATCCGGTCGATAAACTATATCGTAGTCAAACCCAATGTGTTTAGTAAGCCATTTGTGCTGCTCAGGTGTTTGCACCGTTTGATGCATGAGAGATCGCAGGCTCTGATGGTCAATATGGATAAGAAACCGACCGCCTAATAGATACTGGCACCAACGATGAACAGATTCAGTAATCACGTACATCTCACGAGCATATGTTGAAGAATTCTAGAGATGACGTGAGAGAGCTTTATTGATATAAGCCAAAGGATGTTGGTCTTGTAATAATATTGCACCTATCCCAGCCGTCGAAGCGTCTGTTTGGATCTCAAAAGGTCGGTCAAACCTTAGTAATCGAAGCACAAGTGTGGTCGTGAGGGCTTGTTTGAGAGTTTCGAATACTCTGGTTACAGCCGGAGTCCACAATACTTACGAAGTAACTCTATAAGAGGAGCTGCTAAGCGAGCATAATTGGGGACAAAATGCCTGTAATATCCCATTAGCCCCAAAAACCCTCACAGCTGACGTACTAAAGATGGTAACGGCCAGCTTTGTATTGCTTTCACCTTGTTAGGTTCCACAACTACCCCCTCCCCGGAAATTCTATGTCCCAGATATCCCAGACTAAGACAACCAAACTCGCATTTACTGAGTTTTGCAGATAGACGATGATCCCGAAACAAGTGGAACACCACTTGAAGATGGTGTAAATGAGTATCCCAAGAAGGACTATAAATAAGTACATCGTCGAAGAAGACGAGCACAAACTTTCTCATTACAGACCGGAAGACCAAATTCATCAGTGCCTGGAAGGTTGACAGGGCATTCGTCAATCCAAAGGGCATTATGAGGAATTCGTAATGTACTTCATGTATTCGAAAGGCCGTTTTCTCGACATCTGTAGGGTGGATGCGCACTTGGTGATACCCCGAGCAGAGGTCCATTTTCGAGAAAACCTTCGCACTGACAAGTTCATCAAGTAGCTCCTCTACTATCGGAATTGGAAACCTGTCGCGGATGGTAACCGCATTGAGTGCATGGTCATCCACATAGAACCTCCACGTTCCATCCTTTTTCTTGACAAGGATGACTTGAGATAAGAAGGGACTAGTACTAGGTCTTACGACTCCCTCTTGTAACATTTCAGTGACCAATTTCTCAATTTTGACCTTTTGAAAACTGCAAATACCTATAAGGCCGCACATTCATAGGGGAAGCATTAGGCTAGAAAGGAATTCAATGATCAAGATCTCGCTCCAGTGGAAGACCTGAAGGAATAGAGAAAATATCATAATAAGTATGTAATAGCTGTTGAAGTTTGTTACTAAAAACTGGAAGGGTAGACGAATCCAGACCTAGAACGGTAGTCAGGTCTGATCTAGTCAACAGAGTCAATGAAACAGATAAATGGAAGTATTGACTTCCTTGCTGACCCCGAACATCACGACGCAACAAAGCAGGAAAAGCTTCATCCTTCGACGTACCGGGAATGCCATGCAAACAAATACGTCTCCCATAATGATCAAATTCCATCCATAAAGCCTTATAATCAAATAAGGTTGGACCCCGGCGAGCCAACCAATAGACACCCAAGACAATATCAGCACCAAAGACAGGAAGAAAGAGTAGATCCATGGGAAAGATGGCATCACCGAGCTGTAAGGGCACTTGCAAGCACTCATCCCCCCTCCTCCTCCCCCCCCCCCCCCCCCCCAATTGAAGTTGTGCACCGTTCCCCACCGTGACATTCATATGAGGTGTAGTTTGTATAGTCAACTCTAAATGGGATGCCAAGCGAGACTGAAGGAAGTTGTTGGTGGAGCCACCATCAATCGAGACAGTCACCTCTTTGTCATTCACCTTACCATCTAATTTCAAGGTGGATGGAACTAAAACACCTATGAGTGCGTGAAATGAAATACTCATAA
This sequence comes from Dioscorea alata, assembly GCA_020875875.1. NCBI lineage: Eukaryota > Viridiplantae > Streptophyta > Magnoliopsida > Dioscoreales > Dioscoreaceae > Dioscorea > Dioscorea alata. The sequence goes on along the minus strand of CM037017.1, from coordinate 6,666,652 downwards.
TATCACCTGTTAGGGGCTCTGTAGATAGAGGTTCCGGTATTTCAAGAGGTATAGGAGGGTTAGGATCCAAAAGCTCACCCTATAATTCGTCGTCATCATCCACAAGTAAACACATGAATTGAGGGGGATTACATCTATAGTCGCGAGTAAAGGGGGAATCATAGTTGAAGCAGAGGCCATTCTCCCTTCTAGCTGTTATCTCGGTGGGAGTCAATTTCTTAATTGGAATCGAAGTTGATGGTACTAGAAGACGCGAAACCATAGTTGGCTGACCTTGTGGAGGTATCCCCGCATGCATTGGTCGAAAGGGTAAGCGTTGGGGTCCCGAAGGTACCCTAGTCGCATGACACTTATCTTCAATGAGTTTGGCCAACCCCATGGCATCATCAAGACTCTTTGGTTGTAAGATGTATGGCTTTCATTGGATATCATTGCGTAGCCCAGACAGGAAACAGTTTAGTAAACTGGTCTGGCTAATTCCGACGGTCCTGGTAGCTAAACACTCAAACTCCATCATGTAAGCTGTCACGGTGGAGTTTTGTTTTAGTTTATATAAACGAGCTCCATGATTAACAAATCGGGATAGCCCAAATCGTTTCTCAGCTCGCCGAGCAAACGCCTCCCAAGTTGTTAACAAGCCCAAAGAGAACAGCCAGTGATACCATTGCAAAGTCATACCAGTCATATAGAATGCAGCAATGGAAACTTTCTGGTCCTCCAAAGTTGAATGATGTGTAAAGAAATGCTCAATCTAAAAAAGCCAAGAGATGACGTTCTCACCTAAGAACAAAGGGACTTCTAGCTTAGGCATCCGCGCAAGGGCCTGTGACGGTTGCACAGAGTGACCTGATTGAGGCGGATATGTAGGAAACCCGGATGCCAAAGATGGTGGAGGAGACGGAAGTAAGGGTGGAGAAGCACCTCACTCGAGTTTGGAGAGCTTGAGTATTATATCGGCCATCACCGTCTGCTGTATGGACAATGATTTATGAAGTGCGTCGAAAAGCTCAACATGTTGTTGCACCGAACCACATAAATCCTGCATCTTCGAAAGGAGAGACTCATGTCGCTCATTGAGAAGAGTAATATGCTCATCCACGGCTCTGGACCTCGTCGTCATACCCTACCCTCCGTTATACGAGCAGAGAATCAATGAAAGTACTAAATGAAGTGACTTCTTGGCTGCTAGGTTAAAATAACCTAATGAAAGGAAAAACGGGTGAGAGAAGAGAAGAGAGAAGAGAGAGAAGAAAAGAGAAAGGAGAAAGGAGAGACAAAAGGAGAGACAAAGGTAAGAAAAATGGAAGACTGATTGGATGTCGCCTCATCCTCTGATTCCACTATATATATTTCAGCATAATAACAAAATATTGGTGTCTTGCTCTCCAAGGCACAGCCTGCCATTGGTTAAGGATTACAAATACCCATAAAGCATTACTAACTACCAAAAAACTTTTGTATTATCCCATGATAAAATCTGCAAAGCGCTTGCCACTTGTCGCTTTATGAGTGCTCCTTTTCCGTTCAATTGTTTGTTGACTGCTGACCGCCTCTTCACCATTAACTGGCCCTTCGTTGACTAGTACATTAGCTAAGTTTGAGATACGCGCAAACAGCTTCATCCATGATAGCGCTTAGGAATGGCAATAATACTCAAACCTGACCTGACCCGAGTTTGATGGGTAAAACCCGGTATGACCGGGTTTCGGGTCTGGTTCGGGTAAATCCCGATTATCGTAAAGCGGGTGCGGGTATGGGAATCCTGATACCTGACCTGAACCGGAACCCGAACCCTACCCGAAATTTAAGTAATAAATATTTGCAATTATATTTATATATATATATATATATATATATATATATATATATATATATATATATATATATATATATATATATATATATATATATATTGGTTTTTTAAAAATTAAAACCAAAGTTACCAACTTACCAAACCAGCAAACCCTATCTGCTATCTCAGTCCGAAGACTCCGAATGTCGCAGCCTCTTCTCTGAACACTGCTCTGAACGCCGCTCCGAACATAGTAGCCTTTTCTCCGAATGCCGCAACTTCTTCTCCGAACGCCGCAGCTGCAATCGCTTTCCTTTTCTCTGAACGCCGCTCTGGACGCCACAACCTCTTCTCCAAACGCCGTACTTGTAGCCGAGGCTTTCTAGCTTATTTGGGTATCTTTACTGTTATGTATATGTTAACAGCTTCAATCTTTATTTCTTTATATTCTTGATTCCTGGATGATAGATAAGATTTACTCACCCAAGTCGTTCCCCATTCTATTGGCTAACTCTCCTGCCAAATGCTGGCATTGCTGATCACTTGATCAAGTCCATAGCCTACTCCCCTCTGTACAGCGTCCTCTGTAATTTGTATTCATTATTGAGTAGCACAGCATTAGTTTTAAGTTAGATATCATTTTGATTTTTGTATACTCTCAAGGTTTCTCATTCATTTATACAATCTCATGTTATTAACCAAAAGTAGAGAGTTGCATGAGCATGTCTCTCCCATCTTATTTCCATGGGAATACTCTTCAGAAGATTGCTTGTTCCATTTCTCCCATCTTGGTTTAATTATGAAGAGAGTGTTAACTCTTAGCTATCTAATTGCCTTAATTATTTTCGCTTAATTAAATAACTCAGAGAGTTATAGAACTCTCAATTCATATATCCATCTCTTTCTCTCTCTTGATATACTCTTTTAATTAATTATAAGGAACAATTATTGTACTTAGATTAGAACACTAATCACTTCTACTAATTAAATATACGATTGTTATATTATTGATAACTTTTGAATGATATTAAGGGGACAAAATCCCTTTCTTTCTCTTCTCTTATAATTATTCATTACAAGTGAACAACATCATCCCTCTCTCTCTCTCTCTCTCTCTCACACACACACACACACACAAAATTAGAAGAGACAAACCCAAAATTGTACATAATATAATGGTATTTATTTCATATAAAAAAATAATTTTGTTTCCTTTTCTTGTTTTTCTATTACAAAATCCTATCAACCTGTATAAATATTTAATAATGGTAAGAATACAAATAAAGTATCAAAACACTTTGATGGAAAAATAACTACTAACTAGAACTTTGATCATATGCATTAATGGAAACTCATCATTCTCAAGAGAAATGCCTTCTAAAATTTGGTGCAGAACTATATTAATTCAGCTCCTCTTAACTATCATTATTTGTTCTATTCCACATGTGTGAGGGGCCAATTGCCATTATGTCAAGAAGTAAGTAATTGCCTTTATTAGATGTGTTCTTCGCATAGATTAATATTAATAGCAGTTTTAATTTGATCTGCCATTTAACCAATCTTTTGAATCACTATTTTTTTTTATTTTAACCCGTTTAATGTATGTTTGTATCTTCAAATTTATCAGGACTTGACTGAAATTATGTAAGGCCTAAGATCATGATTTTGTTTGACTGAAATTATGCTTTTGAACCTTCATGATTTTGTAAGGCCTAAGATTATTTAATTTATCATGTTTATTTTGTAAGGCCTAAGATTATTTAGTTTATCATGTTTAACATGATTTTGAACCTTCAAATTTTGACTGATCATGATTTTGTATCTTCAAATTTATCAGATTTTAATTATTGTTTTTTTATTGTAGATGGGTGACGATATTGGTTCTCATCAATCAAGATCACATCCAATTAGGAATTCAACCCAATCAAATGAAATTGAAAGTCCTAATCCTGAAGGTTCTTTTCCAAATGAAAATGTCATTGAAGAGGACGCAAGAGATCATACAAAGTCTACTACACAAAGTGGAAGGCTAAAAAGTGTTGTGTGGAGTCATTTTAAAAAGACTCGAGTTAATGGAGAGGACAACGCTCAATGTAATTATTGTAAGAAATTGCTAGGTGGGAAATCAAAGAATGGAACGAGGCACTTGCATCTACATATGGAATCATGTATCCAACGAAAAATTAGCCTAAGAGGGTAGAAACTTATCACATCTAAGATAGTGAAAGGCAAACAAGAAATAACAACTACAATTTATGATCCAGAATTTGCAAAGAAGGAGCTAGCTCAAGCGATCATTGTGCATGAATATCCACTTTCAATAATGGATCATCTTGGTTTTAAAAAATATTCATTCGCACTTCAACCATTATTCAAAGTTCCTTCTCGAAACACCATAAAGAAAGAAATTTTAAAAATTTATCATGTTGAAAAAATGGTGACATTAAATTTGATGGAAAATAATAAAAGAAGAGTGGCAATTACAACAAATATGTGGACAACAAGCAATAAAAAAAGGGGTACATGGCAATTACTGCACACTATATTGATCACTCTTAGAATTTGCAAAGCCGCATTTTAAGGTAAATATAAATTCATTTTATGATTATACATTATTTTTTCATAATAGTAATAATTGTTCTTTATTTTTTTTATATATTAGAATGATTGATAGTCTTCTTTTGTATTAGGTTCATCTATGTCCCTACTCCTCACACAAGTGAAAAACTTAGTACTGTATTGGTTGGGTGTTTATTGGATTAGAATATTGATGGCAAATTATCCACCATAACTCTGGATAACTGTAGCACAAATGATTCCATGATTGAAAAGATAAAAAAATAAGTTGCATTTTGGGTCTTTGCTAAAGGATGGTTCTTTGCTTCATATGCGTTGTTGTGCGCATATATTAAATCTAATTGTGAAGGATGGGTTGGAAGTAGTGAAAGATGGGGTAGAAAAGATTCGTGACAGTGTAGCTTATTGGACTGCAACTCCTAAAAGAGTGGAAAAATTCAAAGAAACTGCTAAACAACTACGCATGACGTGCACTAAAAGCTTGTGTTTGGATTGTCCAATTAGATTGAATTCGATTTATAAAATGCTTGATATTGCTATTTCATATAAAGAAGTATTTTGTAGGCTAAAACATCGTGATGATAAATACACTTGTTTGCCAACAACAACACAATGGGAATTTGCAAGTGAAGTTTGTGAGAAATTGAAGATTTTTAATAGTGTTGCAAAATTGTTTTCTGGTACTAATTATCCTACTGCTAATCTTTATTTTCCCAAAGTGTGTGAAATTAATTTGGCAATATCAAGTTGGCTTATTTCTTCCAATGTGGTGGTTCAAAGAATGGCAACAAAGATGATGGATAAATTTAAATGTTATTGGAGTGTGATTCATGTTATTATGGGAGTTGCTACAATATTGGATTCAAGATACAAGATGAGTTTACTTGAGTATTATTATCAAAAATTGTATCCTGTTGATGCCTACCATGAAACTAGAAGAATTCGAAAGCTTTACTATGATTTGTTTCCTGATTATGAGTTGAAGAGTAAAGAATCAACTAGCTCTCCATTTGAAGATATCAACAGTTCTGTGGTTGATGATTCCTTGAATGACTTTGATGCATTTGTGAAGAGTCAAAAAAGGACAAAAACAACACATCTTGAGTCAGAGCTCGATGTTTATTTGGAGGAAGATATTTTACCAAGAACATCCGATTTTGATATTTTGATGTGGTGGAAGTTAAATGGAGTTAAGTATCCAACACTACAAAAAATTGCAAAAGATGTATTAGCCATTCCAATATCTTCTATGGCTTTTGAATCTGCATTCAGTACTGGTGGTCGAATACTAAGTCCGCATCGTAATTGACTTCATTAGCATACTTTAGAGCTTTTGATGTGTGCTAGAAGTTGGTTATGGAGTGAAGAAAATAAAGGTAAAGTAGTTTTCATACATGTTTTATGTATTAATATTTTAATATGTTATGTTTAATTATCAATAACTTATTAAATTTCATGTGGCTTATTTAGGAATGAGTTCTAAAGGAGTGGAAGACTATGGCAATTTACTTGATGAAATAGAATTCGAAGATGAAGGAAAAAAGAAGGTTTTACAAATTAAATGATATTTGGTGCAAAATATATAAATTTTATTTTTCAAATCCAAAATTCCTTTTGTTTAATGTAGATGAACAATTACCAAGTGAAGCTACTCATGAATTGGAAGATGATTGATTATTTGGGGATGAAAGGTGATCACTTAAACAAATAAATGCTCTTATTTTGATCGTGTAGTACTTATGGTTTCATTATCACTAACTCATTAAAGTTAATATGGGTTATGTAGGAATGAGTTCTAAAGTAATTAAAGACTTCAATTTACTTAATGAGAAAGATTTTGAAGGTGAAGGTAAAAAAAGGATTTTACAAATTTAAAGATGTTTGGTATAAAATATATAGTTTCATATTTGGAATCTTAATATTTATTTTGTTTGATGTAGATGAATTATTAGCAAGTGGAGCTACTCATGGATTAGAAGATAATTGATTTCTATGAAGATGTGATGATGATGAATGATGGTCATTTAAACAAAAAAAAACTATGCTTTTGGATTGAAATTTTCAATTCCTACTTTAACATTATTTTTGTGACTTTGAATGTCTATTTTCTTGTGACTTAGAAGTTTGCATGACTATTTTCATTTCCTATTATGAATGTTTTATGATTTAGGGTGTAACATTGAAACCATGAAGACATGTATGAATTTCATTCTTGTTCTATTTTTTGTGACTTTGAATGTCTATTTTCTTATAACTTTGAATGACTATTTTCATTTTCTATTATAAATGATCTATGATTTAAGGTGTGACATTGAAACCATGAAAACATGTATGAATTTCATTCTTATTCTATTTTTTTGTGACTTTGAATATCTATTTTCTTAAATGTCTATTTTTAATTTCATCCTTGTTCAACTCATAAATGACTTAATATTTTAATTTTATTTTAAATATTTTTAAATAGGGTAATGGCGGGTGGGTATACCCGCGGGTACCCGATTACCCGTCGGGTGCAGGTATGGGTTGAGGTTTTAAAACCCATCGGATTCAGGTATGGGGCTAAGATAGTGGGTGCCGATACAAATATGGCAAAACTCACACCCTATCTGATCGGTTGCCATCCCTAATAGGGTTATTCGCCCTCATTCTATATAGTTTACCGACGGTTCCTTTTCCATTCTTACTTTCCAATTTTGACTTTTGTAAATATATATATATATATATATATAACAGTCAAACCTCGGCTCAGAAGTTAGTCACCCACCTGTCTCCGACAAAGTCACAATCCCGACGACCCCGTCCACACAACAACCCGGTCTCATGGGCTCAAGCTTTTCACCTCATGAAAGCTATCCCCATGGCATGGCTCTGTGCAAGGCTGCTCACTCAGCCACTCACCTCTCCACTCCATGGCCTCGTCCTCAAGCTTTTCCCTCCGCTCCCTCTCCGACCTCCGCCGTCGTCCTCCATCTAGATCCCACCACATTTACTCCTCCGCTTTTCGATCTCGGTTCCTTTCAACCTCTCTCTCTATTCCGCTCCTCACCCTCCACCGCCGTCCTCGCTACGGTCCCCTCGTCCCCGGATCCGGTGGGAATGACGATGGTGGTGTTGGAAACTATGGAGGAGGCGGTGGCGGTGGAGGTGATGACGATTTCGGTCGGAGGAACCGTACGGAGGCGGTCCTCGCCCTTGCTGATATTGGGCGGCCGTTGGAGAGCTTGCCTGCGGATTTGGCCGCCGCTATAGATGCTGGGAGAATACCAGGGTTTGTTGTGCATAGATTTGCAGAGCTGGAGAAATCCCCCGTCTTCCTCCGATGGCTGCTCCAATTCGGAGGGTTCAAGGAGAGGTTGCTGGCTGATGATCTCTTCCTTGCCAAGGTTGCAATGGAGTGCGGTGTTGGCATCTTCACCAAGGTCTTTCTTGCATTTCTCTTCTTTCAAGTTTGCTTTATATAATATCTTCATGAATACACTAATTTTAATCTTGCATTTCTCTTCTTTCAAGGTTTCTAGTTTTCTTGCATTTATAGTTCAATCACATTTAATTTTTGTGAATTGTTTAATTGAAGAGATATTTTCTGTGAGTACATTGTCAAATTTCTGTGTGATTTATTGCTTAGAAGGTTTTTCCTTTAATTGTGTTATTTTCCATTTGATACACTGCTCACATGTATTTTCTCTGAACATGTCGTCACTGCTGTTCTATTATAATTCCATTTTCTAGATTGCAGCAGAGTGGGAGCGCCGCCGAGAGAGGCTTGTGAAGGAACTTGATTTCGCCTTTGCAGATGTGGTATGACTTCCATTTACAGTGTTTGTTTCTCTTTTAGCATCTTTATAAATTATCTGTGTTCTGAGGCTTAGGACACTACACACTTTAATTACCCTTCTACAATGCTATGGAAATGAAAAAACACGTCTTGCAATTATTTTCATATTTGATTTATAGTTAATGCTATTGCTTGCAAGATAATCATGTCCATATTTGGGTGCACCAATATTTTTTATTTATAGATTTTTGATGCCTACATAGTATTTATCATTTAGTATGTGCTTTGTAGATTATATCATTTTAAACATTTTTTATCATATAACTGAAAATGAATGGCATATCTTTCGCATGAAAAATATAAATACTTGTTGCAACTGCATACAAGATTTCTGGGGGACAAAGTTAATGCCATATTGTCATAAGGATTCACATTGGCACTCCAGACGAAGAGTTGAATAAATAGGAAAGATGAAGAAGAATTTTGAGGATATATTAAAAAAAATGAATTTTGGCCTTTAGATCAACTAATATGATAGGAAAAGTTATCTCTAAGGATGTAAAACCTTGCCTCTATGTACTCAGAATGGTTTTGATAATGTAAAAGGTAGAACTGGGATCATTTTCTTAATATTTTGGATTTTTTACATACATACAATGGTAAAATACTGAAATTATACATGCACTTGTAATTTGTAAAGTTACTCCTTTTATGTACACATCCTTAATTTGTATGGTCTTGAGGCAAGTGGGCGTTCATTACTATCTACTAGTGCATTGGCATCTTCATATGCACCTCTCTACATGTCAGATATTTTGCTTTAGCTATGTATTTTTATTTCATTTCCGTCTCTTATAGAATAAATATATAATTTGGGTCCATATGGCCATGTAACTGCATTTAGGAGCTAACCAAGATGTCTGTGAGGTTAGTGAATCCGTGATTTTTAACTTTAAAGACCAGCAATTAGTATCTCATTGCAGGGGATCAAAATTTTCCTCAAGCCTGTTGAAATGAATAGCATGAATCACAACTTTGCAGGTATATAAATATAATGAAAGGTGAAGCCTATTTGTGTAATTTCATAAATTTACAGGGATATATGTATACATATAATTATATCTAATTATATATATAAATGCTTAGTATTTTCGTTGGGATGTTTATACATTCTGACTGACATTTATGCTTGTTGGAGATAGTGGTCTCCTAACAGTTAATTGAATGTTTGTTAAAGTGAATGTATTGGTCTTGTTCATTCTTCATATTGTTTAAATTTTTGTCTGGATTGAGCCCATCTAAAATGTTATCTCAGCCAGCCCATATGCCATGTGACTGCTCATATCATTTCAATCTTCAGGTCAGAACTCAACGCATTTTGGCTGGCTTTAAATTATGGTTATGCTGTCCATCATTCTTTCCTTACATGCAGCCACATTATGTCATGAAGTGCAATAGATAATGTTTCATGAAACCCATTTCAAATATATGTTTTGCTATGCTTCCCTTTATGCGGTACTTGCCACATTTTATTTAACATCTTGCTAATGATTGTGTAAAGAACTTCTGCTGATTATCTACACTTCCTAGGTAATGGCATTTATTGCAGATTTTATGCTTGTCTGGCTTCCTGCTCCCACTGTTCCTCTCAAGCCGCCTCTCGCTTTTGGCGCTGGTCCCATTTCTAAGTTTTTCTATGGCTGCCCAGACAATGCTTTCCAGGTGAAGAGTTTATGAATTTGGAGTCATGTAAGGGAACCTGTTTTGGTTGTTGGGAATTTTTTAATATAGAGTGAAATTTAACATATAGCTTCTTCTCACAGGTTGCATTGGCTGGAACATCGTATTCGTTTTTGCAGAGAATCGGCGCAATTGTGGTAAAATTTCAAAACTTATGTCAGTTTTATGTTGAGATCAACTCACCAGCTTTAACTATGACCAAGGTCATATAATGGGTTCTTTTCTGCAGCGAAATGGAGCAAAACTTTTTGTTGTCGGAACCAGCGCATCTTTGGTATGTCTAATCTCCATGTTTTTAGTGTAATAATTTATTGGTGGTTATTCTTTGAGCCTGTGTACCTTGTTCCATGATATCATATGAATGGATAGAATAATGTTTTTGACCATAGTTGCCAATAAATTATTAGGCAATAATTACCTAAATAGTGTTTCTACTTTTCAAATTTACCCTTTTAATTCCTTACTTTAAATTGTAACTTTTTAGTTTCTATACTACTTTTAAGTGAACCGCGTCAGCCCCTTTCTTAAGGGTTTAAGGTCAGAATTTAGGGTTTAGAGGGATTAACATAACTAAATTAAAATAGTAAATGGACTAAAAACTTACAATTTAAAGTATAGGGATTGAAAGTGTAAGTTTGAAATAGTAAAGGGACTGTTTAAGAATATACACCTAAATTATCGTGCTGAGTATAATTAGATACACAGGTACAACTGTATTTTCCTTTCACCTTTTCGTGCCACTCATGACTTCTTCCTTATTAATAGAATTTAGAATCCTTTTGGTACCAGTCTAACTAATTGCCTTTGGATTTTGAATCATATAACACCACTCTATGTTCATATAGAGCCATGTGTGATTTTTTTCATTCACTAATCTTTTTAAATACGTGAGGATCATTCACCTTTCCAAATATTTGGGTATAGTTAGTTGATAAACTTATTTCAATCCAGTCAATTTCAAAAACTCAATGATTTATTTCGGAAACATTTTAGTGAAATAGAAAATATTATAGGTATACATCAACATTGATATCCCTTTTATTCCTTCAACCTGAATATCTTTTAAAAAATGAACTTAATGTTTTATAAACACGCAATGCATGGAAAACAATAACTCTAGAGTTATTGGTTATTTATTTGTCATGACTAAAATATTTATTACTCAGAGCAACTTGCTTGGATCATGGTGAAAAATTAATACCCAATTCTTTTTGTTATATGGGGTTCACTGACGTTGTTGACAACCTGCCTATAAGCTACTGTAAGACATATTCTGATGGTGTATCTGTTATTCTTCCGTTTAGTAACTTGCAATTGATTTTAGCAACTGCATTATCAAATGTGGTCCATCCATTGCTGATTTACATGTCCGTTTTTGAAACATTCATTGCTTGATTTTTAAATTGCAAATATTTTTAACTTTTAATAAACAACAGGTTCAATACTCTATTTCCTTTCCCAAAATTATTGCATGGCATTTCATATAGTACTGTGCAAGTTACAGTATTTCCTTCCAAGTATTAAGAGATGAAAATTATTCTAGTTTATTTAATTTTTGGATGGGGCTGATGATTTTTTGATGAACTTCTGTATTTAGATTGGGACTGGTATAACAAATGTGTTGATTAATGCTCGGAAGGCATTTGACAAGGACTTTGCTGAAGAAGCTAGAGATGTCCCTGTACTATCAACAAGTGCTGCATATGGTGTTTACATGGCTGTTTCAAGTAACGTTAGGTATATTTGCCTGATTATTTTAATTTGATGGAATTAAGAACTGTTTTATTCTCATTTAGCTAGTCATATTCTCAATTATGCTGTTCTGGTGAAAATTAAATTCTTTTTGTGTGACATGCAATATAGAAAAGAGTCTTTTTCCTATGTAAGCTTAGCATTCTTTTTGTACTTGTGAAAGGATTGAATGGTTCTATTTCTCTGAGGAAACTTATCTTGGTATCATAGCATCCAGAATATCTGACATAACAATTTTGACTAGTTTTTACCCGGGCAGTTGTATTTGGTTGTATTGATTAGTTTTGCTTCTTCCAATTCCCTTCAATGTTAAACCTATTTTTGACTGGTATATGTTGTTCATTTTGTGCCTTTTCCAACCTATATTGTTACTGAATTTATGAGAATATGTAGATTTTGCGGATAGATTTGACAAAATCCGACTCTTCTGTAGTCTTTTCTGCTTTTTTACTGGAGCTTGAGCTTATATTTGACTGTCTCTTTTCTCACTGCTGATGCTGTCTTAATATTTTATTATTTTCTCATCGTAAATACTTTTTGCTTCTTGTAATATAATTCTATTACCTTTTAAGACATGATTTTTATGTCTCAACTGTTAAAGTAATTAATAGTCCACATTAGTCAAACTTTAAAATATGGATTTGAATATATAAACCCGTGTCTTTTATCCTATTAGCTTAATCTTTTGTGTTAAAGTGGGCGTAGATAATTTGGTATTCTATTACCTTTGCCCGCAACAATTTTCCCATATATCGGTCCTTGTCTTTGGTGTTTCTTTTTCTTGCAATACATTGTTTTACTAAATTGACACTCACCAAGAAAGCCTGAGTCATAATCTAGTTATTGTATTGTGTCTAATATTCATGTGAAAAATTTCATTGCTATCACACCAATTTAGTATCCTGAGAAAGTTTGCTTTGGCTCATAGCTAGTAGATTGACTAACTACCTGTGTCTGATCCGGAAAATGCACTATCCTACAGGGAGTGCCTTAATCAATTGTTGATCGGCTAATATATATTAATCCTTCTGAAAAGGTTTTTGCACCAATTCAAGTTAATTTAGACTCTTCAAATGCAACCCATTAATGGAAGATTGACCTATTTTTCCAAAATTAACTGACATGAATCTGCAACCTTACGTTGTGTCTTGCAAACTTGATCATGCTGTTTAATGGATTTGCTAAAAAAACTTTTTCTTCAGGTACCAGATAGTAGCTGGTGTGATTGAACAGCGGATATTGGAGCCATTGCTTCAAAACCAGAAGCTCCTCCTGAGTGCATTTTGTTTTGCAGTTCGAACAGGAAACACATTCTTGGGATCATTAATGTAAGCTTCAAAAACCTTTTTTTTTTTTTCATTTCCCATATGTCTCATATGGAGATTTTGTTACCATATTAAATATTCCTTGCGATTTATTTGTACAGGTGGGTTGACTATGCTCGTTGGACTGGCATCCAAAAAGTTCGGGACTAGGATGCAAGGCTCATCTCCTTTATAGTTGTGGCTGCTTCAAGTTCACAAGTGATTCTTATCAAAGTTAAATTATGCCATCAATAATTTTCCAAACATGGCCAATTTATTAGGTAACTTGCCCTGAGATGTGGGAGGGAGGGGTACACAAAAAGTTGGGACTTTCAGACATTGTTGAGAGTCTAGTGTACATTCCATTTTGCTATGATGCTAGTGCTATCATGGTGATATTCTTTTCACAGGGTTTGCTTCTGTTTTTTTAAGAATTTTGTTTAGTTTTCTTATTATTTGCTTTTAAAAACATTTAAGCGCTTAAGGTCTTCTTTCAATGCAGAACATAACAACCAACCCCCTCTTTTACTTTTAGTATAAATATAAGCATTTTCCTTTATTATAAAAAGTCTATATCACCCCAAGCCAATAAATGGTTTTGTTCAGTTGCGATTTCCTTACTAGTCTGTTTAAGGATTAGGAAATATAGGAAATATCTGACTCAATTGATTTGGGTCAGGATAACTTGTGAATATCTTTAAATAAATGTTATTTCAACATACAAAATTTTTTTAAATAATAATATTGCTAAATATTGATTTATCAAACATATTTAATAGTGAATGAAAGATCAGCCATGGATAAGCATATCATAACATTCCATTTTAGTAGTAAAAGACGGTAAATGATCTATGTAAGAGTGGATGACTAGTAACCACGTCTACAATAAGAGTGTAGGCTTATTTCCCTTCACACTCAAAAGTGGAGGATTGTGGTGGAAAGTTATGGTTGATAAATAAGACTTAACTTTTGTTAGACAAAAGGAAAAGTATTGTGAAATAGCAAAAAAAAAAAAATGTTAAGTTGAAGAAAAGAAAACTAATAAAGTTGAAACACAAGAAAAAATAAAAAAGCGCAGTTAAGTTAAAAAAAGATTCTTAGTTAAGTGTTAAAATATAGAGTAAGTGGAGTAAATATAGAGTAGTAATGAAAAAAAAAAGTTGTTTTGCTTTATACCTCATCAATTCACCTAATTGTGTGTATATCTCTCAGTAAAAACAAATATCATAAATAATATACCCCTTTAAAATTCAATTTATTTATATACACGTCCCTCTTTCCCATATACAATTAAAATATATTAATTAAAAAATTTAATTGTAAAATATTCAATTTTGATTAATATTAATTAAATCATAATTTGAACATAAAAAAATTCCCACACAAATCAAATAATTTTAAAAAAAAATTCTTAGATCCCACGCTTATTCAATCAAACATTTCCCAGGCTTTGATTTTCAAGGAAATCATGTGGTTTTCGTACTATTTGCAAAACTTTACATCCTTTTATTGTACTTGCCTGTAAGATGCATCTTCTACAAGCACTTCTATCCTCTGCACCTCAGACCTTTCCTCTTTCCAAGAAAAAGAAATGCCTATCAAGCACATACTTTCATTGAAATAAGAGAAAAACATGAACATGAAGCAAAAAAACAGCAAGAGAAAAAAAAAAAAAAAAAAGGGATACCACTGCAATCAAAGTTAAATCACAAGCTTATATGATTCTAAATCAAACAACAGTATGCACAACAGAAAACCTATCCTGCTTCAGTTTCCTTTCCATGCCTTGTCAGCTTCTTCTCTAAGAGCATCATAAAGTTTTTGACCAAGTTTAAGAAGAAAATGGTCAGCACCATTTCTTGCAAGAAGAGAAACCGATACCGGGAGATCATCATGAATTCCAAGTGGTATATTGATCTGTAGATAACAAAACGAATGCATAAGCAAGTAATGTCTGTTAGCTTTAGGAGCATGCAGAGTGAGAATTGTGATTTAACCATAAAACGAAAGGAAGTTGACAAAAACCTGGCAAAACCTCGACATTCCAGAAATGGAAAGCAAGCTGAATGCTCTAGCACGGAAATCTTCCAATGCAGAGACCTCTAGTTTTAGTTTCGGTGGAGGCCCTGGAACTGTAGGAAGAGCAAGAATTCCATAATCCTGCAGTAAAGATAAGGTAATTATGCTTTTATAATCTATAATCACTAAGGCTCATCTTTGAATAATCTAAAATGCATACAACAAAAGACCCATACAAGTCTGATTTAGGTGAATTTGCAAAACCTAGCTCACTGGTAGAATTTGAATTCCTTGTTTGGTATTTCAGACAGAAGTAAAAAAAATTCTCTCTCAAAATTTTATGATTCATTTGAAATATGATTTATTTTTATTTTTTATCTGTTCAACATAGAAAATTAAAAAGACTAAGTTCCAAAATGTAAATGTTTATTTCCGGAGATACATGCATAAAAAAAATTGCTGATTTTTAAGCACTGTATTCTATAAACACAAAGAATCTAATACTAGAAAATGCTGAACCATTTGAAACAATATTACCCCTAGAAGAGTAGTCAGTGCAGCCTCAAGTTCTGTCCTTATCATGTAGGAATAATCTAGACTATCAAAATTGGCTGTGAGGGCTCCCTGAATTCTTTCTGCTATCTCTGGACCAAAAAAGGGTTTGGTGTTGTTAATCCATTCTTCATGATTAACTTTGAACTCAAATCTGCACACAAAATCAGATTATCATATCAAGAAATTCACAACCTATAGAATTTATGCCTTCTTATAAAACAGTTCTGTAAAAGTTAATGTAACTTTCAGACTTTGATTGGACAAAATCAGCAAATTTTATAGAGATTTTAATGTTATAAAATTTGGGGAAAAAGAAAAGCAATCCAGAAAATTCAGTAAAATAAAGAAGGAATAATTACTATAAAATACTTCCAATATTCATTCCATTTCAATTTTGGGCACATAAGTATTAAGATTGTCATAATAATAGCAAATACAAGTATGAAGTTATCCACGAATCCATTTGATGGCATATCTAATGTTATGAAGGTATAACAATGAAGCTGACAGGCAAGGCTGTTATTAACCAGATCTTATAATGATAAGCAGCAATTACTATGATCCCATCACTTTATGAGCAGTGACATTGCAAGGTTTGGTCAAGAAAGATCTAAGATTAAAACGTTAATTAAAGCAGTTATGTTTTGCTGCTAACTTGTTATATGTGATTAAAAACTAGTGATTAAGATATCATGTTGTCACTTGTCAGATGGTGATAATACCATCTTTTGTTTTGCTCTTAATTATGCATATGACCAGATTATGACACATGTAAATACCTTTGCAAGGCCACTGCCTTAAAATCAGACAGCATTCATCCTTGAGATCCACAATGTGCATTTAGTACCATTCAGTTGACTTTTTGACAATAATGACTTACGAGAAAAAGATATTTCCTAAAAGCTTCATATTGGAGAATATCTAAAAACCGGCCCCTTTTCAGCTTGTCAAAGAGTGTTAACAGGTATAATAGCAACTATCCAAGGGATGCAAAATGAATACCTGAAATAAAGGAAACTTCAGCAAAGAGCATCTAAAATTTCCTTGGGAGTAACTTCCCTTTTATCTAACTATAGGAAACTTCTTCAGATAATATCAATACTTTTCAATATTTTAGAGTTAAGGAGGTCCGCTTGAGAAATATTAAAATTGTTACTTCTGTAGCCGTTTTTTTACCCCTGATCAACTTAATTTTTGGAACTATTGAATATATTAGTTTTAGTATTATAACTCTGTTTTTGAGTTATAGTGTTTTTTAGCTTAACCAGAACTTCTGTAATCAAGGAATTTAATCAGTATTGCCAGCTTGTCGAACTTAATCATCAAACGATCACTAAATTTTCAATGAAGAAACTAAAACTTCCCTGACGCTTTGAAACTCTAAGCAAAAAGTGTTATAAACAAGGAAGTTCATATACATAATAACTTTCCAAGACAAATGTGGTAATTTTCCCTGGAAAAGAATGAACAAAAAAAATTCAATCTTAATCAATGTTCAGTTTGCCAATGAAGAATATCTTAATCAATATTGAAAACAGAGAACCTTTGGAGTAGCTGCATTGCACTTGCAAGAGCTCGAAGGGCCGGAACTCTTTTCATTTCTTCATTTCCAGAGTTTTTAATCATTAATTTAGCTAAGCTTGGAACTTCATGGGCAATGTAGGCCCCAAGATTTTTCTGTCTTATTAAATGTCCTGAAAATTAAAGTTAGAAATAAAATTTCAAATCTATGAAGTCATCTGACAGACAATAACAATAATAATAACAATAACAAAGACAAACTATTGGTTCCACCTCCAAATAATTTCTCAATAGTTTTGACAAGGATTTGAGAAATGTGATCACTCGGACAGCATAAAGTTGTGAAGCAGTCTTCAGGAATAACAACACATGATGGTTCAGTGGTGGCTTCAATAGATGAATGCAACAGTACATTTCCTACTTGAACTAAAAGAGCAGGATCTCTGGCAAACCATCCTGAAAAGCATATAATGTTAACAACCAGAGAAAATGGATCGTCGACAATTTTAACACAAGGCAAAAATTAAATGGATTCAAAAGACTAAAACCCTCCATCAATTTGTGATTGCATGGACATGATATATTTTTTTCGTCTGTAAATTGTCAAGCATCACAATCAGCTTACAATGAACGCTTAATGCTTCACACACTCATGCTAAAAACAAGATCATAGACAAAAAATAAAAAAAAAATGTTGGAAGTTTACACTTCTTTGCAATCTATCAAGTTCCACCAAAAAAAAAGACATCATTTGGATAATTAAGGAAACCCGCCAGTTATCCTGAAATAGGCATAATCAGAACAGTAACCACATTCACTTTCAAATTGCCCCATGGGCCTTACAATACAAACAAAAATAAAATAAAAAATAAAAATAAAAGCCCTTGAGCAAATTCACACCATATTCAATTACAATAAACTAATATATAAAATACCAAAACTTTAGTAAGTTATGAATCCGCTAATGTCAGATAGGCTACTGACCAGAAATGCATGAAAACTCAGTCAAGTGATAATATTGAAATATTTTAGAAAATATCTTAAAGAAGGCTTGGTACAGAAAACGGCATCCCTTAAAATGAACAATTTTATTCACAGAGAATGATAACTGTCTAGTTTGCATCCAGTAGTTTATAACTTCAGGCCATGAACTGACAGATGTATTTGCATAGTACACTTTGGTATGGGTCAGCGCACATAGGCCATGCACAACTGAAACCATAACACTTGCAAGCCATTAGATATATAATGTGCAGTAAAATAGATGTTGGAATCTAATTGGTGGATGCTATGGGGGAGGACAATGGATATATAATGTGCAGTAAAATAGATGTTATGCTCTTGACCAAGTTCATCAAATAATGAAAAAAAAACATTTCTAAACTTGTTTAATTAATAAGAACCAAAATTACTTCTTACCAACAGTGTCAAAGCTCTGCGCCATAGGGATGACATTTTCAGTTGACACAGCACCATGCGAAGGTCGAAAACCCAAAATCCCACAATATGAAGCAGGGACCCGTACACTTCCACCAGTATCAGTGCCTGACGAATACTGTCAACAGTCATACTATAGATTGTTGAGAGAAAACTTCAATTGCATGAAAATTTCAAACTAATATTTGAATGACATTCTATTTCATTGCAGAAGACAGACAATTTGAAGATGAGCACAATAAATTGTAGTGTGTCCTTCAGTTATTAAATGAATATTTCAATAACCTTCAATGCATAAGAAATATGAGTATGAATACACTTGAAAATAAAGATTAACTGAAATGCTTGAGAGAAATGTCTCTCAGTCCATGTATTTATACACAAAATAAGTCCTCTATATAAGTAAACAATCATTAATTTCCTAATCTAAAAAATAACATTAGCACCAAAAAAATCTCATCTTGAATAAGTCTGGCGCCTAGGGCAACTCTAGGTTTTAGAGTGTACTTATATAATGGGCCCCTTGGGTTATTGTGAGAAAAGGATCAGTTTGGGAGAGATTAGAGATCAAATTGGAGCTCATCTTGGACGAGAGAAGCCAAATTAACAAAGGGGAATCTTGAATTCAGGCCCTAATCTAGTTCCTTCTTTTATCCTAACCTCTTCTTCAATTTGTGAACTCTATCCATGTTTCTACTGGAGTTTATGCTTTCAATGATGTGGATAATGTTCACTTCCATTATATATGGAACTACTTTGAAATCTAGGGTTACAGTGGATCTTGGAGTGTAGTGTGTTATGAAGCCCTTTTAAATGCCTTGGTCTTAATGAGAGTTGTTGTTTATTCAACCTTGTTCTTAATGTCATCTTGTTGCTTAATCAGCAACTAGATTGATGTGTATCCCTTGATGAACTCAAGAAGGGATCCAACAAGTGGACTTAGATTGGAATAACACCTGTCATTTTGTTTGATTCATTCGCCAATTTGTAACTCTTGGGAGATAGATATATACTCTCAAGTCAATTAGAACCTAAACTTCATGCATTAAATTCTAACTGATTATCATGGATATCTAGGTGATTGACTAGTGTTTGATAGTCTTCTGGGTGATTCTAGACTAGCAACATACCCATTAAAACTAGTAATCTAGAAATACAGAATTGCATATGATCTCCAAGTGAAATTGTGACTCTTGGTTCTTCTTGCATTGCTCAACCTTGAATTTGCACTCCAAGCTTAAGTCTCAGAATCATATTTTCCTTTAATTTGTTTCTTTAAATGTAAATCAACTCATCAATTGATTGGATAAGATTACTAGGCTGTAATTTCAATACTTAGCTTCTAATAGCACAATTTCTTAGTGGATTGACATTCTAATTGCTCTATATTACTTGTAGTGATACATACACTTGCACATGGGAAATCAATTTCTCAAAATGGATGCATTATCCAAAGTAATACAATTAAATTTCTTTTGGAAACATCATAGTCATAAATAACTTTCAAAACCCAATTTCCATTTATAAAACATACAACACCACATGCATAAGCATGATTAGTTCTTGTGTCAAAATATTGGAAATAATAGAATTTTTTGTGGTTTTACAAGAAATAACAAAATTAAATTTATTCTTTTCCCTCGGTAAACATTTTGAAAACAATTTTCTTTAAATAAGTTTGTGAACAACCATGATAAGCCAGCTGCTAATGTTCACTAATCATTAGTTCCTAGCCTTTCATATCACAAAATTAAAAGGATAAGTCATTTAAATAATAAATCGTTTGTAAGCCTTTCTAACACTTTCATTATTAAAATTAATATTTTTGGAAGCATGAGTAAGAGTTAATTAGGGCTTTGGTACCATCATTATTAATATTTACAATATGCATGTTCCCATGTTTCTCAAATAACTGATACCAAAGTGTCGCATGAAAAATTTGCTGGCATTTTTGCAAATAACCCAATGGCCTTATATGACAATTTCGAAAAGCATTCCAAACTTCAATGACCATTTCCTGCCACGCTGCCATTTTTCAGTAAAGTCAGAAGTTCATGCATACCACAATTGCAATACAAGTGAATTTGATAGAAATTTGAAGTGGTTGATCCCATATGTCTTTTGGATGCCGTTGAGATTTGGATGCTGGGTTCTTAAGCTACTTATTTAATGTAAGGAAAATGGGTAAGTTTAAGGGATATTTCTCTGAATTCCTAAAAACTAGTTACTGAAAGGGAAACAGTGTAAATTTTGATTAAAAAAAAAAGCCCTCAAATCTAACCACCATATAGCCATTGGAGGTTGTATAGTAGCAAGCGGGCCATGTGCATTTGCCCACCATGTGCCTTTCTCGCATGTGCGCCAGATAGTAAGAAGGATGTAGGAATCATTTACAATAGCATTATTTACCACATTACCGAAGGATGCAGGAGTCATTTACAATATTAGATATTAAGAAGCACTTTATTATTACAAAACATGGTTTGTAACATCCTAAAAACTATCATGTGAGTTTCCCTACACAAATAAGTGCTACTTTGAAATTTAATACAAATTGAACTTGATGCTTTTAGCTAATCCTACATGTCAAACAACTTGATAAATGCTTTATTTAGACTTCCACATATCACATATCCATGTCATGTGCACTTTGACATTATTCTATTCGTATTTTCTTGGTCATAAATGACTTGACTTGACCAACTAATAGGGCTATTCAAAATAGCTAAACGATCGAAATTCGCTATTGTATCATGAGAATCGTTCTCATATCAGGAAACCATGTATATGACCCAAAGTCCATCACCCACATCTTTATATTAATTTGAGGATATATATTATCTATCTCATAATTGATCCACCATAAAAAATAAAAATTCTCATGTTAAACTTCAATTATATAGAAAACAAGCATACAACTCTCATAAAACATATGGTTTTTCTTATAAAATACATTATAATCACATGGTATATATTCGACAATAAATAACAGGGAACCATGTTTACTATCCATTTCAATTTTATTTTGTATGCATTTAGGCTGAACCAAATGGTTTTAACATGAAAATTCAAGGATAGCTAGAGTCTGTAGTTAGTGAACAAAAGTGCCAAAATCATTTGTAACTTTGTCGCAGTGAACAAAAGTACAGAGATATTGTAGGCTTGATGAATGCTTCTATTTTAGATGTACCATTAAGAATGATGGATTTCTACAATAAGCTTTAGAAACCAGACAAAACGTGTAAAGCACAGCAAGTTAACGGGTTTTAAGTGCTTAAGTTTGCTTGCGATTTGTAGTGTTTAATGTATAAATATAGCAGCTCAAATAGAATCTGCCCATTACTCACTAGATGACAAAACAAGTTGTAAGCTAATGGAATGCTAGAATCTGTTCATTACAATTACAATCATCAGTAAACTGACCTAATGAGAAATCAACAAGCCCCGCACCAACAGCTACAGAAGATCCACTTGAAGATCCTCCAGGTACTCGATCTGAAGCGCACGGATTCATGGGTGTGCCGTAGTGGTAATTTTCACCATTTATACTGCATATGAGGATCTCTTTTAATTGATGATAGAACTAGTTCAATAGGTACAACAAGGTCTTAGTGAGTTTCTTTGCTGGCCAATTTAATACTGTAACACCTCAGCAACTGGGACATTAGATGCCAATCTTTAGTATAGTCACATAATAATTAAAAAAAAAAATGAGATTGTTTAAAACAAAGATAGTATACAAGGAAGTCTACTAGTCAAAATGTTGACTAGATTTGTATTCTACCAAGGATATTGGATTTGCAGTAAGAATTTCTTTGAATACTAACCTGTATGCCATCTCATCCATGACTGTTTTACCAACACAAGTAGCACCTGCCCCGAGGACTGACAAAACAGCAGGGGATGTGGATGTTGCTGCTGTATGAGTCCTTGCCCAGTCAGGATTGCCAAAGCCAGTGACATGGCCTTCAATATCAAATCTACAAGGAAAAGGAACACCACTTAAAACTAACATATCAAAATGACATTGGTTTTCCAGTGATACAAAAAAAAAAAAAAAAAACGTGCACAATCACATTCACGCAATGAACACAAAAGCCTCAAATTAGAATAAAAAGCATATATTATTAGCAATTATCATTAGATAGATGAAAACAATTCACAACTTCCTTTTGGTAAATGATAACTTTAACAAGATGAGAGTTGATGGTTTCAAGTTTCAAAAACACACTTATTTGTAATTTTGTCTATGACAGTTAGATCTTGAGGACATAGAAGTGTTGGCAATTACGAATAATTATGCTGTTATTTGATATGCGGTGACTGGAAGAAAACAATATTTAGTTTTTCATCTATTTCATCCAATAATATGGAGGTTATGCCTTATGCCTTAGATTTATAGGTTCAGAAACTGCCTGTTGTTCTGGATTCCAATACTGATTCTGTTGTTTCTTGTTCAGCACAAAAATTGGTTCATAAAGAAGATAATGAATCAAACGAAATTACTTTATATACTGTCTCTTGATGTTCACCTGAATGTTTTAAGGCTTACATATCCAGCAACTTCGCAACCACTGAGATTTTCACTTTGGCACTGAATCATCCCAAAAGCTATTAGTAAAATGGTTCATTTGATGACATGCACATTCTGTGACTGATGATCTATTTGAGGGCAAGGAAATTATATTCTGCATTTTCCTAAATTTTAAATAGCCAACTGAATAACCAGAGTAAATCTTCAGAGAAAATCGAAGAACACAAATGCAGTTCTTCTGATTTACTTTACTAACAAGAATGAATAGCAATACCACATATATTTAACCATCTTTTGCCTCTAAACTAGCAACAGGCCTCCAGCATTTGGATATCATGTCTAAATTTTGGTTGCTCAAAAGAACACTCCTCCTTTATCCTTCTCAATGTTAGGTTTAATAAAGAAGAAGAAGAAGAAGAAGAAGAAAGCTCATAGCATTTTTTTTCAAAGAATAGGTCTAATGCAACAACTAATTCAAATTCCTTTGCATAGTTTCCACTAGAAAATTCAAACAGGCATAGATTTCACCATTCATAACAAATAACAGTAACAGAAATCATAATGCAAGCAAAAAAAACGAAAACTCAGGAGGCATGGATTTCTATGATAGGAATTAGAGGAGCATAGGAACACACATATCTTTGGCAGCGAAAGTCAGGCCTTGCAGAGGGAGCTGAGATCCTGAGGAAGGGGCCAGTATGAATCTATGGATAAATGCACCAAAATCCTTGTCGGTCATATTTGCCCCACTGTTCATCTTCTTTCCTTTCTCCAATTTACAATGCTTCTTGTCAAGTTGTGCACAGACTGAAGGAAGCAGAAATGGAAAATTATATATATTACAAAAATTGAGGTTGGTTGGTACGGTGCCTTTGCAGTGGGCACAAGATGAAGACGGAAGATGCCATCGATTTGGGCAGAAGCGACAAGAATACACAGAGGAGATGAGGATGAGAATTTATACGAAAGCATGTGGCAGATATACGAAAGATGTCTTTGTGCTTGCTCAAAAGGCTAGAGTAGATCTGTCCATGGGCCGGGTCGGGCCGGGTTTTATCCATAATTACTAAAATTCAACCTTGTCTAAGCCCGGCTCTGCCCAAAAATTCGGGCCTTAACTCTTGTCATAACCCGTCTAAATTTAATGACCTCTACCCAAGGCCCGCCCAAGGCCGCCCAAATAGATTTTTCATCAAATAATATATATGTTATAAAAAAATTTAATTAACAATAATATTAATATGCGAATATGACCAAATATTATTCTACAAAATACTTAAAAATTAAAATACCAAATGCAAATATTTATACAATTATAACAATTAAAATTCAAACCATTATAATCAATGGCAATCAACAATAAATATATATATAATATAAGTATATACAAAACTAATTAATAAATAATCAATGGAAATTCACCATTATATATATAAGTATAAACAAAACTAATTAATACATATATTTTATAATTCGGGCCAGGCCAGGCTTTTAACAATGAAAACCAAACCCAGCCCATTTTTAAAATGGGCTTCTTTTTTTGTCCAAGGCCCGGACATCGGGCCTTATATTTGTCCAAGCCATCCCATTTTTTGGGCGGGGCTTCGGGCTTGGACGGGTAGCCCGGCCCTTGGACAGGTCTAAGCTAGAGGGGTATTTTTTAGTGCGTTAATATTATAATTTTTTTTATTAACAGATATACGGACTCTGCCCAAGTTGACCTTGAAACCACACAGAAACGATTCCATAGACTCGATCCAGTGGGAATTTTTAGGAAAATGCAACGTGGCTTCTCCACAACTGCATATCTATGATAGATTCTGATCAATAGATTTACACGAGAACTAGTATGGATGTCCATGTTTACCTTGCAGACTCATTTAATGCCAATTATTTTAAAAAATTAAAAAAAAAATCACTTAACAAATGTTGAGAAATTTAGTAATGATCAATAGGAAAACTTGAAAGTAATCGCATAATAATAAAATCTAAAGGGTATAATATGACCAATACAAAACCTAATATATTTCTTATGAAAATTTTTATTGGGTAAATATCAAACAATAGTTAAATCAGATATACTGTTAGTAATTATAAAATAATGAAAATCTTAGGATCACAAGGAATTTAAGCATTTCCAGCTAAAATGTATAGTTAAGAAAGTTTAGTAGGGATAGAATGGAAATTAAGTAATACCTAAACACATGCAATAACAGAACCATCAGATATAAAATATTATGAATATGAAGATGGATCGGTTAGTTTTAAAACACAAACTTATAATAATATATGTCTTGAGAGAAAGAAAAGGTGACTGTTGTGTGAGTGATCTACTCAACTAAAAAAAATAGAGGCCAATCAAAATCAAGCATTTGATAGCATAGGAGGGATTTAGATAGTATGTATATATACACACACTATGCATATAAATAAAAAACAAACAAACACCATATATATATATATATATATATATATATACATATATATATATATATATATATATATATATATATAAATTGAAAAGAAAAAAAACACCAAATACATACATGGAGAGAATTAAACAATAAATCTATTTATTTCACCGTTTAAAAGCAATGTTTCTAAACCAAAAAATAAAATAAAATAAAAATGCTATTGTTTGTATTGGGAGAGAAAGGGTTGGTGGACCCACTAAACACACAAAAAGGCAATGACAGCCAATTAAAACCAAGCAAATGACGGATTGTGAGGGATTATGATATTGTTAGCTAAGATTAATATTATGTAGTAGTGTAAAAGCCTGCGTTAGCGCTACGGGTGCAATATATCACTAAAAATGGTTGTTAAAATAGTGCAAATTATATCAAGGGATTGATAATATATTTTTTGTAAATCATTTTAGTACGAAAAGTATATTGTCAAATTGAAAATAATTTAGAACATTTAAAATAGTGCAATTGTTTTTTTGTGATTTAAAACATAAGTAAATTTAGATATAACTTTAAATATAAATTGTAGTTTGAAAAAATTATACATAGTGGACTGTGGTAGTTAGTGCTGCTTTTACAAATGAAATCATAGTCTTTATCATTTAGGCATTCATTGAAAAATACAGGCAGAAAGTTTAGATTCATTCTGATTTCAATGGCAAATATTCATTCTTTATCATTTAGAAATGAAGCTACAATTACCTAGGTTTTTTAATATTATGTTAGGATCCATGAACCATTCACATGCCACCCTTGTGTGTCTTCTGTTCCTTGTCTTCTGATAAGTACTATTTTATACACGTTTTATCAATATTATTTAGCACTTAATCAACCCTATTGAGCTCTATTTTTATGGATAAATGGTACTTAGTTGTTCATTTTATATCTCAGGTTAAAAAAAGCACAACAAAAGCCAAATTAAGCAAATTTGGACTAAATCGGTGCCAAAACCATCAAACATGGAGATACACTGTCAGGATACACGCTTGTGTATCTGTCTATGTACATTTCAGCCGAGCAACATTCAGCAAGCTCCCGATGACTTCTGCCAAGAAGAATACACCCGTGTAAACCAAGTACACACCCGTGTACATTTGAAAGATTATAGTGCGTGCCCTAGATAAGAGCATGGATAGAAGGAAAGTTGCATGGGGATGTAACTGAAGAGCAAAAAAGAAGAAAACCTGGGGGATACAGGGCCAGAAGCAAAAGTACATGGCCTTGTATAGCAACATGTGTACATCGAGGTCTTACGAGTTTTGGGCTTTTTCCTAGGAGTTACATGAGTAAGATGCACGGCGGTGTACTTGCCCATGTAACGCTCGGGATCTATAAGTATAAATAGAAGATTTTAAAAGCTTTTTTAGGGCATCCGAGTTTTGCCCGAATTTGGGGAAAGGTTTTGGAGTTCTTTGGCTGTGATTCAAGGAGGCTTTGAAGGATTAAAGGGGAAGGAGTCACCGGAGTGACGATCTATTTGCGACGATAGCTACTCACGTCATCTTCAACCACATGACATTGAGAAAGGGGGTTTTTCTTTCCATGTTTAGGGGTTTAGAGATTGAGATTTACTTTGTATTGATGAACATGAGCCCATGGAGGGCTAACTCCCTTAGGTGTCAGGATTAATGTAGCTTGGGATTGCTTTATCTTTTGATTGCTTTTAATTTAGATTTACCATTTTACTTTCAGATTCATCCTTGTTTCCATTTTGGTTTTGTGTATCGAAAAGTGGCTCTACCATTATGATTTTGCTTGTGTATTGAGAGATTCTTACGAATAGATCACACTTGGAAGAGTAGATATCACTGATGCTCGCTAAAGATAGTAAGGGCGCCATATACCTTTAGATTGGAATTTTGGTGGTTCATCCCCGATTCTCTACATGGAGATCCTAAAGCTTATTGCAATCGTGCGAGAGTAGGAATAGGAAAGATTCACTTCCACCTTAAGCATAGGATTATACACTAAGGAGTCTTGAGATCAGAGCACTTGATGTAATTTTGGTTTCCTTCATTTTAGTTAGCTAAGGCTTAATTTCTATTGAATTGCAATCATCTTATTTATTAAATTCCCAAGTGAAATAAATCGGGGCACTGCTCTATTCATTGCATTTTGATCTTCACTTCCTCTAATTCGGTTTTTTGCTTGTTTTTATTATTTCTTTTTAATTATGAAAGTAAATTTGATTCTTGTTTTAGTTAGCTAACAAATATAGAGTTAGTACTTCTACTATCTAGTCTCCATAGATTTGACCTTGCTATTACATGTATTACTTCGATTGACACGTACACATGCTTGCATCTACTTTACGTCGATCATCTTCCCATTCCTAAAACTTGGTTTATTTTTATTTTTATTTTCTTTGTTATGTTTTCAAACTTGATCGACTGATATCTAGATAAGAATGTGGGGTCCTTATCTCAAGAACAAACCAACCCACACATTAGCCAATACAATATATATAACTATATATATTATTAGTTATCCTTACTGCAATAATGATTCCAATTATATACAAGTAAATAGAGAGGGGTTGAGTGTAGATATTTAATTTTTATAGTTTTAGTTATGTTTCGTTCACATAAAAATAATTTCAATGGAATAAATGTTCTTTTTAGCACAGAAAAATATATTTTCTAATTTTCGTAAAAAAATGGCATGATTTCTCACCCAAATTTAGTGTTTTTTTAGACAGAGGAAGAGAAAGAAAAAAGACTCCATAAAATAAGTCTCCATCAGGATTTCACATGCCACCTTTGTGTCTCTCCTATTCCTTGTCTACTCATTCCTAATGCTTCTTTTTTTTAATTGTCCTTGTTATATTTTCAAACTTGATAAACTGATGTGCAGAAAACAAAGAGAGGTCATTTTCTCAAGGACAAACCAACCCACGCATTAATATATATATATATATATATATATATATATATATATATATATATATATATATATATATATATATATATATATATATATAGTGGTTAGTATTCTAAGGACGGCTCTAGATTTTAAATCTAGGGATGCCCTAGCCACAGTCGTTAGATCAACATCTAACGACTGCGAGCTTTCCCCTTTTCTAACACTTCAAACAATACCTTGTTGCCTGCAAAGGCTATCTTATCTCTCCGGATGTTATCTTATCTCTAGAGAATCCGTTCCTTCACCTCCAGATGTTATCTTATCTCCTAAGAATCCATTCCTTCACCTTCGGATGCCGCGAGCCTTTTCTAGTCTTCAAATAATACCTTGCCTCCAAAAGGCTATGAGACGAGCACAGAGGGACGGGAGATGGGTGTGGAGCGTGTCCTACTTGAGTCACTCGCTAATGCGTTCGAGTTAGATGATGGCATGGTGCCATGCACAAAGAAGTGGTGTGTGGTGTTGAGTTCAAGCCGAATGAGGAGCATGGCTAACATCTTCACACGAATGCTCTCCTTCTTCAAAAATCAATTTGAATTAATTCATTTTAATGTAATGTGAAATTTTTTACTATGTGTTTGCATTTTCTCTTTGATGATTGTAACATGAGAAGAAATACTATAACAACATCAATTTTCATACTTGGTGTGTTGCAGGCAATAAGACAAAAGACAATGGTTTTATCTCGGCAACCAGAAGGAGTGAACTACCGAACAACGGAGCCTCTATAATACCTTGAACCTTTGGATAGTTGTTGGAAATTATGTTCAAGGTATTATCACAGTTGTAGTAAGACTCACCTGTAGAGTAGTTTTGTTGATGAACCGAAGTGAAAAAATAAGGACCTAAATGTAAGTGTTTATAGAAGATTTTGGGTTCACAAGTAAATAAGAGGATTTGATTTGAAGTATTTCCAAAGACCCGGGACTGAGAGGTAAGTTGGCAAGGATTTTAATGGTTGCTTGCTTGATAAGAATTTTAATGGTTTGTTTGGTTAAAAAGCTTGGAGAAACATCGTAAAAAGTTTGGTATGTTTTGTGAGATTTGGTGTGGATTGGAGTAGTAAAAGTTTGGTTTATTGTTGTAGATGATGGATGCTTCAAATTGTTTTGGAAACACTTATATTTGAGTTGGATCTTGCTTGGAATGGTGGAGGAATTCTCGGATTTACTATAACAGTACTGTAGCAATTGGAATTAGAGTTTTTTTTTTTTTTTTGGTTAATTAAGTTGATGATGGTGATGATGGTGATGGTGATGATAATGGTTGGAAATTAAGTGGTTGAGCTTAGCCAAATTGGTTGAGTTGGGTTTGATTTGGTGAAGTCAAATTCATTAAAATGGATTGGAGTTGGGTTTGGTTAAGTTAAGTTGGTTGAGATTGATTTGGGCTTGGTTCAATTTTTGTGCTAATGATTTTGAGGTTAACCAATTTAAGGAGAATTGGGTTCAGTTAAACTAAGGTAGTTCAAGAGATTTTGTATAAGAATTGGAATTTGTTCAATGCTAGTTGGTTAAATTGAACTTGGTTCAGTGAAATTGAGGTTGGTTCAAGTTGGTTCAGAAGGGTTTAACCCAAACTGAGTTGGTTTAAGTGCAAGCTAGATGCTAATTTGATTATATAAGGTCGGGTTTGAATCGGTTGGAGTGAGTGAGCCCAATTAGAGAGTCAGTTAATTGTTATTGTATTTTTTTTTGTTCAACTTTAGTCATTAGTTTGTTTTATTTATTTTTATTCTGTTCTCTTGTTAGGTGGGGTTTAAACTTGAGAGGGAGTTCCAGGTCTAGTGGGAAACCCAAGAGAGACCAAGTGAGTTGGTACTGGCTACTATTTTGAAATAATTGGTTAATTGCTACTATTTTGAAATAACTGCTTAATGATTACTATTTGGAAATAATCGTTTAATTATTTTATTGTATTATGTTTAACAATTTATATTCATAAAGGATACTTATTTCATTGCTAGTATTTAATTGTATTATATTTAGCAATTTATATTCTTAAAGGATACTTATATTCATTTGTAGTTTGCTATGCCATAGCAATCATATTAGTACATCCTATTTTGTATAATTATACATAGTTTTAACTGTAGAAAATACATGTATATATGATTTAATTATTCATTTCAAGTATTTATTTTAGAGATTACATATACCTTGACTTTGAAATGATTTGTGAAAATGTGTGTTTATTGATATGCTTTTACCATTAATGTTTGTGGAATCGGTTTTCATTCCAGGCATAGGGATGGTGTCCTGAATATGGACTTTGCGGATATTATGCATATATTGTATTACTGTGCTTCCATATGTTTTGATGGTGGTATCCGATTCATTACCAGCCTTTTGAGATGGGGTGGTAAACTAAATGATCTCTTTTCGTCCAATTTAGGAGGGGGTGTAGGACCTTTATTGGACAGTCATTGGGGAGCTGGAGATACCATATGGTTAACCGATGGGCTAACGTCAAGGTTATAATGACCTTGACGTCTCTCAGCCTAGTCGCGATAGTGGCTAAGTCGGAGAGTGTTTTTAGGCCATTGATTTGAGAATGGTTTTATAGTTTAGTCATGCAAAACATGTTATTTTGGTTAGTGATGAGAGGGCGAAGCCTAGCTGTCATTTTTAGGAGGCCATTTTGTTATATCTAGCCTATTACTATAGTCAAACTAGCCTGTTCCTATAGCTTTTAAAGCCCAGTAATATAGGCATTGTTCAGTACTATAGTAGCCATTACTGTAGCAACCCAAGAGTAGCCTTGTTTCCTTTCTTATTTTTCTTCTTCTTTTCATATCTCTTTCGGCCAATTCCTTCGTTTTTCCTTAGAAAACCTCCGATGACGATTCCGGTGAACAAAATCCCAAAATATCCTCCTTTCTTACTCTTGAATTTGGTAAAAGCTTTGATTTGACTTTTTACTTCGTATTTGGTTCACATTTTACCGTATTTGAGTTTTTGAAAACCTAGAATAAATCCTAGATTTTTACTTGTTTGTTGATGTTTATGGGCTTAAATTGAAGCCCTTGATCTTGTGATTCTTTGTGGTGGATGATTGTAAAGAAGTTTCATTGTTTGATAATGTAAATCAGGAGAAAACCATTTGGTTAGGGTCGGGGTTTACTGTAACAATTCTTAGTTACTGTAGTAGTACTATAGCATCTGTAAACCTTGCTTAATTGGCTTGTCTCCTTAGTTTGGAAGGAAGCTAAGTTCCATAGAAACTCTTTTAAAGTCCTTGAACCCAAGTTTGAGCCAACCTTAGGCCCTTATAAGGTTGCATTGCACTTCTGCACCTAGATCTTTCTTGGTGCATCTCTTTGCTCATTCTTGGGGTATTTTACTTATTCTTCTTTATTGTCCGGCTCTCACGCGTGTTTTGGGTAAAGTAGTGAGAGCATTGCTTGAGGGAAGGAGCCGGTGGAGAAATAGCACATTTGGGGAAAAACTCGGTCTTCTAAGTTGCAAGTGGGTTATGTTGAATGCACAGTTCTAATCGAATATTTGAATGTTTTATTAATTTGATGAAACTACTATCTTGGTTTTATCATATTTTAAATCGAAGTTTGGTTGAATTAAATGGCGTCATTTGGCTACTTTAAACTACATATGTGATGAGAATGACTTAGGACATGTTGTCTTAAGCTCTTTGGAATACTTTGTTGTGCTTTTGAATTGCGATGGTGGAATTTGGACTTGTTGGAATATATGCCTTTCTGGATAAATGATGATGAATTTATTTGATATAAATAAGATTGATCATATATGCTGACAGGGGCCTGAAAGTGCACGGGTTGTCAAAGTAATAAAATACCCTGGTGAGTGGGTAGTCGTATCCACAGAGAATAGGGATTTGAGATATAAGTATTCACTATTTAGCTAACGCGATGTGCGAAAGGAAATCAGTGAGTGAGTGCGAGAATAATTGGCAAAAGCAAGAATTAAAAGAGAAGTGTGGAAGATGAGAGAGTGCAAGTAAGAGTAGAAGAGTAGGACAAGCAATGAGAGAAGACGGGTATCCGGACAAGCTACCATAGGACTTATGCTTCTAGTACAAGACAATGCTATTATACCTTCCTATTGATGTTAATTGAGTCGATGAGATCCTTAAACACACGGTCCCAAATCTAAGGTCAACCGTGACTAATCCCAACACTATGCCCCGGCATTAGGTTTCACTACGACCCTTGACTCTCGTTGACCTGTCAACTAAGCCCTAGGGGAGTTCGTCTTCCTAAACCTCACACTATGTGGAATTACTTTAGGTTCTAGGGATTCCTAGTGATAAACCCGGTTCCTATATGTAGTTCAAACCCTTTGGTCCAGGTGAGAGAACCCTAATCTAGATTAAGCCCCAATACTAAGATTCACTACAACCCTTCACTCTGTTGCTCGCGCAACTAAGCCCCAGGGGAGTTTATCTCCTAGCACTTCACTCTATCTTGACCGCTAATGAATCATGGAACACGAAGGTAGGGAAAATCACATCGGAGGGGAAAGGGGATGTTCCGCTATCTCACGACTCACCCTCTCAACCCTCTTCAATCCTAAGTAGTCTAACTCTATAGGAGTTGTCACACCTCCAAAGGATTACCTAAATTGTTCTCAACCCTAGTGTCACGGCTAAGGGAAAACAATAACAAAATAAATGAAGATTGAAACTCACTTTTATTCATCAATAATGGAAAAGCATAATAACAATGTCAAAGAAACATAATAGTCCTAGGGTTTACAAATCCAAATACCCACAAGGGGTTTAGCTCCTCATGGAGCTATACAAATCCATCAAAGTAATAATAAGAACACAAATTGAATGCATAGATGAAAACCCCCTTGTGTGCGATGTGGCCGTGGTCTTGTGCCACCGTCGGACGTTGATGTCGACGCCGATGACAAGCTTCAAACCTCCACGAAGTCTTCTCCAAACCCTCGCTGTTCCTCTCCAGAAGTTAGGGCAAAGAAGAGCCAAAAAGATCCCAAAATAGTCTCCAATACGGGCTTTTATAATGTTGAGTCGCGGCTAAAATTTGAACTTATCGGGATTTCACACGGCCGTGTGGAATTTCCACACGCCCGTGTGAACTTTTTGGTTTTCTGAATTTCGGCCCGAAAATGAACAGTAGCTTGCTACAGTACTCGCCGAAACGCTCCCGAATTCGTCCTTCTTTATCGATGCCGTTGAATTGGGCACACAATCAACGGTAGATCGTGCCGATTGCTTCAAATCTCCTAATTTGGTGAAGTTCTCCTTATTAGCACAAGCTAGACTTATTGTGAATGTGATTGCCTTTGTGCCCCTCCAAAAGAGGTTGGCACACAC
Organism: Dioscorea alata; assembly: GCA_020875875.1. Classification (NCBI taxonomy): domain Eukaryota; kingdom Viridiplantae; phylum Streptophyta; class Magnoliopsida; order Dioscoreales; family Dioscoreaceae; genus Dioscorea; species Dioscorea alata. The sequence continues at coordinate 6,632,937 of CM037017.1, read as the reverse complement.
TCACAAGTCTACGCTCATGCCGTGCTCCTTGCTTAGTCCGAGAATCTTCCCAATAATGGCGAACACGATCTAACTTCGCTCCTTTCCTTCACTTTATTTTCACAACCCTACAATTCACAAAAGTAAACAAATGCACAATTTTTAGTGATAAAATCTGATTAATTTAATGCTCATTGCAAGATAATAATGCTTTGCATTACTATAACTAGAGCACTTATCATATGCCTTGATGAATTATATTATATATGTAAACAGATCAATGTATGGTTATAAATTTTAAAGATATTGAAGAGGAATAATGGGTATAGCTGATGAATAATGGCTTTTATGTGGCACTATGGAGGAATTTGCTTAACCCTAAGTGTACACTATGGAGGATCTAATTACTCTTGTACTGTATAATTGATAAAGTTTGAGGTATAATGTTATGAATAAAATGCACGAAGCCTAAAAAATAATCTGATGTTTTAATTAATTAAAGGGTGTATGTTAGCAAGAATAATTATTATTGAGTTGAAGTTATTGATGTTTGATGTACGCATTTGGTATTTGCGAGATTTGTTAAGCATTGTCCTTGTGGGAAATATTAAATAGAATTAATCTAAGTCATTTGTATGTTTGTATCGATGAGCTAATGAATAGTGTTATTGGTGTTAAAAATAATATTAAGGTAATCTCGAAGATATGAGAAAAGAATAATATAAAAGGAAAGATATATCTCTTCACTAGTAACAAGGTTATTTTAGATAAATGTTCTTCGGTGGTAAAGTATAACACTACACTAGTATAGGGGAGATCATATACCTGATCATGCACTTGTATTCGTAAGCTAGAACAAGAGATCATATTCTTTTATATATAATGTATCCATTGAACTTGTGAGGATTACCTTTAGGAAATTAGTTAAGTCTATTTGGAGATTGATGAAAAAAAAGTTATTTAGTTTAGTTGATAATGAAACATTATGGTATTCAGGATCTTAAAGTCGTATTTGTTGTATTGATTCATCTTTATATTTTCAGAGGTATATGCAATGTATTTGAAGAGCATGTTCAATGTTCTCCCATGATACTATTTTTGTTTACTTCAAAAATGTTTTGTGAAATCTTCGGTTCACATGAGTACATTTTTGGCATTTCTGAATATGAAAATGATTATTATTTTCACTTGTGCTATTGGTTTGGAATGATTTGCGGAACCTTCTTTCCCACATGATTTTACTTTTGATATTGGTGGTTATAAAAATGATCTTTATTCACATTATGTGGTTGTTTGTCCTAGTTATGGATTCTACGATAAGGTATGCATGTATTGTATTATTTGGGTGGTGGCGTCCTACTGTAGCAGGTGGTCACCACGGCTAGCTAATATGCCCTTTGCATAACTGCAAGTGCATAGATCGTATAAATAATAAAGTGTACCTAAACCGGTCAGGTAGTCAAATCCTCAAGGACTGGTATAGCTCTCGATACTTGCTCAATCTCTAATATCTAGCCGATTCAAAGATTGGGTTGAAGTTGAAACTAAAAAGAATACAAAGAAAAGAAAGAGGGAAGAGAGACAAAGATAGACAGGGTTTAGGTTACAAAGAAAGCAATGGGAAGAACAATGCCACCGGATTAATCTCCTCGACAAATATACTGACTAAGCAATGAGTACATGAACATCTCCTTGGACCGTGGTGACCACCTAAGGAGAGTTTGATACTGTATGACCTTACCATGGTAAGAGTTTTTCTATTGCTACTATTTTTGCCCTGTCCACCGCAATCCCAGATTTTGAGATCTTGTGCCCCAAGGCTATTCCTTCTTGCACCATGAAATAACTCTTCTCCCAACTAAGCACCAACTTTGTCTCCTCACATCGGGCAAGCACTTTTTCCAAATTGTTCAAGAAATTGTCAAAAGAGTCCCCAAATACTGAAAAATCATCCATAAACATTTCCATGATGTCTTCTATAAAGTCATCAAAGAAGGACATCATGCACCTTTGAAAAGTAGCTTGTGCATTACACATACCAAAAGGCATCCTCTTGTATGTAAAAGTACCATAAGGGTATGTAAAGGTTGTCTTTTCTTGATCTTCTAGATTAATTGAAATTTGTAAATATCCTAACATTCCATCCAAGAAACAACAATACATGTGTCCTGATAAGCATTCCAACATCTGATCAATGAAGGGTAACGGGAAGTGATCATTTCTAGTGGCATCATTCAATTTTTTATAATCAATATGAACTTGCCAACCTGTGACTGTGCGAGTAGGAATCAACTCATTATGCTCATTCTGCATGATTATTATCCCTTCTTTCTTAGGCACTACTTGAGCGAGACTAACCCATGGACTGTCCAAAATAGGGTAAATCACTCTTGCATCCAAAAGCTTCTTTACTTCCGCTTTGATAACCTCCTTTATATTAAGGTTCAATCTTCTTTGTGGTTGCATCCTTGGCTTAACTTCATCTTCCATCAATATTTTGTGAGTGTAGAAGATGGGTTAATCCCCTTAATATCAAAAATCTTCCATGCAATTACTCGCTTGTGAGTCTTTAACACCCTGAGTAAACTTCCCTTATGATCCAGCTCAAGACCTGCTGCTATGATTATCGATAATTTCTTGTCATTGTCTAAAAATGAATACTCCAAGTATTCAGGCAATTCCTTTAATTCCAGTTCAGGGGATTCTTCAAGTGAAGATTTTAAATTATCCCAATCTGTTAGCTGACACTATATTTCTAAATTATTGCTTTTGTCATCATCTTCCTCTTCACTATGCTTCTTATGACTTGAACATTCCTTTTCTTAAGTTCTACCTTTGCTCCTTGTTCATGAGCCTCCCCCAAAACTTGTAATGGACTCTACATCACATCTACCGACACTAACATAACTTGTTCCGAAATCTGTGTCTCTTCTGGATTCGTCGGAGGTGTTCAATCCCAAATACTTGCTGCACATGCCCATTGTAATGATTTGTCCTAACAATTGGATATTATCTCTTCTAAACTACAATCACCATGGGATCCTTAACATTACCAACATAGCAATTATTCACAAACCGAGATAACAAATCTATCAACTTAAGTTCTAGAAAACTGATCCAAAGGGTAGTCAAAAGAAGAATAGGAATAGTTCCCCAAAGCTGCAAGCGGTTCATCCATGACGCAACCCTGCTGAAGTAAAGAGAAACAAAAGAATAAGCTTACGAAACAAAGACAAAAGAGTAGAAGAAATATACAAAGAAACAAAGAAAATAGCTAGATTACTAAAAATGTAAACTTTCTCAAGAGTTTTCAGTCCCCGGCAATGACACCAAAAACTTAATATGCCCTTTGCATATCGTAAGTACACAGATCGTATAAGTAATAAAGTGTACCCGAACAGACCGGGTAGTCAAATCCTCAGGGATTAGTATAGCTCTTAATACTTACTCAATCTCTAATATCTAGCCAATTCAAAGATTAGGTTGAAGTTAAAACTAAAGAGAGTACAGAGAAAAGAAATAGAGAAGAGAGACAAATATATAGTGGGATTGGGTTACGAAGAAAGCAATGGGAAGAACGGTGCTCTGAATTAATCTCCACGATAAATGTGCTGACTAAGCAATGATTACATGTGCATCTCCTTGGACCGTGGTGACCACCTACAAGGAGTTTGATAACGTATGACCTTATCTAGGGTTATGTGAAGACTCAACGCCATCTCTAATGTGTGCCCTAGCTAGATGGGGATCTCTCGATCATCATCTAAATAGCAATGTGCAACTATAGCTAACATGCTTCTTCACTATAATTACAACTACGGGGAACATGCACACCAAATCAATGCTCACGCAGCTAGCAGTCATTCCTACATCGAGTTTTACAACATGCAATATCAAGGCAATTAACCCAAGAATTGCAATTAAGATATACAAAGGGAAATCACAAGGAAACTCAATAATCAAAGCTACAAAGTCAAAACATCACAAGTTAAGGATCATAATTCAGGGCACCGAATGATGGTTAGGCCCTCATAGTTGTTCAATGCATCAAAGGAAAACTGCAAAAGGATGAAATGCAATCCATACAACTCCTTTCTTGCTTTACAATCCTCATCGGAGAACGACCTATGATAATCTCGCAGGCGCTCTGAGTAAGCACGCCTGTGCTTGTAGACTATGCTTTAAGAAGACGGTTGTGCTAGGAGCAAGGGGGCCGTGCTTTTTTCCTTTCTGAAAACCCTAGTAAAGTGCATGGGCATAAGCATGACCATGCTTACTAATCATGCTTTAAGAGCATGATGGTTCCAAGGGTAGTGAAACCATGCTTTTTAATTTGTGCAAATTCCAGTAAAGTGCACGGGCATAAGCATGAATGTGCTTCCAAGCATGGGTGTGCTTCCTCAAATGGGATAAAATTTTGTAATTCATGAAAAGTGTATGGTCTAAAGCATGGGTGTGCTTCCCGAATGTACTTTTCCTAAAAGGTGCATTCTAACTTTGTTTCATGCCGAAATTCATCTCGATTTGATCTTTTCAACCCAATACTTGATTATCTGCATCATTTAACAAACATACCCTAAGAAGGATCGATTTATCATAAATGAATACAAAAAGATAAGCAATTCATGAAATAGGGTATATAAAATGCACTCATCACTAGCCTGTTGAGGTGGCATAGTAGACTGACTGATTTATTGGTCTAGAGTCAGGTGGGAATGTAGAGACCTAATTGGACATTATTGGAAAGGTGGAGTCACCACACGGTGGATCAATTGGTCAACGTCAAGGGCATGAGAACCTTGATGACTTTGAATCTAGCAGCGGCCACGGTGAAGGTTTAGGAGATTTCTTGACCATAACGTCTTTGTTAGTGTGCAAACTTCATATTTTAGAAGAGCTTATGTTTTATGCAAAGTAACCTCGAGATGTGATTTCTTGTAAATTATTGGAAAAGTAAATTGATCTGATGATGAGCATTATGATTTGATTCTTTAAAACTTTTATTATGCCAAATTGGGTATTTGTGAAAGTTGAAAAGCTTTGAGCCTTTGATTACAATTGTGGAAACCTATGTCTTTGGGTTTTTAAATACGGTGGTATTGTACCCTGCAGTTATATGTGTTATAAATGTTGGAATAGTTTAATACCATATGTATTCTTGCAAAAGCTCGGCTATTGAAATTTATTGACCGGTTTATGATATTCTCTTGGAAATATGATGACCCACTCATTGAGTGACTTAGGCTACTCACCCCTTCTTCCTCCCTTCTAGGTATTAGTAGTCAGTAGAGTCACAACAAGGCGAAGTGCTTGGCAATTCTTGGTCTTTTATTGACATCTTGAGTCTTGTTATAAGTTGGTTTTGGCAAGTTGCATTGTATAAGAAAAGTTGATCCACTAGTGTCCTAAATTTTGTATTTGTGATTTGTTGGTGTTTTTCAACTTGATCAATTTTCTAAGTGAAACTCTGGCTTTCGTGTGCTTTTGTTGTGTTATTATTCAGCTTATGGTTGTGTGCAGGAGTTGCTAGCCTTGAGGTAACTCGAGAGTTGAGTAGTGCGTGTATCCCTCCTCGAGTTGTCATGGCAGTTGTTGTGTCCAATGGCCCGCGGGTTGGGGTGTGACACAGTTTCTCACAAAAATTATATTCTTTGGTATACTTTATTCGATAAAGAGTTTATATCATTATGGTTTAAAACTAGTATTATGCCAAATTTTGGTATTTGTGAAAGTTGGAAATTTTATTTGAGCAATTGATCTTTATATACTTTATATTGTTTATATTTGAAATTATCAAGCCACTATCAACTAACTAAAATGTGTTATAGTTGTAGGAGTAGGATCCCACTAGATCGCCTATGCGAGTATAGAGCCAGTTAGGGTTAAGTCCAGGGTTGCAGTGGGTCCTTTCCATTCTATTTGTTTGTGTCGTGATCTTGTAGCTGTTGTACCCGCATATTGGAGTAATTATGCTTTTTGTATTAACACACCCCTTGCGTGTGTACCCCGTAAGTGCACCAGTTGTCGAAGTAATAAAATACCCTGGTGAGTGGGTAGTCGTATCCATAGAGAATAGTGTTCAGAAACAAGTGTTATCGCTATTTAGCTATGAAGGAAGTTGATGATGAGAAATATATATATATATATATATATATATATATATATATATAAATGTAAAAGAAAATAGAAGAGCGCAAGAAGAGTAATGAGGGTAGGAGAGGTAATCGATATAAAGATGGGGTACCCGGACAAAGCTCCCCCTAGGACTAATGCTTATAGTGCAAGATTAGTATTATACCCTCTAATTGATGTCTAATGAGTCGTGAAAATCTTTAAGCATACGATCCCAAACCTAAGGTCAACCGTGACTAGTTCCAACATTATTCCCCGGAATTAGGTTTCACTACGACCCTTAACTCTCATTGACCTGTCAACTAAGCCCTAGGGGAGTCCATCATCCTAAACCTCACACTACGTGGAACTGCTTGGGGTTCTAGGGATTCCAAGTGAAAGACCATGTCCCTAAGTATAGTTCTAACCCTTTGGTCCAGGTGAAAGAACCCTAGTCTCAGTTAAGCCCCAACACTAGATTCACTACAACCCTTCACTCTGTCAGGGGAGTCCATCTCCTAGCACTTCACTCTAATCCGACCGCAAAGAACTCTTGGAACACAGAGGTAGGAAAAATCACACCGAAGGAGAAAGGGGACGTTTTGCTACCTCTCGACTCACCCTCTCGACCCTCTCCAATCTCGGGTAGTCTAATCCTATAGAAGTTGTCACACCTTCAAAGGATAACCTAGATGATTCTCAAACCTAGTGTCACGGCTAAGGGAAAATCAATACAATTAACATGCAAGATTGGAACTCAATTAAAAGCATCAATTAAGAAAACATAATAAAAGTCATAGAAACAATATCATCCTAGGGTTTACAAGTCCGAATACCCACTAGGGTTTAGCTCTCCATGGAGCAATACAAAGTCAATGAAGAGTTTAAGAACATATGCATAAAAACCATAAATAAAACCCCCTTGTAGTCCGTATTGATGGTCTTGTGGAGCCGCCTAGTCTTCTCCACGAATCCCTTATCAAGCCTAGGCCGCACCTCACTGAATAGATGCCGACGAAAGCTCCCCCAATAGCTATCTTCCAAAGGATGTTGATGCTGATGCCGTATAATCGCCTCCAAAGACCTCCAAGAACCTATCCAAACCCTAGCCGAAAGCCCCCCAAAAGATAGGCAAGAAATAAAAGGGGGGAGGGGGGTCCCCAAATAGATATGAAAACTAGCTATTTATAGGCTAAAATTGGGCTGAAATCAGGGTTTCACACGCCCCTATAGATTTTCCACACGGGCGTGTGGATTCTCTGTTTTGCTGAATTTCGGCGAACTGCGAACAGTAACTTGCTACAATGATTTTGCTACAGTAATTTGCTATAGTGACTACTGTAGTACTTCGCCAAAATGCTCCCGACTTCATTTCTTCATCGAGGCCGCCGAATTGGACACACAATCGTGTGGTAGATCACGTCGCATCTTCACTTGAAACATATTGACAAAGATCTTAATAATGTTGCACAAGTCAGAACATGTGAGTGTGATTGTCTTTGTGTCCTCCAAATCACGTATTCACTCAAGCCCAATTGGAGTTTGGCACACACTCACATGTCTTTGAACACAACTTGTGCCTTGTTCCTTGCCAGGTCCAAGAACCCTCAACAATCGCGTTCATGACCTATTCTTGCTCCTTCTTCTCTAAATCTTCTCCACAACCCTACAATGCACGAAAGAACACAAATACACACTAATTAGTGATTAAATCTGAGAAAAGTAATGCTCAATGTAAGACAATAATACTTCGTATTACTATAACACAAGCATTTATTATGTATTCATGTATTTGAACTTATAGTTGGTGTAAAAGTTGTCAGTTGTGTTTTGTAAGTCTAATTTTGTTTTACAAGGGTGTCAGTTTTTCAGTTAAAATGAAGTTTTAAGTGATGGGTGCCACATTACCTCTGTAGAAAGGGTGGATGTGACAGTCTCAGTGGCGAAGTTCTCTCATTTTGTTATAAACTAACAGTGCTAGAATTAGCTAGGATAGTTAGTGATGTGATAATTAAGTGATTAGCATGAAAATGATGTAATTAGGAGAAACAAGAGTATTAGCAATCATGTTATTATTAGTATGGTTGTCATGGCACATCACATATTCGATACAGTACCTGATTGGCGAATATTATACACTTGTTTGAAATTGTTACAATGTAGTGATTAATCTTAATGGAAGAAAGGTAAATGGGTTTGCCTAGCCTTTTTCTCATCTCTAGTCTCTTCCTCTTTGAGTTGGAAAATTTTATTTTACTATTGTGACTTCAAACAAATCTTTTAATGTAGTCAAATTGAATTGAAACTCACGTAATTAATGTATTAATAATGAATTATTAACCATTATTACTTACTATCGTGACTTCAAACTCTTCCAGTGGAGTTTGTACATTAACAAAGCCATAAAAAATGAGTTAATATTTTCACTAAGTTATGTAGAGGTTATTCCTACTGTGAATATATCATTCCAGTATAGAGAAACCCATTTGTGTCAAATTTTAAACATCTTACTCAATCAATGTTTATCATCAAAGTTGTATGTTGTTTTAAGTTCACCCAATCTATTCTCAAATGCTTCAATTGATTCACTATGATGCAACCATTTGTTGTAGTCCCTCATAAAGCCCTCTTTTCTCTTCAAATCTACTAAATACTTCATTGAATTTCTCCCAATGTGCCAAGAGCAAAGACAATGACCAAAATTTGGAAAAACTTTTGCACTAACCTTCCCTATAGCCAAGCCTTGATTAGTAATAATAGTTTGTGGATGTTTCCCTGGCATACATTTCAACTATGTCTAAAATACCCATAAAAAACTTTCTTGTGTTTCATCTGCAATTAGAGCATAACCAAATAAAGTAGACTGGTTATGATGGTCGACTCCAACAAAAGGAGCAAAGGGAAAGAAATTTATTAGTTTGATAAGTTATGTTAAACACAACATCTCCAAATTTTGAATATGTCATTCTAGATCTTCCATCTACCTGAAAAACACATCTAATCTAACCTAACTCATCAAGCTCCATATCAAAGAAAAAAAAAATCATCATTAAGTTTTTTTCTCCTTGAATAACTTAACGATTGACATGCATTCTTGTCCAATATTATTGTTTTGAACTCCCTTCAAGTGTTTTATTCAAGTGTTTTATTCAAGTGTTTTATTCAATATTTGACATATTTAACTTGGTCCCACTTTACTCTTATACAAGTCTCCATCAAATTTTTTACATGTTTCGCTAATGTGGTAATGAGACCACATCTTCTTCACCTTGGAAGGAGTACGTTGTAAATGATTGTTATGTACATCATTAAAGACCTTTATGGTCCATAGTCCATTCATCATTCTTGACACTATCATTTGAGCTCAATTAATTGTTCTTGTATCTCTACATCTTGAATAGCTTTTCTCATTTGCCTTTTGACTATCATACACTTAGTTCTTTCCTTATCACAAAGAAAGTGTCGCCATGTAATTAGTTAAGAACAAGATGAACAATACACATGACCTCTTCTTACTTCAAAGCCTCTAGATATTGCATAATCCAAATAATATCAAAATGCTTCATCCTCGTCTTGGAACTCCATACATGCAAATGGAGTTCTTGCCAATTCATGTTTATCTTGAGATTGTGGACTCATTGCTAATTCTTGTCCATTTTGTGTTGCTAATTCTTCATTTAACACGCATGGATTGAGTTCATTCAAATCAATTTCCATATTCTCAAATATGGAATCATCATTATTGATATCCTACATGATATTCTATCAAGAAAAATACAACTAATTAGAACATATCAAATCATATCAAAACTTTTCAAAAGTCTAATTTGATCATTGATAATAAATCTAAAACGATGAGAGAAAATTACTTTTATTCAAATTATGCTTATCATAGATTAACATAGATTATCATGATTGAAAAACCAATACCTCAACATTACCTTGTAGATCACCTATAATTTAACATAGAAAAAAATAATAATAAATAAGCAGTGGAAACAAAAAAAAAAAATCACATCTAATTAATTAAAAATGAAATTTGAAGGCAAAAAATGTTCATTTAAAAAACACAAAATAAATGTTGTATTCTATTCAAGGAATGCTTATCATCACTATGATTCGAGAATTGGAATATAATTAACATATTTTATTCAAATAATTTCTTTCAAGTTTTCCTTAATTCATAATTACATATTTGGCATTCACTATCATTAACAAATATTGGAAGTTGATTTATTGAAAGCCTCCACATCAGTTCATACATCAACAAAAATTGAAAATATATACTAACTAAATTCACCAAACAATTAAAAGTAGAATTATGTGGATGGGGGAGGACAGGGGTGGTATTGAGGGAAAGGCTTGCTAGTGCCTGGCAGGGTCTAGGGAGGATGGGGTCTGCAGGAAAAGAAAACCTTGGTAGTACCAGGCGGGCTCAGGGGAGGAATATATATATATATATATATATATATATATATATATATATATATATATATACTTTTAGTTCTATTCCGTTCACGTTAAAAAATATTTGAATGGAATAAATAATTTTTTTTAGCACAGAAGAAAATATTTTCTAATTTTTCTTAAAAATGCATGTTTTTTTTCCCTTGAATTTAGTATTGTTAAACATAGGAAGAGAAAGAAAAGTCACCATCAAGATTTCACAAATCGTCCTTGTGTGTCTCCTTTTCCTTGTCTTCCCATTCTTAACACTTCTTTCTCTTTTTTGTTTTTATCTTCGTTGTTCTTTTGATTCAAATCCATAATCGGTACAAAAAGTTTAAATTAAAGTGTTTCTCATGAATCTTTACATGTATGTTGATGCATTGTATTTGTTCTAGAGAGAGCTGTCAAATACATGTGTGGTTTGCATGATTAGGCTTGACAAATCAGTTATATATAGATCTTGCATAGAGGATAAGGTTTAAGTACACACTTAGAAATAGGATGTATTGTATCAAACCCTTCGGATTAGGGTTAAGCCTAACAGTGGGATTCATAGAACTCTTAATGCAATCGTATGTTCAATAAGATCATTGTATGGGATTAGGGATTGGTCACCTTAGAAAGGGGCAAATCTAATCTAGGATTTTCTATGGTTAAGGACACTCAGAACAAAACCAATATAGAGTTTAATTGTATTTGATTCTCAAGAGGATCTATATCCGAGGTACCATTCATTCAATTATATTTTTCCTTTGATTTCATCTTCATCATTAGGGTCTCACCTTTAATTTAGCTAAATTCAAACCCTTTCAATTATTGGGCTAGATAATTGAAGAGCAATCGGTACAAGTAGCATCAGTTCTCCAATGATAGGCAACCCTTTTCGTAGGGGCACACTATTATTGCTTGTATGATTCATATACTTACAAAATGTGCTCATAACGAGATGTGTATCAAGTAGCTAACAAATAGGGCCAGAGAAGAAAAGGCTTAGTAAGGAATAAAAGAAGAGCTTTTAAACTAATTAGGGCACAAGAGATCTTAATAAGAAGTAAATGTAGTGCTAACTAAATTTACTTAGTAAAATGCTAAACGACTGAGTATGAAATTCTCCACCAAATAAATGTTATAATAAAATAACTAGTTATGAATGTTGCATTCCATTGCTATTTTCTCTAAAAAGAATGTATCTTTTCTCTAAAGAAGAATTTATTTCTCTCGAGAACTCTAAAAAGTTGCAACAATTAGTTCACTATAGCATTCATTTTAAAATTTTAAAGAAAACTATTTGTTTATGATTAAAGATTTCTGACACACCCCTTGCGTGTGTGTACCGCAAATGCACGGGCTTGTCGAAGTAATAATAATACCCTGGTGAGAGGGTAGTCGAATCCACAGGGAGTAGGGATCAAAGATACAAGCGATTGCTATTCAACTAATGCGAAATACGGAAAATGAGAGCAAGATCAATTGTGTGTGTGTGCAAAGATAATCGAAAACAAGAAGAAAATAAAGAGAAATATGGAAGGTAAGAGAGTGCAAGCAAGAGTGATAAGAAAAAGACAATCAATAAGTGAAATAGGGTACCCGGACAAGCTACCCCTAGGATCTATGCTTCTACTGCAAGACAATGCTATTATACTCTCCTATTGATGATTAATGAGTCGAGGATATCCTTAAACACACGGTCCCAAACCTAAGGTCAACAGTGACTAACCCCAATACTATACCCCGGCATTAGGTTTCACTATGACCCTTGACTCTTGTTGACCTGTCAACTAAGCCCTAGGGGACTCCATCTTCCTAAGCCTCACACTACGTGGGATTGCTTTAAGCTCTAGGGATTCCTATTGATTAACCCTGTTCCTATGTATAGCTCTAACCTTTTGGTCCAGGTGAAAGAACCCTAATCTCAATTAAGCCCCAACACTAGGATTCACTACAACCCTTCACTCTATTGCTTATGCAACTAAGCCCCAGGGGAGTTCATCTCCTAGCACTTCACTCTATTTCGATCGCTAAAAATTCGTGAAACATGGAGGTAGGAAAAATCACACCGGAGGGAAAAAGGGACATTTCGCTACCTCACGACTCACCCTCTCAACCCTCTCCAATCTCAAGTAGTCTAACCCTATAGGAGTTGTCACACCTCCAAAGGATAACCTAGACGATTCTCAACCCTAGTGTCACGGCTAAGGGAAAATCAATACAAGATGCAATTAAGATTGAAACTCAATTTTATTCATCAATAAAGAAAAGCATAATAACAAGTCATAGAAACATAATCATCCTAGGTTTTACAAGTCCGAATACCCACAAGGGGTTTAGCTCCTCATGGAGCTATACAAATCCATCAAACTATGAGAATAAGCAAAAATCAAAAGCATAGATGAAAACCCCCTTGTGTAGAGTGTGGCCGTGGTCTTGTGCGGCCGCCGGATGTCGATGTCGATGCCAATAGCGCGCTTCGATCCTCCACAAAGTCCTCTCTAAACCCTAGCCACAACCCTCCAGAAGATAGGAGAAAAGGTGTGCAAAAAGATCCAGAAAAAGTCTCCAAAACGCCTTTAAATACTGTTGAGTCGCGGCTTCAAATCGGCTAAATCGGGATTTCACATGGCCGTGTGGAATTTCCACACGCCCGTGTGAAGTCTCTGTTTTGCTAAATTTCGGCAAACAGTGAACATCAACTTGCTACAGTATTTTTTACTATAGTAACTTAATACAGTGCTGCTAAAGTTCTTTTGCCGGAACGCTCCCGAATTCATCGTTCTTCATCGAGGCCATTGAATTGGGCACACAATCAATGGTAGGTCATGCCGATTGCTTCAATTCTCCTCATTGGCGAAGTTCTCCTATGCTACACGAATTAGACTTATTGTGAATGTGACTGCCTTTGTGCCCCTCCAAAGGAGGTTGGCATACATCCACAAGTCTAGATTCGCGCCTTGTTCCTTGCTTGGTCCGAGAACTCCCCAACAACGGCGAACATGATCTAACTAGCTCCACAAACCTACAATGCACAAAAGTACACAAATACACACAATTAAATAATAAAATCTAATAAAAGTAATGCTCAATGTAAGACAATAACACGTCGTATTATTATAACACAAGCACTTATCAATTTCCTTACATCCATAGTTATTAAACCTAGTTTGAATAACGACCCGTTTAAAAGTTAAGGTCTTGGGTTAGATAGTGTGCCAATCAAGTTAATCAGTTTAATGTCTGGTTTGTGATGCTAAGGACTTTTGTTCCGCTTTGTTTTTCTATTTTGAGAGTGTGTAGTAGTGTTTTGAGTTATTCCCTTGTGTCTTCCTGATTTTTTTACAGTACTGTAGTATAATTATTGTAGCAATGATATTATAGCAATTCTACAGAAAGACACACAGCTGACACACGACCATGAAAATGGCAGTAACACTGTAGCAAAATCACTGTAGTAGTAGTACTATAGTAATTCGACAAAAAGGAATAAGGCTATGTAAAAATGGCACACGGCCGTGTGAATGCACCACACATTGACGGACCTCTAGGGTATGTGAAAACAAATACGTGAATATTCAAATAATGTTACAATGAGTCCATGAATGCCGCAAGTGTATAGGTCGTCAAGTAATACCTCGTGGATGAGCACGAGGGTCGTATTTCTCAGAAATGACAAGAGACTCCTATTACTTTCTTTTATCTTAATCAATAGCCTAAATGTTTATGTTGTTTCTTTAGTCTTCTTCTACAAATTATTAAACATTACAATTGGAGAATCGTTAAGCACAATTGGAAAGAGTTGGGTAGTTGTATGATGGTTATCTAGATTATTACAATCATATTCTAATATTAGACCGAGGGAATTCAAAGACCTACTAGTCCTAATTTCTTGGAAACCAGGTCTAAATCACTAGGAACTTATGATAAACATTATCTTGAGTATTACTTATAATAGGCATTGAGGATGACAATCGTATTCTAGTATTGGACAGGGAGAATTAAAGGGCCTATTGGTTCCAATTTCTTGGCAACCAGATCTAAATCACTAGGAACTTAAGATGAAATCTCTTCCTACCCCAGTCTCCTATGTTTGCCTTAAGTATAAGAATTACTCTAGAAGGTACAAATCAAACCCTAAGCCTAAGGGGCAATCGATCCTTAACCGAGAAATCTAGCTATGCCTAATCTCTTAGCCCATGCATAGATCTAATATGGCATGTGTGTTCTAATATAGGGAATATCTTCCTCATCCACATTACCAAGAAAATCATTCAAGAAACATGCAATGAGTCACATAAAACTAGAAAGATTTATTAGATTTAACAATTAATATTCATAAGTAATAATCAAGGGACCTAGGCATGCAACTCCCTTAGAATTGGGTTCTTATGGATCACAAATAAAGATATAAATAAAGATAGAACCATAAGACAAAAGAATAACATTAAAGGATTCCGAAACTAACTCCCTCCAATAGGGTTGTGAATGTTAAGGTTGAGAGGATCCCAAGATTGACAAGATGGCGCCGAATCTCTTCGTACGCCCTCTCTAATGATGAATGTTGACTCTCCCTTGGAAAACTCATCAAAATCTACTAAAAAGGCGAAGAAAGTCATTTCCAACTGCTCAGATCTCTAGAACTCCAACCACTTTACCTTATTTGGTAAAAGAATCTTCCATTGAGAAGAAAAACCAAGGGCTTATATAATGTTGAGTCCGCTACGGCCTCACTACAGGAGTTATTCTATGTGCTCTAAGTCTTGTCCTGGCACTGTTTCTCTGGGCGTTATGTGGGTTGATCACGGTCGTGATAGGTTCACAATGACCGTGGTGAGGGTGTTGTGGCTTCAGTGTTACTCCCAGTGATTCTACACTGCCACGGCTTGATAACGACAGGTTGAGTATGGACAATGGCCATGGTGAGATGTCACCACAGCTAGCTGTTGTGAGTCGTAATGAAGCTCTGATTCAACAACTTAGTCCATTTTGTTCCAAAACACCCCTGAATTTGCTTCTTTGTCCTTAAAATAGAAATAAAGCCCGTAGTGAACAAAAGAATGAATTTCCATACTAATTAGGTGCCAAACATGTCAAATATCATGCTAAATGCAGTATAATGATACATAAAATATGAACTTGCTAGCACTTATCACACACCCATGTGGACGTTCTTATTTATATAAATTTTTTTTTTATGCATGTCATAATCCATATCAAATCAAAATTCTAAAATATGTTTATCTTAATAACATATAGCCAAATCATAATCAAATTAGGATTATAAATGGTTAAGATAAACAAATTTGATAATATTTGTATATATTCCAAGATTGTCTAAAAGTTTAAATTTTGAGGTAATCTAAAATATTCAAATCCCAAGAACAGCCAAGAGCATAGATCTCAATATGATCTTAAATATTCAAATCCTTAGATCAGCCGAGAGCACAAATCTCGAGGCTATCTAAAATACTTAAATCTCAAGATCAGCCGAAAGCACATATCTCGAGGTGATCTAAAATATTAAAATCCCTAGATCAGCTGAAAGCATAAATCTTTAGGGATCTAAAATATTCAAATAAGAAGATTAGTGGAGAGCACAAATCTTGAGGCTATCTAAAATATTAAAATCTCAAGATCAAGTAAGAGCACAGATCTCAAAACGATATAAAATATTCAAAACTCAAGATTAGCCGATAGCATATATCTCGAGGTGATCTAAAATATTAAATTTCCTAGATCAGCGAGGGCGTAGATCTTGAGGCGATCTCAAATACATAAAGCTTTAGATTAGCTGAGAGTACATATCTCGAGGTGATATAAAATATTCAAATCTCATGATCAGCTAAGAGCACAGATATCAAGGTGATCTTAAATATTCAAATCCCTATATATTAGCCGAGAGTATAGATCTCGAGGTGATCTAAAACACTAAAATCCTAAGATCAGTTGAGAGCACAGATCTCAAGGCGATCTAAAATACCAAAATCCTAAGATCAGTCGAGAGCACAAATCTCAAGACGATCTAAAATAGTAAATCTCAAGATCAGCCAAGAGCACATATCTCGAGGCAATCTAAAATATTTAAATTCCTAGATCAGCTGAGAGTACAAATCTCGAGCCGATCTCAAATACCCAAATCTAAAGATTAGCTGAGAGCACAAATCTCAAGCGGATTTGAAATAATAAAATCCCAAGATCAGCCAAAAGCATAGACCTTGACACAATCTAAAATACTCAAATATCAAGATCAACTAAGTGCACATATCTCAAGGAGATCTAAAATATTCAAATTTCAAGATCATCCGAGAGCACATATCTCGAGGTGATCTCAATCCAAGATCAACCTTGAATACAAATCACGAGACAAATATGTATATAATAAATTAAAATAAGAAAAATTAATTAATTAAAAAATTTTAAAAACTAATAATAAATAATATAATATAATATAATAATAAAATAAAGTGGACATGGGGTTGTGTTTTTCGTGGGATGCCACGATCAATTTAATCATCCCATGATCAGTACAATTACCCCACGATAAGTACAACCGCACACCTGCCCCACGTCGACATGAAAGCTTTTAAAGAGGGAAATTTGGAGGATAACTAGAAAAAAGGAGAAATTTGGAAGAAGAACCTGAAGAGAGCGAGGGAAATGAAGAAGAAGGAGGAAGGATAGAAGAAGAAGAAAATCAAAGAAGGAGCCAAAAAGAAGAAGAAGAAGAAGAAGAAGAAGAAGAAGAAGAAGAAGAAGAAGAAGGAAGGAAGGAAGGAAGGATTCAAAGAAGAATAAAATCAAAGAGGACGAACCGACCGAAGAAAAAAAGAATTTGGAGAGAAAATTGGAAAAACAAAAAAGAAAGAAGAGGTTTGATTTCTTCTATACTATAAATATATATAATTAAAAAAAAAAGATAGAAGAGGTTGCTGCTGTTGCTTGCAGTCATTGTTGCTATTGCTGCCTGCTACTGTTAATACCCACCGTCTCCTGCCGCTCTTACTGAGGAGCTCGTGAAGATGGAAGAGAAAAGAAGCCCAAAGAGGCGTTGAAGACCGAGGATCTGTTGCTCGTCATTGCCACCGTATATATATATTGCCACTGCTCTGTCATCGCTGTCGTTGCTACCGATTATTGTTTGATGCTCCATCCTCAACTTTCTCCATTCAGGCTCCTTCCCTTCCTTAAGTTCCAACTAAGGTGCTGCTCGACGAGAAGACGTTCTCTGGTTGCTAGTTCAAGGTTGAGGATATATCTTAGACAGACTTTAGCCTCCTCAAGATCGAGCTTGCTGAGGTAGAGATGCCGGGTCTTATGTCCTATCATGTCAATTTCGGCCCATCAAAACCCTTCACTGGAGTCTGCATCGATGACTCCCTCCACATGATTATACAAATTGCCACCCTCATTGAAACCTTTATTGTCCTCACCGTCGACGTTGGATGGTGATCTTGCAACATCTTCTCCACCCAAGACCATGCTTCCATGGCCATTGCCCGCGATTCAGCAGTTGTATTCTCTTGGAAAGACCGAACCCTACAGGAGTACTAGGGTGCAATGAAGCGGTGCCTTGATTAGGGCCGTGGTGGTGGGCCAAATCTCATTGTTGATAATGGCGGCGATGCGACATTGTTGATCCATGAGGGTGTGAAGGCTTAGGAGAAGCATGAGAAGACTGGTGTGCTACCGGATCCAAACTCGATGGATAACAATAAGTTCCAAATCATGGTGGGGTTGATCAAGGATGGGCTAAAAGTGAATCCTAAAAAGTATTAGAATATGAGGGATCGATTGGTCGGCATCTCAGAGTAGACGGCCACTAGGGTGAAGAAGTTGTATTAGATATAAGTTAATTGGATGCTACTTCCCCTAACGATCAATGTTAATTACCCTATGACCGAGGGTAAGTTCGACAATATCTATTGATGCCACCATTTTTCCTTAATGGTCTGATGAGAGCAACAGATATGATGATTGCCGGAAAGATGTCTGTCGTCTATTTTTATGGAGATGTTAGCAAAGGTTGTGCAGTTACACTAAAGCAGTACAAGAGCTGAGCACGTCAAGCAGTACAAGAGTCCATTTTGCAGTCACAAGAGGACGTGCATCTCCTTATTAGCTCTTGTTCTCTATTGATTAATTTGGTGAACTCAGCTAAGCGCTAATGATGTAAAAGCTCGTTGACACGACCCCTTGCGTGTATCCCGCAAGTGCATGGGCTTGTCGAAGTAATAAAATTACCCTGGTGAGTGGATAGTCGAATCCACAGGGAATAGGGATTTAAGACACAAGATTTCGCTATCTAGTTGTACGGTGTACAAAAAAGTGATAATAGAATTGATGAGTGAATTATGGAAGCAAATATGATAAAAAACAAGAAATTAAATAGAGAGATGAAAGACAAGAAAGTGCAAGAAGGAGTGAATTAGAGAAAGACTAGTAATGGATGAAATAGGGTATCCGGACAAGCTACCTCTAGGACTTATGCTTCTAGTGCAAAACTATACTATTATACTTTCCTATTGATGTTAATTGAGTCGAGGATATCCTTAAACTCATGGTCCTAAACCTAAGGTCAACCGTGACTAACCCCAACACTATGTCCCGGTATTAGGATTCACGTCAACCCTTCACTCTGTCGCTCATGCAACTAAGCCCCAGGGGAGTATATCTACCTAAGCCTAACACTACATGGGATTGCTTTAAGCTCTAGGGCCTAGTGATAAAACCTGTTCCTATGTGTAGTTCTAACTCTTTAGTCCAGGTGGAAGAACCCTAGTCTAGATTAAGCCCCAGCGCTTAGGATTCACGTCAACCCTTCACTCTATTGCTTGCACAAATAAGCCCTAGGGGAGTTTATCTACCTAGCACTTCACTCTATCTCGACCGCTAAGAAATCAAGGAAAACGGAGGTAGGGAGAAATCACACCGGAGGGGAAAGGGGTCGCTTCGCTACCTCACGACTCACCCTCTCAACCCTCTTCAATCTTATGTTGTCTAACCCTATAGGAGTTGTCACACCTCCAAAAAGTAACCTAGATTATTCTCAACCCTAGTGTCATGACTAAGGGAAAACAATTGCAAAAGATAATTAAAATTGAAACTCGAATTTATTCATCAATAATGGAAAAACATAATAGCAATGTCATAGAAACATAATAATCCTAGGGTTTACAAGTCCGAATAACCACGAGGGGTTTAGCTCCTCATGGAGCTATACATGTTCATCAAAATATAAAATAAAGCACAAATTAAAGACATTGATGAAAACCCCCTTGCGTATGGTGTGGCCGTGGTCTTGTGCGGCCGCCGAACGTCGATGACGATGCCGATGACGTGCTCCAAACCTCCACGAAGTCCTCTCCGAAACCCTAGCCGCACTCTTCAAAAGTTGGGGAGAAAGTTAGGTAAAAGATATCTCAAAAGTCTCCAAAATCGGGATTTTATAATGTTGAGTCGCGGCTTTAAAATTGGACTTATCGGGACTTCACACGGCCGTCTGGAATTTCCACATGCCCGTGTGAAGTTTCTGGGTTGCTGAAAAATTAATTCACACGGCCATGTAGAATTTCCACACACCCGTGTGAACTCTCTGAAATCCTGTTTTTCGGCAGAAAGTGAACAGTAGCTTGCTACAATATTTTGCTACATTAACAAGCTACAGTTCTGCTACAGTGCTCGCCGAAACGCTCCCGAATCCGTTGTTCTTCATCAAGGCCATTGATTTGGGCACACGATCAATGGTAGATCGTGCCGATTGCTTCAAGTCTCCTTCTTGGTGAAGTTCTCCTAAGCAACACGAGTTAGATTTGTTGTGAACGTGACTGCCTTTGTGCCCCTCTAAAGGAGGTTGGCACACACTCACAAGTCTAGGCTCGTGCCTTATTCCTTGCTTGGTCCGAAACCTTCGCAACAATGGCGAACACGATCTAACTTTGTTCTTCTTTTCCAAATTAGCTCCACAAACCTATAATGCATAAAAATACACAAATGCACACCATTTAGTGATAAAATATAATAAAAGGTATGCTCATTGTAAGATAATAACGCTTTGCATTACTATAACACAAGCATTTATCACTCGTTTGTAGTTATGCAGAAGGTTGGTGAAGTTTCAGGAGATTAGGGTCACACTTCTGCTGCATCCCATCCTAATGGTCTTATTCTGGGAACTAGAACTTCTAAAGCTCAAACTCAATCAAATGTTATCAAATTTGATGACCATGTTGGTGTTATAACCACTTTACCATTTCCTTACAACTGGTTACAAGAGAAACATGCCATGTTGACTAAAGGGGAGTGGATGGGCATGGTACTTATGTTTTGATGCTGCTTCTTATGTTTGCATGGAAATCCTGGTTTGCTGAAGTTACTCAAGGGAGTGGTAGTAGAATGCAGCAGCCTTACAAGACAATCATTAACCTTATATTCACATTTATTTATGTGAATTAATCAAGTAGTGATAAATATTTTAAAGTTTGGAATCAAGATATATATCTTCAAATTAAAGGGAAAAGTCAAATGAATAACAAGGGAAGGAAGTAGCTGGAGTTCTTGCTAGAGTCAAGATTGAATCTTTCATGAAATTGAAGAAAATCTTAGGAAACACAAGACTCATTACTGCATTCCTAATCCTGACTTGAAGGAACAAATCAAAGGGGAAGTGGTGAAGCTAGTGGTCTCACATTGTGCTTCATTCTTGCAGGCTAATGCTCCTGTGCTTCAAGTGAGGTATCTTGTGCATTCTAACAATCTTAAGGGGCTATTGAGGAAATTCTTTGATGGAATGATTGGTGAAGAACTAGTGAGAAAATCAACCCCTTCTGGAGGTGAAGTGTCAAAGAGAAGAAGATTCAAACATGTTAGAGGTAGTGATAATGGCCGTATAGTTGGAAATTTCCTCTTAATTGGTTCCCATGGTCATGTACATATGCATGAGCTCTTAGGAGGAATGATGATATATAAAGCTTTGTAATTGTGGTATTATCAATACTGTATCTTTTTTAAGGTTATTGTTACATGTATTTCGAATTAGATATCTAGTTGATTGAAGTGTGTATGTTTATCATGCATGTACTCACTACTTGCTACTTGCAATAGAACTATATAAATGCTAGTAGATGATGTGTATATATGTATGTTGAACTATATATACTTGAATAAAGTCTTTTCAATGCTTGTTGTTTGCAACTAAACCATTTCATCAGAAGGGATTTTGAAAGTTCATACAACATTATGGTCAAACTATAGTAGTATATGTTAGTGTGTTGACTAAAGGAAAACTGGAACATTGATTGAAGACTAGTTGAGTGTTGACTGAAGTCAAAATATTGAAGAGAAGCTCCATGCATGACACGTATAATTATAGGATGACCATAATCCATGTGAACATCATTACTACCATGGTCATCCATGCGTTTGCCACCTTTGCATGGCACTAGCTATATATGTATATATCATCAACAAAGTGTTGAAAGTAAGACCTCCAATTCGAAACAAGAACCAACAATATCATGGTTTCTTCTTATGCTCATAAAAAAAGAATATATATATATATATATTAAACATCATTCAAGTGGGAAAGCTTATAAATTTTATCAAGTGGGCAATTTTTAGAAAATATATAAATTTCAAGGCAATAATGAGATATATCTCAAGACGACAACAAGGCATGCAAGCGATGATGATGCACATATAGCGATATATATATATATATATATATATATATATATATATATATATATATATATATATATATATATATATAATCAAATCCAAAGCAGCCGAAGCCAAAGCAGCCAAATCAAGATTCAAGATATGAAAGAGTCAAGATTTAAAAATTCATATAAGTCAACAATTGAACTTAGCAATCTCAAGACATCAAAAGTAAAAGACCTAAAGAGTTTCACAAGTCAAGACTTGAAGAAAGCTTCACAAGCATGAGAGGCGAAGCTTTTGAAAAGTAAAATCAAGTTTGTGATTCATCAACATAGAGAATACACAACTTGAAATACAAATCAAATCCAAGACAAGAATCAAATGTCCAAGATACCAGTTTTAAATGAACCAACAAATGAGCTCAATAGTCTTAAGGCATCAAAAGTTAAAGGGTTGAAGAGTTCACAAGTTACTGAAAAATTTCACAAGCACAAAATGGCGAAGTTGTAAATCATGTTAGAGATTCAAATTCTCAAAATTTGATGAAGAACAAATGTCAACAAAAGTCAAAATGCACTTTTCGGAAAAATAGTCCGAAGAAGATAAAATGCTACAATCATTGTTTACTTAGGCCCATATGTCTAAGTGGTGTCAAGATGATTTCAAATTTCTTGTACTTTCAATGAAGTCTATAAATTAATATTTATTGAAATGAATGAAATTGATTGTCACAACCTGTTTCCTTGTTCACACTTATTTTTTAATCAGAGGTTCCTGCGACAATACCCAGAGTAATTAACATTAGGAGTTTGCCTTTAATGGAAGTCATGAACCAAAAATCACTTAAAGTCATAAAAAACTAAAATTTGATTTGTGATCCATTGTTTTTAACCGGTTTAATCCTAATTAAAAGCCGGGTAAAAAAAAAAAAGAGCCTACAATTCTAGTGTTTGATATTATAGTAATGGTACTGTAGCACAATATTGTAGCAATCGAGCTACTTGCGCGTGTAAGGATAGTAACCAGAACTTTGTCTCAATTCTTCTAAATTTTTTAGTAGAATTGTAGGGTTTGGTGTAGAAGCCTAGTGGTTCTTGTTTTGGTTTGATTGGATGTCTTATGATGCTAATTGAGCTACTTGTGCGTGTAAGGATAGTAACATGCACATTGATAGATTTATTTTGTTGTGTTGTGAATGTTTTTCCCTATTTTCCTTTCATGTGCTCGATATTTGGTGAGTTTTTTGAGGTAGAGAATGAAGTGGTGGGAGAGTAAACCCCACCAAGAGGATTTTGCGTTGTACTGTGAGTGGTAATTTTGTTAAATACATAGCTTTATATGAGCAGAGTATTTTATAACATAGTATGGCATATTTATATTATCTTGCTCATTCTCTCAAAAGTATAGAATGGTTTTCTTATGGAACTTGAAATTCGTATTATGTTCATGTATGCATTATGTCTATAAGTGAGTATATTTCGATATTCGTTTTTGCTATTTATGAGTAAAATGCTTTCAAATTGTGTTTGATTGGACTAAGATTTGGAAATCAAAAGTGAACCATCATCCTAAAGATAGCTTCATGTATTTATTGGAATGTGATGGTGATAGCTAGGGTACAACCCATGAGCATTGCCCCAAAATTATGGACAGGGTCCAACATTGCAGTGTAGGGGTATCCTCAGTCCAGCCAATGTAGAGGTGGCAGGGTTGACCCTGGGTTTTTCCCATACAATAGGTATTGCAGAGCTCTTGATGGGTGTGATGTTGAGATATTTAGGGTCACCACTTGGGTTGATCAGAGGCCAATGCCAATGGGCTTTCTTATTATGTTTTCAAATCCTTGGCAGTCCTCAAACTAGTTGAGCCCACAACTAAACTGGGAGAGTTTTTATGGGCAACAGAAAACCTATTTTTATGCACTTCTAGTATTTATTGATTTACATATGGATGTCTATAAAATATTTTATTTGATGTTAAGCAAACTGCATTTAAATTGTTTATTGTAGTGAAATGCTTTAGGACTCTATTTATCGCTGCAGTCACCCCTCACTAAGTAATCTTGTTGCTCACCCTCTTCCTTCTTCATCTTAGCATAGGTTGTGGTGTGGTCAATCGTCGTGCTGTGTCGATCTAGTGTTGAGTTCAACATTTTATTAGCCTAGGTGTGCCTGGATCTTGGGGTTTAGGCCAATCTATTGGTCATGTTGTATGCTTTATCGTTGGTTGTGTGTACTGGATATATGACTGTAGTAGTGACACTAGGTATCAGGTGAGTGTTATATGTATCTAAATTCACTGTTGTGAGATTTTGTGATATATGATAAACACGTAACTGTACATATTACTCATGTATGTTTGCATATTTATCGAGCATTTTTATATGTGTGGATGCCCGTTTTCGGTCTAAATTGGTTTATTTCGTGTTACAGGCACAAAAGTTACCATGGGGAGCTCGTCAACGAGATTTTTAGAAGAAATCGACAAGAAAAGACCATTTTCGAGCCCCGGTACTGTAGCAGCGATGTAGCACGAGAACTTTGGCGAAACGGCTAAGTCTGGAGATCCATACGGGCACCCATACGGGCGCATGACTGACCGCATACAGACCTGTAGCAAGCGATACTGTAGCACTCCACTGCAGCACTTACACAAAATTCGGGGTGCTACAGTGCCCGTATCCTTACCGTATGCCAGGCCGCATGGCATCCCGAAATTAGGTTTTAAAGGCCTTTAGGGCATTTTTCTTGGGGACTTTTGGCCACCACTTCTCCGCCACCACCATCTAGGGTTTCAAGAGCTTCAAGGCTGCGGGAGTAGGCTGATCTAGGGTGCAAATCGAAAGGGAGAAGAGGAGCGCGATCAAGGAGAAGATCTAGGAGCTTGTTGGCGCGGATCCATCAAGTTCTCATCACCACCTCTAGTCTTCTACTTAGGGGAGTTTGTTATGTGCTTTAGCTTGTATCTCTTGTTCTTTATACTTTCTCCTTTATTGATGTTGAACTAGATTCCCAAGGTCACCGGGCATCCGGTGAACCTTGGGACGAACTTGCTTGTATGGATACTTTGAGTATATTTTTGGTATTTGGTTTGGTTGTGGTCTAAGCTTTGTGTTATTTATTGTATCAAATTGCATGAAAACTCTGTGGTTTGAATTCTAGGTTGTACTTTGTTGCGTGACCATCGCCCTTGTACTAGACATGCTTGGCTTAGAAGGGATACATGTACGAATATGCCATGACCATCGGGTATTTCGTACCCCTCCAACCATTAGGGTTGAACCTAGACGTTGTGTTTGACCTTAATTAGGGATTTCCCTAGGCGCATTGCAATCGTGTGAGGATTTGGGCGGAAGTGATTCCGTATTCCAATACTCGTACCGGATTAGGGGTTATCACCGTGACCATCGGGGTGACCTACCTTTCAATATCTCTTGGCCTAACCACCTTTGCCTATGTAATTCGATTATCCTTCTAGCTTTAGTAGTCCCGAGGGGATCCTCGCCCAGGGACCTCGAACATTCATTGTTACTTACTTCCTTAGTATGCTTATGTGGTGAGCCTTAGTCCATGTGTTTATAGTTTTCTCTTTTGTTATTTTTCTTATCTTGTTTTAAATCTATATTTGGTAGATTAGACAGTGTCAACTAGAGGGGAGTAATAGCAGCTCTTGGGACCCCAGGGAATACGACCCCCTCGTGCTTGCGCGAGGGGTATTACTTGGCGACCCGTGCGCTTGCGGTCACATCATCAAGTTTTTGGCGCCATTGCCGGGGACTTCCAAGGATGCTAGGAAAACCTTTAGTTCACTAATCTAGTCATTTTTATTTCCTTTTGTAAATATTTGTCTTTCTATGTGTTTCCTATCCTTTTGTGCATACTTGTTTGTTTTCTTTTTCTTTTTAAGTTCTTTGTTATCTTATTGATTTTTGTTTTATTCATTTGCACAGGGCCATGGATTTTCAAGAAAAACTTTTGGCCGCAAAAATTTATGCACTTGAAGAAAAGATAGGAAATTTCTTTGGCATGAAAGCAAATCCCAAGCAATCCACCACAACCCCAAGTTCCCCAATTTCAGCCCCCACCACAACAAGAGAAAAAGTACACCACTAGAGAGGTCTTGGCCAAATTTATGATCAACACAGAAAGAAGGTTTCAGAATATAGACAAAAGGTTTGATGAATTTGGCACCATACTGAGGAATGTACAAGCTTCTATTCAGTCTCTCGAGAACCAAGTTGGGCAACTTGTTATTGCCAATTCCGAGTCTTCTTCGAGTAACCCAATTGAGCACTTAAGAGCCATCACTCCTATGAGTGGGAAACAAATAGAGGTGGGGATCGAAGATTGCACAAGTGTTTTGGAAGACGGGGTAAAGCACGACAATGCGGAGGTCATCATGGCTATGGAAAAATGTGAGGAAGTCGAAGAAGCTCAATCGAACACATTTGAAGACACTACTCACCTTCATATTGACCACTCCATCAACGAATCAATAATTTTCAAGTGCCGAGAGAAAATTCCGGGAATTATATTTGATGATGTGGGTAGAAAGCAAAGGTCATCCTTGAACCCACCAATGCCGGGCTTGGGCAATTCCCAACCAAAAATTTTTCCATGGAGGCCCAAGCAAATTTTGTGGGCAATTATTGATCATTCAAGAGGGGTTGAGAAAAAAATTGTGGAAAGGATGTTAAAGCCACAAATTGATCCACCTATGCAAAGATTGACAAGTTCTCAACCCAACTTGTTCCCTTGGAGACCCAAACAATACTTATGGGTAGTTCAAGGCCATCTAATAAGTGTCGAGGAAGAAGATGTGGGTAAGAGGTGGAAACCGTCCAAGGACCCACCCGTGCCAAGCTTAAATAACTCTCGACCCAAACTTTTTCCTTGGAGGCCCAAGAACCTTTGTGGTGGGGTACTCAAAGGACTTCTTGCTAGGACAAAAGAAGAAGCGGGGAGGAGGTTCAAGCCATCTAAGGATCCGCCCATGTTTAAATTGCACAACTCTCGGCCCAAGCTTTTCCCATGGGGGCCAAAAGGTAGCTCATGCATTGCCTCCAAATTTGCATCATCTCGGAAGGTATGTTTCGTATTTCTTGGTAGCTCCTATGCAATCTCTTGTCTGGATGAACACACCATTTTCAAGCCTCCTTAGGTAAGAAAAAGGTACGTCGAGCTAAAGACATTAAACAAGCGCTCCTTGGGAGGCAACCCAAGCATTTGAATTCCTTGCAAGTTTATTTTCGTACTTTTAGTTTGTGTGTTTGTGTGTTTTTCGTATTTTTGAAGTGTTAGTGCTTGTTGTTCTTTGAATTTTTAGTATGTGGTTGTGGTTGTTTAGCTATCTTTCTCAATTTTTTTGATCATGATCTTCAACGGTTGTCATGTGTTCTTTAATTTTTGATTCATTGTGACGCATCAAATTCCATGTTTTCAATGGTTGTTAGTGGTTTCAGCTTTGTTTTTCATGAGTTTTTAGGGTGTTTGGATGAGTCCTTGATGAAAAATCTGGAAAACGACCATTTCTTGAGCATATGCACTCCCATATACCCATCCAGAAAGCTATGCGGGCAACCATATGGGCATATGCATGCCCATATACCCATCCAGAAAACTATGCGGGCAACCATATGGGCATATGACCACTCGGCATTGCAATCCAGCAAGCTATGCGGGCAACTATATGGGCATATGGCTGGCCGCATGGATGGCTGGTTGGCTTTAACCCATCTTCACCCCATTTTTTGCACTATTCACTCATTTCCTCATCATCTTCTTCCCTTCTCCTCTTCATTTCTCCATCATTTTCCTTCATTCTTTTTGCACACAAGGGCTCTCCTCATCCTAGAGAACAAGTTTTTGGAAGATTTTTGAGGTTTTATCGAGTTTTTGGTCGGATTCCACTTCATCCTCACTTTGGTGCCCTAGCTTGAGGTAAATTCCATAACTCTTCATTTCTAAGGTTTTTCTTGGTGTTTTTGGGCTGAAATTCTTGGGAAGATTGTTGTGAATGTGTCTTGTGAATGTTTGCCTTGATTCTAAAGCTTTGTAAACTTGGTTTGCTACTTTTACAAGAAGAGACTATTGCCAAATTTTCCCGAATTTACTGTAGCAACACTTAGATTTCAGCCCATTAATTCCATTGAGTATTCTTTTCATATATTTTTGGTTTGATGAAGCTTGTATGGTCTTGTTGGGATGCCGACCAAGCATGTGGCTTCAAAGCGACCCCGGAGGAGCTCTCCACCGCCCGCCTTTGAGCCAAGATTCACCAATGATGCCCACAAGACCCATTATGCCCTTTTGTCGAGGAAAAATTTTGGTGTCGTCCGACAAATTGATTGGGAAACTTTGAGGACTTTGAACCAGATCATTAGACTCATGACACCGACTTTCAGTCTTTATTTTTCTTTCCATGTTGTTTGTATTTTGTTTGTATGCACTGAGACTTATTTTGGGTGTATGTTGTACTGTTTAGTTAGTTAGGGTTTCGGCCCTACTAAACTGTTTCTTTTTTATCTAGTTTGGATTTTATTTGTTCGCTATCTTTATTTATTTGTCGAGTTGTGATGCATTTCCTGTTGCTTTCAGGACTGATCGTTGAGGATGCTTCACACTTCATTGCCCTAGTGACTTACCCCAACCCACATTCTCTTTGGATTCACAGCATCAACTAATTGGGGAAATCTCCTTGCTTCATCTCCTTATTTTTATTGCATACCTATCACCCTGTTCTACTAATTCATGTACAATAGGGACAATGTACGATTCTAGGTGTGGGGATGAAGTGCTTTGCCTTTATTGCATGCTTGTTTTACCTATGATAGCAATGACACTTAGTTTAGGACTTCCTAGAATGAAGGATAGACAGTTATGAGTTGTATTTTACTATTGTGCCTAAATGATATCCTGCTTTATCTTTAGTGCACTGATAGACTTTTGCACATATACTTTCACCTCATACTCTCCAACTAACCCATTACAATGTTTTGGCATTAAAATGTTAAAGTCTACGTTCAATGCCTTTTTAAGAGCCTTTGAGGTCCTTTGTTGTTTTCTTTGGCCTCAAGTGAGTTTGTTTAACAGGTTTTATACCGGGGGATACGAGATACAATATATATATATATATATATATATATATAAAGAGAAAAATGTGGAGTCTATGACAGTATTACTCTGCTATTACAGCATGAATGCGTCTATGTGGACTGTAATCAAGTAGGATGGGTGGCTCTTGTGCCTGGCCAGCATGTGCATCCGTCTGAAAGCCACTTGAGAGCCAAAGTTTTATTCAGGACCTGAAGGACTCTTAACTGGGTATTGAGGGTGCCTTTAACAGATTAATGCCGACTGCATTGTGTGTGGAGTGATTAGACACCTTTGGGTGATCCATGGTATGGAGGTTGAGGTTGGAAGTTAGCACACACTCACCAGTGCACTTTAGATGAAACAGGACTATCCTTACCCAGTTGCCAACAGAACAACTCATTATCTGTCTTTCCTTTTATTTGTGCTTGTGGGGTCCTTTACTATTGAGCTTGAGATTGTACAGTTAGTCGTTTATCTTCTTGCCCCTGTTCTTCATGTTTGTTTGCTTGGGGACAAGCAAAAGCTTAGGTACGGGGATGTTTGATAAACACATAACTGTACGTATTACTTATGTATGTTTGCATATTTATTGAGTATTTTTATATGTGTGGATGCCCGTTTTCGGTCTAAATTGGTTTATTTCATGTTATAGGCACAGAAGTTACCATGGGGAGCTCGTCAACGAGATTTTTAGAAGAAATCGACAAGAAAAGACCATTTTCGAGCCCGGTACTGTAGCAGCGCTGTAGCACGAGAACTTTGGCGAAACGGCTAAGTCTGGAGATCCATACGGGCGCATGAGAGACCGCATACAACCCTGTAGCAGCATCACTATAGCAAGGGGCTATTGTAGCACTCCACTGCAGCACTTACACAAAATTCGGGGTGCTACAGTGCCCGTATCCTGACCGTATACCAGGCCGCATGGCATCCCGAAAAGATGAATAGAAATAACAAAACAAAAATGAATAGAAATAACACTAGTGATTGCAATATTAGATATATATTAAGACTGTAGATATATAACACTAGTGTAGTCTTGCAAAAAAAACCCTAAAACATAAAACTGTAGATATATATTAAGAATATAAAACCCCTAAAATTTGGATAAAAGATGAATAGAAATAACAAAAAAAAAAAATGAGAACTTTGAGAAGAACTGAAAAAAAAAATCTAGAGAAAAACACTAGTGATTGCAATATTAGAAAAAGAAAAATGAATGAAATGAACAGAGGAAAAATGGACAAAATCAAAGTCATAGAAGAAAATGTCCAGCTTTTGTTTTAAAAAATATGTAATATAGAAATACCATATTTATCTTTATTTTATATTAAAAATATAATAATAGATGACTAAATGGTAATTTAGTTATAAAAGTTTTACCCCTGATCATAAGAACCTGCTGGAGTTAACGGGTTAAAGCCCATTAAAATTGGTTAACGTTTTCTTACTTGGTTAATGGGGGAGCTCACCAAACTTTATTTTGTTTTCATTTCGGCCACCAAACTACAAAATGCATAAAAATGATCACCCAACTCTATTTTTTTTTTTCATCCGGCAGTCACCATGCTAATTCCGGCCCTCATAAGTCATGTCCACGTCTCTTTTTGTAGTCCCCGTAAGTAGAAGGTAGCACGTCAGCCGCGTCCACATCATCTTCGTTTTCATATTTTCATCCTTCATTATAGAGGCCCAGGGGAAATGAACCGAATGTTTGGGAGAGAGAGGAAAGGAAGGAGTTGGAAGCTCTGTCATGCTTGTAAAAGGAAAGGAGATAGCTACTTTGTACGAGTAGGAAGGAAAGGAACGAGCTTTAGGAGAAAGCTTTAGTTAGGGTTTATTTTCAGATTGAAGTTTTTTTTATTGTTTTTTTCCTATAAATGATTGATCCTTTTCCTTCTTCATGGAAGGTTTTCATACACAAAATGGCAACTTTTGGTCCTATTCAAAGATTAATAAGAGCATAGAAAATGAATTACATTCAAGTTGAGTTCTTATTTTTTTTTTCTGAAATACCAAATTTGTTGTTTTTGAATGTCATTATTATACCACAAAATAAAATTTCATGATAGATCATAGTCTGTTATTCCTCTTCCATGAGTTAACATTTCTAATATTAATTCAATATGATGTTGCTTGGAACTTGTTCTTTTGAACCTTCAAACAAACACAGGGCATTGTCCTGGGTTTTTTTTACTCTAGATGTCCTATTTTTGTAATTGTTTTTTTCCTCTAAATGAGGGATCCTTTTCATTCTTCATGGAAGCTTTTCATACACTAAATGCTAGCTTTTGGCCCTACTTGAAGAGTAAGAAGAGCATAAGAACTGAATTAAATACAACTTGAGTTTGTTGTATTTCTGAAATACCAAATTTCATGACATATCATAGTCTATTATTCCTCTTCCCTGAATTAACATTTCCAATATTAAATTCTATCAAAAGAACAAGTTCCAAACAAGATCATAATGATTCTACAAACAATGAGAATGGTCACAAGATGAGATCACTAGTTCAGATCTACAAACAAATTCAGATCTGTAGACATTTAGTTCACATTAAAATCACATTATCAGTGATTATAAACATTTAACATAAGCAAAAAACTTTACAGAGAAAAAAGAAAGTGCAAAAGATTAGTTTTAATGTCCACTAGATGAATTACTGTCACAAGATTCAAAGCTGTAGTTTATGCACTGACAGAGCAAAATACAACAAGGTGGGGTTTTAATGTCCAGTAGATGTTCCTGTAGGTACCCATGCATTCTTCCTTCTCGAGCCTTTATCTTTCCCTTGAGCCTTGCCAATATTTGAACCATGAGAGCTTGTCTCCATGCCATGTTGAGCTATGGCAACATCAAAACCCTTGCTTTCCCATGCAGGTAATTTATGCATCCTTTTCCTAAACTGAGGTGCAGTTTGTGTTGTAGGAATAGCCTGCTGAGGTGGATTGATCATATGTTATTGATACAATAATTAAACCATGTCCAGGTAATGATTTAACAATATTTAGAGCAAAATGGCTTGACTGAAAAAAACCATAATTCAATTTACCTGTGAGAGTGTGTACACTTGGTTGTGTCTGTGTTGTGGCTGTTGACTGGCTGGGTCCAAATAGAGCATCAACCTAATTTCAAGAAGAAGTAATAATTAATTTCTAACATGAAACAAGAGCAATAGGAAAAATCTAGAAGAATTTATACCTACTAGTACAAAATGCTTCTCGAGGATATGTGGATCAATGTCATCTATTGGGTTATGTTACCCTGATTCACTTGAGGGTTCTTCTTGCTGTTGACTGCTATTTCTTTCCTTACCCTATTATAAACAGTTAGTCAATGAGAGAGTGTCAACAAATTTTGAAAAAAATAATTAGTACAAAGGAACTACCTGTTGGCCTTGGTGGTGTCTTTTATTGTGGCTTGGAGTACCATATATACTACATTTCATGATGACCCCTGTCTTCTTGACTCTGTCATTTGTGAAGCCTTTATCTTCCTCACCAATTTCCTTTCTCCTAAGCAGTGTCTTCCTACCCCTTCTCCTGGTTATTGGCTCAGGTGGAATCATAGGCCCTTGTTCACTCTTCGGGCAGAAGTCCTTGTCTTGTGCGGGGTTTAATGTGTGTCTATATATCTCCAAGTAGGTATTGACTTTGTAGCAGTCATCTAAAAAATTTCTGGCTTGTCTTTATTGTGGTAAATCATTGAATGGC
Organism: Dioscorea alata; assembly: GCA_020875875.1. Taxonomy (NCBI): domain Eukaryota; kingdom Viridiplantae; phylum Streptophyta; class Magnoliopsida; order Dioscoreales; family Dioscoreaceae; genus Dioscorea; species Dioscorea alata. The sequence continues at coordinate 6,599,941 of CM037017.1, read as the reverse complement.
ATGACTGCAGGGAATTACTGTAAGTTGCCATTTTCTATAGGTGCAAGTACCATCATGTTTATTAACTACAAATTGGCCATCAGGCCCAAGCACCTGATATTGATCACCACCAGACCAAATTGAATTGTACAACCAGCTAAGTTGCTTGTTTTTTTTTTTCCAACTTTTTAAGAATCATAGGGCAAGGAGTTGTGGTGCATTTTTTTCATGGCATCCCTTCTCTTCTGAATCCTAACCATCAAATTTGTCTTGATCATCTCATTCATTGTTACAATGCCTTTTATTCTAGCTTCAAGTATGTGGCTATTGAAGCACTCACAAAGGTTATTAAGTAATATGTCACACTTAAATTTTGTTTGGAAGTAAGCCCTACTCCAGTGATGTGGGTCTATCTTCTTCATGTATTCATGGGCACCTGGGGACATGACATTCAACATGTCCATTGCTCTTTCATAGGTAGGTAGGTATGTAGATTTGGCACAGTTCCACATTTGATCTTTTAATGCTTTCCATCTAAAAGTCTGTTTGAAATTAGTGTGGATATGCCTAACACAGTACCTATGCTCACTGTGAGGAAACAACTCCTTTATTGCAGGTATTAAACCCTAAGTTGGAAATTTAGTAGACACACAATCACCACAGATAAAAATAAAGAAAGGGAACCAAAGAAACCAAATGTCAGCACAAAACAAAAGAAAAAAATGATATATATATAGATATATATATATATATATATATATATAGACAACAAGCAGGACATGCCCTAATACATTATATATAGCAGGACAAATGAAAACTAGCAGTACAACATAGTTATCAAGCATAATAAAGATACATGCACTCATTCCAGTATATTATGCATATATCAAGCAAGACAAAGATACATGCAACTCATATATCAAGTAGGACAGAAAATTACTAACCAGTACACATGAAACTACTGTAATTTTAGTTTAGGCCAACAAAAAATGTATTAAAGAGTCTACAAATTCAAATGAAGCTGGGAAGAAAATTATTTTCTGCCTATCACTCATAAATGCCTAGTGATAGCTATTTGTGATATTCAAGTCTTCTGCAGTAGCTCCAAAAACCACTTCCAATTCTCCTTGTTCTCTTTGCTTACAGTGGCCCATGCTACAGGGATAGATGCAGTCATTCGCATCTATCCCAACTACTGCTAATAGCTGTCCCCCATACAGGCCCTTCAAAAAACATCCATCTAGTGATAGAATCTGCCTACATCCTACTAAGAAACCCTTTCTCAAAGGTGTTAGACAAACATACATTCATTCAAAAGCACCTTGCCTGCATCTGAATTTAATGCTTGAGCCCGAGTGATTCCTAATAAGCTCCAATCTGTGGTCATAAAGTCTTTCCATCTGAGTTTTTTTCATCACCATCTATGAACCTAGTTTGAATGGAGGAAAAACAAATTGAAGCAGATAAATTAAATTACAAAGAAGAGATAGCATGGCCCTAAATTAAATAAGACCCAAGCATAAAAATTTACCTGAGTGCAAGACACTTAGCCCTATATGCTTTCAACCTACTGATATCCACTTCTTGGTTTATTTTCACTGCCTGGACAATCCCTGCTAGTTTCCATGAAGGATCTGCTCGAAATTGCTCCAAATAGGTTTTGGCTATCCACTCTGAATTTACATGCCTATTGTTGTGATCCCGTGCACATTCATGCTCTAATTTCCCTGCTTTAATTTGCATTGTGGTACCATCTTTGACCATAGGTGATGCCTACAAATAAAAAGGGCATCCTTTCTTGCAAAAGGCTTTGCATCTCTTTTGGGAATTAGGCCTAAAGTTCATTACATATATGTTCTTAATCCCATAAGCCTTGACTGCATCTTTAAATTGTTTAAAACTCCTAAATTTCATTCCAATTCTGAATAAAGGATTGGTCATGTCAACCTCTTCATTAAATTCTGAATATTTGGGCTTCTTACTAACTATCTCTTCTTCATCTGTTGATGAGCATGAATTTAACTCCTCACTGCTTGCACCGTTTGACTCAACATCATCTTCACTTGCCAGGTTTAGAGGTTCTCCCTACATAATCACTATGGATTTTTTTTTTTGGCTAGTATCCCCTACTTCTTGCTCAGAAACATCACTAAAACTGTAATCAGAATCATGCAAAGTATCTTCCTCAGCATCCTTATTCTTACCATCCCTTTTTATTAATTCCTCCTCCAAGTCCCTATCTTCTTCACTAGATCCTCCTCCCACTTCTTCTATAATATCTCCTATATTATCATCCATTGATTGTCCACTTGTTGAAAGCTTCACACAAACTTGAACCTCCCTACTAATGCCTACTGCCATAGCCATGGATAGTGCATCCATATCAGTGCATATCTCCTTCAAACCCTTGTTTTTACTAGATACATCAAGCCACCATACAGTGCATCCTTCAACATTTAATTAGAACTCCCTGGCCATAGCTAGCAACTCAAGCCTAGATATTTGATCTGAACAATAGTAGTCTATAAAACCAGCCAAGCCCTCTATATCCCTAACCATGTAGTGCATCCTTATACTAAACAAATCAGCTGTGGGTACTGAAATAAAAATAAAATATATGCAGTTAATTGTTTGTTTTAGGTGCTATTTATGACAATGTAAGTTATCCATCACATAGGACAAGAAATATAAAGCAATAGCTACTGTAAACAAGTGTGAAGAAATCAAATAACATCACATTCAACAAACATAAAATAAAATAAAATAGTTCAGATCAAATATCATCACATTTCAACACTACATCAGACATGCCCTAATATATTTAGCTTCTAGAACTAGTTGAGTCAAATAACATCACCTTCAACAAAAATTAAATAAAATAAAATAGTTCAGATCAACCATCATCACATTTCAACACTACATCATACATGCTCTAAATAATTCAACTTCTAGAACTACTTGAGATCAACTGACATCACATCACATTCAACAAAAAATAAAATAAAATAAAACTGTTCAGATCAAATAACATCACATTTCAACACTACACCTCACATGTTCTAATACATTCAACTTGTACAACTATTTGAGATCAAATGACATCACATTCAACAAAAAAAAAAAAAAAAAATAACAGGGCAATCATGAGATCAAGCTAGAAACCACATTCAATAGAAAACTTCTACAACTAACACCTAGAACATCCAAATGTCAGTTAATTGTTTGTTTTATGTGCTCTTTATGACAATGTAAATTATCCATGACATAGGAGAAGAAATATAAAACAATAGCTAACCTTAGTTTTTCTAACAAGTACACAAGCACTTAATGGAAGCAAATTCATACTTATGGAAGAATTATTTATTGTTGGGTTTTAATGACTCCAAGCCAAAGGAATTTAGGATTTTAGAAAAAGGAGCTAGTTTTCCTGCCTTATTTTAATTGATTGTGAAGAAATCTATATTAGGTATAGAATTATAAATAAATGTCAATTTATTTAAGATGTTGCACTTGATTTGTTCTATATTTCTATTTCTAAGCTGTGATGGTTGTACTGTACATATGAGTATTTTGTTGACATCCAGAGTAAAAAAACCCAAGACATTCATGAGATAAAAAAACATGACATCTAGAGTAAAAAAACCAAGACATTCATGACATAAAAAAAATGGCATCTAGAGTAAAAAAACCCAAGCCATTCATGAGATAAAAAACTACATGACATCCAGAGTAAAAAAACCCAACACATTCATGAGATAAAAAACTACATGACATCCAGAGAAAAAAAAACCCAAGACATTCATGAGATAAAAAAACACATCCAGAGTAAAAAAAACCTAGGACATTCATGTCAAAAAAAAAAAAAAAAATTACAAAACAACCATGTGATCAAACCATGACCACAATCCACATGGTTAAAAAAAAACCCAAAACATGTAGAGTGAAAAAAGCCCACGACATCTAGATTAAAAAACCACAGGACATTCATGTCAACAAAAATAAAACAAGGACAACCAATAGATCAAAGTAGGACCACATTCAACAGAAAACTTCTACAACTAACACCTAGGACATCCAGACTGAAAAAAAAACCCAAAACACCCATAGTTAACAAAACCTGGAAAAAATCAACTCCACAACAAAGCTTCTACAACTGACAACTAGGGACCACAGTAACAAATTGTAAACCTTGAGGGGGACCACATACCCTAAGTTTCGATTGTAAACCTTGATCTTATTTCGCTTCAAAAATCAACACTATAACCTATAAACTAAACACACAATGCAATAATGGCCATTAGGGTTTCAGGGTTTCATGGCACTTATAGTACTCTGGTGGACCATTGCCTACCTGACGGACCTCCCAGTTCACTGCCATTTGCAGTTGAAGACTTGCTTGCCTTGGTACCTCACCGATGGTAGGGTTTTTGTCCTTTGCGCCTGACTGCCGACTAAGCACTGCTCTCTAGAAAACTGGAAATGAGAAGAAGGTGAGAAAAAGAAGTCACTGTCTTCTCAACGGTCCACTTTACCCTTTTGTGCTACCAGATGACGTGGACGCGACTGACGCGGCTGCCTTATGCTTACGGGGACTACAAAAGAGACGTGGACATGCCACATCGCGTTTTCGAGTCAGCACAGACTTGCTGATTGGGTCGTTCTGGCCTCCATGTCAGCTTATGGGGGCTGGAATTAGCATGGTGACTGCCGGATAAAAAAAAAACACAGAGTTGGGTGATCATTTTAATGCGTTTTATAATTCGGTGACCGAAATGAAAATAAATTTTGGTGACCTCCTGAAAATTTTGGGTTAATGTCTTTTAACTGTTTAAAGAGTGAACAGATCCAGTTTAGGTCCATGGTCACCAGGTTAAAATTTTAGACCGCATAGCCGGCTGGGTTTAAAAATTATGCTCACTTCACATTAAAAAAAAATCTAGGCCGTCAAATTTCATGATGGAACTAAGAGCTAGATGGAGGGCTGTGATCACATAGTCAGAACCCCATTCAATTCAAATTCAAAACACTGCCTCGCTCCAACCTTCACTTTCGATCATCAGATTATAACGTTAGGGTATTCGTGCTCCTCCGAGCCCCACCCCCGAAAGAAAAACACAAACAATCATCCCTTTCTTTCTCTCGATCTCAGATCGCTGATCTCTTTCCTATCTGGGCGGTAGTAGAGGAAGAAGGACAAGGAGTATGAGTGAGCCTTGCAGAGTCTCATTCAGAGATGGGCGCTTGGCCTCAAGAAAAGCAGAAGAAGCTGGTACCTTTGTTTCCTTTGTTTTTTCTCTTTCTTTTGGAGGTTTCTGTTGTAATCTTGGGTTTATCGATAATTGTTCAGAGAAACATCAAGAAATGATTGATATTGGTTTTGCTGAGATAAAATGGTAATGATAGTTTGTTTAAACAAACATCAAGAAATGATTGATGCCGGTTTTTGTTGGAATTTCTGGCATGTTTATTTTAAAATGTCTTCTTTTGAATGCATGTTCTTGTTTTCTTTCTATTAATTCCTTTTGGCGAAATGCTAGAGTTTTGGTGTAAAAAAAAAAAAAAAAAAGAGAACAGTTTTTAGTAACGAATGCTGCACTCTGTTTTTAATTCAAAACTGCCTTTTTTTAAATGCATGTTCTTGTTTTCCTTTCTCTCAATTCTTTTTTAGTGAAAAGCTTGAGTTTTGTATATGTTTCTTGTGTTTTTCACCAGAAAAAGAAAAGGAAACATTTTCAGTAATAAATGCTGCACTCTGTTTTGTAGCTTACAGGCGATATCAGGCGTCCCAATGGTTGGAGGACATGGCTGGGCCTCTGGATTTGTCCCCTAATCCCTCCGAGCAAGAATTTGTTTCCTGCTTGCGGAGTGGACATGTGCTCTGCACTGCTATTAATAAGATTCAGCCAGGAGCCGTTCCCAAGGTTTATAAATGCTGCGGTAGTTCATTGCATTCTTTTTTGATGTCTGATGCTGAGCTTGCGTTGTTTCTTAATTCGCTCTTATACATCATCTAGGTTGTCACCATTCACTCACTTGGCACCCCCAATGATATCCAGCCATTACCTGCTTATCAATATTTTGAAAATGTTCGGAACTTTCTTGTAGCTATCAATGAGTTGAAACTATTGAGTTTTGAAGCTTCTGATTTGGAAAAGGTCAGACATGAATGTTCAAAATTATTTTTCTTTTTTTTTAATTGTTAAGCCTTCGTGTTAAGAACCTATCTGATAAACAAGTGATTGGAAATTGTACAGGACACTGTAGAAAATGGTTCTGCAGCAAAAATTGTGGACTGTGTTCTTAGTTTGAAATCTTATTATGAATGGAAGCAGTGCAATGGTGGTGCTGGGCCTTTGAAGTTTGTGAAATCTCCATTGGTTGCACACTCTGCTGGCAGAACCCAATCCAATGCTATTTCTTCAGGATCTTCAATTTCCAGCAGGCGGTTAGACTTGACAGCCGGATCTGATAAACAAAATGCCACACGGAATAAAAGTTTAATAAGTGAAGGTGCTAACTGTTTGTTCCTTTCTCTTCTTTTTTTAACTTAAAAATGAAGATCAGTTGGCCATGTTATTTACTTTTCTAGTTCATTGTTCAGTTCATATATAAATGATTATCCATCCATGAGAACAAGCAGAAGCATATGCTTTATTTAGGCACACCGGCAACCCTTGATGCCGAAAAATTTAATTACTTGTTATTCTCTCTGCACTTTTCTTTTGGAAGTTTATTTTAGCTGAAAATGTTAAATGATGATTAAAATGTCTTCAATCTGTACATTATGTCCTATGATAGTCTATCCTCCTTGCTAACTGAAGATAACTGTACACTTCTGTAAAGGATCTATTTTCATGAATAATTCTCCATTGCTGAGAAAAGCACACATGGCAAGGGCTCAATCTTGGGAACTTAATTATTAATTCCTTTCATGTATTTTTCTAGATCTTGGCATTTCCCTCTCTAAGGTCCTATCCAATTGTTTGCTGAACTCAAAGGAGAACATTGATTGTAACCTTCTTGATGCACAAGATGGATGTCAGGTTTTTTTTTTTTTTTCCTTTCTCTTATTTTTCTCAGTCGTTTATTTATTTTGGGTGTTGGCTAATGGCTTTTGGATATGTTTTGTGCTGAAGGATTCAAACATACTATTGTTGACTGAGATAATGTCAAGCTTTTTGCAAGATCAAAAGGTACAAAAGTGGCTATATATCAGTAATGAGAACATATATCTGATCAATCTTTAGAAAATATTGTAGCTTTGAAAAGTAAAAATTCACAAGATGTGGGGTTTTGATGACGAGCTGTGTTCTGGAGTTAAATATTTGGAGATAACTGTTTACGCCTGCTTATTGTTTTCTGACTAGAAATGCTTTCTTTTAAAGTTTGTTTTAAAAATTATTTGTTTTTGTGACTTGAAATTTTTATTTCAAAAATTGCTATAGGATTATAGGTTGACTGTGTCATTCATAACTTATCATCTCACCTCATAACCATCTTAAAATAATGTTATGTGGGTCCATAACGGGGGCATAGATAACTTTAATTATACATATATACAGAAAACTAATTTTTTTTGTAACAACAGCATCAAGTTAATCCTTTTGGGAAGGCGCAAATATTACAATCTAGTGAGTGGAATTGAAAAGGTTCCAACAAATGTAACTGCAACTAATATAACTAATACCCTACAAAATTTTGTTGGGCTGAAAGTTTGTGGTAATCCTCTTCATCAAAATCTCCAACAACCATGAAATTAATTGATATGTCATTCGTCTTAAAATTAATCAAATAGGAATTATAAGAGGAAACAAACAATAGACACTGAATATAATCTGATATAATGGTGCAATTTAATGAACATAGAGTCTCACAATCATTGTGTAATTTCATGGTAGGAAACCAAAGAAGATCAAATGACAGATAATCATTTTTGAGTATACACTGAATATAATTAGTAGATAATTGGCTCAACCAATGAGTCTCAAAGGATTTGTTATCATATGCACTATCAACAACAGCTACAATTACGCTTTCATAAGGCTTGCTGAAAGCATATCTTCTGATTTCATCCTTTTGGAATATAATTTTGGCTTCAGAGGTGACATTATTGATATCATCTGCTGAACATAGTTGTGATGCACATACTATGTAATTGACCTAATTGTTGGAAATTTCATTTGCAGTTTCTCTTGTTACTGTATTATTAGACCATTATTAATATCGGTATATTATCAGTCCTTGGTGACTGTAAGTTGGGTGTTCATTCTTTTATGTAAATTTAGTCAGCCATCAGTAAATAAAGTCAACCAAGAAACGGGGGTGCTTATTTTAGTATACATTTTAATTTAATAAAGAACTTAGTAATCAAACTTACTTTCTTGGCAACTTTTTCTTGGAAGTAATTGACCTACTTTGCTCATAAAGTCACCCTCTACAGATTTTCTCTTTTGTCAGCAAAATTATCTTAATCGAGTTGCTTTTGAATTGAATTTTATCATTGACATTGAAATTTAATGCTTGCTTAGATAATATGACACCTGTCTAGCACTCATGGTCAGAGTTGTGAATATGCTATAAGTGTTTAACCTGCCATTTTAACTCTCAATTTTGGTCATTTCATTTGCAGCATAATAACTTAAATTGTGTGACAGACAATTGCAAGCATATTTCTCTCTTGGAAGCACAACAAAATGAACTTTCGGTGAGCTATTGAATTCCAACTCCTTGCATCTTAGAATAAATTAAGAAATCTTGTTATTCCATTTGAAGTCCTACTGTGGTTGAAGGTTTTTCTTTGCTTTTGTAGCTATTTTTCTTGACACAGATATCCAAATTCACTTGCAGTTGGCAAAAGAAAACTAGTTACTGGTATCTCTATTGATTTAGTCAAGAGAAGTCTAATAATCATGTATATTAATATCACTGATTGTGTGTTGTGCAGTGTAACTTTCTGTGTGTAAAGCACTAGAGTATAGAAGCAGAAAAGTTTTACCAAAGATGTTTGCGAATGCCTGCAACAAACCAGGATTATTCTTTGTTTTTAATAACTTCTGAAGAAGGATACATACCACTCCCTAAGTTGTTGTGATAGGGTTCTGTGGTGATTGATATGACTATACTTTGTTTGCTTAAATTAGGTTTAGGTAAATGACAGATGAAAATCACTTCCAGGACCCTTTTTTTTTGTTCTAGCAACTTTTGTGTGAAGCTTCTATTAATCTGGTAATGAATCTCAGGCACTGTTTTGTGGCAAGTGCCAGAGAAGATCCATACTAACAGGTTGCCGGCTCAACCTTGAGGGAACTAACCTGCAAGAATCATTGAATATACCTCCTTGAGAAAGCATGCTAAATGAGGATATAATTTTTGAAAAAAGAACAGTGTTACAAAAGTATTGAATACCAGTCACAGTTATATTTGCAGTCTAATCTGAACAAGTGTTATATGTTTAGGTTCTTGACCTACTTACCAACATTAGTAAATAAGATATCCAAGTATCATTTTATGGAAATATAAGTCAAAGTTATGTCCTTGAAGCATAATTACAGAATTCTTATCTTCTCCATGTAATAGACAAGTATTTTTCTATGATATACTGGAGCTGGGACATAATCTGCAAAATATTCCATCTTATATATTGTCCATGACTCAACTTCCTTGTTGCTTACATGGAATTAATTATTTCTGTTCATTGCACTTTATTAATACCATTTTGTGCATAACCTTTGCATGCTAGCTTCTATCCTGTTTCCTAGAAACAAGATTCTATATGAGTTTAGGCTCAATGCTTTTGGTAGCTTTTAAAATTTGTACCATTGCTTTGAAACGCAAATATCAAGGCAAATCATCAAATGAGTTCTTCATTAGTCTATTGATGTTGTGTTGTATACAGTTACTAGAGTAATATGAGCAATTTGTTTATGTTGTTAATAGTATATTTCTTCTTATTACCTGATCGATTCTTCTGTGTCAACAACATATTGGTCACCATAGTAAAAACTTGTATTTTTTATGCTCTTGACAAATTTGTTACATCTTGAGTTCGTTAAAGGGCACAAATGAATCACTTTTTACTGCAGGAGCTTAGGTCCTTGTTATCAATGATCAAGATGGAGTTTGTAAATATGCAGACCCAACTGCAGAATGATTTAATGCTGCTAGGTTTGCCCCACAAAAAGTTCTACTTTATACTGATGATCTGAGTTCATACACTGTTTATGTATAATTGTCTAATTCTTGAATGAAGTTAAGCTAATGCCAGAAGGCTGCATGAATAGCTTCCCTCAGGTTATTTAGTTATTTGTGTTGTTCAAGTGATGTTCTTTTGCTGGTAGGAAATTATTTTCAAGGGCTCTCTGCTGCTGCTAGCGGCTACCATCAAGCTGTCAGAGAGAACAAGCTTCTGTACAACTCCTTACAAGAACTAAGAGGTTTACTGACTACAAAACAATATCTTGAGAGTATGCTATCAAATTATTATCCCTTACAATTATTTGTCTGCAGGAAATATTCGTGTTTTCTGTAGAGTTAGGCCATCTTTCAACATGGAAGGAAAATCTTCAATTGATTATACCGGGAATGATGGTTCATTGATTGTTATTGATCCTAGTAACCCACAAAGCACCCGTAAAATTTTCCATTTTAACAAGATTTTTGGTCCTGATGCCACTCAGGGTATACTTGAACCTGGCTTCTTATATTGTTAGCTTCTAGATGAGATTTTTTTTTAATTGAACTTAATTTTGCCTTTCAGATGAGGTATATAAAGACACACAAACTTTAATCAGGTCTGTGATGGATGGATTTAATGTCTGCATATTCGCATACGGTCAGACTGGGTCTGGTAAAACTCATACAATGGTAGGCAACTTTGTTCTATTTATATTTGTATTTGAGCTTAATGGGTAATATTTAGATCATCGAGGTTCATTTGCATTGTCTGTATTTCCGCATGCAGTGTGGTCCTTCTAGTGGACTGAACAAAAATTTTGGGGTCAGTTACATGGCCCTGAATGACCTCTTTCAAATTTCTTCTGCTCGGGAGGATATAAAATATGAGATTCAAGTTCAAATGGTTGAAGTATATAATGAACAAGTCAGGGACCTTCTCAAAGATATGCCAGCCATTAAATATCCTTTCAGGCTCTACTTTTCTTAAACTGAAATTTAGAACCATATGCTTTGTTCTTAACAAAAGCACATTAGAGATAAAAAACTGTTCAGTCAATGGCGGACTGAGTGTTCCAGATGCCAGTACACGGTCAGTGCAATCAGTTGATGATGTTCTTAATCTCATGAAATTAGGGGAGAAGAATCGAGTTTTCTCCTCAACTGCATTAAACAGCAGAAGCAGCCGCTCCCACAGGTTTTATATTTATTGTTTTTTTCTATTATTGTTATTTTCAACTTATAATCTACAACTCTTGCATAGTCTTCAAGTTGTTTTTACCTTGCAGTGTCTTGACAGTGCATATTATTGGAGAAGATATTACCAGATGCAGAATTCGTAGTTGTCTTCATTTGGTGGATCTCGCAGGGAGTGAGAGAGTGGATAAATCAGAAGTCACAGGAGATAGATTGAAGGAGGCACAACATATCAATAGGTCTCTCTCTTGTTTAGGAGATGTGATAGCAGCATTAGCACAAAAGAATTCTCACATCCCTTACAGAAATAGCAAGCTTACTCAACTGCTGCAAAATTCCCTAGGTTCTGGCTCATTCATTTGTACTCCATTTTAGTTAATGGAAAGCGTTATTTATTCTAATTTAAATGTCCTATGCCTAATCCTCCTTGCGTAGGTGGACATGCAAAGGTTTTAATGTTTGCTCATGTGAGCCCAGAAGCTGACTATTATGGGGAAACAGTTAGCACATTGAAATTTGCTCAGAGAGTCTCTACTGTTCAGCTTGGTGCGGCTCATTCAAACAGAGAAAGCAGTGAGGTCTGGGAATTAAAAGAACAGGTAAAGTTGTGCATTTTATTTACATAGTTATGCGTATAATATCTGGCATACAAATTTACCTATATTTCATAATAGGAGAAAATGTATCTATTTTTGCTTAAAATGGAAATATATATGTGTGTGTGTGTGTGTGTGTGTGTTTTATGCATAAATCTCTGTAGGACCATTGATGGCTGGTTGATTTGTGTACTGAAGTCCTATCCAAAGAGCAATACTCTAATTTTAATATTAAATATGCTGTTGAAGATTTGAAGTTTGTTAACATTAATTTTGTCTATACCTGTGCCAGCAGAAGATTGTTGAGAAAAAATTGTTTTGACCTTTCATTTCTTATCCACAATTTCCTACATAATCATTTCCTTTCATGTTTCTGATTTTGTTAGACTTCACACGTATCTACAAAAAATATCTAACTTACCAAAATGTATGTAGATTGAAAGCTTAAAGAAGGCCTTGTCAAGAAAAGAAATGCACAAGCTGGTGCCTTTATGTAAGATGAAGGAAAATAGACCCTTGGAGGAGACACAAAATCATGCTGTCCACACTCCTTCACCTTCATGGAAGTTGAATACAGAGAGTGTGCCAGTTAAGATGGTAGGGCCAACAAGTAATCCTACTCATGCAAATGTTCACAACTCTCTTTCACAGATTGTGCACACCCCTACATTTTCAAGAAGGTCAAGCATTGACCACCCTAGAGTTCTTAAAGCCAACTCTACAGAAAAAGTTGTTGATGAAGTCTTTTCTAAGTCTCCTATTAAAGAACCTGAAATTGGTACGGAACATGCTTCAATTCAACTGCGAAGATTGAGCACTGAAGGCTTTAAATGTCTAAAGGTCCTCCGAGGAACTTTTTATGTTGATTTTCTCTAATTTTATTCACTATTTTTTAAGTTAACAAACCTTGTCTGACTGTAGCCCCATTCTGATATCCCGAAAGATGGTATTCTTAGTTCTGCGGTGTCTTGCAAAGGTGTTTCAATTTTGAAGCAAAGCTTGAAGAAGGAGATGTTAAATGAAGTTGCTGCTATCTGCCATGACTATCCTGATCCTATTTCACATGGCAAGACTTTGTGTTCACATAATGTGAGCATGTCAACTACTTCACCTCTTCAACAACCCAAAACCCCTTCATCAGCCAGGAAGTTGGATGAGATAGTGACCCCTCATGAGGGAGGCTTGCGGAAAATGTCTCAGACCATTAAGGCTATGTCCATTGCTAATCCAAGTAACAAAGGATCTCAGATTAAAAAATCCCTCCAGACCATTGGGAAATTGATCAATAGCTCTGAGAAAAGGTAATAATACACAAATTGGAGGATATGGTTATGATTGATAAGGGATTCTCCTGATACAATAATTAAAAGACTTATATGGAATATGCAGAAACATTTGTCCTGCAGAAACACCAGCATCCATATTCGGTAGAAGCAACAAAAAGGATGACAAATCACCAATGACTATTCATGCTAGAGCACGGAGGAGACAATCACTAACCCCTATTCAGACTTCAGGATTCAGCATGTCAAGAAGATCATCACTTGGAGGAAAATCCCCAGAACCATGTAAGTGAAGTCTTGTTAGTTTTGCAATGTTAATAGTAGCACATTTATGATGCTGTGATTTCCATTTCCCTTCAAACCTGGTAAACCAGTATGTAGTAGGAAATGTTCAAATGGAAGCAGACCTAACAACTGAACCGCGCCAAGTTACTTTAGCATCCGATTGGATGAATGGTTCTAACATTATATCTGTTCGATGACAGATTCAAGTGATTTCCAATCTACAAAGACTCCTCTCCCTACAAGATCGCCTCCCAAGTTCACAAAGCGTTGGTTGTGAATGTTCAACTCAGAATGGCTTTTCATTGAGGGTGTTGATCAAAGTCAGTTCTGTACATACATTTTGACCCTGCTGTAGCATCTTGAATTTGTGCAAAGATGCTCACAAGTTTTGCTTGTCAATGTAGAAATTCCTCTACATTATTAATACTTCAATTCACTGATTGAAGTGAGTTATATAGAGGAAAATGTGGTTCCCTGCAAGTGTACGATTATCGTTTACCATGGTGTCAGTTATGTTTTTCTTTTTATTTTTTCGTTTGGCAAGGAGAGTAACATATAATTTTGATGGGTACTGCTTGTACTTTTGTAATAGACAACAATATTAGCATATTGATATGCAAAATCTATTGCTGATTTATACTAGATTCAATTCATTCATATTTAGGCTTGTGGATCTCCTTTATTAATAAAGATATTTAAGCCTTTTATTTTCAAATGATTTTTGTTTCAGGACCAGCAGGTGGAAACCTCTCATGTTCAAGTCGAACAATTTTTCAAGTTCATTTCATTTCATTGTTGTTGAAATTGAGTTATATTTATAAATTTATATTTATTTATTATTGAACTATTGATGTAATAGTATATCACCTTAAGGTGACAATATTAGCGTAATCCCTAAAATTAACTTTAAAATGATTAATAAAAATTTCATATATAACATAAAATTATATTTATTTGTTATAGACATTGTAACAAACAAAAATTAAAAATGAAAACCTAAATATGCATTTTTACACAATGGTTAAACACATGCTTTAGAATTGTGTCTTTTTTGGTGAAAATATAGCACCTCTTATAATAAAATGGTGGCAATGTCTATGATGATGTTTAGCATGAGCGAACCGGTGAGAACGATGATTTGCTCTTTTGGAGTACAAAAAAAATTAAGGCGGTTGGGATTACAGTTTCTTCTATGCCTAATGTGTCCATGGATGAAAATACTAATGTGTTCCCTATTATGAAAGAAAGATATGATGAATGGCCAAAATACTATGAATGCTGATTTTGGTCCTTTAGATGCTAATGATGGTCTGATCTCAATTTCATTTAGGTGGTGCTTGTTTCAAGGTATTTGAAGTTACATGTAATTTCAAATTCCTTGTCTTTTAAACTAAGGTGTTTGTTTTGAGGTATTTCATTTTCAATGTGTTGTTAAAATCCCGTCATTGAGAGAGTTTGGTTTACGGTCAAATTAACTGTAAAACCAAATCTTGAGAGTTCAAAACCAATATATATATATATATATATATATATATATATATATATATATATATATATATATATAAATCTATACATATATACATACACATACAAATATGCATATATAAACACATACACATATATATATATATAGAAATCTATACATATATACATACACATACAAATATGCATATATAAACACATACACACATATATATATAAAAGCATACATATGTATTTTTATATATATACATACAAACATGTATGTATATACACTTCTAGATATACATATTCATAATATGTTTACATATACAAATACACATATACAGGTATGTATATATATATATATGTATATATGCACAGATGCACACATACATATACTTATACAAATATATATACTCATATATATATATAACATTTATACACATGTTTTCCAATTCCAGATTTACAAATCCTTCCAAACAAACATAAAATCTTATAATACAATAATTCCAATTACATCCAACCAAACATAAGATTTGACTGCACTGTATTTTGAAAACCAAGTATTTCTAGTTACATTGTAACTAAAAATTCACTGCATTTAGAATTACATCAAACCAAACATTACCTTAAAGAAAGTCGGCCTTGTATTTAAAGAAAGCATATTATTAGAATATGGAGAAATTATTTTATTGTTAATCTTGGTTGGTTGACCCCACAAGGTTATAAGGTGCTTTATGAGAAAATCACAAAAATGTGGGCCCTAACTACAAATAGGAATTGACTGATGTGGGTGATGGTATGTTTTTTTGCTAAAATTTTGTCCTTTGACAATATTAATTTTACTTTCAAAAAGGGACATGACTTATCTTTGCCTATTACTTGACACTATGCAAATGGCATCTAGATTTTCGCTTTGAAGGTTGTGAGAGTTTCATTCTTGTTAGATTTTCTTGTTAGAGTGCTTAGCAAACCCTAGGGGCAATTATTTTCCCATTTTGAGAATTTTCCTTCATTCAAGTTGATCAAGTTGTTAATTATGTTTGGTTGATGTTTTGGGTTGTTTAATTGCTTCTAGGAGGTGAGACTTCAAGCAAAGGGAAAGAGCCAGTAGAGAAGTAACATCGGGGTGTGTTAGCTCGCCAAGTTTGTGAGTGGGAATTTACTAAATTATGGGCTATAAATCATGCATGCTTCTAATGCTAAAATTGCTTGTTTTTCAAAGATAAACTTCTTGTTGCTAAAAAACCTCTTGAATGTTTTCCATAGGATTTAGAGGTCATGATGATTTATGATTTGGCTTATTTTATGATTATTGGTATGTTTATATACATATTACTTGTGGTTTGGAAAACCCTATGTTTTGAAATATATGTTTTCAAGTTTTGTATTTTCAAGGGACTTGATATTCTTGTTATAATGGCCAAAAAGGTTTATGTAAACCAAATTGAATTTCATTGTCATGATGCTATATTTGAAGTATATTTTCAAGAATGCTCTTGTATGATGTTCTTGATGAAACTGTTTCATTGAAGATGTTATAATCAAGTCATTCACTCTAGGAGTGAAAGTTGCACATGTAAAAACTTATGATCTCTTGATGAGAATTATGCTATCATATTGATGTATATACTGAGCCTACGGGCTAGATTATTATTTAAATGTTTTGATGGTGACATGGGAGGATCCCCAATACTTACTGCAGTAAGGGTTAGAGTTTCCACAGGCCGACCTAGTTGGGGTGGCGTCGAGTACTCAGATGAGGTATCACCCTTTCAGGGGGCGTGTAGAGAGCTTGAAAGGTGTGCAGGGTTGGGTGCCCAGAGTCACCACATGGGTTCCCCAACGGCCAACCCCAAGATAGCGATGGAGGGTTTTTGAGGCTATTTGTGAAATTATTGACATTTGAGTTATTTATTTGTTTACCTTATGAATTCTTGAATCGTTAAGTTATTGAGATGGATTATTAAACTTTGATTTTAGACTTGTACCATTTTATGGATGATTTCAAAATGTTTTATTTTGCATTCCATTGAAAAAGGATGAAATCTTCTTATGGTAAACTGGGTGTTTAAAGTATCTTACTTATTGATGAGCATTGAAAATATACTTTTCGCCTTTCATTTGATTTATTCATGTAGTTCCATGTTTAGCCCCTCATTGAGTAACCTAGTTACTCACCCTCTCTCCTTTTCCCTCCAGGTGATAGCACGACATGGGGTGAAAGTGTGAAGTGCTTGGCAAGAGATGTGTTTGCATTTTCATTTTAAGTTGTGTATGTTACTTATTTCCTTAGCATGTATCATCAGGGATCCACTGTGATGTTGTCGAACATTATTATGTCCTTTCTTTCTTTTTGAATACTTTTCTATATCAGTCTGGTCTATGTTTTGTATGAGAGGTATTCCCTATGTTTTGGGGTCAATGTTGTTGTTATTATGATGTTTATCTTATGAGGTTTACTTATATCTCCTACCTTGGTTTTAATTGAAAGATCTTGTGTAGTAAGATTGTTCTATGTCTTTATTGTTAAATTATTCCTTGTTGTTATAGTGGTATTGTACAGGAAATATGTTAGCCTTACGGTGATCTGGGGTTGAGGTAGGTGTTTGACCTCCCATGGGTTGTAGTGGTGTATGCCATGTGTGGGACACACGAGACAGGGTGTGACAGTCTCAATCTGATCTTGTCATCCATAATAGTGCTAATCTTGAAGTTGAACAAATTTGTAGAAACTTCGAGAGATGGGCATTTGGGTCTTTATCTCCTAGGCCATCAAACTAACATGAGTTTTGTATTATCCCAATGGTACTAGCGTTGATTTCAAAGTTGTTTGTTGCCATTACTAGGGCTTGGACACTGAACTCCTCTCTTGTGGATTGTGGCCTCTCATACTCTGAAAGCGTTCTCCTTAGTTCAGCCATAACAATGGACACTTTGTCTTCAATATCAACTTCTACTTCAACAGCTAAACTCTCTCGGAATCTTCACAACAAAGTTCTTTTAACTTCACTATCTATTTCTACCAGTCTCGTGGAGTTAGCTCTCTGGTCATGTACAATTACCTGCATCGGAGAATAGCAAGAATGAATCAATAAAATTACAAAAATAATAAAATTAAATTAAAGAATACAACAAAACAATAAATGGCTAACACACTAAGCTAAGAGTTTTCAACGAATCTCTTGACTAGGTGTTTCCCGACAGCGGTGCCAAAAACTTGACGTGCACAAAACAATGTGAATGGTCTAATGCATGTAACTCTATAAGTATACGAGTCATCAAGTACTATGGGTGAGCACATGGGTCATTTACCTAAGGGAATGGCGAGAGGCTCCTTGTAATTATTTTTTGCTTAATCAATAGCCTAAAATCTAAATTGATTAATCTAGCAAAATAAATCTACTTCTACAAATTAACTACTAGAATACAATTGAGGAACTTGAGGTGCAATTGGAAGGAGTGGGTACCCATATGGGAATTCTCTCAACACTGACTTGTGTTATGAAATAGAATATGACAATGTTATCTAGTGATGCCCTAGAGGAATTCAGACGTCTACTAGTCCCAATCTTTTGGCAACTAGGTTTAAAGCACTAGAAACTTAAGATGGAATCTCTTCCAACCTAGCCTCCTATGTCCTCTTTAAGATCAAGAACTCCTCTAAAACGATAATCAAACCATAATATGGAAATATGGCTATACCTAATCTCCTAGTGCATGCATAGATCTAACAAAGCATTGATGTTCCAATGAGTGGGAATCTCTTCCTTATAGCATCAACACATTAATAATTAAGCAAACATGCAATGAATCTGACAGAGGCCCGAAAGTATACAGGTTGTGTCAGTAATAAAGTATCCCTGTGAGAGGGTAGTCGAATCCACAGGGAGTAGGGATTGTAGATAAGAGAATTTGCTAAATAGCTAATGCGAGAATACAGAGGCGAGAAGAATCAATATGTGTGTGTAAGAGTAATTAAAAGAAATAAGAAATTAAAAGAGAAGTATGGAAGACAAGAGAGTGCAAGTAAAAGTGAAGAGAGAAACAATCAAGTGTAAAGTAGGGTACCCGGACAAGCTCCCCCTAGGATTAATGTTCTAGTGCAAGACAATGTATTATACTCTCCTATTGATGTTTAATGAGTTGTGGACATCCTAAAGTACATGATAAGTGCTCGTGTTATACTAATATGAAGTATTATTATCTTACATTAAGCATTACTTTTCTCAGATTTTAGCATTAATTTGTGTGCATTTGTGTGTTTTTGTGCATTGTAGGGTTGTGGAGCCAATTTGGAGAAGAAAGAAGTAAGAATAGGTTATGTTCGCCATTGTTGAGGAGTTCTCGGACCAAGGAAGGAACAAGGCACGAGTTTAGACTTGTGGGTGTGTGCCAACCTCCATTGAAGGGGCACAAGGGCAGTACATTCACAAAAGTCTAACTCGTGTAGCATTGGAGAACTTCGCCAATGAAGAGAAATGAAGTAATCGACATGATTTACCGTTGATTGTGTGTCCAATTCAACGGCCTTGATGAAGAACGATGAATTCAGGAGCATTTCGGCAAGTTTACTATAGCAGCTATGAAGTAAAACATTGTAGCAAGTTACTGTTCATAGTCTGCCGAAAATCAGCAAAACAGAGAATCCACACGCCCGTGTGGAAAATCCACAGGGGCGTGTGAAACCCCGATTTTAGCTTATAAATAGTCTGTTTTCAGATCTATTTGGGGACCCCCCTTCTATCTCTTGCCTATCTTTTGGGGGGCTTTCGGTGAGGGGTTGGAGAGGTTCTTGGAGATCTTTGGAGGCGATTATATGGCATCGGCATCGACATCCATTGGAAGATTGCTATTAGCGGAGCTTTCGTCGGCATCAATTCGGCGAGTGTGCCCTAAGCTTGACAAGGGATTCGTTAGAGAAGACGTACGGCTCCACAAGACCATCGATACGATCTACAATGGGGTTTTCTTTATGGTTTTTATGTATATATTCTTAAACTCTTTATTGACTTTATATTGCTCCATGGAGAGCTAAACCCTAATGGGTATTCGGACTTGTAAACCCTAGGATGACATTGTTTCTATGACTTTTATTATGCTTTCTTAATTTGATGCTTTTAATTGAGTTCCAATCTTGCTTGTTAATTGTATTGATTTTCCCTTAGCTGTGACACTAGGGTTGAGAGTCATCTAGGTTATCCTTTGAAGGTGTGACAACTTCTATAGGATTTGACTACTCGAGATTTGGAGAGGGTCGAGAGGGTGAGTCGTGAGGTAGCGAAACGTCCCTTTTCCCCTCCATTGTGATTTTCCTTACCTCCGTGTTCCACGAGTTCTTAGCGGTCAAAATAGAGCGAAGTGCTAGGAGATGAACTCCCCTAGGGCTTAGTTGCGCGAGTAATAGAGTGAAGGTTTGTAGTGAATACTAGTGCTGGGGCTTAATTGAGACTAGGGTTCTTTTACTTGGACCAAAGGGTTAGAGCTATACATAGGAACATGGCTAATCGCTAGGAATCCCTAGAACTTAAAGCAATCCCGCATAGTATGAGGCTTAGGAAGATGGACTCCCCTGGGACTTAGTTGACAGGTCAACAAGAGTTAAGGGTCGTAGTGAAACCCAATGCCGGGGCATAATGATTGGGATTAGTCACGGTTGACCTTAGGTTTAGGACCGTGTATTTAAGGATATCCTCGACTCATTAAACATCAATAGGAGGGTATAATAATAGTCTTGCACTAGAAGCATTAGTCTTAGGGTGAGCTTTGTCCGGGTACCCCATCTTTATATCGATTACCTCTCCTACCCTCATTACTCTTCTTGCACTCTTTTATTTTCTTATATATATATATATATTTCTCTCACCATCGATTTCCTTCATAGCTAAATAGTGATAACACTTGTTTCTGAACACTATTCCCTGTGGATACGACTACCCACTCACAAGGTATTTTATTACTTCGACAACCTGTGTCACGGCTAAGGGAAAATCAATACCATAATAGGGTTTACAAGTAATCATATATATATATATATATATATATACATATAGCAGTTGTCACACCTCCAAAGGACAACCTAGATGATTCTCTCAACCCTAGTGTCACGGCTAAGGGAAAATCAATACATGAAGCAATCAAGATTAGAACTTAATTAAATGCATCAATTAAGAAAGCATAATAACATGTCATAGAAACAATACCATCATAGGGTTTTCAAGTCCGAATACCCACAAGGGGTTTAGCTCCTCATAAGCTATACAAATCCATCAATGTGTATGAATAAACAAGAATAGAAAACATAGATGAAAACCCCCTTGTGTAGTGTGGCTGTGGTCTTGTGTGGCCCCTTCGTCTCTTCACCAAGCCTTCTGTCAAGCATAGGGCACACCTCGCCAGATTGGTGTCAACGAAAGTTCCCCCAATAGCTATCTTCTATCGGGTTTCGATGTTGATGCCGATGACGCGCTCCAATCCTCCACAAAGTTCTCTCCAAACCCTAGCCGCAACCCTCCAGAAGATAGGTGAAAAGATCCTAAAAAAGTCCCAAAAAGGCCTTTAAATAGTCTGAGTCGCGGCTGAAAAATCAGTTGAAATCGGGCATCCACACGGCCGTGTGGATTTTCTGGATTCAGTTTTCTAACGCGCAGTGAACAGTAAAATGCTATAGTAATTGCTACACTGAATTGCTATAGTACCACTACAGTACTCACGCATCACATGTTCCCGATTTCATCGTTATTCATCGAGGCCGTTGAATTGGTCACGCCATCAACGGTAAATCATGTCGATTGCTTCATTCTCCTCATTGGCGAAGTCCTCAAATACTACATGGGTTAGACTTTTGTGAATGTGACTGCCTTTGTGCCCCTCCAAAGGAGATTGGCACACACCCACAAGTCTAAACTCGTTCCTTGTTCCTTGGTTTGTCCGAGAACTCCCCAACAACGGAAAACATGATCCAACTTTACTCTTATCAAACTCCCCCACACTTAAGCTTTTGCTTGTCCTCAAGCAAAAATAAAACATTAAAGTACTTGGGAAGAACAATTGAAAGTGCTCGACCTTAGGTTTACTAAAAGTATGCAAAGGAAGCATTCTACAAGTAAGGGAAAATCAAAACATTGCATAAAGGTATCACTGCTCTAGCTAAAAACTCGAATAAAAAAGGACAACAACTCGAAAATGTGTAAGTGTGTGCGAACTAACTCAAGATAACCCAACAACTATTCCTCAAACTCTTGTTACAAAGACTTATTTATATACAAAAGTAGGGTGGTAGTAGCTTCACACAACCTCTAAGGTAGCCCTTTCCTAGGCGGCCGCCAAAGGTGGCTTTCACACTTTTGAGGAGGTAGCTCTTTCTACCGGGGTAGTAGCTTTCACGCATCCCATAAGATAGCTCTTTCTCTCATTAGGGCATAACTTGTATCCGACTTATGAGAGTAGCTACATACTTCATAGGAGATAGCTCTTTCCGCCCCAAATGCACAAATAAAACTAACAAATATTCACAAGCTCACAAGTTTTTTTTTTTTTTTACCTACATAGAACTTCAACACTTATTAAAGTAATACTAAACTAGTCCTTAAAACTTCGAGTTCAAGTTTCTAAAAGATTTCAAGAGTGAGTAGTGCAATAAGAGGTAATCGAGAAAAAATCCCCTAAAATTCAAGTAAAACAAGAGCATGATAGGATACAATGTTAAAAGTTCTCCTAAACTCTAAGAATACAGTCGTTGCAACTAAAGTGAACCGCCACAGGCTACATGAGCATAAGCAATTGAACGCACAAGTAAAGGTGTGTGCAAAGTGAACTCCCCCCCACACTTAAGATGTACATTGTCCTCAATGTATGCATGTAAGCACAATAAACATGAAAAGCTGTAAAACAATTAGTGTGGAGGTAGGCAATTGAAACATTACTCCCCTGAACTCCAAATGTTGCGTTTGGTGGAGCTAGGTACATCGAGAGTTGAGTCTCAATTGGTTGTGAAGCACGCACGGTCCCATGACCGTGCCTATGACTATTCCTTAGATTCCTTACATCCAAGACCATCTGCGCATACACACACACACAAGAGTTCAGTATAGCTCAAGAAAAACCAAAATAAAGCTCGAGTATATAAAAATATGAAAATGAATACAACTCGAGACAAAATAAAGCAAAATAAAGATAAGCTCAGAAGGAAGATCTTTTCTGAGTACTACAAGTCCCAAAATATAAAAGAAAAAGTACAACTGAAGTAAAAATAAAAATAAAAATAAAACTATGACACCTCAGCGTCGGTGTCCTGATCTGGAGCCTCTAGTGCTGCTGCAGGCTTTGTTGGTGGATCTGCTACTGATAAAGGAGGAGAAGGTGGTGGACTAGGAGCTCGGGGGGTGGACCACAAAAGGTGATGTCACGGCTCGCTCGAGTAGCTGATGAACAAGGTCTAATCGAGCCATGACCTCATTGTGCTGTGCTGCGTGTGCAGCCCTGACCTCGGCCAACTCTGTCTGGAGGACACCCACAACACTCTCAAGGCGCTCGAATCGATCCTTGCCTCGTGATGGAGAAAATATCCGCACTGGAGGTGGCTCCGGTGCTGTAGGTGGTACCTCAGTCTCTACCTGCCCTGGAGGTGGCTCTAACGCTGCCTGTGAGCCCTCGGCTTGATCTGGCTATGTAGACTCTGAGCGGGGAATGATCAGGATGTAGACTCCTGGTCCTGATCTGCGAACCATCCCCATCTGTCTTAATGTCTCAATACTAAGGGGGACTGGTACATTGATCTTCTTCACCCCTTTGATAGCATCTAATAATCCCATCCCTATGAGTAATCTGGTGATGTAGGGGCCTGAAAAGATCACTCTGACCCTGGGATACTGGCCCTGGTGGCGCAGGTACTCAGTTACTAAGTGTCCCAGGTGGAGTGGTACTCCCTGCACCATGGAGTATAAATATAGTAGCTCCTGTCGGCTCAGGACTCCGGTGCTATCCCCTCTGCCACTAATGGACCTGCTCATAACTGCATGCAGGTACCTGTAGGCAGGTCTGGAAAGGAAGGATGCCTTGGAGACACCCGGCTCATAGTAACCCTCCCCACATAGTGCCTTGTAGGCTCTCTGAGGTATCAATGCTCCGGGGTAGTGACACACCCCTTGCGTGTGTACCTGCAAGTGCACGGGCTTGTCAAAGTAATAAAATTACCCTAGTGCAAGACTATGCTATTATACTTTCCTATTGATGTTAATTGAGTCGAGGATACCTTTAAACTCACGGTCCCAAACTTAAGGTCAACCGTGACTAACCCCAACATTATGCCCCGGCATTAGGATTCACTACGACCCTTGACTCTTGTTGACCTGTCAACTAAGCCCCAGGGGAGTCTATCTTCCTAAGCCTAACACTACGTGGAATTGCTTTAAGTTCTAGGGATTCCTAGTGATAAAACCTGTTCCTATATGTAGTTCTAATCCTTTGGTCCAGGTGGAAGAACCCTGGTCTAAATTAAGTCTCGGCACTAAGATTCGCTTCAACCCTTCACTTTGTTGCTCGTACAACGAAGCCTCAGGGGAGTTTATCTCCTAGAACCTAACTCTATCTCGACCGCAAATAAATCATGGAACATGGAGGTAGGGAGAATCACATCGGAGGGGAAAGTGGACGTTCCGCTACCTCACGACTTACCCTCTCAACCCTCTTCAATCCTAAGTAGTCTAACCCTATAGGAGTTGTCACACCTCCAAAGGATAACCTAGGTTGTTCTCAACCCTAGTGTCACGGCTAAGGGAAAACAATAATCAAGAAGAAATTAAGATTGAAACTCAATTTTATTGATCAATAATGGAAAAGCATAATAGCAATGTCAAAGAAACATAATAATCCTAGGGTTTACAAGTCCGAATACCCAAAAGGGGTTTAGCTCCTCATGGAGCTATACAAATCCATCAAAATAAGAATAAGAAAACAAATTGAATGCATAGATGAAAACCCCCTTGTGTGCGATATGGCCGTGGTCTTGTGCGGCCGTCAGACGTTGATGTCGACGCCGATGACGCGCTCCAAACCTCCACGAAGTCCTCTCCAAACCCTAGCCACTCCTCTCTAGAAGTTACGGCAAAAAAGAGCCAAAAAGATGATAAAACAGTCTCCAAAACGGGTTTTTTTATAACATTGAGTCGCGGCTTTAAATTGCAGAAATCGGGATTTCACACGGCCATGTAGAATTTCCACATGCCCGTGTGAAGTTGCTATTTTGCTGATTTTCGGCAGACTCTGAACAGTAACTTGCTACATTGCTTTTGCTACAGTAACTTGCTACAATGCTGCTACACGGTGAACACTCTAATTTACCTTGTTCCTTGCTTAGTCCGGAAATCTCCCCAACAACGGTGAACACGATCTAACTTCGTTCCTTTTCTCCAATTTACCTTCACAACCCTACAATGCATAAAAGTAAACAAATGCACACTTTTTAGTGATAAAATCTGATTAAATTAATGCTCATTGCAAGATAATAACACTTCGCATTACTATAACACGAACACTTATCACACCACCTGCTTCCACTGAGAATTGGGACGACTGGGATTAGAGCTCACTTTCCTTTAGTGTTTCTTTTCTTGTCTTTGGTGTGCCTTTTTATTGTTGTTTGCTTTTTGTTGTAGTCTAGTGGGTTTGGGCTTATCCCTACCACTTGTGTTGTATCACTTTGTTTTGTGAACTTATGTTAATGTTTTTCAATTCCGTATTTTTCTTTTATGGGAATGATGGATGCTTGATTCAATGTCTATTCTCCTTGTAGGTTGAATTAGATGTCACATGATTTCTTCTCTCCAGCCTTTATGATGTTTTTGCAAGACCACCCGAAGTCATCATCCACATGAATCACACCACATGTTTCAGGGAAGTTCACAAACCCACATCCCTTATGTTTCTTGTTCATTCTTTATCCACTGCTGATTTAGGTACATTGAGGACAATGTACTACTCTAAGTGGGTTGGGGGGGGGGGGGGGGTGTTTTTCCTTGCATGATTTTAAATTTTGTGAACATAATCGGGGTAAATTAGACTTTTTACATGATTGTGGAACCGAGGAAGGCATGCTTAATTGTTAGTAAATTATAGTGTAGGCCATGATAGACACTAAGCTACCTGTGACCCTGCGCTCTCAAGCATTTCATGTTATTCTCAGCATCTCTCTCACTGACCCCCCTATATAGAACCCTGGACACCTAGGTAAGGAACAACAGCGACTCTCGTAGCCCTCTTGTTGCTAGCCCACTCGTGGGGTTTCGCACCTTGAAGTTTTAGATATTTCTCCTAATAGACTCTTAAGGACTTTCCTCCTTGTTTTTTTTTTTCAATACGGTTAAAAAAAAATAGGTTCGGGGACAGTGCTCCCCTGTCCTACTAGCAAAGGTAACCTGGGGTCCTTGCTCCTAACTAGAGTGTTCCTCTCACCAAAAGCAAATAGGGCATGAGCACGTCTATATGAACGTGCAAAGCTCCAGGTAATGTGGATTTGCCATTCATGTTTGTCCCAAAAAAGAAAAGGAAATTTCTATATGCATATGTGTACATATAAAACAAAGTTTATGACTGTGTTTGTTCAAACAAAAGAGGAAAGATCTTTAGGGGTCTACTAGGGACATCTCTACCACTTCAAGGCCAAATTCCACAAAGTGGCGTGACTTGCTTCTAGATGTGGTTCTCGGGGTCCTGTCTACCTTGCTTGAACTACAAGGTCTCGAAATAGGGGGGTGCACACACGCATCATGATACAGCCGTTGAATACATGAAATGCCTTGAAAGGTCTTTGCTTAGTGTCTTGAGTCTTACCCTACTATGATACACTACCTTTTAGCTTGAGGTTGTGTATTTAGTCACTTATCAGTCCTTCTTGCTCTTCATGTCTGTTTGCTTGGGGACAAGCAAATGCACAAGTGGGGGGTATTTGATAAGTGCCTAAATACATCATGTTTAGTTATAAAATGTATATACTTTCATGCAACTTGTATTATTTTTCGATGACATTTGGTGCATTTGATATATTTATTTTGTTTCAGGGTTGCGAGGACCATTTTCGTGAGAAAGATACATATTTGAGTCATTCCGGAGAGGAATGAAAAAGAAAGGAAGTTTTTACATCCTCCGGACGCCAAGGGTTGCGCGAACACTGCTCACACTGAGCATATGTGCGGCTATTGTGCGGGGAGTGTGCGGCCCGCACACTGGCCGCACACCACAGCCAGAAGACTGTGCGGCCCCGCACAGCCTCGGGATATATAAGGCACACTTGTCAGGTTTTGAGGGCATTTTTTTGCGTTGTTGGCTCTCATCCGACCTTCACACATTCTCAAGTCATTTTCATCACCTTTGGAGGCATTTTCAGTAAGGATTGAAGGAGAGAAGAAGGGGAGAACGTAGGAAAGCATCAAAGGGCTCGCCGGTGCCGATCCGACGAATCCTCATCATCACCTTCTAGCCAACATTTCGAGGGGAGTTTTCTCATTGGTTGTATGATGGTTGTCATGTGTTGCGAGCTCTCCCATTTTTTTATGTTGAACTAGACTCCCAAGGCCACTGGGCTCCTGGTGAAGCTTAGGAGGAGAATTTGTATGAATGACATTGTTATTTATAATTGAATGTGTGTGACTTGTGTTATTGGTTTTAATATTTCATTATCACGTTCATTCTATAATGGATGGATTCCGTAGATTTGATTCTGAAAAATACTTGTTTGGCGGGATGCTAGCTTATATTAGGTCATGTGTTGATTAAAGAGGGATTCATTGTATTAATATACCGGAGGTTCCGGTTATTGATAGCTTTCCGCGTGGTTAGGATTATTGTAGCTGAGAGCGTGCATTAGAATAACCCTAGCCAAGACTCCCTATTCCCAAAGACATCGTGGGGGTATCTTCTGGATAGAGGAACCCGTACTGGATTAGGGCTATACTACAGAGGTTCCAAGGTAGTCGACATCCGAGTCTAGCGGACAAAAACCAAGTCAACCTTATCTTTAACATTGTTATCGTCATTGGTACTTAGTCTTCTCCCGGGGAGATCCTCGCCCGAGGCCTTCCTTAATTCTTGGATTTTTCATCTCCATTCTTGTTCGAATTGAGTGTTACTTTATTTTTATTTTCTTGTTTATTTTTTTATTTGTAGTTTTATACTTGCAACAACCTTGTTTCGATCGACTAGACAGTGACCCCCAAAAGGAAGTAATAGTAGATCTCGGAGCCCTTGGGAATATAACCCTCTCGTGCTCCCACGAGAGGTTATTACTTGATGACCCGTGCACTTGCGGCCGGGGAGTCGTGTGCTAGCTTTTTAGCTTGTCGTGCGACGCTCATCACAACTCCTATAGGATTAGACTACTCGAGATTGGAGAGGGTCGAGAGGGTGAGTCGTGAGGTACCGAAACGTCCCCTTTCCCCTCCGGTGTGATTTTCCCTACCTCCGTGTTCTAAGAGTTCTTAGCGGTCGAAGTAGAGTGAAGTGCAAGGAGATGAACTCCCCTGGGGCTTAGTTGTGCAAGCGACAGAGTGAAGGGTTGTAGTGAATCCTAGTGCTGGGGCTTAAATGAAACTGGGGTTCTTTCATTTGGATCAAAGGGTTAGGACTACACTTAGGAACATGGACTATCACTTGGAATCCCTAGAACGTAAAGCAATCCCATGTAGTGTGAGGCTTAAGAAGATGGACTCTCCTGGGGCTTAGTTGATAGGTCAATGAGAGTTAAGGGTCATAGTGAAACCTAATGCCGGGGCATAATGTTGGGATTAGTCATAGTTGACCTTAGGTTTGGGACCGTGTACTTTAGGATGTCCATGACTCATTAAAGCATCAATAGGAGAGTATAATACATTGTCTTGCACTAGAACATTAATCATAGGGGGAGCTTGTCCGGATACCGTATTTTACACTTGATTGTTCCTCTCTTCACTTTTACTTACACTCTCCTATCTTCCATACTTCTCTTTCATTTTCTTATTTCTTTTAATTACTCTTGAACACACATATTTATCTTATTCTCACTTTCCGTATTTCACACTAGCTAATTAGCAAGTTCTTGTGTCTACAATCCCTACTCCATGTGGATTCGACTACCCTCTCATTAGGGTACTTTATTACTTCGACAACCCGTGCACTTGCGGTACACACGCAAGAGGTGTGTCATCTATTAATGCCTTGGAAGTATGCAAGAACGGCCTTCCAAGAATCAGCGGTACATCGACATCCTCGTCCACATCCAACACTACAAAAATCCATAGGAAAGATATATTTGTCCACTTTGACGAGCACGTCTTCAATGATGCCCCTCGGATGTCTAACTAATCGGTCCGCTAGTTGAAGTGTCATCCGAGTGGGCCTAGGCTCTCCTAAGCCTAGCTTTTGAATGAAGGTGTAGGGTATGACATTGATACTTGCTCCCGAATCCGCTAGTGCCATCACCTCACCCAAATCACCAATATAACATGGGATGATGAAGCTCCCGGGGTTTTTCCTCTTGCTCGGTATATTCTTTTGCAACACAGCCGAGCAAGTGGCATCTAAAATCACAGATGCACTCTCCTCCAATTTCCTCTTGTTGGTCAAGAGGTCTTTCAAGAACTTTGCATACTTAGGCATTTGTGACAATGCCTCCATGAAAGGAACATTGATGTGCAACTGTTTGAATAGCCCCAAAAATTTCTTGTATTGCTCGTCTTGTTGATCATTTTTCAAACGTGAAGGACTTATGCTTCTAGTGCAAGACAATGCTATTATACCTTCCTATTGATATTAATTGAGTCGAGGAGATCCTTAAACACAAGGTCCCAAATCTAAGGTCAACCGTGACTAATCCCAACACTATGCCCCGGCATTAGGTTTCACTACGACCCTTGACTCTCGTTGACCTGTCAACTAAGCCCTAGGGGAGTTCGTCTTCCTAAGCCTCACACTATGTGGATTTGCTTTAGGTTCTAGGGATTCCTAGTGATACTCATGCCGTGCTCCTTGCTTAGTCCAAGAATCTTCCCAACAATGGCGAACACGATCTAACTTCATTCCTTTCCTTCACTTTATCTTCACAACCCTACAATGCACAAAAGTAAACAAATGCATAATTTTTAGTGATAAAATCTGATTAAATTAATGCTCATTGCAAGATAATAACGCTTCACATTACTATAACACGAGCACTTATCAATTGGACAAACCTTGTGAGTGCCTTCTCTAAGTCGGCCATCTTGCTCTCTAGCCCAGATACCCGGTTTTCCAAATTCGGTGCTTGTTGTTGTTGAACGTCCGGTGGTGCATTACTCTTTTGTTGCCCTTGGTTGCTCTATGACAAGTTAGGATGATTCTTCCACCCCGGATTGTAAGTACTACTATAGGGATTACCTTGACCTCTGAATACATTGCCTATAAAATCCACTTGCTTAACCGAAGAAGAAGCACCACCAATTGAAATCGGGCAATCACTTGAAGCATGTCCTCCCCCACATCCATTACAATTTGTAATGGCCACCACTCTTAGAGAAGTTAGAGTGTCCAACTTCTTACTTAATGATTCCACTTGGGCCGCCAACGATGTAACTGCATCTATCTCATGAAGTCCGGCCACCTTCTTCCTGTTCCTTGAGTTCCATTGATAGATATTCATAGCCATTCTTCAATGAGGTGTCGGGCTTCACCGAGGGTCTTGCTTCCTAAGGTACCTCCTGCCGTCGCATCTAGCAATTGCTTGGTGCTCGGATTCAATCCATTATAGAAAGTATGAATGATCATCCATTCGGGGAATCCATGTTGTGGGCACTACTGCAGGAGCTCCTTAAACCTATCCCATGTCTCAAATAGAGACTCCAATTCCGTTTGTATGAAGGAAGAGATCTCATTCCTAAGTTTTGCTGATTTTCCGGGAGGGAAATATCGGGCCAAGAATGCTTCTGCCATCTCCTCCCATGTGGTGATCGATGCTTTAGGCAATGAGTGAAACCATTGCTTTGCTCTTCCCTTCAAGGAAAATGGGAAAGCTCTCAATCTGATGGGATCATCCGTCACACCATTAATCTTGAGCATGTCATAGACTTCAAGGAAGTTTTCTATATGGTTGTTAGGATCTTCATCGGCCAAACCATTAAACTATGTGGACTGTTGTAACATCTGGATGAAGCCTGGCTTAAGCTCGAAATTCTAAGCTATAATTGGGGGCCTCACAATGCTTGATTGTGTCCCCAACACTGCGGGTCTAGCAAAATCGGACAAAGTCCTCCGCTGTTCATGCTATTCTGCCATTGTTTCTAACCATTGTGTATCTATTTCAGCTTGATTGGACTGTTCTTGCACAGGTTTTTTCCCATTCCGATGTGTTCTCCTTCCAATATCTGGGTCTCTTTTAACAAGAATCAAAGGATTGCCACAGGTTATAACCTGGAGCTAAAACTTAAGGAAAGAAAACAAATAAGAATGATGGAAGGAAAAGAAAGTGTGAAATAGAATGTGTGGTGAATAGCTAAAATAGCAAAAAGCAAATATCTAAAATACGCCTACTCCCCGGCAATGGCGCCAAAAACTTTGGCAGGGGTCCGAAAGTATACTGGTTGTCACAGTAATAAAGTACCCCTGTGAGAGGGTAGTCAAATCCACAGGGACTAGGGATTGTAGATAAGAGAATTTTCTAAATAGCTAACGCGAGAATACGGAGGCGAGAAGAATTAATATGAGTGTTTAAGAGTAATTAAAAGAAATAAGAAATTAAAAGAGAAGTATTGAAGACATGAGAGTGCAAGTAAAAGTGAAGAGAGAAACAATCAAGTGTAAAGTAGGGTACTGATAAGTGCTTGTGTTATAGTAACACGAAGCGTTATTATCTTACAATGAACATATCTTTTATCAGATTTTATCACTAAATAGTACGCATTTGTGTATTCTTATGCATTGTAGGTTTGTGGAGCTAATTTGGAGAAGAAGAACGAAGTTAGATCGTGTTCGCCGTTGTTGGGAGGTTTTCGGACCAAGCAAGGAACAAGGCACGAGATTAGACTTGTGAGTGTGTGCCAACCTCCTTTGGAGGGGCACAAAGGCAGTTACATTCATAACAAGTCTAACTTGTGTAGCTTAGGAGAACTTCGCCAAGAAGGAAACTTGAAGCAATCAGCACGATCTACCATTGATTGTGTGCCCAATTCAATGGCCTCGATGAAGAACGATGGACTCGAGAGCGTTTTGGAGAGCACTGTAGCTTGTTACTGTAGCAAGCTACTGTTCACTTTCGGCCGAATTTCAGAATTCCAGAGAATTCACACGATCGTGTGGAATTAACACATGGCCGTGTGAATCAATTTTTTCAGCAGATAGAAACTTCACACGCCCGTGTGTTAATTCCACACGGCCGTGTGAAGTCCCAATAAGTCCAAAATTTAAAGCCGCACTCAGCATTATAAAAGCCCGATTTGGAGAATTTTGAAGGAATCTTTTGACCCATCTTTCTCCCCAACTTCTTGGAGTGCGGCTAGGGTTTCAGAGAGGACTTTGTGGAGGTTTGGAGCGCGTCATCGGCATCGTCACCGACGTCCGGCGGCCGCACAAGACCACGGCCACATCTTACGCGAGGGGGTTTTCATCAATGCTTTTTATTTATACTTTCTTTCATATTTTGATGAACATGTATAGCTCCATGAGGAGCTAAACCCCTTGTGGGTATTCGGACTTGTAAAACTCTAGGATTCTTATGTTTCTATGACATTGCTATTGTGCTTTTCCATTATTGATAAATAAATCGAGTTTCAATTTTAATTATCTTGTGCTATTGTTTTTCCCTTAGCCGTGACACTAAGGTTGAGAGCAATCTAGGTTATCCTTTGGAGGTGTGACAACTCCTATAGGGTTAGACTCCTTAAGATTGAAGAGGGTTGAGAGGGAGAGTTGTGAGGTAGCGATGTACCTCTTTCCCCTCCGGTGTGATTTTTCCCTACCTCCATTCCTTGGTTAATTAGTGGTCAAGATAGAGTGTTAGGGCTCCATCTAGACTAGGGTTCTTCCACCTGGACTAAAGGGTTAGAACTACATAGAGGAATAGGTTTTATCACTAGAAATCCCTAGAGCTTAAAGCAATCCTACATAGTATTAGGGTTAGGAAGATAGACTCCCCTGGGGCTTAGTTGACAGGTCAACAAGAGTCAAGGGTCGTAGTGAATCCTAATGTCGGGACATAATGATGGGGTTAGTCACGGTTGACCTTAAGTTTTGGGACCGTGAGTTTAAGGATATCCTCGACTCAATTAAACGTCAATAGGAAAGCATAATAGCATAGTCTTGCACTATAAACATAAGTCCTAGGGGTAGCTTGTCCGGATACCCTATTTCACCCATTGCTAGTCTTTCTTTCATAACTCCTACTTGCTTCTCTCTTGTCTTCCATCTCTCTGTTTAAATTCCTGTCGTTTAGTATAATTGATTTCGTAATCTACTCACCAATTCGATTATCACTTATCATATATCGCACAACTAAATAGCAAATTCTTGTGTTTTAAATCCCTATTCCCTGTGGATTCGACTACCCACTCACTAGGGTAATTTTATTACTTCGACAAGCCCGTGCACTTGCGGGACACACGCAAGGGGTCATGTCAGGTACCCGAACAAGCTCCCGCTAGGATTAATGTTCTAGTGCAAGACAATGTATTATACTCTCCTATTGATGTTTAATGAGTCGTGGACATCCTAAAGTACACAGTCCCAAACCTAAGGTTAACAGTGACTAATCCTAACATTATGCCCCGACATTAGGTTTCACTACGACCCTTAACTCTTGTTGACCTGTCAACTAATCCCCAGGGGAGTCTATCTTCCTAAGCCTCACACTATGTGGAATTGCTTTATGTTTTAGGGATTCCAAGTGATAGACCCTGTTCCTAAGTGTAGTCCTAACCCTTTGGTCCAGGTGAAAGAACCCTAGTCTCAATTAAGCCCTAGCACTAGGATTCACTACAATCTTCACTCTGTCGCTTGCGCAACTAAGCCCTAGGGGAGTTCATCTCCTAGCACTTCGCTCTACTTCGACCACTAAGAACTCTTGGAACACGTAGGTAGGGAAAATCATATCGGAGGAGAAAGAGGATGTTTCACTACATCACGACTCCAAAGGACAACCTAGATGATTCTCCCAACCCTAGTGTCACGGCTAAGGGAAAATCAATACATCAAGCAATCAAGATTGGAACTGAATTAAATGCATCAATTAAGAAAGCATAATAACATGTCATAGAAACAATACCATCCTAGGGTTTACAAGTCCGAATACCGACAAGGGGTTTAGCTCCTCATGGAGCTATTTCCACACACCCGTGCGGATTTTCTTGATTCGGTTTTCTGACGCGCAGTGAACAGTATACTGCTACAGTAATTGCTGCACTGGATTGCTACGGTAACCACTACTTTTGTGAATGTGACTGCCTTTATGCCCCTCCAAAGGAGGTTGGCACACACCCACAAGTCTAAACTCGTGCTTTGTTCCTTGCTTGGTCCGAGAACTTCCCAACAACGGCAAACATGATCCAACTTTGCTCTTTCTTGACATGACCCCTTGCGTGTGTACTTGTGCCAAAACCACCATTTCCTTTTTAATTCTAGCATCCTTTTAGCTTTAATAGTCTTGAGGGGATCCTCGCCTGGGGGCCTCGTTCTTTCACTGTCAATTTCTTCCTTAGTGTGTTTATGTGGTGTGCAGTAGTCCATTTTCTCTTTTGTTATTTTCTTACTTTGTTTGAATCCTATATTTGGTAGACTAGATAGTGTCGTCTAGTGGAAAGTAATAGTAGCTCTTGGAACCCAGGGAATACAACCGTCTTGTGCTTGCACGAGAGATTTATTACTTGACAGCCATGCAGTTGTAGACTCAATAAAAAATGATGGATGAAAAGAAAATATAGAATAGATGGTGAATAGCTAAAATAGCAAAGTATAAATGTTTCTAAAATGCCGATTCCTCAGCAAGTGTGCCAAAAACTTTACACACTCTTGCTTGTGTGTACTACAAGTTCACGGATGTCAAAGTAATAAAATACTCGAAGGTCATGTAGTCAAATCCACAGGAAATAGGACTATAGTATCAAGTAATAATTGCTAAATATCCAAACCAAAAATCAATTGGTAAATGTGATCAAGATGATATCAAAATACAAAAAAAAAAAAAAAAAAAAAAAAGAGAGAATAAGCAAGTAGGTCAAGAAGATGAAACAATCAATGAGAAATGGGATACCTGTAAAATGTTTCCCTTGGGCTTCTAATTTGAAGTGCAAGGCTAAAATTATGCTTCCCTAATTGAGAATCAATGAGTCATGGAAATCCAAAAGTACATGGTCCCAAAGTTAAGATCAACCAATGACTCCAATGACTAGTCCACATTGAGGTCCCAGTGGAGAGAAGACTCTCGACACCCCACGCCACATATGACTGCTTAGAGTTTTAGGGATTCTAAGTGATAAACTATATTCCTCAAACTAGATCAAACCCTTTGGTCTAGGTGAAAGATCCCTAATCCCATTCAAGGTCCTGGTGGAGAGAAAGCTCCCGGTGCCTCACCTCACATGATTGCTAAGAGCTCTTGGAATATAGAGGAAAGATAAATCACACCAAAGAGGAAGGGGACATTCCACTACCTCTTGACTCACCCTCTCAACTCTTTTTAATCTTGGTAAATCTAATTCTAATGGTGATGGTCACTAATAAAAAAAATGATTGAGTAAAGTTCTCAACCCTAGTATTAAGATCTAAGGGAAAATCAAATAATAAGCACACAAGATTGAACTCAAATAAATTCTCAATTAAAAAGAAACGCAATAAAAGTCAACGAAACAATAAATCCTAGGGTTTACATGTCCAAGTACCCACTAAGAGATTTAGCTCTCCATGGAGCAATATAGTGTCAACAAAGAATGTAAATGAAAGTGCAAGCAATCCATAAAGATAACCCCCTTTTGTTCCATGATGATGATCTCCAAGAGTAGCTCCTCTTTCTCCAAAGATTCCTCTGTCAAGCTTAGGGCACACCTCGGTGAATCAACTTTATCGGGGCTCCCGGCCCCCAATAACTTTCTTTCAAAGAAAACTGATGTAGAATAGCGTAGAAGCGCTCCCTTAATTGTCAAAAACCTCCTCCAAATTAACCATAGCTGGCCTCTCTCTAAAAAATAGGCAAAAAGATAGAACATAACCCTTCAAATTAGTTTTTTTAACTCTCACATGCCCACCTGGCCATGTCAAAAAGCCACAGGGGTAGCCCACACTGCCTTGGGGAAAATTCACATGGCCATGTGGATTTCCTATAGCACACCAAACTCCAAACAGAAATTCCTAACTTCACTCTTCATTTCTTCTAAGGTCATGCTATCGGGCGCAAGCCCACATAGTATGTCATATGGTATTTCTTAACATCTAAAACCATTTGGAGAACTCTTGAAATCCTTAAACAAGCTGGAACATTGGAGCGTGACTGCCTTTGTGCTCTTCTAACTCATAACTCAACTTGAAACTCTTTAGAAGTTGGCACACACTCTTACGTGTATAAGCACGACTTGTGTCTTGCATATTATATTACACAAAAGAACTCCAAAAAGAACCTCCATGATCTATTTTTGCTTTCACAACCATAATTGCACAAAAGAATACAGAAACACAAGAATGAACTATAAAACATGATAAAAACAATGCTCAATGTAAGTAAAACATATTAAAGAATATGCATATACAAGCACTTATACAACCTTTGGACTCAGGTGATTC
The DNA here is from genome assembly GCA_020875875.1 of Dioscorea alata. Taxonomy (NCBI): domain Eukaryota; kingdom Viridiplantae; phylum Streptophyta; class Magnoliopsida; order Dioscoreales; family Dioscoreaceae; genus Dioscorea; species Dioscorea alata. Next base: position 6,563,205 of record CM037017.1, on the reverse strand, counting down.
AAGCCACCAAGACCATCACGGAGCCATTTTTAGAAGGATATGGTGCCTGCGACCACCATGACCATGGTCATAGGAGTTATCGCGGTCGCCGCGGGCACCTTGCCTGCTAGTGTCAAAGCCGTTGTTGTCTCGACCATATTCTCCGACGTAAATCACGGCAACAACAGCGATAATGTTGCCAGTGCTAGTGGATGGAGGAGCTAGAGCTATTGCTGGCAATGCTTGGGCAAGAACAGGAGATAGGTGAAGTGCCGCTTTGATACTATAAAATAAAATTTAATCCACACCAAATACACTTGTATTCATATTGCTTTTATAGAAGACATACACAATGGTTTGAATATAATTGAATACATAAGAAAAAGCTACAAAAGTTCAGGAGATTACAAACATGCATGCAGTTGAGAAACAGGTCCATCGCGAGTTTGGCAAAGTACGTGCATGGGTTGGGATAGTGTTGTAATGTTTGGTAATTTTGTTCTTATTTGTTCTTGTTTGACTAGTTGACCGGGGTTGTGGGGCTGAGGGGTGGAGCCCACGCTTGTCTTTTTGCCCGAATTTGTGGATCTGGTCGAGAGAGGATTTTTGGTGTTGTTTGGGCTGAATTATTGGAGAGTTTGGCTTCTCTTAAAGCTTGCTATTGAAGACCACTTTCTTCTTCAGAGCTTCTTGTTCTTCTTCTCCTTCAACTAATCTTGCTCTTGGATTGCTTGTGCTGAGGAGGCAGCTGTCAAGGAGACAGATTTTCCGGATTCATTTTTCTTTACCAAAGTTCAAGGTTCTCATCTTGTTTGCTAATCCTTAAGCTTGGTATTTTTATGATTGTTTTGTTTGGACTGGTTTGCTAAGTTAGTCTTGTGTGTGTGTGTACTTGTGGAGATGATACTATGAGTATTTGTTTGTTGTGTATTTATATTGCAACCTGGGAGTTTTCAGCTTTTCTTTCTTAATTAAACTGTTAAATCTTTGGTTAGCTTATTGTTTGGTTAGCTTAACCAAAGCTTGGTGTTAGATGCCTTAAACTTTTGGTTTTCTGTGAGAACCCTAAGTAATTGTATAACCTTGTGATTGTTATTATTTTCATGTTTATGGCTTGCTATTGATGAGTGTTTATGGCTTTTTGTTTAGACATTCATGTCAAGGGTGTTAAACATGGTTTAAGTTGCTATTTGTTAGTGGCTAATGAGGTTTATGCTCATTCGTTGGTAGCATTAAATGCTAAGCTGGCTTCATTTTATTGTGTTGTTAATATTTTTTTTATTTGCTTAATGAGTTAGTGGAGTGCTGAGTTTGGGTTAAGGATAGTGTACTGCATGTTATTGATTTAGAGATTGTCATTTTTTTTTATCATTGATTTTCCTGGTAACCGTTTATGTTCATAATTATATATATATATATATATATATACTGTTAGAGTCATGATTTTCTTATAGTTCTGACTTGGAGTTTTCCAAAAAAATTTTTTAGCAAAGAGCATGCCATTTTAGTAATTCATGTTAGTGATTATTAAGTATGATTTATTTTTTTTCTATTCATTTATGTGAGTGAATATATTTATGCTTATGCTTTTTGGGTAGCAATTATACATTAGAGCTGCCCTCCTTTTTTTTTATTTACATTTGTGAATGAGGTTTCTGGATGTTTTAATTAGGCCCTACCCAAGACTTGTATCTGAGTGTAGTTTATTTTGTTGGGTTAGATTTCTGTAGCGAGCCTTAGTTCGTGGGACTGGTGAATTTGAGCTTGTAGCCCAGAACCAGGTAGGTTCTCGCACCTGTTAAATTTTGTTTTTCCATGGTAAGGTAAACCAGTGGCAATTTTATTTCAGTTATTTATTTATTTATTTATTTTATACATTTTTTTTGTATTATTCAGTATTTCTGTATGTTCGTTGTATTCTCACGTTTTTTTTTTGTACATCTCCATTTCTGGCAATCTGCCCAGCTAGGAGGAGTAGTCCTAGCCATGTGCACATGTTTTCTGTAGTAGCGCTACCCCTCCCCCCCCCCCCCCCCCCCCCCCGACTGCGGTCGATGATCTGGTTTCGGCCGTCGATATTCTGTTCTGTTCCGACTTCACAGTCGAAGATCCAGCCCAGTGCTGTTGATTTCTGTTATTAGTCAGGGAGATGTACCGTCTGTTTTCGTGTTATTTTCTGAAATTCTGGATTCTGTTATTTTTGAGCATTTCTGCATTATCTGTCTAGAATTTAATTATTCTGTAATACCTGCATTATTCTGTATTATTCTGCATTATCTGTATTTTAGCTGCGATCCTACTAGGCCTTTGTGGATCATGCACTCTGTGGACTCTGTTTTTCACAGGAGAAGATCAGGCTTAGGAGCAGGGGTGGTATCTGGGGAGTCACTTCTTTTCTTGCTTGTTGTAGTCAGTTTATACTCTCCTGTGTGAGTGAGACTTGTATTCTGTCTGTATTTTATTCAGAACCTGTATGTGTGGCACTGTTGTTTGTAGAGCTGCTTAAGCTCATATCTGTATCGACTCTGTTTCTGTTGATTTGTTTGTAGTTCTTGTTATTATTCCTGTTCTGCCTGTTAGGTTGACTCTGACCAGGTCAAATCTGAGGCCTTGCACCCAGTGGGGTCCGCCCCGTTGGATGCGGCTGATCTGTCAGCGGGCCCGGCCGTGGGGCTGAGGCGTGACAAGTGCCATCCAGAATCCTTATCCTTAACACATACAATTAATCCTCACTTATCTTTATCATTTTCTTGTCAAAAAAACGAATCTATTAACTCATGGAATTAATATTCTTATACTTGTGCTACAGCATTTTTTGTTTTTAAAGATAAATAAGTAAATAAAAATAAAAAGTGGGCATAACACTTCTGTTTTCTCAAACCTTACATTTATATAGGCTCTTATAAAATTTTATAATGTTTCATTACAAGTTTTGTTTTGTTTTGTTTTTGTTTTGTTTTTGTTTTTTTTAGATTTATTATATTTTTTCTATTATAGTGTCAAAGCTGAATGAAAAATCTCCAAATTAAGAAGAAAAATTTTAAAACTAGCTATTTGACTACAAAAGAATTTAATAATATTTTTTAGATATGCATAATAGTGATATGAATGAAGAAAGATTGTATTAAACAATTAAAAAATCAACATACATGGGCATTAGAATTTTGATGTGGTTGAAAGGCAGGCTTCAACAAATGGTTCTTCTAATTATCTTTATTTTCTCAAAATAAAAAATTAAATAAAAGATCGTTGACACTAAATTTAGTAATTATATACAATGGTTCTTTCTAATTAACTTGAATCACATTTTGTCGGTATCAATGCAAAGATATGGGGTTAATTTTTTAGCAGGATACCAAACTATATTCATTTCTCATTATGAGATCCGAACTTCAATTTGAATCAAAATAGTTACTCAACTTCAATTTTGTTTTACAGGGTGGTTACATGAGAGATTCCGACTTATTTTTTTATGATATAAATGCTGAAAATTCTTTGTCAATATATGCATGACACACTGTCCGCCCAATTAACAATTTCATTTTAAATATTGATAGAAATTTATAATATCAAATCATAAAAGTAGGTCAAAATCTCTCGGGTGACCATTCATTGAAACAAAATTAAAATTGGATAACCATTTTGATTCAAATTGAAGTTTGGACCCCAAAATGAAAACGGACCATAGTTTGGTATCCTATCAAAAAATTTACCCCAAAGATATGATTATCAATAACATACGGTCGTGAATTTACTCTAAATAATGTTTTTTTAAATTAAGTATTAGCTTTAGAAACAATTTTTAGCTATAAAATTTTTATTCAATGTATGCATAAGCAAATTTTGTTTGGTAACAGAAAAACCTATATATTGAAGATCGAGAAAAATAGTATGTTCAAACCAATTCACAATTTCTTAAACGTATAAAAACATTCAGACTTTAACAAATTATACAGTTGTTAATTAATGAATTGTTAATGAATATATGTTTGAATAATTGAACAAATCTAACAAATTTAGTGATTAAAAACTATTAAAGAGATAAATTTAATCCCATTCACAATGAAAGATAAAAATCAAATAGGACTAATATTTGCAGCAAATCATAAAATTAAGAAGATACGCATTGAATGTTAGCATAGCACTATAAAATTTTTATTCTACTACAAATCTTATTGAATGAATATTCAAAGAAAAAAACTAATGTACTCTTCTAGCATTTCAACACAGTGCATGTCAACTTCTCTACTACTCGAGCTGAAAGGCAAAAGCTGAGAAGCTGTCAGAGAGCCCAATGACTATATTGAAGAGCCCAATTGGCTATATTGAAGACCGTTCTTCATAAAAGAAGGGTCTTCAATACATCTTAATAACGAATAGCTATAACAATATATCTTTGGTCTTTATCACGTTTCTTTTCTTCTTTAATCTAGTATAAGAATGGAATGTGGAAAACTCAAATAAATAAATAAATAATAACAATAAAATAATTATTTGAGTTTTAAAATAATTTCATAAAAACAAAAGTCAAATAAGATAGTGATCATAGAAACGAAACAAGACTTTGTTAAAGAATTAAAAAGTCATATTTCTAGAATAAATTTAATATTGAAATTGAAGACCACACAAGTCATTCTGTCTAAGTAATTTGATTATTTTTCTTGTCAAAATATGAATGCCTGCATTGACTGATAGTTTTAATTTTCTTTTACTTGTGTATTAATCTGAACAATGGTGCCATTAATTTGAGTATACTTTCTACCCGGTGCCACCGCATTCTATATTTTTTTTAATATTAATAAATAAAAATAAAAGTAGATGTATTCAGTTTTCATTATGATTGAACTTTTGTTTTTCAAATCTTCATCTGTTTACACTCTCATAAAAGTTTTATAATGTTTCCTCTCTCTCTCTCTCTCTCTCTCTCTCTCTCTCTCTCTCTATATATATATATATATATATATATATATATATATATATATTTTCTTGAGATTCATTGTAACTCTTTACCACTGCAGTGCAAAAGCTAAACGAAAACCCTCCGTTAAAAAGTTAAAAATTTGAAAAATTATTTGAATCATAAAAGAATTTAATGTTGGTGAACCCTTGACTATGCATATAATGGCATAAATATATGGATCGTGCAAGTAGCTGGTAGTGTGCATTGAGATAGTATAGTTAATCCCAAGAGGATTGGTGTTCCGACTACTAGTTGCTTCTCTGTTATCCAATGTTGGCAAACTAAGACAGGGCATTGACTCGGTGAAGTTTAGGGTTCGACCAAGGGCTAACTGAGTTATTAATAATAATAATAATAATAATAATAATAATAATAATAATAATAATATATGCATGTAAATGTGTGATTTAAAATTGCATGTAGAAATGTAAATAAAAGAAAAAGAATAAATTGTAAAACTTCAATAAAATGAGGGTTTAATTGAAAAATTAAAAAATAACCCTAATGTGAGTATCCTCCAATACCATCCAGCTGGGGGCTTCTCTTTTACTCTCTCAAGCTCTCCCCTTGCTCTATCTCTCATTATCATTTTTTTGTAGGGCCACCATCCCCATCTTCCACTAAAGAAACAAAAACAACCCGAAGTAGACAACCCTCAAGCCTCTCGCCATTGCCGATCTTTCTCCTCTAATACCAACCACATCTCTATCCTAATGAGGTCTCTATTTCAAAATCCGTATCATCTTTAACCATCTCTGGTGAAATTTTATTGCCGCCCCCATCCATGTAGTCCGCCCACATCTAGGGGTGAGCAAAATCGGGTACCTGACCCGGTTTTCAAAATCGGATCGGGTACCCGGTTTTTCGGATCGGTAAAAACTCTATCTGTATCCGACCTGGTTTAAATCGAGTATTGAAAATTGGGTACCCGGTTTAAACCGAATCGGATATCGGATATCCGGATCCGAATTTAAGTTCTATCAACTCCATAGATTTGTTTTATATAACAATCTCAACATTTATAAAAACAAACAAATATGAAAATCTTATAACTTATAAAGAGATTAAAACCTTACATTATTCACACAAAAAAAAAGTCATAAAAAAAATAATAAAGAGCTTTATCAATTTTAGACATTAAAAAAAAAAATCAAATATATTCTGAAACATCAATCTTAGAAAAGGGATGTAGACTAGAGAGAAGAGGCGGGGTGATGGACGTTGAGGACCAGGAGGCAAGGATTTAAATTTTTTTTCCTTTTACTTTTAACCCTACAAGAGTTTAAACTTATTAATATGTATATATATAAATATAACTATATAAGCAATTAAGTATATAGCTCTTTAAGTTTTTAAGCGAGGGATTTTGATTTTTTTGTACTTAAGCCCTTGTAAAATTTTAAATATATATATATATATATAATAAATTTAAATTTTATATGTTCTAAAAAGTAAAAATGAAAAAAAATCCAAAAATTTAAATTTTATATTGTCTAAAGAGTATAAAGAAGAAAATCCAAATCCCATCTATATTTACTAAAAACCGGATCGGATTCGGATACCCGATTTTTAATTTCTCCCAACCCGGATCCGATCCGGTTTTCACCTTAAAAATTCAGACCGGGTACCCGACCCTCTTTTTCGGATCGGGTACCCAAAAAATTCGGGTCAAAAAACAGGATATCGGATCGGATCATCGGATCCGGATTTTTTTGCTCACCCCTACCCACATCCACTCCTCCATAACGCCTTAAACCAGGCCAATTCATCTGATTCCCAGACTAACCGGTTGAATCACCTAGTTTTGCCCAGGCTTTTTAATGGCGGTTCAAATGCGATGGCTGGACCAACCTTTTGGTTGATTCATGGTTTTTTCAGTCGGACCGCCTGGGCCGGTCTGGGTTTGACTACCTTGATGTTATGTAGCTAACAAATTGAATGATGGTAGCTAATTTACAAAACTAAAAAAGAAATTAATTAAATTGAAAGGAATGGTGAATCTAAGGTAAAATCAAAATGAGAACATGCCTTGGGACTACCTTGTAATTAACTTCCTATATTGGCTAAGTATTGAATATGCTTGGATGGTGGAGACTCCTAAATAGTTTGACCCTTTTCTCAAGGTGATTAAACCCTAATCCCATACTACATCACTATTCAACCTATGATAGCATTAGACACTCCTTGAATCTCTCTATTAGGTTTAACCGTAATCCAGAAAGTTTGACACCATACACCTTGTCTCTAGGCATGTATTCATGTGGCATTTGTTTGGAAGATGAATCTCTGTATTAGGATCTACCTCTATCTTGTGGCGTTTGTTTAGAAGATGAAGCTTAACATGGTGTAAAATTTGATTTTTAGGTAAGGGGTAGAGCATAATGAATAGGGGGAGCTAAAATAAACACTGTTAAACCAAAACAAGGAAGATAAAGCTTTCTCAACATCAAGAACAAGAGGGAATAAGCTACACAAAACATCTTATAGGCCCGATCTGGCCATGACTTACAGCCGTTAGCCTCATCCAGAGAACCTTGCAGACATGGTAGACAGAGGCCTTACGAGCAAGACTTATGCCTGTAAGCCTAGGTGTAAGGTTCATCTAGAAGAGTTTATCGAGGGCACATACTCTTATAATATAGATAGCAAGCACCATCGAGAGAAGTTATGATCCAGCACTTACGGTCATAAGTTAACTGCAACATTAAGACAAAAGACCTTATAGGCGGAGCTTACGACCATAAGATAAACAAAAGGCACGTAACCCATTATCTCCAGTTTCTTACAGCCTTGTTCTTACACCCGTAAGTTGCCCGTAAGGGTTAGGTATAAAAGATTTTACTAAGGATTTTAGGGGAATCTTTTTGTGGTTGAGCAAAGGAAGGATAGGAGAGAGAACCTGATAGGTAAAAACTCTAGTCACCTATAGAACACAAGTGTATGTGACGATCGAGTAATAAAGTGTGCTAAGAAATAGGGTATTGGTCCACAGGGAACTAGAGACTACTAGCACTAATTCTAATCCGAAAATTAACCAAATCAAAGTGGTGAGGTGTGAAAGCACACTATAAACAAGAATTAAAAGCGGAAAACTGAGTGTGGCTAAACAAGCATAAAGAGAGGGTGTCCGAGCATAGATTTTGTCTATGGTTTGTTAGGTACTGGACAATGGTTGTATATGTCTTGCAATCCAATTGATTAATCAAGATAGTTTCTAAAACATGCTATACCTTTTTCTCGAGGTGATTAATAATTCGTCCCATACAGTACTGATATAGGCAACCCTATGATCACAGTGTACTCTATGAACTCTTTATCTAAAATAAACAAGTATTCAAAATATAGGCAATTCCCCTCTCTAAGTAATTTCCCCTAATCCTATACAAAGTAGGATCAGGATCTCTTTCAGAAACTACTCCTTATGATTGCAATACGAATAGAATTACCTATTAATTTACTTGGAAGGATTGTGGGAGGAGAACTCTAAAGTCAAAAGTACTCTATCTCTATTCAAACTCATAATCCCCTTCAATCACAACTTGCCTATGCTACGTGAGTCTCTCTACTCATTATACAAGCACATCCAACATGAATCTAGAGCTTTCGCCATAATAGAATCCAAGATTATTGATACATGCAATTGAATTCAACAATGAAGGATTGCAATTAATAAATCAATGTAAATGCATTCAAAATCCACATCCAATGTCAATCAATTATAAATACCTACAAATTAGTTCCCCCTCAAAGGAGAACAATAAAAAAAATCCACAAGAGGCAATAGACATGATTAAAGCATAAAACCCCTTTTCTAATCTTGCCCCTTGAGATGCAGATGAACTCATCTCCTATCTTCCACAATTGCCACTAAGGGTGCTCCTCAACATCTCCAATGGCTTGCTAAAATGTGGGTGAATCTCCTATCCTCAATGGATTGCCCTAGAAAGCCTAGAGAAGTTTTCTCTCTTTCCTTAAGCTTGAGATTCAAAAGGTGCTTCAAAAATAGTCATCAGAATCTTTCATACCTAACTACTTGTCAGTGTATGAATACGGCCGTAAGGAGCTAGAGATGATGGGTCGCATGCCTTACGGGTATCTTACGGCCTATAAGGTCTTCTATCTTGATGTTACAATCTAGCTTACGGCTACAAGCGCTGAACAGTAAACTTCTTTGGATGGCACTTGTGACCTTCTTACGGTTCGGCTTACAGGCGTAAGTCCATCCGATAAGTCCCTCTATTTGATCCTTATATTTGTCTTTATGGGCATAAGCATTCATGTAAGGTTTTCGGGATAAGGTTTACGGCCTTAAATCCGATGGTATGGTGTTTTGTTTGCCTTGTTATTTAGCTACTGATATTGAGATAGCTCTATCATTTTATTTTTTTCTACAAATTGCTTCTTTTTGCTCTCTCTCCAAATTAAGCTCTATCCATCACCTGAAATATAATTTTCACCATGTTTAACATCATCTTCCAAATGAATACTCTAATACGTGGCAAATAAGTGTATAAAATAATATAAAATGATGTGTCATCATATACTTATCAGAATCCTAAGCCTTTCTCCACAATTCAGTGACTTGGAGGGCTTCATCCACAATCTAGGGCATCATTAGATCTATCGAGAAGAGTTCTCAATGGCGTTTGTAGAAGATTTATGGAAGATACACTGTTTCTCCAATGAGATGATGCATGGAGGGAGTTTTTAGTGTTTTCATTTATTTTTTCCACATTAATTGGATTGAATGATTGCTTTTCTCTAATGGAGAAGTAAACTTCTTGGTGTTTGAGCACGGATAGAACCTAAGGTTCTACTTTTTTATGACATTAGTTAAGATCTTGAACCATGTATTAATTGATTGATTGCAATGCATTGATGTTGAATTCAATTGTGTTTTAATCATTTTGAATTCTATTGTAGTGAAGGCCAAAAGTTCATGATTGATGTATTTGTGTGACGAATCAAGAGATATACCTAGTATAGATACACCACAATTAAAGTAGATCATGAGTCCAAATGGAAATAGGGCACTTCGGGTTGAGATTTCTCTCCTTGTGATTCTTTCGAGTGAGTTGACATAGGGTTCTGAATGTAATGTAATTGTAGATAGTGAGTATTAGGGATTAGGATTGAGATTTCTCTCCCCAAGATTCCAATCTCTCTTTGTATGGGATTAGGGTCAATTACCTCAAGAGAGGGATTAGCTACTCATACGATCCATGTTTTCTCTAGATAGCATTCTTTGAGTGCACTGCAGGCATTGCGTAGTCTATATTAGCGCCATATGGGATTAGTTATTGTTCATCTTGAGAAAGGGGACAATATGATTTAGAAACTCTCTTGGTTCAACTGTATTATAAAACCTTGTGCAGCCTTGTCCAGGACTAAACAAAACCCTAGGGGAAGTCTATGCCCAATCGAACACCTTTTTTTACATGCTTGATTTTTCATAATTTTGCTTTTGTTCCAGTTCATAGTTTCTATTTTAGATTTCTTACCCATAATTTTCATTGATTGATAACCCTTCTATTTGGAATCTTATACTACTTGATTGACGAAGCTTGGAGGGAGTTTTAATGTTTTCTTTTATTTTTTCCTTCTTGAATGGATTGTAAAATTGTTCTCCATTAATGGAGTACTAAACTTCATAGTGTTTGACCATAGGTAGAACCTATGGTTTATCTTTTGATGATATTGGTTGCAGACTTTCAATCTTGTATCAACTTTTATATTGCAATATCACACTTTTGAATTCAATTGTGTGCTCATCCCGCCTTATAGTATCCATCTTTTTATTCATCTGAAAATGTTGGGAAAAATATAAAGATAAAAATAGATAATATTTTAAATTCACATTTATTTATACAACATATACACACAAATATAAGTATTTTGTGAGGACGCATAAATAAATATATGTTTCATAAATATATATTAGCAATTACTCATTTTTTTGCATGGCACAGAAGAAAGAAATTCTCAAGAGAATAAGATAGTATGAGGTTAATAGTGTTTGCACAATTAAATTAATTCCCCAAGAGAATAAGATAGTATGAGGTTAATAGTGTATGCACAATTAAATTAATATGATACAAATAGGGATTTGGATTTTTTTTTTTTTTTTTTTTATCTAATGATGAAAGATAATTTTAGTAGAAAATTCTACATTTTAGTCTCCCTTCTTATATAACTTACAAATGACCTAGAACATGGACTATGAGTTTATTACTTGTTTAAGCTCCATCACTCCATTATATAAATCATCACTATCTACCAGTTTGTTGCTCTGTAAGTGTGATAGTATTAAAAGTATGCCAATCTGTATGATTTGAGACTAAATCATATTTAGTAGAAAAAATACCTTTGAAACCTGGAGTTTTAGGCTCTGGTAATGGTGCATCATCGTTACCAAGCATGATAACCACTGCTGACATCATTGGTCTGTCCTCCGCCTTTTCTTGAACACATAAGAGACCTATATGTACACATCTTATGACTTGAATCACTGAAAATGAGTTGTCAACCAATGGATCTAATAAATCCAAAACCTTCCTTTCGTTCCATAAGCTCCAAGCCTGAAAAATGACTTATTAGTTTTAAGGGTAATGCTTTTTTTTTTTTTTTTTTTTTGGAAAATAGTCGTTAAACTCTAATACATTTAAATAAATGATTCAATACATATATATCTTACACTACTTACATTCCCAAGAAGGTAAAGGTGTGGCTTTGAGAGGAAAACCCTATTCCTTTGACCACTTATGATTTCTAGCATTAATACTCCAAAGCTAAACACATCTGACTTCACTGAGAAAATCCCATCCAATACATACTCTGGGGCCATATATCCACTGCATTGTTGACATTTATTATCATTAATATATATAACTTTCAATTCAGACAAGATAATATAGAACTTGTGAAAGTGATCTTACTATGTGCCAACCACTTTTCTTGTCTTAGTCATCATTTCATGTTCACCAAAATTTCTAGCTAAGCCAAAGTCTGAGATCTTGGGGTTCATTTCATTATCAAGAAGGATGTTACTGGCCTTAAGATCCCTGTGTATGATCCTCAATCTTGAGTCTTGATGAAGATATAAAAGACCTCGGGCAATGCCGACAATGATGTGGAAGCGTGTTTTCCAATCCAAATGCAATGTTTTTTCCTTGTCTAATTAAGTGCAAACAAAATATCAAGATTCCAAACTTATGGCTATCATAAAGAAAGACATGTATATATCAAGAGAAGCAAAAACTAACCAAATAGCAATGCATCCAAGCTCCCATTGGGCATATACTCATAGGCAAGAATTTTTTCATCTCCTTGAATGCAATATCCTAAAAGCCGCACAAGATTGCGGTGTTGAAGCTTTGCAATGAAAGTAACTTCATTCTTGAACTCATTAACTCCTTGTGTTGAATTCTTGGAGAGTCTCTTCACTGCTACTTCACGTCCCTTAGCTAACTTCCCCTGCTGGAAAACAACGCTTTAATCACAAGTGTTTATATATATATAATTAATAATTTAGTCTAACCTATATATATATATATACATGAATTACCTTGTAAACAAGGCCAAAACCACCTTTTCCAAGAATTTTTGTTTCATCAAAGTTGTCTGTGGCTTCCTTTAGAGTACTCCATTGAAGTTGTGTTAGTTCTAATTCATCATTTCTTATGTCTTTCTCAAGTTGATGATATGAAACAAAAGCTGAATATCGATATAGTTTAATGAATAGATGAATACACACACAATATATATATATATATATTACAATGATTGCATTTGATTTCTGTAGGAGTATTGATTAGTTTACCTTTGTGCATCAGTCTCTTCTTTCTCCATGAATAGAAGCATATCAATGTAATTATCAATGGCGCCATTGAGAAAACAACGATCAAAACCATTAATTTGGATTGACTTTCCTTACTAGACTTTCCTGAGATTGAAGCTTTTGGATCATCGCCACAAAATCAAAGGTGTTGTTAATTTGTAGATGATGAAATTCTTCAATTGAAGTACAATGACATCCAAAAAAATTAAAAAAAATGGATGCCAAATAAGGTGTGCTTAAAGGAATTAATTAAAATTTTGAAGTTTCTATGAGTGAATGCATAAAATGAAAAAAAAAAAAAACATTTCAAGAGGTATGCCACTAAAAACAAAGTTGATATCATACAGAAGGTATAGTTCAAGAAAAAATGATTTCAAATAATTAAATACTGATTTCAATGTAATTCTCTAATGATAGTGTGATTTATTTAATTTTTGTTAATGAAACTAATTTCAATGATAATTATTGAGGAAATTATTATTATATATAACTTGATTTAGTCCATATTTGTTTGGACCAAAAATATTAAACTAATAACTAGTGCGAGTGAGTCATGTCAAAAATGTTTATTGGTCATAATCCATATTCCCTGTTTGGTTCGATGAGATGTACTATTCCTTCCCCCACTCAAACGATCTGGAATAACTTATGCGTTTATACATTCCCTCTAATCATCTACTCACACGTCAACTACTCTCTTATTCCAACCTTACATCCACAAATAAGAAACTTAGACTTGTGTGAGAGGTACTTAGGACGTCCAAACACGCAATGCAAATTTTCCAATTCCACGCGTCTGATTAATCTCCAAGTAACGGATATGGCAATCAACCATTGACGTGCATGGTATTATTTTTAATGGAAAGAAGGTGTCATAAACGCCGGCCAGATCTAATCTACATGTATAATAAATGATATTAATTTGTTGGCTAGTCTAATCTAGTAGTTCAAATTTTCAACACATACTTTCAGATGATCACTGTGATATTCTAACTCAAGTTTAACTCTGAACTAGTTCAACATCAGCAAATACTATCATGCGTGGTGTGATGCACAGGAAAGAAAAAACAGTGGGTCAATGCATAAGCAGTTAGTTAGTCAGGGAGCTTAATTACCTAGATCAGCAGCGGCAAGCCGGACAAAGACATTCTGTGCAGCATAGGAGGACATCCGCAGGTCGATGAGCTCTGTGACCCAAATAATGCACCCAATTCCTACGCCAATGTTGTTGGCTGTGGCATAGGCAGTGCACAAGCAATTCTTCAAACACCTAGCTCCGCATTCATTCAGACTGAGATTTGTGTATAGGATGGCCTTTGACGTTTCTGGCAGGGCTGCAAGGGTGATAGTCATGAACCCATCGGTCATATTCTTGCAGTTGAGGGTCGTGATTCGTTCACAACCAGATGAGGCATCCCTGAGTGCCCACTCCTGCGGAGACTTTGGCTTGAACCCTTGCAAACAGCTGCATGTGGGCCAGATATTGATGTCGCACACGCCGTAAGGCCCGCATTTTGAGTACATCTCGCACTCACTCTTTGGGTAGTAGAAGAAGTTGTTCCACATGCCAACGCTCTCCATCCACACAAATTGTCTCACCATGCCGGACTGGTCCACTACCACCCGACTCACAGTCTTTGTGCCCGTTGTGTTATACATTAAAAATACCTCGTCCTTGTTGCTAACAAAATGCAAGCGGAAGGCGTTGGGCCTTTCTCCTATGTTACTGAAAGTGGTGCCATTCCATGGCCCAGAGCGCCACATTTTAGCCGAACCAGACCATAAAATGACTTGAGGAATCCCTTCATGGTCCATGGATAGGACGTAGCGCCCTGGAGATGGATCATCATAGCTCAGCCAAGAGGTGAGGTTCCGGGTAAGACCAGTTCTCAAATCCCATCCAAGCTTCATACCCGAAAGATGGGTGTCGGTCGGGTAGTCAAAGCTCTGCCAAGCGAACTTGCTTCTATCGGCTTCTCTGATAACAAGGTTGCCGTCATCTAAGAGCTGTGCCACCGGATTAGTAAGGGTAACCGTGGGCATGGGCAAGAAGATCATTGAGTTGATGGTGAGAGTTCCATTGCCATTCAGTTCCAAGCTTCCATTGGTGCCTGACACTGGACTGCGGCGGTTGGCAACCCACACTATTGTTTTCTGTCCTGCTGGTCGTAGCATGGTGTACCATATCCCGATGTATCGGTTCTTTGATCGGCCAGGGCTGAAGAAGCCTAAGGTAAAGGTTTCTTTGGCTGAAACTAAGATTTGGCCATCATGGAGAGACTGATTAGGGTTCAAAGTGTCAGTTGCGATAGAATAGTGGAAGATAACAAAGAGGAAGACAAGCTGGTTAACTAAATGTGCCATTACCATGGAACTTATCATACTACTACTCTTCAACTCGAGTTAAAAAAAAAGGTTGGTATTAATATTACTTAAAGAAAGAAGAAACATATAGAGAGAGAGAACGAATCAACATTAACGTGAATTTTACGGAAAACAACAATAGACAAATTGACTTTTCTATTGACGCAGAAAAATCTGTTCAGATTAAGCAACAAATTTTTCTTACTGCATTGTATTATATATATATAATACAATGACTTCGTTCATTGTATTATATATATATATATATATATATATGGGAATAAGTCAACAGAAGGAAGTGCAGTTTAGATGAAAATCTTACTGCATTGATGAGGGTATTTTGACCAAATCTAGGAACGTTTTTAGATTATGCGTCCTCTCTCTCTCTCTCTCTCTCTCTCTCTCTCTCTATATATATATATATATATATATATATATATATATATATATATATATATTATTTTTTTACAATAAATAATTAAATAAACAAAAATAAAAGTGAATAGATATAATTTAATTGCATTTTATATTTGGATTTTTGTGTCTTCAAACCTAACATTTATTTACATACAAGTTTTCAAAATTTATAATATTTAGTTAATTTTTCATGATATTCAGTATATCCCTTTTTTATTTTGCAATCTGTAAAAGTTTAATGAAAACCTTAAAAAACTAATGATAGGGACCAAATCATGAGTCACATAGGATGCAAGTATATGTGTCATTTGCTTAATAAAGTGTGCTGAGAAGTATGGTATTGGTCCACAGGGAAAGTATAGACTAGTAGTACTAATCTTGATCTGAGAATTAGCTTAATCAAAATGTTGTGATGTGAGAACAAACTAATGAAGAAAACAAGAGTCAAAAGTGATGAAGAAAATGTAGCTAAATAAGCATAGGAAAGGGGTGTTTGGGCATAGATTCCTTTTAGGATTGGTTAGGTTAAAGACAATAGTTGTATAAGTCTAGCAATCCAAATTGAATTTAGAGAGTTCCTAAATTATGCTATCCCCTTTCTCAAGGTGAGTAGTAATTGGTCTCATACTGTGCTGATATAGACAACCATACGACGGCAATGCATTCTATATATGAACTATATATAAGATTAAACAAGCATTCAAAATACAGGCAATTCTTTTCTCAAAGTAATTGCCCCGAGTCCCTTACAAAGTAGAATCGAGATCTCTCTTTGACACTACTCCGTACTGTTACCATGCAGGTGGAATTACTAGTCAATTCAGTTGGAAGGATCATGGGAGAAGAACTCTCTACTCCAAAGTACCTATCTCTAGGTATACACACAAAACCTTTCAATGGCGGCTTGCCTATGCTAGGTGGGTCTTTCAACTCATCACACAAGCATCAAACATGAATCTAGGGCTCTCGCCTCAATAACAATCAAGGGAATAGATACACATAATTGAATTCAGTAAGAAAGGATTGCAATTAATAATCAATGTAAAAGCATGAAAGATCCATAACCAAAGTCAATCAAATCATAATCCATGGAGTTCATCTATGCCCAAATACCTACAAATTAATTCTCCATCAAAGGAGAATAATCAAGCAATTCACAAGAGACAATAAACATGATTGAAAGCATCCTTCTTTTCTAAACTTGATCGTTGAGATTGCCGATGAAATTCATCATTTCCTTCCACAAACATAGCCAAGGTGCTCCTCGACGGCTTCAATGGTCTTGCTTGAAGTTGGGTAAGTCTCCTATCCTTGATGAATTGTCCTATGAAATCTAGAGAAACTCTTCCTTTCTTTCCCTAAGTGTTTCTATCAAAGATCTCTTTAAAACCTTCATCAGAATCTTTTATGCCTAGCCACTTAAGTGCACCTAATGAGCGTAAGAACAAGCCCATAAAGAACTAGAGATGATGGGTCGCATGCCTTTTAGGGAGACTTATAACTGCAAGTCCTGCCTGTAAGGTCTTCTATCTCAATGTTACTGCTTAGCTTACTAGCATAAGTTTTGGGCCGTAATCATTTATGGATGGCTCTTGCGACATCCTTTACTCGCGTATGTGGCTCCCTGTAAGATCCTTTGGACAAACGTTACGGTCTAACTTACACACGTACATCCTACCCGTAAGTCCCTCTATTTGATCCTTATGCTCCTTGTTATGGGCATAAGCATGACTGCAAAGTTTTCTGGCTGAGATTTATGTCTATAAGTCCAACCTTAAGGTATCTTATCTTGCCTGTTATTTAGTTGTTGATGTCAAAAGAGCTCCATATTTTTTGTTTTATCTCTAAATTGCTTCTTTTTGCTCCCTCTCCTCCTTAAGTACTGCTCAACACCTGAAAATATGATTTTCACTATGTTTAGTATCATCTTCTGAAAGAATACTCTAATACGTACACAACAAGTAAGTGTACAAAATAATATTAAATGATGCACAAATATACACTTATCAAATAAAGAATCATAAAATAAGATAAAGTAACTCTATTAAAGAATTGAAAAGTCATATTCCAGTAATAAACCACTACAAGGAAATACACAATTTGCAGCAGTCATTTCCTAGCGGTTCAATTTAAACCGCCATGATTAGTCATATTCCAGGCCGTTCATGTGGTGGTTGGTGCTTGGCCGTGAATTTACTGTTTTTTTTTTGTGGTTATAATAAATAACCGCCACCAAATTCAATGAATTCACGACAGTCATAACCTAACCACCGAGATTTTTGAACATTTGTCGGTGGTTTAGAGTATAACCGCCGTTAACTTTCACATTTTTCGGCGGTTTAAAGCGTAACTGCCGTGAATTACAAAATTATCACGATTTCATCTTTATCTTTTCCTCTGAAGTGGTGATCGATTTCATCTTTACTTTCCACTTAAGCGGTGATTTCATCATTTACTTTTTTTATCTCAAGGGTTCCAACGATCGGCAAGCTCATCCTCAGCATCGGCCTCATCATCGGAGTGTCATCTCCGGAGCTTCATCGTGAAGATCACCGCCGGCCTCAGTGGTAGGTTTCTCACCATCATCATCCCCATCTCTCTAATTCTTTTGCATCCTTTATTCTAAATTCTTGTTTTTGCTTCTTGATCTTTAGAGGTGGATGCTAAGAATTTCAAATTTGTACAAGAGCCTAACAAGTGTTAACGATTTCCCTTTTTCTCTCAAACCCTAATTCCTTTTGCCCTATCTGATGTGTTTCTATTACTGCATTATGTCATAGATTTATGAGTGGGAATTTGATTGGTTTTCGATTGATTTGATTTTTTGTAAATGGATTATGTATTATTGTGCCATGGAATAAAATTGTGATGTTATCATGCCTGTCTTGTTGCTCAATTGATTGACAAAGTAATCTGTATACAATTTGACTATTCTATCTCTTGAATTACTCTTTATTCTGAGAATATATTCCTTGTCACTAAGAGTAGCATTGCATTTCTTTCCCAGGCTTTGTTTACTGACAGTATTCTATTGAATTCGTAACTCTCATATGGATTCAAGTTGTGTTATTTTTCTTTTTTCCTTTTTTTACTCAAGCACATCATTTCACCATGAGACTTTGGATTTAAGTGGGCCTAGTCAACTCTTCTTTGAATTTATTCTTTGTTTTTAGTCTTTGCTGCATGTTATGTCATGTTATAGACCTAACATAGAGAACATTACAATGAAGTCATTATTTTCCGAGTGAGACATTTCTGTCCTATTGATTCTTCTTGCCATCAGATTTCATAATGTCCAGTGGTGTTCATAATAGTATATGTTTTATAAACCTTTAATGAAAGATTTGTTAACTTTTTGAAAGTTGATTGGAGAAACCGTTGGATTCTGCATGGTTCAATGGAATCCGTAAGAGCATGTGCTTTGGTAACTTCTTGAAAGGTGGTTGTTGTTGTCGATATGAAATTTAATTGCTGTGGATTTATTTGGTGCTTGTCAAAGATTTTTCCCCATGTGCACCAATGCATTCATCTAGTCCTTGGCTTGTTGTTTTTGCCAATTTATTGCCATTAGTTGTGCTAAAATTCTGGTTTATTGGAGCTTCCATGCCTTGGCTCTTTGCTGAACTACTATTTATGTGAGGACTGTACTCTGTCAGATGAGAATGAAGTCCTGAAATAATGTTAAATATTAGCAGTTTTTAGTTTTCAATAATTATTTCCCTACATTTGAAAAATGGGCAAATGAATGGTTCTCATTCATTTGAAGTCACACACTTTTGCATCTACCTAATAATTCTGGTAGCATAATATATGGAAGACAATTCTTGCATGTTGATGCTTTATTTTCATTTGTACTTCTCCTTTCATTGCCTTGCATCATGACCTTGAAAACAAGAATCATATGAGTAAGCAATAGACATTGTTCCTCATGGTGGGCAAAAAGTTTCCTTTTTCTGGCGTTTTCTAGTTCTTGATTTGACACTTCTTTTGATTAGCAATTGCATGCTATTTTTAATTTCATAATTATATAAATCTACAATAGCTGGAAAAAGGGGTGGAAGGATGCATCCCAAAATTCATATGTGTTTTCTTTTCATTTTCTGAATTGACTGAACTTCCTGTCAACTGTGTTCTTTTTTCAATGCTAGAAATTAAACAACTGTAATATATGAGAGTAATATCTTTAGAATGGTAAGAAAGCCCATTTTATTGTCTTCATGTAGGCTGATCAATCAGGCACAGTCATTGAGATACTCACAGATGATGGCAAACCTGTCGGTATAGAGCAAGTAACTTTTACTTAGTGTGGCTTCTCTTGTTCAGAATGCAGATATCATGATATCATTTTCTAATGAATCACTCTCTTGTTTGATCCTTTGCAGCCATTATTCGTCATTGAACCTTGATAATAATCAGGACTATTGATTGGGTCCGTTAATTCTCTGCCATTTTATTGATAATAATCTGGACTTTTTCTTTGGCTTCTTTCCTTATGGGCCTAGTTAAGTGCCTTTTGTTTCATAGCAGTGCCTTACCCATTTTACCAGTGCAGCCATTCACCTGTAAAGAACAAAACACAAATATGAAAAATGTTCCCTTATAGTAATTCATGTTGGGTTTTAAGGAAAAGAAAGGAGATAAAGGAATAATAAAAACCATAATGATCATTCTCCCTTAATTTTATTGAGTACTTACTTGCTTAAATACGCCATACAAAGCAACAGAAAATCTATAAAATCTAAACTAAAAAAAAAATACAATCAGGAAATTAATAATATTTTGACCACTCAATTCAAAGTTTCTAATAAATAAATAAATAATAATTAAGATTTTGTAGAACACTTCTCTCTAAATGAGAAACTTTGTGAACCACGTCTCACCAAACTACAAACTCCATGGAGCACTTTCTCCAAACTTTTTAATATTTGTGAAGCACCTCTCTTCACTAGCTGATGCACTTCTCACCAACTAATTAAAAAAGAACTTCTTCTTTGGTCTCTTCTACCAAATTTGCATGTTCTTCATTCTTAAATCTACAATTTACCTGTAAATGTCCAAATTTTTTGCACTTGAAACATTGAGGTTTTCCTTTGTGCCAACAATCTTTCTCTTCATGGCCTGGCTTTTTACAATGGTCGCATAGAAGTGTTCTTTTTTTTCCTTTTGAAGATGAACTTTTGGCTAGATATGCTTCCTCAACTTTCTGTTCTACTCCTTCCTCTCTCATACTTTGCCTTTGTTCCTGTGCTTGTAAAGCATTGATTAGTTCTGGCAAAGTAATTTGACTAATATCTCTTGAATCTTCTAGAGATGAAATTTTTGCCACAAATCGTTCGGGCAAACTTACAAACACCTTTTCCACAACTCTACTATCAGGTAGGTCTTCTCCCATCAACCTGATTTTATTCACCACTATCGTCAACCTGTCAAAATAGGCTTGTATGGTCTCTTTTTCTTTCATGCATAGAATCTCAAAATCTCTTTTGAGATTTAGCACTTGCATTCGTCTTGTTCTGTCATTACCTTGATATAGTCCTTGTAGCGCATCCCAAGCTTCTTTGGCTGTTTCACAGGTCATAATTCTTGTGAAAATTGATTCTGAAACAGCTGCATGAATAAAGGATAAGGCCCTTGGAGCTTTTGCTTCTTCCTCTACATGAGCCCTCATTTGATTGAGCGTCGGATTGTCTCCCAAAGGTTGTATGCTCCTCTCATCTTCAACTGATTGCCACAAACCAAGCCCCTTCAAATACGCTTTCGTTTTGATGGCCCAAACTTGATAATTTTCTCCATTGAAAACTGGAGGTGAAAGAGATGTATTGGTAGTAGCCATATTGATCATTCACAATTCAGACTCACTTGCAACTAAAAATTAGTAACTTTACTCAGCAAATACTTAAGATTCAATCTTTTCTGCAAATGATTTCTTTTCCTTTATCTCTTTTTATCAAATACCATCTTCCATGATACCATTACTCTTAAGGGCACTCAAAGGCATTATGTTTGTTTATGTATTTCATACTTTCATTATGAACTGCTGGCCATTGAATCTTTTTGAAGCATCTTTTTAGAAGAGTTGTATGTAATAAATGTTCTATTTATGCTATTATTTTGTAGTAGACAAATAAAACAAGTCAATTTTAGTCAGCAACACTTGTATTTTTCAGTAATAACACTAGTCCTGGTCCCTTCTTTTACTGTTTTTAAAGCTGCTTATTTGATCACTGTTGCATGTTGTATTGCCGTTATGTGTGTATTGGTAATTCATGTGTTCAAATTGTTTCTCTTCCACCAAAAGTTGTCCCAATTGGTTGTCAAGGTTTATCATTTGTAGTTCCATTGTTTATATGACATGCATGCCTTTTCCCCCTGATTAGCTCAAATTGCATAATGCCTAAAAGTTTGCTCTTAGGAACGGAGAAAATATATGATTAAGTCAGGCCTCTAGAAAATCTAAGCAGGTTGGACATTCTGTCATATGCTTCAAATTTACATGACTCTTACTAGTTTATCCTCTCAAGGATTTCACATTTTTTACAACAAATGCAACCCAACAATTACGATAAAGAGCCTATGCTAGCATAGTACCAAACATAAGACATGCATTGAAAATTGGAAAATAATGTATTCATATCCATAATAAAGAAAACTCCTTTGCATTAAAAATAGTACCAAACATAAGACATGCATTGAAAATTGAAAGATGGTTGTGTAGGAAATCCATGCCTATTTAAAAAGTTAACTTGGCCATAAACTCTTAACATATTATATATAGATATATATCAGAGTAGGTGCAAGTTCAACAGCCTCATGAATATAAAACATGCACTACTCAATTTCATTATTAATGAAATAGCCAATAATGATACAACAATTGAGCAGGGTAGGAAGGTACTGCAAGGATCACCTGCAATATTAATTTTTCATAAAAATGAATTGACTTGAAATAAAAAAGGAACTCTCAAAGAACTTAGAGATGATGCTTTCTTTCATCTCGCCCTGTTGCAATCAACCACTATGAGCAAAGGTGGTCTACAACTTCAAGATCACTAGCCATTTGCCAAACCCACTCATGCTCGCCCTGTATTTATAGTAAAGAGGATGTTTGAAGGGGACTGCTTATCTTTTTTGCTTCTTACACCACCTGCAAACCGGTTCCTCTCTGTACCCATTTGGATCCACTAGCCCAACATTAAGGCCATTATCTTTAAGTATGATTGACAATCCTAGTATAAATGTAGCAGAATTGTAGTACGAAGACTTGATGAAAATGCTAAGTCTGGAATTTCATCCGGGTAACCATACTGGAGCATAAACAGTGGCATGCATTTCTACAGTAGAGGTACTATAGCAAGTTACTGTAGTACTTCACTGTGGCAACTTACGAGAAATTCAAGGAGCTACAGGACCCGTATACTGCCCGCATACTAGGCCGTATGGCATCTCGAGAGTTTTTTTTAAAGAGGGTTAGGGCACCTTTCTTTGTGTCTTTTGGCCATCAATTCTCCACCATCATCTTCTTGGATTTTAAGGGGTTGGAGAAAACAGATCTGGAGGGCAAATTGAAAAGAGAAGAGGGATCTATCAAGGAGCACATCTAGGAGTTTGTCGACATCAATCAGTCGGATTCTCATCACTACCTCATAGTCTTTATCTTAGGGGAAGTTTTATGAGCTTTTTCTTGTATTTCTTGTTTTCTATATTCTCTCCCTTGTGGATGATGAACTAGACTCCTAAGGTCACCGAGCATTCGGTGAATGTTGGGATGAATTTGCTTGTATTGTTGCTTTGATTTAGATTTATGGTATTTGTGTGGTTTGTGTTTAAGCCTTGTGATCTTTAATGTGTTGATTTACATGAGAACTCTGTATTTCAACTTCTAGCTTGTACTTGGTAGCGTGACCATCGTCCTTGTACTAGATGCACTAGGTTTAGAAGGGATACATGTATGAATACGCAGTGACCATCGGGTATTTCATACCCCTCCAACCATTAGGGTTGGACCTAGGTTGAGTTTGGCCCTAATTAGAGATTTTCCTATTCTTAATGCAATCGTAGGAGGATTTGGTCGTAAGAGATTCTGAGCCAATACTCCTACTAGATTAGGGGTTATCATCGTGACCATCGGGGTAATCTATTTTAGGATATCTCTTCGCCCAAAACCACCATTGTCTGTGTGATTGAAGCATCCTTCTAGCTTTAGTAGTCCCGGGAGAATCCTTGCCCCAGACCTCGCACTTTTATTATTAATTGCTTTTTTATTTTGTTCATGTGGTGTGCCTTAGTCCAATTTGTTTATAGTTATCACTTGTTGTAGTTTTCTTATTTTGGTTTTAATACTATATTTGGTAGACTAGACAGTGCCATTTAGGGGAAAGTAATAGCAGCTCTTGGGACCCCAGGGAATACGACCCCCTCATGCTTGCGCGAGGGGTATTACTTAATGGCCCGTTCACTTGCGGACCACATATCAAGTTTTTGGCGCTGTTGCCGAGGAGCACCAAGAATGCTAGGAAAACTTTAGCTCACTGCCTAGTCATTTATCATTGTCCTTGTAAATATTTGTCTTTGTATGCGTCTTTTACCATTTTTTGAATATTTATTTGTTTTCCTTCTTTCGTGTTTTCTTTGATAGCTTATTTTTCTTAGTTTTGTTTATTTACACAAGGCCATGGACTTTGATGAAAAACTTTTGGCCGCAAAGATTTATGCACTTGAGAAGCAGATGGCCACGGACTTTCAAAAAAAACATGTTGGCTGCAAAAATCTTTGATCTTAAGAAGAAGATGGAAAATTTCTTTGCCATGGAAGAAATCCCAAGCAATCCACAATAATTAAGTCCACCACAATCCCAAGTTCCCCAATTTCAGCCCCAACAACAACAAGGAAGAAAATACACCACTGAAGATGTTCTAGCAAAGTTTATGATTAACACGGAGGCAAGGTTTGTAAGGGTAAACACTCGACTTGATGAGCTTCATACAGTACTAAGAAGTGTTCAAATGTTAATCCAAGCAGTTGAGAACCAAATCGGGCAACTTGTTAGGGCAAATTCCCAGCCTTCTTCGAGTAGCCCATTGAGCAATATCGAAAATAACCCAAGTGAACCCTTGAAGGATGTTAATCTTAGTGGTGGGAATCAAGTAGAGGTGGTGGACGAAGAAAACCTAAGTGTCATGGAAGATGGGGTCAAGCAAGACGAGGATATGGATGCCATCATGGCCATGGAAAATGTGAGAAAGTAGAAGAAGCTCAATCGACCATATTTGAAGACACTACTTGCCTCAACATTGACCATTCCGTCAACCAATCGATAATTTTCAAGTGCAGAAAAGAAATTTCAGGAATTGTATTTGAAGATGTGGGTAGGAAGCTAAGGCCATCTTTGAACCCACCAATGCCGGGCTTGGACAATTCCCAACCAAAAATTTTTCCTTGGCGGCCTAAGCAAACTTTATGGCAATTGAAGTTCATCACAACAAGGTTGAGAAAAAAATTGTGGATAGGATGTTGAAGCCTCCAATTGATCCACCTATGCAAAGCTTGACACGTTCTCAACCAAACTTGTTTCCTTGGAAACCTAAACAAGTCTTATGGGTAATTCAAGGCCATTTACCAAGGGTTGAGAAAAGGGGTGTGGATAGGATGTTGATGCCATACCATGACCCACCAATGCCAAGCTTAGATAATTCTCGACCGAACCTTTTTCCATGAGGCCCAAGCAACTTTGTGGTTGGGTACTCAAAGGAATTCTTGCTGGGACTAAAGAAGAAGTAGGGAGGAGGTTCAGGCCATCTAAGGATCTGCCAAAGTTGAAATTGAACAATTCCCGGCCCAAGCTTTTTACATGGAGTCTAAAAGGTAACTCATGCTTGGTCTTCAATTCCCTGCCCAAAGTTGATGGCGCGATTGACACACTACTCCAGCAGATTCTAGAGTGAGACTCTGCACCATCCTCATTTGAGTCTCGAGCACCACTGGGATCCCCTACTTCAGTACCAGCACCATCAGCACCACCTGTACCACCAATAACAGCAGCAGCAGCAGCAGATGACACCGATGACTGAGCATCGTTCCTTTTATGTTTTACTTGTTATATTTTTTCTTTGTTATCTTTCTTTTAGTCGACTTGTACTACTTAGAAAGGCTTTGTCCTTCTAACTCTATCTTTTATTTTGGGTGTTTTAGTTGCTCTATCAAGTTGTACTTAAGTTTTCTATCTTTATATACTCGATGTTTGTTTTGTTTGAGTGGAGCATTACTGAGACTCATCTAATTACGTGTGCAGATGATCTTCGTCATTTTGGAAAACGTGTATTTGTAATAAACACGGCCATATGGAACATTCACACGGCTGTGCGGTCCTCACAACCTGGTTGATGCAACACTCCGAGAATTTCAACTTCATTGGTTTCACATCTCGTATTCAGGGAAGTATTGTTTTAATTGCTTACCCTCACATATTTTACTTCGATATTTTTATTCTTTCAGTGCTTTACTTTATTTTCAGGCTTGTTTGTTTGCTTATAAAAAAAAAATTTGTTCTTTGCTTGTACATAGGGGGTGGAAAGCTTTTCTTGCATACTTTCGGTGAACCCGAGGCCGAGAACATCAAATTTTCCTCTTAAATAATTTCATGAGTAAATTTTTGCTTGAGGACAAGCAAAGGCTTAAGTGTAGGGGAGTTTGATAAGTGCTTGTTTATGCACATTATTGGATAGGATTTACTTACAATGAGCATTACTTTTATCAGGTTTTATGGCTTAATCGTGTGTATTTGTGTGCTTTTATGTGCACAGGGTTTTGAAGGCATCGTAAGGAAGAAAGGGGCAAAACTAGACCGTGGAGCACCTATTTGGAGTCACTTGCATATCATATTCATGGGGGTGTGTCCCGACTTCTAATGATTTTCAAGAGAAATGAGAGTTGGAAGGGCACCTAGGGTAGTCACTCTCTCATGACCAGGTTTTTGTAAGAGTTTCGAGAGCTTCTCCAATGGAATTGAAGGTTAGAAATGTCCTATAGTCTACCACACAGGCGTGTGCCAGGCCGAGTGGCCTCAAAGAATAGGGAAATGATTGCTTATAGCCGAATTTTGCTAAGTGTCAAACTCCAGAGAATCCACACGTCCATGTGCCAAGCCCACACGCCCGTGTTTGCAATAGAATTGGTCATGTAGAGATTCCACAGAAGACACACGGCCATGTGCCTACTCCACACAGCTGTGTGAGGGCCCTGTGTGGAAATTCCACATGATCATGTGGCCGTGTGAGCACAGGTGTGGATGTCCAATTTCAAATTATAAATATGAAAGTTGAAGGGCTTTGAGTGGACTTTGTTTCTATCCTCAGAGGAGGTTGCGACAAGGTTTAGGAGAAGGTTTTTGCAAGGTTCTGGAACCTCAATCCGACCATCGACATCGATTACCTTTAGAAAAAAGTTATTGGGGAAGCTTCTAACAGCCTTGTTTCGCGGGAGTGTGCCCTAGGCTTAATGGAGGAGTCTTTGGAGGAGGAAGGACTAGCCTTGAAGATCATCATCGCACGAATAGAGGGGATTTTCTTTATGAAATATTTGTGTTATCATTCAATTACTTTCTTGAAGATGTATTACTCCATGGAGGGCTAAACCCTTTTGGGTACTTCGACATGTAAACCCTAGGTTTTGTTTCTTTGTTTCATTGACTATTACTTTGTTTCTTTAATTGAGTTTTTAATAGAGTTTCAATCTTGTTTGTGCTTGTATGATTTTCTATTAGAGTAACACTAGGGTTGAGAATCCATCTAATCATCCTTGTGAATGAGTGATACTTCATTAGGATTAGATTTAGCAAGATTGAAGAGGGTTGAGAGGATGTGTCGAGAGGTAGTGAAATTTCCCCTTTCACTTTTGGCGTGATTTATCCTACCTCCATATTCCAAGAATTATTTACAATCCTAATTAAGTTATGTGTTGATAGACATTCTTCACTAAGCTTTGTTATGCAGGCGTAATAGAGTGAAGCGTCGAGTAGTCCCTTCCGCTAAAGCTTGGTTATGATTAGGGATCCTTCATCTATACCAAGGGGTCAGATCTATATTCGAGAATAGGGTTTTTCACTTAGAGTCCTTAAAACCCCAAGCAGTCCTACATGGTGTGAGGAATTAAGAGTCTTCCTTTCCACTGGAATGCATCTCTAGGTCTAGTCACGGTTGACCTTAGGCGAGCGACAGTGTGTTTTCAGATTTCCACAACTCATTGAAGCTCAGTAAAGGAACTTAGTTTTAGTCTTGTACTTGAAACAGGAACAACCTAGGGGGAGCATTGTCCGGGTGCCCTACTTTCCCATTGATTGATCTTTTTTCCACTTGTATTTGCTTCATCTACTTTCATCTTTCACTTCATAGCATTTTGATCACATTTCACAAATTGATTGTCATTTAGCTTAATTTGCAATACTACTTGTTCCTTGAGTCTATTCCTTGTGGATTCGACTACTCACCCAGTTGGGTACTTTATTACTTCAACAACTCGTGCACTTGCGGTACACACACAAGGTGTGTGTTAGTGAGGATCAAGATGTGAGAATGGTCACAGACGTGGATCCCCCTGGGGCTACTAAAGTGAGAAGGATGCTAGGATTATTATGCAAGTAGTGGAATTGACCAAGGAGTTCCTAAGAAAGGCCAACCCGAAGATCAAGGTAATTGACCCCTAATCCGGTACGAGTATCTATACGGAATTTCTTCCGATCAAATATGATGAGTGTATTTTTTATCATGTTTCATGCCCTTTACTATATTCATTTAGTTGTCCTTTAGAATATTTTTGTGTATAATTGGTGCTATTCAAGGTATAATGTTCATTGTGTAGGAATTGTGGGCTTTAATCAATTTGGAGTAAAACTGAGTGTGTTTCGTGCGTGTTTATTGGCCAAGGGAAAAGAACAAGCTAAACACGGGCAAAACATGGACGTACTCGATCCACTACAAATCCTAGTCTGGAGAGCATGCTAGTAGAATCCTGACACGGGAGTGTCCCAGGTAGAACACGCTCGCCACACGCCCGTGTCCATACCACTATAAATCTCAGGAAAATCCCCTTTAGGAGTAACACGGGTGCGATGCTGGTTACACGGGCGAGTGCCAATTGACACTAGAGTTGCATGAACATGCTGTTGCCACTACAAATCTCAGAAGTTTCACTCAAAATATTCCGAGGAAAGTACATGGGCTAAACACGACCGTGTCCAAACTGTGTCGGGCCCCGAATCTGCCTTTTTAACTCCTGGTTTTAGGGTTTCATCTCATCTTTGTTCGGGGACTATTCTCTCCATCAGGAGAACATTGATGAGATCGAAGATCAAGCTTCACCACACCACCTATAGAGACCAAGGACGAGTTGGAGGCATCAAGAGAGGTGGGGTTAGCATATGGAGCAGGGCAAGGAAGGGCATCCAAAGCAAAGAAGAGAGTCATGTCTTCTTCTCATTGTTCAATTATTACTTCTTCCTTATTGTACCCGCCCATGAGAGGCTAGCTGGCCATAGTGCCCTGGGGTTTGAGAACTTTGATGACTTGTAATGCTTAAACACTTGTTGCTATTTATTCTACGGAGTTCTAATTGATTCTTGTGTTTAATCTTGTGTTTGCATAACTCAATGTGTTGGATGTGCATAGTTGTTTGGGTAAAACTCCGTGTGTAGCTTGTTAGCGAGAGACGCATAGTTATCTTAGCAAAACTTGGTGTATTTGAGAATCCATAGATGCAACATTGCTAGTAAGCACATGCTTGGATTATTGGAATGTACCTGGTAGGCATTAGGGACAAGATAGCATGCAATAGTCCTAGGAATCACCCCGGGGCATTACTTTCATGCTGCTGAAACACTCAATCCTAATCTCCTACCATTTTCACCATTTTATCTCACCTTTATTATCTTTTGATCCAACCACTTTACTTGTGTTTTACTAGACATCAGAAGATCAGTTAGTACTTTGAGTACAGTTCCTTGTGGTTCGACAACCCTGCCCTTCACCGGGTATCACTTTACTACTTGCTTGAGATCCGTACACTTGCGATTAGCGCATCAAGTTTTTGGCACAGCTGCTTAGGAACTAGTCACTCTTAAGAACATTAGGATTTTGGTGATCTAGTTTGTGAATATTTTGCATTTCTGTGAATATTTGTTGTTTCCATTATTTGTTTAACTATTCTTTATTTCAATTTGGTTATTGTTCTTAATATTCCCATAAGCTTAGATTTGATGACATTGTGTGAAGGCACACTTGTATGACCCGTGGGAGCACATCATCCCTATTACTGAACCCTGATCCCGAACTAGAACAGAATTTCAAAAGAAGAGTTCGACAGATTAATTTAAGTGAGACAAGGTTAGTTGAGGTTAATGTTGAGGTAAATCAAGAAGAGGAAATGGCCGGTAATCAACAACAAGGCATCTCAGATTTTGCCCGGCCGAATTTTGGTGGAACTGGGTCAAGTATTGTTAGACCGCCTATTATAGCCAATAATTTTGAACTGAAACCGAACTTCATTCAGTGGGTGCAACAGGAATGTCAGATTGATGGTTTTCAAGATGAGGACCCGTATGAGCATCTTAGGAAGTTTTTGGGAATTTGTGATACTTGCAAGATGAACAACGTCACTGAGGAGGCCATCCGTTTGAGGTTGTTCCCATTTATTACGAGAGGAAAAGCCAAGCAATGGATCAACTCTTTACCTTCGGGGTTTCTCACAAATTGGAAGCAAGTCACTGATATTTTTCTTGCAAGATACTTCCCTCCGGCTAAGATCACAAAGTTGAGGAGTGGCATCTCCTCTTATCGGTAATATGAGTCAAAATCCTTGTATGACACTTGGAAGAGATACAAGGAGTTGTTGAGGAAGTGTCCACCTTATGGGATTGTGGAATGGATGCAAATTCAGATTTTTTTTTTTTTTTTTACAATGGTTTGAGCAACGCTACCAAGCAAATGCTTGATGCCACCACGGAAGGATCACTTTGCAACAAGCAACCGAGTGCCGCCTTCACTCATATTGAGGAAATGGCAAACAATGGGCTAGCAATGGAGTGCTGAACGTAGTGAGCCGGTGAAGTCTGTCGGTATTTATCAAGTGGATGCCGTTACCACCCTCACGGCACAGGTTGAGGTGATTGCCAAGCGACTCGACGCCTTGCAAACTCCTTTTGTCATGCCCCGACCCGCGGGTCCCGCGCACGACATACCGCCACGACACCCTAGGGGAGGTCTAACACTGCCTCAACCCTAGGTAGCCGTAAGGCTAACCTGTTATCTGTACATTATATTTATAACCACAATGCATAACTCAACCATCAATACCTATATTACTCATACAAGGTATCACACACTGATATTTATAACAAGGAGTACACAAGGAAGGTAACAACAACCACATCAAATAGAGGGTTTACCCCTTATGCAAAAGATGGACTGGACTGGCATACAAAGTATTTTAGACAAAGAAGACATAATAGGATCCTACAACACATAGTGGATCCCTGATAATACATGCCAAGGAACAGTAACATACACAACTCCCAAAATGAGAAGACAGTGATGACTCTAGCCAAGCACCTCACGCCTTCACCCCCTACGCTGTGCTATCACCTGGGAGGAAGAAAGAGGGTATGAGTAACTAGGTTACTCAGTGAGGGGTTAGATAGGACTATAGATCAAGCATGATCAAATATACATAAAACATCATAAAAATATTTCAATTCTCAACAAGAATGAAAATACTTTGAAAAACAATTATCACATAAGAATATAATCTTTCACAATGAAATACAAATAGAATTTCTTTGAAATCATCAAGAAAATATATGCCATTCTGGATCTAATATATGCACAATTCTTATTGATAGTTTCAAATATCAAGATTCTTATAAACAATTAATTCGTCGATCATAAACCAACAATAATGTCCAGAATGGCCTCAAAAACTCTCCGTCGCTAACCATGGCCTTGGTTAGGTCTGGAGCTACCAAGATGCACATATCTTGGCATTGGCCGCTGGGAAGTCCATGTGGTGACTCCGAACAACCCAACTATCCTTGTCAGGGATCTACGCTCCCCACTTGACATGGCATAACCATTTTGACAGTATTCCATGCCACCTCTATATAGGTCGGCCCGTGGAAACCATCCACTTCTTACTGCAGTAAGTACCGGAGCTCGGCTCCCATGTCACCATCAAAGAATATAAACAATAACCCGGCCGATAGCTCAATATATACATCATGATAGCATAATTCTCCATAAGACATAATAAGTGGTCACAATAGCAAATCTCGCTCGAAGAGTGGTTTATTTGATCATAACATTGGTAATGAAAGCATTTTCATCAAAAGTCTCATACAAAGAAAGGTGTCTTTCAAAAATACACTTTGAACATTTCATCAACACAATGAAATTCATCTTGATTTCACTTACTTCCTAGAGTTCCTCCTACCGCTGCATCTTAGAGTTGCTTGGTACTCGGATTCAACCCATTGTAAAAAGTATGAATGATCATCCACTCGGGGAATCCATGTTGCGGGCATTTTCGAAGGAGCTCCTTGAACCTATCCCATGTCTTAAATAGAGACTCCAATTCTATTTGCATGAAGGATGAAATCTCATTCCGGAGCCTCGCTGATTTTCCCGGAGGGAAGTACCTAGCCAAGAATGCCTCGGCCATCTCCTCCCAAGTAGTGATAGATGCTCTCGATAATGAATGAAGCCAATGCCTTGCTTTTCCCTTCAATGAAAATGAGAAGGCTCTCAAACGAATTGTGTTGTCCGTCACTCCATTAATCTTCAACATGTCGCACACTTCAAGGAAGTTCTCTATATGGTTGTTAGGATATTCATCGGCCAACCCGTTAAATTGTGTGGACTGTTGCAACATCTAAATGAACGATGGCTTCAACTCAAAATTCATTGCCGTGATCGAGGACCTCACAATGCTCGATTGGGTCCCCATAACTGTGGGTCTAGCAAAATTGGACAACGTCCTCTTCTGTTCATTCTGTTCAGCCATTGCTTCTGACCCTTCTGTTTCAACATCGGCTTGATTTGACGATTCTTGCACAGGTTCCTTCCCCTTACGATGAGTTCTTCTACCGATGTCCATGTCTCATTCAACAAGAATCGAAGTGTTCCCGCGGGTCATAACCTGAGCCGAAAACAAAGAAAAGAAAAACAAATAAGAACAATGGTAGAAAAAGAAAGTGTGAAATAGAAAACGAATTGAATAGCTAAAATAGCAAAAACAAGTATAAAAAATACGCCTATTCCAAGGCAACGGCGCCAAAACCTTTGACACACCCATTGCTAGTGGGTGCCGCAAGTGCACGGGTTGTCGTAGTAATAAAATTACCCTAGTGAGTGGGTAGTCGTATCCACAGGGAATAGGGATTCAAGACACAAGACTTCACTATTTAACTAAGTGGTGTGCGGTGAGTGTGAAGAGAATCGATGAGTGAGTGTAAAAGCAATTATAAAGAGCAAGAAATAAAAGAGAAGTGTGGTAGGTAAGAGAGTGCAAGCAAGAGTAAATAGAGAGAGACAATCAATGAGTAAAGATGGGCACCCGGACAAGCTACCCCTAGGACTTATGCTTCTAGTGCAAGACAATGCTATTATACTCCCCTATTGTTGATAATTAAGTCGAGGAAATTTTTAAAAACATGGTCCCAAACCTAAGGTCAACCATGACTAACCCCAACACTATGCCCCCGCGTTAGGTTTCACTACGACTCTTGACTCTTGTTGACCTGTTAACAAAGCCCTAGAGGAGTCTATCTTCCTAAGCCTCATACTGCGTGGGATTACTTTAAGTTCTAGGGATTCCTAGTGATAAATCCTGTTCTTATGTATAGTTCTAACCCTTTGGTACAGGTGGAAGAACCCTAGTCTAAATTAAGCCCCAACACTAAGATTCACCTCAACCCTTCACTCTGTTGCTCGCGCAACTAAGCCCCAGGGGAGTTTATCTCCTAGCACTTCACTCTATCTCGACCGCTAAGAAATCATGGAACACGGTGGTAGGAAAAATCACACCGGAAGGGAAAGGGGACGTTTCGCTACCTCGCGACTCACCCTCTCAACCCTCTTCAATCTTAAGTAGTCTAACCCTATAGGAGTTGTCACACCTCTAAAGGATAACCTAGATTGTTCACAACCCTAGTGTCACGACTAAGGGAAAACAATTACAAGAAACAATTAAGATTGAAACTAGAATTTATTCATCAGTAATGAAAAAGCATAATAACAATGTCAAAGAAACATAATAATCCTAGGGTTTACAAGTCCGAATACCCACAAGGGGTTTAGCTCCTCATGGAGCTATACAAATCCATCAAAATATGAAAAGAAATACAAATTGAAAGCATCGATGAAAACCCCCTTGCGTATGATGTGGCCGTGGTCTTGTACGGCCTCTGACGTCGGTGACGATGCCGAAGACGCGCTCCAATCCTCCACAAAGTCCTCCCCAAAACCCTAGCCACAACCCACTAGAAGTTGGGCGAAAAGATTGGCAAAAAGATGTGTAAAAAGTCTCAAAAATGGGCTTTTATAACGTTGAGTCGCGGCTTTAAATCGGCTGAATCGGGATTTCACACAGCTGTGTGGAATTTTCACATGCTCGTGTGAAATTTCTGGAATCTGATTTTCAGCAAACAGTGAACAGTAACTTGCTACAATGCTTTTGCTACATTAACTTGCTACAGTGCTTTTGCCGAAACGCTCTCGAAATCATCATTCTTCATCGAGGCCGGTGAATTGGGCACACAATCAACGGTAGACCATGTCGATTGCTTTAAATCTCCTTATTGGTAAAGTTCTCCTATGCTAATACAGCCCATACTTATTATGAATGTGACCGCCTTTGTGCCCCTCCAAAGGAGGTTGGCACACACCCACAAGTCTAGATTCGTGCCTTGTTCCTTGCTCAGCCCGAAAACTTCCCAACAACGGCAAACACGATCTAACTTCGCTCCTTTTCTCTAAATTAGCTCCACAAACCTACAATGCACAAAAGCACACGAATGCACACAATTTAGTGATAAAACCTGGCAAAAGTAATGCTCATTGTAAGATAATAACATTTCGCATTATTATAACACAAGAACTTATCATGAGCACACACATGGATCATTGGAATGTACCTGGTAGGCATTAGGGACAAGATAGCATGCAATAGTCCTAGGAATCACCCCGGGGCATTACTCTCATATTACTGAAACACTCGATCCTATTCTCCTACCATTTCCACCATTTTATCTTACCTTTATTATCTTTTGATCCAACCACTTTATTTGTGTTTTACTAGATATCAGAAGATCAGTTAGTACTTTGAGTACAGTTCCCTGTGGTTCGATAATCCTACCCTTCATCGGGCATCACTTTACTACTTACTTGCGACCCGTACAGTTGCGGTTAGCGCATCAAAATCCTCCTATGATTGCATTATAAGCAAGGGAATCCCAAGCTAGGGCCAAAACACACTTTAGGTTTAACCCTAATGTTGGAGGGGTACAAAATACCCGATTGTCAAGGTGCATTTCTACATGTATCCCTTCCAAGCTAGGTATGTCTAATACTAAGGCAATGGTCACGCAACCTAGTATAACCTAGAAATCGATACACAGAGTTCTTATGCATACTAATATCATAAAGTGCACCAAGCATGGATCTCAAACACACCAAATGTAATAAATAAATCAAAGCATCCAATCTACACAAGTTCACCCCCAAGGTTCACCTACATCCGGTGACCTTGGAGGTTTAGTTATTCATGCTAGCAATGTTGACATACCCCTTGCGTGTGTACCCGCAAGTGCACGGGTTATCGAAGTAATAAAATACCCTGGTGAGTGGGTAGTCGTATCCACAGGGAATAGTGTTCAGAAACAAGTGTTATCGCTATTTAAATATGAAGGAAGTCGATGATGAGAGAAATATATATATATATATATATATATATATATATATATATATATATATATATATATATATAATAAAAGAGTGCAAGAAGAGTAATGAGGGTAGGAGAGGTAATCGATATAAAGATGGGGTACCCGGACAAAGCTTCCCCTAGGACTAATGCTTCTAGTGCAAGACTAGTATTATACCCTCTAATTGATGTATAATGAGTCGTGGAAATCTTTAAGCACACGGTCCCAAACCTAAGATCAACCGTGACTAGTTCTAACATTATGCCCCGGCATTAGGTTTCACTACGACTCTTAACTCTCATTGACCTGTCAACTAAGCCCCAGGGGAGTCCATCATCCTAAGCCTCACACTACGTGGAACTGCTTGGGGTTCTAGGGATTCCAAGTGAAAGACCCTGTTCCTAAGTATAGTTCTAACCCTTTGGTTCAAGAGAAAGAGCCCTAGTCTCAGTTAATCCCCAGCACTAGATTCACTACAACCCTTCACTATGTTAAGGGAGTGACACGACCCCTTGCGTGTATCCCGCAAGTGCACGGGCTTGTCGAAGTAATAATATTACCCTGGTGAGTGGGTAGTCGAATCCACAGGGAGTAGGGATTTAAGACACAAGTACTCACTATTTAGCTAAGCGATGTATGGTGAGTGTGAAGAGAATCAATGAGTGAATATAAAAGCAAATATAAAGAGACAAGAAATAAAATAGAAAGATGGAAGGTAAGAGAGTGCAAGAATAAGTAAATAGAGAAGGACTAGCAATGGATGAAATAGGGTACCCGAACAAGCTACCCCCAGGACTTATGCTTCTAGTGCAGGACTATGCTATTATTGACACGACCCCTTGCGTGTATCCCGCAAGTGCACGGGCTTGTCGAAGTAATAAAATTACCCTGGTGAGTGGGTAGTCGAATCCACAGGGAATAGGGATTTAAAACACAAGATTTAGCTATTTAGTTGTGCGATGTACGAAAAGTGATAATCGAATTGATGAGTGGATTATGGAATCAATTATACTAAAAGACAAGAAATTAAACAGAGAGGTGGAAGATAAGAAAGTGCAAATAAAAGTTAAAAGAGAAAGACTAACAATGGATGAAATAGGGTATCCGGACAAGCTACCTCTACGACTTATGCTTCTATTGCAAGACTATGCTATTATACTTTCCTATTGATGTTAATTGAGTCGAGGATATCCTTAAACTCACGGTCCCAAACTTAAGGTCAACCGTGACTAACCCCAACATTATACCCCGGCATTAGGATTCACTACGACCCTTGACTCTTGTTGACCTGTCAACTAAGCCCCAAGGGAGTCTATCTTCCTAAGCCTAACACTACGTGGGATTGCTTTAAGCTCTAGGGATTCCTAGTGATAAAACCTGTTCCTATATGTAATTCTAACCCTTTGGTCCAGGTGGAAGAACCCTGGTCTAAATTAAGCCCTAACACTCTATCTCGACTGCTAATTATCCAAGGAAACGGAGGTAGGGAGAAATCACACCTGAAAGAAAAGGGGACGTTTCGCTACCTCACGACTCACCCTCTCAACCCTCTTCAATCCTAAGTAGTCTGACCCTATAAGAGTTGTCACACCTTCAAAGGGTAACCTAGATTGCTCTCAACCCTAGTGTCACGGCTAAGGGAAAACAATAGCAAAAGATAATTAAAATTGAAACTCTAATTTATTCATCAATAATGGAAAAGCATAATAGCAATGTCATAGAAACATAATAATCCTAGGGTTTTACAAGTCCAAATACCCACGAGGGGTTTAGCTCCTCATGGAGCTATACATGTTCATCAAAATATAAAAGAAAGTGCAAATAAAAAGCATTGATGAAAACCTCCTCGCATATGGTGTGGCCGTGGTCTTGTGCGGCCGCCGGACGTCGGTGACGATGCCGATGACGCACTCGAAACCTCCACGAAGTCCTCTCCGAAACCCTAACCGCACTCTCCAGAAATTCGGGAGAAAGTTAGGTCTAAAAATGTCTTGAATGTCTCCAAATCAGACTTTTATAATGTTGAGTGCGGCTTTAAATTTGAACTTATCGGGACTTCACACGGCCGTGTGGAATTTCCACACGCCCGTGTGAATTCTCTGGAATTCTGAATTTCGGCAGAAAGTGAACAGTATCTTGCTACATTGTTTTCCTACAGTAACAATCTACAGTGCTGCTACACGAGTTAGACTTATTGTGAATGTGACTACCTTTGTGCCCCTCCAAAGGAGGTTGGCACACACTCACAAGTCTAGGCTCGTGCCTTGTTCCTTGCTTGGTCCGAAAACCTCCCAACAACGGCATAAGAATACACAAACGCACACAATTTAGTGATAAAATCTGATAAAAGATATGTTCATTGTAAGATAATAAAGCTTCGCGTTACTATAACACGAGCACTTATCAATTATACTTTCCTATTGATGATAATTGAGTCGAGGATATCCTTGAACACACGGTCCCAAACCTAAGGTCAATCGTGACTAACCCCAACACTATGCCCAGGCATTAGGTTTTCACTACGCCCTTTGACTCTCGTTGACCTTCAACTAAGCCCTAGGGGAGTCTGTCTTCCTAAGCCTCACACTACGTGGGATTGCTTATGTATAGTTCTAACTAGAGGTGGGCACGGGCCGGTTAACCGGCCCGGCGGGCCCGACCCGCCGGGTTGCGGTTCACCGGCCCCCCGACCTGGACCCGGCCCGGCATGGGTCTAGAACCCGCCGGGCTGGGTTGACCCGTCAGACCCGGCGGGTCCGGGTCACATGAGGCCGGGCCCGGAACCGGCCCGGCTTCACTGTTGACCCGGCGGGCCGGGCCGGTTGGCCCGCGCAAGAATTAAAAAAAATAAAAAAATCAGAAAAATAGAAAATAATAATAAAATATTCAGAAAATTAAAAAAAATAGAAAAAAATCAGAAAATTTAGAATAAAATAGAAAAAAATTCAGAAAATAAATTACATTAATTAACAAATATTTAGAAAATTTCAAAACACCCTAAATTAAAAAATAAATGGCTTGCACTTAATTCGTTTACTTATCGAATTAAGTTGCCTACGTATCCTTCTGGCGAGAGGAATCAAAGCCAACGTAGTTCTCTTACATTGTATAACTGTTGTCACCCACTTACCTATTCGTCATCATCTGGGTCTTGGTCGAGCTCTGTATACTGTGATCCCCTTGGCTTCTTCTTTACTTGTCTCTGCCGGAATGATTCCCCTCCACTACTGCTTGATTGTCCTATTGGCTCTTGTGCAACCTGTGGGACTACATGGCTATATCTAATACAATAGCTATCATATAATTCAATAAGTTGATTCCTAGTATCAGCAATAATTTCATTGACATCCACAATGTTGTCTGGATCTGCTTCGTCATCTTGGGTATCCACTTCGCTCATGGGCAAGCTCATAGCAAACGGTTCGGAATTTTGTCCTCCATTGAACCCTAAAAATTTGTAATATGCTTCCAAATATGCTTGCAAACCCTCTAGCTTCTACCTTGGATCAAGAACAAATGCAACTAAAGCAATCGGAGGTATATCCTTGTAATAAAGCAACCATTTAATCCTCATAGGGATCAATGCCATAAACAATTGTGGATCAGATCTATACTTCCAAAACTGTTCAGCCACATTAACAACACCATATAAAAACAAATGGGAAGTAGGAAAATAAACTTGCGAAAATAAATTAGTACATGTGTCAAAAATCGAAAGAAAATCAATAATACGAGCAATAATCACCCATTGATACTCGTATAGATGGAAACCAACCAACGAATCATTAACAAAATTAGTCAACAATGTCCTATAGGGAAATGTTGCACTAAGAAGTCGATAAGTGGAGTTCCATCTTGTTTTTACATCTTTAGGGAATTTTTTAACCCTCATGTTGTGTGCTTTACAATAGCGAGCCCATTGTTTCATGAGGGTCATGTTTTTTCCCAAATAAGCTACTACTTCCCTAACAGGAAGTACGTATTCTTTAAGCTCTTGCAAACCAGT
Organism: Dioscorea alata; assembly: GCA_020875875.1. Taxonomy (NCBI): domain Eukaryota; kingdom Viridiplantae; phylum Streptophyta; class Magnoliopsida; order Dioscoreales; family Dioscoreaceae; genus Dioscorea; species Dioscorea alata. The sequence goes on along the minus strand of CM037017.1, from coordinate 6,523,679 downwards.
TTGGACACATAAGTTCAACACGTGACAAACGCATCTTATATGAAAATATTTGCCACCACATGAAGGCCTCACAAAATCTTCTAGAGGTCTAATTGAGGCCGTATTAGCGGAGGCATTATCAAAAGAAATCGAAAAAATTTTGAACATTAAACCAAAATCTTCGATAACTCCACGAATAAGTCTATAAATATTTTCGGCGGTATGAGACTCGTTGAACACCCTAAAAGCAAGAACACGCTTTTGGATATTCCACTTGTCATCGACCCAATGCGCCGTAATACCCATAAAAGAATTTTCATGGAAAACATCGGTCCATACATCGGAACATAAAGAAATTGATGAATTAAAAGTTCGAAAATACTCACAAAGTTGTTCTCTACCATTCTTATATTGTTTGAAAATTGTTTTTTGAATTGTCCTTCGTGAAACCTTCTTGCATGCCGGTTGCAATGTTTCATTAATGCATTCTTGCACTTGGCACCGTTCAGCGAAGCTGAATGGCAAGCACTCGACGGATATTGTCTCTGCAATTTTATCCCTGTATTTTGCTTGCGAAAATGTAAATAGTGATGAGTGAGTACCAGTACCTTCGTCCGTAGTGAATCTAATTTGGGATTGTGAGCGACTATGTCCAAGTTTGTCCGAGTGCTTCTTCTCTATGTGTCTGTTGAATGTGCCATATCCTCCACCCTTACAATGCTTAAACTCCGAACCACAATAATTACATTTACCATGTGTTACAATGCCATCATTATTATTACAAACTTTGGTAAAATGAATTTTAAAAATGTTAGACTTGAGGGTGGTTTCCGTGGAGTTGTTTGCTTGTCCGGTTTGTGATCGTGCATTAACCGGTACGGATTGTTGAAATGGACTCTCACTATCCTCAAATGGATTGCTCTCTTCAGTAGGTATGGGAGTGGAGACTGAACCAACAATGCTTTTTCCTCTAGAGCTTCCACCACGTGAAGCCATTTTTTCGATGTCTAAAAATACAAGTATTAATTTTGTGTAATTTATTTAAAAATACAAGTTCATGAAAAATAAAATACATACAAAACAAGTGCATGATGTTTTGTGATATCAACTTCATACAAATTTTACAAAAAAAAAAAAAAAAAAAAGTAGAGGCTCCACAAATAAATACTATCACAAGATTCACAACAATTAAACTAAGGTATTTATGAAAACAATATTAATTTCATGCATTTAGAAAAAAAAACAAGTAGAGACTCCACAAATAAATACTATCCACAAATAAATACATACAAAACAAGTGCATAATGTTTTGTGATATCAACTTCATCCAAATGCATTTAGAAAAAAAAAAAACAAGTAAATACTATCACAACAATTAAACTAAGGTATTTATGAAAAATAAAATACATACAAAACAATATTAATTTCATGCATTTCAAAAAAAAAAAAAAAAAACAAGTAGAGGCTCCACAAATAAATACTATCACAACAATTAAACTAAGGTATTTATGAAAAATAAAATACATACAAAACAATATTAATTTCATGCATTTCAAAAAAAAAAAAAAAACAAGTAGAGGCTCCACAAATAAATACTATCACAACAATTAAACTAAGGTATTTATGAAAAATAAAATACATACAAAACAATATTAATTTCATGCATTTCAAAAAAAAAAAAAAAACAAGTAGAGGCTGCACAAATAAATACTATCACAACAATTAAACTAAGGTATTTATGAAAAATAAAATACATACAAAACAATATTAATTTCATGCATTTCAAAAAAAAAAAAAAACAAGTAGATGCTCTACAAATAAATACTATCACAATAATTATGCTAATAATTTCATGAAAAATAAAATACATACAAAACGATATTAATGATGTTTTGTGATATCAACTTCATGCATTTAAAAAAAAACAAAAAAAAAAACAAGTAGAGGCTCCACAAATAAATACTATCACAACAATTAAACTAAGGTATTTATGAAAAATAAAATACATACAAAACAATATTAATTTCATGCATTTCAAAAAAAAAAAAAAACAAGTAGAGGCTCCACAAATAAATACTATCACAATTAAACTAAGATATTTATGAAAAATAAAATACATACAAAACAATATTAATTTCATGCATTTAAAAAAAAAAAAAAAAACAAGTAGAGGCTCTACAAATAAATACTATCGCAACAATTAAACTAAGGTATTTATGAAAAATAAAATACATACAAAACAATATTAATTTCATGCATTTCAAAAAAAAAAAAAAACAAGTAGAGGCTCCACAAATAAATACTATCACAACAATTAAACTAAGGTATTTATGAAAAATAAAATACATAAAAAACAAGTAAAAAAAGGTGAAGTTTATATTTTAAAAAAATTAAATATGAAATCATATATGTGAAAATAAATACGAATTTAATATTGAAAAATAAAATAAATAAATAACAAGTAAAAAAAAGGTGAAGTTTATTTTTAAAAAAAATTAAATATGAAATCATATATGTGAAAATAAATACGAATTTAATATTGGAAAATAAAATACATAAAAAACAAGTAAAAAAAAGGTGAAGTTTATTTTTTAAAAAATTTAAATATGAAATCATATATGTGAAAATAAATACGAATTTAATATTGGAAAATAAAATAAATAAAAACAAGTAAAAAAAGGTGAAGTTTATTTTTTAAAAAAATTAAATATGAAATCATATATGTGAAAATAAATACGAATTTAATATTGAATAAAAAATTTTATCATTTCACAAATACAAAGGTATTTTTGTATTAGTATCAAGTAAGATTGTACATTTAATTCTCATTTGCAAAAAAAGACCAAAACAAACAATGGATCTAATTATTATTTTATAGGACAAAAAATTTTCTCAATATTTCTATTTGTATATAATCTTTGTTTTATGTTTTTATTAAGATTTAATAAAACCTCTTCTATTACACAAATATCTCCCCCACAAATATCTCCCCCACACAAATATACGAATGAAAATATATGAAAATATAGTAAAATAAATATATGAAAATATATGAAAATATAGGAATTTGTAAATATATGAAAATATAGTCAAATAAATAATTAGTTCATACACACATGTTAATGGCATAATTTACATCTATTATTAATTCATATCTTAAAAATATAAATACACATTACACACATCCATTAATAACAAAAAAATATAAATTATTACCAACCTTGTTAATAATCACTTCAAAGAGAAAGAAAATAATAGATGTCCAAACTCCAAGTTGCTCCAAGCCTCCAAGCCTCCAAACTTCCAAGTATCCAAGACTCCAAAATATCCAATAATTGAACCCCAAAGTATTCAAGCCTACGAAATTACAATTAAAAAATAATTAGTTCATACATTATTTAACAAAAATCACAATTATTTAACAAATTTAAACTAGTAATTTAAATAAAGAAATCATTGCTAACCTTGTTAATTGGAGACCTTGATCCAAAGCTCCAAGAATTAAAATTCAAGACTCCAAAAATATACCCAAGTTGGAGTTTGGAATTGTTGAAAACTTGAAATTATGAGAGTGAAAGTAGATGTAGAGGTCGAGAAATGTTGAGATTAAGAGAGAAAGAGTTGGGGGGAAGAATGGTATTTGGTAAAAAAAAAATTGGGTAAGGATGTGGGGATATATATAGGGAAGTTTGTTTAAAATTTAAATTTTGAATTTTTTGTTTTTTTTTACTTTTGAAAATTAAAAACTAAAAAAAAATAATAAAAAAAAACCAACGGCTATAATAGCCGTTGGTAATTTGAAAATCAGCCAACGGCTGATTTTCAAACTCAACCCGGCGGGTTGACTGGCGGGTCAACCCGCCGGGTTGAAATTTTTTGAAAATTTAAACCACCGGGCCAAACCCGGAGGGTTGGCCCGGCGGGTTGGCCCGGCGGGTCAACCCGCCGGGTCAACGGGTTGGGTTTCCCCAACCCGTAACCTGCCGTCTACAGTATTAAGATTCACTTCAACCAGCCCACCTCTAGTACTAAGATTCACTTCAACCCTTCACTCTGTTGCTCGCGCAACTAAGCCCCAGGGGAATTCCTCTCCTAGCACTTCACTCTATTTCGACAGCTAAGAACTCATGGAACATGGAGGTAGGAAGAATCATACCGGAGGGGAAAGGAGATGTTCCGCTACCTCACGACTCACCCTCTCAACCCTTTTCAATCTTAAATAGTCTAACCCTATAGGAGTTGTCACAACTCCAAAGGATAAAGTAGATTGTTCTCAACCCTAGTGTCACGGCTAAGGGAAAACAATTACAAGAAACAATTAAGATTGAAACTAGAATTTATTCATCAGTAATGGAAAAGCATAATAACAATTAGGGGTGTAAATGATACACTACTACTCACAAGCTACTCGAGTTCGATTCATGAAAAGCTCGAACTCAACTCGCTTAGGGTCGAGTCGAGCTCGAGCTCGAGTCGCTCGAGTAGTAGAGCGAGCTGAGTTCGAGCGTCTTAATACTTGACTCGAGTGCTCGCGAGCTTAATCGAGTAGTTGTATTTATGTGTATATATTTTATGTGTTAGTTTGTTTTATATATATAATTGAGTTTGAGCTCGAGCTCGAGCCCGAATTCGAGTTCGAGTATAAAATTATCTATGATCGAATCAAGTTTAGCAGCTTTTATCGAGCTTAATGGAGCTTAATCGAGCGAGCTCGAGTAGCTCGAATTATGTATCGAGTCGAGCTCGAGCTACATAAATAAAACTCGATCGAGTTCGAGCCGAGTATCAAGCACCGAGTCTTCAACCAAGCTCGAGCTCGAGTAGCTTGCTGCTCAGCTCGAACTCAATCGATTACACCCCTAATAACAATGTCATAGAAACATAATAATCCTAGGGTTTACAAGTCCGAATACCCACAAGGGGTTTAGCTTCTCATGGAGTTATACAATTCATCAAAATATGAAAGAAAGCACAAATTGAAAGAATCGATGAAAACCCCCTTGCTTATGATGTGGTCGTGGTCTTGTGCGGCCACCGGATGTCGATGACGATGCCGATGACGCGCTCCGAACCTCCACGAAATCCTCTCCGAAACCCTAGCCGCACTCTCCAGAAGTTGGCGAGAAAGATTGGGAAAAAGATGTGTCAAAAGTCTCCAAATCGGGCTTTTATAACGTTAAGTCGGGGCTTTAAAATTGGACTTATCGGGATTTCACACGCCCGTGTGAACTCTCTGGTTTTCTGAATTTCGGCTGAAAGTGAACAGTAGCTTGCTACAGTGTTATGCTACATTGCTGCTACAGTAACTCGCCGAAACGCTCCCGAATTCGTTGTTCTTCACCGGGGCCATTGTATTGGGCATACAATCAATGGTAGATCGTGCCGATTGCTTCAAATTTCCTTCTTGGTGAAGTTCTCCTAAGCTACACGAGTTAGACTTATTGTGAATGTGACTGTCCTTGTGCCCCTCCAAAGGAGGTTGGTACACAATCACAAGTCTAGGCTCGTTCCTTATTCCTTGCTTGGTCCGAAAATTCTCCAACAATGGCAAACACGACCTAACTTCGTTCTTCTTCTTCAAAATAACCCCACAAACCTACAATGCACAAAAGCACACAAATGCACACAATTTAGTGATAAAATCTGATAAAAGATATGCTCATTGTAAGATAATAGCGCTTCACGGTACTATAACACAAGCACTTGTCAGGGAGTCCATCTCCTAGCACTTCACTCTACTTCAACTGCAAAGAACTCTTAGAACATGGAGGTAGGAAAAATCACACCGGAGGGGAAAGGGGACGTTTCGCTACCTCACGACTCACCCTCTCGACCCTCTCCAATCTCGAGTAGTCTAATCCTATAGGAGTTGTCACACGTCCAAAGGACAACCTAGATGGCTCTCAAACTTAGTGTCACATCTAAGGGAAAATCAATACAAGAATAAATCAAGATTGGAACTCAATTAAATTCATCAATAAATAAAGCATAATAAAAGTCATAGAAACAATATCATCCTAGGGTTTACAAGTTCAAATACCCACTAGGGTTTAGCTCTCCATGGAATAATACAAAATCAAGAAAGAGATTAAGAACATATGCATAAAAACCATAAAGAAAACCCCCTTGTAGATCGTATCGATGGTCTTGTGTAGCCGCGTGTCTTCTCCAACGAATCCCTTGTCAAGCCTAGGGCACACCTCGCCGAGTCGATGCCGACGAAAGCTCCCCCAATAGCTATCTTCCAAATGATGTCGATGCCGATGCCGATGCCGATGCCGTATAATCGCCTCCAAAGACCTCCAAGAACCTCTCTAAACCCTAGCCGAAAGCCCCCCAAATGATAGGCAAGAGATAGAAGAGAGGGGTCCCCAAATAGATCTGAAAATGGGCTATTTATAGGCTGAAATCGGGGTTTCACACGGCCCTGTGAAATTTCCACACGGGCGTGTGGATTCTCTATTTTTCTGATTTTCGGCGAACAGTGAATAGTAACATGCTACAGTATTTATCTACAATAATTTAATACTGTGCTGCTACAGTACTCTTGCTGGAAAATGCTTCCTAATTCATCTTTCTTCATCGAGGCCGTTAAATTGGGCACATAATCAACGATAGATCATGTTGATTACTTCATTTCCCTTCATTGGCGAAGTTCTCCAATGCTACACGAGTTAGACTTTTGTGAATGTGACAGTCCTTGTGCCCCTCCAATGGAGGTTGGCACACACCCACAAGTCTAGACTCCCTTAAGAATGAGATGCCAAATGATGCTCGAGAACCCTCATAGAGAAGTTCCTTCATCGTCTTCAACCTCCCATAAGTATGCCCTAGGAGTGGATCTCACCAAAGCACACTGTCCACATTGATTTCAAACTCAGAGATGCCCTCTAAAGCCTTATTTTAGCTCGAATCCAGAGTGGTGGTGGTGAGCTCCAAGAACAAGGCTCTTCTCCCCTTGAACAATGCCCTAGAATCCTTTTAAAAACCCATCTTGGGATGACATGCAGCCTAGCATACGGTCGGCATATGGGCTATGAGGTTTTCCATTGATTGCTGAATTTCACATAAGTTACTATAGTGACTACTACAGTAAAATGACTGCAGTACTGTGGCATACGATCGACATATAGGACGGGGCTCTAAAACGGTGTTTTCAGTACAGATTTCTTCTTAAATCACGTTGTCGAGCTCACCTAGGCATCTTTTATACATGTAACACGAAAAAACCAATTTAGACCATAAAAGGGCATCGATTCATCAAGAAAATACAGAAATCATGCACACGAATATGTATAAATACATACATTTAGGCATTTATCAATACTCATTCCTGACATGTGAATATCGTCCTAGACATGGACCAATTTGCTTTATATGATTGATATTATTGATACACCTATGGGTGGTTTTGTTGGTGATGGGGTTGTTACCCGCCTGCTACAGTAAGAGGTGGCGTGGAAGACCCGTTTTTATTTGTCTTCCCTGTTCAGGTGGCGTGTAGGACCATAATTAGATGATACATCGGGAGTCCATAGTTACCATATAGAACCAGTTGGTCATCGTTAAGGACATGAGGGCCTTAACGGCTCTGAACTTCGCCGTGACCACAACTACAGTTCAGAGAGTTTTCTAGACCACTAATTTATTAATTGAGACGAAAATGTGGCATTTGAGAAATTTATTTTTATTATGATGAATTATTTTTGTACTGATCCCCCATATACTCTTGAAAAGAAAAAAAAAAAAAAAAGAGTTTTATGATGAGTTTTATGATTTGGTGTTTTAAAACTCATATTATGCTTCAAGATAATTTTCGAATGTGAAAACCTTTATTTGAGCCAAATTAATCTTTTATGCTAACTATGTTTCTCATATACATACATATGATGATATATCAATGCTGATTTATTCAAAACCATATGTTTCATTTTAAAAGTTGATTATTGACAATTATTGATTTGGTTTTTATATTCTTTTATAATTATGATAACTCATTCACTGAGTGACTTAGGTTACTCACCCTCTCCATTCCTTCCAGGCTTTAGCGGCCAATAGCGTTGCGGTGAGGCTGAGTGCTGGGCATTATCTTCCTATCTTTATTCATTTCCAGTATTATGTATGTTATCCTTTGAGCATGAATATGTTGTATAAGGACATGGATCCACTAGGGTGTTTGAAACTCCTTATGCATGATTTGTATGTTGTCTGTCCTTCTTGGAAGACCTTGTTTACTTGTGACCAGTATATTTCTCTAACTTAATTATCAGGTTTTTGTTTTGTTGATTTCCCTTTTTTAACTTTATGTTCTTTATTTTTGTATATTTTGAACTTATATATTCTATTCAGTGTTGTTCATTCCAGGTATTTGTTAGCCTTACGGCGACCCGTGGGTTGAGTGGCGTGGGTGTCCCTCCTTGGGTTGTTACTGTGGTTATCGCGTGTCGGGGCCACAGGTCGGGGTGTGAAAAGTTTAGCCTAAATTAGTTTATTGGACTAGGACAACTACATAAAAGGGAAAAGAATGTACTGATGGTTTAATTCTATCAAGCTCTTGATAATTGCTTAATTTTCCACATAAATTGTGATTTAGAGAGTAAGTACAAGGCACATAGAAGCATTATAATTTTTAGGGTCATGCTAATGCCTATGTTTTCAGTGTCATGCATGAATATTGCATGGATTAGGATGCATAACAATTTACAATCTTTGAAAAAAAAGCAAAAATATTGCAATATGCTTCAGTTTCATCTAGGAATAGGGCAAAGTTCATATTGTAATGTGATCAAACACATGCATTCTCAACCCTACCAAGTAAAAATAATCTAAAAGGTAAACCTGCTTCTTGAGATTCTCTTTAATTTTATCTTATCAAGAACTAATCAAACATTAAAAACAAATAATAAAAAATTATACTCTAGCATTTTAATATTCAGGATCATGCTTGCCTATGTTTTCAGTGATATGCATGAATAAGCATGCCAGTTTAAGCCAACACATGACAATCTATAAAATCACAGAGGGAAAACATGGATTAGGCCTAGTTAAGCATACATAAACTACAAGGGTTAGGGTATTAACTAAGCATATACCAGAATGCACTCCATTATGAAAACAAAGGAAGAATTAGAGGCTGATCTAAATGGCAACAGGACTCCACGTCATGAAAAACCAAGAAAGAATGGTTAGGATACTATCTAATTAAGAATATGCCATATTGATTTCTACATATCCTCTACCCAATCTCAAAATCGTAGTGAAATCAAACTTACGCATAGTGGACATAAGCAGGATGCCGCAAAATCAACACTTGCTTGGTAGATTCTCCTCTTGGTAGAATCGTCAAGGCTGAGAAAAGGGATTGGAATTCCATGATGGGGCTATGAGAGGACCGAGGATAAAGCTGGATGGAGGAAGAGGTGGTGGTGGTACATGTTGGTGGTTGTAGTTTAAACCTTCCTCAATCGAAGGTGTGACAACGGTGATCGTGAATTAGGGCAAAAACTAGGGTTCCAATGGATATGGGGTGTTCGTTGAGGGAGGATGGTGGGAGATCTTGGAAGTTGGGATTCGGATCCGGTGAGAGTTTTGGATTCGAATCCGCAACTCTCACGAGACATGCACCGGTGAGAGTTTTAGATCCGATGGAGATGGATGTTGTTTTTTTTATTCTTTCATTATTATTATTTTATTCATTAAAACATCACATTAATACGATTAAATGAGGAAAGTGACGCTTGTTATTTGGCTGTACTTAATTGCAACAATTTGAAACTTAGAGGAACTAAAAAAACTTAAATCATAGTAGGGGACTAAAAGGGTAGTGTGACAAGAGTAGAGGAGCAATGGGCCTCATGCATCCTAATTAAGGAGATTTGATGTTTGCTAATTCACACAACTTTCATTTCATAATAACATATCAGCAATTGATTAGTAGCCTTGTAAAATGCTTTATGATGGATCATCTATCGATTGAGCTGTGGTGGTGCTAGTAACTGTGTACGAAGAGACATACTGATCAAACCCTTTACTCTGTTGCATTGTCAAGAGACTAAAGTTCAGGTAAGCAAGTGGAATTTCAGGCAATGGTGCCTCACCATTCAAGTACTGCACTACTTGCCTCATGCTTGGCCTAGATGCAGGCGCTGGATGAGAACACAACAAGCCAAGCTTCAAAACCAACTCTACTTCATTCTTTTCGTACCCATACTCTTCCAATCTGGGGTCAATGGTATTAAGAATTGTATTCCTTTGCCAATTCTCAACCACCCAATCTACTAATATTGTTTAATGGATATCATGTGATTTGGGCTCTATTGGCTTCCTTCCACATGAAACCTCCAATACAAAAACTCCAAATGCGAACACATCCGTTAGGGTGGTTGCTTTTCCAGTTCTAGCAAGCTCCGGGGCAAGGTAGCCCATTGTTCCGACAATATGAGTTGTTTGAGGATCAGTGCCATGATCGTAGAGTCTTGCGAGGCCGAAGTCACCTAACCTGCCATTTAATTCATTGTCTAGTAGCACATTATTGGCCTTGATGTCTCTATGAATCACTACTTGCTGCCAATCTTCATGAAGGTATTCAAGTCCAGAAGCTACTCCTTTTATGATATGCAATCTTTGAGCCCAGTTTAGAGTTGGCTTGTCATGGCAATGAAGGAATTTGTCTAGGCTTCCATTAGGCATGAAGTCATAAACCAAGAGAAGTTCTCCTTTTCTCCTGCAGTACCCAAGAAGCTGAACTAGATTGCGGTGTCGCAACTGTCCAAGACTTGTTATCTCAGCAATGAACTCCTTCATCCCTTGCCTTGATTCATGGGACACTCTTTTGACAGCAACCTCAGTGTTAGTTTTATGTAGCACTCCTTTGTAGACTCTTCCAAAGCCTCCAATGCCAAGAAGTTCTTTGTCCTTGAATCCCCTTGTGGCCTTAAACAATGCTTTATATGAGAATCTCTGAGAACCATATTGGAGCTCCCAATCTTCAAGCAGTTCTGCAAATTTCCTCCTTCTCCTCAACCAGAAGATAACTATAGCCATGACTATCAACAAGGTTGCACATATAACTATAGACAACCATGTTGTCAGAAACTTTGATTTGTCCTTGAATGAAACTTCAGGGAGAGAAGGTAGTGAAGATAGGTCAAGAGCTTCAGCGGTGCCATTCATCTTAAAGCTCCACCCAAGCACATAGTGTGAAGTTATAACCGAACCAGTTGATGAAGACAAGCCAACGTACATGGAGTCCAAAAGAATGCTTGATAGGTTGACCACCAAAGACAAGAGAGGTTTATTGGGCTTTGCTACTTTGAATGGGCCTAAGGTAACATTCATCTGCATCTCTTCACCATCATAGTCCACCCAGACTTGCATGGGCTTCCCACTAAAGAGGGTCAAGTTATGCCATTCGCCAGTGAGACTATCAAAATAGCTAGCATGTTTAGAAACATTGGATATCAAGCCATTGATATCAATACCTACATGATCATCATCAATATCATGTAACTCTGAGCTTTGGATAGTGTCAAGCTCAACAGCAACTATGTGGTTTGATGTGTTGCCATTGTTGTTTAAATTGAAAAGACCAAAGTATTGGCTTGCTACAGCTGTGGAGAAGTTCATGGTGGGAGAGACGAAGAAAGTGATGCCATGACCGCTAAGACTGGAGTACTCAGAGAGGATACCGAAGACAAAGGTGGTGGAGAAAGAGAAGATGTTACCTCCAGGAGATCGGCGAAATGAAAGCCGATTCGGAAAGAAGGCATGCCCTTTCTTTTGCTTCTCTTCCGTGGTAAGCCTCAAGAGGCCATTTGGAGTGATTGAAGCCAAACCATCAAGGCTAAGGTTGGAACCAGTGAACCCATTGAAGATGAAGTTGTCAGCAGCTTCACTTGAAGTTGCAATCATGAGGATCCATAGAAGAACTTGAAGGTGAACCTTTTGCATCTTCTGTTGGAGAATGAGAGTAACAAGAAGACTCAGCAGTTTCTTTTTTTTGTTTCATTAATTTAAGATTTCTTCACCGAAGTTGATGTTATATTATTACCCTTTCAAGTTAACGTGAGAATTGTTTTGGCGGCCAGAAACATCATTAACAAGTTGATAAGTATCTTTTCCTTATCTTCATTCATTTATTTATTTATTTTTACATGGAGGAGAGTAATTATTTAATTAGAAACGGTTTTCTCCTAATTCAATACCTAAGACACTAAAATAAATATCACAAAATTTCCTCCCTTTCCTACTGTTAATGATCTAACATAAACCATAACAACGTTTCATTGAGAGGAAAACTGAGTTTATTTCAGAATTTTTTTTTTTTTTTTTTTTTTTTTTTTTTTTTTTGGCTTTGATAAAAAATTAATATGTTGAAAGAAAATTCCAAACAAACATAGCTAAACCATCAAGTTGTCAATAACTATAAAAATGTGAAAGCGATAGAATTAGAAGAAAAAGGTTGGGATTCCCTACCATGAAATCGACAACATTTAATTTAAATTAAATGTCAAGCTAAGGTCACAATCTTGAGAGAAATAACATGGAAAATTCCATCTCACCTGCCTCTTGAATTGCATTGCAACGTGAATAGCATTGATTTAGTCTTATTAGGGCCCAGGTTGAAAATTCTCACAAAATTTTTATTCATTTGAATTATTCAAATTTGATGACATTTATTAATGACGTCATGGATGTGTTATATATATAATTTGGATGTTAGAAAAGAAAGTATAAGAGATTTGCATATTTTCATACAAATATCAAACACTACCAAGAATGGGGATAAAGATTGCATAAACTTATGAGGAAAGAAATTGTCTAAAACAAGTTTGTTGACTACATTAACCAATGTTCTGAAACCCGGCCCGGGATATAACCCGGGAAAGCTTTCGGGTCATGGGTCAATGGTCGAATTAGTGTCAAACCGGGTTGACCCGGTTATATATATATATATTATAAATTACTAAAAATTTTTAAAAATGACAATGGAAAAGTTAACAAATAAATATTTTTTCTTATAATTTTTAAATACTAATTTAATATCTTAAATACAAATTCAAGCAAAATACACCAAATAACAAATAAAAAGTAACACAATACAAGCTTTTAAGTTTCACAATACAATCTAATAAATAAAACTTAGCAATTAGATATTGAGTTTTGATTATGAAGCAAATTTTATATATAACCCCCTTATACTTACATATTTATTATTCAAAGTTTTAATTTTAACCATATAATAATATAATTGGGTTGATCCAGTTCAACCGAGCCGAGTCAGCTAGTTCATCGGGTACCAGGATGAGTCAACCGGGTCAACACTGTACCTTGACCCGACCCGGTTTTATGGCTGGGTCCGGTTCAACCCAGGTTTTAAAACATTGATATTAACAAATATCATGGTGTGAAGGTCTGATGCCAACCCATATAATTTTATTTAGGGCGGAATTGATTCTTGATTTAAATAGACTGAAGCAATATTTTCACTTGGATCAAGTTTGGCTTATAATTTTTGACCGATTCTCAATCATTCTACTCATGAAGATCTGGCAAAAGCGTTAGAATTGCTGAGCGTGAAGCTTTTGTAGTAAATAAATTTTAATAGCGTATCTAAATTTTATTTTGACAGTTGAGTGTATAAGTGAATAATTTGATATTTTTAACACAAGGGCCTTTGTCATGCTAGCATGGTATATAAGGTTTCAAATGTTAAAATATTACTTCAAAACAAAAACATGGATAAAATAATCATATTATTAAAATCATCTATTAATAGTCATATTAATTGTATAAAGCATCGTATTAGTTGTTATCTTTCTTAAATTTCTTGTATCAAAACCTAGACCATTTTTTTTCTCAGAAAGATGTAACAAGGAACTAGGGATGAATCTTCACTGCGATCTTTGGAGTGGTGCCCGTTGTGGCGCTCATTGTGGAGCAACAAAGAAGGCGATGTCTGCTCGTGGGCAATAGGCCAGACACTATCTTGTGTGGCCAAACACCTACACATGGGCAGCAAGGCCTTCTTCGTCAAGTGAACGTGTCATCCATAAGGCCACGACAAGGTCATCGGAACTAATTTCCATGCTTGAAGGACAAGCATTGGAATGGAAGCTAGTGCGTCGATGACAATAATTGAGTCCAAAAGGCAGCAGACCAGAACTGAAGCACTTTTACCATCTCTTGGCTCACTGGAAATAAGTGGTAATGATCTCTGGTGAACCAAACTATGTTATGGATGGTTTTTTTTTTTTTTTTTTTTTGCAAAAGGAGCTACAAAGAGCTTCAAAAGACAGAAAAACTACAAAGAAAACCTAGAAAGAAAAGTAAGAAGCAGCACAAATTTCCTCGAGCCAACGAGGTCGATTGCAACCATGAGCATAGAGTGAGATTTGAGGGTTGATACTTCCGAAGTGAGCGAGCTTATCAACAATTGAATTGCATTTGCGAGGAACAAGATCAAAGGAAAAGTCATCCCACGGTTGAATAATAGTCGTGATGGCTCTAATAATATGTGAAAGTCTCCAAGCAGTAATGTTGTTAAACTCCTTTAGAAGTTGAATGGCGTAGCGGCAATTAGTGAAATGATAGCAAGGAATCCAGCCATATGAGCGGCAGTGATCTAAGACAAGGAGTACAGCGCGTAGTTCGACCTCAAGAGAAGAATCGCAATGATCACCAGCAGCCCCTGCAAAAAGAATAGTTTGTTGATTAGTATATATTATAAATCCAAAACCCGTCATACCTGACCGTGAGTCCCAAGCAGCATCAGTGGAGACCAATAAAGAGAAATTAGCTAGACGTGGAGTGATAGAATTTTTCCTTCAGAAAAGACCATTGGCATTGAAATAATCATTAACACCAGCCCAGGCCAAAGAAGAAATTCGGTTAAAGTTTGGAGGGGTTTGCCGGAAGACTGGATTGCACCTAGCAATCCAAATTTTCCATGCAACAAAAGCAATTAAGGCCCTGGCAACATCACAGTTAATTTGAGCATGGATGCTGGAAGTAAGCCAAGAACCACAAGCAAGTTGGTGGAGGTAGGAGTGGTCCAGGCCCAGCCATTGAAAGATGGTATTCCAACAAATAGCAAAATGCCAACAAAACCAAAGAAGATGTGATAAGTGCTTGTGTTATAGTACCGCGAAGCGTTATTATTTTACAATGAGCATATCTTTTATCAGATTTTATCACTAAATTGTGTGCATTTGTGTACTTTTGTGCATTATAGGTTTGTGGAGTCATTTTGAAGAAGAAGAACGAAGTTAGATCATGTTTGCCATTGTTGGGGAGTTTTCGGACCAAGCAAGGAATAAGGTACGAGCCTAGACTTGTGAGTGTGCGCCAACCTCCTTTGGAGGGGCACAAGGGCAGTCATACTCACAATAAGTCTAACTCATGTAACTTAGGAGAACTTCACCAATAAGGAGATTTGAAGCAATCAGCACGATCTACCATTGATTGTGTGCCCAATTCAATGGCCTCGATGAAGAACAACGAATTTGGGAGCGTTTCGGTAAGTCACTATAGCAAGTTGATGTAGCAAAACACTGTAGCAAACTAATGTTCACTTTTGCCGAAAAAACAACAATCTAGAGAGTTCACACGGGCGTGTGGAATTTCCACACGGCCGTGTGACCGAAATTCAACAACCTAGAAACTTCACACGGGCGTGTGGAAATTCCACACGGCCGTGTGAAGTCCCGATTCAACCAATTTAAAGCCGCAACTCAACATTATAAAAGCCCGATTTGGAGACTTTTGAAATATCTTTTTTTCCCAATCTTTCTCCCTAACTTCTGGAGAGCGCCGCTAGGGTTTCGGAGAGGACTTTGTAGAGGTTCAGAGCGCGTCATCGGCATCGTCATACGCAAGGGGGTTTTCATCGATGCTTTCAATTTGTGTTCACTTTTATATTTTGATGAATTTGTATAGCTCCATGAGGAGCTAAACCCCTTGTGGCTATTCGGACTTATAAACCCTAGGATTATTATGTTTCTATGACATTGTTATTATGCTTTTCCATTATTGATGAATAAATTCGAGTTTCAATCTTAATTGTTTCTTGTAATTGTTTTCCCTTAGACGTGACACTAGGGTTGAGAACAATCTAGGTTATCCTTTGGAGGTGTGATAACTTCTATAGGGTTAGACTACTTAAGATTGAAGAGGGTTGAGAGGGTGAATCGTGAGGTAGCGGAGCATCCCCTTTCCCCTCCAGTGTGATTCTTCCTACCTCCATGTTCCATGATTTTTTAGCGGTTGAAATAGAGTGATGTGCTAGGAGAGGAACTCCCCTGCGACTTAGTTGCGCGAGCAATCGAGTGAAGGGATGAAGTGAATCTTAGTGCTGAGGCTTAATTTAGCTAGGGTTCTTCCACCTGGACCAAAGGGTTAGAACTATACATAGGAACAGGATTTATCACTAGGAATCCCTAGAACTTAAAGCAATCCCGCGTAGCGTGAGGCTTAGGAAGACAGACTCCCCTAGGGCTTAGTTGACAGGTAAACGAGAGTCAAGGGTCATAGTGAAAACCTAATGCCGCGGTATAGTCTTGGGGTTAGTCACGGTTGACCTTAGGTTTGGGACCGTGTGTTTAAGGATATTCTCGACTCAATTAACATCAATAGGAAAGTATAATAGCATAGTTTTGCACTAGAAGCATAAGTCCTAGGGGTAGCTTGTCCGGGTACCCTATTTCATCCATTGCTAGTCCTTCTCTATTTTACTCCTACTTGCACTCTCTTACCTTCCATCTTTCTATTTTATTTCTTATCTCTTTATATTTGCTTTCATATTCACTCATTGATTCTCTTCACACTCACCGTACATCGCTTAGCTAAATAGTGAGTTCTTGTGTCTTAAATCCCTATTCCCTGTGGATTCGACTACCCACTCACCAGGGTAAATTTATTACTTCAACAAGCCCGTGCACTTGTGGGATACACGTAAGGGGTCGTGTCAAGATGTTCAGTTGTTACGGGATGAAGACCACAGAAGTGGCAAAGGGTAGCCGAGCCAATTATTAAATGATAAAGGTAAGCTCCAGTGGGAAGCTTTCCATGAGCCAATTTCCAGACAAAGACTTTAACCTTAGGGACAACTTTGAGCTTCCAAATAGATTTCCAACCATGCCAAGGGTTAAGATTTGGCCCCCCGGAATTAAGGAAATCATAGATTACTGCCACAATAGTAGCACGGGTAGTGATAGGACCCCAGGTCCAATAATTCATAGCATGGTTGTCAAAAACAATATCGTTTGACACAATGTGATTCAAATCCTCACCAAAAAATGTAGAGCAAGCATGAAGGTTGAAAGCATCATCATGGATGATAGAGTTTATAGAGAAATTATCAATAAGGTGCATGTTAAAGTAAGTGGGCTTGCGGTTCAACGGGAGATCAAAGACCTAAGGATCATCCCAAACATTGATGCAATTTGGATTACAAACAGTAAGTTGAATGTGAGGTTTGAGAATATTAACAGTTATTGAAATAGCTTTGTGAAAACTGGAACCAGAAGAATGAGAAACATTGTTCCAGATGCTCCCGTTTTGATATTTATGAAGGAAAATAAAACACCAAACCTTGTCCTCTTTATTAGCAATTGAAAAATCATGTTTGGCGAGGAAAGCAAGTCTGGCTTTTCTAAGGTTGCGGAGGCCTAAACCCCCCTCAGTTTTAGGAAGAGTAACGGTATGCCAACCAATAGTATGGAATCCAGAATCCTTGCCCTGCCTACCCTATAGAAAGTTACAAGCCAATTTGGAAATGGAATCCAGGATAAAGTCAGGGAGATAGAAGATGGACGAGTAATAGACAGGAAGAGAGAAGATACTGGTATTAAGAAGAGTTATGCGACTAGCTTGAGAAATGTGGTTATGATTCCAGTTGTTCATTGTAGATGAAGTCTTGCGAACAAGTGATTGAAAATGTCTAGTGGGAAGATGTAAAGGAGAAATAGGAGCTCCCAAATAGGTGAAAGGAAAACTCCCAACCTTGATTCCTAAAATAGCCGCAATGGAAGTGGAAACCCTCTTATTAAATCAGCTAGGCAAATAAATTGCTGATTTGCTAAGATTTGTCTTTTGCCCAGAGAGATTAGCATATAAATTAAGGCAAAACAAAGTGTTCCTAGCCGATTATCTAGAGGCCTTAGTAATGAGGATAAGCTCGTTGGCAAACATGAGATGGTAATATTCCTAGGAAGAGTGGCATCAAAATCAGAGAGAAAGTTTGTATGGAGGGCCCGGTTAAGGATGGTCGAAAGGTTCTGAGTGACCAAAAGGAAGAGCAATGGAGAAATAGGGTCCCCCTGCCTAACACCCCTAGAACTAGAGAACCAATCACTAGGGTTGCCATTAATAAGGAGGGAAAAAGTAGCAGAGGAGAGGCAAGACTCAATCCAATGGAAACAACATTCTACGGTGGATTGCAAGGATTGAGTTCCATTCAATAGTATGAAAAGCCTTCTCGATATCAACCTTGATTAACATCCTAGGGAGGTTGTTTCTATTGGTTTCCATAGAATGAAACATTTCTTGGACAGCCAGGATATTGTCAAAGGTAGACCTACCAGCAAGAAAGCCAGATTGCTCAGGGCTAATTAGTTTGGGGAGAACATTTTTTAGTCTAGCAGCCAAAATTTTAGTAATAATTTTATAGCAAACGTTACAGAGAGAAATAGGCCGAAAATCATAGACTCTTTGAGGATGATCATTTTTAGGAATAAGGACAATGTAGGTTTTACCCCAAGAATTTGGAATTTTAGCTGTGGCAAAGAATTGAGAGATAGCATTGAACAAGTGGTCTCCCAAGATATTCCAATAAAAAAGGTAAAAATTCAACATTGAACCCATCCGGACCTGGTGAATTTCCCCACAGCATAGACCTAAGGGTTCAGAAAACCTCCCCCTTGGTGACAGGTTTGACTAAGTCGTCCTTGTCATCGGACATCAGTGTGGGAAAGTCATCAGGTAAGGAAGAGAACATAAGGTCCACAAAGGCAGTATTAGAGGAAGCCCACAGATTGCGATAAAAGTTAAGAAATTCAGTTTCAATATCATCTTTGGAGTTAAGAATGTTACCGGAAGAGTCCCTGAGAGAATGGATCTCGGATTTAACCTGACGAGCTTTAACAATACGATGGAAGAAAGCCGAATTGGTGTCCCCTTGATTAAGCCACTACATCCTAGACTCTGAGCCCAGAAGATGGAATTTTGATGCAAAAGGGTCGAGTGTCTGTTACGTAAGGAGCGGAGCCAGAGATGATGCCATGGGTCAGGTGCCAAAGCGTCACGCTCCTCAATGGTTTTGATCTCCAATTCCAAGTTAGAAATTTCACTGTCAATCGGTCTCAAGCCAGCTGTTCTCCAAGAGATACGAGTAGTACGAGATGCAGGCCAGCTCTATCAGATCCTAGAGGGATAGCACCAGCTCACAAAGGATTTTTGCCAGTTTGCCATTTTCTCTTATGGTTCATCTTCGCAGATGATAAGAGTCTAAATGTATGTATTTTTATACTACTTTTGTGTACATTGACAGGCTATTTTAGATTAATCGATGCCCGTTTTTCGCCTAAATCGGTTATTTCCTTGTTACAGGTCATAAAGAAGCCAAAATGGGCTCGAGAACGCAATTGGAGTGAAATCGGCATCAAAAATCATGTTTTCGAAGCATCGACATTGTAGCGGTACTATAGCAAGGAAGCTGGGTCGTTCAGAAAGCGAACTATGAACCGTGCGGGCACTGTGCGCCCGCACGACTCACTGAACTCATGGCCAGTACTGTAGCAAAGTGTTGTAGTTTTTTTACTGTAGCAAAAGTAATGTAGCTGGGCACTATAGCACGACTCAGTTTTGTGAGAAAATTGACAGTGAACCGTGCGGGCACTGTGCGCCCGCACACCGCCCGCACGGCTCGGGTCGAACATGTTTTATGGAAAGCTAGGGCACATTGGGAAGGACTTTTTGGCACACTTTTCTTGGAGCTTTCGGCGGAGGCGACTTCACCGGAGCTTTTGGAGGCCGAATCTTGCGATCTAGAGGAGGATAATCGAGGGGAGAACGTGATTGGGCAAGAATTTCATCGATTCCATCATTTAGGAGCTTGGAGACGACGAGGGAAGCCGCCCCTTCTTGCGGCGTTTGTGGAAGCCATCCGCATTCCTCTTCGTCCCTCCTTGTTCTCTTTGATTGAGGGAGTCTTCTTTATGTTGTTATTAGTTGTTTCCATGGATTTATCTTGTGTTATTTCGTGTATGGACGGCTAAACCCCAAGGTCACCGGATGTCGGTGAACCTTGGAGTGAACTTGTGCTGTAGTTTGCTTTGATTTGCTAATGCATGTGGTCGGTTTTTTATTTAAGCTTGGTGTACTTTTGATGTGTTGATCTTACATGAGAACTCTGTATTTCAACTTCTAGGTTGTACTCGGCGCGTAACCATCGCCCGTGTATTAGACTCACCTTGCTTATTAGGGAATTTTGTATGAACTCGCCGTGACCATCGGGTGTTTCGTACCCCTCCAATTATTAGGGCTGGACCTAGGTTGAGTCCTGGCTCTAATTAGAGAATTCCTTGCGCGTAATGCAATCATGGGAGGATTTGGCCGGAAGAGATTCCGCGCCAATACTCGTATTGGATTAGGGATTATTACCGTGACCATCGGGATAGTCCATTCTTGGATTTCTCTTGGGGTTAACCACTGCATGCTTAGCTTGTCTGGCATTTTTGCAACCTTTAGTAACCCCAAGGAGACCCACATCTGGGACCATCTTCATCCCTGGATTTTTACACTTATACTCAGCATTTCCGCATTTTACCTGCTAGTTTAATTTTGTTGGTTTGAATAAGTTGGGAAGGGTTATGCCTTAAACAACCTTTTGTAGAACTTTGTGAACTTTTATCTAGCATGTGTGTTTGACTACTCCTTAGTATTTTCTCTTTGTATTTTTTTTCTGTGGAATGATGATATGCCCTTGTGCCTTGTAGGGCATTGACAAAAGTTTGGTGAGCCTCTCCACATTTAGTGGAAGCTGAACTCGCCATGTATAGCTCGTCATACCCTATGTTCGGGTCACCCCTCGCCATTTACACAAGATGAACTGTGGAAGTTCGTTTTCACCCTCCTCTATTATTTTTATTGGATATATTTTCTTGTTATTCATGATTAGTGTACATTGAGGGCAATGTACAACACTAGGTGTAGGGATGGATGAATTACATGTACTAGGGTCATTTTTACATGCTAGTGTTATCAATGATGGCTTTATTCATTCTTAATTAGATTATTCAAGCATAGACTAATGATTGATGTGAGTTACATATTTTTTGTGCTCTATTGAATCCTGTTTCACCTCTAGTATTGTCATGTGCACTGAATTTTTTGTTGATGCCCTGGGAATTGCCAACTTGACTACTGTAACTCTCTTGTATGCTTAACACACAACCTTGAGTACTTGGCCTTAGAAGACTAAGTTCTATCCTTCAATGAACTCCTAAGAACTTCTAAGCCTTGTTGAGCTAGTCCTAGTTTTGTGACTTGTAGTGCAGTCTAAAAACATGATCTAGGGTGAATTTGAGAAAAAAAAAAGAGAAAAATGAGTCTATGTCAGTATTCCTCTGCTAATGAAGCATGAATGTGTCTATGTAGACTGTAGTCGAGTAGTTGGGTAACTCTTGTGCCTAACCAGCATGTGCACCATCCAGAAAGATTTTTGTGCAGTTTACGTTAGTCGGACGCGAAGAAAAAAGAATATATATATATATATATATATATATATATATATATATATATATATATATATATATATACACGTGCAAATAAAAACCCTAGTGATATTTTAACTGCGTACTTGATGTTTTAAGGAAAAAATAGATTTAGTTTCAAATTCAGGAGTTAGAAGGATCTTACTTGTTCATTGAGGTAGCACTTAGCATTTTAAGACCCAGTATTCTATGTATGTGGAGTGATTAGAATCTAGTGTTGTATAGATTGAAGTCAGTAGGCTAGACCAAGTCAAGGCAAATGATGCAAAAGATTCACTTACACGGCACAAACATATAGGAGGTGAGACAGAATCTTTTTGTTGTGCTTATTGATTGTAACTTAACATCTAGTACATTTAGCCACTTATCCTTCTCCTTGTTTATCATGATTTATTTACTTAGGGACAAGCAAACGCTTAGGTGTGGGGATATTTGATAAGTGTCTAAATGTATATACTTTATTATACATATTTTATACACTTAGCATGTATATTATTATGTATTGATGCATGTTTTGTGCTTAATCAAGTGTTATTTGCTTTGTAAGGTATGTAGATGCCACGGAGAACACGAGGACATAATTAGGGCAGAAAAGAGAAGAAAACCAAGTCACAGTACTATAGCATATTCACTTAGTTGAAGCAATGTAGCGTATTTACTGCAGCTGGGAGTACTATAGCAGATTCACTACAGCAGTCACTATAGCACCTGGGGATTTTTCATGGCAGGAAATTAATTCGAGTCATATGGCCCCAATGAGGCCCCATGGAAGGCCGTCTGCCCTAAAAACTAGAGACTTTTACCTACTCCATACCACCCCCCATACTATCCCGGTATACTGCCCTTATTAACCCCATTTTGGGGGTGGTATGGCTCGGGATTTAAGGGTTTTGAGCCCCATTCCACTTTTTTACGGCCCCCATAAGGCCCGTATGCCTTGGGAGTATAAAAGATCATTTCTAGGGCTTTTCTAAGGGACTTTTGGCCAGCATTTGAAGAGGAGAAGAAGAAGAACGAAGATACCACTTTAAAAATACGATCTTGGGCCAAAGAAGGAGGCAAGGGCTTCATCATCAAGAAAGGAAAGCTTCATCATCAAAGGAGCAAGGTTCTAGCCAAGGAAAGCGTCATTCGGCATTCCTTGGATATGGGAAAGTGTTATTCGGCCAGACCTCCACCTCCTCCTTCATCATTTCATCTAGGAAGTGTCACTCATGAACTCTTTGCTTAATTTTCTTTATCTTGTTGTTCTTGTTTGTATGATGGCATACTAAACCTCCAAGGCCACCGGATGTTGGTAAACCTTGGGGGTTTCATAATGTATTTTGGATGATTTTTACTTAATGGCAAGCTTGGGTTGATTTAATACTTAGTTCACCGTGTTTCATGTCTAGAACTACTTAATAGAGAGATCCGTAGTTCTTTCTTGGGTTATATACGTAGATGTGACCTACTCACGTGTATTAGACCACTAATGAACTAAAAGGGGTCTCTTGTATTGATATGCCGAGAAATTGGATATCAATAGCCCTCCGATCTTTAAGGGTAAACTAGAGTTTAGTGCACCCTTATTTTGGGATCTTCTTATACTTAATGCAATCGTAGGAATGTTGGTTAGGAAGAAATTCCAATCGACATTCGTATGGGATTAGGGTTCGCCGAGAAATTGAGGTTGATCTAATATTGAGATCCTTCGTTCTAAATCACCCATGCTATCTTTTATTGTTCATCATGTATCATGATGACCCCTCAAGGGAATCTGCATGCATAGGCCTTCGCATGTTACTGTAGCACTTGCAATCATCTTGTTTGTTCTTAAGTTTGTATATCCATTTTGTACTTGTTTTATTGCATTTTTTAGAGTGACTTATCATGCTTAAGATGTTGGGTTAGGTAGTAGGCGACGAAGGAGTAATAGTAGATCCTTAGCCCGGAGGAATACGATCCCCGTACCTTTACATGAGGTATTACTTGACGATCCTGTACACTTGCGGGGAAGCAATCAAGACCCAGGCAATATTTCAAAAGATTTATGCTGTTAATCTTTATGGTGTTATTATTGCTAGTTGCAATTGTCTTCTATTATCCTACTCTTTTGTGGTTGTTGTTCTTTCTTGTGTAGTTGTGGTAGATTTTGGTTTAGAGCTTTCATATTAGAGGTCTCACTCATGATTTATGCTAGCAAGGCTAAGTATCTTTTACTAACAACCAAGTGATCTATTGGTAGCCGGGCCCCCATTAAAACTCTTCACAAGTTGTGAGCCTCCACTTGCTTTAGCAAGGCTTATGCATGCCCCTGCCTTTCTTAGCGGCTTAGTTGCTCATCTTGGCAAAAAAGTAAAGACTAAAACTACCTGTGATTTGTGTAGTATGCAGCTTAGAGTTCGTTTGGATTGCCGTAATGGCAATAAGGAGGATGGGAGGGCAATGGGAATGAAAAAGGTATTTGGTTGGAAGAGAAACTCAATGGGAATGGGAAAAAGCAAAACAGTAATTTATTAGGAATTGAAAACATAATGAAAAGATATGATGTAAAATTACTTTTATGTCATTAATATAAAGAAATAAATTTTGTTATTTATAGAATATTTTAAATAAATTTAAATTATTATAGTAATAAATTATTTAAATTACTTATTTTATTTAATTAAATATATTACTAGGGACAAAAATGTCATTTAACTTAATTATTAGGGTCAAATATCAAAATTAAGAAATATATAATTATTTCCATCATTGTAATTATTATAATTTAATGTTTAAATTTATGACAATGGGGAGAATAATGATTACCCCGAGGAAATAATGAAATGCCCCTAGGGAGTAATCATTACTCCCATGTGCATACCCAGTGCGTAACCTCGGATCATGTTAAGGCCTGTTTTGATTGCGGAATAGGATGGGAAAGGGAAAATGGGAATAAGAGCAAAAGGGAGAATAATGATGAAGGTGTTTGGTTGAAGTAAATGAGAGTTAGGAATAGAAAAAAGTAAGAGAGAGAAATATAGTATAATTATACTTATGCCCTTTTATATAAATAAGATGACATTTTACAAAACAATAGTCTATATTTAGTAGTAAATAATTAACATGATTATCATTAAATATTTCTAATATATTTAATTATTTTAATTTATTGTTATTAAATATTTCATCTAATTTATATAACTTAAAATAAAATGTTAATTTTATATAATAAATAATTAGCATGATTTATTTTTATTATTAAGTATTTACAATATATTTACTTATTTATTTTAATTAATTAAAATGAAATATTACAACTAATTACTATAAACTAACACATGTTTGTCATATTTATTAATAAATAAATAACGTGTTTTATTGTTATTTAATATTTTTAATATGTAATTTATTTCTTCTAATTGTAACTAACTATTTCAACCAATTAATATAATTTAACAATTATTTGTTTATTAAATAATTAAATAACTAACATGATTTATTATTATAAAAAAAAGGGTATAATAGTCATTTTATTTTTAAAGAGTCCAAATCCCCTTAGTTTTGGGAGGATTGGAAATGCCTCACATGCATGCATCTCATTCCCATGACAACCCACTATTTACTCCTTTCCTAGTTGCCAAAACATGGGTTTAAGCATCATGGGTGCATGCGATTCCCACTCTCTAGGCATGAATCCATGAGCCAAACACCCCCTTAGTTGCATCCTAGCCACTCTCTTCTCATGTTAGTCATATTCTTCAAACCATTTCTTATCATGGAGTTGCATGATGATTTATATATGTATAGCTATTGGGCTTGTGTCTATTTTAGTATGTGGTTACTTGGCTTTGAGTGTAGTGCACTCTAGGTGCTTGTAAAAATGCTATAGAGAAAGTGTATTGGAGTAAGAATTGGTTCTTTAATTTGTGATTAATTTAATTAAAAATATTTGTCCACATGTTCGTAATGATTCTATGTGAAGGAAGAGTTGATGGTCTAGTAATCTGTAATTATTTTACATCTTGTAGTTATTTGGTTTGGTTTTTTCTAATAAAAATTTCATATTAATGGTGAAACTAATATTAACTTACTGAGATTTTAGGACATACGGAGGAATTTGTTCCAGCGTAATAATTTGGGTTATTTCTAATTTGAGGACATACATAGGAATTTGTTTTGGTAAAGGAATTTGGGTTATTTCCAATTTTAGGATATATTTTGAAATTTGCTTTGGCCTAAGAATTTGGGTTATTTTAATTGTTAGTCAGAGAAGTAATTCTACATGTAAATTAAATTATAAATCTATATGATTTTTTTTTTTTTTGAATAAAGTGGATAAACCATAAATTTATTTAGAGAAAGCAGATAAAAAAACAGTACAAACTTAAAAGAAGTAGGACATCCAAACAAGAAAGAAAGACAGTCTGAGAAGCTCACCAGGGGTGAGGGAAACAACATAACTAAAAGGAAGCAACAAAACCATAAAGGAAAAGCTGGGATTGCGAAGACCACCGTCTGGTGTCATAGGCGGGTCCAAGCTACAAGATGGAGATGACTACTCGCGGTCCATGTTGTGCTCTGTATCGCTAGAATCATCTGTCATTCTCGTGCTCAAGAAGCTAAGGGAGCGCTTGATTCTCTTAGAAGCTTCTATGTTCTTCTGTTGAAGAGGATCGGAAGCTGCAGAAAACCAGGAAAGAAGTATGTTAGCTATCTTGTAAATTGTTAAATTAAATATGCAATTGTTCCGTTCAAGCCATAAATTCCAAAAAATAGCGCGAGTGTTTAGATCGCAAATGTTCCGAAGTAAAGCTTTGAGGAAGGTGATCCAGGTCATCTAGATGTTTGGAACTGAGGACGGAATGGAATCTAAGTTGAAAATTTGTTTAAAAAAAGACCAGATTCATTCAGTGAATTCACAGTGAATAAAGAGATGTTCAACTGATTCAGAGTTTTTATGACAGAGAACACATGTGTCAGTTGCATTTAAGTTACAACTTTTCTAAAGAGGTTATCAAGAGTAAGAATTTTGTTTTTCCTGGCTAACCAGCAAAATAAAGTGATTTTACTACGTGATTTAGTTTTCCAGAATTGGGGATAAAGCTGGCAATGAGTCCCTCCATCGATAAGGAAGTTGTAGAAGGATTTTACAGAGAATTTTCCTTTTTGTTCTAGTGTCCAATTGTATGTGTCTTCACGATCGCTGGAGTAATCGGGAAGTATATTTAGAAGCATGGAGAGAGTATCAATAGCAGCTATTTGAAAGAAACTCCTTGGAGGATGAATTGGTAGAGTGAATTATCTTAATGTTATCCAGGGAAAGTTACAATCCTTGAAGAGGGATGGCCAGAGTTCAATGGGCGATAGTCCATTATGCCATCTATCGAACCAAAAGGATGTTTTAGCACCATTGCCAACTGATTTGATAATACAGTTTTGAAAAGGAGGAAGAATGGTGTTTAACTTAGCCCAGAAGAAGGATTTGTTTCTTGGTGGTTTCTGGAATAATATCCCAAGTGGTTTCCTGATTGAGTAGGTGGTATTGATAATCTTGGACCAGCAATTATTAGGATTGGTTGCAATTTTCCACCACCATTTCCCCAGTAAAGCTTTGTTGAATTCTTTAAGGTTGAGAATGCCCCAACCACCCATGTTACGGGGATGACAAATCCTATTCCAAGAGATGGACCTAATTCCTTTAGGGCCAAGATCAGGTCCTTTCCAAAAGAAATCTCTTCTAATTTTGTCAATGTCATGTAAAACCCAGGCTGGAAGTTTGAACACTGACATCCAGTAAACTGGGATTGTAGAAAGAACAGAGTTGATCAGGGTTAGGCGGCCCCCCAAGGGATAGGTAGGTTGCTTTCCAGGGAGTGAGTCTGGAGCGAACCGTATCAATAAGTTTAGCTCAATCTTGGCATTTTGGTCGTCTTCCAAAGAGTGGGACCCCTAGGTACTTGATAGGAAGACAATCTCTATTGCAGTTTAGAATCATTGTGGAAGAAGAATGTGGTTGATAACCATAATTTCTAGAGTACAGACAGCTCTTCAAATAATTGATAGCAAGGCTAGAAGAGCCTTCAAAGAGATAGAGGATCAATTTAATAATTTGAAGATCTTCATGTCCTCCAGCTGAGAATATGACAAGATCATCTACATGTTGCAAGTGGTAGATGCTATTGAATTGGTCAAGTTGAACCCCAATCAAGACCTTGGACTTGCTAGCGTGATAGAATGTTGTACTTAGAGCATCTGTAGTTATGGCAAAGAGAAGGGGAGAGAGTGGATCACCTTGTCTTAGTCCTCATTTGCAGTGAATATACCCTTGTCTTAGTCCTCGTTTGCAGTGAATATACCCTTGTGTAGCTAGGGCAAAGTTGAACCCCAATCAGAATTTGTATCTTTGCAGTTTTAAGGATGATATGAATCCAGGAGATCCAACGGTTTCCAAAACCCTTAGCTGCAAGAATCTCCAAAAGGAAATTCCAATCCAGTGAGTCGAAGGCTTTTGCAAAATCTACTTTAAATGCGTATCTAAGAAGTTTCTATTTTTGAAGATGGAATATCACTTCTTGTGCAGCGATTATGTTGTCTGCGATACATCTGCCCTTTATAAACCCAAATTGAGAATCATCTACTAGGTCATTAATCACCAGACTTAGCCTCGAGGAAAGTATTTTAGAAATAATTTTACAATTGGAATTGGTAAGGCTGATAGGTCTGAGTTCAGTTACTTCAGTAGGGGCAGATGTTTTGGCAATAAGTGTTACGTGGACCCAGTTAAGGTGCTCCTAAGTGATCGTGCCATCATGGAAGTCTCTGCATAGTTTAATGAAGTCCTCTTGAATAAGGCTCCAGTGTTTTTGATAAAAGAATATTAGAAAACCATCAGGACCAGGGGCCTTATCTGCATTTACGTCAAACACAACTCGTTTAATCTTTTCAAGGGAGAAAGGAAGTTCAAGAGAAGTGAGATCAATTCTTTTCTGTTGAAAAGATGTGACCAATCAAAAAGAAATCTATGATTGATAGGAGTGCCAAATTGTGCTTGAAAATGGTCGGTAAAAATTTTCCCAATTTCAAGGTTTCCTTCTACCCATTATCCGTTGTGGCTTATACGGTGAATGAAGTTTCTATTTCTTCTTCCATTTGCCAACATGTGAAAAAACTTAGTGTTTGAATCTCCCTCTTTCAACAGTGAATGAAGTTTTTTATTTTAATTATGTATTCATTAAATTATTTATTTATTAGATTCTTCTTTATTTATTGACCACAGCAAAATCAGAAGCAAGACTATGCTGGTATGGACCTTCATCTCATGCAAAGCCTCTAGAAAATAAGAGGCAATGTGGGCTCCGCACCTATCTTTTAGCCTTTGTAAAAAGGCTTGGCACTGGGATTCCCGATGATGTGATGTCGTCTCACAGCAGTGATAAACGTTTCCTTTTATATCAAATTTATATCAAATGTTAAGAGGGAGAGGGTTATGATTTTGAATGTTGGTGACAACTGGTGGCCGACAAGGTGATTTTGGGGTACCGGCTTTTATTCACGGCAAATTTCAATGTAGGTGGTATTGTTTTTCTCCTTTGGGAGAATTATTGTAGTTCACAGTTCTTGCATAGTTTGGCAACCTTGTTTAGGGGTAGTATATGGCTAAATTTTTTAACATGTTTTATATGTTAAAACCTAGTTTGTGATTGATGTGTGTTTATGGGACTGGATCTAGATCCGCTCAAAAATTAGGTTAGAATCCATGCATGAGAGTATATTGTTGCATGTATATATGTATATTCTAGCCTGCAGCCATTTGCATATAAGTGCATGTTGTTATATATATATATATATATATATATCAATGTTTTAAAAACTGAACCGGTGGAACGACTAGGTCACGGTTTGTTCAGTTTAACCCGTTCAACTGAATTTCTTATTTTTAAAATTAATAAATTTTTAAAAATAAAAAAACTGAAAAAAAGAATACAATTTGTCAATTTTTTCATAAAATTCAATTTTTCAAAAATACAACCACGAACATGTTCACACTTCACACGCAAGGGCATCAAAATAAAATGCAACATCTTGCCCAACTTTTACACAAATTTCACATTTTTTTTAAATACAACCATCTAACAAATTCATAAAGATGAGTAACAAAATAAAATACTCCACCACCAACAACAACAACAAGAAAGATAACAAACCAACAAGGCAACAACAACTTGCCAACTTCTACATACAATTCAACTTGCCAACATTATGAAGAAAGTAAGAAAGTACGAAGAAAGATGGGTGATCTTCAGCAGCTCTCTTCTGAGTCTTCTCCACTCTTCAACATTGCTTGTGAGACGCCTCAGGAGTTAGGGCTGAGATCAGCTTGAAGGGAGAAAAAGAAAGTGGGTTGTGAGTCTTGTGACTTCACCGACTCGTGAGTATTGAGTATTGTTAGATCTAATTTTAAAGGTCAAAAGCATACAGTAATAAACTATTAAAATATAGAGTATAGACTATATAGTCCCCATTCAAATATAAAAAAATTCAGTTATTTAAATGTCATCAAGTCCGATCTAATCGGTTCACTAGTTCTTGGTCCAGCCGCCGTCCATGTATATTATTGGACCGGATTGATACCTGGTTTTCAGTTGAACTGGTTTAACCGACCGGTCCACTCCGGTTTTTAAAACCATGATATTCATACATTACTCTGCAACCTTTGTGCCAAGGATTTTCATGAGAAAGGTTGAACCTTGTTTTGATATTAAAACTAGCTTTGAAAGCTGTGCTTAGATTGATGATTGATTATATAGATATATACATGTCTTGATTGCTTTTGCCTTTGAACAGGATTATCACTGAATTGTTTGAAAGCCAATTTTGAAATCCATGCATAGGTGTGTATTATGAGTATATGCATATACGTTTATAGGTAATAGGTATTTATAGTTGTTAAGAATTAACTTAATATGGCCTTTATGCAAGTGCCCCCTGTAGTTTCTTTAGAACCAGAACAAGACCTTAATGCATTTGTAGTGATGTTCCAATGCATTCTTTAAGTGTACAGGCTTAGGTAATATTAAGTTAATACATGTGCCAACTCATATGTGTATATTTGTACGGCAATTTTAAGGTGGAATTTGACTGTTGTCAATATTTGGAAATATAGGACTTTTCTGAGAATGGATATTGGAATTCAAATAGCGTCTTGCAGTTAGGATACCAAGTAAGTAATCCAACGAGAACTTTGTATTTTCAGGATTTGAGGAATTATTTATTCGGTAAAATAATTGTCAATTATTTTGTTATGGCATTTTATTTCAAATATCTATTTATTTTTGTTAATTATGAAATTATTTATTGAATAGGTATTTTTAGGTATTTCTAATTAATTATTTTTATTTGGTTATTGAATTAGTAATTATGCTTTGCCGCGATGTTTTATTTAAATGACCACTATTTATTTTGAAATGTTAATTACCTCGTATCTATGTATTAGAATATTTTGTTCATTATTTATCTATTTATTTAGAAATTTTTAATTTATTCTTTTTGTTTGGATATATGTTTTAAATTTTTATTTATTTAATTTATACTTAATTTATGTTTATCTTTTTATTTTCCTAAAGTGGGATCTTGAAATTCATCAGACTACTGGGTATATATGAACTTAAAAAATTTGAGAAATCTTGAACTCGTACTCAGCAAATATTTTTGTATTTGAATGTTTTACACTCCAAATGAACTGTACCTAACCTTGTTAGTAGGGGTTAAACACTGGCCTTGTCAATAAGAATTTCTGGAAAAATAAAACTGCGGTTTTGCACAAGTTCGTCAGTGAAATAATAATAGCCATCTAATATTCAGTCTCGGTCACCTAGGATAAATAAATGACCTCTGATATTTCTGGCTCAAGTCACCTAGCGTAAATAAATGATCTCTGACACTTAAAGTAAATTTGGAGACATTTTTTTTAAATCCTGCCTTAAAATTTTCATATTTCTAAAATCGTATTTCTAGGTTTTAATTTAGGTGAATTACATAATTGGAAATACTCCTTTATTAGAATACTATACCTAGTATTTTGTTTAAATTATTATGTGGAATTCATATTCGTATTTTGCTTTCTCAATGGATACTAGGCTATTGAGCTCATGGGGTTGTTGTTAAACATTTTTCAGACTAGAAGTAGTAGATTGGCGGAGTCTTTAGCTAGTAGGTTACCTGTAGCTGTGTCGCCTTTGTTGCTATTTGTTTGAATTATTATTGTTATGAGTTCAAACCCTAAAAAGCTTGTATGTTGTATTTTAAATTCATGTATCACTGTTATTGTGTTATACTTCTGTATTAGTTAAATTTGTACTTCAATAGTCAGTATGTATTTATATTATATGACAGGTTTTGAAGCGTTGTAGGCCCACTCTGACCTAGGGCTTAGCCAAATTTGGGGAGTGACAGGAAGCACACTATTTATTAATAAAAGATAACAAAGCTATTTGGGCCATGATGGCCAGCACACTATTTTTTTTCCTAAAAAAAAAAATAAATAAATAAAAGCTGGTTCTAGGTGTTAGAAAAAAAAAATACTAGTACCTTACAAACTCATATATATATATATATATATATATATATATATATATATATATATATATATATATATATATATATATATATATATATATATATGATCTCTAAATGGCTCTTCCGCTAGAGGTTCTTGAAAATCAAATTAATTGAAGATGATGAAATTTGGTGATCCAGGAGTTGAGTTCCGGCCTATCGCCCTAACTCTAAAATTATTAAAAAAAAAAGTTAAGACTTATTTTTAAATTTATCCCAATAGTTTATTACATTTTAAAGTCACCACCTTGTGATAAAAAAAGTGGAAATTGCCAAAAGCACCCCCAAAGTTTGCAATATGCACAGATTCTTCCCCTAAATTTGAATATCCATAAAAACCCCTTCCTTATGAATACAGTGATTTTTAAACTCCTCAAGCATCTAACGGTGATTGACAGAGTTAATTTTGAATATTTTGGACGAAATTGTCCCTTGCATGGGAAATTGTGTCAAGTGCATGTAATCCCGAGAGAACACCATTAAAGGCGCTGGTTATTTGCTCTCATCCTCTTCAACTTTTCCCTTTCCAAAGTTGTTATTGCCTGGGCATCTTGTGATGAACTGAAATTTTGTTCCACCATTGTCTTGAAAGAGAACTCCCGCTCAACTCTTCGGCATTTCATCAATTTGCGTTCTAAGGCATTGTGGAGAAGTGGATGTCGTTAAATAAGTTGTGTAGTTTTCTTTTGTTTTTACATTTTGTGTATTATTTTTGCTCGTTTGGAAAAAGGTTTTCCACAAACTTGTTAAATTTTTCATATAAATATCGTTGTCCTCATAAACGAATGCAAAAAGGTATGGAAAAAGGTTTGACGAATGACACGACCCCTTGCTTATATCTCGCAAGTGCACGGGCTTGTCGAAGTAATAAAATTACCCTTCTGAGTGGGTAGTCTAATCCACAGGGAATAGGGATTTAAAGCACAAGATTTCGCTATTTAGTTGTGCGGTGTACGAAAAGCGACAATCGAATTGATGAGTAGATTATGGAATTAATTATACTAAAAGACAAGAAATTAAACAGAGAGATGGAAGACAAGAGAATGCAAGTAGAAGTTAAAAGAGAAAGACTAGCAATGGATGAAATAGGGTATCCGGAAAAGCTACCTCCAGGACTTATGCTTCTAGTGCAAGACTATGCTATTATACTTTCCTATTGATGCTAATTGAGTCGAGGATATCCTTAAATACACTGTCCCAAACTTAAGAACAACCGTGACTAACCCCAACATTATGCCCCGGCATTAGGATTCACTATAACCCTTGACTCTCATTGACCTGCCAACTAAGCCCCAGGGGAGTCTATCTTCCTAAGCCTAACACTACGTGGGATTGCTTTAGGCTCTAGGGATTCCTAGTGATAAAACCTGTTTCTATATGTAGTTCTAACCCTTTGGTCCAGGTGAAAGAACCATAGTCTAGATTAAGCCCTAACACTCTATCTCGACCGCTAATTAACCAAGGAAACGGAGGTAGGGAGAAATCACACCGGAAGGGAAAGGGAACGCTTCGCTCACGATTTACCTTCTCAACCTTCTTCAATCTTAAGCAGTCTAACCCTATAGGAGTTGTCACACCTCCAAAGGATAACCTAGATTACTCTCAACCTTAGTGTCACGGCTATGGGAAAACACTATCAAAAGATAATTAAAATTGAAACTCGAATTTATTCATCAATAACGGAAAAGCATAATAGCAATGTCATAGAAACATAATAATCCTAGGGTTTTACAAGTCCGAATACCCACGAGGGGGTTAGCTTCTCATAGAGCTATACATGTTCATCAAAATATAAAAGAAAGTGCAAATAAAATCATTGATGAAAACTCCCTCGCGTATGGTGTGGCCATGGTCTTGTGCGGCCGCCGGACGTCGGTGACGATGCTGATGACGCACTCCAAACCTCCACGAAGTCCTCTCCGAAACCCTAGCCGCACTCTCCAGAAGTTGGGGAGAAAGTTAGGTCAAAAAGATCCTTTGAAAGTCTCCAAATCGGGCTTTTATAATGTTGAGTGCGGCTTTAAATTTGAACTTATCGGGACTTCACACGGCCGTGTGGAATTTCCACACGGGCGTGTGAAGTTTCTGGCTTGCTGGAAAATTAATTCACATGGCCGTGTGGAATTTCCACACGCCCATGTGAATTCTCTGGAACTCTGAATTTCGGCCGAAAGTGAACAGTAGCTTAATACATTATTTTGCTACAGTAACAAGCTACAGTGCTGCTGCAGTAACTCGCCGAAACGCTCCCGAATCCGTTGTTCTTCATCGAGGCCATTGATTTGGGCACACAATCAATGGTAGATCATGCCGATTGCTTCAAGTCTCCTTCTTGGTGAAGTTCTCCTAAGCTACACGAGTTAGACTTGTTGTCATTGTGACTACCTTTGTGCCCCTCCAAAGGAGGTTGGCACACACTCACAAGTCTAGGCTCATGCCTTGTTTATTGCTTGGTCCGAAAACCTCCCAACAATGGCGAACACGATCTAACTTCATTCTTTTTCTCCAAATTAGCTCCACAAACCTACAATGCAAAAGAATACACAAATGCACACAATTTAGTGATAAAATCTAATAAAAGATATGTTCACTATAAGATAATAACGGTTCACGTTACTATAACACGAGCACTTATCAACGAGAAAGGAAGGCATGCCACAACGTCTAGGTAGCCCTTAGGTCAAACGGATACGCTCGAAGAATCCGAATACTTGATAGAATATCATACATTTACAAAGAGAAGAAAATTTAAACGGAAACATAACAGTTTAAACGGAAAATGGAAAAGTTAAACGGAAACGTAATTGTTTAAGTGGAAACTAGAGAATTTAAGCGGAAACATAATAGTTTAAACGGAAACTTGATAAATTCAAGTGGAAAGTTGGATGGGACAAAGATAGTAAAGCAAAATTTATGTTCTTGCTTTTTTTTAAGCGGAAACTTATGTTTTTAGCGGAAACTATAATAATTAAGCGAAAACATATACTTTTAAGC
This sequence comes from Dioscorea alata, assembly GCA_020875875.1. Lineage (NCBI taxonomy): Eukaryota > Viridiplantae > Streptophyta > Magnoliopsida > Dioscoreales > Dioscoreaceae > Dioscorea > Dioscorea alata. The sequence goes on along the minus strand of CM037017.1, from coordinate 6,488,355 downwards.
GTAAAATGGCATAATTTGTTTAAGGAAAAGCAAAAAATAATGCAAAACGAATGCAAAAAGGTATAGAAAAAGGTTTGATGAGAAAGGAATGCATGCCATAACATCTGGGTAGCCCTGAGGTCGAACGGATACGCTCGGAGAATCCGAATAATTGCTAGAATATCACAACTTTACAAAGAGAAGAAAAATTTAAGCGGAAACATAACAGTTTAAACAGAAAATAGAAAAGTTAAACGGAAACGTAATTGTTTAAGCGGAAACTAGAGAATTTAAGCGGAAACATAATAGTTTAAATGGAAACTTGATAAATTGAAGCGAAAACTTGGATGGGATAAGGATAGTAAAGCAAAACTTATGTTCTTGCTTTGTTTTAAGCGGAAACTTATGTTTTTAGCGGAAACTATAATAATTAAGTGAAGACGTATACTTTTAAGCGTAAAATGGGATAATTTGTTTAAGGAAAAGCAAAAAATAATGCAAAACGAATACAAAAAGGTATAGAAAAAGGTTTGATGAGAAAGGAATGCATGCCATAACGTCTGGGTAGCCCTAAGATCGACGGATACGCTCGGAGGATCCGAATACTTGCTAGAATATCATAACTTTACAAAGAGAAAAAAAATTTAAGCGGAAACATAACAGTTTAAACAGAAAATGGAAAAGTTAAACGGAAACATAATTGTTTAAGCGGAAACTAGAGAATTTAAGCGGAAACATAATAGTTTAAACGGAAACTAGATAAATTGAAGCGGAAACTTGGATGGGATAAGGATAGTAAAGCAAAACTTATGTTCTTGCTTTGTTTTAAGCGGAAACTTATGTTTTTAGCGGAAACTATAATAATTAAGCAAAAATATATACTTTTAAGCGTACAATGGCATAATTTGTTTAAGGAAAATAAAAAAAGAATGCAAAACGAATGCAAAAAAGTTATGGAAAAAGGTTTGACGAGAAAGGAAGGCATGCTACAACGTCTGGGTAGTCTTGAGGTCGAACAAATACGCTCAGAGAATCCGAATACTTGCTAGAATATCATAACTTTACAAAGAGAAGAAAAATTTAAGCGGAAACATAACAGTTTAAACGGAAAATGGAAAAGTTAAATGGAAACGTAATTGTTTAAGCGTAAACTAGAGAATTTAAGCGGAAACATAATAGTTTAAACGGAAACTTGATAAATTCAAGCGGAAACTTGGATGGGACAAGGATAGTAAAGCAAAACTTATGTTCTTGCTTTGTTTTAAGCGGAAACTATAATAATGAAGCGAAAAAAATATATTTTTAAGCGTAAAATGGCATGATTTGTTTAAGGAAAAGCAAAAAAGAATGCAAAAAGGTATGGAAAAAGGTTTGACGAGGAAGGAAGGCATTCCACAACGTCTGGGTAGCCTTGAGGTCGAACGGATACGCTCGGAGAATCTAAATACTTGTTAGAATATCATAACTTTACAAAGAGGGCATACACGTGACACATGCGTTAGAAGCCAATCTCGTTTTTTATTGGACAAACCTTTTTATGTGGAACTTTACTTGCGAGGAAGACATTGTCATCTTATCAAGCAACCGGCAAAACTTCAATCGAATACACCAAATGGGGAGGATTTGAAAAACTCCAACAATCGAAGGTGATATGAGTCTTCCAAACTCTGTTTAAGAAAAAACAAAAAAAAATGTAAAAATGTATCCAAAAAGGCTTGATATGATGTGATTGGGTGTGCTTTTTCCCACCATTTTCAAGGACAAAGAAGGAATTTCACAACATGGACCCAGTCTGAGTGATCTACAGGGGGCAAAAAAAAAGTAAAACAATAACGGAAGGATTGTCTGGGGTATTTGAAACTTACAGGGGCTGATTAGGAAGTTTTGAAATTCCCGAGGTGTAAACAGTAATTTTCCCATAAAAAAACCCAGTTTTTACTTTTTCAAAATCATCCTAAAATTATTATATATATATATATATATATATATATATATATATATATATATATATATATATATATATATATATATATATATATATATATATATATATATATATATATATATATAATTTAAATTTATCATATTCAATTGTTTGATAAGATATTTAAAAAAAATATTTAAGAACATGCATTACGATTGCAAATGCCGATATATACACTAATTCATCTTCATATTAGTTTGGATTAATATTTTTATCACTAGTTCTACTTAATTTTTCCCCCTTTGAAACTGAATATATATTTGTTTAGGGCCTTACTATAACAAATGTGAGTTATGAGTTATAGAGTTATAATCTTATAATATATATATATATATATATATATATATATATATATATATATATATATATATATATATATATATAATATGCAGGGTTCTGAGGCCTTATTCAGTTATTTATTAAGTTGCTAATTTCTATTCATTTATTAGATAAATTATTTACTTATTTATTTGTATCTGTTATTTATTGATTTATTTATCTGTTATTTGTTTCTAAAATAAGTGGATTATGTTCTTTGAAATGGGGGATCATGCAAATTTTATTTTGGATTATTTTTTGTATTCTTTCTTAATTGAAAAATTTTGGTAATATCTGAATTTTATTTTGGTATATTATGCATTATTATTTTCTAGAGATTTTCGAACTCTAAATTTGTGAATTTTTAATTTTTTGAACTCAAAAACTATTTAGTTGTGAATATTTTTAGCATCCAAATGTAATACGGGTAACTTATTGAAGGGAAATCTTAATTTGGTTTTGCTTCTCTAGATTTATGAGCTCGAAAGATTTTGTTAGTCATTAACTAATCCTTATCTCATCCTCATATTTTCAGCATCTATTTTAAATTCAAACTAGAACCTATCATGGTTTGTATTACGAAGTGATGTATATATACAAATTGAATGAAAACAGAGAATGTATCCTTTTTCCTTACCGATTCACTTTCTTCTTGATCAATTGGGTATAGAATATTATTTTTTCTCACATAACTTAGTGGTGTTCGAGCAGCAGGCATTCTTCCAGGGTAAATGAAATTAGCTTTTATCTTGTGGATCTTGAACCTTAGTCTTCTATTGAAAACTTATCTATTTTAACTTTCTACTACTCTTATAATTGAAATTCATGCTGCTGTTAATTGGTCTTAAATAAGTTTTAAGGCGTGGCAAACTATTGGGTTCAGTCCATTTGGACTAGAAGAAATAAGATTGGGGCTTTGGCCCAATCCCTTAATGAAAACAGAGAGAAAACTACATCAATAGTGGAAGCACGTGAGGGCACAATGGTAATCTTGCCATTGGATTAAAATCCAAGTAAGAAAGTGAAAGGGGTCAGAACATTTAGGGTGAAAGAAAGAGAGACGTAACAAGCCAAGAAGAAGAGGAAGAAGAAAAAGAGGTTAGGACTTGAGCAAACAAGATGATCGGACGACAAATCAGTGCCAAATCTTGCCCCAATCTAGGGTAGAGAATCCTTGCGGGTGGCTCTCCTAATCTACCGGGTTTGATCTTCCCTTAATCTCTTCTTAATGTATTTATTGTGTCGATCCATCTTAGTGGTGATGCATGTGTTGTTAAGAGTGAGCTCTTAATTTATTATGCTCTTGTTAGTGCAAATGCACTTTTAGTTGGCATAATTTGACACCTAGTCAAGGTGACGTGGCAACCTTGATTATGTGGCAACCATGGTGACATGGCAACGATGATGATGTTGGAGACATGGTGACATGGCAAGAAGACTTGGCTAGGAGGAAAATATCATGGGAGATATTGGTGAAGTTATTTTGGGCAAGAAGTTGGAACTTTCACGAAGCCTAAATGAAGACACTTGTATTTTTGGCAAGTAGATCAAGCAAGCAACTAGTTGAAGACAAGATATCATCAAGACCATATTTAGGAGATCCAAGTGAAGACTAAATATGGGCGGAGCTTAAATGAAGACATACCTATCAATGGTATGATTTTGAAGTCTATTGAAGGCAAGATTTGAAGAACCCTAATAGATATAATATGAAGTCTATTGAGGGTATGTTTGAAGATATGCCTATTGTTGGCAAGTTTTGGATGATTGATTGAAGATCTTTGTTGAAGATTTGAAGGCCAAACTTGGATGAAGTGAAGATCAAGTTTGGAAAGTTTCATGAAGACGCACAATGGCGTGCGCCCCTTGCGAGCGGACTATGTGGTGAGGAACTGAGGAGGGAGGTTAGTTGCCGGTAGTCATGATCAGGTGATATGACTATATCGACTTGGACTAAGCATAACCAGGTGGTTGATGGGTCTTGAGGTCGCTTAGCAATGGAACCAGAACTCAGTCAAGCCAGCAGTCATGCCATGTTGCAACATATGTTACAACAGCTAATTTCGGAAGGTTCTAAAGTTAGTAGCCGCGGAGATTCTAAAAGAGGTATGCGCTATATTTGGGACGTCGAGGCGTCTATATATACTACCTTGGTCTGAGATTGGGTATGACTCTTGAAAGAGGGAGTAGGGAGGTACCGGACAATCTAAAGAGGGTAGAATTCTTGTTTGAGTGAGAGAGTGACAAGTGTGTTTGTACTCTTGTATTTCTTAACTTTTTTTAGTGGATTGCTGTTCTCCGGGCTTGGCCCCCCAGACGTAGGCAAGTGGATGCCGAACTGGATTACCAACGTCTTGTGTCTTCTCTTGTGTGGTTTGTGTGTGCTATTCTTGAGTGCTTAAGTGAGTGAGTGTTCCTCCAAGTTCATAAACCCTAACCGACGGAACTAACAGCTCTCATTATTGTAATCCTCTAGTTATATCTAGAGAGAACACCCTCTTGTATCCCATTGTTGATGTAGTGAAGTATTTGTAAGTGGCTCTAAAGAGTCCTGTGGTTTTCCCTCGATTTGTAGGGTTTTCCACGCTAAATTGGTGTCTTGGATGGTTGTATGCGTATTGTCATCATCTTTGTAGTATTTACCTATTTCTAGGGCACAAAGAGGGGTTGTAATCGCACTCTTGAGAGTTGCATTTGACTTAGGAGGGTCTTGAGCACATATAGAAACCATTCGGAGTTGTTTTGTAGTCATACGGGGTCCATACGACCTGTATAGAGGTATGTATAGAAAATCCCGAGAGGCTAAATTAGGTATAGAGGTCTGTATAGAGGTCTGTATATGGTCGTATAGGGGGTCGATATATATGTATTTTCTTGAGAGTTTTCACTAAAACATACGGCCAACTTCCAGCCCGTATAGAGTTTTCACTAACTCCCATAGAATTTTTCACTGTTTTAGCACAAGTAACCATCGACAAGTGTAGGTAACCCCAACACAAACATACTTTCCACCTGTGAAGTATGCGACTGTTTGTCGGAGTTCAGAAGCTTGACACTGGTTCAGGAATTAAAGCATCAACATAATAAAAAAAGTGTTATTGCTAAAGAAGAAGAGGAACACATATGTCAATGATCCCATGAAATAAACATGATCATGGTCTAAATAATACTAGTTTGTATTCATGTGGTTTTAGGGACAATTTGGTACCTATACAAGTAAAGTCGAATTTCATCCAATGTTTATTTGAAGATGTAATTCTTATTTTATTACAAGAAGTGTTAATGCATATCAAATAGTAACAGGGTTTTTTTTTTTATTATATATGAGCAAATACCATGCATTTATCCATGTGTCATCCATCCATTAGAAATAAATTAGAGGAAAGACCATGCATTTGCCCACGTGTCATACTTTAAGAAATAGATTCATAAAGATTTTAACAAAGGCCATGCATTTGTCCAGGTGTCATACGTTAAGAAATAGATTCATAAAGATTTGAACAAAGGGCATGCATTTGTCCACGTGCCATACGTTAAGAATAGATTCATTAAGATTTGAACAAATACCATGCATTTGTCCACTTGTAATTCATTTGAAATAGATTTCTCAAGATTTGAACAAACAACATGCATTTGTCCAGGTGTCATGCATCAGATTCTATTTCATATCTCCTAACATCCTTTCCAAAAATAAATAAATAATAGCCATATCTATTAATTCTCTTTCCGGCCTCCATCCAGTTTTCATCATACAACTCAAAAATTCAAAATGACTCCACTCTCATCCCCTCTCTTCCTATCCTCTCTCATCTTTTTTCTTTCTCTTAAAAGTGCAAGTCTGTATTTGAACTTGAAATATATATTTCTCATTTATCTCTATGCTTTTTGACATAGACCTCATGCTGATAATAATCTTCCTTTTTGCAGTATGTTGTGGTCCACATGATCTTGTTCTCACACAGACTAGAGACGACTATATTAACTGGAAAAGGGCTGAGTATGTTTTGAATATCGTCAACGTCGGTTCATCTCCTGTGGAACAGATCCATGTACACTGCGGTAAGTTCAACCCTGAAACAGCTCTTAATTTCTCATCTGATGTCATGAGGAAGGGTGAAATTCCTGGAGACTGTCTAATGTTAAATGGAGGGCCGTTGAATCCTCAAATGCATGTTACAGTCAAATATATAAATAAATTCATGTACAAGATGTATGTTATGGCGTATAGCTGCCATGACTAACTTGTTGAAAGACTTGAGAATTCGTGAATAAATGATATGCTTTGATTTCTAGAACTATCTATGAAACATGTAAATTGAAGTGAAATGGAGGAAAAAGAAATATTCCCCAATCTCTTCCCCAACTCAACATAACAGAATTTCACATTCGTAGTGTCACGCCCCAGCCCCACGATTAGGCTCACTAACAGATCGGCCGCATCCAACGGGGTGGACTCCACTGGGTGCAAGGCCTCAGATTTGACCTGGTCAGAGTTAACCTAACAAGCAGAATAGGAATAATAATAAGAACTACAAATAGATCAACAGAAATAGAGTTGATACAGATATGGGGCTTTAGCAGCTCTACAGAAACAGTGCCACACATACAAATTACAAACCAGAAATACATACAGAGTACAAATCTTACTCACACAAAAGAGTCTATACTGACTACAACCACAAACAGGAAAAATGACTCCCAAATACAACCCCCGCTCCTAAGCCTGGTCTTCTCCTGTGAAAAACAGAATTCACAGAGTGCATGAGCCACAAAGGCCTAGTAGGATCGCAACTAATACAGATAATACAGATATTGCAAAATAATTAAATTCCAGACAGAAAATGCAGAAAATGCTCAGAAAATAACAGTATCCAGAATTTCAGAATATAACGAGAAAATAGACGGTACATCTCCCTGACTAATAACAGAAATCAATAGCACTATGCTTGATCTTCGACTGTGAAGTCGGAACAGAACAGAATATCGATGGCCGAAACCGGACCTTCGACCGCAGTCGGGGGGTAGCGCTACTACAGAAAACATGTGCACATGGTTAGGACTTACTCCTCCTAGCTGGGCGAGCCAGAAATTGAGATGTACTAAAACCGCGAGAATACAGAGAACATACAGAAAATACTCGATAAATAATACATGATAAAAATGCATAAATAAATAAATAATTACATAAATAACTATACACATAAATAAATAAATAATTCAGTTTACCAGATAATTTAATAATTAAGCACACGCCACTAAGTGCTTAATTTAATAGGTGCAAGAGCCTACCTGGTTCCCATACAACCTCAAGTTCACCAATCCCACGAACTAAGGCTTGCTACAGAAATCTAACCCAACAAAATAAACTACACTCAGATACAAGTCTTGGGTCGGGCCTAACTAAAACATCAGGACACCTCGTTCACAAATGTAAATACAAATAATAAATTATCATACATGAAAGAGGATGGCAGCTCTAATGTTTAATTGCTACCCATAAATAAGCATAAGCATAAATATACTCACTCACATAAATGATTAGAAAACTAAATCATACTTAACAACCATTAACATGAATTAATAAAATGGCATGTTTTTTACAAAAAAAAAAGATTTGGAAATCTTCAAGTCAAACTAATCTTCTGAACCTTATTAAAAGCATGACTATATATATATAGAAAGGAAGAAACGCACTTCATCAGCAAGCCACAAAAACAAGAAAAAGTAAAAGATTTTCTCACGGTTAACAAAATACTCAGGATTCTCACTGAAAACAAAAGTTTAAATCATTTAACACAAGGCTTTGATTAAGCTAATCAAACATTAAAGCTAACCATAGATTTAAACAGTTTAATTAAGGAAGAAAGAAAAAAAAACTGAAAACTACTCAGGTTGCAATATATACACACAACATACAAATAATCATAATATCATCTCCACAAATACACACATACAACGCTAACTTAGCAAACCAGACCAATAATCAAACATATAACACCAAGTATAACACCCATCTAAACCAAAGTGTTAACATTAACCATGCTTAAAAGATTAGCAAGCAAGATGAGAACCTTGAACTTTGGTGAAGAAATAAATCCAGAAAAGCACAAGTAATCCAAGAGAAAGATCGGTTGAAGGAGGAGAAGAAGAAGAAGAGGCTCTGGAAGAGAAAGGGGTCTTTAAAAGCAAGCTTTAAGAGAAGCCAAGCTCTCCAATGATTTCAACCCAAACAACACCATAATTCTCTCCTGACCAGATCCGCATTTTTGGGCATAGAGACAAGCGTGGGCTCCACCACTCAGCCCCACAACCCCGGTCAAACAAGCTAGCACGATCAAACGAAAATAAATACCAAACATTACACGTAGCTTCTACCTCCACCGTGAATTTTACCAATTCATGCAAGAAATAAGTATTTGGTTTTTTTAATAATAATGAATAAACCATGAATTTATAATAAGAAGAAAATACAAGTATAACTACAGTAAATAGACAAAACATCAGAAGATAAAAAAAATTGGAAGAAAGAGGATTGGAATAGATCATCAAGCTACATACATTAGAATATACCAAAAACACCAAGACAAATATGATAAGTAGGACTAGAGAAATTTCTTCGAGATATGTGACACCAAAAGTCTGAATCCCTCTATTAGCCAACAAGCCGGATAGCTCTCTACGATGGTGTGGGCTCTTAGCAGCGGCACTAGCACTCTATAAGGTTGTGTGGAATCCTTAAACCAATCATAAACAAGTTCTAAGCCACAAACTCATCACAAAACATTACTAGAGTGGACTAACTTAAATATAATAAATTCTAAACAAATGTAGCAAAATTTGTCAAAATAAACTATAATTACTTGGGTCCTTCTCAAGAAACTTTTTTGTTTAATGTCCTTAACTCGACATAGCTACTTGAAATTCATAGTGTATCATGGATATAAAGCTCCTCTCCAGCATTATTCCAATACAAGAAATGAACCAAAAACCCGTGACAAACTGTTTTTGGCACGGATTTTAGCACGGAAACAAAACCATGGCTATAGCATGTGTGACAAATATAATGTCATGAAATAGTAAAACCATACCAAATTTTGTCACGGTTTTAGTAGACCATGCCAATTTTGTTACAGTTTTACGCACGGTTTTTTTTGCACGGTTTTTTCGCATGGTTTTGGTACGGTTTTGTTTGTCACTGTTTAAAGCATGGTTTTTTGGCATTGTCTTGTTTTGTCACGGTTTTTGACACGGTTAGTTTTTCACTGTTTTTGACATGGTTATTTTGTCTCTGTATTTGTGATGGTTTCATTTGTCACGGATTTTGGCACGTGTCTATTGTCATGGTTTTTGGCACAGTTTATAGTGTCACTGTATTTGGCACAGTTTCGTTTGTCATGGTGGATCTTGTCACTATTTTTGGCACAAAGATGATTTTTTGCACATTTTTTGACATGATTTTTGGCACGGGTTTAAATTAAATATAGTTGGTGACATATATTTTTATCACATTTTTTGGCATGATTTGAAATTTAGTAAGGATATTGGCAAGGTTTTAATTATGGAATTTGGCAGACTTTTATTTAAAAAAATTATAAATGGATTTATTTTAATAATAGAACCTGTATTTAATTTCATCAAAATATATATTGCCATATTTGTAACATAAGCAATCTAACATATGGCCCAATAAGGTCCAATCATCAAAATATTACAATCATAGCATAGCATGACAACAATAAGGTCTAATTTAACATAACTTGACACACCGCTTGCGTGTGTGTACTGAAAGTGCACGGGTTGTCGAAGTAATAAAATACCCTGGTGAGTAGATAGTCGAATCCATAAGAAATAGATGTTCAGAAACAAGAAATATTGCTATTTAGCTAAAGTGAATACCAATTATGAGTGAATTCAAGATATTAATACAAAGAAAAGCAAAAGAGAAAAGAGAAAGCAAAAGGAGTAAAGAGAGATAATCAATTATAAAATGGGGTGTCCAGACAATGCTCACCCTAGGACTATTGTTTCAAGTGCAAGACTAATATTATGCCTCCTAATTAAAATTTAATGAGTCATGGAAATCCAAAGAGACGCGGTTCCAAACCTAATGCCAACCGTTACTAGCCCTCTATACTATGCCCCAGCGGAAAGGGGTACTCTCAACACCTCACACTGTGTAGGACTGCTTGAAGGTCTAAGGATTCCAAGTGATAAACCTTATTCCCTAACTTAGATCTATCCCTTTGGTTCAGGCGAAATATCCCTAATCACAATTAAGCCCTAGCACTAAGGATTACTCAACACTTTACTTTGTTGCTCGTGCAACTAAGCACTAGTGGAATTTGTCTCTTTCCATTTCACTCTATTGTGACCGCAAAGAACTCTAGTAACACATAGGTAGGATAAATCACATCAGAGGAGAAAAGGGACTTTCCGCTACCTCTCGACTGACCCTCTCAACCCTCTTCAACCTTGCTAAGTCTAACCCTAATGAAGTGTCACTCATTCAAAAGGATTACCTAGATAGATTCTCAACCCTAGTGTCATTCTAAGGGAAAATCAAATCAATAAACACATAAGATTGAAACTCAATTAAAACATCAATTAAATGAAACATAATAGAAGTCAATGAAACAAAATCATCCTAGGGTTTACAAGTCCAAGCGCCCACTAGGGGTTTAGCTCTCCATGGAGTAATACAAAATCAAATATCAAATCAAAGTTGAGTGCAAGCAATCCATAGAGATAACCCCCTTATCATTCGTAACTTCAAGAGCTGCCTCGTCTTCTCCAAAGACTCCTCCGTCAAGCTTAGGGTACACCTCGCCGAATCAATGTCATCGAAAGCTCCCCCAATATCTCTCCTCCAAAGGAAATCGATGACGAATGCCGTAGAACCTCTCCAAAATCCCAGCAAAAAATCTCTCCAAACCCTAGCCACGCTATCCCCAAAAGATAGGCAAAAGATAGAACCAAGATTACCAAATTAAACTCTCAAAGTGGTATTTAAAGAGCTAAAATTGGGCATCCACAAGCCCCTGTGGAAATTACAGGGGCATGTGAATTTTAAGGCTTCTCATTTCCTGCACACTGTGAACAGCAACTGCTACAATAATTTCACTACAGTGATTTTGTTCCAGTAATTTGCTACAGTACTTTTGCCAAAGTACTCCTGAATTCATTTTCTTCATCGAGGCCGCCAAGTTGGGCACACAACCATGCGGTAGATCACGTCGCATCTTGCTTTTAAGCACATTGATGAAGCTCTTAACAATGCTACATAAGTCTGAACATATGAGTATGACTGCCTTTGTGCCCCTCTAATTTGTATATTCACTTGAGCATTTTGAAGGTTGGCACACACTCACATCCTTGTTTGGTACAAGAGTTTCCTCAACAATTGCATCCATGATCTATTTTTGCTTCCTTTCTTCCAAACTTGTCTCCACACCCCTAAATGCACAAAAGAACACAAATACACATGAATGAGCCATAAAATCTTATAGAAGTGATGTTTAATGTAAGAAAAGTATACTTAGTAATACTTATACACAAGCACTTATCATAACTCCATAAAACTCTTAACATAAACCATGTGTATTATGAAAAACTCTCTACGTCATCCTCAAAGTCTTCAAGGCAATTATCAGTAGATAGAGAAATATGGACTCTCTTTGGCATTGAAGAGTGGTCATCGCCATGTGTTTGTGACTCTCCAGTCGGTGATCGAGGGGCAAAAATAGGCATGCTAGAAAGGTCAATACCTTGCCCACGAAGTGCGACAAGCAATGATGATTCAAATAACTCGCGACGAGCCGACTTAGCTTATAACCGATCATCAGCAACAACACGAGACCTAGCAAGCACCGCCTCCAATTCTTTAACTTTGTCACGGAGTTGTTCAGTTAATTCATAAGATCCCAAGCATGGCTTGTAAGTGGATGAAGACATCTTCCTAACAATATTACCCTTTCCTACCATTTTGTTACGACTCCCAATGGCTATCTCATCCTATAATTCATCTTGGTTATTATAATTCTCATCTATACCTTGACTGCATTTATCTACTATTACTTTTTCAAATTCCTCCTACATCCATTAAAAAATAAACAAACTTATGGACATGCGATTAGATTTTCATGGTAAACTATATAATTTTATATAAAAAAAATACATTATCAAGACTTAAAATCCATAAAAATTCAAATAACGAACTCATTTTCAAACAATCAAACTTCTTGTGACTTTCAAGCCTAACCAACTGAAGTAGACATAATAAATTAATTAATAAATAAACTTCTTGTCCAGTGTATTCATGGGGTTGAAATTGTAGCCATTCAAGTATAAAAAGCTACTTACAAATCCATTGGGAAAAAAGAAGCAAAAACCTGTACAAAAACTAGATCAAAAACAATGAGAGCAAACATCCTACAAAGCAAACACTATAGAAAAGTAAAGTATGTAGAAATAGGTGAAGATATGGTGGGGCCTTTTTTTCAACTTTTTAACCTTCCCATTGGGAACAATTGTCAAACTATTATCTCAAGATTCATGTTTAGGTTACATGAGTAATTTGTACAATAGTGTTTTAATTAGTTATTCTTTTATATATCTTTAAAGATCACAAGAAAAAGTTACTGGATCCTAATTCCTAAGCTTCCACCTCATTTCAAATACAACAACCAGCTTTTAAAAGTGAATGAATCATCACAAGAAGCTTTTGTATTGTTGGTGAGTATATGTCCTCATCTAAGTTTATTTATTTCTCTGTATTTGTATTTTATATGTCTGTATTGGTTACTCTGTCCATGATCTGTACTAGATTCTGATTTCTAACACAGTTGTAATTAATTTGTTTTATTAAATAATAATCAAAATAAATAAATAGAGCAGTGCATGATCTCATAAATGAACATCTCAGTGGATGTCACCTTCAAAGCTCAGGACTTAACAAGACATGATCCCATATTATAAGAAACTGTCAATCTTTCTTTATGTATAAACATAACACATTCTCTCTTAGTGAAAAAAGGTTTTTAAATTACAATATATAAAAAAATTAATTAATTAATTAAATTAAAGATAAAGTTTAATAGAACTTCTATTTAATCGAAATGTATAATAGCCAATTTGAAAAAAAAAACATAGGTTCATACCTAAAACAGACAAAAACAAATTCATAGTGAATAGTGTATTAAAATTCATGTTCTACATCATTTTCATCATCATCATCGTCGTCGTCGTCATCATCATCATCATAATCATCACACTATTCATTTTCTTCATCATCTATCAATTCATCTTCTTCATCCTCCTCGGTCTCACCCTCTGATATGGGTTGCAACATATGAGATAGGTAAACAACAAGTTGTATGCCTTGTGGGTCAAACAAAAGAGGAATTTCTTCCATAACATTGACACCTGTTAAGGATTGAATTTCCTCCATTTGATATGTAGATCCATCATTTTCTGGCCAAGTTGACTCAACCATTCTCCTAGCTTTGGTCTTGTACATAGCCAGCCAATTAACTTTATCCTTTTTTGTGCTTGGGCAGTCAACGTAGTTCACTTGAATAGCTTGTTGTGCCAACACAAATGAATCATACTTTGGATAAATCCTTTTACGATTAATATCGACCAACTTATATATAGGATGAACCTTAGTGCCATTTATTGGGTCAAACCATGTACACTAAAAAAAAAAAGAACAACATGATTCCATCTACTACCATGATATCAAGTTGGACTATATCTTTGAGTAAACCATAGAAATCAGCAGATGAATCATCAGCATTGGTCCCTTGTACACAAACACCACTATTCATAGTGGCCTTCTCCATGCCATGTGTGACAGGATGAAAGTTATAACCATTAATGAAATATCCCGGCCATGTTGTTGCTTTCTTAGATGGACCCTAAGCCAAGTTCTCTAAATGAGGATCCGTGACTTGATTGATCTCATTTGCAACCTACATGCCAAAAATTATTTATGAAAATTTTCACTAATTTTTTATATAGTTTCAATACATTCATGTCATTACTTACAAAACTTTCAAACCACTTAGCAAAATGCTTACCAATGACGTTATCGATGGCATCAGCGGGGTTTCCTTGCAGATAGTTGACAAATATCCTAAGAATATGCAGTGCACAAATAGTTAAATATTTATCACGTTGTACGATTATACATTTTAATAATTGATAATAGCTTACTTGTAATATGGTAGTACTTCCGAGCAATTTTGCAATATGTACGTATGTGCTACATGTAGCTCATTTTTTGACCTCGACCAATGTAATTGAATATGAAGAAAGGCGGAAATATGTCATTGCTCACACCATCATCATTTCGCTGCAATCTCCTCTTCCTACATGATATGTGATGTTCAAAGTAATGCTTTGTAATAATGGGCTAAAATATTAAAATATTGCTTTTTTTATTAATTCCCAAAATAAGCATTTTCTCTATTATTTCCCAAAATTCGCATTTTGGTTTTTTTTTATTATTTTTTTAAAATTAGCGGACCCACTCTAATTTTTTAATATTTATATTTTATTTTTTAAAAATCAGAGGACCCATTTTTTTTTTATTATTAAGTTTATATATTTTTTAAAAATTGCGGTCCTAGTAGCTTTTTAAATTAAAAAATTTTACATCCAAACCTTTATAATTTTCATTAATTTTTTTGATAAATTTATTTTTCTCACTTCTACTATGTTATTTCTACTTTCACTAATTATAACCGACTGTTAATAATTTAAATAAATAATTTAAATATTTTTTATAATAATAAAATATTAAATATTCAAAAAATTTCACAAGTAAAAATTACTCCCGCAAGTAAACCAAACTCACTTGATATTTTGAATGAACTAAAACAATTACATATATTATAAAATAATTCAACAAATACAATATTTAGGTTACATTATGACATATGACTTGAACTAGCATCATTCGAACAATTTCGACGATCGTGACCTTCATTGCGACATAAACCACAACGCTTTGGTTGACCGTCTTCCCTTATGTCAATTTCATTACGAATTCTACTAGATTTTGAACGCCCTAAAGGTGGTTTTGCATTGTAAGATCAGAACATAAATGTGGACCATTATAAGGGTTCTAGTATCTCTCATTTGACATTGGCTGAAACTCTTTATGGTATACATTAAAAATTGTCTCAAGCCTATAAATATTATCTACATATGCCTGCAATGTAGATGAATGTATGCACACACTGCAGGAACATGACGACAAGGAAAATGAAGTGTTTGAAACTCACCGCAATCACACCATCGTCTTCTCAAATCAATGCGGTAACTACCAGCTATACCACCGCATTAAGGTGGTGCCATTTCATCTACCAGCTATAAAAATAAAATGCGATTTTTTTCCTCAGTTTTTTAAATAAAATTTAAATATTAAAAAAGGTAGTTGGACCGTTAAGTTAAAAAATATATTAAAAAAAATATAAAATGCATATTTCCGTAAATACTTACAGAAATACATAATTTGGTAAATAATTAAAAAAATAATATTTTAATAAAAAGCAAAAAAAATAGAGGAAGCTTATATGAAAGTTAACTAATCAACACAAATAAAAAAAACATACCTGAGTCCATTGATCAAAATTGAGTAACTAGCAACCGCAGTGGAAGATTGTTCTTTCATGAAGAGTCCCTACGGCTCTTGGTCGGTGTTCCTCTCACCCAAAGTTGTCTCCTTCGTTCAGTATGACAAGAATATAAATTTTGCAAGATTTAATGAAAAAATAAAATAACTTTGCAAGAAAATAAAAAAACTATAATGACAAAAATTTTAAAGAAGAGCTTTTCTCTATATTGATAATTTTTTTCTTGTAGAAATACTTGTGTGTTTTAGAAAAGGAACTTGGAGGGTTTATATAGGTCTCTACCTAACAAATGGATGGCTAAGATCAATTTCATCCAATGGCTCTCATGAATGGGATAGGTGCCACATGCCACCAATAATTCATCCCAACAACCCCCTTATTATAAAAAAATATTAAAATTATTTATTTAAAATATTAATAGTCGGTTATAATTAGTGAAAGTAGAAATAACATAGTAAAAGTGAGAAAAATAAAGTTATAAGAAAAATTAATGAAAATTATAAGGGTTTGGATGTAAAATTTTTTTAATTTAAAAAGCTACCAGGACCCGCAATTTTTTAAAAAAATATAAACTTAATAATAAAAAGACAATTGGCCCCTCTGATTTTTAAAAAAATAAAATTTAAATATTAAAAAATTAGAGTGGGTCCGCTAATTTAAAAAATAATAATAAAAAAAACCAAAATGCTTATTTTGGGAAATAATAGAGAAAATGCTTATTTTGGGAATTAATAAAAAAATAATATTTTAATCTTTTAGCCGCAATAATGTTGATTTCATGTGCAATATATGCTTCAAAGATTGAACCCTCAACATGTGCTTTATTCTTTAAAGTTTTCTTTAGTTCTTGAAGAAACCTACATATATAAGAATGATAAAATATTGTATAAATTGAGCCAAAAAAATATATATCTACTGTAGCCTTGTAAATAAGATTATGGCTTGTATTACCTCTCAAAAGGATACATCCATCTATATTAAACAGGGCCTCCAATTCTAGCCTTATAAGGCAAATGAACAACAAGATGCTCCATAGAATCAAAAAAATACTGGTGGAAAAATCTTTTCCATGTTACATAAAATCATTGCAACCTTTTCTTCTAAATCAATAAGTTTCTCAATGTCAAGCATAGTAGAACATATAGTTTGGAATAATAAACTTAATTCTATCAATGGATTCCAAATGAATGATGGCAACTATTCCCTAAAAGCAATCGAAATGAGCCTCTGTATAAACACATGGCAATCATGGCTTTTCATGCTAGCCATTTTCAATTCATTCATGTCAACACACCTTCCAAGATTAGAAGCATAACCATTTGGAAACCTTAATTAGTGAATCCATTCACAAATAACCCTCCTTTGCACTTTGGTAAAGTGTAGAGAGCTTTAGGAATAGAATGCCATGTACTGCTTAAAGGAACTACTATCTTCTTACATTCACAAAGAACCCCCAAAATCTTTTCTTGAGTTAATGTTATCCTTGCTCTTCCCTTTCACATCCATCACAGTACAAAACACATTATCAAAAACATTTTTCTTAATGTGCATCACATCGAGATTGTGTCGGATTAGATTAGTTTTCCAATAGGTTAGATCCCAAAAAATGCTTCTTTTCATCAATTTATGATTTGTTTCATACCCTGGGGGAGTGTTAATTAGGTTCTCCACTGCTGTTGGGAACTAATATACCCCTTACATATCCGCAAACACATGAGTTGTACAAGTAGTAAAGTGTATATAATAGGGATTGGGTAGTTAAATCTACAAGGACTAGTGTAGCTCTCAATACTTGTTCATTTCCTAATATCTAGCTGACTCAAAGACTGGGTTGAATTAATTAATCTACTAAAGGAGAAAAGAATAGAGAAGGAAGAAGAAATAGGGTTTGTGGAGAAGAGACAGCAGTGGAAAGGACAGTACCCAAGATTTATCCCTTTGACAAATGCAATAACTAGGCATGATTCAAGAGTTTCTACTTGGACCATGGTAAACACCTACGGAGGATTTGATAACGTACGTCCTCACCAAAGGCTTGGAGCGGACTTAACCCTTTCTCTAATGTGTGTCCTAGCTAGACGAGTAGAGATTACCCTCTAAATAATAAGTCAATCTAGGGTTAACTAGCAACTTAAAATGCAATGGCAACCAACGTGGGAAATAGAAACGAAAAATCAATACTCACGAGGCTATCGGCAATTCCTTCGTTAGGCTAGCAACATACTAGAATCAAGGCAATCAAAACATAGAAATATAAGTGTTATGAACAAAAGAGAGACCATATGAAAACTCAAGAATCAATATCACTAAAATTAAAGCATTAGAAGTCAAGGTTCACAATCCGGGGCACCAAAAAAAGGTTAGCCCCTCATAGTCTTACAAACAATCATCGGAAAGCATAAGAGAAATAGAAATGGTCCATTAAACTTCTTTCTTGCTTCACAATCACATCGGAGAAAGCTTAACAATGGTTGTCACAGATGATTCTCCTTTTCCACGCTTGTTTCCACTCTAGATCCAGCCCTGAACGGTGCCAATGACTGCCCTAACCCATGTCTCCAGAAATAGAGAAGAAGGTCCCCTTGGAATCTAATTTTAGGGCTTAAATAACCCTTTCCCGATGGGCATGCTAATGACCGTGCTTGGCTCCAGATCCTTGGAATTATTTCTGTGCAAAACCAGTAAATCGCACGAGGGTAAGCACGCCGATGGTCACTGCCCATGTTTTGGATCACTGTGCTCACTTATCAGTTTTGTGCAAACTCCAATAAAATGAACAAGGGTTTAGCACGCCCGTGCTTCCAACTGTGCTTCCTAGTATGGGTGTGCTTCGGACACTGCTTAGCCTAAAACTTGTATTCCAACATTGTTTTACATTAGAATTGGTCTCTTTCCATTCCTTTTAGTCCAAAACCCAATTATCTGCAAAGTTTAGCAAACATACCTCAAGTACCATCGGTTTATCACAAAAACGTGCTAAAAGGGCAAGTAAAACACACAATAGGGTATATAAAATATCTATATAAAATGTATTCATCAAACACCCCACACTTAAACCTTTGCTTATGCTCAAGCAAATACTCAGCTCACAAGAAAAGAAGATGAGTGCATGACCTTGAATCTTATAAAAGATAGGGAATTTAAAGTCAACAGGGGAACATTAGAGACTAGTGTGTAAACAGCTAATTCCTCAAGAAATAAATTCACCCAATACTCCATACTCTCGTGTGCATGTACCTTCACCTTAGGAATGTGCCCTATGTTCCTTGGAAATGAAAACTAGTTCAATAGACCTTATTTTTAACTAAACTAAGTGGGTAGTAGCTTCATACTCTCTAGAGGTAGCTATTTCCTTCAGTAGGTCATCATGTAAACAATGATAAATCCCAAGATCTAACTATTCAAGGGTAGCTTCCACACTTCAAAAGAAGATAGCTCTTTCTACCATCTTTTGCACAAACTATTTGCAACCATTGGTAGGGCATTCATTCGAGTCCAACTTTCAGACAACGAAAAAGAAAAATGAGTTCTCTTTCACACTTTTTTTTACTAAAAAGAATTGGTCTATAAACTACAATCTTTCCCAGGATACAAGTAAGCCAATAACTAGGGTAAAAAGTGAACTAGAAAGTGTTTCTGAAGCATGGGTGAAACAACACTTAGCGCAACAAAGTACACTAGCTCTACTGCCACCCCTAGTCTTGTAAATCCTAAGAAATAAGTCATAGATCATCCTAAGTCATGAATCATCACAATGAATACAAAGATAACCTTCTGATGGACGCGTTATGGGTGCCTAAATTATACAAATATATAAGCATGCAAGTATGCACTTAATACTACAATTGATCCATTATACCACAAGTGTACGGGTTGTCAAGTAATACCTCATGAACGAACATGAGGGTCGTATTTCCCCAGGAATGGGGAAAGGCTCCTATTACTTCCTTTTCACTTAATCAATATCCTAATTATTTACGTTCTTTCTTTAGTTATACTCGTACAATACTATTAAACAATACAATTGGAGACAACGTTAAGCACACTTAGAATGAGTTGGGAGTATGTACTAAAGTTATCTTGATTATTAATTATGGTAGGCGTTAAGTGTCAATCGTGTTCTAGGTTAAAACAGGTGGAATTCAAAGGCCTACTAGACCCAATAAGCCATAGCGACTAGGTCTAAATAACTAGGAACTTAAGATGGAATCTCTTCCACCCAAGTTTCCTATGTTTGCCTTAAGTGCTGGAATCCCACAAGAAGAGACCAATCAGACCCTAAGCCCAAGGGACAATCAATCTGACATGACCCCTTGCGTGTATCCCGCAAGTACACGGGCTTGTCAAAGTAATAAAATTACCCTCGTGAGTGGGTACTCGAATCCACAGGGAATATGGATTTAAAACACAAGATTTCTCTATTTAGTCGTGCGGTGTACGAAAAGTGATAATAAAATTGATGAGTGAATTATGGAAGCATTTAGAATAAAAGGCAAGAAATTAAATAGAGAGATGGAAGACAAGAAAGTACAAGTAGAAGTGAAAAGAGAAAGACTAGTAATTAATGAAATAGGGTATCCGGACAAGCTACCTCTAGGACTTATGCTTCTAGTGCAAGACTATGCTATTATACTTTCCTATTGATGTTAATTGAGTCGAGGATATCCTTAAACTCAAGGTCCCAAACTAAGGTTAACCGTGACTAACCCCAACACTATGTCCCGGCATTAGGATTCACGTCAACCCTTCACTCTGTCACTCACGCAATTAAGCCCTAGGAGAGTATATCTACCTAAGCCTAACACTACGTGGGATTGCTTTAAGCTCTAGGGATTCCTAGTGATAAAACTTGTTCCTATGTGTAGTTCTAACCCTTTGGTCCAGGTGGAAGAACCCTAGTCTAGATTAAGCCCTAGTGCTTAGGATTCACGTCAACCCTTCACTCTATTGCTTGCGCAACTAAGCCTTAGGGGAGTTTATCTACCTAGCACTTCACTCTATCTCGACCGCTAAGAAATCAAAGAAAACGGAGGTAAGGAAAAATCACATCGGAGGGGAAAGGGGACACTTCGCTACCTCACGACTCACCCTCTCAACCCTCTTCAATCTTAAGTAGTCTAATCCTATAGGAGTTGTCACACCTCCAAAGGATAACCTAGATTGTTCTCAACTCTAGTGTCACGGCTAAAAGAAAACAATTGCGAAAGATAATTAAAATTGAAACTCGAATTTATTCATCAATAACGGAAAAAAACATAATAGCAATGTCATAGAAACATAATAATCCTAGGGTTTACAAGTCCGAATACCCACGACGGGTTTAGCTCCTCATGGAGCTATACATGTTCATCAAAATATAAAAGAAAGCACAAATTAAAGGCATTGATGAAAACCCCCTTGCGTATAGTGTGGCCGTGGTCTTATGCGGCCGCCGGACGTCGATGACGATGCCAATGGCGTGCTCCAAACCTCCATGAAGTCCTCTCCGAAACCCTAGCCGTGCTCTCCAGAAGTTGGGGAGAAAGTTAGGTCCAAAGATATCTAAAAAGTCTCCAAAATCGGGATTTTATAATGTTGAGTCGCGGCATTAAAATTGGACTTATCGGGAGTTCACACGGCCGTGTGGAATTTCCACACGCCCGTGTGAACTCTGTGGAATCCTGATTTTTGGCAAAAAATGAACAGTAGCTTGCTACATTGTTTTGGTACAGCAACAAGCTACAGTACTTGCCGAAACACTCCCGAATCGTTGTTCTTCATCGAGGCCATTGATTTGGGCACACAATCAATGGTAGATCATGTCGATTGCTTCAAGTCTCCTTCTTGGTGAAGTTCTCCTGAGCTACACGAGTTAGACTTGTTGTGAATGTGACTGCCTTTGTGCCCCTCCAAAGGAGGTTGGCACACACTCACAAGTCTAGGCTCGTGCCTTGTTCCTTACTTGGTCCAAAAACTTTCCAACAATGGCGAACATGATCTAACTTCGTTCTTTTTCTCCAAATTAGCTCCACAAACCTATAATGCATAAGAATACACAAATGCACACCATTTAGTGATAAAATCTGATAAATAGGTATGTTCATTGTACGATAATAACGCTTCGCATTACTATAACACAAGCACTTATCACAATCCCTAATCCAGAAACCTAGCTATGCCTAACCTCTTAGAACATGCACAGATCTATCATGGCATGGACGTCATAAGTATGGGGCATATCCTCCTCATCCACATCAACATGTAACAATCAATTAAGAACATGCAATAATTACGAAAACTAGAACAATTTAAATTAATCAATCAAGATTCATAAATAATAACCGAGGGATCTAGACATACAATTCCCTTCGAATTAGGTTCTTATGAATCATACAAAACAAAGCATCAATGCATAAGAGAACCACAAGACCAAATAAAAAATAAATAAGCGTTTAATGTATTCCTAAACTAACTCCCTCCAATAGTCTTGACACCTTGGTCGCCTTCTAGAAAAAGGAACATCAGATATGTAATAGGAAGACAGTTTTTGGCGTTGTTTAGAATCATTGCGAAAGCGATGTTTGGCTGAAAACCATAATTTATAGAGTACAAACAACTTTTTGTGAAGATAATTGAGAGACTCGATGAACCTTCAAAGAGGTAAAGAAACAACATAATCAAAGTTGTTGGCACATTGCTTAATTTGAGTTGTTAGATTCTAATGTAGATAATTAACTATCCAATGGGAGAAAAATAAATATCTAAAAGCAGGAAAACTAAGTCAGTTAAACCAATAGATTATAAAAGTGAATTATCATCCCTACTGAGAAGACTAAAAAATAACCTAAAATTGAAATTCCACACTTCGAACTTGATTCTTCCTTTCTCTTCTTGCAGAATCGACAATTGAATTAGGTATTGGAATATCTCTCTGGGCCCAACTTTCATATTGACTTTGTTGATTTCATTCATAAATTACAAAGGACCTTACAAAATAGGGAGCTCAAGTCTAAGAGCCATAGAAAGAACTCTATAGAAGCAAAGACTTGAGCTAGTTTCTATTTATATGGACTTTTATGAGTCATAATTCTAGTAAAGTACATTATTCTATTTTTAATAGTAAAATAAAATAAAGAGACAACTTATTAAAAAAATAATATGTCGAGTAGAAAAAAAAAAGAGGGATATGATAAGGGAAAGGTTATCCTATTTCAAATAAAAGGAAAGAAAAAATATATATTAAAAAAATTTTGAAATTCATTCAAAATTTTCAAATTTAAATAAAAATATTATCACATTACAAATAAAAAATTTGTCACGTGGGGAAATAATAAAGAAGATAAGGAGAGATTTTTTAAAAAATTTTGAAATTGAAAAAATTGGAATTTAAAATAAAAAAAAAAGAAAAAAGAAAAAGAAAAATTCTTGTACCTAACGGGAGGTGGCAAAAAAAAAAGATTACAAAAAGGATTTGAGAAAGAATTGAGAAGGGGGAAAAAAAGAAAAAAGAGAGAAGAAGACGAAGAAGAAGAGGAGAAGAAACAGAGGAAAAGGGTGGAGAGAAAAAAAAAAAGAACATAAGGAAAAACAAGGAGAAGTCAGGCAATTAAAAAGGTTATAATTCTTTGAGTGTTAAGTGTATATCATGATGTATATGTATGCATAATTTGTAGTATGCATGGTTGGAAAGTCTTCACATGTTGAGATGGATGATGTTTGAAAGCCATTAACCATGATGGGCCCCGCATGTTTACATTTTTAAGATGATGTTTTGCCTTAGGAATTGAGAGATTGCTTTCTATAGTGCGTTCAACATGTATACATTCATAAGTCTTTTGCTTACTCTCTCTACAATCCCATCCCACTCATGTCTATCTTTCCTCACTTCACAATCCACCCTCTCCTTCTGTGGATGATGATATTTTTTCTTAAATTTGTCACTATGACATTAAAAAGAATAGGAAACATCATTTTTATTTTCCCAATAACCCAGATGATCACCTCCAATTTAGGCCATGCCATTACTTTATTTTATTGCAAGAATAAACTTCTCAAAAACTTGCACCACTTGTGTTACCATGCATGTGAAATGTGTATTTCACTCATACATGATGTTTAATCTTAATCCACACTATCAAACATTTTATGTTTTTGTCATCTTAGATGTATACATTGTCATAGTCAGGATATGAGGCATCTAAGAGTTTTGTACAAATTGATGCTTACATGCCATGATTAGAATGAAGCCTAGATTTAGTAAGGATCAGCTCTTCAAGCTATCATTTAAAAAAAAAAAAAAAGGATATTCACAAGAATTATGAAAAATGTAGAACAGTGTAAAATTTCAAGAATTTATTTGTGAAGTTCATGGAAACATGCCAAACAATAGAAAATTCGAGGACTCATCTGCAAAATTCCTAAAAAAAAGGGAAATATAGGAGTCCGTAGGCCTATTTGTAAAAAAAATCCCTAGGAAGATATAAAAAAAGGAGTTATTTGCAAAAGTTTGAGCAGAAATGTGAAAAGGAAAAATCTAGGGGTCTAATTGTAAAATTGTGAGAGAAATATGAAAAGCCGGGTTTATTTGTAAAAAAAAGTGTGCAAATTTGGGGGTCTGGTTGCATGAATTATGAGAAATGAGAATATGGGATCAAATGTGCAAAAAAGCATTTGAGGGGTTAAAATGCTTAAAAAAGCAACAATCAGAAGAGAGATTAAGAAAAAAAAAAAAAAAGCAAAATGGAACTTTAGTGAAATAAAGGGTATTTCAGTAATTTTCAAGGCTCTTTTAAAACTCTCTTTAAACTCATTTTTGAGGTTTTGATACTCACTGGCGTGAAAAAAGAGTTTCTTTATAAAAACTCTCTTTAAGCTCACTTTACGGCCTTGGCACTCATTGGAGTAAAAAAGTAGTTTTTTATAAAACTCTCTTTAAGTACACTTTGAGGTTTTGACACTCATTGGAGTGAAAAGAAGAGTGTATGAAAAGTTTTGATAAAAACTCTTTTTAACTCACTTTGAGGTCTCTTGACACTCATTAGAGTGAAAGAAAGAGTAAATGAAAAATTTGTTAAAAAAAAACTCTCTTTGAACTAACTTTAAGGTCTTTCGATAATCATTGAAGAGAAAAGAAGAAGTTCATGAAAAATTTTGATATAAACTCTCTTTTAACTCAGTTTGAGGTTTTTAACACTCATTGGAGTGAAAGAAAAAGTAAATAAAAAATTTGATAAAAAAGCCCTCTTTGAATTCACTTTTAGGTCTTTCGACACTCATGAGTTCAAAGTGAGTGAAAAAAAGAGTTCATGAAAATTTTGATAAAATTCACTTTGAGGTCTCTCGACACTCATTGGAGTGAAAAGAAGAGTTAATGAAAATTTCTATAAAAACTCTCTTTTAGCTCACTTTGAGATCTTTTAACACTCGTTGGAGTGAAAAAAGAAGAGTAAATGAAAATTTTATGAAAATCTCTCTTTTAACTCACTTTGAGGTCTCGACACTCATTAAAGTGAAAAGAAAAGTAAATGAAAATTTTTATAAAAAACCCTCTTTTAAGTCACTTTAGTGTCTTAACACTCATTTGATGAAAAAGGGTTGATGAAATTCCTTTGAACTCGCTTTGAGATCTTTTGACGCTCATTAGAGTGAAAAGAAGAGTAAATAAAAATTTTGATAAAAACTTTCTTTTAACTCACTTTGAGGTTTCTCGACACTTATTGGAGTGAAAAGAAAAGTTAATGAAAATTTCTATGAAAACTCTCTTTGAACTCACTTTGGGTCTTTTGAAACTCAATGGAGTGGAAAAATAAGAGTTAATAATTTTTTTTTAAAAAAACTCTCTTTAAACTCACTTTGAAGTCTTTGGACACTCATTGGAGTGAAAAAGAAGAATAAATAAAAATTTCTATGAAAACTCTCTTCAAAACTCAATTTGAGGTTTTTCGACATTCATTAAAGTGAGAAGAGTTGATGAACTTTTTTTTTTAAATTCAATTCAAATTCACTTTGAGTTTTTTTTTTTTTTACACTCATTGGAGTAAAAAAAGGGGAGTTGATGAACATTCTTTTGAAACTCATTGTGAGGTCTCATGTTCGATGCTCATATGGATGATGAGAACTTTTGCTCTTTGAAAATTTTCATTTCAAAACTACTATAAGGTCTAGTCACTACAAGAAAAACATGTTTTTGCGACGGCTTAAAATTACGTCACAAAACAAGGCATTTGCGACCCTAAAAAACCTTCGTCGCAAATGAATAATATTTTGCAACCAACATACAAACTCGTCGCTAAAACTATGGGGCTTGCGACAACTAAATGCGGTCATCGCAAAAACTATAAGCTTTTGTGACCAACATATATACTTGTTGCAAAAACTATGGGTTTTTGCAACAAGTATATATGTTGGTCACAAAAGCTTATAGTTTTTGCGATAACCAAACAATGTCGTCGCAAAAACGTTTAGCTTTTGCTACCAACATTCATAGTCGTTGCTAAAACTATGAGCTTTAGCTACAACAAAATGCCGTCGTCGCAAAAACTAAAAGTTTTTGTGACCAACATATAAGCCCGTTGCTAAAACTATGTGCATTTGCGACGACCAAATTTGGTCGTCGCAAAATCAATAAGTTTTTGTGACCAACATATACTCTAGTTGCTAAACTATGGGTTTTGCGACAACGAGATGCAGCCGTTGCAAAAACTTGGTTTTTAAAAGTCTACTTGCAAATTTTTTAAAATTAAAAATTAATTATTTTTTGGGGGTTTTTTTTCTTTAGGGATATATAAGTGAAAAATGATTTGATTTGTATTAATAAATCTCACCAATAGTAATTTAAAAAAAATACGTTTGATTAATAAACATTGAGAATTGAATTTGTTTTTAAAATTTAAATATGTTAATAAACATTATAATTTAAAAAATCCTTGCTTTAAAGATAAATTTTCAATTAGATATTTAACTAATAATTTATAATTAAATATTGGGTATGATTTAATTATAAAAAAGTGGTTTAGGATGGAATGCCGGTTTGGATTTGATAAAATCCAAAGAAAAAAAAAAACCCCTGTATTGACACACACACATATAAATATGCACAATAGTTGAATAAAAAAAAAGTGGTTTAGGATGGAATGCCGGTTTGGATTTGATAAAATCCAAAGAAAAAAAACCCCCTTGTATTGACACACACACATATAAATATGCACAACAGTTGAATAAAAAAAAAGTGGTTTAGGATGGAATGCCGGTTTGGATTTGATAAAATGGAATCTCATCAAACACAAATAAAATAATATTTTTTTAGGTGAATATTTTATTCTTGCATCTTTTTCTAATCTTGTCCAAGTTTTAAGAAAATCTATATTTAAAAAAATCTATAATAATAATAATAATAATAATAATAATAATATATATATATATATATATATATATATATATATATATATATATATATATATATATATATATATATATATATATATATATATATATATATATATATATATATATATTTCTATGTCCTGTCTGTAAAATATATGTTTTTATCTCTCTCTTGACATCAAGTGAAATCCAAAAGGAAAAAAAAGAAAAAGCCTGCTAATTTCTCTTCATCTCTTGTTGCCATAGCCTTGCACCTCCGCAGCCCTTCTCGCACTCACAGCCAATGGTCCATTATCTCACCACCAACGGTCGTCTTCTCCGCAGCCTAATCACCACCGCATCATCGTCTTCTCCGCAAGCCTAATCACCACCACATCATTGTCTTCTCTACAACCCTAATCACCACCATCTCTGCAGCCCTAATCACCACCACCTCCGCAGCCCTAATCACTCCTGCTTCTCAGACTCTCGAGGTTCTGGACTAATTAGGTGCTTTTTTTTTTTTTTTCTCTTTTTCCCTATTTCGATCCCTAATTCTCCTTTTCATGTCCTTCAAATCCATTCTTTTCTTTTTTTTCTAGGTTGGTGTTTGATAGAGTCTTTTCGAGTTGGAGCTCCACCAGGTCTGATCTGATGGAGATATGAGAGGAATGGCTGAGTTTCGATTTAGAATTGGTAGCAGTTTCTGTGTACCACTCGCGAGAAGCTAGGGTTTTTCTGGAAGGTACTGGTGATATCTAAGGAATTCAATATATATAGAATTTTTTTTTCTTAAAAAAAATATTATATTAGGAGATATTTCTTCTTTGTTAATTTAGCAATTTTGGTCACTGAATTGGAGAGATTTTTTAATTTGGAGAGGGTTTGAGGTTTTCTTCTTTGTCAGAGATGTGCTGAATCATGCCGGTCTGATAAATGTTAGGGTTTTGTTGGTTGGAAGCTGGGAAATCACAACCTTATCACTCTCTTCCTGTGATTTCTCGCGAATACCCTGCGGGTCAAAACCTTTGGCCTAGAGCACTTCCGTTCCGCCATCTCATTAGCGCCACTGCTCTAGAATCGCTCGATCAAGAATCACGATTAGGTTTGGCACCTCTTAATGATTTTCCACGGTAGTTGGCTAATTAATCTGGGAATATTTAGGTTTTATTGGAATTGGTTGATGAAGATTGAATTTTCAGGGATTTTGAGTTTAGGCTAAAGAGAAACTAGCCCATGCATATTTGTTGAGAAACAGTTACTCATGTTATTTGCAGTTTTGTGGATTATTATGGAGTATAGCTTATTATTTGAAGTCAAACTGTTTGCAATTTTTTTTTGCAACCCTGCAGTGACAGTGGTGCTAATGCAAAAACATCTTTGTATCTTTCTCAACCACTATTCCAAACCCTTGATATCAGCTCTCCCTCTTTTCGTGATCTGAATGTCTTTATGTTGTTTTTCGTTTTTAATCTCGTTGTCTTCCTTTCCTCCTTCTAATAGGTTTGTATTTGGACATTTTGTTTTTGGATATTAGGTTTTTCTTCCTGATCGTCGGTTAATTTCTTTAAGACAATATACTTGTTTTTTTCTGATTTTTTTTTTCTTTTAGTTTTTTATGGGAATTATGATCAATGGATTGCAATTTACCCTTTTTGTCAATGATTTGTCAATGATTTGGAGTAATTTCTTGAATGTGGAGAGAGAGAGAGAGAGAGAGAGAGGTTTCAGCTTGTTCAGCTTGTTCTTCGTTAGAGATGTGTCAGAATTTTGTTAGTCTGATTAATGCTAAGGTTTTCTGGGTTGGAACCAAGAAACATCAGCCACCTCATGAGCTTGTGTTTCTCTGAATGAATAAATTGTTCGGTTCATATGCTTGTTTCTATCTCTGAATGAATGCTAAGCCTAAACTTCTTAATCATTAGTTGTTGTAGATGTTGGATCAGTCTAGCCAAGTCTTGCTTTAATTGCAATATTTAAATTGAATGTCTAGTGAAAACTTTTATTCTGCTCTACCACTTTTACCTTATGTATATGTGCCAATATACTGATGTCCATCTCTCTAAATGTTTGCAATTTTTTTTATTCTACTGGTTCTTGGAAATCAATCTCAATTCAATTTCTTGATGTGAATTTTTTCCCATCTGCATTTGTTCCACAACAAAATTAGAATGATGTGGTGTGGGCAGACTGCTCATTATGCATGTTTTCTTGATCCTTCGTATTCGATTTTGAGTGTCAATTCTTCTATTAAATATCTATTATATAGCCTAAAACAATTAAACCTCGTTATTCTTATTTTCAATGATGTAAATATAACTTTCATTTTTCAAATGAATTTTTGGAATTCTCCTTTACTTTATTGGTTCTTATTTTTTTCAAAAACAAAAAATGGCACACCCAATTCAATGGCTCACCTTGCTTGAGTCATATTTGGTAGGGTTTGCTACTTGAGTCCTATTCCCAAGTTGGTTAACCTTATTAGGTGTGGTGCAAGTATCATGTTGTTGTCCAAAATTTTTATGCTTCACATTGTTTAGTTGTGAAAATTCATAATTAGCTAATTCTGATCATAAGAGTTTCACATGTTCTCCGCCTTCTTCTATTATTTTTGTTGAAGTTGTCTAACTAGCTATTGGTCTTATTTTTCATCCTTAAACCATGACTTCTATACTTAAAAAAATTAAGTTGGTTGATTGATGCATCAATAGTTCTTTTGATAATATGAAGTATCTAAGTTAAAAAAAAAAAAAAAAGGGGTGTTGAATCTTATATTGAATTGTTTGGATCATACAAGAACTGAGTCTGGGGCCAAAATCTCCTGGGTGAATTTTGGGTGGGTGCGCAACCTCGACCCAATCAATAAATATATATATATATATATATATATATATATATATATATATATATATATATATATATATATATATATATATATATATGTGTGTGTGTGTGTGTGTGTGTGTGTGTGTGTGTGGGTAGGCCTGCAACTGTGCTTGATAGAGCTTGTCCTAGCACGTTGGACCACTGCAACTGCGACTGCAAAATACAATGTCTGACGGGATTCACAACAGTGACGGTTCATATACATTATGATCAAATGGATATGTGATGATCTCATGCCATGGATTCCTCTTCTTCACGCTTTTCATGTTAAGACCTGCCAGATCCATCCGATCCTATGGTTTAGATTCCAACATTGGCATTCTATTCCAATGTTCAAAAAAACGCTAGGCGCTAGTCGGGCGGTCAGCCACCTTCTAGCGCCCAGAGAGCCTAGGCGGGGTCTAGGCGGTTTTACCCTTTTAGAAAATATATATATTTATAATATAATTTTAATTTTATATAATACCCAAATAAACATTTACCAACAAAATAAAAGTGTCTAGCATATATAATACCCAAATAAGCATACTACTACCACAAAATAAAAGTGTCTAGCATCATATATGACAACAAAAACAAACATAGAAATTGAAATTTGAAAACTTAGGCATCTATCTCTTCTTGAAATTTGAAAACAAACATACGCTTCAATGAATTATCTGAAGATGCCATTGAATTAGATGCCCCAGAAGATTCATTCTCACCCATTAGAAACCTAAAAATAACCAAACTAACAAATTATTAAACTAACAACCAAACTCATAACATTAGAGGTTCATGAATTCACTCATAACATGATCTTAATTCACAATACAATGATACATAAAATCAGCTTTGTAGGTTCTAAGTGACATTTCATCAAACATCACAAGTGCATGCATGCTCCCTTCTAAGTTCTAACTCCATAACATAGGAACCATACTCTTGAGCAATTAGTTATACTTATACAAACATGAACATCATCATATTCATAGAACAAGGACTAAAATCTCCATTTATCTCATATCAAACCTTTATAATTCTTTTCTCTACATCATCATAGAACAAGGATTGCAATTAGTTATACAAGCATTTCGTCGAACACATGGTGAGCGCTTTAATATAATTCTTTTCTCTACAATAGAACATCAAAGAAAACCTCCAATTTTACATCTCATTCATTTATTACTACATCATACATGATACATTCATATTGTTAATCATCATACCATCTATTGATCTCTTAACATAAATCCCAACTATTTATCATTTTATCCTCATCATACTAACCTCTAACCGTGGAGAAGAAGATGTTCAATGGCGTCAATGCTTCGCTCTAAGCCAAGGCCGTCCCAAGGATACTCGTTGGGGTCTTGTAAAGGGCTGATTATAAAGTTCTAATCCTCCAAGTTCCAATCACTAGTTGGGGTCTTGTAAGAGGAATGAAGAGAATGAAGCATTTTTAAGAACAAGTCCCACAAAAAACTTGCACATATATGGATATACCCCTAAGAAAAAATATAATTAAATACAACTCCCATAAAACATTAATTTGGGGGTTTTAAATTAGTTAAAAATATTTAATTTTAAATTTTTTTTCCAAAAGCCGCCCAGCCCGCCCAGCCCGCCTAGGCGGTGCCTGGGCGGCCATTTTTTTGATGGAAAGCCATGACCGACTTTTTCACTATTTTTCAAAAAATCGGGGCGGTCTACCACCTTCCAGCGCCTAGGCGGGCGCCTAGGCCGATTTTTCGAACATTGTTCTATTCCATGGAAATCAGTGAAGTTGAGACCCAGTGAGTGAGTAAGTGAGAGTTTGATCCAGGTTCCGTTAATTTGCACTAATTAGACTGGAGTCAAGAGATTTGTTTTGATGTGAAATGGAAATGGAAAAAATTGATGATATGATTGATATGATACATGAAGTCTATCCCCATGTAGCAGATGGCATAGAACAAAGTAGTAATGAACCCCAAGAGCCAAATGAAGATGCAAAATTTTTTTTTCAAATTATTAGATGATGCTAAACAACCTTTATTTCCTGGTTGTGATAAGTATTCCATCTTGTCTTTTGTGGTGAAATTAATGCATATCAAGTGCATGAATTCTTGGAGCAATAATTCGTTTGACATGTTGCTAACCTTGCTTAAGGATGCATTTCCCATGTGTTCTGCAATGCCAAATTCGAACTATGAAGCAAAAAAAATGGTAAGTGATCTTGGTTTACATTATGAGAAAATAGATGCATGCCAGAATGATTGTATCATCTACTACAAGGAGTATTCAGATGCAATCCAGTGTCCAGTTTGTGGTCTTTCAAGATGGAAAACAGATAAAAGTGGTGCACCCAAAGGAAAAAGAATTTCCAATAAAGTATTAAGGTATTTTCCAATTACACCAAGATTACAAAGAATTTTTATGTCTTCAAAAACGGCTAAAGATATGAGATGGCACAGTGAAAAGCGCATAAATGATGGGGTCCTACGTCATCCAGCAGATGCAGAGTCTTGAAGAAGTTTTGATAATATTTATAATGAATTTGCTTTGGAGCCTCGAAATGTAAGGCTCGGTTTAGCTACAGATGGATTCAATCCCTTTGGAAACATGAGCATTTCATATAGCATTTGGCCAATTATTTTGTTTCTATATAATCTTCCACCATGGATGTGCATGAAAGAGTCATTTTCATTTATAACTTTAATAATACAAGGGCCAAAAGGGCTGGGACAAGACATTGATGTTTATATGAGGCCAATGATTGATGAATTGAAGGATTTGTGGGAGCTTAGGGTACATACATATGATGCTTCAATGAAAGAAAATTTTCAAATGAAAGCGGCTCTAATGTGGACTATAAATGACTTTCCTGCATATGGTTATGTTTCTGGTTGGAGTACTCAAGGAAAGCTAGCATGTCCTTGTTGCAATAAAAAAACATGCTATTATCAATTAAGGAATGGTTCCAAAACTTGTTACATGGGTCATCGTCGATTTTTACCAATAAATCATAAATGGCGTGAACAAACATCACAATTTGATGGCAAAAAAGAAAAGAGAGCTCCAACAGAACAGTTAAATGGTGATGATGTTATTAATCAACTTCGTCATATGAAGCAAATAGTGTTTGGGAAAGTAGAGAAGAGGCAAAAGCTTCCAGGGCAAGGAGTTGAGCATAATTGGAAAAAATATAGTATATTGTTTACTCTACGTTATTGGCATAAGCAAATGTTGCGTCATAATTTGGATGCGATGCATATTGAGAAAAACATTTTTGACAACATTATTGGTACACTTATGAATATTGATGGCAAAACAAAGGATACATTGAAGACACGGTTAGACTTACAAGAGATGGGTATCAGACAATCTTTACATCTAAAAGAAGTTAATGGCAAGATGGTATTGCCCGCTTCTTGTTATCTGTTATCTAATGATGAGAAAAGAGCCCTGTGTCAGTGGTTGCAACAAATCAAGTTTCCTGATGGTTACTCAACAAATTTATCAAGATGTGTAAATGTGAAAGATGGTAGAATTTTTGGAATGAAAACACATGATTGTCATGTGTTCTTGGAGAGATTACTTCCATTAGCCGTGCAGGATTTATTACCTCGTGTTGTTTCCGATGCTTTGACAGAATTAAGCATATTTTTCAAAGTTTTGTGCTCTAAAATTTTAAAAGTAGAAGATTTGGATCGGCTATAAGAGGAAATTGCATTAACACTTTGTAAGTTGGAAAAAAATTTTCCACCTCCATTTTTTGATATAATGGTACATCTTCCAATTCACTTAGCTTGTGAGGCTAAAGTTGGTGGCCCTGTGAATTACCGATGGATGTATTCCGTTGAAAGGTATATGCCCACATAACTTCTCATGACTTGCATTTTTTTAAGTCAAATTCATTTAGATTTATACATAGTGCTTTTTTGTTAGATATATGCACAAACTTAAGGGGTATGTTCGTAACAAATCACGACCTGAGGGATCCATTACTGAAGGATATATAGCGGAGGAATGCTTGGCATTTTGTTCTCGATACTTGCATGGTATTGAAACAAAATTTAATCATCCAGAACGAAATTATGATGGAGATTCATTACCTAGAAATACCTCATCCTTGCAAATTTTCCGTATGCGTGGGCAATCTTTCGGAAAAGCAAACATGCAAGAGTTGAGTAATGATTTACTAAATGCGGCTATTATCTACATCCTCCAAAATTGTGAAGATGTTCAATCATTTATTAGGTAATGAAGCTTCATTTTTGTATGCATATTTATAATATGTTATTAATCAAATTATTGTTGAAATTTTTTGTATGATTTTTATAGTGAACATAAGAACATCCTATCCAAAAAAGGAGTTAGAAGTATTAATGAGATTCACAAATGTGAATTCTCTTCTTGGTTTCACAAACGAGTAAGTTAATTATTTTAATATTTTGTTCCCTAATTCCATATATTGAAAATTTTTCAAAATTTAATGTACAATATACTATGCAGATTAGTGATGCATATAATGAAAATGATGAAGGAACAGATATAAATATGCTTGCTTTGGCACGGGGTCCTAAACGAAGAGTAATTTGCTATCCAGGCTACAATATCAATGGATTTCGTTTCCACACAGTAGACCAAGATGAAAACAAAAAAACTCAAAATTGTGGTGTTATGGTTAAAGGAGAAGGAAATGACGGAGAGTTATCATATTACGGAATAATATTGGATATAATTGAACTTCGTTATACAGGAGAGAATAAAGTTACATTATTTAGATGTGACTGGTATGATACTTCTCGAGAAGGTATTGGTTATAGAAAAGATCGTTATGGGATTGTTAGTGTTAACACGACACGAAGACTACATACAAATGAACCATTTGTTTTGGCATCTCAAGTAACTCAGGTTTACTATATTACAGAATTGAAAGATCCTACATGGGCTACTGTCAGTGAGATAAAACCAAGAAATTTTTATGAAATTCCAAAAAATGAAGAAGAACCATATCAAGAAGAATATGTTGTTCATGATGTATGTGAATCACATTCAGAAGATGATTTTGAAGATATAGATTGGAATAAGCATGGAGTTGAAGATATGATAGTGGACTAATTCAAGCCTTTTACATATTTTGTATATACCTTTTAACATTCTTTATTTTGGTGAGTTTTTTACTTGTTTGTATTTATTACTTTAATCTTGATCTTGTTATCTTAGCATTAATTAGTATAATTTTTGAATTATCATTTATGTTATTATCTGTTTTTCCCTTATTTTCATGTTTGTAGTAAGACTTAATTATCTTTTATTTTAATAGGATAATATTGATGATGACAAGAAAAGGAAAAGCACGAGCTAGAAAAGATGCAAATTCAGAAACACAAAATAATGAAACGCCAAACCAAGTAGATGATGAAAATGTTGAAATTAATCTTGGCTATTCATTGCCATCATCTATTCGAGCTTCAAATGAAATATGTTCTTCTTCAACACCTCCAAATAAAAGACCTAGAAAAGGTAATGAAATAATATTTTTAATTTATATACTTTATCTATTGAACTCTAAATATTTTTAAATTCATGGATTATTTTGTTGAAAAGTTAATGTGAGAGGAAAGGCTAAATGTGTCAGATCAGGAGAAGGAATTGAAGTTGAGATATATGACGGCAGGTAAAATATACCATCCTATAACTACTCATAAATAAATTGTTGATTTAATATTTTTATGGCCTAAATTATTTTTTAGGATTTGCAAAATATCTTGTTATAGTTTTGTAACTTCTATCATTTAGACATTTTAATATATGACATTATTTTTCCACAAATATACAGGATTATAACACCAAAAGCCATTAGTGAAATACATGTTCTCTTCTATAAAAAAATTAATGGTCCATGGACATCTTATTCTGAATATCCAAAATCAGAGTTAGATACTCTTTTTGCTTGATAATTGGCGGTGGGGTTCTCACATAATCAACTAGAAGAAGAAGTGAAGAAAGCATTTGAGAATTCAGTAAAGTGTCGATATTCTGATTGGATGTTACGTATAAGGAAACCAATTTTTGAGAAGCATGAAACCCGAGAAGATCGTTACAAACACTCACCTTCTTTCATTACTTCTAATGTGTGGAAAGAAATGGTAGACAAATGGATGGGAGATAATTGGCAGGTTTAATATTTATATATAAATTCTTTTAGGTTTTAATTCTATTAAGAGTAAGTGAAATGCTAATATTGTTTGTATGTATGCAGCACAAAAGTGATAAGAATAAAGTTAATCGATCACAATCTCAAATCATTCATACTACTGGTAGAGTTTCGATGGCCAAGCATAGGATTGACATGGTAACTAATATTTGTGTTTTAACTATTTAATATTTTCTAATGGATACATATTTTGTCTTTCAAATTGTTCATCTTTTTATTACCTTAGGTTAAAGAGACAGGTTCAGAGCTAGGCCCAATTGATTGTTTTAAAAAATTCCACATTAAAAAGGATGGAGAGAGTTGGGCTACTGAGAAAGCAAAAGATCTATGGGTATAAATGTTTTTTTTATCATTTAAGTCTTAATATTGTAATGAGTATTTATAATTATTTTTTCAATGTCAGTATCAAATGGATAATATTAGATCAACTGAAACATCTGAGGGTTCAATAGTAAATGAATGGGAAATATATCGTAATGTTACAGGAGAACCTAGTCATTGTCGTGTTCTTGGATTAGGTACGGGCATTCAAGGAAAAGATGTGTATGGTAGTAGTTCCTCTCAAACATGTAGTAAAAGATGCAAAGAAACTCAAAAGATGAAGGAAAAAGAATGGGAGGACCGTTTCAAGCAAATGGAGTCTACAATTGATAAATTGCAACAACAAGTACTTGTTATGGTTCAAGCAGTGTTGCAAAGTTTGGGATTATCTAATATAAAATTACCTACACAAGTATAATAATATAATCTAATATTTTTAATAATTGTGTTTATATGATTTTTAGATTGTTGCTAATTTAAAGTATTATTTATATGCTATATTAATTTATTATCTCCCATTCTTTTTCCACTCATGTTATCTTATTCATTTTCCTTTAATACTATTATGTTTATAGTATATATAAAAGTTTATGTTATCTTATTAATTTTCCTTTAATTCTATAATTATGTTTGTGTGTAGGGATGTGATAATGATCTTAGGGATGTGAATGCTAATTCTCAAGAAAATATAAGAGAAGCCCCTCATGGTAATACTAATGAAAATGATGGCAATGAGAATAGCTTGGAGGAAGATTCCGAAAAATATGATGATGCCAATGAAAATGAAGATAGTTGTGAAGATGACGATGATGATGATGATGATTGAAGATTTAAATATTTCGAATGTTTCAAACTCTTATTAGATTTCATTTTTCAAACTTTTATCGAGTTAATGTTTTGTAAAAGTCTATAACACTTAATTCCTTACACTTATTTAGTTTCATGTTTTGAACTTTTATTGTGTCATTGTTTTGTAGAAGTTTATAATACTTAAGTTTGTTAGACATGAATCATTGTTAAGTTGTTATTAGGTTCATATGTTAAATTGAAACAATGTTGTGTTAAATAAGTTTGTTGTGTATGAGCTTGTTATTATATAATTTAAATTATATTGTAATACAGGATTTGAATTAATTAGGTGCATGCTATTTATTTTTCCATATAGCATTTGCAAAGACTTGGTCACAAAAAGATTTATTTGGATAGACAAACAAAAATATTCATTTGCGACCAATACCAATTGGTCACAAATAACACTTATTTGCGACAATACAAAGTTAGTCACAAATAATAAGTTATTACGACAGCTTATTCATTGTTGCAAATAATACCTTTTGCGATGGTTTACTTTTTATTGCAAAATTTTTTTTTTGCGACGGCTTAATCTTTCTTGCAAATAATATCTTCTACGACGGCATACTCTTCGTTGCAAATAATATCTTTTGCGACGAACAATATGCATTGCAAATAACACTAATTGCGACAACTACTTACCGTTGCAAAAACATTTCGTTGCCTTAATTCGTCGCATTATCAATGTTTTTGTAACTAGATTTTAAAGTTTTTGCGACGGATTAATGTTTTCACAAAAACTATCTTTTGTGATGGAAGCAGATACGACGACATGCGACGGCCAAATGCCGTTGCAAAAAATCATTTGCGACGCCATTTAAGCATTTGCGATGGAAACTAGTCATAGCAAAAGGTAGTTTTTCTTGTAGTGAGTGTTAGACATTCACAAGGATGAATTGGAGAAATCAATTGGTGACTTAGTCAATGGAAATCAAGTTTATGGATACAGCTCGAGATCCATTCTAAAAGCAAGTTAAAAGTTGTCAAATTAATGACCCAGTTATGTAGGAGGTCATAACTTGAAGATATGATGATCAGGGCTCAAAAGTATGGAAGAGTCAAGATCTAAACATTTCATATAAATGACAAATGCAACTTTGAAGTCTCAAGACGTGAAGAAGTCAAAGACTTAAGAAGTTTTACAAGTCAAAGACCTGAAGATTTCACAAGCACAAAACACCAAAGTCTTTAGCAATAAAAAAACTAGAGATAATCATGTAGGCAACTCATAAATATAGAGTGGTCGCAGTTTAAGAGTTATGTGATGTGTCTAGATGCAAACACACATAAAAAAAAATATATAAAAAAGGCCACTGTCACCGAGCTAAAAGGGTCTTCCAATATGCTTTTAGCAAACGAGTCAAGAATGTCAGCCAAGTCATGCAAAAAAAAAAAAAGGTGTTTGAAAAGCATAATAAAAAATAATTCTCTTACTAGTCTTGTATTCTTGCTCATGATTATGTGCTTGTATGCTCTTCGAAATCAATGAAATTTAATTTTATGTTTGCTCAATTATTTTTTATTCAGCTTGTTTTTTAATTGGAGGTTCCCACGACTAAATCTGGGGTAATTTATATTATGGGCTTGTTTCTAGTGGAAGTTATGAATCTACAATCATCTGAAATATGAAAATGATTAAAATTTATTTTGTGATTCGTTATTTTTAATAGGTTAATCCTAATTAAAGACCTAATAAGAATAAAGGAGCCCATAGTTTCCAAGGAGGGTGAGCTCACCATTATTTGATTGATTTTCCTATCAAACAAAAAATTTGACTTGTATGAATAACCAATTCTATTGTTAAGACAAGCAAATTTGGGAAGAGATTTGGTGAATGCAACGTAAATTTTCTTTATTTTCAAATAATTAAATTTTAAATTACTTGTCTAATTAAGCACACTAGACCTTTAACTAGACTTAAAAAAGTAACTGATTTTGATTAGGTTGAGCCCAATCGGCTCAAAATTATTTCTAAAAAATTATTAAGGCTCCACACAAATCAATTTAGAAAGCTCGAGTTCCACTCAATCTAACTCAAATTTTGTTCAAACATGAGTCACATGACAAACTATATGATCTTGTTATCATAATGAAATATTATATAATAATATTACATTTATCAGAAGTATCCTATAAAATTATAATATAATTATTTATATATATATATATTTGTCAAGTTGTCAAACTAACCTCCTTTGAGCTGGCTTGACTCGAAAATATAAACGAACACGTGCGCTGCACGTGGTAGATCCTTCACGGTTTTCTCATTGTCTCGAACTTACGCAGATATACAGGGGATTGAGTGGCGGCTTCGAAAGGGCTTGAAGAAGGAGATGACGCAGAAGGGGAGCTTGTTCAAAGGCCAGCAAAAGAGGAAAACCATACCTCCCAATCGCCATGGCAAGCCCCACTCCAGTCGCAAGGGTACTGCCTTTCTCTTCTTCTTCTTCTTCTTCTTCTTCTTCTTTCTCGTAATATATCCATGATTTGCAGGCAAGAGATATGTGAAGCCTTCCAAGTTCACCAAGGACATGGATACCGACCGGGTAATCAATCATCTTCATTGATCCTAAACCCTAATGTCTTTTTTATTTGTAGATCAGAGAACTTATGATTTGGTTTTCTCATAAGCAATTATTTTGAATCATTCAGTATTTTTATTCGTGGAAAATTCTATAGAGAACAATGAATTTGCTTTTGTTTTGCAAAAGGACTTAAAAGCCTCTAGTTTTCTTGGAATCTTTTTAAGTTTGGGATTATTCACTTTTTGGAATGATAAGATTTGATGCCCTTTGTGCCAAATGGTTTTATTAAATTGACTTCCCAAGCAGGTGAAATAGTTTTTCCGACATCCAGTGTTGTTATCTGTAGACAATTCTAATTGAAACAAGTGATCAACTTTTGATTGTGTGATGCTTAAGAGGTAGTAGTTCTATAGGAATTAATTAAGTTTTGGTTTGCTCGAATAGTATGATATAGTGTTTTGATAAGAATGAAAAGGCTGATGCTATTTATAATGAATATTTGTACTGACTCGAATTCCCAAATCAATGATCTTGTGATTCACTACACTGCATTCCTAGGTGATTTGGATGAATATTATTGATTTGAAAAGCCTGTTTGGTAAAGCTGGTTAATAGCTTACTCTTTTGGTAATGTTTTACAGGATCTCTTCTTTTTTTTTCCTACTGTTTGTATTGATTATTTTTTACATATGAATATGTAGTGATCAATAATGCCTTTGTACCTTATAGTTTCGTTTTAATATGGTTGGGTTTTATAGTACTTTTTTTTGGGAGAGGGTTGAAGATTGCCATGTAAAATTTATTCTCTCTTCTATGCTGGCATGAAAAAGCAGAATGCTGTTAATGCCAAACTCGGCTTCATCTGTCATAACTTGTTCTTATACTCTTTACATGAAAGCACTTTCTAGCTAGTCTTTGTTTTTCCTCCTTTCATCTGTATTGTCATTTTAATTTCTTGCACTGTGGTTCCTTTTATGCGAATTTCACTTATGGTACCTGTTGCAAAAATTTAATACTCAAGGAACTTTTGATTGTTCATTTATCAATAACTTTCGGGTAGACCTACATGCCTTTTGAAGGCTAGAGATCTTAAATAAAGTTCTACAAGTTTCTGTCTGAAAAGCTAACTAGGATTTAATAATGCAAAGGTTTATTTAAAATTTGATTTATGCATGCTTGGGAAAATTTATGAACTGACTGTACTTTCTCTCATCCTTCAGACTTTCTTACCAGAAAAGACAATTTTTCAGCTATTGCATACATCTCTGATCTATATTTCATTGGAATTTTGATTAATGTTCTAACAGCCGCAAAAAAGACACTAAGACAAAATACCCTTATTAATGAATTTCTCATGAGAAAACCCGTGATTAACATATTAATAACTTTCAGAACGATAAATATCCTCTGAAATGATGTAAGATAAAGCCAATGAATTAACTAAAATGCTTGAGTAGAAGGATGAAAGTCAAATTGTACAGTGCTATCGTAATTTTCCCGCAAATAATTTTTGAATATAAATGTTCTCCAAGCTTCAATTAGTGAAAAATGAACTAATTGCCTTTATTGATTCTTTCTGTTCCATTGTTTGAGATATTTAAGGTTGTTACTGATCCAAATTTGATTCAACTGTTGTTAGGTTTATGTCTTTTTGTTTGGAATGTCAAGGATTCTTGGCTGTCAGTTGTCTTAGCAATATATCCATCTATCTTGGGTTCGTTACAATTTAAAGCTTAAATTTAAAGGATTATAAGAATTGCCACATGATGTTCAAGTTGGGAGTAAATCGAGAATATGAACTGTGGTTCTCACATAAACTTGACAATGCAGCTATGATATGACACATTGCGAATAAATCTCACGTAAGCTGCACTGTAGCTTCAAATAGCAATATTGGTTGGTACTTGCTAATATTGTCGGTTTGGAAACTTCAACTGAATTTCGTTTGTTCTTGTTTTATATTTCATTAATGTCCATAGGAATGCTAATGAAGTTATATCAGTAATTATTTACTTAGGTCTCTCAGTGTCTATGGCCCCCATAATGTTCAAAGGAGCATATTTATCCGTCTACGCCCCTCATAACATCACAGTAGCATATTTATCCCTCTGAAAATTGGTGGTGGAGGTCTTCTCAAAAATTCCAATTTCTTGCAAATTTGTCCTTGATCTTTACTATTCCTCAAATTCATTGGTTTAAATATGGTCTCTTAAATTAAACCCTAGTTTTGCAGTTACTGGAGAGTGTATTTTTTTTGGTTTATTTAGATTATGCTAAAAGAATGCATTAAATGGGCAGCTTTAATCTAATTTATTCTGGAAGTTAATTAGATTGAAGCTTGCAGCTTTAATTTGCTAAAAAACAGAGGACAAAAATATTGAAAGTTGAAAACTGAATATGCTTCAATTAATTAATTACATTTTGTTTGCAATTATATCTAATGACCTTCAAGCTGGCTTCTTGCTGGCAAATTTCTACTTTCTGTCTTATGGATCCACGCCTCTTTTCATGTGAATAGGAGTTGACCAAGTTCATTAACCAGTGCAATGAGATCAAAGCTGCAACAGCTGCCCAAAAGGAAGGTGGTCAATTTAATATTTTAAAGGTTGAAGCAGAGGTCAAAAAGTCTGAGGACAAGCAGGAAGCTTGAAAGTATGCATGAGTTTCTGAGACTAGAAATAGTATGAACCAATTCTAAAATCTTTTGGCAAGTTTTTTTTTCCAATTATTATTGACAGTCGACAATCTGTATGCAAACATGAACATACTTTCTGTATGCCTCATGCCGTCAAAGTTGCTCAACCGCATAAGTTAACTTTTAGTTGCTTATTTTGGGTAAATCGCTGTAGTTTTGTACTGGTGCAACAGCAATATCCACCATGCTTTCGATTGGTTTATGTGGCATTTAAAAGTTGTAATGTTTCATTGCTGTCTTGCTGGTGTAAAAGTAGTTTTGTTAACATAGAATGAACAATTGTTGAAGATTGTTGACACTGTAATGAATGTTCAGCTTTAGAATATGCCATTAAAATGGATGATTCCTGCAAGGAGCATGGTGTGGCTTTAGTTCTGTTATCTATTTTAGACACAAGAATATGAGGTGGTTGTTTTTACATAAACAATGGGTCATGAAAATAAATAGTATAGGGAAGGGATTGTTACTACAACGGACGAGTGTATGCTATGGTTATTGAGGATGTTGGGGCTTGGAGTGTTGTTATGAATTGGCATAGTCTGGGGGTTGGATCTGCAGACTTCAGTAGAAGAGTTGCTAGTAAGTCTCGTGGTGAGTCTGGT
Organism: Dioscorea alata; assembly: GCA_020875875.1. Classification (NCBI taxonomy): domain Eukaryota; kingdom Viridiplantae; phylum Streptophyta; class Magnoliopsida; order Dioscoreales; family Dioscoreaceae; genus Dioscorea; species Dioscorea alata. The sequence continues at coordinate 6,445,032 of CM037017.1, read as the reverse complement.
GGAACTTCATTAGAAGAGTTGCTCATTAGTCTAGTGATGCCAAACAAAGATGAGAAATTTAGTTTTTAGCTTGTTTGATGTAGTGTTGATATTTTAGAAGATGATGGATCATGGGAATCCATCAGATCAATTGCACGATCCCATCTCAATCTCAAGGATGACATTTGAACTTCTAAGCAAAGCAGTATATAATTTGAATTGTATTAGCAATTAAGCTTTAACGTTGAGGTTTTGGTTTTATTTACAAAAATTGCAACATAAATTCTTGTGTTTTTGTTAGTTGATTGCATTGGGTTGGTGTTGGCAGGGATTGCTGGGAGAGAACTTATTTAATATTTGGCCTGTTTGTTTAGTATTTGTCACTTGAATATAGCTGCCTACTTGTTTATAATTGATCTTACTGAATATGGCCTCTTATACTTCACCATCTTTGCCTGAGTTGAGCACAGATCTTTCTGGTTTATTTTGATTGTTAAGATTGGATGTAGATCAAGAAAATGATTGAAGGAGAGAGTGAAACAGTAGGGAATTGATGAGTATGGTTGTTAGATTGTATAAAGATCACAGGGAAGAAAGAGGTGGTGAAGATGATGGAAGGGTTCGGAGATTGAACTGGTTTGTTCTGTAATCACATGCTGTTCAAGTAGTTCAATGCAGCTCCAGAGACTGAAAGAAAAGACATAAGCTTGAGCACACTGTTGATGTCATCAACAGAAGCTTGGTCTTTCCCCTCCAATATCTCTCCTTGCATATAGACCGATTAGGTGAAATATATTCTCAAGTTGGCCTTGTGGTGGATCATCCCTTGTCACGCCTTAAGAGTCCATTTCCCACGCCCTTTGGGTTTGCTCGCATTTAGCTACCTTTGATATTGTGAAAGAACCTTCAAGATGTTTTTATTTCAATGTTTGGGACCCTTTTAGATGTGGGAAACGGCATTTCAAAGAGAGCTAGGACTCGACGGCTTCTCCACGTGCATAAATTTATACCTGATTACTGATTCACGTATCTATATTAAAACATGACAGAAGGGTAAATCAGATTTTTTTTTTTTATCATTTAAATTCAACAATAAAAATTATAAATTTACAACTCTTATCAAATACATTGAAATAATTCAGCAATCCGAAACATTTACAAATCACCAAAAGTATAACAAAATAATAAAAAAAAGTACAAGCTAGCATGCAAATCAGAAATTAAATATAATTAAATAATAAAAAAAATGTACTAGCGAGCATAGACGCCAGAAATTAGCAACAAGAATAATACTATTTCAATTCATATAAAGGCGCACGTAAAGCAAATGACTAATTCAATATAATCAATTAGAATTGGGGCTTCAAAATACATCAAGATTTTAAGAAAACTGAATCAGCAAAAACCTTGGAAAACATCTACCTGCATTGAATCAATGGAACCCCAAGCCCAGCTCCGAAACACATGTGCACACATTCTCTCTCTCTCATCCATCAACAAGGAATTTTGTTTTTTTTGCCATGATGAGTGGGTAGGCCGTTAAAAAAGGCAGGAGTGTGCACAGGCTTCGGCGGAGCAAATGGGGCACTGGAACCACCCGCACACCATCATTATTTGTACTCCCAGAAAATTTGCCGTCGCTTGAGATTCGAATTTTCATCACTTGTGAAAAGTTCTAATGGGGATTTAGATACCAATATACAACTTGGTAGTTAGTCCATCGGCAAAAAATTGCTTGATTTGACAATTATTGTGCGTCACTGATTCCTTGGCTCACGTGCTGGTGCATTAGGAGAGAAGATAGAATGGTTTGAGGTCCGTGCCAATCTGCTTAGTTGTTTCCCCTTTGCCAAGCTCCTCCATCGTTTGCCCTCGAGTATGAGTGCAACTGACATCGTTTGCCCTTGAGTTTAGAGAGAGGTCATTGTAGTGGTACCTTATAGCAGTACCATAGTAGTATTGTAACTGTGAATACTGCCAGCATACGGCCCAAATGCCGCCCACACGCCTCATCCAGAAACCTATGATGTCCCCGCGTGATCGCACGGCGCCCGCGTAGTTTGGCTGAACTTCGTGCAGCCTCCAGTGCACCTATGATGTCCCCGTGTGATCGCACAGCTCCATCACGTGTCACGGGTTGGCCCAACTTGGATCTTTTGAGATAAATTAAGATGCCTATATGGCTTCCTTGTGGCCTTACGCCTACCAGTGCACCTGGGCGACTATTTAAGCTGAGTTTACAATTTTTACAAGGGAGCTTGGCCGCCACACATCTCCAAGTACTCCTAAGGCACATATCAATTGGAGAAGGCCTATTCAAGTGAGAATCAACCAGAGAAGAAGATGAAACTCAAGGAGAACATCAATGAGCTTGACGGCGTGGATCCGGCGAGGTCTCATCAGCATCATTAGTTGACGGAATAAGGAGTTTGCAATGAACCTTTTCATTGATTACTTATATTTCTTGCTTATTCTTCTTCTGATGTCGAACTAAACTCCCAAGGCAACCAGACTCCGGTGAACCTTGCGAGAAACTTGTATGGATGATGCTTTATTTTCTAATTGATTGTTGGCATGCTTCTTGTTTTAGTTTCAATCTATTATTTCAATGTTCAATCTACAATGGATGGATTTTGTAGGTTTGATTCATGAATGATACTTGTAGAGCGGGATGCTTGCATGTATTATGTCGCAATGATTGTAGAAGCTACTGTTTACAAGATACTGTAGTAGGTTAATGCACACAAGTTACTATAGCATGTTACTGTACACGCTCGTGTGGAAATTCTTGGCCGTGTGGACCCTCAATTCAGTCTTTAGAAAGCCGCTTTGCCCGATTTTAGGTTAACTATTGAGCGGCCCTGAAAAGGCAAGGCGACTGGGCTTTGAGGGAGAGTTCTTTGTAGTGAATGGAACATTTCTTCACCAACATTGATCGATTTCTCCTCCGTCATAGCACCAGCGAAACCACCGGTGACCCTAGCCTCCAAGTGGATTCCATCAAGACATTGAGACTACCCATTAAGGTCATCTTCACGAATATAAGAGGGTTTATTTCCATGGCTTTTACATACTTTTGCTCATTTATTACTTGTTTTGTATCCTACTACATGGAGAGCTAAGCCCTAGAGGGTATTTGGGCATGTGAACCCTAGGATTATATTCTTGTATTGAGTTACATTGTGTTTCTATGTAATCCGAGTTTAGTTGAATTTCAATCTTGTTCGCTTAATGCTTGCTTGCCTTATTGATCTTTTAGTTGATTGGTTTGCATGATTTGTTCACCTTGGTGAGAGAGAGGTCTCCATTAGGGTTAGAATCTCCAAGATTGAAGAGGTTTGAGAGGGTTTGCATGATTTGTTCACCTTAGTCTCCGTTTTTCCTTAGCTATGAGCAACCATATGTAGTGTGAGGTGTTGAGAGAATTCTCGGTTGGGACTTCGTAGGGGGGTTAGGGACTTTTCACCTATAGGTAGGGTTAGGTCTATTCTTAGGAATCAGATACATCTTTTGAAATCCCTAGAGTGTTATGCAGCCATATGTAGTGTGAGGCATCAAGAGAATTCTTCATCGGGACCTCATAGGGGACTAGTATCAGTGATCTCAAGCTAGGGACTGATTTATCTTTGGATTTCCATGTCAACTTGCTTGTTTTATAAACACCTTGTAAATCTCGCACATAACACCTGAATCCTAGGGGGAGCATTGCCCGAATACCTCACTTTCATTGATTGAGACTTCCCTTCATTTCACTTTTGCATACTTGCTTGTGACATTCATCTTTTCGCTCATTAGTTCATCACATCATCTCTTTGATCATTAGGGTAGATAATATAGAAGTAGCTATTACTAGTCATCATTTTCCTTGTGGGTTCGACTACCCGACCCGTTGGATACACTATTATTACTTGAGTGACTTGGGCACTTGTGGACACAAACAAGGGGTGTGTCAGTATTTTCCATATGGAGTAACTTGCATGGGATTAAGGCTACTTGCTGAGATTCCAGGGTAGTCAACTTTAGAGTATAGCGAACCAAAACCTAAGCCAACATTGTACTTTAATCCTTAAATTCATCCATGCTTGTTCTTCTCTTGAGGGGATCCTTGCCGGAGGCCATTTTTTCTCATTGATATTTGTTATCTTTAATTGTGTGCGGTGTGCTTTAGTTCATTTCTCTATTTTCTTATTTTGCAACCAACAAACATTTCTGTTTGGTAGATCAGATAGTGCAGTCAAAGAGGAAGTAATAGTAACTCTTGGGACCTAAGGAATATGATCCTATCTCGTTCGCACGAAAGGATTATAACTTGATGACTTGTGCACTTACTACTCGGGGTAGCAATGGGTTCGTTTTCTAGTGACACACGCCATTGCACCATCAACAACCAATGAGGCTCCTTAAAAATCCTCTACCGTATCATCCCTTTTGTCACCCCCATTATCTCCTTGTCTAAGGCAAAGAGCTCAAGCTCTCTCACCTTAGCATCAATGGAGAGGGTGTGGAGAAGCCCTTTCTCTTCTTTTAGAATAACTTTATTAATGTTTCATTGAAATATCTGATTTACCATTATATCATATTTTAATGTAAATATGTGAGCCAAGAATTAGATATAAATCTATGGATGTGGAGAAGCCATGAATCACTGCTATTGTAATTCCCACAAAATTGAGTCCATGGAATCATTTTTCTTTCAAAGAATGTTTTGTTGATTTGCTGTGAATGTTTTTTCCAATTAACTCATGTAATATATTATAAGTTAAACTAATTTTTTTGATGACTAATTTATCCTTCTTTAATTGCTAACCAAAGACAATTTTGGTCTCAAATTTTGTCATAAAACAAAAATTTGTCAGTGGTTATAGCTAATCAATTAATTTTTTTTGCCATGAAATAATTATATAACATGGTTTATATGTAAAAAAGAATTTTACTACAATAATGTTTTTACTTTTATGTTCAAAATATCCTTTATTAGTAATCATTCGAAGGTGTATTTTCCTTAGTAATCAAAGAAGGCTACTTGTTTGACCTTGACTATGTGTTCTTCATTTAGCTCTTTACCTTAGCTCAACTAGGTCTTTATGTAAGTCCTTTTCTCATGGCCATATTGTCCATCTATGCAACCCAAACTCTCATGGCCTTATCCCTTCCTCAATCACCATTTCTATCACTTCATTACCTTCAAAAGACATTTCTTTAACTTGCTCTTTACATCTTGAAGTGTTCTCTTGGCATTGACTCAGCATAGTTTGGTCATTTAGCTTTACGTTCTGTGTGAGGCAAGTCTCTTTAATTTTCTCATCTTTGTTCTTTTCTCCCCTTGTGTTTAGATGATCACCAAAAGAGAGAGGTATTGATGAGTGCATTTTATATCATATTTCTTACCCCCTATTATAGTCTTGTCTTTGTCCTTAAGCATATTTACTGACTGAAATTGGTGTTATTTAAGGTATTTTATTCCTTGTGTAGGAATCTGGGGGCCGAGTCAATTTGGTGTGAAACCGAGGGTGTTTCCCACGTGTGCAGTGACCAATGGTTCAGAACTGGCTGACACGGGCATGACACGCTCGTGCCCCAAGTGCTGCAAGTCCCGGCCTGGAGTGTAGAAGAGTTGAAATCCTGACACGGGAGTGTCCTAGGCAGGACACGGTCACCACACGCTCATGCCCCAAGTGCTGCAAATCTCAGGAGCCGTTCCCTCATGAACAACACGGGCACGGTGCCTAGTACACGGTCGTGTCCCAGGTGACACGGGGGACACACGCCTGTACCCCAAGTGCTGCAAATCTCAGGAGTTTCACCCCTGGATTCCTATATAGAGTTCACGGTTGGGACACGCCTGTGTCCTGACCGTGTCGGGCCCCGAATCAGCCTTTTTAACTCCAGAAATTAGGGTTCTTTCTCATCTTTTGTTCAGGGATTCATCTCTCCACCGGGAGGACGTTGATGAGATCGAAGATCAAGCTTCACCAAACCGCCTAAGGAGATCAAGGACTAGTAGGAGGCATAGCAAGAGGTGGAGTTGGCGTAAAGACACTACAAGGGAGGTCATCTTGAGTATTGAAGGGGGTTCTTTCTCTCTTTCTTTGTTATATCTTTTGCCTTACCTTGTGTACCTGCCCTCAAGGGCCAACTGGCCATAGTGCCTTGGTTGTGGACAATTGTCAGACTGCATTACTTATACACTCATTGTATTTGGCTATGGAGTTCTAATTGATGCTTGTATTTAATCTTGTATTGCATAACTGTAGTGTGTTTGGAGTGCATAGTTGTTAGGTTTTCCTAGCAAAACTGCGGTGTATCTACGAACACATACATGCAATATTGCTATTGAGCACACACAATCGTTATTGGAATGTACCGAGGTAGTCAATTAGGATGAGATAGTGTGCACGAGTCATTGGAGACTTCCGAAGGGATTTACTCTTGTGGTTGCTGAGTACTTAGTCCTAATCTCCTCCATTATCACCACCATTACCTTTTATTCATTGTTATGTTGATCACACACCTTTTCTACTTGTTTCACTAGACATCAAAGGATCAACGAGTACTTTAAGTACAGTTCCCTGTGGTTCGACAACCTTACTCTTAATTGAGTACCACTTTATTACTTCTTGCGACCTGTACACTTGCGGAGAGCGCATCAGGTATGTTTTCGCCTCTGCAGTGATGGACTTTACTTGTATGTAAAAACCTATTGAATACCTCTTCTACAGTATTGTTTTCCTCAAGGGATCCTTCACTAGAGTGCATAACTTTATTGAACACCTTCTTCCAACTTGGCTCCTCCCTTTCTATTGCATAACCCCCATGATTCATAATGAAGCATAGCGATAGTTGTTCGGAATAAATTCTGGACTCATGTGGAAAGGATTGCCAATGATATTGTGTTGAGGAATGATGAACTTGCCAACTATAAATTCCATATAACATGCTTTCCATCAAGTTTGGCATATATAGCCAGCTTCTTGTATTTTTTTTCCCATTTTTGTCACAACTTCCCCCAACTTATATGTCCACTCATCATATGTTGAATAATGTTGCGGCCTCTGCTGATATATATGCCACCCATATGATTGCAGAAGGTTCCTATAGTAGTAGCTATTGTAGTTTTGGTATGATGCCATGAGAACGATTCATCAAAAAGTTCCTTGTATGAAAACAAATAAAAGAATTAGAGGTGATGAATAAAATAGAATTGAAGTAAGTACAAAAGAATAAAGAATAGAATGGCTAAATTAATAAGCTACGAGTTTTCCTAATATTCTCTATTGTCCTCGGCAATGGGGCCAAAAACTTGATGGTTGCCTGCCGCAAGCACATAGGTCATTAAATGAAATGCCTTGCGTATCTGCAAGTGCATGGGTCGTAAGAAGTAGTAAAGTGTATCCGAATGGGTCGGGTAGTCGAATCCATAAAGACTGGAAAGCTCTCAGTAATAGTTGTTCTAATATCTAGCCTGATCAAAGATATGGGTAAAAATGATAACTAGGAACCTAAAAGGGGGATAGATGATAGGTAAGGACTGGAAAGGAACTGGGTGAGAATCATAGAGATAGAGCAGTGCCTGGACTAATCCCTTTGTGGAACATGTATTGACTCTTTAACAATGACAATCAGGTACATCTTTTTGGACCGACTGGAAACCCATTATCGGAAGTCTCGACACCATACACCCTATCTTTAGGCACGTACTTGATCCTAAACTTCTATGTGTGTCCTTACAAGCAATGTTACAATTATGGTAAATATGCACATCATGTTTTGCAATCATAACTATGGCAATCATGCATATCAAGTTTTCCATTCACAACTATGTCAATTAGTCACATCAAGTTTTGCAACACAAGATTAAACATAGAAGAATCCAAGAAAACTCCACAACCAATGTAAAAGAGAAAGTCAAATACACATAATCTCAAGGTCCATAGATTCGGGGCACTGGAGAACAGTTTAACCCCGGATTAATTTCTTGAATGATCACTAAACTTTATTTTATTATCGAAATGATCATTGAAGTTTAATTTGAATCAAAACAATCATTGATTTTCAATTTGCTTTCACCGGTGGGTCATCTAGTTGTTTCCCGCCCCCTTTTTTTGACGTGGTAGCCAAAGAAGGTCACTCAGCAGTCCAACCACACACTAAGAGCTGATGTGGCCATCCAAGTCATTTAAAATCCTTCACATCAATTGCAACCTGCCACATCACTAGAAGAATTCCAGGTCAACTAGTGTTCGTCTTCTTCCAAGTGAGTGGCAACAATGGCATAGGAGGTGAATGGATGCCATGGAGAAGAAGATCTCGGTGCTTCTATTTGTTCAACAGGCCAAATCGCACATGCAGGAAGGCGTTCGCGTGTCTCACCGTTGGTTAGTGCAAGAATGAAGTGTGGGAAATAATTGTTGGAAGCCCTAATTCCTTCACGTGCTTCATTGAATGGTTGAAGGAGTATGAATGAAAGGCTGTGGGAGAAAGAAAGAGAGAAACTGTAGTTTGAGTGGGAAAATGGGAGAGGGGTTGTAATATGGAGGTATTAGGGTAAAGTGTCTGATTTCGGGTTGCTTCTTTGTTTTTTTTTCCCATTTGATATCGAATGTGTTGATTGTAATGCAAGTTATTACGATTGAATTGAATGTACATTTTAATCTAAGTTATGAGATTGAATTGAATGTACATTGTCCAAATTATAAACTAGGATCCATAGATATTTTGATTACCATGAAACACTAAATTTTACTTTATTTTCAAATTGATTGATTTAGAGGTTCTAATTACAATAATGGAATGCATTATGATAGAAAGGGAGGAATTTCTTGAATGTCATTTTTAATCTCTACATAATATGCTTAATCTGCAGCTACAATATGAACATAACTAGGAGAATTAATGTGCAAGTATAATCTGCACATAACTTGGAGATTTTAATCTGCACATAACCTGAAGATTTTAATCTGCACATAATCTACAAACATGATATGCATATAACATGGCTGCACATAAAAGAAAATAGTCTTAATTCACTTGCAGGAAGTGACATAGATGCAGTTTTGTAGTTCTATATCCCCACAACATAATAATTGAGAACAACTTATCTAAATTGATGTATGAACTGAGAAAGGCATAGAACTTTTGCTGCACACACAGGGAAGAATTACCAAGTTTGCATTAAAATAGATTATAAAAGATGCACATTCATGTGTTATCATACAAAAAAGTGGCAATTCCTATTGCCAACATACAAAATAAGTTAGGATTGTACAAAATTAATTCTCCACACATAGGGAAGAATTACTGACACACCCCTTGTGAGTGTGTACAGCAAGTGCACGGGTTGTCGAAGTAATAAAGTACCCTGGTGAGTGGGTAGTCGTATCCACAGGGAATAGTGTTTAAAAATAAGAGGTATCACTATTTAGCTATGAAGGAAGTCGATGATGAGAGAAGTATATATGTATAAATGTAAAAGAAAATAAAAAAGTGCAAGAAGAGTAATGAGGGTAGGAGAGGTTATCGATATGAAGATGGGGTACCCGAACAATGCTCCCCTTAGGACTAATATTTCTAATGCAATAGTAGTATTATACTCTCTTATTGATGTTTAATGAGTCATGAAAATCCTTAAGCACACGGTCCCAAACCTAAGGTCAATCATGACTAGTTCCAATACTATGTCCCGGCATTAGGTTTCACTACAACCCTTCACTCTGTTGCTCGCGTAACTAAGCCCTAGGGGAGTCCATCATCCTAAGCCTCACACTACGTGGAACTGCTTGACGTTCTAGGGATTCCAAGTGAAAGACCCTGCTCCTAAGTATAGTTCTAACCCTTTGGTCCACGCGAAAGATTTCTAATCTAAGTTAAGCCCCAGCACTAGGATTCACTACAACCCTTCACTCTGTTGCTCGCGCAACTAAGCCCCAGGGGAGTTCATCTCCTAGCACTTCACTCTACTTCGATCGCAAAGAACTCATGGAACACGGAGGTAGGGAAAATCACACCGAAGGGGAAAGGGGATGTTTCGCTACCTCTAGACTTACTCTCTCGACCCTCTCCAATCTCGAGTAATCTAATCCTATAGAAGTTGTCACACCTTCAAAGGATAACCTAGATGATTCTCAACCCTAGTGTCACGGCTAAGGGAAAATCAATACAATAATCATGCAAGATTGGAACTCAATTAAAAGCATCAATTAAGAAAGCATAATAAAAATCATAGAAACAATGTCATCCTAGGGTTTACAAGTCCGAATACCCACTAGGGTTTAGCTCTCCATGGAGTAATACAAAATCAATAATGAGTTTAAGAACGTATGCTTAAAAACTATAAATAAAACCACCTTGTAGTCCGTATCGATGGTCTTGTGGAGCCGCCTCATCTTCTCCACCAATCCCTTGTCAAGCCTAGGGCACACCTAGCCGAATCGATGCCGACGAAAGCTCTCTCAATAGCTATCTTCCAAAGGATGTCGATGCCGATGCCGTAAAATCACCTCTAAAGACCTCCAAGAACCTCTCCAAACTCTAGCTGTGAGCCCCCCAAAAGATAGGCAAAAGATAGTCCAAGGGGTCCCCAAAATAGATCTGAAAATGGGGTATTTATAGGCTGAAATCGGGCTGAATTTGGGGTTTCACACGCCCTTGTGGATTTTTCACACGGCCCTGTGGAATTTCCACACGAGCGTGTGGATTCTCTGTTTTCCTGATTTTCGGCACGCTGTGAACAAATACTTGCTACAGTGATTTACTACAGCGATTTGCTACAACACTTGCACCAAAATGCTCCCGAATTCATTTCTTCATCGAGGCCGCAGAATTGGCACACAATCGTGCGGTAGATCACGTCGCATTTTTAATTGAACCACATTGACGAAGCTCTTGATAATGTTGCACAAGCCGGAACATGTGAGTGTGACTGCCTTTGTGCCCCTCCAATTCTCATATTCCCTTAAACTCAGTTGGAGGTTGGTACACACTCACATGTCTTTGAACACAACTTGTACCAAGTTCCTTGCCGGTCCAAAAACTCCCTCAACAATCACGTTCATGACCTATTCTTGGTTCTTTACTCCTCAATTCGTCTCCACAACCCTACATGCACAAAAGAACACAAATGCACACATATAAGTGATAAAATCCGAGAAAAGTAATGCTCAATGTAAGAAAAGAATACTTTGTATTACATATACACAAGTACTTATCAATTACAAGTTTGCTGCTAAGAAAAAACAAGTACACAAAAGAGCCACACTGATGATATTCCTACAACCAGCCAGAAAACCTTCTCTGAGTGCGGCCAAGCAAACATACATTGCTTGGAATACCCTGCATCACTCTTGAGTTTTATTATTGAACCTGGGTGGGTCCTCAACAACTCCAACCTATAGTTAAATAATCCATCCATTTGACTCTCATCATCACCATCTATAAGCCCAGTACATATCACAAGACAGAACAAGAAATACTTTAGTTAATAAAAAATATAATGCAGACCATCAGAATAATAGTTACAAACTTTACTTAGAAGCATAAATCTTACCTTAGGGCAATGCATTTGGCCCTATATGCTGTTATCCTACTAATTTGAACTTCCTGATTTGTTTTCACTGTTTGGATGATACCTACTATCTTCCAAGATGGGTTTTCCATGAATTGTTCCAAATATGCCTTTGCAATCCACTCAGCACTGGCATGTATGTTGCTGTGTTTCCTTGTGCATTCATGGTTTAAGTAACCTAATTTTATTTGCACTGTGGCCTTGTCTTTGACCATTGGTGATGCCCACAAATAGAAATGGCAACCTCTCTTACAGAATGCCCTACACCTGGCCTTATCATTTGGCTTGAAGTTCATTACAAACATGTGCTTAATCCCATAATTCTTGACTGCTTCCTTGAACTGCTTGAAGCTCCTGAACTTCATCCCAATTTTAAAGTGGTGATCCTTCATGTCACATTCCTCATTGAATTCAAAATAGCTTGGTTTTTTTTTGTTCTAATTCATCTTCATTAGCAGATGAGCATGAATGTAATTCCTCAGATCCTGCATAATTAGACTCCATTCCATCATCATTACTCCCCAAGTTGGTTGGTTTTCCACTGATAGAAAGAATTTTCCTTTGTGTTACTCCTATGTCTTTACCTTGGCCATCTGAGTCATCACTAATACTCCAGTCAAAGTCATGTATTTCACTGTCCTCTTCATCAAGTTTCTGATTATTGTCTTTTTCAATGTTAAGCAACCTGGCCTCTAAATCACTATCAGCATCCCTTACTTCTTCTGGTCCATGCGGTTTAACATGACATGCATTGTATCCATCTCCATTCTCATCAAAACCCCCAGCATTGGCACGTCTAGTAATTCTAACACACACAAACACCTCCCTAGTTGAGTTCACATTTGGGCCATCATAATTGCATCCATGTCATTTTTTATTTCCCACATACCTTTGAACTCAAAAAAAGCATCCAACCACCATATATTATAGAGATCAACATTTAAACTTAATTCCCTAGCCATACTAAGCAACTCAATCCTGGACATCTGATTAGCGCTACAAAAATCCACATAACCTACCAGCCCTTCTACCCCATCAATGGTATAATGCATTCTTATATTGAACAATTCAGCATCTGGACTGGAATGGAAGTAATTATGATGTTATGCAGCTTATATGGATTACAAATTTGAGAGATTAATTGCAACACAAGCTAACTAAAGTACAAGACTTGCTAAAAAAAAGAATTATGCTATGCAGGAATTGGGAAGATTATTAAAAAAATATATGCAGACAGAACAAGAATTTAAAGAATCTACTGGCACAATAGTACAAAAGATGGGCAGTCACAAAATAGGCAGTAACCCAATAACAAAGTCATTTAAAGGATTAAAAAATAATAATTACAGACAAACTCAGAAGTACAAAAGATGGGCAGTTACAAAAGATCACCAAAGTGGGATAATTTAAAGGATGAAGTCAATAACACACTATGCTTGGAAAAAATATAAAACACTTTAAACCAATTCCATTCAATCCAAAACAAGTACATCTGACATTGGTCCAAAAAAACCAATTTCATTCAAACCAAAGATGGATAACCAAATTGCAAAGGCAAATTGAAACAATTTCATGATTACAGGGAAAATTCATGAAAAAAATCATAGGCTATGTGGAACAAGAGCCAATTCATCCAGTTATGTATAAGACTTTCACCAGATTGCAAAGAATAACCACCATATATAAAACACCATCTATGCGGAACAAAAGCCAATTCACCAGATTGCAAAAAATAAACACCATCTATAAAACATCATAAACGAATTTCGTAAATATAAACAGTTCATCATCATCAGGATATTTTCGGCACAAATTTCTCCAAAATTCTCAAACTTGACAAAGCTAAACCCATGATGTATAAGACTTTAAATTGTTTTATTACTTTCACAAAATTATCACCAAGCAGTATAACACACTAAACAAGACCAACACTCCTTAGATATAAAACAAAACAAATGTCTTACAAATCCCTAAATCTTCAAAATCTTCATTACAATGTAAACTATAACAAAATCCACAACCCTAATGTTAGGATTTCCAGAAAATAATCCTTACAGTACTTTGGCGCTTGTTCTCCTGGTTCACGCTTCTCCCAATTCACCGCCATCAACACTTGATTCAAACATGTCTGCTTGATCGCGTCGGAGGTTGCAAAACTCTGTCATCTCCTTCCTCATCTGTGAGTCACTAGGAGAAATACAGGCAACCTTGACACTAGTGGGTGGAGAAAGCGATGATCAACAACTACTAGGGCAGTGTCTGTGCTCCTCGAAGATGGTGATGTTTGGTGCTGATGTGGACTCCTCACTGCACGAATGGAAGGTCATGGCTAGCGTGGAGCATTCAAATGACATGGACTGCTGAGTGACCTTCTCCGGCTGCCACGTCAAAAAAGGGGGGCTGGAGACAACCAGATGACCCACCAGTGAAAACAAATTGAAAATCAATGACTATTTTGATTCAAATTGAACATCAATGATCATTTCGAAATAAAATAAAGTTTAGTGATCATTCAAGAAATTATTCCATTTAACCCCTCATAGGTACACACAACATGGAAAAGATAAAGAAAACAAACAAGAATCCATGGACTCCCTTTTGCTTCTCAAATCTCTCTGATCATGCTTCGAGAAGGTTTTCACGACTAAGCTCTCTTTCACTTGGTGCCTTAACACCTCAGATCTGCCTCCAGTCCAAGATGTGTGAAGAGGAAGAAGCCCAACCATTGTCCAAGAGAAGATCTGGCCTAAAAGTCCCTTTCAAAACACTAACTTTGGGCTTAAAAAAATGTTTCCCAATGCAAGCACGGTCGTGCTTCCATCTACACAACCATTTTCTGAGCTCTGTGCCTGCGTTTTTGCTACAATGCTATGCTATAGTGCCTTGATGGGTAGTTTCAACGTCTTGATAGATTCCTCTCCAATGCTAGGGTCTCTAGTGGCTTCCTTGATGTCATAGTCATACCTTTCCCTAAGAGAATTGGAATGAAGGACTGTTTTGTCAGTAACTACAGTCCTTTCTCACTCATGTGTGCCGGCCTCTTATGCCACAAGTTTGGTAAACCATCATCTTCAACAACATTGATATGATTAGAACAAGGCTTTAACCAAGTCTTATACATAGTATAGCACAACTTCCCTGTTGCTACTAGTACAGACTCTTGGAAGAGTTTCCATTGCCCATCTTTTTGCCTACTTCATACCCAGCCTTGTCAAGGACATTAATAGCAAGCAAATTCATCCTCAAATCTCGGATGTGTCTCACATCCTTCAGAGTCTATATATAGCCCATGTTGGTTTGAACCACAATGTCACTGATGCTTAGAATCTGTGGCACACTCTTGTTTCTCATCTTGGTGTCACCAAAGTCACCACCTCTATAAGTTGTAAACAACTTCCTCCTAGGAACACAATGGTATACCATGCCTGTATCAACAATCCATTCAACAAATGGATCACCCACATGGTTATAATCACCATGTCCACACACGAATGACACTATTTCCTCATCAGAAACAACTATTGTCACATTGTCACCTTCTATTTTCTCATTACCTTTTACTTGCTTCAACAATATGTAATTTTTCATGATATGACAGGATTTCCCACAATGATAACACATTTTTGGTACTCTAGACTTAGGCTAATTCTTAGACTTGCCATGACCTAAGGTACTTTGTTCTCTATTATTGGATCTTCCCTTGTTCTCTATAACAAGTGCTTGATCAGATCCATGTTTTGTTCCTTTTCTCCTTGCTTCTTCATTTAAAAAACTATCCTTGGCCATCTACATAGTCTCCTTGCTATTTGGAGTAGAATTCATCACTGTTACAACCAAGGTGTCCCAACTATCCGACAATGAACCAAGAAGAAACAATGCATTCGTTTCATCATTGAAATTAACTGGCATAGTTATCAACTGATTCAACAAGTCTTGAAAATCACTCAAGTGCTTGGCCATATATCTCCCATCCTTGAATTTCAAGTTGGAAAGCTTCTTGACTGCAAACACATTGTTTATTACAGCCTTCCTCTCATAAAGGGTGGCTAGCTTTCCCCAAGCAACATGTGCATTTGCATCTTATACTACTTTGTGAAATACACTAATATCCATCCACTTCCTAATTGTTTCTAAAGCCTTCCTGTCTAACTTCTTCCAATCATCATTAGACATATCCTTAGGCTTTGCTGAATCACCTAGTACAGGATCAAACAAATCCTTGCAATATAGATGATCCTCCATCATTGGCTTCCAATTAAAGTAATTTGCTGTCGTTAGCTTCATCATGGATCCTATGTTACCTTCCATAACAAATATGTGAACAGAGCTATGATACTAGTTGTTGGAGAGCTAGGGTCTCAAACACACAATGGATAATTCCTGGCAGTCAACACTAATCACCCCTCAAGAATTAATGATAATCAAATTATCAAGATTTGCATTCAAACACCACAGTACATTTTCAGGTACAAGAATTCTTGTGGAAAAACTCTTCACTACAAAGTGAAAATCACAAGAACCTAGAGTATTCAAATTGTATGAGAAGTAGCTATAGTGTTCTTCTTTTCCCTTAAGCTACAAACTAGCTTAATTTAGCAAATTAATGCATACAATCAACAGTGTGCCTTCCTTGAGCAATGAAGAACAAACAACAAGAAGAAAATCAACTTGCCCGAGCCAACTTACCACCTTCTTGCAAGCCCTAGCTTAGGTTTATAAGAATGAAGAAGAATAGCACAAATGTACCTTATGTTCTTCTTAGAGCTCTCAAGCTCAAATCCAAAGCTCTAGAACATCTTCAAGGCTTCCTCTTTGATGGATCTGGAAGATCCAGCTAGCAAGCCTCTACTCCTTTCTTTCCTCTCTAAAAAAACTCTCCTAAATGCACTATAGATCGAAGAGAGAATGAAGGGTTAAGTAAGATTTTCATGTCGCTACAATACCCGTACAGGTTCCATGTGAGCCACATGCTGCCCGCATGAGTTTTCCCAGAACTCCATAAGGCCTAGTCAAAGTGTGTAGCCGGACCGGCCTCATGACCGGTTCCTAGTTTTTCCGGTTGAACCAACCAGGCTGGTCCGAGTTTGACAACCTTGGTGTTGGTTTTGTGGCAGAGTCTTGTAAGTTTGGATTGGGTTTGCTTGTGTATTCTAATTAGTTTAGGCTTAATAAAATTCACTCTTTAGTTTGACAAAAGAATAAATAAATAAATAAACCATAATAATATTTATTAAGCAATAAATTTATTTATTTATTTTATTGTTAAAAAAATAAAAACAAACAACATAAACAAAATTTTAAAAATAAATAAAAATGGTATTATTAGTAAGTATATTGGATATAAATAATATAAATTTAATAAAATCAATATCAAATGAAATTATATACAAAAAGTTAAAAAAGAAAAAAATCCATATATTTGCATGAAAACAATAAAAAAATATTAAAATAATAAATTATTTATTTATTTATTTATTTTATTGTTCAAAGACAAGAAAAACAAACAATAAAAACAAAATTAAAATACACAAAATGTTGTCTTAAAAACAATAAAAACAATTAAAATAAATTACGAATAAATAATATATAATAAATAAATTGAAAATAAAAATGTTATTATTAGTTTTTTTCAAAGAATGTTATTATTAATAAGTATATAAAATATATATAATATAATAAATATATACATAAATTTAAAGTAGATGTATAATCTACACCGAGATGGATCCAAGGAATTTTTTTTTAATTTTTTTAAGAATTTCTCCTATTGCATTTAAGTCTTTGTTGGGAGCCATGTAGGCAGTTTATGGTCGCATAAAGACTTGGAGACATGCGGGCAACTTGAGGACAAATGTAGCCCGCATGGGTTGGCTGGGAGCCATGCAAGCACCATACAGGCCTCATGGAATGTAGCACTGATATAATTTCTTAAATTATTGTGCTGGAATAAAATTTTGGATTGGTCCAACTTCCATGATCTTGGGGTGAGTTAGTATTGATTTTTGTTGTGTGAAACTATAGAGTTAAACTTAAGGAAAATTATGTTAGTGTTAGTTTGTATGTATGTGTATTGAAATGAGTTTGTTATGGTTCAAATTATTGACAATATTAAATAATTCAAATGGGCACTTGAAAAATGCAAGTGGGCCCTTCAAATAATATATGCACTTGGAAAGTGCAAGTGGACCCCTTAAATATTTATATTTATATTTAAGATCTTTGATGGGCACTTGGGGTATCTTGCACATCATAGAAAATAATTAACACTACACCCAAATATATTATCTTTATCTTAACTACTATGCAGCTTTTTATCCAAAAGGTGTGAATTTAAAATACAACTATTTTGCAGTTATACCCCTAAAAAGATGTCATTTCAAATTCAATCCACTATAAACCCACTACTTTCCATAAATCATTTTTCTAGAGGTAATTTTTTGGTAGGCCACTGAACTTTAGTATTGTTTTATTTTGATTACCAATCTTTAATTTGTATCAAAATGATTACTCATATTTGATTTTGTTTCTCCAGGAGGTCACCCGCGAGTGACCATATTCAGTTTGCTAATGTGGTGCCCCCAAAAAACATAGTCAACATGACTAAGATGCATCACCAAGTGCCATGTCATATAAGTTGTCCCTGTTAGCAAGGGAATGCCACATCAGCATATTCCTCTTTCCTCATCCTTTTGCATTTGACCACCAGCAAAACGATAAAAATTTTAGATACTATAGTGGGTTAATTATACCCAGATAAGGCAATCGTGGGATGTAGAGCAACTCTATTGAAACCATAGGTGTGTTTAGTGAAAGTGGAGTTTTTGAGTTTTCTTTTCTTTTGTTTATAGAGAGAGGGCTGTCTTGGGCCATTGTTTATAGACGGTAGTGGTGCGTAATTGTTTGTTTTTGTTGATCTCATCTAAAATCCATTTGTTCTGATTGGTATTTTTTTTCTTCACCTTGGAAATGATGGTTGTTGTTGTTGGGGGGGGGGGGGTTTCTTTTAATTTTTCTGGTTCTGATCTTATCTAAAATTTGAATAGTAATAGTTGGATTAGTATTAAACGTTCAAGGATCTAGATGATCTCATCTAAAATTGGAAAGGATGGTTGTTTTTGTTTTTTTTTTTTTTTATTATGATCTCATCTAAAATTTGAATAGTAATAGTTGGATTAGCATTAAAGGTTCAAGGATCTAGATGAACAACACTGAAAAGAGGAAAATATTATCAGGGATGCAAATTGAAAACATCATTATATTGAACTTTTAATGGAGATTTGCATAAATCCTTTAATTAAACAATGCATGCCTACAAAAATTACACTGCACAATGCACCAATCAAAAAACAAAATTATGTAAAAGAGGAATGTAAGAGTTATATATATTGTAATTAACAAAGCTCACCAATATAATCAATACACAACAAATTGTGTTTTTGAACTCAAACATACACCATGTAAAAGATCCTAAAAATCAATTAATCTACAATAATTATTGAACATCAGTGAAGCAAGCAAAAAATATTTTATTAACTCAAACATTCAATACATAATGTATGTATTTACATCAACCACACATCAACAGCTAACAAAAAGAGAGACATATTCAATACATAAAGTAAGGTGTTCTTGTACAACACATACACACGACCTTTTGATCCATTCAAGGAAATTGCAAAAAGTTAGTTATCATTGACAATAGTCACCCATTACTGAGAAGATATATTTGATTGATGAAGATTGCCTTCCTTGTGTGCCACTGCCACCATTAGAAGCTCCAACTCCAAGGAGAAGCTACACATTTCTTCTTTTGCCAGCACACCCTTCCTTGCTCTTGTCATCAGCATTCTTGACAAGTTTCAACACACATTGTATTCTAAGTGCAATTGTAGTAAGTTTTCTAATTTCCAGCTTCCTCCTACTCATCATATCCCCACATGCAGGAATTGTGCTAGTAGGAAGAGCTTGCTCAGTTGTAGAATTAATGATAAGTGCTAGAAAGTTCATATTTTCTGTATCATTTACAGTGCATTCGGCATAGAATTTGACATGTTTATCACCTAATTAGTACAAAATTTCATTTTTTTTGTTCACCATAGCCTTTATTTCTATTTTAGGAAAAAAGAAGTGAATTCGGGAGCGTTTTGAAGCAAAACAAACTAAATTACTGAATCAGAGCTTCATCACACTCAACACTGCCGTTATGAAGCTATAGTAGTGTGGAACTACTGGGAGTGACACAGAAGCCACAACGGCCTCACAATGGTAGTTATGAACCCATCACGATCGTAATACACCCACACAATGCCCAGGGAAGCCGTATCAGGACGTAACTTGGAGCCCAACCAATAACTTACTCACCACAGGCATCAAAACACCCGTAGTGAGGCCGTGGTAGACTCGGTCCTATATATACCCTAGGTTTTTCTAATTTCAGGGGGATTCTTTTGCAGAATTTGGGAGAATGGAGACCTGTGCGGCTGGAGACTTTTTCCATCAAGATTTTAGCGGATTCTGACGAGTTTTCCAAGGGTGATTCAACGTGCATCATTTGTAGAGTGAACACGAAGAGATTCTGTATTCTCTTGATGATCTTGGATCTACTCAACCACAACCATCAGAAACCATATTGGAGGAAGTTAGTCTAGGAATTATTTTGATTTATTTCCTTTGGATGATTGTTATTCATTGATCTATACTTATATATCCATCTGTAGAGGGGAATTTCATGTAAATTCATCTTAATTGTTACTTGTGATTCTTTATTGGTAATTCTTTATTCTTTCTTGTCTTTTATGAATCATTGCATGCTTTCTTAAAGATTATTTGCTGATGTGGATGAGAAAGATATGCCCCCACATTAGAAGACCAATGCTTTGTTAGATCTATGCATGCTCTAAGAGGTTAGGTTTCGCTAGATCTCAGGATTAGGGTTTGATTAGATTTCTGAGTTAGGATTTGATTAGCCCTTTTAGTGAAGTTCTTGACCTTAAGGTGGACATAGGACGCTGGGGTGGAAGAGATTTCACTTAAGTTCCTAGTGTTTAGACCTGGTTGCCAAGAGATTGGGACCAATAGGCTCTTGAATTCCCCTAGTCCAATACTAGATTGAATCGTCACACCTTAACACTATTTCACAAGTAATCATTAATGGAATCTTCACACGATCTCCTAAGCTCCTTCCAATTACACTTAATGATACTCCATTGTATTGTTCAATAAATTGTAGTAGTAGGATAAAGAAACAACGTAAACATTTAGGCTATTAATTAAGTGAAAAGGAAGTAATATGAGCCTCTCACCATTCTTGGGGAAATACGACCCTCGTGTTCACCCACGATGTATTATTTGATGACTTGTATACTTGTGGTGTTTTATTTGCATATTTATATTCATATATTCACATACCTTAGAGGTTCGTCAATTAACCTACAAATTAGCAGAAAAAATGAAGTTATGTGGAAGGTCAGAGCATTTAATCTGCATTATTTAACAACACTTACTTGTTATATAAGTTCATTGGAAATGTTTCCATGCCTTGTGCCTTCATCTAGTTAACTGCATTGGCTTGCATAATGCACCTAATGCATTTCAATGGAGCACAGTTCAATGTCAACCTTTTTTGTTTTCTTTTTAATTTTTCCTTTTTTTTAAGTGCATTCATGCTTTGGACATAAAAGCATACTTCACAAACTATACATTTCAATAGTGCACTAATCAAATTGACATTAACACTTAACACATGTATAAACTTGGCATGAAGAAATTAAATTGAGTGATTAGGCCTATTGGTCTATTAGCACTTGGTTGTCAACAAATGCATTCCTAAATTTTTTTCTTTTGTTGCCGTCTACCCTATCATTTAAGAAAGAGATTAAAAACTAAATTCAATGACTAGTTACATAATGTGCCACTAAATTCATTACTTAACATACAAAGATTGTTGTTGTCTAGGATGAAATTGACTAACCTGTGGGATTCCTTGCATTGGGATGTCAACAAATGCATCATCAATTGATTGCCTTTGTCTAAGGCTATTTGCATTTGAATTAACTGTCCTATGGGTTTCCTCCTAAGTAGTGTTTTCCTTCCTCTCTTCTTGTTCACTTGCAGAGGAAGTATCATTAACTATTACTCCTAGGCCAAAAATTCCTGTCATGTGTGGGGTTTAAGGTGTGTCCGTAAGTATCTAAATATATGCTCACAATGTAGCATTCATGTATGTATTTTTATAGTCTATCTTTGTTGTAATAAATTACTGACACTGTATGACTGCAAGGCATACCAATAAACAATTTGAAAACATAACAACATAGAACAAAATGCATGCAACAGTGGACACTGAGTTAGAAGGAATAATTATAAAGATTACTATATATGAAACATAAGACAAATGTAATAGATAATCCTAATGCAAAGATTAACCAACTCACTGGTAAAAGAAACAAAAGTAAATGTACAACGAACATACCACCATTACAAATAGTTTTCTCATACACTCTATTATTTTATTTTAATAATAAAGTAGATTACAAATCACTAGAAACCATTAAGAAGCTGAATGGTTTGAGGACAGGTGTTATGGCTCAAAAACCTCATTAACTTGTAGCTCAGGTTGCTCTAAAGCCACAAATGAGAAACTGTGATTCCTAATACACTCACTAGCACATATATAATATATAATAGATATCAAATAAATCAAGATGATGAAACCTACAAACCTGTTTTAGATTATACTTACTCATAAGTTGTCATGATTATTGTATGACAAACATTGACCTCCAAGCTTCAAAGAACTCATAAAATAGCACTTATTGAAATCTTATATAAAAAAAACCATGAAACATACAAAAGAGTTTTACACAACAACAATCACCACTACAATTAAGAATAATAAAGTATAACACATAGTAATATAAACTAAGCAACTTACAAAAAATAAGAAACAATGCAAAGGTTAACCAACCCATGGCTAAAAGAAACAAAAGTAAATAAACAAGGAACATACCATTAAGAATAATTTCTTCAGACAACAAAGAGCATGCAATAAGAAATAAAATTTCTTTGACATGTAAATAAACTCAACAATCTTTACTGTTAAGTAGAGGGGGTTTTCCCCCTTGAGTGCATTAGGAATTACAGCAAATTCACTTATAAAACTATTACGTACCACATAAGAAATAACTCAACAAAATAGATACATTGAATAGTGTACACAAAAATCCATACTTCTAAAACTATGATAAAACCAATACATACTTGTGAAATTACTTCATAAGAGCTAGTACACTTCAAGCTTCATATACCACATACCAAAACAATAAGTTCCTAAATGCAAATAAAAAACACTTACTAATTAAATATTTGGTCACTCTTCAGTCAAGCAAGTGCTACAAATTTAAATATTTGGTCACTATTAAGTCAAGCAAGTGCTACAAGTTTAAATATTTGGTCACTATTTAGCCAAGAAATTTGCTTGATTATTAAAAGAAAAGGTCGAAGATTTTTGTCACGCCCCGACCCACGGACCCAGCGCATAACATACCGCAACAACAACCTAAAGGATGGCAAACACCGCCTCAACCTTGGATCACCGTAAGGATAATCACTATAACAAAAGGGAGAATACAACAACACACAAGATCCCACAAGAAGATGCATAATCATGACAACAAAACAAGCCCTGAGTATGGTTTCTCATACAACAATTTAGACAACACCAAATACAAGGGTTTCCAAAGAAAAGAAATGAGTGCAAAAAAGTCAACCAATACACTAATGGATCCCACTTAATACAAGCCATAAATTGAAATAAACATACAAAGAACTCCAAGTAAATACACTGAAAATGGACTCTTGCCAAGTATGAAGCGTCAGTATTGCTACACTGTACTATCACCTAGGAAAAGGAAAGAAGGGATGGGGTGAGTAACTAGGTTACTCAGTGGGGGAGTAACACGGATATATAAAATCACACATTTAAGAGTATAGCTATTTTACCAAAAAAAAAAGTTGAAAAGTGAACAAATGAGAAAAAATATGAAAATATTTAAGTATAGTATAAAACTCATGTCCACAAAGAGTAATATACATAATTTTTTATTTTTATAAACTAAGTTGATCAAAGTAAAATTCTCCTCAAGTAAACATCATTTTTCCATCAAGTTCATGGACACAAAATTTTATGAAAAACATGTCAAAATAATCAATGTAATGGATAGCCTCAAGAAACCCCCAATCTCTAACCATAGGCATGGCTAGATCTGGAGCCACCAAGATACATGTCTCTTGGCATTAGCCATTGGGGAACCCGTGTGGTGACTCCGGACACCCAACCCAACTAGGTTAGCCCATGGATACTATCTTACTACAGAAACTACCGGTGCTCGGCCCCATGTCACCATCCAAATCGTCAAACCAAAATATGCCAGGAGGCCCAATATATATATTATCATAATATGCCCGAAATCTCAGCATGATTTCATAATTTCAACATAAACATGCCCCCACTCCGAGAGTGAGTAATTCAGAAACATTGATTCATATAAATGCAAGTTTTAACATGTAACAATATTCTTTCTCAAAGATCGAAGTCATTTGCATTCAACATTTAAATATACATTTCAAGAACAAGGTTTCAAACATAAGTAATTTACATATGCAAACTTTTCAATGAAATAATCTAAGATCAATATAACAATTAATCATCAAAATAATACTTCCAAAAATCATGAATAAATTTTAATTGAATACTAACAAGATCGAATATCATTTAAAGTAGATGAAGAATTGAGTATAGAAAATTATGCATGACATTATAATCCATGTAATCAATCATCCCACCTGCAAACTTGGCGAACCATCCTACTCCAGTGTTAGCATTCCACTAGTCCTTTCCCCTTGGCCGATGCCTCATCTCCTAAAACAAGCCAATCAAAACAATGGATCAAATCTAAAGAAAATTCAATACAAGGATGAGAAAAACTCCTTGAGATGGAAAGTATGAACCTAGGGTTTACTAAACACCTCTTCCCAATTATTCTACAAAAGGTTCAACCTCTCCAAACACTGAAGGCCAATGACAATGGCCAAGAAACCCTAGATGGGTTTGGTGTTATAGTAACCCTAGTTTGGGAGATAGCGAGATCTCTCTCAATCCTCACCAAAGGGGAAAAAAATACAACCATACTTGTTCTCCACATTCATCATCCATCTAAGCCCTAAGATCTCCACCATTCTCACCCTAAAGAACTCATAAATATGAAGGAAGAAAAGGATGGGAGAAACTTACCTTCAAGCTTCCAAGGTACAAGAGGAGAAGAAGATGATCCAACCTCACCTTGGCTTCCTCTTAATCTAGAGGTAGAGATGGGGGAGTTTGGGGAGAAGAGGATAAGGCTTAGAGGAGGAGAGGTGTGGGGTAGAAAGAGGGCAAGAAAAAAAGGACGAAAAGGGCCTTTTTAAAGCCCTAAGCTTGGGGGTCCGTGCGGGCACCCATGAGGCCCGAATGGGTGGCCGCATGGCTCCTAGCCAAGCCCATGCAAGTATCCATGCGGGCCCATGGTTGCCTGTATGACTCTTAGTTATGCTTATGCAGGGTCTAAACGCCAGCACGATAGCTGTATAACCCCTTTTTGGGTCTAAACATGTGAAAACACTTCTGAAAACACGCAAACAAGAGATATACATGAGAGGACTAGTCAAAAACAAGGTATGGAATAACACAATCTTGGTGAGAGAAGATGTTTAGTAAATTTATATAGGCGGTTTTGGATGATTGAGTTTATGAGAGATGTTGGGTTACTTAAGTTTTAATGTGAATTCAAGTTTAGTCTTGATGTTATGCATTTGGAAACTTGATAATGATGGATCATCATGTTGGAATTAGTTCGAAGTAGAAAATGAGAATGAAGGTCTATAAGAGTGGCCTATGTTCAAGCTTGCCTATGTTGCTCTGGTTATAATCTTATAAGTATGTGAGATGACAATGTTTCCATATTAATTCAAGTAAGAAGTCTTTGAGTAATAGAATAGCTCATAAAGAGATAGCACTCTTGGGATATGGTATTTAAATCATAGCTTGTTTGTCGGTGTTCATAATCTTGGTGTTGATGCCAAATGTGGGTTGATTATATTGTGATTGGAGTTTGATAGAAGATCATTGATGTTTTAGCTTCAATACACTTATATTGTTATGGAAGTGCGGATATGCTCCCATTGGTCATTGTGTTTTGTATAATGTGGGAATTGTGTCCATACAAATTATTCTGGTATCACTTTATTCATTTGTATACTAAATGAGTCATGACATGTTTTTATCTTGTTCAAACACTTGAAGTATTATTTGTGACCCAAAGAGGATATTATTGAATTTATACTACGAAGCTTGTTGTGCCAACACAAATGGATCATACTTTGGATAAATCCTTTTATGATTAATATCGACCAACTTATATATAGGATGAACCTTAGTGCCATTTATTGGGTCAAACCATGTACACTAAAAAAAAGAACAACATGATTCTGTCACGCCCTGACCCGCGGGTCCCATGCACAACATACCGCCACGACAACCTAGGGGAGGTCCAACACTGCCTCAACCCTAGGTAGTCGTAAGGCTAACCTGTTCCCTGTACATTACATCTATAACCACAATGCATAACTTAACAACAAATATCTATATTACTAATACAAGGTATCACACACTGATATTTATAACAAGGAGTACACAAGGAAGGTAACAACAACCACATCAAATAGAGGGTGTACCCCTCATACAAAACACGGACTAGACTAGCATACAAAGTATTTTAGATAAAGAAGACAAAATAGGGTCCTACAACATATAGTGGATCCCTGATAATACATGCCAAGAACAGTAACATACACAACTCCAAATAAGAATACAAAGGTGACTCCTGCCAAGCACTCCACGTCTTCACCCCTACGCTGTGTTATCACCTAGGAGGAAGAAAGAGGGGATGAGTAACTAGGTTACTCAGTGAGGGGTTAGACATAGGACTATAACTCAAGCATGATCAAATAGAAATAAAACATCATAAAAATATTTCAATTCTCAACAAAAGTGAAAAATACTTTGAGTAACAATTATCACACAAGAACATAGCTTTTCTCACTGTAATACAAATAGAGGTTCTCTGAAATCATCAAGAAAACACATGCCATTCTGGATCTAATATAAGCATGATAAGTGCATTCCAATGTCTAGCCGAATTATCACACAAAAACTTGATGTGTTCTTCGCAAGTGCACGGGTCGCACACAAGTAATACGGTGTTACCCCGTGAGGGGTAGGGTTGTCGAACCACAGGGATTGGACTCAAAGTACTAATTGATTTTCCAATGTCTAGCCGAATTACAAAGGATAGGATAAAGATAATAACTAGAAAACCTAAAAGGGGGAAGGATGACAGGTAAGGGCTAGAATGGAACTAGGTGAGATACACAAAGATAGAGCAATGCCTCAGACTAATCCTCTGGTGAAACATGCAATGGACTTACTTCTAATACCTACCAGGTACATCCTAAGGTCCGTGTGTGTGCTCACAAGCAATGTTGCATCTATGGGTTCTCAAATATACCGAGTTTTGCTAAGTTAACTGTGGTAAAATGCTAAACAATCTACACACCGAGTTTTACCCAATCAACTGTGCACATCGAACACATCGAGTTTTTGCAAACACATGATTAAACACAAGAAGCCAATAGAACTCCATAGACATATCAAAAGCAAGTAGATCAACAAAGCATATAAACATCCAAGTTCAAAGGTCCGGGCACTATGGCCAGTTAGCCCCTAAGGGGCTGGTACAACAAGGAAGTAATAACAATATTAGATCTAGAAAGAGAATACATGACGCCCCTTTCTCCAAGATCGTCCTCCTTGCCGAGCTCCGTTTGCTAACCCCACCTCTCTCTCGTGATCTTGCACCATAGCTCCACTCCGGCCCTAGAAAGGTGAAGGGGAAGGGCTTGACAGCTGCCCCCAAGAAGAAGGTGAAAGAATGGAAGATGAAATCCCCTTCTAATGACCTAGATCTGGACTTAAAAGTGCTTTTCGGGATGAACACGGGCGTGTCAAGAGTGTGTCCGTGGTGCTGCAAATCTCAGGAAAGCGCGAAACACAAAATTCAGCACTGACACCCCCGTATCAGGAAGAGCGCCCCCGTGAAAAAAGGAAAAACCATTAGGAAGCCATTAACGGTGTTACCTCATATGGTCAAAATTGTCATTTCATTTAAAACTTAACTTATATGACATAATTTGTTGAAAATCATGTTTTTTTATGCCACGTGGCAGTTTTTTAACATAAATGGATGATTTTTCCCCTGCTAAAAATGAAAAAGTTAAAATCGTTGATCGTTTTCCCCCTTTTTACAAATCTGGAAAACCACGTGTTAGAGAATCGGAAAAAAAAACCTCATTCTTGATTTTGCAAATCTCAGAAACCACAAGGGTTTTTTTTTGTACTTTTTCCTTTATTTTTTGTTATCTTAGTAAATGCGAGCTACATCCTGACCACTGTAGTGGAGATCTCCATGGTCCGATCTTTAAGGAGGCGGCATGGATAATCGGTTGATTGTTCCCCCTTCAGGAGGCGCGTAGAGAACTTGAATGGATAGTGGAAGGTTCCCCCACTAGTTTCTAAGACACCGTGGGCACCGCACAAAGGATCTCAGAGTCCAATGGAACTTGGTCACGATCACGGCTAAGTTTGGGGATGATTTTGTTGGATAGCCCAAAGATTAACTTTTATACATAGGCCTTGAACTCTATTTTATATATATATATATATATATACAATCTTGAGTTGTATGTCTCTTGCTTGGATTGATGTTGTGTTTCAGTTTGAAATGGTTTCACAAAACTTATATTTTCCTACAAGAATATCAAGAGTCATTTATAAAGCTTTGCACTAGAAACTTATGTTTATATACTTTCATATGTACATACATTGTGTCATGCTCATATGTTTATTCACAGTGTTTCATACATGCATATTGTGGTTCATGCTCATATTTCAGAAAGATATGATCGATTCTCTTTCAGTATGAAAGAATTTAAGATTTTTTTTTTCCACTTATATTCACTCCACTCAATGAGTAACCGAGCTACTCAGCTTCTCTTCTTCTATCTCTCCAAGTTATGGATTACAAGGTTGTTGTGCTTAAAACCAATATTAAGTTGCAAAATACTTTTTATGTTTTTCACATTATCATCTTACTTAATGTTGGTTTTTGAGAACTTTAGAGATTATTTTGAGGACAGGATACCAAGCAACCTTACAATGCTTCGGGGTTAGGAGGATTTATGTCCCTTACTTCAAAATATTGTTATGGTTGTTACGTGCTTGGCCATGGGTCAGAGCGTGACAGTTTGGCTTTAAAGATCATTTGGGAATTTTCTTAAATATTATTGCTAAGATGGAAGCTCTAACGTTTGGTATGTTGCTAGTGTGGTGAGAAGGGCTATCAAGGTATAGAATGTGAACTAGGTGCAAAGATTGTTATTGATTTAGTATCCACAACTAATATAACGATGTATTCTCTTGGTGGGTTAATAGAAGATACCTGAGAGTTATTAGGTAGGTCTTGGAATTGTTCATTGAAGCATAGATATATTAAGGTTAAGGGAGGGGTTTTTTTTTTGTGCAGATTTCTTAGCAAAGGTTGCTTGTAATTTAAAGTATAATATGGAGGTCTTGTTAATGCCAACTACATACATGTACCCAATCCTTACAGTAGATACAAAAAGTGCCCCATTTTCTTGAGGTTGCTTTAGCCCCCAATTCATGAAATTGTTCAAAATAGTCCCCCATACTTTACGATATCCATAAAAGAACACCTAATTTTGACATATCCCCAAAGACATCCCATAACTTCCTAGTCTAACCGCCTGATAACGGTGTGAAAATGGTTGTAAATTACTTTCCTACCCATGAAGCATTATCCAATTTTCAAGGCCTTGGGACCATCCTACCAGTTAAATCGGTTCGCATCCCAAAGAATCAAAGAAGACTTAAGGTTCATCTTCTTCTCCACATCACTGCCGGAGTTCTTGCTAACCACTCCAGAGAGTAAAATACCATGAGTGTCCCTGATGCAACAGCCTTCCTTTGCTGATTAAAGCCACACTTCATCACGACGGAGAGGAGAAGTGATCTGTCATCAAACCTGATATGTTCGACGCCTAATAACACCCAATCTGGCAACCCTTTTACTTATCAATTCGAAGAACTCATGTTCTTATGCTTTAATTTGTGTATGAGTTTGATAATTATTCCAGATACATTATTAGTTAATTGCATTCTTGTTCAAATAATGTGAGTGAAGTGTTAGTGTTGATATATGGACTGTCATAGAAAATATTGTAGGCAGTAAGATGAATCGAATTTTATTTGTAATCCAGACATCTTCTTTCAAATTGTAGAAATATAATGTTTACCCTTTTTCCATTCAAATTTTGTGTCATTGAAGGTGTTATTGATTGTCACCATGGGGAAATGTTATAGATTACGTGAAGAATTGAGTAATGTATTGCATCTGCAGAGTAAATCCTATAATACCATTCTTTGCACATTTGAATCCCTCTCGTCGTGAATTAAACTCCAAAACAATCCTATTTCAATGTGTGTTCTATTTAGTTTTTTATAATTATTGTGTATATATATACAATTTTGTTCAGTTATTTGAAAACTCAGTATTTCAATTGGAGAACCAGTATATTTACTATTATTTCAATTGGAAAATTAGGTTTGATCATTATATTTATGGTGTATATATAGAATCAATGTATCTTGTCATTCTGTTAACATCAAATATGTCCTTTACTTGTAAATGCATGCTCATTGTATAGTGTGAATTGTTGTGAACCTCACTTAGGTCTACAATGTAGTTTTTACGCTGTTTACCTATTCCATGAATACGTTTACTAACATGAACTGATTTGTTTGTGCAGTGACACATTATGCCAAGTGGCTCCTTGAATCTTGTAAATGGATGGTGCTATTTAGCACCACTTGTAGACACCATACATGAACTGAGGGAGAAGATGATGCGAAGGAATTGGGACATATTAAAGTGAACACCATTTAGCCATCTGATGGACTATTTCTCAATTTTCTATACATAACCTCAGTTTACTATATATATTGTTAATTAGTTGTATATATTGTTAATTTCCTATGCATATTCTCAAATTCCTATATATATATTCTCAATTTGCTTTAGTTATTGTCAATGTCCTATACATATTCTCAAATGTCTGTATATATTCTCAATTTTCTTTGTATATTGTCAAATTCCTGTATATATTCTCCATTTTCTGTATTTATTCTCAGTTTCCAGTATATATTGTCAATTTCATATATATATATATATATATATATATATATATATATTGATCTCGTTTTGACTATCTATTAATTGGCGTGATTAGTTTCTCAAGTCTTTGTTTATAACTGTAAGTTGACCTTTACTTTAACACAATAGTTGATAGCATTTCATATCAAATGTGCGTTCTATTTAGTTTTTTATAACTCCAAAACAATCCTAGTATCATAACAAAGTGGATAAGGAGATAGCATTTCATATCAAAATAGTTGTGTCCGAACATTCAGTCTGCAATGACCTCATTGTAAGTAACTCTATTGTGGCCAACATTATTACAACAACTACAGTGCAACTCCCGTTTGTCAAAAGCTTATGACTCAATCCTTCGATGTCTTGGTCGCCCTGGTCATCTCCTTGTTACAAGTGGCCAAAGACGAAGATCTCTGCAATTATCCATTGGTTTGTCATGGTCTGGGATAGGATAAATTGGGTTACCGTACACTATATTGTACGTGCCAACAGTGTAGTAGCCGTCAATGAAATGGTGAACATTTGTATCTGTCTACATGATGGGGACACAGCATGTTTACACGGTAGGGCATACACTTCCCAATGTTTGCAAGAGCATGTTCTCTCCTGTAAGTTGACGTGGTTGCTTTGATTGTCTATCACTTCAAATTGCACTCCTTTAGAACGACCTACAACCAAACACCGACTTGCTTCCACTATATCTTCAATCTTCTTGTGCATCTCCGGACATAGGTGAGTCTCCCATTTGTGGCAGTGCTGATGGCGATCACACATCATGTTAATCAATTTGAACCTATAACACATCAACATTAAAGGCTATTTGTGAATGGGAACCAAAATAATTGTATAATAATCTCAAAAAATGATGGGCAAATCATATAAATACCAATAAATTGCTATAATAAATGGAAATTTGACATTATAAAGAGATATATCATTAAATAAACACAAACATAGTATTTATAGTAGAAACAAGGCTAAATAATCACTTTTACATGGTAAATAATCAATAACTCTTAAATACTGTCAATATGTATAAACTATAAACATGATGGTCGAATTAGAAGAAACAATATGAACACACCCAATTGAGTTAACCATGTTGCTTATAGGGAGGTGGCATATCTCCTTGATCCAAGCATTGAATGACTCAGCCATGTTAAAGTACATCTCACCCCACTGCTGACCTATGAATAGGTAATTAGACCAATGTTCTACTTCCAATTTATGGAACAACAAGAGATGCGCTTGCGATGAAATGGTAGATAGCTCATTCACAGCTTCTTCATATTCCGCGGATGTGCAGGCATACGCGACCTTGGTAATCAACCTCCTATACTCATCTTTTAATGCCTTGCCGAGCCGGTTGTTGGTCTTAAGGAAGTTAGCATGTAAATGTCATAAACAGTATGCATGTGGAGATGAAAGAAAAACCTTAGCAATAGCATTGACAAGTCCCTTCGACCGATATGATATGAATGTCATGTTCTTCTTATAGTCCTCATCGCTGTATGATGCAGCACCTAAAGTTGAAATGAACCATATCCAATTCTCATCTGTCTCATTATCCATAATGAAAAACGCTAAATGGAATATTCCTTCATTATTGTCCTTGCCCATTGCGCCTAAGAGGATACCACCATATCTTCCCATCAAATAAGTTATGTCAAGGAAAAGCATCGGTATGCACCCTTTCTTGATACCATCAAGACAAGCACGGAAGCAGATAAAAAGCACATTTGAATCGGTTACTATCCCTATCAATGATAATAATTCTGCTGAGATTAGTTTCAACCACCTTACCTACATACCATATTAGGAGATCATAGCTTGCTACTTCAGAACCATGGAGGATTCCCCGTGCAAGTTCTTTACCCATCCAAGCTTATTTATATGGTAGATGCACAGCATGGTTGAGCAATATATCCCGTTGTATATCCATAGCCCTATATGGAGGATGTTAACGGAGTTTTTGAATCATGTGCTTACTAACCCATTTCTTCGTAGCTTTGGGGTGGGATGTCATGCCAATACCCACCCACCCCCTATGTGTGAACATCTCGTACTATTTTAATTTTAAATGTGAGGAAATTACCTTCATGTTGTGCATGAATATGCCATTGATAGTTGACAAACACACATGTGATGGCCACTCTCTGTTTATTGTTTTTTATGAAACGGAAGTTGAAATTATGCTTGATAGCAAAGTCATATAATGTCTTCTTGAAATTTTCTCATAATTCTGTGAAGAATTGGATGGTGCTATGGCTCCCCCGCATGGTATCGCTGGTACCAAGGGGTTTAGGTTACATGAGGCACTTTGTGATATTGTTCCCTAGTTACAAGAGTATAAGAAACAATTCACTCAAGGTTAAAAAAATAAAAAAATAAAAAAAAAAGAATAAAGACAAACTCATGTAACATCACAACATCAACAAACTGATCCACTTTCATTCAAGGTTCTTCGCGGGTTTGTCTTCACTAAACCGGAAACCTTCACTATGGGGGGAAAATTTCCCACGTCCAATAGCTAAGAAGAAGTTGAAGTTGAAGTTGATAAATGAGATAAAGTTAAACTTTTAAAGATGCTCCTCTAACAAGTCAGCCATGCAACGACCAGAACTAAACAACTAGATGCCGATGAATGAGGTGGAGTTGAAGTTGAAGTTGATAAATGAGATAGAGTTGAACTTTTAAAGATGTTCCTTCAACAAGTTAGCCATGCAACGACTGAAACTGAACAAGTAGAAGCTGGTGAAGGAGGAGGATAAGGTGCTATGGTGGAGAAGCTTCTCTTGCAAGACATCAAGGTACGGACAACCATATTGTGATAAGACTGGGCAACTGACTTTCCTCCAAAAGCAAGGCCACGTTTCCCTCCAAACAAAAGAGCAGTTTCGGGATATTCAAAAGATATAACGGGGAAAGTAATAGGAGGGGTGCAATGGTACAAAACTCAAAAAACTTGGACTTATCAATACTGCAATATGTCAGAGAGACTAATTGAAATATTACAAAAGTTTCAGGGACTAAAAAATAATTTTTCTTTTGTTATATATATATATATATATATATATATATAACTTTAAATTAAAGGCAAGTCTATAAAAATGAATACAATTATTTTTTATTAAATATAAAAATAATTAAAACTGAATTAAAATTAATAATTTTATATACTAGTAAAATGTTATACAATGATATTAACATAAATATTACGTATATTTAGAAGTTTACCCATAAATGAAGATGATTTTTATATTTTTCATGAATTATTACTATCAATATTTATAAATTTAAAGTTATTTATAATTTTTCTAAACATTTCAAATAAACTGAATGGAAATCATGTAGTAAATTAGTAACTCATTACAATACAAACTTTCAATTGCAGGGAGCTAATAAATTTGGTGGAATGCACATCCTATCAAGAAGAATCAGAGAAACCAAGAAATTTAGACGTAACAATCAAGATTATGGGCATATATGAACTACCATTCCGTGCTATTAAACTTTAATGACTGGACCGTACAATTAGAAAGGTTCCTTCTGGACCAACATCTTGAGGTCCAAACAACTAAAATTGGCAATATCAGCAACCGCTTGCAAACACAAGAATTTGAAATTCACACAAACCGGACATGCCCTGGCCAAGCTAAATTCTGTTCCATACCGACACCAGATACCCGGCGGTGAAGATTTATGCCATGTCTTAGGTTGAAAGAAGACAATTGGCCAAATATTATTGGCAACCAGTTGAAGGTGCACCCCTTGAAATTTCAGTTACAGGTTCCATTCTAGTATGAAACAATCAACAAGGTTAAACTTTTGTACAGATGAACTGAAGATGCCCTGACAAATTTTTTTATTTCCGGCCCAGCCTCTGCAGATGTTGCTGGTGCTTCACTGCAGCTGCTTTGTCAGCAGCTTCCCGCTTCAATGCCCTTTTTGCTCTCCTGCCTAGCGTATCTTTCGCTGCCTCCTTTTTCTTACGAACTTGAGAAGGTCCAGCACCATTGTCTACAAAAGGTTGGCGGATCACAGGACGAGCTTCTTTTCTTCCGGACCTTACATAGCCATTGTCACCCCACCTCCTGTTACCTACACGAATATTTGATGAGCTACACATAAAGTAGGCTTCATCCAGGTCATCATCCCTTTGTTCATCATCATAATACAAACTAATATCTTCCAACTCATCGAGTGTAGATTCTTCAGCCTCCACTGGCACAGGCACAAACCAGGGGGCTCTCAGGAGGAGGCATACACTCTCTTCAAATGAATAGTCATGAATCCTGCATTCAAACACAAAAAAGAGAATCAATGTTTCTAGATACGCATAACCAAAAGAAGGAAATATAGAAAGAAAAAGTACCAGCTAAAACAAGTTCAGGTACCTTCCATCAAGAGAACGATATACATCAAGAAAAGTGAATGGGAGCTTGCATTGAGGACATGAGGGAGTTTTAGTGTATGTTGCCCATCTCAGGATGCATATTGCACTGTTCAAACGCACATGAGAATTGACATGATTAATTGGCATGGAAGACTTTGAGTGTTTAGTTCAATTATGTCGTTGAGTAAGGCTTACATAGCCCCGTGCCAGATTAATTGTGTTCAGAGAAAAGCAAAATAAATAAATTCGAAGAGAAACTTATCAGTCCGTGTCATCTCCCCAAAACAAGGAAAAATCCAATGCATATCAATGCCAATAGGAGTTAAACTAAAGCTTTAGTGAACATCTAAAACAAATGATGTGAATACAAGTTAAGATAAGGCTTAGTAATTGCACCTCACAACTAATCTGGCAATACAAGTTGCAAGTCAAATTTAATTAAAAAAGTCAAATTGGTCAGACCAAAAAAATTCCATTCTGCTTAAGCAACATTCGGAACTTTTAAGGTGGCAAGATTCTAAAGCTACTACATAGAGCATATGTGCATTTAAAAAAATAAAATAATTACATAATTAGCTTGAACTGAAAAATGATGTGATCAAGTAAAAATAAAATCATTACAATTTCAAGAACAGTTCCTGACAGTATCAGCCACATATTGCTATATTATACCTAAAACTTCAGCATCATTATCAGGCAGAAATTAGTTTGTGCATTACCTTATATAAGACAATAAATTAAACAAGTGGATGTCATGTTAATACTACAGAAAATTATCTCACCTTTGGATTTCTAAGCCTGAGAAAGTATGTCAAATCAAAATTATTTAGAAGATTAATTCTTTTCATTTGCAACTACTATCTACCCTACACTTGATTAATATAACAGGAAAAGATATTCAGAACAATGGAATGGAAGTGAAACTTCAGTATAAATCAAATCTTAACTAGGATTTCCGCAAATTTGCACTAGAAGAGTTTATCCATATTGTTATCTAATAAAAACATTCAATAATCCAAAGAACGACATAATATCCAAGTCAATTATTTTGCACCAACAAGAATCAAGATTTTTCAGTTAGAAAAGAATTAACTATTCAAATTTGTTCTTGCAATATTCACTTAATAATTAATTTAGGCTCCAATGAACAGATTTCTAGGTACAGAAGCCCAAATACCACCAACACAAAAAAAAAAAAAATTAAAAAGAGCTCACACAACCTTCAGTCACTTTTCGAAAGTTAAAAATTGGACAAAAATCTTAAAAGCATTGCTATTAACCAACTTTAAGCAACACAAATTTCATTGGTTTGCAAACAATATGTTCAGAAGTTAAAATTGGACTCTCTTGTCTTAAGCCTCATTAAGTCAAACAAATTTAAGCAACATATTTCTTTAATTTGTGAACTCTATCAAACTTCTTTGCATACTTTTTTCATTTGTCTCTGACCCTTTCTTGTAACCATTGCATCTGTTACTCAACCACAATAGACAACATACCTGTGGAGCACATCACCACTGCCTTGACTTTATTTATTTGTTTATTAACCGTCAAACTAACCTGCAGCCCTTATAATTAGCTTCTTTAAGTACAGAAATTGTTTATTGTACATGTCTTAAAATAATTAACATTGGCATCTATCTATTATATTACACAACCAGAAGCAAGATGGTTTTTGGAATAATCTGTCCCATTAACATAGAAAAATGAGTTTCTTTCTTTAGTCTAGGAATGATTGGTGGTCTGTCTCAAAGGTGTAAGACAATAGTAATACTAATTATACGGCTATTTCAGAGAATTGAAAGACATTATATATGATTGAAGTCATTGAAAAATTAGGCAAAATAGTAATAATAATAATAAATCACAATATTTTATCCAAATTCAGTCCAGACACTATTAGTGGATGTTCAATTAGATTTCTTTAGCCCAATAAAGAAATAAATTCATAGTAGCCCAATAAAACTTTGATATCTGAATTACTCATGCTTAATATAATATTTAAATCTAACAAACTTCTGAAACCCTCACCTGACAAAGATTCTAATGTTCATTCTGATGTATAAGTTTTTAATGACAAAATATGAATTGGCTCTTGTTCACATTAAGTCCACATAGTCAGAAGTATTCAAAGAACATTAAACAAAGCAGATTCATGGAAAGATAAAGCATAACCATAAAAAACAATGAGAATAAACTCTTCTCAACTTTATTCTTATGAATTAAATCTGTGCAATAAAGACAAGTGGCAAATGAATTAGTATGGACTACGTTAAAAGTCTTTGCACAGTGGTAGTCATTTCATTTGCAACTTAGCATAGTTACATATTAATTCATTTGCTCCTTTGAGATTCAGGTACAACAAACCTCTTCTATTCCAGAATCAAATAGAAGCCACACAAAATATTGAAGGGAGTCCCAAAGATCAGGTAGTGCTCAAAAACAAAAGAACAAGTAGACATAAATCAATGCTGAACTGAAATAAGAAACTCAAAAGCAAAATAATACCCTTAGTAGGTAATAATCAATGCTAAACTGGAATAAGAAACTCAGAAGCAAAACAATATCCTTACCAAACTGCAAACAAAACAAATCACAAAACCCATGAATTTTACAGATAGGGCAAAATCACAAATAGAATAATAACATAGATCGATAAGATGCAGCACACAAACACCAGGCAAATAGAACAAAGACAATGGGTAAAAGAATGTATCTTTAATTTGTATTCCAAACAAAAAAACATTGAGAAGCTTCAAGATTCATCTCAAACCAACAGTCAACAAATTTTCAAATGAATTTTTGCTAAGCTATACTTTTCCCACATTTAATAAAAATAAATATGCCTCCAATTAACCCAAATCACTGTGAACAACATGATTCTCAAACCAATCAACATAAAAGTACATTTTAGGTTTAAAAACAATCCCACAAAGCAAAAATCACAACAATAAACAAAGAGATCAAAGTTTAGGACCGACAAACCAGTACGAGTGCCCGCAACCTTTAACAGCCGCACAGTCTTGGATCTGTATCCTCTCCAAACAAATAGCGCAAACCCCTTCATCCAGTACTGCATCAATAGATGCCACAACATCCATCTCACCAACCTAGTCCATAACAAAGATTTTACCAATAGAAATCACCAACATCAAGAAACCAATCAAACAAACAAGAAGGATAAATTTTCGCCAAGAAATCGAAGGATCGAAGATCTGAAGAAACAAAGAAGACAGGAGAAAAGAGATAAATATCACCTGTTGTTGTTGCTCCATCTGAAAGGAAGAGAAGTCGGTTAAGTTTCCGGCATCCATGGATCGGAGAGGAGTGTAGAAAGGAAAGGAAAGGAAAGGAAAGGAGAGAGGAGAAGAGGGCGTGGAGGTAACCAAACAGCCCCTTAACGAAAGAAAAAGAGGGGAGATGCGGGGCATTATTCGGTGGATGCCACTGGCGGTAGCATCATCCACCAAATAAAATTACAATAAATAAATAAATAAATAATACAGTAAAATTTTTATAAAATAATATTTTTTGGGACATGAAAGAATTATTATTTATTAAAAATTAATTTATTACTAGAGTGGTATGCAATTGGATAGGAGTATATTGGATGCTATTAATTTTATTAATGCGGCTTGGAATATTAATATGAAGACCACAATTATTACAAAACATTGCAAAATCCGATTATAAAAAAGAATGATTTTTAAGCAAGTTGGTAAAAAAAAACATTCTTGGGAAGTTATTTCTAGTTTACAGTATAGACGTACAATAGATGTTGAACAACTTTTGAACTATTCTAGTAAAATAATTTTGTGATGAAATCATCTACATATGAAAATTTTATTTAAGGGATAATGAATATGCTAATTGATAAAGATTAAAATCTACATGATATTTTTGCTTTTATTTAACATTTCTGTGAAAGAGTGTTTTTTAGCAATAGAAAACTTACTTTAGAAATGAGTAAATTTTAAAAATAGAAGTAATTTAAAAAACTTATATGAATTTTATATAATATTTTTTCTATGTATGCAATGAATTATTAATTTATATTTTTATTGGGAATTAAAGTGTTTCTTCTTTAGATGTTTAAAATCATACAATCCAAACTCCACTTATCTGCATGTAAATTGTTGAAGACCAGTAATTTGAATTAAAAGAGTAAAATTCAATTTAAAACATAAGGAAGGATGCATGATCAGCTAAGAAATGAAACCTAAGTCTATTAAAAATATGCTATAACTTTAGTACTTATCAAACTTCCCCATGCTCGAATCTTTGCTTGTCTTCTAGCAAAATTGTTATTAAATGCAACGATAATTCATTATTCTACAACCTTTTTTCAGAAAAAAAAAACTCGAATGATTGAAATAATTCAACATGGACAACAATAAGAAAGTCAAAAGCAAACTCCTAAGAGTGAACAGAATATGTGTGCATATTTAAATCTACAAATGTTTAAGGGACAAATATACAAGTAAGAGATTGAAAAAAACTTTTTGTCCTTGGAAGTGATTTTGACCCCAAACATTCAAGATACAAACAAAACTAGCAGAAAAGGAAATATTAAGAGGCAACACGTGATGAAACCCCTAACAACTAATATGAACCCTACCAACACGTAACAAAACCCGTAACAAAATTAGCCTAGATTGTTTGCTAGTGCTAGCTTGGGAAGGAACCTCGACCCGTTGCTTATGTCAATAGGGTTAGACTACTTAAGATTGAAGAGGGTTGAGAAGGTGAGTCGTGAGGTAGCGAAACGTCCCCTTTCCCCTTCGGTGTGATTTCTCCCTACCTCCATATTCCATGATTTCTTAGCGGTCGAGATAGAGTGAAGTGCTAGGAGAGGAACTCCCCTGAGGCTTAGTTGCGCGAGCAGCAGAGTGAAGAGTTGACGTGAATCCTAAGCACTGGGGCTTAATTTAGACTAGGGTTCTTCCACCTGGACCAAAGGGTTAGAACTATACATAGGAACAAGTTTTATCACTAGAAATCCCTAGAGCTTAAAGCAATCCCACGTAGTGTGAGGTTTAGGAAGATAGACTTCCCTGGGGCTTAGTTGACAGGTCAACGAGAGTCAAGGGTCGTAGTGAATCCTAATGCCGGGGCATAGTGTTGGGGTTAATCACGGTTGACCTTAGGTTTGGGACAGTGTGTTTAAGGATATCCTCGACTCAATTAACATCAATAGGAAAAGTATAATAGCATAGTCTTGCACTAGAAGCATAAGTCCTAGAGGTAGCTTGTCCGGATACCCTATCCATACATTGCTAGTCCTTCTCTATTTACTTCTACTTGCACTTTCTTACCTTCCATCTCTCTATTTAAATTCTCGTCTCTTTTTAATTGTTTTCATATTCACTTATCGATTCTATTCTCTCTTTTCGTACACCGCATAGCTAAATAGTGAAATCTTGTGTTTTAAGTCCATATTCCCTGTGAATTCGACTACCCACTCACCGGGGTAAATTTATTACTTTGACAAGCCCGTGCACTTGCGGGATACACACAAGGGGTCGTGTCAAGGGTTCAACAAAGTATGAATCTTTAGTATATAACTCCTTAATACTCTCTAAACCTAAAATTTTAGCATCTAGTTCAGACAGCAAAGCATGGCGCCTAGAAAATGCATCAGTTACAAGGTTATCCTTCCCTTTCTTGTTCTTAACAATGTAAGGAAAAGACTCCATGAACTCACTCCATTTTGTATGTCTAAATTTTAGTTTTAATTGACAATTAAGATGCTTCAATGAATCATGGTTAGAATGTATCACAAAATTAAAACTCAATTATAACCAGAATTCCCCAATTGCCCCACCGGAGAAACAAAATTAAAACTTTGTGTTCATTTTGATATAAATTGAAAGTTAGTGCTCAAACTAATATAAGGCCAAACTTAGGTACTCACTGGAAAAATTTACCCGCCAACTATACCTGCAATTTAAGTATGCCTGATTGGTTACAACCTTGATTTTTCACCTGTGTGAGACATGTTTGAGTTGCCGTGGAATTCTATTTAAAAAAAAAAGGAAAATGAAATCCCAAAAGATATTTTTATCTCAAGTATCTCAATGTTTTGATGTTTGTTGTGAACAAAGTAAAACCAGCTATGTGGGATTAAAATAGGGGGAAAATATTTGGTTGTAAATGTGTTTTTATCAAAACATGAATAGAAAAGTATTTTGTTTTGAAGTAGCAAGGATATGTTTCTGCATTTCACAATTAAACTTCTGCTAATGGTTCTCTTCTCCTTGTCCAAAATGCAATGGCTCACATAATTTTGTTTGAACTTCAATTTGCTAACAATTTAAATTCATTACATGGTCATATTTGTAAAACCAGGTTGCAGTAATATTAAGGGATGCCAAGCATGCTCTGGAAATATGTAGGCATGCAGTTGATTTAGCATATTATCGTCAAATGCAATTACCATCTTATACAAAGTTGACTAGTCCTAATAGTTCAGCAGGTATACCATGAACAGTTAGGATTATATTTTTGGTTAAGAGTGAGTGTTGCTGCACATGAGGTTATACTAGGTTTACATTTGAACAGTGAGCTATTGTTTTGATTTATTTTATTAATAAAACTGAATAGTTCTCATCAAGTATTTGTGCATCATGAAAGTGAAAACTTTTGGGCTGCCTTTTGAAAGCTAGTTTTTAATTACTTCTTATTTGCACCTTAATAAGCATTTAAGTATTTCATAGAAACCTTCCTAATCAAATGATTACTTTCTACTCTCTTTTCAGGGAAATGCTAAGTTGGTATGGGTGATGTTGAATTTGCCATCCAGGAAGTATTTCAAGTGCCACATATAAGAGTGAGTTGAATTCTAGCTAAATGCTAAATATTACATTGTGTTTATATTCTGTTTAGTAGACGTGAAATAAACATGAATGTGTTGCTAAATAAATCACCTCATCAGTAAACAATGTTTTTGGAGATGCATGTTAAAGTACAAAATAAACACCTTATTAATCAATAATATCTTGAAAAAATAGGTATTCTATCATTACAACTTACAAGTATACACTCCTTTGTTAGGTTATAGCTCTTTAATTTGTTATTTGCACAGATAATGAAAACTAGTTCGAAGCTCAGTAAGATTTTCTTGGTTTCCATGGTTCATGAACTCTACAAAAGTGGTATGAGTGAGATAAACCTTTGATAAGGTAGGCCTCTTATTTTGATAGCATATTGTAGTGATAGCATCAATTCTTGGCTAAATTATTGCTAAAATCAGAATGATGGTTAAATATTCTTAGTTTAAGTACTTATTTCTTTACAAATTTTGATTATTCAGCTAACTTTCTCTTGTTTTCTCTCTTTTAGTTGGTTGCAACTATTTCCTCTCTATGCTCAAGCAATAGGGAAGACATACGAGGATGGGATACTCTGTTAAAAGCTGGGTAAGCAGATCTATTTACTTGTTCCTATTTGTGATCTACATTATTATTATTATTATTATTATTATTATTATTATTGTTTTTGTTCTTGTTCTTGTTCTTGTAGTTCTTATTATTGTTGTTGTTGTTGTTGTTGTTGTTGTTGTTGTTATTTATTTATTTATTTATTTATTTATTATTATTATTATTATTATTATTATTATTATTATTATTATTATTATTATTATTATTATTATTATTATGTTTAATTCTCTGAATAGTTCTTCTACTTTTTCAAACGTGCCATTTGGTTCTTTATACTTTAAGCTGTAACTTTTTAGTCCAACTAGTGATAAAATTGAGCCATGTTAGTCCTTTTAAACCCTAAACCCTAACACTAATAGGGACACATGGCTTAATTTAATCAATAGTTGGACTAAAATAGTTACAGTTTAAAGTATAAGGACCCAAAGAAGGCATATTTGAAAAAGTAAAGGGATTGTTCAGAGAATTAATTAATTATTATTATTATTATTATTATTATTATTATTATTATTATTATTATTATGTATTGGGTTGTTCTTCAATGACCAATTGATTCACAAAATTTTCCTATTTCTATTTTGCTTTTCTTCTGTTTTTAAATCTGCATTAGAGCTTGTTCGTGGTGTCTATTTCCCTTTTACTGCATGCTTTAATTAGTTCTTTAAAAAATTCCTATTGTCTTCCTTTTTTCTCTCAAATTAATAGTTCCATAGTTCTCATAATAATTCTTTTTGTTATTAGTTCATTTAACTTGGTTATGTCATGAAGTAATAAAAATGACCAATATAGGATGATTGCATATTCGGATATTTTAAAATAATGAATGTAAGATTATTAATTTTTCTAATAATGCACAAATAAACTTTTGAATGCCCAAACTTCTTATATAGATCTTAAGCAAAAGATAAGATTATTTTTCAGTGAAGATTGCACTCATAGTTAGAGGTTGAAGCTAGCTTGACTTGTTTGTATCAATTCATGTTCAACATCTCATTCACTCCTTAAGGGCATGATTTGCTCATAAACACCTTGGTCAGCTTCCCTATTTTCTTCAAGTGGAAGCACATGATTAGTTGCTTATCGGACTTCTTTTAACTTAACGTAAATATATTCAAGAGTTACTAACAAAAGCCAATATGTCTTCGGCTAACTTGGTTCTCACTTCTGCCTATCCACAAAATAAGTTGTCATTGCATGATGGGAGCTCTTCTGCTAATGGGACTTTATATCGTAGTATTATTGGTGGCTTATAATATTTGTCTTTCACTAGACCGGGTATTTCTTATTCGGTAAATAAAGTTTCATAGTTTATGCATCAACCATATGACAATCATTGGCAAGCTGTCAAACGCATCTTGTATTATTTATGTGCTACAATTAATCAAGGCATTCTACTACAACCGGGCAATTCTACTACTATTTTTGCTTATAGTGATGCTGACTAGGTTAGTTATGTGGATGATTGGGAATCTACATCCGGTTGTTGTGTCTTTGTAGGCTCAAATCTTATAGCTTAGGGTTCTCAAAAATAATGGATAGTTGCTCACTCCTTTACAGGGGTGGAATATCATGCCTT
The DNA here is from genome assembly GCA_020875875.1 of Dioscorea alata. Taxonomy (NCBI): domain Eukaryota; kingdom Viridiplantae; phylum Streptophyta; class Magnoliopsida; order Dioscoreales; family Dioscoreaceae; genus Dioscorea; species Dioscorea alata. The sequence goes on along the minus strand of CM037017.1, from coordinate 6,400,700 downwards.
GGTATCCACAATATCCGAATTGCAATGGGTACTCTCCTTGCTTCAAGGACTTAGTCATACTTCTGCTCCAACTTCAATCTTTTGGTGTGATAATCTCATTGCAACATATTTGACCACTGCTCCTATTTTTCACATAAGATCCAAGCATTTCGAAATTGATTTTCACTATACCCATGATCAAGTTGATAATCACAAACTACATGTCAAGTATCTTTCTTCAGATGATCAAATCGACGGCATTCTTACCAAGCCCTTGTCTAAGCATAGTTTCACTACTTTTCACACCAAACTAACCATTGTTGCCTATGATGCTCAATTTTGGGGTGAGTGATAAGGATAGTTGTTATCAAATAAGGTTGTTTGGATAAGGTTCATCATCTTTGATTAGTTTGTTTAGATAGATATTATAAATTTTGTTTAGCTAAAAATTTTCATTATCTATTGCAATTGCACAACATCTTGTACATGTCTATATATACCTAATATTATTAATGGAAGGATTAAGATCTACTATACAAATCTCGTAATCAAAGCGGTTTGGGAATCTTAAACCTTGAGAATTTTAACATCACTTTTCTTAGCAAAGGGTGGTGGAAGATTGTTTGTGGCACACATTAGTGTGGGATTGCTATTATTAATTGCAATTATTATTAAATAGTCCCACCTAAAGTCTCCACCACTTCTACCCTAAGAGAAGTTCTAGAGTGAGGGTTGTTTGGATGCATAGTGATTTTTTTGTAGGAATTTTATTTCATAGGATTCAGAAATGATTCCTATGGAATTTACTACAAAAAATATTCCTATGGAATCAGTGTTTGGATGTGTATGGGAATTTTTCCATAGAAATTTTTAATTTTGAAAATGAAACTAGTTGTTAGAGTTTAAAAAAAAAACTAGCCGTTGGAGTTTTTGAAAAACTAGCCGTTAACAATTTCTCTCTATTTAAAGTCAACACTCTTATGTAATTTGTAAACTTATCTCTCTTCAGCTCAAATTTTTACGTCTCAAAGTCTTTTGTTTCAATATGGATTTGGATAAACGGAGAAAGATTAATGAAGATGATGACGAATTCATGTTCACCATTTTACCAAGTTTATTTTCTATTAGTTCAGAAACTAGGCCTTGTCATACATCAATATTAACAGATGCTGCATATGTACAAGAAATTCTTGAAGGTCATAAGGCACGTTGTAAGAGTGAATTTCGTATGGAGCCTCGTATATTGGAAGCACTTGCTAATTGTTTAAGAGAAAAATCTCTTCTTCACAGCTTGAAAAGAGTTACAATTGAGGAACAACTAGCAATGTTTGTATACACTCTTGCGCACAATGCTAGTAATTGTGACATGCAAGAACCCTTTAAACATTTGGTAGAAACGGTTAGCCGTTATTTTGGTAAAGTGCTTAAAGCTATTACTGCTCTTGCTAGTATATATATAGAATTGCCACCAACAACAATAACATCACCCATTATCCAGAACAGTAGACTTTTTTTTCTCATATTTCAAAGTTAGAAATCTTTATACTATATTTTTATTTATTATTTATGTTTATTTATTTATTTTTTCTTAACAAATGTTACGGGTTTATTATTTTAGGATTGTATTGGTGCTATTAATGGAACACATATTCCAATCACTATTTCTCTGGTCTTGCAAGATTCTTATAGAAATAGAAAACAAACATTGTCTCATAACAGTATGGTCACATGCGATTTTAACCTACATTTTGTATATGTTCGAGCTTGTTGGGAAGGTTCTGCTTCTAATGCTAGAGTACTTCAGCATTCAATCGACCAAGGCTTCCATGTCCCACCCAATAAATATTACCTAGTGGATACAGGGTATGTAAATACTCCAAATTTTATTGCTCCATACCGGGGTGTACGTTATCACTTACAAGAGTAAGGACGGGCAGGATATAGACCAAGCAATTACAAAGAACTATTTAATTTGAGACATGCTTCATTGAGGAATCATGTTGAGCGCATTATTGGTGTCTTGAAAATGAGATTTACTATAATTAAAGTTGCAATCTTTCATCCAATAGATTCTCAAACTGATATAGTAGTTATCGCATGTGTTTTGCATAATTTCATACGGATACACAATGGCACGGATAAAATTGAGGAAATCAGTAATGGAGCTGACAAAGTTAACGTCCCAAATGGAGATGACACATATAAAAATGATGTCAATGTAATGAACTCTGAACGTATTGTAGTTGCTTGCAAAAGAGATGAAATAACAATGGAAATGTGGAATAATTACTGTAACTATCGTATAAATGTAATATAAATGATGTGTAAGATTATCAATGATGTGTACGATTATCATTGGGGCTACACTTATTATTTATAAAAGTATTTTTTGGCTATTAAGTAATAGAATATCCACAAATAATTTAAAAACCTACCGGCAAATAAATAAGTATATCTGAAATAAATAAATAGATTTCATAAACATAACGTCTTATACAAAAGAGTCAAGTTATTGTGATAATAATAAACATCCTCAACAATAAATTGCATGTAAGTAAATATAAGAAGCATATAACATAACATTGTTTTTAATTAATCATTTGTCGAAGCCACAACACTTTCCTATCTTCCTTGAGACTCAAGAAGATTTCATGATTGTCCTTATCTTTAAACAAGGTTGTAGCTTTAACAAAATCATCATCTGAAATTTGATCACACACCACATTAAATGCCACTATGCATTCTCCTATGGTGTACTTCTCCTCTACCTGGTTCATTTTCATAGTATTAATATATCTATCAGTCTCAACTCGATACATATCTATATATTGTTCTAAGCATACCTCTTGAATATTTTTTTCGCTTTCGGTCTTTTTTCCTTCTTTGTGTATCATCACCTAAGCTTTGTCATCTTGCACTACATGAACTTTGTGGTTATGAAATATATGGTTGACTGCATGGAAGTTTCGCTTGGGCAAAATCACGATCCTATGTCTCTATTTCTAGTGTAGACAATGATTGGATGGGATCATTTCGAGCCAGAATGCTTGGAGATTGAGTGTCCATTAACAAGTTTGCATAGTAATCTACATCACGAGAGCATCTTCCTTCCTCATATCTCCCTATGTAATAAATGTACAAATGATTAGGAAATATATGAACAATCTTTAAAGCAAACATTAGTAAACAACACTTTTTTACCCTTATAAATCTCCTGCAATGCTGTGAAATATGGAAAGGGTTTTTGATGCCATCTTCTTGCTTCTTTGTTTCTCTGCATATTTTGATGAAAATGATTAAAATAAATTATTGCATAAAGTTTGTAAATTATGTGATAAAAATATATATCTCAAGTAGTGGTGCCCAAACTTCTTCAGTGGCTTCTACTATATTTTTTTCATAATCCCATCCAAAGCCACTCAATTCGGTAAATCCCTTCAGAAGCTTGTAAATTTTTTTTTATCTCTTGTTCTAATGCTTTAACTTGTACAACAGTGCATTTTAAATTAGGGAATTTCGTTACCATGTCACGCAATATTCTATTCCATACCTCATTAGTCATTTTGTGAGCGGTATGCGGGAACGCTATAATCACTTAATAATTTCACTAGATGAGCCCTATGATTTTTATTCCATTTGGCCCTTGTGTTGGTCTTCTCTTGATTTGCCATCTATACAAAGCCATAAATTAGAAAAGAATTTGGTGAGCAAAATAAAATAAAATAATCAAGAAAAAATAGAACAAAATACAAAAAGAAATAAAAATAAGAATAAAACTATCCATATTGTTGACATTAATCATCTTCCTCATGTAAAACAAAATAAAACTAACCAAAAAATCAAGATGCAACCATCTCTAGCAATAGCAATTGATCTTAAACAGAAATAAAACATCCTTTTAGCTCAACTGAGTCATCCTAATAACAAGTCTTGCCTTCATGAATAGTATTGTGGTTGAAGTCAGGAGACACCAATTGATATCCATGGTGGTAACAGAAGCCTTCAAATGCTAAAAATTGAAAAACCTATATACCTTAAAGCCTAAGTTTATTTGAGAACAAGGATCAAGATTATGTCTTTATGTTCTGAGAATTATATATATATATATATATATATATATATATATATATATATATATATATATATATATATATATATATATATATATATATATATATATTACTATTATTATTATTAAAAGAAAAACTCAAAATAAGATACTAAGAAATCAAATCATCTTCATGTTATTCCAGTGCATAAGCCTCAAATTTAAAGTACATAGATGTACATCTTCCATAACTTCAAAATGGTAGAGCTTCTTCTTGACATGCTAATTATGACTGAATGCCTAATACATACTAAGACTTGATAAAACATCCAAGTGGTAGCATGATCTATGTAAATCTTTAGGAGTTACAATGACATCATCATGATTCCACTGTGAGCCTCCTCACTTTGTGCTAGGATTTTATTCTTTCACAGGGCATCAAAACAAAACTATGGAGAATGATAGAAAGCTTCAATGTTTGTTTCACCCAGTTTAGATCTCAAGTACAAATAAGTTTTTTGCATAATTTCTCCAATCATAGATCCATCCATTTGTATCAAAACATGGAATTCTAAACCATAAATCAAGAAATACAACCACACTTTCATGAGACAAGGAAGAACAACATTGCAACTTACACACTACTTCTAACAATTCTGCAAATGATTAGGTTCCAGACATGGCACTAAGAAACTATCTAAACTTAAGATCCATGGATATCAAAAAGCTTACTTCACCATTAAGGATCGCATTATCATTTGGATGTTAACCCATGCTGCAAAGCAAGAGTTTTGCATGTTAATATTGGGCACATATGACCAAAATAAAAGGCAAATAACCAAATTCCAGAATGCCCAACTCGCTACCTTCCAAATTAATCCCTCCACATGCGCCAAAACTAGGGCAGAAACAACCCGGTGCTTCTAAAAGGCTGACTTATCCATTCAAATGTAAATATGATTTTGGCAGCCGAATGGAAAGTGACATAATTGATAAAAGGAGTAAAAAAAAAATAATTATATACATAAAAAGTTCCTATGTTTCTCTCATTACTCCAATATTAAATCAACATGGACAAGATCAGCTTTTGATCTTTTAACAAGAAAATTGAACCTCTTCCCTTGATGTTCCATAACAATCTAGCTACGAAAGGCTTCAATATCATGAGAAATAGCTTTCACAATTCCACTGCAGTTTAGAAAACAGACTGATTGCTTATTTTTCCTTTTCCATGCCATTTACCAAACAAGCCTATGAATTTCTCCAGATTCCAAACATGATCAACACAAAAGAAAATTCCCATAAATTGATCAGTGCATATATAAACCATTTTTATTTCCCATAAAAATACAATTTTGTAGAGAAAAACATGTCCAAAATCTACCTTATTTTGGTAAGGCCCTCATCAAAGATCGAACCTTTTCGCCAAAGCAACCAAGATCAACCAACCCACAAACACAAAAAACCATTTCCAAGACCCAAAAACACAATATAACCTTGAATACAAATCTACACAAAAGAAAACCGAAACAAAAAAAGACAAAGATCTTACAAAGATTGTAGATGCCTTTTCACTTAAAAGTCAGATTGATCTCATCATCCAATGGTTCCAAGTTCAAAACTTGAGAGAAGAATCCAAAGCCATAGTTTGAACTTTGATCGTTGTATAGAGATATAACAGAAAAAAGAAGGCAGGAGATCTCTGGAGATCTCACCGGCAGTCGCTGAACGGTACCGGCTGTGCACACCCTAGCGCGCGCGGTGAAGACGAGTGAGACTTTGAGATTGGCTCCAAGAGAGAAGGGCTTTGTAAGACTGAAGGCCTTCTTGAAACCCTTTTTCTTCAACAACCTCCTTCTCCAACGGCCACGGTGAGTCCTCGTCGAGATCCAAACTGGGGAGAAGAGGGGAGAGGGAGAGATGGAGGCGAAGGTGATGGCGTCGTCACCAGAGGCGTGGTGATCGGAGAAAAAATCAGAGTGTGGTGACTGGAGCCTGGAGACGTGGTGATCGAACCGGAGGCATGCCGACCAGCCTAAACGCCCGACTGTTTTCCTTTCTCCAATGGCCCAAGCGCAAGATTGCAGCCCCCAATCCCCAGCCCAAAAACAAAGGAATCAAAATATTTTGGTTCTCACCACTTTAAAAAATTACTATGGAATCCTATGTTTCCATAGTAATTTTACCCAATGAAAACAATGTCCAAACGCCCAAATTTACAATTTCCTATGTAATACTAAATTCTATAGGAATGAATACTATTCCTATGGAATTTAGGGCCATCCAAACAGGGCCTAAGATTATAAGTTGTTTCCTAGCTTTCCAGTCTAGTATCTCTTTTGTTATTTAGATAAAGCTTCTACCTTGTTTTGACATGACTGATGGCTAAGTGGATGTGCCTTCAAGGATCATTAACTTGAGTTCTTTTGCTTCACTAAGTTCCTATGAGGATCTATCTATAACCTCCTCTCTATGAGACTCCTCTTTATGCATGAGCTAAGCAATCCACTAATTTCCTTCATCATGACAAGGATTAATTGTCCTCCTATAGATAGCTACATTCTATTGTTTTCTCAGTGGTGTTAGATTGCACTACTTGTCTAATTCTAATATTTTGGGAGAGTTTTTTCCCCAAAAAGATTTATAATATCTTTAATTGGCTTGCCTAGGGTAACAAAATTCTTACTTTTGAAAACTTGTTATCATAAAGATGTAAGAACCTTCCCACCATACTTGTGTGCTTTGCATAGCAACAATTGAATTTGTTAACCATATCTTTCTAATTTGCCTTTTGCTTCTTGGATTTAGAACAAATTTGGGCATATTTTCAGTTTTACCCAATATCCCACTTCCTTGGCTAAATTATGGGACTCTTGGAGGAATGCTTTTAAGCTTGCGCTCAAAGGTTCCTAGGATCTCCAAATTCATGCTATTTATTTAGAACATTTGGATGGAATGAAATACTCTTATTTTTAATGATAATTTGCTTCTACCATTGTTGATTATGCTCGAAATTAATGGCATGTTTCCTTTTTTTGGGTATCTGATTCTATAGTCCCCAGGACAAAAAATGAAAAACAACTTCACACACAACTTGAAGGCTCAATTTTCATGATCAAAAGAAGTCTTGAATTTTTCGGATCCTTTAAGAATGATTAAGAGAATTCAACGACTGATACCAAATTCAGCTAAGATCTACTCCATAGCTGCTCTGTCGTACTTCTTGGACAAATACCTCCTTCATTAATCATCTACCAGAGGTTGTGTGATGGCTTGGTTTATTATGTCTTTTTTTTTTTATTTCTTATCTTTTGTATATTCTTTTTGTTATGTTCCACTTTCAGGTGGATGATAGTGTATATCTTATCTTTGTACCAGCCTTTTATTTTTAATAAATTAATAATTTATAAACTTTCTTAAAAAATGATGCTAGTTCAGAAAGCAACAAGCTACTTGACTCTTAATAAATTCAAACAAAAATACCTTCAATAATATACAAAATGAAAAATGAATTTTTATCTTCCTTGCATTCCATTCTTGTAGGAATTCTTAGACTCTTAGCCCCGACCAAACTTAAAAATAAAAATAAATAAATAAATCTTAAACCAGTTAATATGATGATATTTATAAATATATAAAAAAGCAGGGGTAAATTAGAGAAAAAAAAGGCAACAAAAACGTTTCATATAGATTTATATATTTTTATAGGGGGTTTGATGAAAAACAGACGCAATGGTTGGTGGTACCCAAAAACTACAACAGTTGATATCCACGTCAACAGCTGCTGACCTTTTAAAATTGAACCTAATCCTCGTAGGACTTGCGAATGCCAATGCTTTTCGCCACATCTGAACCGTTCATTTCTTAAAGAAATCAAGAAATGTCAGCCGTCCACGTGGTGTAAAAACAACACTGAAATCCCACGTGCCTGCTGACGTCATTGAAGCATGCGGTCAAGGGGACCTTATGGCGCGTGTGAATACAAACTTCTTCATGTTTTCTTTTTGCCCCCTCGAATATTTGGAATTGTTTTTGTTATATTTTTGTTTCTTCTGAAAATTAGACACTTATAAAATTTTTATTTACGTCATGAATACTATGAAATTATAGATTTATCATAGCAAATGTCACGTCTTGCTGTAGCAGCCATCTAATGAATTCAACCGAAGATATATTTTTCCTCATAAATTTTTTTTATATATTTTATTATAAAATTTAAAACATTTTTGCATATAAAAAATCACAAAATCACAAAAATATAATCCATGTTTTAAAAAAATATTATAATAACCAAAATATAGCAATAAACCTACATCCTCATATAATTTAACATTAATATTTTTTTTCTATAAATAAACGGTAAACACCGCCCACTTAAAACAAATTAAGGATGTGCATAGGTGTGGAGCGTAACCCTAACCTCAACAAATACCTATACCTCACTTTCCATGTCCAATATCAGTATTCATATCAATATTACAATAAATTTACACATTCATATTATTTTATTTTATTTTTTTCATATTTTTAAGATATTTTTATATAGTAAAAATAAAAAAAATTATAATTCATAACAGAGGTTAAGAGAAAAAAATTACAATATGATGCCTCAAAATATTTATTTTTAATAATAAAACTCAAAAAGACAGAAAAAAAAAACCTTTTCAATCAAGAACAAAAGGCTGAAAGCACATACTTTTAAGAACACAAATAAAGGAGGACTGAAAGGTAATTTAGGAAATAAAAGCTAATTTAAATCATTTTCAGGGATCAATGTGTAAAACTCCTAGAAAACGACAACAACTTCTCTGTCATCAATTCCCCTTCATCCCATGCTCTCTCTCTTATACGGTCCGCATGGATGTTTCTCCCGTTCCTCGTATGGTCGCCAGCGAGACGACCTTGTCCACCACCATTCCCATGCCCTAGTGCTCCCTCTCCCTCTCGAGCACCCTTCTTCCTAGATCCCTTGATCGGATCGGAGCCAAGATGCATGCGGTGAACGCTTTGGCGGTGGCCAGGATGCTGATGGGAAGCAGGGGCACGGTGATCGTTCTTGCGGCGGAGGATATCGCGTTTGGCTCGCTCTGGTGGTATTTGTATGCCGGGATCTCGTGCTTTCTTGTGCTCTTTGCGGGGATCATGTCTGGGCTCACGCTTGGGTTGATGTCGCTTGGATTGGTTGAGCTTGAGATCCTTCAGCGCAGTGGAACGTCCATCGAGAAGCAGCAGGCAGGTCTGTGGTTTTAGCTGCGTTGACTCTTGAATTGATTTATTAGATTTTAAAATTTGAGATTTTTAGCTTTTTAATCTGTTGAATGATTGATTAGCATGGTTTAGTGGGATGAATCTGTTGGTTCTTTACATGATACTTGATGATTTGGGTTCCTGGTTTCCTAGTTACTTCTGGCTGGATAAATTTATAGAAAAAAAAAAAAAATTGATTTTGGGACAAAGCAAATTTTGTGGTATATTAACATCGGTGGAAGTACACCTTGTAGTACATTTTCAATTTGATGTTTAGACTTCAGATTGTAACACTATGTCTGGCTTCTTATTCTTATCTTTATCTCTATGTATAGTTTAACAATTGAGCTTATTGATAATCAGTACTGTACTTGGTTAGTTGGGGAATTTGCCTAATCCTTAACATTGTAGGAAGTACCCCTTGTACTTCATTTTCAATTTGATGCTTAGACTGAGATTATAAGATTCTTTCTGGCTTCTTATTCTTGACTCTATGCAAAGTTTAAGGACAATTTAGTGAAGCATACATCATTTTCCTGGTAGTTGACCAACTAAACAAGGACATTGTCAATCTTAGATGCTTGAACATTTTATTAAGATAAGGCTGATTCATGTAGTATCGCCAAACAAAATTTACAAAATCAAAAGGAATTATGCAGAGGATTGATATTGACTAGCAGAAATTCAAATGTATTCCTGCAGTATGTACAAGCTTCAATATGAATCTCATATCATAGTCAATTACATGTTTTCTTTTGTTCTCTATTTCTTGTGACTTTGATCTATTTTATTCTAGCTTTTTATTTTGCATTATTTAGGTGTTGTTTTCTTGCAGCTACCATCCTTCCGGTTGTTCAGAAGCAGCACCAACTCCTTGTAACTCTGTTATTGTGTAATGCTGCTGCGATGGAGGTATGAGAACACAACTCTTGTATGTGTCAGTGCACATACATGCATCACAAGCGAGAGCTGTGATGCATAATTCAATGTGTGGATATAAGGATGAACATAATTCAAGGATTCAGTCACTGAATTATGGGCTTATGTTAGTAACACTTGCTTCTTTGATGTGTCATATTACTATTATTTGCTAACAGGAAATTGTTATTTTTTATTGTGGTTGAAAAATCTTCCCTCCTTTTTGAGGCAGGGATTGATCACTAGGTGATTATGTCCACTCAAAATAAATAAATAAATAAATATCACTGGGTGAGGCAACCTGCAAGAAAATAAAATGGGTAGCTAGTGCACAAAGATCTTTCTAGTGCTTGGTTTCAGACTTTGGAGAAGATTGGTATACACATCCTCATTATTGCATACAAGGTTGGAATTTTTTTTTTCAACTGAACTTGGACACCTAATTTGCCCAAAAATTAGCTTTGCTGGTGCACCAAGATTGACTCTCCAACTTTGTTGAAAGTTTTTGCAAAGACTATGGCTGCCTGTACTTGCTGCATGTTTGGTTACTTTTGTTGTATACTGGAAACTAGCATGGCTGTGGGGTTAAGTGAAAATTGGAATTTATCCATAGATAAATTTTTAAGGTCTTTATTGTTTCACTAGGCTGGCCAAATAAGGTTGCTAATCACTGACCTGGACATCTCATGTCCATGACAAGACCTCCACTTGTCCACACACAAAAGAAGGAAACATAGTAGGTTTGTGCACTGGTTGGAGCCTTTGGTTCAGGTCAGCGGAGAGAAATTTTGTTGGTTTTGTGGGTACAGATATTATTTTCTTCTGGCCAGTTGTTGTGTGAGCAAGTTACTCTCATGGGTTAAATTTGGTGAGAAGAGAATTGTGTAATCAAGGAAGATGTTAGATGATTGCCATGAAGAAAATGCAAAACATTGTCATGGAAGATGCCTGGTATATGGATGAATTTTCTTAGAAGGTTAGCCTGTACGGCTGCACATCTCTTTAATAGAAATAGGCAAAGCTGATATGGGGAATTGATAGGTTTCAATATGACTTGTCCAAGCAAATATTTTGTCGATTACCTTGACAACTTATGCTTCAGTTTAGATTACATAAAAGCTTGCACCATTTGTATCAATTGGTCTTTTCTTTATTGAATTAATTCCATTTTTGGCGTTCTTTGACAATCACTTTGACTATTTGCCTTTTCATGCAGGCTCTTCCTATATTCCTTGATAAGATATTCCATCCTTTTGTTGCTGTAGTCTTGTCTGTGACGTTTGTTCTAGCCTTTGGAGAGGTAATTACTTCTTGGAAGATGCACTAAGTTGTGAAAACTAAACCATTCAATCATGTTGCAAGTGGATTTCTAACATTTCTTTTCCTATTCAGGTTATTCCACAAGCCATTTGTACCAGATATGGTTTAGCTGTTGGTGCTAATTTTGTGTGGCTTGTGCGCATATTGATGGTTGTTTGCTATCCAATTTCATATCCTATTGGGAAGGTATACATTGCATAGGTAGTCTTGAGGAATTATCCATATGCCTCTGATTGTTGCTTTTTATGTTGCAGTACTCTGTTGTTTCTGATTTAAATGCTGTTGTTTTGAAATTTTTATTCTTCCCCAAGATCGTTTCACTCATTTATATCCCAATATTATGATTGATTTATTTTGAACTAATTCTTAATGGACGAATAGATTACTTAAATACCGCTCTGAAGAATATTACTGGTAATTTAGGTTCTGGTATTTGCAAGTCTTCTTTGTACAAAATAAACTTGAACTTGCTGGTAAATGATACTCTGTTGGATTCTTACACATTCTTATGGTGACTTTTCCTTTGTTTTTCCTGTGATTTTGTTCCTATGTCTTTTCATGGCACAAGATATTATTTTTCTTATCTATGCTATATTCAAACAATGGATTTGGACAACATTAGAATATAATAGATGAATTTCAGTGGTGACTTTTAATTCTCATTTATCTATATATTCTAACAGAGTTTCCTGTAAAAACTTGCTCATTAACTGTATAAGTGAGCAGAAGTCTTGCAGCAGAAAACATCTTTTATGATTTCTCCTTTTGATTAGAAGAAAGAAATGGATTATTCATTAGTGTTCATAATATTACTTTTATTGAAAACATCCATTTAAGGGACACTATCGGCCCATATATTATGGAAATATATATGAAAATCATTAACGCTTGCATAATTGACTTTATTGACCAGTTAAAAAACTGTTTATTTTGTTCATGCACAGGTGCCTTAAGGCATCTACTTTAGTTAGTTTTTTATAGGAGTGCAGTGATGTGTTTTCCTTATTAATTGACGTAGATTCTCCAGCTTTATCATGCTCAAGAGTTCTAATAGAGCATACAGAAAGGAAGTTTATGATTGGCCGATGCCATATTATGCTTCTGCATTTTGATTGCGTCATTTTATTATTATTATTATTATTACTTAGAGCATCCATGGAATCTTTGATATGAGTCATTTACTCTTATCTGCATTTTGATTGCGTCATTTCATGATAGACTATACTTTTTTCCTTCTTTTATGTTGTCTTTTCCTTACAGCATCCAACTACTCTTATGAGTCATTTACTTTTACATATAGTAATTTTTACATAGTATCTTGTCACAATCTTTAAGGTCAAGAGCAATTTGGATTAATATCATAACTTCATGAAATTTTTTATATTCATGTAAAATTCTAATGCCTCACTCATCTAAAATTCCCTAGATTTTCTTTATAATTGCATATTTTTCTCCTTTACTTTTGGGAACCTGAAATAACTAAAATTGATTTCAGAAAGCTTTAGGTAAATCTGGAAGGTTTTCTCATGTTTCTTTATTAGTAATATGGACATTTATACCACTGCATCGGTACATACTTAATGTATTGCTTCTGGTACAACATATATATTCTTTTTGTTTATGATGCATTTTCATGAAGCTGCACAACTATTAGAAATGGTAGTCACAGGTTTTTCAATCAATGACTTAGTATATATATATGGTTTCAGCTTTTGGATTGTGCTCTTGGACATAATGAGTCAGCTCTTTTTAGGCGTGCTCAGCTAAAGGCACTTGTTTCAATCCATAGTAAAGAGGTAAAATCAATGTGGCTTGCTGCTCTAATTTGAATGTTTGGTATTGGTGCTACTCAGGAGTACAGTAAATATTGGTTTTTATTTATTTATGTTTTTTTAATGCGGTTTAAGTTGAATATTCTTGATTGTGTTGCTTTGCTTTAGGCTGGTAAGGGCGGGGAACTCACCCATGATGAGACAACAATAATAAGTGGAGCGCTAGATTTAACCGAAAAGGTGCAAAGTTCTTCAATTTGTTAATTTCTGTGATATTCTCTTATTTGTAATGTGGAATATGTAGTTTATGGTTGAATGAATGCTAAAGCTTGTCCTTATATTTTCAAAATTCGTTTACTCTGGAAGACCCCTTCATCAAGCTGTAAGAAGTACAATATTTTTTACCTTTGTTCAAGAATTAAAGTAGCAAGATTGGATGCTCATGCCAAGAAATCCTAACATAATTCTTATTTCTATTAAGGTGAACTAGACAGAATGCACACATTCAATAAAGTCAATAACAATATAACAGAAGTAAAGAAGCATGGAATACATCTGTATGTTGATATGGCATTGAACAAATACATGTTAAAATGCTGTGGTCAGTGACTGTATATATATTTGGCATTTCTGTCTTTCAAATAATGTAACATAAGGTACTGTGAATGGCCATATTAGTGATCATCTCTAATAACTTTCCATGCTTCATGGTGTATCTCAAGGCTAATTGGTTACGATGAATTTCTGATGTGTAACATTATGAAACAATATGAGTTATACATTAGTTCTTATACAATGTAGTGGCCTTTGTCAAAATATCAACATTTTACTCAGAGATACGAAGCACTATTATGAAGCGCTAGCTTTTAAGTATAGTTTCTTTTGCAATACAAGCCTCCTCAGAACAGTGGTGGCAGGTTAACTGTTAACCATTTGTGTGGATTTGGGGATTGAAGTTCACTCAAATGGGGAGTTACCATGCATTGGATGTGACAAGCACCTGTATATGTGTCCAAGGAGTCACTAGTGTTTAGGAAGATTTGCATAAGTCAATTTTTGTGATGCACTAGCCATAGGTTCAATCAAGTAGAACATGCAGCAGTAAATCTAGACTTTGCTTGTTTGTTTGCATGCATCATTATTCTAACATTAAGCAAACATAATTTAGTAATTTAGGTCTTCAATTAGCCAATGGCACTAAGCTGCCGAATGATAGCTTTCTTTTGCATACTTGTGCATGATAACTGTTTAAAAAAAAAACCTCCATTTAATAGCAGAATAATGCAGGTAAGTTATTACCTTATCCAAGACTTGGTTATTGGTTATAGGTTATAGATATACTGTGAATGTCTGGAGAAGATAGGATTTCTGAACTCTTTTCACTTTGCAGACTGCAGAGGAGGCAATGACACCTATTGAGTCGACATTCTCTCTAGATGTTAACTCAAAATTGGACTGGTAAAATTTTATTAAGAGTATTTTAATTTTGCTCCTTTATGGTAATCTAAATATTTTCTTGTTGGTTACTTTGTTGTGCCACCAACAAAACTTCCTGTTGCATGATGGGTTCACACTTCCTCCTCTATGTTGATACTAAATCTAAAGGTTTTCCCTTGAAATTCCGGGAGCCATACGCATATTTAAGCACATTAGCACTCAAGTCATTTTAGTTCATTATAGAAGCTTTAGTTCTTTTCACAATGTATAATTGTTGGGCATAAAACTAATTACCAACTGCCCTCTTCTTGAATTAGGGAAGCAATCGGTAAGATTCTAGCTCGAGGCCATAGCAGGGTCCCTGTTTACTCAGGAAACCCCAGGAACATCATTGGCCTGCTGCTGGTACATACTGTTTAGTCTGTTTGATACAAGAATAGACAGATTCTTGGATGCATTTAATGCAACAATTCAGTACGGACTTATGGTTACCTTTTTCACTAATTCTGAGACAGGTGAAAAGCCTTTTAACTGTTCGTGCTGAGACAGAGACACCAGTCAGCGCTGTCTCTATCAGAAGAATACCAAGGTATTGACACTTGACTTGATTAATTTTAGTTTCTTATTGATAACTCTGGGTTTATGTAAAAGATTTTATCAGGGTTCCAGCAGATATGCCTTTGTATGATATTCTGAATGAATTTCAAAAGGGTAGCAGTCATATGGCGGCTGTAGTGAAGGCAAAAGGGAAAACAAAGACTCTGTTACTTGCTGATTCAAAAATATCTGAAGAATCCAAAGAAGCTAGTGGAGACTCAGACCTGACAACTCCTTTACTAAGTAAACCTGAGGAAAATAGTGATAGTGTTGTTGTTGATATTGACAAGTGGCAGAACAAACCGGTCAATGGAAACAAGCCAGCTTCTTTACTGCAAAATGATGCATCAAACAATTTAGCTGCCCGTTTGTCAGAGGACTGTGAAGAGGAGGAGGTCATTGGCATCATCACTCTCGAGGATGTATTCGAAGAACTCTTGCAGGCAAGCATGTACCTGGTTTTATTCCCTAAAATTCTAGCCCATTGTTCTCAATGGATGCAGCATGATCATTTCACTGCATTATTTGAACCATTTCAAATTGTGTCATAGATCAATACACATTCGGTTTTGTGATTCACATATATCTTGGCCTGAATTTACCATTTAATGATGTATTTTACTTCCATGATAAATCTAATTAATGTGTTTCTGTCATAAGTTCAGCCAATTATGTGCATCTTTCTGTCTTTGGGACTGATATAGGCCTTACGTGGCATAACTCATAGAACATCTGGCACTGATTACCTTAAGTTCACT
Source organism: Dioscorea alata (assembly GCA_020875875.1). Lineage (NCBI taxonomy): Eukaryota > Viridiplantae > Streptophyta > Magnoliopsida > Dioscoreales > Dioscoreaceae > Dioscorea > Dioscorea alata. The sequence goes on along the minus strand of CM037017.1, from coordinate 6,384,624 downwards.
GGCACACATACTCTGATATCATGTGGTCAAATGCTAATGTTTCTTCATTTTCGTTGAGTTGCACTTTGTAGGTATGAGAAATAGCCTACTAGTTGGATGTATGTATCTAGTTTGTGCATGCACACATATTTCTTTTCTCAAATAAAAAGAAAAGCTATCAACCAACAGCTGTTAGTCATTTATTTCACAGAGCACATTGTCACTCTCCCATATATTTTTTGTGCTTGTTAGGATAACCCAGTGTTTGATCCTTGTGCAGGAGGAAATTGTGGATGAGACTGATGAATATGTTGATGTGCACAAAAGGTTTGCCATCTAATTAATTTATGGTGGCTTTTTGCTTTCTTGCTGGTAATTGATTTCTTGCTTGAAACTTATCACTGCAATAACCCTGGTTTTAGGATACGAGTGGCTGCTGCTGCTGCTGCATCTTCAGTTGCACGGGCTCCATCAGTTAGGAGGTTAACCAGTCACAAGGCAGCGGTATGTAGCTTCTAAGCTTCTACTATATGAATCCTCTTTTCATCATAAATCTCTTGTATTTAATTGATTAACTCCAAGCTAATGTCCTGTGAATACTCCACTTAACTATGGCGTAAACAACTTATGGTCAAGTGTTTTTTTTTCATATTTATTTGTGGCCCTGGAAAAACATGAGCTAGTCATTTTACTATTTTGCAGTAATTCTTTTTTGTTCAGTTATTCTATAAGATGCCAAGTTGCAATGTTGATGTATAAAAATTTGAAAACTTTGGCCTTATTCATTATGTAAAGCTGAAACCTTCCTATTTGACAATCTAGGTATTGGCATCGAGTCTTGTCCGGCTGTTTCTGGCTTATGCTTTCCAGTTTTTTGTATTACCTAGCATCTATTTTCAGATTCTCAGATCATACCAAAATTTTCAGTGTACCTAGAGAATACAGATATAAATTGAAGCCCCACAATACTCACAATGCCTCTCTTCTAGTCCATGACATTTTTTTCTTTCTTTCTTATCAGGGAGCCCAAAATCGACAAGGGCAACCTACTGGAGGACTGAGAAAGTCCACTGATGGAGATTCAGTCTCATCAAAGCATCAAGTGACGATCGTGGAGCCTCTCCATGGCAACAAGAGATAACCCTCTAGATGAACATATTAGCATCCTCGACGATTATAGCCAACTTAAGGCATGTAGAATGCACAGGTGGCTTTCCTTTCTGAGGAGCAGAGCTCTTATTGTAATCTTTTTTGTGTGCAAGATGAGTGGATGATTTGCAATCTTATCTTGCAGTAAAAGCTGGTTGTGCATGTTTTTACAAGAGATGCTACAGTGCTAAATCAGTTTTTGTGTGAATTTAACTAGCTTTATTTACTTATTTTCTAATAGTGGTGGGAGTGTGCTGGTATATAAATACTAAATATCTGTTTTTATTAAACTAAATGTGGCAGGTCACTGAGGATGGTAAAAGCTTGTTGAGAGAGTGTGTCTGTCCCAGTGGTTATGATTTTCCTTTTCTTATTTAGTTAATATGCTAGATGTTACATTGCAATCAGAAAATATCAAACTAATTTATTTTTCATCAAATAATTCATGAAATGTTGAGAAAACAAGAATACAAAAACAAAATTGACTAACAACTTTTTTTTTTTTTTTTTTTTTTAAGAAAAAGCATACATAAGCTCCAGCTAAGTCTTGCTCTAGGTTCTTTAGGGGTTATTACTTCGTAGCAGCTCAACACAGGTAATCTTTACCCTTGGTCAGTTCATCTCTGGAATAGAATACTTCATTCAAAAACTTTTCATCAAATCTGTAGATATGTAAATAAAAGTTTTGACTATATATATATATATATATATATTAATCCTATTTTAAATATGCAAAGAATAACATGACCAGATAGATAATTTATCATCAAATTTGGCCAATTGTTTGGTGACAACTCATTAAGATAATTCACTCGAGTTCTCTGAGAACATCTCAGTATGAACTGCTGCTATACATACATGGTCAAGAGAATCTTATGAGAAATTTATGTATCATTAACTATCAATGCAACCTTGTCTCTTGCTTCAAATAAAACACAACTATGAGATCCCATTCTGTACTCAGATAATCCAGCAATCTCAAGCGGATCAGAATCAGAAATATCTGAAAAGAACCCCGGGAAAGGAAGTGCAGTATCGACCAACCGACGCCAAATAGTTCCTTCCGAAACCTCGGGTAGGACAACAATGTCTCGATGGTTGCTAGTATTGAAAGACATAAATATATCGTTGTTACTAGAACTTGGTGTCGTCTCGTGCTTTTCCGCTTTCAAGGTCATTGCAAGAAATTTGCATGATGGGTCATCCCAATTCGGAGGAGAGTCATTACTTCCGTGCCATTTGATGTTTTCAGCATTTAGAAAGTCTTTTTTCTGAAACAAATCACTTCTTCTGGTTCTGAGTGAATTTAAGAAGGTGATAAACTGCATAATTTGAGAACCAAACCCTGTCTTAAGGTAGCTCCAATTCAATGGTTTTCTGTCACCATGTAATGTCAAACCATCGGCCGAGTAGCCAAACTCATCCCCCATGTTGAGAACTGGAACACCCAGAGAAACAAATAGTATGAATAAGAAGTTTCTTATCTGTTTTAGCCGTGTTCCAAGGATTGAACTGTTGTTGGTTGGGCCTTCTGCACCACAATTCCAACTCAATTCCAAAGCAAGATCACCAGCACTGAAGCTAACCAAATCAACCAGTGGAAGTCCGGAGTTCCTTGCAATGAAATTGAAAGAAAATGCAGGGCCCCGGGAGTCAGAGAAGACATCACCGCTGCCGCAGAGTCGGGTAGCAAGATCACTAAGACTACCTTGACCCCTTACAAAATTTCTAACATCCACACAAAAATTTCCGTTCATTTCAGCCCACCTTTTCCAGTGAGGGAAATCAATTTTCATGAATGACAAATCAAGCGGAGACCAACAATCTGCAATGATTTTCGTCTTTGAAAGTAATGGGTCAAATGTGATAGCTTCAACTAGTGGTGGCCGAGATAAATATTTTCCATTCACACCACGAAGTAAATGTGCCGCATTGATGAAACAAAAACCATCGACATGATAATCAGTCACCCAATGCCGGAGGCTGTCGAGGATCATCTGTTGGACAACAGGACTATTGCATTTCAATGCATTATTGATCCCTGATCCTATATCCCCTTCAACAATGTAGTATGACGAGTTATCAATTCCTCGAAAAGAAGTTGTCTGACAAGCTGCATCTCCACCCTCGCTAGTATGAGAGAAAACAACCTCCAACAGAACCTCCATGCCGTTTTCATGAAGAGTTTTTATCATCTCTTTCACAGAATTATTCGCTAATTCAAGGTTACCTTCTCTTCCACAGGAGTTCATCGCTGAAAAAAAATGAAATGGGTAATAGGGGCCCTTTAGCTCATCAAAGGAAAAAATTGGCTCGAATAAGATTGCATTGAAACCGAGAGATTTAATATGCTGCAGTTTATGAATGACTCCCGAAAAAGTGCCGGCCACATTCTTTGACAACCCGCTAGATTTGTCCTCAGTAAAATTGCAAATATTTAGCCGATAAACTGCCAGTTTTTCCATTGGCAGCATAGGATGAGCATCGCCATTCCAATCAAAGGCAGGCTCATCATCGAGACAACCAAGATATTTTACCGACGATACAGATTGGCTTTCATTAAAAGAAAATTTTCCAATTTTCTTAGCATATGGATCCAGAAGCACATGACGAGTGTGAAATCTGCTTCCAATCTCCCATAGAACTGATCCCTTGCATCGATAACCATATTTGACATATTTTCCAGTTTGTTCCATGGAAATGTGCCATATATCACCAGTCCGATTAACATAAGGATCCAACTCGATCTCTAATGCTGGCTGATTTGTAGTCCCATCATATAAGCACAAAACAACTCCTTCAGCATTCCTCGAGAACAGAGAGAAGTTCATCAAGTTATCATCAGAAAAAGAAACACCCAACGGCAAAGGATGTCCTCGACCTATACCAACAGGCACACAAAAGCTTGTTTTTTTATGTGTTCTTATCTCTGACTCGGTGGCAGCAGCTACAGAAGAAGAAACCAGTGAAAATGTGACATAAAAAGGAATTTGTGCAGAATCAAATTCCAATTTCGCTGTATATATTCCAGAGGAATTTTGTGATAAAGGTGTTCTGAAAGAATCCAAACGAGATTCATCACTCAATTTGGTTGTTTCTGAAGCTAAACTTTCATGATCTGGAACAAGGAAACATGCAGAATCAGATCTAAATATTCCCCAACACATCACCAGTTTATGATCAGAAGTAAAATTCGGCAAGGACGAAACTTCAACAATTACTGAACATTTGATGCTTCCCGCTCCAACCAACACCTTCACCAGGCCTCCAACTTCAGTCCTAAACAAATAAGATGCTACTTTGCCTAGTTCTTCATCGGTATCACTGATGCTGGTGACTTGCTCCAACTGATCAATAGATTTTGAAGGTGCAGCAGAAGTTTTGAAATTTTGAATGCCTTTACAAATAATTGTTGCATTATTTTTCAATTTCGCACCAAAAATGCGTCGCCTGTGCGGAAAAACTTGCTGCTCTGCATGCATTACCAAAGGCATTTTTCTAGTTCCCTTGTTCACTAAACCACAATACCATGGGGAAATTGGCAGGGAAAATATATCCATCTATACTAAAACAAACAAGCACAACTGAATCCTTGGGTGCTAAAATTGGCGACAGTAACTATCCCAGGTGAAAATTTGATTTACATATCTCGAGTTCAAGTGCTTCTACTGAATGAAAACAATAGCAAAAGTAAAGAAAATGATTTATCAAATAATTAACTCAAATCTGGATCAAAAGTAAAGAAATTCATCTAGATACTACAAAGTCAAGTTTTGAAATTTCTTAAAGAATTCATAGCACTCTAAGATCTAAACACTGGAATCAGAATTTTTTTCCCTTGACATTTTGTCAATCAAGTAAACAAAGAACAATAATATTAAAACAAAATAAAAGCATCTAATAAATCGAAAGGTTTTGTGAACATATAAATAGCTAGTGTCACTGTGGCCCCCCGGAAAGAATCAGCAACACCACCACCAAACTAAAAATTAAAATCAAAATTATCAGATAATTAGACCTTATTGCAACCAAAAGCAAGCAAAGATTTTCTTCCTCCCTAGATATTTTGTTAAGCAAGTAAACTAAGAACAATGAATGAGATAAAAGCAAAACAAAAAACATATAACAAATCAAGAAGTCATACAAACATATAAATAGGCAGTGCCATTGTGGCCACTAAGAAGAACAGGCAACACCACCTTCACAACAAAAAAATCTTAAAAATATTATCAGATAGCTAACTCTTATCTCTAAAGTCATCAACTTTTAGATATTGCAAAGTCAAATTCTAACAATTTCACATAGAAATCATAAACATTCTAAATCTAAAGATTGCAACCAAAGATTTTCTTCTTCCCTAGCTATTTTGACAAGTAAGAAACTAAGAACAATGAATGAGATAAAGCAAAATAAAAGAAAAATCTGAACCAAAACTAAAGGAAGTCATCAGCTTTAGATACCATAGAGTAAAATTCTAAGAAAATCCTAAAGAATTGATGAACAATCTTCTTCCCCACATATTCTGATAAGCAAGCAACACAAGAACAATGAAATAAGATAAATCAAAATAAAAACATCAAACAAATTAAAATGTTATACAAACACACAAATATGTAGTTCCATTTTGGCCCCAAAGAAGAACCAGCAACTCCATCTCCGCTCGCAAAAACCACCACCACCACCACTGAAGTAGAGGAACAAAAAAGGTAAAATCAAAGAGCAAATACCTGCTTCTGTAGTTCTTTGGCAATCTCTCTTTCTCTGTGAAAAGAAACAAAGGTTGCTAAGGGAACAACATTGAAGAGATTTTTGTTTCTCTGCGTTGGGAAGTATGTAGCGCCTTGGGATCTTCTATTTTGCTTCCTTCTACAATTTTGCCTTGTGATCAGCACTTTAACAGATTTTTCTCGTGATTTGTTTTTGAAATCTCTGATCTGGTTTACTCATCGTCTTCCACTTTAGTTTGGAGTGTTTTGGGGGTGTATTCCACATGTAAAAATGTTTTTTACTTAATGAATTATTTTATTATTCTATAAAAGATATTTCAAATATATAAAAAATAATTATCATTAAGAAAGCTTTTAGCTAAAAATTCATTATTATAATTTTATTAGTTTTGTCTTTTTAACTTCAAAAAAATACTGTTCGAGTTTGCATAATAATAACCCAATTTTTCTCTCTGCATGCATTTTTCTTTTTGATCATTTTTTAATAAGTTAAATTTTTGTAAATTACAAATAATATTATCTCGGTATAAAATATACCATTTGAAATGGATTTTTTTTTATTTTTATAAACGTGATAAGCCAAGAACCCTCAACTAACTTTTTTATTGTGAAAGTTGTTTAAATGTGTAATAAAAGGGTGTTTGGTGTGAGGATTAATCTAAGATTTTCGAAAATATAAGTTACGGAATATGTTATTTCATTTTTATTATGAAAATAATGAAATTATTCCTAGAAATAATTTATTTCAAGAGATACATTATTTCAATATCTAATGGTTTTTTATATTCATAGGAGAATTTCCATATCTTATGGCTTTTTATATTCATAGGAGGTTGAGTATAAATTATTCTCATGGCATATGTATAAACTTACATAAATAAAATAATCAAAAACACCTCGAATTTCTATTTCTTTCATCACTTGTCTGCTATAAAACCCTAATAAAACTTCTCTGCTCTCTTTATACATCCAAAGCCGCAAGGAAAATTTATTGCAGTTTTTGAATTTCTTTTTATAACATTATTGTTTTTTTTTAAATTCCATAACATTAGGATTATGTTTTATATTTTTGATTATTTTTGTGTTCAAACCTCCATGTTTATATTTTTTGTGTTCAAATTATGGCTTTATTTGTAATAAGATCATTGTTTAATTAATTATATAGTATTTGATCATTTTAGATTGGGAGAAGCAATTTGAGTTGATTTATGTTTTTTTAGTAATTTTTTGTTTGGGGTTATTTCGGAAAATTATTTATATTCTCGAGAATCTTGTGTCTAAACCAAACAAGGGAATGGGATTTTCTATAGTATTAGTAACATATTTTTAGGAATATTTTTATAAACCAAACGAGGGAATGAAGTATTTATGAGTTTATCATTCCTAGAAATCTATATTTATGGGAATATATATTCATAAAGGAAAATTCAAGCCTTTAACCAAATGTCCTAAGTGCCACTTCCTCAATTTTATACTAGGTCATCACCCTATAAACAAAATAGGGAAGTTTTGATTAAAAAAAAAACCTTGCTATTTTCTAGATTTGTCAAAATAGGGACAAAGATTATTTTATTATTATTTTTTTAAACTATATAGTTTCTCCGGCTAACAAAAAACCATTAATGATGTTAACTCTTTTGGTAGTCATAAAATCATCAATTTAGTTAAAAATTAACTCCATAGCATAAAAATGTATAATATCTTTCGTTTAAAAATTTTAAATTATATTTGAAGAATTCGTACGTGCGCCTGTGCTCGTGTTTTTTAAAATCTTATTTTAATAAATTTACATAATTTTTAAAAGCTATAACAATTTTTTTTTTTTTTTTTTTTTGTTAAGAAAGGCATTTTGCAAGTTTACTTTTTGCAAAACAAAAAATCAATGGCAAAAGAAATGACAATCTTGCATTATTTGAGTTAGGTTTATGTCTCACATCCTTCTTTTTTTTTTTTTTTTTTTAGGTTTCAATCATTTTAAAGTGTTTTGTTTGCATACATTCTTCCCTAAAGGACATGAGAAAATAAAGATGGAGATCTGTCATCATATCTCCCAATCAAACTTACTGTATGTCGGTCACTTTAATTTTCTTTAATTAATTAAATTATTGTTTTTGTTTAAATCATCGACTGAAAATATGAGAGGTGGATACCCATAGAAATTATCTCATAGAGAAATTATTAGATGCTCTTCTAATCAACCTAATATGTATATATGAGTTTTTTTTTTACATATAATAATTTTAATCATATAAAATTATCAAACTAATTGTAAGTTTAGTGCTTAGAGAAAGCACTGGATATGACTTCAGGATAAACCATGATTTTTTTTTTTTAAATTTATGTGTTCTTTCAAATTTGTGGACTGACGACCTTTATGGGAAGTGAGCCCTGATATTAATTAAATCACATATAACTATATATTAATTTTAATTAATAGTACTCTATAGCTTTTTCAGCTGACATTTGACACTTTCTAATTGGTTCTGTTTTAGATGAGTGACTCCCACACCAACTCATCATCTAGGGATGGCAAAAACTGAACCGACCCGAGATTACCAACCCGATCCGTCCTGAACTGATCCGGCTTTGGGCGGGGCGGGGCGGGTTTGGTTTTTCCATGCCCCGCCCCACCCGCCCCGCAATTAATTTAACTTAATATAAATATTATATAATGTAGGGGTAAATGAATTTTTTTTGTTAATTTCAATAAATTTCTTATAAGTATGTTTTTATAAGTATATGTTTTATAAAAAAAAAAAATCAATTTTAAAAATGTTTTTAGGAATTTTAGTTACTTATTTATAACTATGAGCAGGGTAGGATGGGGTAGGGTGGGTGGTTTATGGAAAAAAAAAGGAGACGGGGCGGGGCGGGGTGAGGATGGTAAAGGCTTGCCCCGCCCCGCCCTGCTCCGCCCCATTGTCACTCGGGGCGGGGATGGTAGAGGCGTGCCCCGTCCCCACCCCGTCCCATTACCATCCCTACGACATCATCCCAATTTCAATATATATATATATATATATATATATATATATATATATATATATAACATTATATTATATACTTATCTTTTTGTTTTTTTAATTTTGTTTTAATTGTTTTTTATTGTTTTTCATACATATATAAATATAGGCATGATTTTGTGCATGGCTTAAACATAATCCAAATAATAATCCAATATCCTTTTTCCCCTATTTTTTATTTTGAATTTTTGTATTGCCAGTATTATAAAAAGCCAAACTTAGGAATACAAAGGAAAAATAATAATAACCATATACACATCCACAATATACATATATATGCTAATATTGAATTTTTTGTATTGCCAATATTATAAAAAACTAAACTTAGGAAAAAAAAAGAAAAAATAATAATAACCATATACACCTCCACAATATACATATATGTGCAAATATTATTATTTTATTAACATTATGGAAAAAAGTCAAATCTACAAATATATATATACTATAAACTTTAAATTATTGTTAGTATGTCAATTGAAACATTTGTTTTTGATTTTGTGTTTTTAATTCCCTACTGCTGAGCAATTGATAGGAAAAGGAGTCACTTTATTTCTTTTATTTTTAATATTTTTTTATATATAAAAATGTTAATCTAGCCCTCACATTCTAAGCTAGCCGCCATTTGGTGCGTGCCGATTGTTGTTTTTGTAAATAAAAAAAAAAAAAAATTATTTGGAGCATGGCAATTGGTGATTTTGAAATTTTTTTGAATTATTGTTAGTATGTTAATTGAAACATTTGTTTTTTATTTTGTTTTTTTAATTCCCTATTGCTGAACAGTTGATAGGAAATGGAGTCACTTTATCTCTTTTATTTTTCATGTTTTAGTTGTATATATAAAAAATGTTAACTTAGCCCCTCACATTCCAACCTAACCGCCATTTGGTGCGTGCCGATTGGTGTATTTGTCTTTTTTCAAAACAAAAATTTTTTTATTATGATACTAGCCGCCATTTGGTGAGCCATAATTATTGTTCAGTTATAGGGATTTGCAAAATATCAAAGACCTTGAATTACGGTTTTTTCCAATGGGGTGAGATAATAGCTTGGGCCATGGTCCATAGCCCATGATATATCTGTAAGCTAAATATCCCAAGTGACCATCTCAGACTATCAGACAATCTTGGAGGAGGTGGTCTTCCTCTCTAAAGAATGACGGCTACTACTACTTCGAAACCCTAGAAAACCCTATCTCATCCCTCATTCTTCTCTGTCAGTACCAATGGCCTCTTATTCCAACATGCCCGATCTCCATATAAGACTACACTATATGCACAAACAACTTACAGAAAAAAGACCAAACAATCAAATAAACATTATAAAAGTTTTGTAAACAAATTAAATTCATATTTTCATCTACAAAGTTGGCTGCAAAACGCTCTCACTAATCCATCTTCACCTAACCATTCATTAGAAATTATATCATTGGTTTTCCGACCGCACAAATAATTTTCACATTCCCTTCCCTCTGTTGTAATCCATTTACTATCAAAACTCCATACTATATCACTAAACAATTTTGCTGCAGCATGTCTACATTTATTAATTGTATGATTACCAGATTTTGTACTTGCTAATGCTCTTGAAACAATATCAACTCTTCCATCAGCGACCATGTTAAGCATTTCTATGCCAGAATGACGTGTTTCTTGATTTTTGTACAAAAGAATCCCCCTACATAGCCAGCAAGTAAATGACCTTTAAACATTGCATTTGTGAGATGTTGGATCCCTGGATCTATTTTCAACTGAATACATTCGATCTGAAAAAAAAAATCAATATTACAATTATAACTTATCTAACACGAAAAAAATGAATGATAAGTTTTTCACCAATTCAAGCACCAAAAGAGCTTCCAAATTGTCTCTATGGGCACAATTTTGAAGAAAAATAATGTACTCCTTCATGTCAAGACACCATAAATTATCAACTCGCATAAACTGGCCAACTTTGCGACTTTTAGATGCTGCATAAAAACTTTTATAACTATAAATAAATATATATTTAGATATATATCAATATGTGTATTCATAATGCAAAGAAACAACAATGAGCTTAATGCTATGAATAATCAATGACATTACCAGGCACGTAACATTTTCAGATCATGAAGAGATCTAGAAGATGTTGAAGTGATGTATGCAACGACTTCTTCGATAATATCTTGAGGGATAACTTCAAGAAAATAGTTACAAGACTTCTCTCCCATTCTAATATAATAAAAATAATGATCGTTAAGAATTTGATAAAGCAAATAGAAGACAAAGGAAAAACAACAAACATTGGAGAAAAATACATAAAGAAAACAAAAAAATTAAACCTAAATAATGGAAAAAACTGTTGTAACAAACTAGAGAAGAAAGATTGGCACAATTCCAAACTCCCAACCTAAGTTGTTAGAAATGGATGTATATATATATATATATATATATATATATATATATATATATATATATATATATATATATATATATATATATATATTGAGAGAATAAAAAATCAAAATCAAATCTTATATTCTTTGACACCTGATAGCAAACGCCATAAAAAGAAGGAAGCGCCTAAGATTCTGAATAAAGACATCTGAAAAGCATTAATTCAAGTGCATATCTGCACAAATCCAAGAAATAACAATATTAATGATTTTGTTAATAATTCCAAAACAAAAACATGCCCTTAAAAAAAGAGAGAAAAGATGCAAAAAGGATTACATCATTGTTACCTTAGCACTTGAACCATAAGTATAACAAATTTATCTGTGAATATATTTGTATGAACTATATACTAAAGTTTAATGGAAATTTATAAAGAATGAAACCTTAAAAAAAAAGGAGATAAAGTTTTAGAGATAGAGACAGAGACAGAGAAGGAAAGAGATATGATAATGATGACAGATAAAGCAGAGAGCACAATTAAGACAACATGGAATGATTCTTTCACCATTGTTGATTAACAATGCTCTCTCTCTTTTGTCATCTCTCTATCTCCATCATCTCTTCATCATACCATCACTATATATCCCGTATCTATGCATTATACCAACCTTACAAAACATATCAAAACAACAAATGTTTTTTCAAATCAAAAGCATATCATCATCATCATCATCATCATCATCATATATATATATATATTATCCCCCAAAATTACTATTTCTCAAGAGTTTGTCTTTGTTGGACATTTGGCCATCCCTTATTGGTTGAGTGTTTTGTCTTTTTAAAGAGTTAGATAAAACCAAAGCATCACAATCTCCTCTATCATCAATACCTCTGCTAGCCCACTTTAACATCCTTCCTAATTCCTCATTGTTAGTCAACGGGCCAATGAGAAGCCGACAACAATATATTGTTAGGAACGCCTGAGAGTGAGCATACCCACGCATTACTTTTTATTAATTTGTCCTGCCAGATCATTTTAGGTTTTGCAAAGAAAGTTAAACCAAACCATAACGATCATTCATTCAATCATGATTGAAGTTATGCAAGGTCTTTTTTATCAAATAGAAATAAGAGGTGTTAACTTGCTTCATTAAATTTCTAGAAAATAGTGCAAAAACTTGTCTATGATATTCTATGAATTGACTTGCCATTCCCATAAAGAATATAACTGACAATCTTATGTTGGACATTAACTTTTCCCTGTAAGAGATCTAGAGGGAAAAGTGTTGCTAAATTTAGGCCATTAGCTATTTTATATGTGACTACAATTTGAATTAAAAAAAAAAAAAACTTTTTCTTGGTGGATGTGATTCATTGAACATAAATCCAATTCTTGAATTATTTTTTTGATTCATAAATACTTTTTATCCTTATGTTGTGTGGTGGATAATGACATTACATATCGTATTTCATGCCCATATACACCTGTGCAAAACTGGGTTAATGAAAGGTAACATCAACATATTAGTGAAACTACCAATGCCTTGTTATCACATGCTTTACTACCCATCAAGTATTGGGATTTCACATTTGTAACTCCACTTTACATAGTCAATAGACTTCCTTAATTAAGTTTGAAAAATAAGTCATCCTTTGGATTACTCTATTAGAAAAGACCATATATCAATTCTCTGCATGTATTTAGTTGCCACTACTATCCATGGCTCTATCCTTATGTGAGCCACAAGCTGGAACCAAGATCAAGGCCATGTGTCTTCTTCAGCTATAGTGTCCAACATAAAAGATATCACTGCCTTGATTTACATACAAATAAATCTATATCTCACAACATTGTATATATGATGAACAAGTTCTACCTTTCATTGGAGATAGCTAATCCTTAGAGCAATCTATTCAGGAGGACAAATATGATGAAATCACAATCTTTCTTCAAATTCCATAAAAAATGGTACCATTCAGCAGTAGAGATCACTCTCAACAATAAAGAGCTTTAGGCCCTCAAATCCACACCTTATTGCCAATACCCTATAGTACTCACATGCCTATGGATATGCATGCATATAGTGGACCCTAGAATAATGTTAATGCCCATATAACAACCAGCAGTACTACTGTCATCAATCTAGAAGCCAAAGAACCATCACGCCAATGTCCAACACCATCAAAACACTCATGCTTCGACATTGCAGTACAATAATCTACTATTGCCTCAAATCCACCATCCGTGATATCAAAACAACAAAGATTTGAAGCCACTATATATGCCTCTAGAGTATCCTCAAGGTACAATGAGAGCAATAGCACAACAATCAATGCCCTCTATCAACACTTGTCCCATGATTACACCCACTAAAACTAGGAATATAAAACCCAAAGTTTTTAGTACAATCCTATAGGAATCTAAACCCACATGTTATTCTAAATCTATAAAACACAAGGTATGAAGAGAAGTGATGGGATCAAAATTGATGCTCTTATGAAAAACAGAACACAAGACTTAGTGCCTCGACAACATGCGAAAAATATCCTAAGAAGAAAATGGATACACATAATCAAACAGTTGCCCATTGGAGATATTGATTAATAAAAGGCGAGGCTGGTTGTTAAAAGTTTTCATCAGGCCTAAGAATTGATTTAATAACACGTTCAGGCCAGTAGTTAAATCATCCACAATTCAATTATTATTTTCTCTTGTGGTGAGGTTCAATTGAAAATAGACACAATTGAAAATACATCACAAACGTATTACGATGTGTTCAAATGGTTGTTGTAAGCCTAATATCTACACCAACTTATATTACAACAATTGTAACCTAAACATAGGTCTTCCGTTATCTAACCTTGTACTGAAGCATTGTTGGAAAGCAACAATATCTTATGTTTACATGGCCCAATGTGTCTTATGTTAAGAAAGCAGCACAGAGAATGCACAATGCAACTATTGATGATTGGTGGCCAGTAAAAAGCCTATTGTGTTACTAGTGTAGAATAGCTCACCATAGTGTATTGTCACAAGGAAGGAAACCTTTTCAATTGTATAGTTATAGTGATACTGACTGGGGAAGTTATTTGTTAGAGTGCAAGAGCTTATTGGGCTTTGTTTATTTTGGATCTGATTTGGTGTCTTGGTACTTGAGAAAGCAACAGACAATGCTTGTTTAACCATTGGTGTTAAATATCAGGCATTGACATCCTTGGCATCTAAGGTAATGTGGATATATATAGTCTCTTCTTGGTAAATTGAGTTATCTAATTACAACTTCCAAATTATTGTGTGATAATGTATCAACCACTTAACTGCTAACCCAGTATTCCTTTCTTACTCTAAACACCTAGAGATTGATTTCTAATTTGTTCATGACAAGGTGGCCATGGGAGAACCTTATGTCTTATAATTTAACATTGGGCTAGTTAGTTGACATCTTTATGAAGTTACTTTCTGAAGCTCACTTTCTGGTTGTTAAAGGCAAGTTCAACATTTAGCCTCCTCTCATTCAACTTGAGGGAGGATGATAAACCATAGGACCAGGTCTTTCGATATAGCCCTAGTCTTTAGGCATTTTGAAATTTATATCACAATTTGTTACAACAACTTTGTATATCTGTATATAAGTCCTTTTGTAAAGCAATTTTGTCATGTTAATTGCCCCTCATTTTGATTATCAAACATATTTCACATCATGTCCGAAGCAAAATATGACACCTCTTGTAGGAGACGAAAAAACCAAGCTAAAGTTTAGCCTTTTACACTAGGATTTCACTTGGCCTTAGGAATCCATCTGATTCTAAATCCTCTAGTTCTGGCCCTAATGAACTTCACCAATTACCACTTTTGACTATTGATCAACTCTAATCCTTAAAAATACTAATAAAATCTCTGAACAGATTGATTTTCACTATAGATATAAAATCTCTATGATCAACTTTATGGCAAATACTTTGACTTTAAGACTTACAAGACCTGATAATACCACTAAGATTAGGCACTTAATTATTGAGTTTGAGAACTATAAGATAGTGGGTAGTGTTGACATGGGTGAATAGACTCATGCCTTTTAGGACTACCTTAAACCATAAACAAGTGTCATACTATTTACAATGAGAGTCATATTATATCCATCTTTCTTAAACAAACTCCCATATTCTTAAACTAGATTTGCTAATGACATTAGATATAAGATCGATTCTCTACACCTTATTGGAGTTTACAAGAGTATCAGGATTTAGGAATGAAACTAATTCTTTCCTAATGCTATAGGTTCCCATAAGAGCTGAACAAAATTGACTAAGCATAGTGACAACCCTAAGAGCTCCTATTTCTTCCGTGGGCGGCAAAAATTCTCTTTTAAATATAAATCCTTCAAAACTAATGCTAACAAACTCATACACATACTCACACGGTTGCATTCACCAAACCATCTACTCATAATACTCCTCAAAAAAGCTGCCCTTAGTCTTATTTTCTTTGTGGTAGGATTGGTCACATCATTATAGGTTATCTGTTCTGGAAGACTGAAACCATTAAGAAGAATACTGGCCTTCCCAAAGAATATACTTGAGATGGGTATATCTTCCACTAAGGCCAACTTTATGTTAGTTAGTAATATGCTTGAGATGGATACATCTTCCACTAAGACCAACTTTATGTTAGTAAAAGTGGAAAATGCACTCCTTGTAATATACAATGTTATAAATATGATATTTCATTATACACCATTATTAACCATTTTATTTCTTTATATATTGTCAAACTAGAAGTTATAATAAAATTATAAAGAAATAAAATTATTGTTATCTTCTCTTAATTTATTTTTAAAAACATAAAAAATCATCCTATAATTTAAAAAAATTATGAATTAATTTTCAACATTAAAAACATACAAATAACAAGCAATTATAATTTCTCTGTTATTTTATAAAGTGATCATCATTAATTATTATTATAAAAAATAAAATGTTCATCAAAAATGGATACCCAAGATGGTTCATTTGAAAATTAAAAAAAAATTGAAAAAATAACATCTGGTGAAGAAAGGCAACCAACCCACACCACATTGCAAAACGACGTAGGTCCATTTCAACATACCCAGCCCTAGTGACTGTCATTCCCTACAAAATTTCAAAACAAACACCATAATCTATTATTATTTATTGTAAATGCTACTAATAGCTCATCCTTAATATGTGTGTGTGTGTGTGTTTTGATGAATATATAAGTATAAAGATAAACATAAATAATAAAGAGAAATAAAATATGCACCGAATACCCTTGATTATATTTCACCTCATCTTATTCCTTCTTTTTTCTATCTCTTCTCTATATTATTTACAACAAATGAGGGTACGGGATGGGGGCTTTATAGGCATTCAAGCGATGAATGGATGGTTAGATTAATTCAATCCAATAATACAAAATAAATACTACAGTAATAGTGTTGGTTGTTGTTGTAGTGGAATGTGGACTTCTGCTACATTACTATTGATTGGTACAGTTGCCATTTGTTGCAGTAGGCATCAACTATTTCTTATAGTATTCATAACACTTTCCCCTCGAATGCCTATGAACAAAAGATATACCTTATTAAAACCTTGCTAGGAAAAACCTAGTGGGATAAAAACCTAGTCAAGGAAAAATAGTACACTATCCTTACTATATTTGAGGGCTACTGCCTCACTAAAAACATTTCCTCAAAAAAACCCCTTCAGGATAAAAACTATGGCGAAGGAAAAAAAAAAAAAAAAACAGCACAATCTCCCCCTCAAATGAATCACCTTCTTGTATCTGAGAAATACAAGTACTATTGTCATTATAAATTGTTGTAGCATATGCTATAACTGATGGTAATTTGAATGATGACTATATATATCCGATCATAGATCACAACCACTGGTATTCCCGACATATATTATAAGAGAATATATGTGTGTGTGTGTGTGTGTGTGTGTCCAGTTTAAGATCATCCTTTGTGAGGATTAGACAGGTATCCAATATCAGTGAAGATTGTGAAATTGGATGACAATTCTTGTGAATAAAATAAACCCAGATCTATAGTTCCTCATAAATAATGTAGCACATCCTTTACTCATTTCCAATGTCTTTGTGTCGATGTAAAGCTGTATCTTGTTATTTAGGTGATTTTTTGCAAAAGTTATATCTGGTCTTGTATAATTTACAAAAATACATTAATGCACCAATTTCACTTAGATACAAAGTTTTTGGACCAAGAATGATCTCCCCTTCTTTAGGTATTATACTGCAATTGCAATTTGATGAGTGGTACCTGCAAGATTTAAATCATCCACATATATAGCTATCACAACAAAACCATCAGTAGAACTTTTAATAAATTCACATGAAATATATTATAATTTTGGTATCCTTCTTTTTTAAGAAAATCATTGAGACTGTTATACCACATCCATCCAAATTATTTTAATCCATAAAGAGATCTCTATAGTTCAATAGAACTCAAATATTGCAGCTTTACAATGTCTATTATTTTATATCCTTCAGGGATTTTCATATTTATATCATTTTCAAGTAATTCATATAGATAAGCTATAAAAACATCCATCAACTGCATGTATAATTTATTACTTGCTACTATAGCAATCAAAAATCGAAAAGTAATTCCATCTATTACAGGAGAATATGCCTACTCATAGTCAACACCAGGTATTTGAGAAAAACTTTTAGCAACTAGTCTTACTTTATATCTTATAATTCCATTCATTTCACGAACACCCATTTATAATCAACTGGTTTTATCCTTTCTAGTGCTAGCACTATTGGCACAAGCACCACACGTTTTGATAGGGAATTTAGCTTAACCTGGATAGCTTCTTTTGATATTGGTCGATCGTTTCTTTGTTGATATTTATAAATAGATCATGGCTCTAGATCGATATATATATTTATTTCTATATTTGTAGCCACATTGTAGATGAATATGTCATTTATTTCAATCTCATACCAATTTATTATTTTACCATCATCTACATAATAAATTAAACTTTTAATATTTTCAGTTATACTTTTCCCCATTAATTCTTTTTCATTATCATGCTTTGAGGGTTTCATATTTTCATCTCCATTCTCACTTGGGAGATTCCTCTCTTCATTAGCTTTATTTTTCTGCTTTTTTTTCTCTAGGAGTTGACTCTTTGGTGCCTATTGGTCTTCCATGTTTTTGACATGGTTTGTTTTCTATTTCTTTCAATGGGGTCTTAGAAATTTTAATTCTTGCAAGAACATTGACAACTGGTGTAGATGACTTGGTTACCCTTTTAGTATCAGTGAATGCATCATGTATTTCATTTGCAATATTCTGCAATGTAATGATCCTTTGAACTTCAAGTTAACACTCATTGGTGTGAGGATTATATGTATGTAATCATGATGGACTCCAATCAATTTCTTTCAACTCATTTTGAATAATCATTTCACCCCCTATGAAGGGATGATGGATTTATCAAAATGACAACCTGCAAATCTTGCAGTAAATATATTCTCCATTAATGGCACTAAATTTTGTATAATTGAGGGAGAATTGTAATCAACATATATACCAAGTCTGCATTGTGGGCCCATTTTTGTATGATTTGGTGATGTTATTGATACATATACTACACAACCAAATATTCTTCTATGTGAAATATCAAGCACTTTACATATAAAAAGCTAGTGTAGAGAATATGAATACATGTAGTGAGTCGGATCCGTATTAAAGATGCAACATCACCCCATGCACTTGTAGGCAATTTCGTCCTTAATAATATTAGACAAGCAATAATCTAGAGTTTTTTAATTAATGACTCTACCAACCTATTTTGGATTTGTACATAAGCTATTAGATACTCAACTTGTATTCCAAGTGCAATATAATAATCATAAAATAATTTTGATGTAAATTCACTAGTATTATCAAGACGAATTGTCTTTATGAGATAATCTGAAAATTGTGCTTTAAGCCTGCTAATTTGTGCCAATAACCTAGTAAAAGCTACTTTTCTTCTAGACAAAAGCGAGACATGGGACCATCTAGTCATGGCATAAATTAAAACCATAAAATACGTAAATGGCCAGCATGATGGATGTATTGGTTCACATATATCTCCTTGTATTCTTTCTAAAAATTTAGGAGATTAACCAGTCACCTTAGATATGGGACTTATGTACTTTTAAATTAATTTTTATATTTTAAGTCATGATTTCTATATGTACTTTTAAATTTAGGAGATTTATGTAATTATTTATGATTCTTGAAGTCTTTGAGATTCTTATTTGTAGAGCTTTGACTTGTGGAACTCTTTATTCCACTATTTTCTTTATGTATTGGGACTTCAAAATTACATTTGTTATTCATTTGATATTTTTAAGTATGTCTCTTCTATTTTTTTGAGTATTGCACATCATTAGGCTACGACTCTTTCGTAACAGTGGGTTATTGAGCTGACATGCTTTGATTTGTTTGGTCCTTCATTATTTCCTTTTTATATTTTAGCCTATGAAGTTTCTTTGTTCTATTAGCTTAAGACCTTGCATCTTTTAACTTAGAAGAGGCCATTGCCTTTATGTGAGAACTCTCTGTGCTAATTCATAGACTGACACATTGGCTTGTTTTCTTCATCATGGAATAGGAAGTGACAGGGGCCTGAAAGTGCACGGGTTGTCGAAGTAATAATATACCCTGGTGAGTGGGTAGTCGTATCCACAAGGAATAGGGATTTAAGATACAAGTATTCACTATGTAGCTAATGCGATGTATGGAAAGAAATCAATAAGTGAGTGCGAAAGAAACTAATAAAAAACAGAATTAAAATAGAATTGTGGAAGGTGAGAGAGTGCAAGTAGGAGTAAAAGAGTAGGACAAGCAATGAGAGAAGATGGGTACCCGGACAAGCTACCCCTAGGACTTATGCTTCTAGTGCAAGACAATGCTATTATACTATCCTATTGATGTTAATTGAGTCAAGGAAATCCTTAAACACACGGTCCCAAACCTAAGGTCAATCGTGACTAACCCCAACACTATGTTCCGGTCATTAGGTTTCACTACGATCCTTGACTCTCGTTGACCTGTCAACTAAGCCTTAGGGGAGTCTATCTACCTAAGCTTCACACTGTGTGGAATTGCTTTAAGTTCTAGGGATTCCTAGTGATTAACCTTGTTCCTATGTGTAGTTCTAACCTTTTGGTCCAGGTGAGAGAACTCTAGTCTAAATTTAGTCACAGCACTAAGATTCACTTTAACCCTTCACTTTGTTGCTTGCACAACGAAGCCTCAGGGGAGTTTATCTATCTTGACCGCGAATAAATCATGGAACATGGAGGTAGGGAGAATCACATCGGAGGGGAAAGGGGATGTTCCGCTACCTCATGACTCACCCTCTCAACCCTCTTCAATCCTAAGTAGTCTAACCCTATAGGAGTTGTCACACCTCCAAAGGATAACCTAGTTTGTTCTCAACCCTAGTGTCACGGCTAAGGGAAAACAATAATCAAGAAGAAATTAAGATTGAAACTCAATTTTATTCATCAATAATGGAAAAGCATAATGGCGATGTCAAAGAAACATAATAATCCTAGGGTTTACAAGTCTGAATACCCACAAGGGGTTTAGCTCCTCATGGAGCTATACAAATCCATCAAAATAAGAATAAGAAAACAAATTGAATGCATAGATGAAAACCCCCTTGTGTGCGATGTGGCCGTGGTCTTGTGCCGCCGTCGGACGTTGATCAACGCCGATGACGCGCTCCAAACCTCCACGAAGTCCTCTCCAAACACTAGCCGCTCCCCTCTAGAAGTTAGGGCAAAGAAGAGCCAAAAAGATCCGTCAAAACTCTCTAAATCAGGCTTTTATAATGTTGAGTCGCGGTTTTAAAATTGGACTTATCGGGATTTCACACGGCCATGTGAAATTTTCACACGCTCGTGTGAACTCTCTGGTTTCTGAATTCCGGCTGAAAGTGAATAGTAACTTAGTACAGTGTTTTACTACAGTAACTTGCTACAATGATGCTGCAATAACTCGCCAAAACGCTCCTGAATTTGTTGTTCTTCATTGAGGCCATTGAATTGGGCACACAATCAATGGTAAATCGTGTCGATTGCTTCAAATCTCCTTCTTGGTGAAGTTCTCTTAAGCTACACGAGTTAGACTTATTGCGAATGTAACTGCCTTTGTGCCCCTCCATAGGAGGTTGGCACACACTCACAAGTCTAGGCTCGTGCCTTGTTCCTTGCTTGGTCTAAAAACTCCCCAACAACGGCAAACACGATCTAACTTCGTTCCTTTTCTTCAAATTAGCTCCACAAACCTACAATGCACAATAGCACAGAAATGCACATAATTTAGTGATAAAATCTGATAAAAGATATGCTCATTGTAAGATAATAACGCTTCACGGTACTATAACACAAGCACTTATTAGGAAGCTTCTCTCTTCATCATTATAGGAGAAAGGTATTTTTCATTTTATCATACAAAGCAACTTTCTTATTTTTATCATGTAAAAGCTCTCCTCTTCTTTATTGTAAGAATGGATTTATGTTATTTTTAACTTTTCTTTATTTATTTATTTTTTTTATCAACTAAGGAGGAATCTTCTTCATATTTCCTCGGGGAAATCTTTCCTTTATTGAGAATGTCTCTTAATTGTTACCGCAAGTGCACGGGTCATCAAGAGAAGTAAATAAGATATTGTTCTCAAAAGAACTATGTTGTCAATTACTAATTTTTTGCAACTAAAAATTATCCAAACTTATCAAAAAAATGAATAAGGAAAATGAAAAGAACTAAATATGATTAAAACTAATGCTAATAAACTATTCTAGAAATGGCAAGGAGGGAAAACTTCATAATTCAAGGGCTTCTAGGATTAGGGTTTTGCCATAATGATAAACAAAAGATTATATACTGACTTATTATTTATTATGCTTGTCATTTGAAGGTGGTTTATCCTCAAGTACTTACTATTTTCTTTCAGAATAAAGCGAGGTATATAACTTAGACCAACTCTTACTTTAGTGGTAATTGAATTTAACTAGACCCTTTAAGGTTTTTGATAAGCATTGATGCTCAAGAAATCCAAATCTAGAATTTAGGCTTAATCCTAAAGTTTCTAACACCACAATTCACTTTTCAATCCTTCCTTTGGTGTCCATCACATTCACAATCATCAAACAAAATTTAAGCATTAAAGTCGAGGAAAAAATCAATACAATATCTTTGTTCATTAGGAGCTAATCCCTAATATTAGAAAAGTAGATTTACTTGCTCATGTTTGATTGTATCCCATAATGTTCGAATTAAGCATTAATTAGCAAAAATAAAAGAAATAAAGTAGAAAAACTCAGTTTGATCATGAGTTCCAAGCTTACAAGTCGATAGATCTTCACTTAATTCTTGATCTTCTTCACCCTTTGATGTGTGCTTCTTCCTCTAGATGCTTCTTAACTTCAAACCCTAACCACAATAGCCAACTCCCCTTTTTGCCATGCCTTCGATCATCTTAAATAGAGAGAGAAGGGAGTAGGGTTTGTTGAGGCTGCGGTGCACCATGGGTGTGTTGCTCAATGCATGTGAGTCATGTCAGCCTTTGCTTTAATATCTTGTATTATGTTCCATGCCATGATAGTTGACACCGGTGCATCATATTGCTTATCAGCATCTTGCTTTATAATCTTCTATCTCTTTATGACTTCTTTTCCTCTCTTTTCTTTTAGAATGCTTCAAATAATTTTGAAGTTTACATTTAAAACACCAAAAAGTAGTAAACCCAAACCAAAAGGATAATATTAAAGCAAAAATATCAACAAGATACATGATTTATCAATGAATTAAACCTAATCCCAAGTTAAATATTATGAAAATTTTCACGTAACAAACTTCCCATGCTTGATCCTTTGCTTGTCCTCAAGTAAAACAACTATGATATGCAATACAATGAAAAACATCATGTACAATTTTTTAGGTAGAGTCCAAGTAATAGAATTAGTTTGGCATAGATAATAGAGAGAGGTAATCACAAACCTTGGTATATCTACAATTAATTAATACACTCTTGAGAGAACTATTAGAACCTTATATACAAACCACAAACATTATATGAAACTCATTCTAGAGATCAATGGGTCTTTTATTCAACACAACACACCCTTCTTCATATATATATATACACACACTTTTCCTTTCAAGATAATCTAGGTTGTGAACTATTTTTCAAAGGGATGTACATGCTTTCTAAGCACCAAAATACCAAACTACTGAACTAGTTACAAACCAAGTTATGTGCTCATGCTTGAATGTTGCCCTTCTACAAGAGGAACAGTCATATCATGAGCCTGAACCCAAATCTACTCAGCCACACACAGTAGGGGAATAGTATCCTAAAGCAATATTAATCCAAAATTTTAAATTTAGATATTTGTGTACAAGGATGCCTATATCATTTCTCTCTCATTTGTTCTCATGTAAAATGTATTTTAACTAAAGTAAGAGTTTATCTAAGAGCCATGAGATCTCAAAGAATCCATTGAGAGTATACATAACAACTTAAGAATGCATGACTAAAAGCAATGGAGTTAGCATAGACATGCTATTGTGAGTGAAAATGTATGCTTTAATCATTATAGAGTGTGAACAACTATTCTGCCTTGAGATATCTCTAGGTATCATGCCAAATGATCCACACAAGAACTCTATAGTCATCATCATGGAAAGATTTTATGAATGCAAATGATATGTAAAATACAACATTAATAAGGGTAAATAAAAGTGTAAATGCAATGTAATGCATCTTATATGTACAAGACACCATGCGGTGCAAATGTTTTGCAAAATGCTTCCCCATGCTTAAGATCTACATTTTCATCAATATAATTAAAATAAAAAAATAAAAAAGAATGAGTACATGAACTCACAAAGTCAAGAAGGTAAGGGAGAAAAATGCCCTTGAGAGATGTGTTGATCATAGATTGTCTGGATCATGGAAGTCACATTTATTGTTGCTTCTTGAGCTATTCCAAGATGACACCATAATGGTGTTGTTCAAAGGAGATGGGGGACAATGCCACATAGACACAGGAAAGGTCTGTAGCCTACACAAGACATAAGGGTGCTTACTATTTAAAGCTTGATAGCTCACATTACTCAGCATGTCAAGGCTTAGAATAATCTTGGACAAGAAGGTGCTTTGGTTTTCAAATAGTTATCTTCTTGAGATTAGGGAAAGGACAAGGCTACCCATCATCTTTAAGTAATTAGTTGTAGATGTCACCCCTCCTTCACAATCATCTTCATAACTATACAAGCTTCCATATCAAGATGTGTGCTCCTAGAAGATTGTGTCAAGGAGGGAAGATCATGATTGAATGTAAATGAAAAGTGTGTTATGAGGCCCCTGAATAATATTTTCTGATGTAGCATTCCCTATCTTAAGAAAATACCTAGCTAGGTGGGATCTTGTATATAATGCAATGTCATGCATCATAGACCATAAAAGAGTAGCTCACTCTCTCTAATGACATCATCACCTTTAACCCAAGCAAAGATAATATCAGACATGATGCGATGAACATAATGAATGCATGGCTTTTAGATACTACTAGATGCTTTAGCCTTAGAAGACTCGTAATCTAGATTAGTGGGGATTGCATTCTAGAATTTATATCGTTTAAACTCATGAGGGATGCATCATGTTCCAGTATAAGGCAACCCATAAAAGATGTTGAATTGAGCCAAAGTGAGGTGATGCTCTCCATTGAACAACCCAAAGTTTATATCATCCTCCACACACTCGGGCCTAGAAAAAATTTCTACTTTAATAGAACTAAGAAATTCTAAGGTGATCCTTTCATATATAGGGTATTTTATTTTTTGCAAATTGTGTCCATCCAACCCTATCAAGCATCCAATAAATGTCATCTAGAATTCCTAAGGTTTGAAGTACACTATCATATATGTATCTAATGTTTGTAATCCTCTTCTTAACTAAAGTATTAAATCTATCTTGGTGAACACAATCTCCAAATATTATACCATGAGAATCGGAAGAAGCATTAGAATGTGTACCTCAACTTGATGATGCCAACCTAACTTGGCATTATGAGCTTGAATTGATAGCCTTCTTTGGGCATTTTGAAGACATGATGATTGACTAGTATGGATGAAAGGAGAGTTAGAACAAACTAAGGAAAAGATAGGGAGGCGAAAATTAGGGCTTGGATGGACAAATGAGCGATGAACACTTTAGTGAAGGGGATCAGTGGCCAGTAAGTAATGTGGATGGAGAACTCTAGCTCGATGAGATTGAAGGTAGATAGAAGAGATAAGGGAAGGAGTAAGGGATTAGGATTTGGAGATGATGGTGAATTGTGAAAGGAAGTGAAACCTAGGGTTCGTGGATTAGGATTTTAAAATTTCTACTTGCCAATTGGTCTAAGGATGATGCAGTGTAGCAATTCTTTAGGAGACACCATACTTTTGTAGGATTTTTTCAAAGTACATTTGATAAAATGAGATCCTCCATCATTAATAACCATCCTGGAGGTGCCAAATCATGAAAATATAATTTTCTTAAAAAGTTTGATTATAGTCTTAGTGTCATAAGACTGGGATAGTAGTGCTTCAACACCTTTCAAGACATAGTCTATAGCTACCAGGATGTACCTATTTCCGCATGAAGATGGGATTTGTCCCATGTAGTCAACTATCCATATATCAAAAATCTCTTCCTCTAGGATCTTGTTCAAGGGCATTTCATATCTTTGGGAAAAGATCTCAACTTAATAGAGTCGGGTCTTGCCAAAAACTTGATTGTGTTGTTGATTATTAATTTCTTGCAACTAGAGGTCATTTAAACTAATCAGAAAATGAATAAGGAAAAATAAAAAAAAGGCTAAATGTAATAAAAACTAATGCTACTAAACTATGGTTGTCAATGGCAAAGGGGCAACTTGAGAATTCAATGGCTTCTAGGATTAGGGTTTCACCACAATGATTAACAAAAGATTTTATACTGATACTTTCTTTATTATACTTAATCATTTGAAGATGATTTATCCTAAAGTACTCGATATTTTTTTTCTAAATATAGCGAAGTATCTAACTTAGATCAACTCCTACTTTTGTGATAATTGAATCTAATTATACACTTTAAGTTGCGTGATAATCATAATTATTGATACTCAAGAAATCCTAATCTAAGGTTTCAAGCTTGATCCTAGGGTTTCAAATACCTTAGTTAATCTTTCGGTCTTTTCTTTGGTGTCTAAGATCATGAAAAATATTGGATCAATCACACTTGCAAGCATTAAATTTGCAAGGATTAAAACAAACAAAATTTAAATATTAAAATAAAAAAGCAATACAAAATCTTTGTTCATCAAAAGGCTAATACTAACCCTAGAAAAGTAGATCCACTCACTTATGTTTTTATTTACAACCCATGCATTCAAACTAAATATTAATGAAAAAAAAAAAGAAAATAAATAAATAAGAAAAACTCTGTTAGATCAATAAGCTCCATTGTCGTAAGTCGATAAATCTTCACTTTATCCTTCAATTTTTTTTTAAATAATGCAATTTTTTTATTTAATTACAAAAATAGGCATAGTTTAAATTATTTACGAGTTTAGGTAAAACTGGAAGTGCGATCCTGGTTTTAATCATTTTTAAGGAAAACTGGATAATTCTTCCCGTTTTCATTGGATTTGCCAAAAACGGGAAGGTTGATACCATTTTTTTTTGTTTTATTTTATTTTTTTAATTTTTTGTTTTTACCGAAAACGGAAATAATCTTCCCGTTTTAGTGCCATTGGCACTAAAAACGGGTTTCTTCATCCCCTTTTTTAGGTTTTTATTTGTTTATATTATTTTTTTTTTAATTTTTATAAAATTTTTCATTTTAACCCTTTAAATGTTTTTAATTATATTTCTATTTTTAATTACTGGTTATTTGCACTTTAACCTCACATTTCTTTTGTAAATTTCAATAAATTATTTGTGGTCTTGTTAAGCCAATGTTTTTTTTTAAAAAAATTGTTATTTAAATATAAAACATTATTTGAAATTAGAATTATTATTTTTAATTATTAAAACGGGAATTATTTTAAATTATTTTATTAATATTTTGAATAGTATTGTTATTAGAGTGACAATTATGGAAGTAGGAACTATTGAAAATTATTTTTATCATTATTAGTAAATTATTATTATTATTATTGTGAGAATTATTTTCAACTATTTTGTTGTTGATTTCATTATTATTAAAGAAGGAATTATTTCAAATTATTTTATTAATATTTTGGTTATTATTATTATTACAGGAAATTGCCAAAAACACCCCCAAAGTTTGCAATATGCACAAAAACACCCCCTAAATTTGAATATCCATAAAAAACCTTTACTTTTGAATAGAATGATTTTTAAACTCCCCCAAGCATGTAACAGTGATTAACAGAATTAGTTTTGAATTTTTTGGACAAAATTGTCCTTTACGTGGAAAGTTGTGGCAAGTGTGACATGTTTGACCATAAATGCCCTTGGCTGTAATTATTTTTCCGCCTTTAGAGGAAGCGGTTTTTTTTTGTGTAATCCCAAGAGAACACCATTACTGGCGCCGATTATTTGCTCTCATCGCCTCTTCAGTTTTTCCCTTTCCAAAGTTGTCATTGCCTGGACATCTTGTGATGGACTGGAATTTTGTTCCGTTCCACCATTGTCCAGCTCAAGTCTTCAGCAATTCATCAGTTTGCACTCTAAGGTATTGAGGCAAGGTGGACGCCGTTGAAGAAGTTGTGTAGTTTTCTTTTTTTTTTACATTCTATGTGTTGTTTTTACCCGTTTGGTTTGTAAAGTATTCTGTTAGCAAGAGAGATTTTTCAGTTTTATGGCTTGATTATTGAATGATATTGTAGTTTGCAGGGAGATTTTTCGACTAAGGCTTTGTTTTTCATTTTCATCTGTGTACATGATCGAAAGCGATAATGTTTTGATGAAGGAGATTTTTTGTTTATTATGTAATCTCATTGTGCTGTATAATGTTTATAATGTATGTTTCCCTTTTAATTTGATATGGTTGCATTATGTAGTGTTTAATAGTATCAGTTTAAGAAATGAGTTTTTCGTTTAAAAATAGCTTTCCATTTAAGAGTTCTAAAGAGATTTTTGGATTGTTATACAATCTCACATGTGTGTGTTCTTCATTATGATGTGTAATGTTTATAATATATGTTTCCCCTTTAATTTGATATGGTTGAATTATGTAGTGTTTAATAGTATTAGTTTCACAAAATGAGTTTTTCGTTTAAAAATATGACTTTTCCATTTAAAAACATAGTTTCTCATTAAAGAGTTCTAAATACTGCTTAATGTATTGCTCTTGTTGGAGGCTTGTGCTCATGGCAGTCAACCTAGTTAATGGGCGATGCTACTTCTGACACTAGTAGTGGAGACTTTAATTGAATTGAAAGTTCACATGAGTGGACGACACTAGGAGATCATCCGAAAGACACCGTTTGCAGCATTCACTGAAATGGAACATGCATTCCAAGAGAGGGCCCTTCTTGATTCTTTGTTGCAAAGGTATGAAGACCGCACCAATAAATTCAGGATCGGGGCAAGCTTGCTGAGTTTCAGGCCTGAAGATATGGCTCTCATCCTTGACCTACTATGTGATGGAGACGCAGTTGTATTTTAGAAGAAGAAAACACACTCATCTTTTGAAGCCAAGTATTTATCGAAAACATATGAAGGGACAGAGACTCCATCAAGAGAACACTTGACCAAATTGTTTAGCAAAGGGGAGAAGAAGAAAAAAAATTGTAAAACTCCTTATAGTGTACCTCATGGATACTAGCCTCTTCCTAAACACCTCATGCTTGGTTCTGAATTGGATTGTTGATTATGTTGATGACCTACTTGGCATGGGACAATACGCATGGGCGCAAGCGATGCACAAGTGGCTTATGGAGGAAGTTACACAAACGGCCACTCGAGTGCAAGCAAGATCCGTTGGGAAGAAGACCAATATAGGGTACCTTAAAGATTGCATGGTCGTACTAAACATATGGTTTATGAGCTCACCAACACCGGCAAGAAGCTTTGTTTTGGCAAGACCCCAAGGATTGTATGTTCTGGTGAAAATAGTTATCAGAAGCAAGCGTCGATAGGACCCATGTTGTCATCTCTTGAAGGGAAGGAGGTAATAAATCATTAATGTTTGTCTAGAGTGACATTTTTTTATAGAAAACTTGTTTCTGTTAGTTTACTTGTTATCGTTTAGCAATATTGGTTTGTGTTTAAAAAAAGGTTTTAGTGTTTAACACTATTGGGTTACCATTTAACAATATTTGTTTAGTGTTTAACAATATTGGTTATTATTTAAGTTGAGGTATTTCACTAAGATTGTGTTGTTTACAAATGTTAGTTTCCTGAACTAGTTTTGCTCGGGTCACTCGCCACGGAGATAACATTGCTTCCGCACTACTGCCTCGAAGAAAGATGAGAGGCCAAGCTCTTCAAGGTTCATTTGACGCCGTTCCCCTTCTCCCAGCCCACCCGCGCACGCACTTCTCAACCTCAGACAAGCTCCCCCGCCCTCCCCCCCCCACCCCCCGCGGCCACTCGCCAGCCCGCCCTGCTCCCCCGAGGCCAATAGTTAACAATGTCACTACACGATTGTTACAGGTGTGCAAAATAATGACGCAAGAGGTTCCCCAGCTTGTTACTCGTGTTGAGGCGTTGGAAACGTGTACAGTCGAATACTACGTCTCTCCCTCCACCGACTAACGTTGAAACAAATGAAGTACCCATCACTGGTTATACTGGGAAAACCCGGATGCTACCCATGCAGCCTTAATGTTTGCCGATGATGACATCATTGTGATGGCCATTCGAAGAGGCCTGAGTTGGAAGAGGCTTACGACGAGAAGAAAATCAACAATATCTCTCCCTCTGATGGTTGATGTTGAAACAATAGTAGCACCAGCCATGGTTGATCGGCCGGATATAAGGGCAGCGTCTGAGGAAATTTCCCCAATAGTAGCTCCACCGACTGTAGTGGACCAACCTCCAATGGATGTGTCTCCTGTTGATAATGTCATCACGGCTGATGTTGACAGGATCATTGAATCTCTTGCCAATGAAATCCTTGTCTCGGAGAAACCGGCAAATGACAGTGTCGCATTAAAGGAAAACACATTCCCACACCAACACGAAGCAGCAACTACTGACGACGAACCATTGTTGGACCAACAGGAAATGTCAAAGAAGAATATATCACCCGAACGACCATTATCGGGAGTCGAAGATGTCTCGACTATTCCTGGTGATGAACCCTATGGTGATAACTCCTAACCGAAAACACTGCTCACAAAGGGCAAAGAAACGTCAACAAAGAAACAATGATCACTGACGTTGACAGTATAGTCCTTGCAAATCAGCAGTATGACAATGTACGAAAGAATTTTCTTCTGAAGATGAAATGATACGAGATACACGTGCCTCGACAAATAAAGATAATAAGGATCTTCCTGAACTGCTAGATAGACTCATAAGTATGAAGTATTTACGTTATAATTTAAATATATGTGTTAGGATTTAAGAGAAGTAGTTTTCCCTTAAATATTTATGTTATCATTTAAATATATAGGTTACCAGTTAAACAAATTTGTTTTTGTTTAAGTATTTATGTTATCATTTAAATATATGAGTTTCCACTTAACTATTTATGTTATCATTTAAATATATGTGTTACTATTTAACATCAGGGCTATCTTTGGAAGAATGATTTTGTGAACACATCACGAGCCAGTGTGTTCACGTTGCTGTACGGGAAGGAAATAGTCACAGACAATGTCATGGACTTTTTTGTATGCATCATTCAGAAGTCATTGAAGAGAGTACCGTATATGTATAAGAAGCACGCTTCCATCACATGTCGATTGGTACTATTTATATCCAAACAGGAAGATGCATCTGAGACGACTCTCACTATGATCGGCGATGCTGCACGTAACTTGCATGATGTCGAAATCGTCATTCTGCCAATAATCTTTAATGGTCATTTCCATGTCCTTGGTTCTGAATAACTATAAACAAGAGTACATGCATTACTCTTCATGCTAAAGTAAGAAGTATGACAGAGACACCATCAACATGGTGAATTACATGCTAAGTAGAGAACACACAACGTAGTTCCTATTTGAGAATTCTAACTTTAAATTGTATTTCTTGATAGTGAAAACTATTCGACAATTGCGTCGAGATGGAGTTTGGCAAGACGGCAATGTCCTCGTACCCCCTGATTCACGACAAGGACACTCCAAGACAGAAATGAGGAAGGGTTCACTGTGCTGTGTATGTGATGCAATTTATTGAGCAAATACTTGATGATGAAAAGGTACGGCTACTGCATAATGACATCCCTTACTTAAGACTAAAGTATGTTGCAAGCATACTTATAAAAGAGAGTGCAACCGGCATTAGTGAGAAAGCTGATACATCAAATTTGGTGCAAAAATTATAAGTTTGTTTGTAGTTATAATGTACTCATGCTAACCTAAATTCTTTTCCACAAACTTATTTATTTTTTCATGTAAATATCATTGTATCCATATAATAAAGTACGTCTGTCTTTATGGTTGGATGTCTTTGTTTAACTATCAATGTTTCTATTTAACATATTGCGTTTACGTTTTAAAAAAATACTTAAATATCGTTGTTTCTATTTAAAGATGTATGAGTGTACAGGATTAATTGGTCTTTATGCCCATGATTGATTAGTCATGTAAATATCATTTTTTTTTCTTTTTAAATATCAATGTTTCTGTTTAACTCTCCATGGTTCTGTTTAAATATTAATGTTTCTGTTTAAGTATCAATATTTCTGTTTAAAGATCAACGATTGACACATAAATATGTTTGTTTCTATTTAAATTTTTGTTTATTTACAGTATTATGCGAGAGTTTGTAACAAACATATGTAACGAATATAAGTTGTCATTAATGCCTAGTCGGCGACAGTTTTATTGCAAGATCTACAATTGTGACCGGACGCATGGCAACGACTCGATCCTCTTCCGTTTAGGACACTCAGGTTGCCTTCTCTTCACAGGCAGACGCAAAATGTAGTTCTCGATTGTCGTCCGTAGGCTTGTTATTGTCAGGTATAGGGGAAATAGCTTTCTTATACACCAATTGACGGTGAAGTAGCCGCTAATAAAATCGATGAACATTGGTGTTTGTTTGCATTATTGCAGCTTAAGTGTGTTTGCGTGGGATACCATAAACTTGCCACCTGCAACATGAGCAAGTTTTACCTGATAGATCTACGGAGTTTCTGCACTGGCCAATCACTTCATAATGGTCATCAACACAATGACCAACATGAAGACTTTGACTTTCCGCAACAAGTTCCTCTACCTTCTTATGTATGTCGTGGTATAAATAGGCCTCCCATTTGTTCGCTTACTCACGACTGATGCATAACATGCGCATCAGCTTGAACCTGTATGATGTAGAACATATATAGTTAAACATTATAAGTCATCATTAAGCTAAGACGCTATAATTTAAATAGAAACAAACATTTTTAAATGATAACAAAACACGGTTAAGCGAAGGCCCTGATATTTAATCGGAAACAAATAGGTTTAAAGGATAATAACCATAATTAAGCGTTAAATAAAATCAACATTCAAATACCATATGGAGTCAACCATTTTCGTCACCGGTAAATGCCGAGCTTCTTTGATCCATGCATTGAATGACTCTGCGACATTTGAATACATCTCACTACAGCATTCATCTCTAAATAAATAATTCGACCAATGTGACATATCTGACTTATGAAGCAGCCAGTGAAAGACATCGGGTGATGTGGCCTGCAGTTCATTCACCGAATCATCAAATTCTTTAGCCGTGGATGCATATGCAATGCGAAAGTATATGAACCAACACTCCTCCTTCAATGCTTTCCTAAGTCTAACATTTTTTTCACAAAATTGGCTTCCAAGTGTCGACGGCAGTATGCATGTGGGGAAGAAGAGAAGACCTTTGCAATGGTGTTGACAAGGCCTTTAGATCTATCCGACACAAAAGTAATAATCTCTTCATAATCTCCACTCTAATAATAATAACCAAAATATTAATAAATTAATTTAGAATAATTCCTTCTTTAATAATAATGAAATCATCAACAAAATAATTGAAAATAATTCTCAGCATAATAATAATAATAATAATAATAATAATAATAATAATAATAATAATAATAATAATTTACTAATAATAATAAAAATAATTTTCAATAATTCCTACTTCAATAATAGTCACTCTAATAATAATCAAAATATTAATAAAATAATTTAAAATAATTCCCACTCTAATAACTATTTTAAATAATTCCTACCTCAATAATTTCCACTCTAATAATAATAGTACTAAGGAATGAAAAACACCGGGTGACTGTAGAATGCGCTGCCGTTGGTTGTCAATTTTGCCTTCATGTATCAAAGGAATTCAATAAAAAGACTTTCAGAATCAAGACAATGCACCCTTCACACTCTTGCGGTGGTGGAATTGACTCAGTGCCACATCCAAAAGCGTCCAAAAACTTAATTCCCACTCTAATAATAATTTTGAATAATTCCTTCTTTAATAATAATGAAATCATCAACAAAATAATTGAAAATAATTCTCACTATAATAATAATAATAATAATAATAATAATAATAATAATAATAATAATAATAATAATATTCAAAATATTAATAAAATAATTTAAAATAATTCCCGTTTTAATAGTTAACATTAATAATTCTAATTTCAAATAATTTTTTATATTTAAATAAAAATTTTTCTTGAAAAAATGGATTAAAAAGACCACAAATAAATTATTGAAATAATTATAAAAGAAATGTGGGGTTAAAGTGCAAAAAATCAGTAATTAAAAATAGAAATGTAATTAAAAACATTTAAAGGGATAAAATGAAAATTTGTATAAAATTAAAAAAATAATATAAAAAATAAAAACCTAAAAAAGGATGAAGAGTCCCAAGGGAAAGATTATTTCTGTTTTCATTAAAAACAAAAAATTAAAAAAAAATAAAACAATGAAAACAGGATCTGACAAATCCACTAAAAATGGGAGGAGTGGTTCTGTTTTCCTTAAAATGATTGAAACTGGGATTACACTTCCTGTTTTACCTAAACTCATAAATAATTTAAAATATGTCTATTTTTATAATTAAATTAAAAAATTGTATTATTTTTAGAAAAAAAAAGCGTAATCCTTCATCTCTTCTCCACATTTTGATGTGTGCTTCGACCTCTAGATTATTCTAAATCTCAAACTCTAACTATAACAGCCGACTCCCTTTTGGGGGGGGGGGGGGGGGGGGGGGGGGGTTGTAGGATTGTGTTACTAACACTAGTGAGTCATGTTGCTTGCCTCTTGATTTAATTTTTTATCTCTTCACAACTTCTTTTACTGTCTTTTTTCTAGGATGTTTCAAATAATTTTAAAATTAATGCTAAATTCCAACCATCTACATGTAAAACACAAGAAAAGCAATAACCCGAACCAAAAAGATAATATTCATATAAAAATATCAACAAGATGTAGGATTTATTAATGAATTATATAAACTCAATTCCAAGTTAAAAAGTTATCAAAATTTTCGCTTAACATCTCTCTTCTTCATTAGTTGATGGATAGTTATACTAGTCATCTCAATATATTTAAGCCTTGATCTCTGAGAGAGTTTGGAAGCAATGATAAGGCCCTTAAAGCAAGCAAGCTTCAAGGGATTCTTTATCAAGACATCAACCCTTTAAGATGTAGTACTAAAAAATCTACATTAGCACAACAACCGCCTGAGTGTTAGGAGATAATGAAGATGAGAAGAGGAGGGAGGAGGATAAGAGAAGATGATTTGCAAAATATTCCTTGATTCTTTCATTCATTGTACCCTTATATATAGGGTTTTTTCTACAATCATTATAACCAACTTGCCAGCTGGGCATTTCAACAAACATGATATGTGCCTGGGTAATTCCTCATGTGCTATATCTTTCTCTAACAACCACTAGTGCTTTGATTACAATCATTCCATTGTATTAACAACCCATACTACTAATTATCCACTAATAGCTAATTACGATTCTGTTGCTTCTTATTTCGGCACTAAATCTTTGAATATTCCTCCTAGGACCCCTTTGTTACTCGCTTGCTCCTCCTAATTCCCGCGCCCTCGTCTTTAGGCCCTGCACCTGTAACAATTGCCCCGACCTCTTTAAGACCCTTGTCCTCAAGGGTAAAATTGGGAAATGCTGCGCGAAAGTCCCCGATATCCTCCCAGGTGGCATTCGTTGCAGCTTGATCACCCCATTTGACCAAAACCTAGGGAAAAAATTTGCCATTTTTGATAATGTCTCTATACCTTAGTATGGTGCTAGGCTTTAACAAGGGATGCTGATTGATGAACTCCTCCGTTAGTGGATGCATATCACCGGCAGGATCGCCAATAACCTTCTTCAATTTAGAAACATGAAAGACATTATGCATCTTTGCAGTAATTGGGAGATTTAAGCGATAGGCTACCTCGCCTACCCTTTTAATAACCTGAAACGACCCAAAGAACCTTCTTGATAGTTTCTGAGTAGAGCGTTAAGCAATGAACATCTGGTGGTAAGGCTGTAGCTATAACCAAACCCAATCTCTAGGTTGGAATTTGAAGTCACTTCTTCTTGAATTCACCTAATTATGCATCCGGTGTTGAGCATAGCTCAAGTTTTCACGCAATACCTTGATAAGATCAGTGTGGTCCTTCAACAAGTCATCAATGGTAGCTACCAAGGAGATGCCAGAGAGGTAATCTGTTAACGAAGGCGGCGCTCGACCGAACACGACCTCAAACGATGTCATCTTAATTGCCGAATGCCAGGCCATATTGTAATGCCATTATGACCATGGTAAATATCTAGACCAAGTTCGAGGTTTGTCGGTGCCGAAACATCGCAAGTAATCTTCAAGGCAGCGATTAAGTACTTCTGTTTGGCCATCCATTTGTGGGTGGTATAAGCTACTGTGAGCCAACATGGTGCCCTACAAAGTGAAGAGTTCACACCAAAAGCTGGTCATAAACACCATATTACAATCTACTGTGACCCAACATGGTGCCATACAAAGTGAAGAGTTCATGCCAAAAGCTGCTCATAAACACCGGATCACAATCTGAAATAATTTGAGCAAGAATACCATATATCTTGATGACCTCTCGTACCAGAAGCTTTGCAACTTGGGGGGCGGTGAATTGAGGTTCCAAGGCAGCAAAATGAGCCTGTTTTGATAATCTATCAACTACGACCAAGATAATTATTTTCCCATTGAAAGGAGGCAGCTCGACGATGAAGTCCATGGACACTGAATGCCAGATTTTCCCTGGGATAGGCAGAGGTTGCAACAACCCTTGTGGAGCCTTATTGAAGGGCTTGCTTGTTTGACAAACTGTGCATCGAGCGACAAACTCACGAACAGAACGCCGTAGTTCTGGCCAATAGAAGATGGCTGCAATGCACACGAAGATGTGTTGTATACAAATATGTCCTCCGGTAGGAGTAGTATGAAATTCTACTAATAACAGAGGCTGAAGAATTGAATTCACTGAAATCCACCCCCCCCCCCCCCCCCTCGTTAAACATCAACACATCATTGTAGATTATGAAATTTGGGTGAGCTCCGGGGTCATCAGTCACTGCGGTGAGGAGCTTCTCTGTTTCTGGATGCATGGCATACTCCTTGCGGATCACATCCCAAAAAATGGGTTGAGGACTTGAATTAGAAAACAAGGCATGGTATGAAACACCCTCCATACGTAACAGGGCATCTGCCAGCCCATTGAGAATGCCCAGTTTATACTCAATATCAATGTCATAACCAAGGAGTTTGTAAAGCTACCTCTGCTGCTCAGGTGTTTGTATGGTTTGATGCAGTAAAGAAAAAGACTTTGATGGTCCGACTGTATGGTAAAGCGGCATCCGAGTAGATAGTGGAGCCACTTCTTCACTGCTTTAGTTATGGCAAACATCTCCCGTACATAAGTAGAGCCAGCCTGCAATCGTCCAGACAACTACTTGCTAAAATAGGCCAAGGTATAGCCTCTTTACATCAGAACCGCACTGATGCCTGTACCAGATGCGTCTGTCTGAATGATAAATAGTGCATCAAAATCTGGTAATTGGAGAACATGAGTGTGCATCAATGCTTCTTTTAATGTTTGGAAGGCCTAGGTAGCCGCGGGAGCCCATACAAAGGCGTTCTTACACAAAAGATCTATTAATGGAGATGCCAATGAATTATAATGGAGAACAAAACGCCTATAATATCCGCAAAGCCCAAGAAATCCTTGCAAGGCTTTCATTGTTGTAGGAATGGGTCAGTCCTTGATCACCTAAATTTTTACCAGATCGACTGAAACTCCTTTGCCTGAGATAATGTGCCCCAAGTATCCGATTGAAGTGCAACCAAACTCTCATTTAGAAAGCTTGGCGACAGCCGATAAGCTTGTAGTAGAGTAAAAACCTCACGAAGTTAAGCTAAATGTGAAGTACTTGCCTAAAAGTCAAATTCATAAGAGATTGGAAGATTGACGGCCCGTTTGCCAAACCGAAAGGCATGACAAGGAACTCGTAATGGCCTTCATGAGTTCAGAATGTCGTCTTCTCCATACCATTAGGGTGAATTCTGACTTGATGATACCCTATGCGCAGATCAAGCTTGGAGAAGATTTGGGAGCCGACTATCTCATCAAGAAGCTCCTCCACCGTAGCAATTAGGAAGCGATCCTTCACCGTTACGACGTTTAATGCACGGTAATCTACACAGAACCGCCAAGTGTCGTCCTTCTTCTTCACTAAAAGCACCGGTGAAGAGAATAGGTTGGTACTCGGTTGTATGATTCCGTCAGTCAATATTTCGCCAACCAACTGTTCAGTTTTAGACTTCTGAAAATATAGATAACGGTAAGGTTTGACGTTCACCGAAGTTGCTCCCAGGGTTAATGGGATACGTTAGTCTTATTCTCGGGTAGGAGGGAGGCCCGTTGGAATGCCAAATATATCTTCAAAATGTTGCAAAAGAGATCGAACCCCATTGAGGAAGACGATAGGGACATTGAACCCAATAGACGGGCTCAACTTTGGGTCCTTGGACTCGATCATCAACTAATAGAATTGGGCTCCCGTTGGTTCAACCTTGCTAAGGGACGTAGGTCGCACCACTTTATATTGAGGGTGAGTAAGGCCATGTAACTTGATTTGATTGCTTTGGAATGTGAATTCCATCCAAAACCTCTTGTAATCAAAGAGAACAGGTCCCAGCTGTAACAACTACTGTACCCCTAGGACAACATCCGCGCCGTAGAACGGCAATATAATCATATCAACGGTGAAAAGTGCTTCTCCTATCTTCAGCGATACACTAGAACATTCTCCTCCGTAAGTGAGTGCATCCCCATTTCCAAGGTGTGAAAGGAAATACAAGGTGTCTTATGAGACCAATTCTTGTCTTGATGAACATCAGTAAGAGCAAGCTGCATCTTTGGGGTCGGAGCATCCTTCAGTGGTATCACTTCTTCGGAATCTTCCATTAAGCATAAGAACAGGCTGGATTACACTTATGGCTTGGAACAAATTTTGAATCACAGTTAAAGCATAAGCCTTTCTCTGTCTGAGCTATCATTTCCACCTGAGAGAGACACTTAATTGGCAAAGACACCAGGCGTTGAATAGCTTGTGAAAGTACCGGTGTTGGTGTTGATTGTCGAGGAACAAACGGGTGATTCACTGTTGATCGTGCCACAGTGTACTTATCTTCTACTAGCTTCGCCATCCTAACCGCATCGTGGAGATCGGTTGGCTTCAAAATATATAACTCGCGCTGGATCTCCTCCTTCAAACCAGAAAGAAAACAATTCAGTAGGCTCTGTTGACTCAATACGGTGACCTGAGTGGACAGACACTCGAATTCATGGAGGAACGTTGTAACTGTGGGTTTTTTGTTTCAGCTTGTATAAAGATGCTTCATGGTTCACAAATGAGGAGGGCCCAAAACGTAACTCGAGTTTCTGGACAAAATCGTCCCAGTGCATGAGCTGATCGGTGAAATGAAGCCACTGAAACCATTGTGGCGCATAGCCCGCCATATAGAATGCAGCAATGGCCAATCATTGATCTACAGGAATCTGGTGAAATAGAAAGTAATGGTTAATCTGGAACAACCAACCTAGGACATCGTCGCTGGAGAAGAAGGGGACCTCAATCTTGGGCAAACGAGGATTCAGAACATATGGAGTAGAATGGAGTGATGGTGGAATTAATGGAGAAAAATGGTGTAGTGAAAGGATCGGAGTTGATGAAGGTAAGGGAAGTAATGGTGGTTGTGTGGAGGTTGAAGGAGTTGAAAAAGAGGTTGAGGCCTTCTCCAGTTGCAACAATTTCACCATCATCTCACTCATAACCGTTTGTTGGATCGCCAGTGAACTCCGGATGATGTCAAAGGATTTCGAATGTTGGTGAATTGTAAAGCGGAGGGAATCGAGCTTTGTAAGGACAGAGTCGTGGCATGCTAGCTGCTCAGCCATCGAAGATAGTTGCTTGTCAACCGCATGTGCTCTCGTCATCATGCCGTCCGTCATGAACACAATGAAGGCACCAAATTGTTGCAGGTATAGCTGGGTAGAAGAGAAGAACAGGGGAGGAAAAAATGAGAAGAGGAGGGAGGAGAATAAGAGAAGATGATTTGCAAAATATTCCTTGATTCTTTCATTCATCGTACCCTCATATATTTTCTACAATCATTGTAACCAACTTGCTAGCTAGGCATTTCAGCAAACATGATATGTGCCTAGGTAATTCCTCATGTGCTATATCTTTCTCTAACAACCACTAGTGCTCAGATTACAATCATTCCATTATATTAACAACCCATACTACTAATTATCCACTAATAGCTAATTACGATTCTATTGCTTCTCATTTCGGCACGAAATCTTTGAACATTCCTCCTGGGACCCCCTTGTTGCTGTGCTTGCTCCTCCTGATACACACGCCCTCATCTTTAGGCCCTGCACTTGTAACACTCCCTCTATTATTTCTCATGTAATTCAGAGATATCAGAATCACACAAACAACATATCTTGGTTTCACGTGGTATGAGTTATAAACGGCAAAAATCAAGCTTTACATTGTCAAAACTAATTTAATTACATATCATATCACATAAATCAAATAGTTTAGATAACATGACATGTCTTGATTTCATATGTATATATGGGTTATACAAGACAACAATCAAACTTTACATTCTCAAAACTAATAAGTTAGATGGGTCAAATAAATGAGACATATCAGAACACATGATTGCCAAAATGATTGCATGAGATATTTATGAAGTATTATATAAGAAAGATAGCTAAAGAGGAGAAGTAGTGCCATGATGACAAAATGTATGCATGATAGGAAGAAAAGTAAACCCTTCCCCTTGTTGATGATAAAATATTTGGTTAATTTTTTTTTATCCGATCTCCTCTTTCTTGCTCTCTGATTTTCTCTTTATGATTTTTCTTCTCTGCTTTTCTTTAGCTTTTTTTCTCTTACTTTTTTGTCCCTTTTTTTACATGTTCTCCCAAAAATTAAAACCATCTAGAAAAGATAAAGATGATATAAACTTTTTTTTGTCAATTTTATTTTTTAATTTAATTTTTTAGTTTAAATTTAATTTTAAAATTTGATAAAGCAAGATTAAAAAGAAAACAAAAATCAATACACTAATTTTATTTTTAAAATGTTCATCACAAACAAAAATTACCCCAAACAAACGATGTTGAAAATTTAAAAACAAAAACAAAAATGCGGTGATAAAAGGCGATATTAAGCAAATAAATAAAAGCTTAAAAAAAGGGGGTTTTTTCGATATAACTTTTTTTAATTATCAAAATGACCCATATCTAGGTGATGAGTTAATTGGCTTTTTCATATTCACACCCTTCCCTTTTTGAAAAATCACAAAGATAAGATTTTTTTTTTTTATTTTTAAACCATTTTTAAGTTATTTTTATTTTTTTAAAGTTATATTTTTTTCCAATCATATTTAGTTTGGAATAATATGTTGTTGTTGTTGTTGTTGTTGTTGTTGTTGTTATTAAAATACAAATTATTTTGCATGTTTTTAAACAATATTTGTTGTTTTAAATGTTTAAAACTATTTTTTTTTATTTTATTTTTAGATATATTTTGATGTATTTTGTTATTATTACTATGCAAGGGAGAAATTGATGTAATAGAAGAAGTTAATAATATTATTCACACCGACATAATTATCATAGATGATTTTGATAATAATATTTAGAACTTCACTTATTCAAATTTTTTAAAACAACAAACTAAATCTAAATTTTGAAAAATTATTTATTAAGTCTCTCATTATTGACACATTGAACGATTCTCTAATTTTTTTTAAAAACCTCCTTTAAATATCAAATTAAAAGTATGAAAATAAAATAAAATAAATATATACTTTTAATCAATGGACATATTGAAATAAAATAATTTATATATATATATAGTGGATGCATACCTAATCACTTCAATTATTTTTTAATTCTGTGGGCTCCTTTCTTTTCACCCGGCCTTTGATTGGGATCGATCGGGTAAAAATGATGGATCACAAATCAAATTTTAATATTTTTATGACTTCAAGGGATTGTGGGTTCATGACCTCCATAGGGGCAAGCCCCTAATGTTAATTACCCTGAACATTATCGCAGGAACCTCTGATTAAGAAAATAAGTGTGAATGAATAAGGAAATAAATTGTGACAAATAAATTTCATTTCAATAAACATGAATTCATAGACTTCATTGAAAGTACAAGACATTTGAAATTATCTTGACATAACAATGATTGTAGCATTTCATCTCCTTCTGACTATTTCGCCGAAAAGCGCTTTCACTTTTGGTCATCGTCAATGATTGAAATGTGCATCTTGAACATGATTTAGAAACTTATGAAATTATGTCTTGGATATTTGAGTTTGCATCTTGGGCTTGATTTGGAACTTGATTTGATTTTTCATAAGCTTTGGATTTCAGGCTTGTGAAACTTTTGCAACTTGTGAACTCTTTAGCCTTTTAGCTTTGAGGTTGTTGAACTCATTTGTTGATTCGTTTAAAACTTGGACATTTGATTTTGCATCTTTTTTATTTGATTTGGAACTTG
The DNA here is from genome assembly GCA_020875875.1 of Dioscorea alata. NCBI lineage: Eukaryota > Viridiplantae > Streptophyta > Magnoliopsida > Dioscoreales > Dioscoreaceae > Dioscorea > Dioscorea alata. Next base: position 6,342,057 of record CM037017.1, on the reverse strand, counting down.
ATTTAAGCTTCAGCTTTCATTCTTGTGAAGCTTTTTTACAGCTTGTGAACTCTTCAACACTTTATCCTTAAGGTTGTTATGCGCATTTGTTGATTTATTTGAAACTTGGTATCTTCGACATTTAAATTTGCATCTTTTTTTTATTATTTTTTATTTGATGTGAATCTTGATTTGAATTTTCATAAGCTTCGGTTTTCATGCTTGTGAACACTTCAACACATTATCCTTGAGGTTGTTAAGCTCATTTGTTGATTCATAAACTTAGACATTTGATTTTTGCATCTTGAATTTTATTTAGATTTCAAGTTGTGGGATCTCTATATTGATAGATCACGAACTTGATTTGATTCTTTTTCATAAGCTTCGGCTATTATGCTTGTGAAGCTTTTTTTGCAACTTTTGAACTCTTCAACGCTTTAGCTTTGAGGTTGTTAAGCTCATTTGTTGATTTATTTGAAACTTGGATCTTGGGAAATTGAATTTGCACCTTGAACATATTGTGAGCCCCACCTCTTAATTAAATCCTAGCCATCGGTTTAATTTCTAATCCTAGCCATTGATATTTTCTTTTAATCTTAGCCGTTGATTTGTTTCTTTTAAATTTCAAAACCCTAGACACCTCTTCACCTCCTTCAGATTTAGATCGCGGTTAGAAAAAGAGAAAACCCTAGTCTCATCTCTTTCTCTCCATATTTGCGGGTGGTGTCTACTGCGAGAACGGGAGAAGGGTCTCGTCACCAGGGTCTTTGTTTCACTATTATTTTGAGGTAAGGTTCTGATTAATGCTTTTTCTTATGATTGTTGTGACATGATACTAGTTAGGGTTAGAGTTCGGTGAGGATGTTGATTTGATTTAATTTGAGGAAAAGATTCAGAAATTCCAGAATTTCAGAATTTTTACATAAGTATTCTGTGAATTATAAGTTTTAGACGCAGGTGATGCGGACAGAATTTCTGTGCAGCCCTTGAACAGTTTTTGATTAATTTCATGATTATAAGTTTGGATTTAGATTTAGATTTATATAATAAAGTTATAGAGGATGATTTTACCTTTGACTCTGCCAAATTTTAGAATTTTTCTCCATGTAATTTGTGAGAAATGATCAGATTTCTATAGTGGTGCTCAATGGCATTTCTGCAGGAAGCATAAGTTTTGATCAGAGAATTTGAGGATCTTAGATGTTGAATCATGACTCATGTCTAATAAGAAAGTTGTTAAATTTCGAGTTAATTATATGATCCTAAAGTTTAATCTTATTTGAAGTTATATGTTGTGAGATATTGTTATTAGAAAGGGCATGTCTGAAATTGTTGGTTTACATATTTATGATTTTTAAAAGTGATGGCTTAAATTCTGTAGATCTCAAATCATTTTGAAATTTGGATATGTTATAGATGTAGATGTCTAGTGGTCTCAGAAGATTGAAATTTCTGATTTGAATTAGAATTTGCAAAACTATACTGATTTCAATCTTAAGGTTCGTAGGGAATTGGTTATTAGTCTCGACCTTAGTAGTTTTATTAGTGTCTTGAATATGTTTTGCATTCCTGTGAATTTTAGAATTTGTTTTACTTGTAATTCTTATGGGTTATTCCCAAATATAGGACTTCCTGAGAAAACTCGATTGGTGAAAGAATTCAAAATTTGACCGTTAATCAGGTAAGTAACCCACATATAAATCCTATTATATATGTATATACTTGAAAATTCTAGCTTTCTGAACTTTTGGAATTTTTGAGAAAATACTGTTTATTTTGAATTATATTTTGAATTATTTATTTATTATTATTTTCAGAATTATTTTAAATTGTTTGAAATTTTGAGTTAATGATATTTTATTTTGGATTAGAACTATCTGAAAGATTTAAATATTTGTTTAAATTTGGATTATTAATTTCTGAAGTATTTAGATAGTTTATCTAAATATATATTATCTAAATTATGTTAATTTCTGATTAATTATTATTAATATTTTTTTTAATTATTTGTTCATGTTTGGATTCAAATAGCTGGTTTATTTTGCTATGGAAAATGGAATCACACAACTGCTAAGAATGTTGCTTGGCAAATTGCTTTATATTTTGCTCAATCTGAATTTTGACAGATTATTGTTTTGTGAGCGTAAAGTATTTTGACATAAAAACTAGTCCCCAATTAACTATGCACTAACCCTGTCACTAGAGGTTAATTACTAACCGTGTCGACACGTATTTTGTACTAGAAACTATAGTTTCCCACTGCTTTCCGTCGGTGAAGAATAACGACCTCTGATAATTCTGGCTCGGGCCACCGAGGGTAAAAATATGACTTCTAATAATTTTGTCTCGGGTCACCGAGGGTAAATATATGAATTCTGTGGTTTTGTTTTGCTAATAGTTATTTGGTGGACCTATATGCTCAGCATTTTTGACATATAAAATCTGATTTCTGATATTTGATATTTTTGTATTTTGACTTTTAAAGTGATCCCTATATTTTTAGTGGGTACTTATTGGACTTTTAAGCTCATTATGTTGTTGAAATCTCTTTTCAGATAAGGAGTAGAGTTTGGGTGGTGGATAGCTTAGCGGGGAACGTTGGGCAAACGCCGTCTTATTAGTATGTAATAAGTCCCGTCTGTGTGGGCCTAGGTTTTATTTGAATAAGCTTGTATTGATTTTTGCAAACCACTTAGTATGTTTCTTTGTTTTGTTTGGATCAGGTTTGAGGCCTTGTATGTCTACTTGGTTTCGGCCTTGTAGATGTACAACCGTTTGTCAGCGTCCCGAGTCCATGAAGCCGGGTACGGGGCGTGACACATATGAATTTGTATCTTGGATTTGATTTGGATTTCAAGTCGTGGGATCTTTATGTTAACAGATCACAAACTTTATTTGACTTTTCATGCTTGTGAAACTTTTTTTTGGAGCAACTTGTGAACTCTTTAACGCTTTCGGCCTTCAGGTTATTAAGCTCATTTGTTGATTTGCTTGAAACTTAGAAACTTGGATATTTGAATTTGCATTTTTTTTTATCTTGGATTTGATTTGGACTTTAAATTATGGATTTCTATGCCGATGAATCACAAACTTGATTTTTTTTTTACGTGATTTTATTTTTGAAAAGCTCCGGCTTTTGTTCTTGCAAAACTTCCTTCAAGTCTTGACTTGTGAAACTTTTTGAGTCTTTGACTTTTGATGTCTTGAGACTTCTGAGTTCAATTGTCGATTCATTTAATTTTTATATCTTAACTTGTGAAACTCTTTGTGGCTTGACTTCAGATGTCTTCAGACTGTTAAGTTCATTTGTCGATTCATTTGATTTCTCTTTTATTCTTTTTTTTTTAGTCTTGACTTGTGAAACTCTTTGAGTCTTGATTGCTGATGTCTTGAGATTGCTGAGTTCATTTGTCGAACAATTTGATTTTTTTATATCTTAACTTGTGAAACTTTTTTGAGTCTTGACTTCTGATGTCTTGAGACTTCTAATCTCATTTGTCAATTCATTTGATTTCTTTTTTTTTATTTAGTCTTGAGTGTGAAACTCTTTGAGTCTTGACTTCTGATGTCTTAAGACTGCGGTTGTTGTTGCTACTACTACTCTCGTGCTTTCTGTAGTTGAGTCTGAATGCCAACATCATCAAAATCAACTTATACATTCAAGAGAAAGACTGGAAATTTGGTTCACTCCATGTGTGGGATTGAAAATACACATCTGGCATCGTGTCTGTAAAGAAGACACTAGACGATATATCGAAGCACAAATATCATATTTGTTTTGTGGGTTCTTCCATTCCTAATAGAGGCAAGCCTATATTATTAATTACCCAAACAGTATCTTGGGAACCTCCGATTAAGGGCTCGAGTACAAGTAAAGACCAAGAAATTGTAAATTATAAATTTTATTATTTATTTATTATATATCTATTTATTTATTACATCATTTATGTGTGAACATATAATTTATATATATACATTATATCTTGCTACCGCTACCTTTGCTTTTTGTTGCCACATTGCCTGTTTTGCTGCCGTTTTGAAAAATACATATTTCATTCACTTTGCCATTTGCAGGACAAATTGTGCCATTGCCTTTTTTATCGCTTCTGACTAAATTTTCCCAAGGGACTGTGAGTAAGGCTATATCAAATGGTCTTTGCTTAGCCCTTTTCTTTGTTGCTTCATATCCCATAACCATCACGACCATGATGTTGCCATTTATTCTCCCACTTTTAGTTTTGATTATTTTTTTTAAAACTTAAGCCTATCCACGAAATCCAATTCACATGCAGTAACATACTTCTCGAGCACGAGTATGCATGCATTACTGCCTACTTTCATCTTCATTCACCTTTTGTATTTGCCGACCAACCATGGCACGTGCGAGCATTTCTTGAAGCCACCAAATACAAACCAAGTGATATTCTCTATTTTTATGGCAGTATTCTACAACAACCCTCATCACAGAGACATCTCCTACGCATCCAACATCATCATTAATGAGGTCAACAAGTGCGGTGTCATATGTGTGTGTATATATATATATATATATATATATATATATATATATATATTGTCCAACCTTCTAGATTTATTTCCAATAATTTGACACAGAGCACCAAATTAATGCTGAACACGTATATGATGGAGAACCGGCGTCAGAACAAGCAAAGAAGAAAGGTGTTTGATCAAATGTCTGGGCTTCCTTCACACGCCCTTCTCACTAGACAACCAGAGTCAATGAGAAGAAAAGGAAAAAGTAGAAGAAAGTGTAGATTGGGCCAATCGAAACACAGCACTAAGTTTGCATATATATTTATCTATTACAGACCATCAGACAAAAGGATAGACTCCCATTGGGCAAAATAAAATACTACATTACCATAGGTCACAAAATAACCTTAAACTAAGCCAGCATTGGCTCCACAATGACACCAAGAGATTTTGAAATTAAAATACTATTAAACACCAAAAGGGGTCCAACTACTATACCTGCCCTTTGAGCAACTTTCCATGCTCATACTCTCAACTTTGCAGGTTAGCCATTCCATAGCAGTGCAGTGCCATACTGGAGTGCCACTCCGTCCGTCTCATCTACATCACTGTCCTCGCACCAGGCTATCAGCTGAGCCATTGCCATACGATCACCCTTGCCATCACACACACCTAACCTTGCAGTCTCCTGATTATCTTCAATCACAACTCCAACACCCCCCTTTGATTGAAGTGTGGTCATTCCAATTTGATTTCTCATAACTGTATGCTTCTCAGGTGACAGAGGCTTGGTGAATAGGTCTACTAGCTGATCAATTGTGGAGCAGTGATGCAAGGTAATCACATTTCCTGTAACAAGGCTTCTGATAAAATGGTAGCGCACATCAATGTGCTTAGTTCTACCATGATGTGCAGGATTTTTCGCCACGGCAATTGCCGATTGGTTGTCACACCACAAGCGTGTAGAGTCAGTGATTACAACTCCACATTCTTGCAACAATCTCCTGAACCAAACAACTTGGCAAGCCGTTGATGTAGCTGCAATGTACTCGGCCTCAGTGGTTGAGAGAGCGACAATTTCCTGCTTCTTAGTACTCCATGACACAGCACTCATTCCCAATCGAATCAGCATGCCAGTGGTGCTCTTCCGATCAGGCAAAGAGCCTCCCCAATCACTATCTGAGAATGCTTCAAGTGTTCCTTCATCTCCTCGAGAAAACCACAGTCCTAAATCTCTGGTGCCTACAAGATATCTCAGCACTCGCTTTGCTGCAGAGAAGTGGACATTGCTTGGGCAATTCATGAATCTGGACAGATAACTTACTAAGAAACAAATGTCAGGTCGTGTGTGAGTGAGATACAAGAGTTTTCCTATGAGGCTTCGGTACATACTCGGATCACACGGGTCATCTTCAGTTGTTCTTAGAGATCTATCACCCACACTCATTGGTGTCTGGACTGCCTTACAATTTTTCATATTCAATTGCTGTAGAAGCACATCAATGTAATTCTTTTGCACAATATGAATACCATCAATTTGTTGTTTCACTTCAAGCCCAAGGAAGTAGCTTAATTCTCCCAAATCAGACATGTCGAATGTTTCCATCATGTCTGATTTAAACTGATTGATAAGCTCACCAGATGAACTTGTGTAAACAATATCATCCACATACAGGCTCAACAGCAGACTGTCTCCATTTTTCATCTCTTTTCTATACAGTGTATGCTCACATTCACTTCTTGTGAACCCTTGATCTCGGAAATACTGATCAATCCTGCTGTACCATGCACGGGGGGCCTGCTTCAACCCATACAGTGCCTTCTTCAGCTTATACACACAATCTTCACTTCCCACAACTTTGTATCCATCTGGTTGCATGACATACACTTCCTCATGGATGTCTCCATTCAAGAAAGCCGATTTGACATCAAAATGGTACACTGGCCACCCCGCATGTGCTGCCAACGCCAACACCAGTCTCACTGTTTCCAATCTAGCAACTGGTGAGAAAACTTTGTCATAATCTACTCCATACTGTTGAGAGTAACCTTTTGCTACCAGTCTAGCCTTCAATTTCACAACCTTACCCTGTGCATTCACTTTAGACTTGTAGATCCACTTCAAGCCTACAATGTGCTTCCCTGTGGGCAAATGACACAGCTCCCAGGTATTATTTTTCTCAATTGATGCCATTTCAGCATCCATTGCTTCCTGCCACCTTTTATGTTTCACTGCTTCTTTGAAATCAGTGGGATCACTGGCACATAGAGCGAATGTGCAAGTGTTATAGATATCTGCCAGCATGCGTGTCTTCCTTGGAGGTGTTTCCTCATCTTGCGCATCTTGTGCAGTCAGCCTTTGTTCAGCAGATGTGACTTTACTCCCAGTGCTGCCAATTGCATCATCCATTAAGTTCCCTGGCTCTTCTTCAATCATGACAGCTGGTGCACCTTGAATGCCTGCTCCCCACTCCCACCGTGAGTTTTCATGAAATATAACATCCTTGCTAACAATGAGCTTGCTAGTAGAGGGGTTGTATAGCTTGTATGCTTTGGTCTCAAGACAGTATCCGACAAATATACCCTTTTCTGATTTGTCACTGAGCTTCTGCAATTTCTGTGAAGGAATTAAAGCAAAAGCAATACACCCAAATACATGCAGATGGCTTACAGTGGGTTTGTCTCCATGCCAGGCCTCATATGGGGTCTTGTTGAGCAATGCACAGGTTGGTGATCTGTTGATTAGATATACCGCCGTAGATACAGCTTCACCCCAAAACCTTACAGGCACTTCTCCACTCTTCAACAATCCCCTCGCCATCTCTACCAGAGTCCGGTTTTTCCGCTCCACAACTCCATTCTGCTGAGGAGAGTACGGTGCAGTGAACTCTCTTCTAATCCCGAACTTGTCACAGTAAGCTTGGAAATCATTTGAGAGAAATTCACCTCCCCGGTCGCTTCTCACAGCTTTGAGTTTCAAGCCTGTCTGTCTTTCCATTAAAGCATGGAAATTCTGGAACTTTGCAAGAGCTTCAGATTTGTTTTTAATGAAATAAAAAGTACACCATCTACTAAAATCATCAACCAATAGATAAAAATATCTATTACCTCCTAACGATTCTTCGCTCATAGGCCCGCAAAGGTCCATATGCACAAGTTCCAAACACTTGCTTGCTCTTTGTACTGCTCCATTCGGGAATGGGTTCCTTGTATGCTTCGCCATCACACAGTCTTCGCACTGTGTCTTATGCTTCAGCGCTGGCATCCCCTTCACCAACCTTTTGTGGACCATGGTCTTGAGACTCTTGTAATTCAGGTGCCCGAGTCTTAAGTGCCACAGCTCTTCAATTGCTTGACTCCTCACAGTCATCATCAAGCTGCCAATCTTTGTAACATCTAATGGAAACATATTGTTGCTTGATCTGGCAACAGAAATAACACCGCCCTTGACTTGATTGTTTGAAATAACACACTGGTCTTTCTCAAACATCAGTGAGTACCCCTTCGAAAGCAACTGGCCCACGCTTAGGAGGTTGTGCACAAGCCCCGGCACAAATTGCACTCCTTGCAACCTTTTCTGGGCCCCTGACTGAGTATTGACAGTCACTGTTCCCACTCCACAGACTTTCATTTGTTTATCATCACCCAAGCTCACTGTAATCCCTAAAGATTCATCAAGATCACTGAATAGTTTCTTATCTCCAGTCATATGATTCGAACATCCGGAATCAATCAACCATACCGTATTTGCTCGTGTACCAGTGGAGCTGCTTGCCATGAAGAGATTCTCCGTCTTCTCTTCTTCAGTAACAACACTTGCCACCTTTTCAGGTTGTTTTCCATGAGCTCTACACTCAGCTTTCATATGGCCGAATCTCTGGCAGTGGAAGCATTGAATTTGGCCTTTGTTTTCAAAGCCTCGACCTCGGCCACCTCGTGCTCTTCCTCTCCCGCGAGCAAAAGATCTCCCTCGGCCTCTCCCGTCACCCCATGAGCTCCTAGCACTGGAGCCTCTACCAGGATTGCTGGTAGTGTGTTCGGTCTTCACACTGAGGGCCCTCTCCACCGTCTTTGCAAGGGCCCTGTTCACCCTCACTTCGTGCGCTTGCAGCGTCCCACAGAGATCGTCAAGAGTGAGCTTAGCAAGCTCCTTTGACTCCTCGATAGCCACTGCAACAAAGTCGAATTTCGGAGCCAAACTCCGAAGCACCTTCGACACTACTTCAGATTCTTCAAATTTATGGCCAAGGGGCTTGATTTGGTTGAGGATGGTGATCACTCGCGAGGTATACTCTTGTATACTCTCTTCGTCGCCCATCTGCAGCGTTTCAAAGCTCTGCTGAAGAGCTTGAATCCTCACCGACAGCACCTTGGAGGTTCCCTGGCATTGCTTCCTTAGAATTTCTCAAGCTTCATGTACCGACGCAGCCTCTGCGATTCGGTCCAGGTTCGGGCCATCCACCACCTGTTGGATCAAGCACGGAGCCTTTGCGTCACGTTTCCGGTTCTCCTTTTCCACGGCCTCATCCTTTGAAGCCGCAAACCCCTTCTCCACCAGATCCCACACATCTTGAGATCTGAAGACAGTCTTCATCCGAAGACTCCACCGGCCGTACTCCTGTCCGGTGAAGACAGGAACAGTTGGCTGCGAGAGGGGTACTGGAGCACTGGTAGTTGCTGACGAACTGGAAGATGCCATTGAAGGCTCTGATACCAGATTGATGAAGAACCGGCATCAGAACAAGCAAAGAAGAAAGGTGTTTGATCAAATGTCTGGGCTTCCTTCACACGCCCTTCTCACCAGACAACCAGAGTTAATGAGAAGAAAAGGAAAAAGTAGAAGAAAGTGTAGATTGGGCCAATCGAAACACAGCACTAAGTTTGCATATATATTTATCTATTACAGACCATCAGACAAAAGGATAGACTCCCATTGGGCAAAATAAAATACTACATTACCATAGGTCACAAAATAACCTTAAACTAAGCCAGCATTGGCTCCACACTGACACCAAGAGATTTTGAAATTAAAATACTATTAAACACCAAAAGGGGTCCAACTACTATACCTGCCCTTTGAGCAACTCTCCATGCTCATACTCTCAACTTTGCAGGTTAGCCATTCCACAGCAGTGCAGTGCCATACTGGAGTGCCACTACGTCCGTCTCATCTACATCACTGTCCTCGCACCATGCTATCAGCTGAGCCATTGCCATACCATCACCCTTGCCATCACACACACCTAACCTTGCAGTCTCCTGATTATCTTCAATCACAACTCCAACAGTATATGCATGCTTTTTTTATTGTTTCATTCATTTTTTTTATTATTTATTTATTTATTTATTTTAATCATGCATGTATGCATGAATAAAATACCACTACATGCTTATCTCTTTTTTATATTATATATTTTTATTTTTATTATTATTTTTTAATCATGTATGCATGCATACCATTGCATACTTTTCATTTTTTATGCCCTCTCATTCGTTTTTTTTTTTTTTTTTTTTTTTTTTTTTTTTGTTTGAACGTGCATGGTTCTTTCTCTCACTTTTTTTATTATTCTATTTTATTTCTCATCTTTTAAATCATGCATCTATGCATAGATAACATTGCATGCTTTTCCATCAAGATTTTTTTTTACTAATATTGCATGCATATAAACCGGGACTTTGAGAATGGTGGTGAAATAATTTGACTGGTTTTTTTTTTTTATTGACATGCAATTGCATGTAATCTTTTATTTAGCTACAAACCAGTAGTATCCTCATATAAGATGTGCATAGATTTCCAATTTGATCGGTATTTGCACCTCTATTATATTGGTCCTCTTCCTTGTTTTTTTTTTTTTTTTTATTAGATCAAAGAGCAATTGTGTTCCATAAAAAAAAAATTAGGCAAATGTTTTATTGTGATTAATTTCATAGCATATCCTTCTCTGAGTTTTTAAATATGAATATGAGAACAGCCATTTGGAGTTTTTACCAAAATGCATTATATATATGTTATGCATTGACTTCAAAGTGGTGGGTCCCTCAAATTTTCCATACCCATGCACGTTATGCATTGATTTTCATACATTCTTGATAAAATGGCTCTTTTCAAAGCATTCTTTGGCTTGAGAAAACGTCATGCTTATTATGTATGTACATATGCGTACTTTTGCATGCTCATTTTGTTTTAATCATAATTTGAAATTTTCATTGACCAAAAGAAAATTTCCATGTATAGTTCAGAGATAATAAACACACTTATACATGCAGAACTTGATTTGCTCATATACCATCTTCATTAGCCAAATATCATGCATGAATACTTGCAGGTGCGTCTTCAAGGTGTACAACAAGAGCAACATCGAGGCCTCCTTTGCAAGCAATATATAATCCAATTGCCCACTTCGACTGACGAAGACGACAATTTAGCACAATCATGATCCATGATCTTCCCGTTCTCAAATCCTTTGCACGCTTCTCATTTAGGAACAAGCTTTCAGCATCGATGGGAAGCTCAGCCACAACCATTGCATCTCTCATTGTATTCTTCTTGCTCACTCTACTTGTTCTCGGATTTGGAGCGATTCTTACTGGTACTTGTGGATAATGCAAAGGAAAGAGACCTCAAGGTCCTTCATTTCCAGTTTTCTCATTCCCTCCATAGCCAGCAGATCATCAACAGCTTAGTAGCATTCTGTTATGAGAATTTTGCAAGCATTGGGGAGGTGGTGATCGAGTTAGGCTCAAGCCCAGCAGCAGATGTTCCACGCCTTACGCGCCAGTCTGTGATGCGCATAACCCATCAACACGGAGTTTCAGGACATAGAGTCACAGTCAGGGATAACGTCGAACACCTTGCATGCTTTCATAATGTCGCCACACTTAGCGTACATATCCACGGCGAAGCCCAGAACGGACAGCGTGCCGGGGTACATCCTCACCATGCTGTATAGATCCAATCGCCGATAGATTTGGGCAACAATCTTCAGAATCTCCGATAAAGAATACAACAACGAGTTAGCTTTTGTCTTGGCTTCGTCTTCGTCGAGGCAGCACTAGAGTAGCAGCCATGACAAGTGGCGACAGCAACAAGCAACAACTCATTGTCTTGGCTTTACCTTCGCCTTCGCCTTCGTCTTCATCTTAATCTTCGTCTTCACCGAGGCAGCTAGCGGCAATAGAAACAAGCATCAACTTATTGGCTTCGTCTTCGTCAAGGCAGCACTGGGTAGCAGCCTTGACAAACAGCAACAACAACAGCAATATCGGGCAACATCGGCAACGGCAGTGGCGGCATTAGACAGCGGCAGCAATGGCGATAGCATCAGGCAGCGGCAATAAGCAGTGTCATCATGCAGTGACAACAATTTTTTAGATATATACCTTCAATTTCTTCTTCTTTTTTAATGCTTTTTTTTTCTCTCGTTTTTTTTATTTTTTATTTTTTATTTTTTTCGAATCCTCTCCAAAATTCCTCTTTTAAAGACCCGTCCATTCTTATCCTCTGAAATCCAAACCCCCGGAGAATCACAACTCCGGATGGGATTAAATCTATATATTTTTTTTTCAAATTCAAATTTAATTTAATTTTTTTAATTAATTAATTAATTATATATATATATATATATATATATATATATATATATATATATATATATATATATATATATATATATATAAAGAAAACGAGGATAGGATTAAATTTAAATTATTATTATTATTTTATTTTTATTATTATTTATTATTTATTATTTATTATTTTTTAAAACGCAATCCTTATCCTCAAAACTCCAACCCCAGAGAATCATAACTCCGGATCAAAATTCAACTTCTAATTTCTTTTTAAATTTTAATTAATTTTATTTTATTTTTTATTTTTTTAAAATTAAACGAGGATATGATCAAATTTAAATTTTATTTTATTTTTAAACCAATTTGCCTCGGGATAAGTTTTTGGGCTATCCGAGGTTGCCTTGAGATATGTATCCTCAAGGACAATCTTGTAATTTACACTTTGGCATCGAGATATGTTCTCAAGGGCAATTTTGTAATTTGCATTTTGCCTCGAGATATGTTCTCAAGGGCAATCTTGTAATTTGCACTCTGCCTCGAGATATATTCTCAAGGACAATTTTGTACTTTTCATTTTGCCTCGAGATATATTCTCAAGGACAATTTTGTAATTTTCATTTTGCCTCGAGATATATTAATCTCAAGGGCAATTTTATAATTTTCATTTCGCCTCGAGATCTGTGCTCTCGGCTGATCTTGAGATTTAAATATTTTAGATTGCCTTGAGATCTGAACTCTCGGCTGATCTTGAGATTTGAATTTTTTTTAGATCGCCTCGAAATCTGTGCTCTCGGCTAATGTTGAGATTTAAATATTTTAGATTGCCTCGAGATCTATGCTTTCGGCTGATCTTGAGATTTAAATATTTAGATCGCTTCGAGATCTGTGCTCTCGGCTGATCTTGAGATTTGAATTTTTTAGATCACCTCGAGATCTGTGCTCTCAGCTGATCTTGAGATTTTAATTTTTTTTAGATCACCTCGAGATCTGTGCTCTCGGCTGATCTTGAGATTTGAATTGTTTAGATCGCCTCGAGATTTGTGCTCTCTGCTAATCTTGAGATTTAAATATTTAGATCGTCTCGAGATCTATGCTCTCAGTTGATCTTGAGATTTTAATATTTTTTTATATTATCTCAAAAATTGAATATTTGATTTGGCTATTTGTGTTTTAAAAATTTTATTTGACTTGCAATTAGAACATGCATTTTTTTTTTTTTTTTTGTTAAGATAAACACCATGATTACAAACTAAAAACATTAATGAGAAAACAAGACATCATGAACCAGATGTTTTCTGAAGCTAGGCTTGGTAAAAGTAAAACAAACTTGGATTTCAAAAAAGTTTACAGACATGCATATAAACATCAATGCACCCAAAAAACAAAAACAAAAAATTACAGTAAAGAATTCTCAAAAAAAGAATAGACAATATGATAAAAACAACCTTGTTGTTATCTACAAAAGAAGTTACTTGCCTCTAAGTATGATGGAGCAGCATCAGAGTGTTTCTTATTTGTCCTTGCAATGAAAATATCCCAAAAGACAGACCACCATTCAAAATGAAAGCCACCAGGAGCATTAATTGCTGGATAAACACAATATTGTAGCATTAAAAACTCAACTAGTACCCAAAAATATTCTAAACCAATATTATAATCAACCCTATAGTTTTCACAACTCACCAACAGGATCTGAAGAAACCTTCCCTTCAGCTTGAAAGGCCTTAGCAGATGCTTGCAAATTCTTCTTCATTAAATAGTCATAAATATAAACGTCCAACCTGTAACCAGTTTCAAAAGACAATACTCAAAACATTTGTCAGAATTCTATGATAATCTCAAGACATTGAATGCACAAAGTTAAAATTTCAAAATTACAATGAACAAACAGTGTGCTCAAGAAAAAGAAAATATTTTGCATAAGAAAGAAAACCAGAAGCTGTGAGAAGAAAACAAAACCAACAAATAATAAACGAAGGAAACTAAAAGAGCAAAACATCTACCTCAGATGATATAATTAAAGAAAAACTATGAGAATCCACACATACACTCAAACTTAGCATCCAAAAAAAAAAACATAACTAAAAACAAACACACAGAACAAAAGTACAAAAACAAAACAAAAAAATATAAGAGAGAAAATAAAGCTTGACTTCCTTTCCTTCCAATCAAGCACATTTTTCAGCAAGAAAATCCCTCAAAAACCAATCTTTATGCAAGAAAAACAAATAAAAAAAAGCAGAGCTTCAAACCCAAAATCCAATATATGCTACTAACAACATAAAAATCCATTCCACCAGAGTTTCTCTTCAGGAAAACAACATCAACAACAATTTACTCATAAATTTAAAAAAATTAAAAAAAAAAAACACTAAGCCACTGTCATGATGCTTACTAATATAGCAGAGTTGACAAACATGTGCATTTCATAAGTATGCGGCAGAGATAACCAGATCCACTAAGCTGTCAATTACAAAATCCAACTGCTATTTTAACCATTGCTCACATTTGTTGATGTCTTATAATTTGTTATGGGCAACATGAAACAACAGATAGTAGGATTATAAATGATACTATTCTGGACCATCTAATAAAAAAACCTTAATCTAAAATATCAACAATCTAATGCAAGCATCAAACTTGGCCCTAGCATCTTTCTGATTTTGTTCCTTGGTTTGAATACTTGACGGATGGTAAAACATTTTCAGCTTCAATGTTCTAATTACTGAAACAACAGTATAAATGATTTCAGGCTTTCAAAATCAACCCAAAGCACAAGTTGAAGAATAGTAAGAAAAAATAGTGCATCCCATGCAGCGCTTACACTATGTAAGAACTCTCTTCTAGCAGTATGACACCTTCCTTATCAGCCCAAGCAATAAAGGAAGCATCAGTTTTTCTAATTTGACTTAGCAGAAAGTTCATAATAGAATTCATTTGTGAAAATTTCCAACGCTTGGTGTTCAAAGATAGCACCTTAGTTACATAGTTCTATTGGGATTATGTAATACAATTCCAACAAAAAAAACTAGCACATAAATGACAAATAGGTGGTTCACAAAGATTCAAATGCCACAATCTCAATGAGACTTCACATATTCCTAGAATATGAAGGCCTTCTGACTCCTCACCATAATCCTGTAAATTTAAAACAATAATAATCACCAACAAGATAATTAATGATGAAATTATCATTAAATTCAAGAAAAAATATTAGTTACACTTACTAATTATATGTGAAAAATCTTTAAGAACTAAATCCACCAATGCTTTCATCATTAGTCTCCAACAATTCTAACAAAAGAACAAGTGAAATAAATAAACAAATTAAGAGCATATGGAACATTTTGTAAATAAATTAAAATGATACAATACCTATGGTGTCTAGATCTTTAGGATGGTCCAAATTATCGGTTGGATCATCGAGAATTTCAGCTCGTACAATAATAGAAAAATGTTAACTACAAGAACAACAATAATTTATATACAAATGAAATAATAAATAATATACCTGGCGGATATCCTAATAACCAACTTTGTGTACACATCAATGCCTCAATGGTATTTGGCTGAAGACGACTTCGATGAGGGGTCAACATTTTTCCACTCATACTAAAAGTAGACTCTGAAGCAACTGTGGATATAGGAATAGCAAGAATATCTCTCACAATAGCCTGCAGGGTCGGAAACTTCATTCCATTTACCTTCCACCATACCAAAACATCAAAGCCTGCCTTTAAATCAATCACCACATCATCTTCAAGATAATGATCCAACTCTGTCATCACCATTACTTTAATTTTTTCCTTCTTTGCCTGAATGCTAAAAACTCTTCCTCATCAAAATTAGCATTATCTTCTTTGGAAGAAACATTACTCTCTGTAGTATTCTTATCTTTAGAAGTATCATAAGCTTTCAACAACTCAAGTAGAATATCTCGAATTTTCTCAACTTTATCATCATATTCTGAACCAAATATTTTTGGAGAAATAAAATTCAATTATATCAAACTTGTGGCAAGGATCTAAAACTGAAGCAATTGCCATCATTCATGTACTTCACCCTAATACTTGTCATACTTCTCCATCATCAACATAGCCATTTTACTAATCATAACATCAACATCATCCAAGTACCATTGGTTCAAAGCTATTTTTATTTGACAAACTTTTCTAAAGAACAAATTTACAGTTGGATATTTTGTGCCAGAAAAAATTTCAGTGGTTGTGTAAAACATTTTAAGCTTCTCACATATTTTCTTAGCAAACTCCCAATCAGTCTCATTTGGCAAACATTTGTATTGAGATTCACGTTGCCTTAAATGAGAAAAAAACATCCTTATAGACAATAGCAGTTTCTAACATCATATATGTGGAGTTCCATCTTGTTGGGCAATCTAAAATCAATTTTTTGATATTTGAGAACTTCAATTGTTTTGCCGTTTCTTCAAATTTCTCAAACTTTTCGGTGTAGCAGACTAATAGAGAACACTATCTCTAATCTCAATCCCATCCTTAATAACATCAAGCCCATGTTTAACAATTATATTCAAAATGTGCACACAACAACGCATATGCAAGAAACAACCAGACAACATCAAATGATTTTCTTCCAACTTATTTTTAACCTCAACAAGCATAGCATCATTAGTAGAACAATTGTCAACCGTAATAGAGGATAATTTTCGGTCAATATTCCAATCCAACATACATTCAACCAAAGCTTGAGCTAAGACTTGACTATTATGAGGACATGGCACATATATAAACCTATTTACAAAAGCACGTAGCATTGTATGAGCACATGCCATATAAATTGTAAGTAAAATTGACGCGTTAATTACTTAATTAATTGATTAACAAGTCATAAAATATACCTCAAAAGTTGACTTTGTAAAATCCATGAGTTATCAATGAAATGTGTGGTAACCACCATGAACCCTTTTTTTTTGTTGCTTGAAGTCCACATGTCAGTTGTTGATACAATTCTACTCTCATTTTTTTTCAAGGAATTTGGTTGCCTTTGCTCTTTCAAGCTTATATAGCTTCAAAATGTCACTTTTGATAGTATTGCGCGTTAGACACTTGAACAACGGTTGTAGAGAGCAACAAAACTCCTGAAAAGCATGATGATCAACCATAGAAAGAGAATATCATGAATTGTGATCATTGAAGCCAACCTATTTCTTGCCACATCTTGATCAAAGGCTTGACTTTTGAGATCTTTACTCATAACATCTTTTGTCAATATCCTTTGTCTTATGTCCATACCGTGTCTCCTAGTACATGTTCTTGAATGGTGGCGTAAATGATTTATTCCCATCTTTGCACCGGCTACCAACAACTTCTTACAATGATTACATTCAGCCTTAATAATTCCATTCACTGTCTTCTTGGTAAAAGTTTGCCAACATCACTGATTTTTCGACTAGATTTTCCTTCATTGGTAGTTTGAATGTCAGAAGCTTCAAAGCCTTCAATAGGTGCTGCAACTGCTGTGTCTATGTGGGTTTTCAGCCTCCAATGGAGTAGGAGCTGACTCTTGCGATTCAAATTCTATTGAGCGAGAGGAGTACCTTCACTTGTTGACATATTGACAAACTGTACAAAATTTAGGCAAATCAAAATTTTGCTTCTTAATCTCATCAACAAGACATGAAAAACACTAGTTCTAAAACCAAAACATAAACATCTAAACTTTTTCAACCAGGACTAATTCACACATAAGTAGAGCATTCCAAACAAAAATTTAAAATTCCGACAGAATAGTACCAATACTATGAAGGAAATGAAGCAAAAAAAAAGGCTAAATAGTTACATGATTTGAGAGAGGTATGAGGCGGCGGCCGGCGACAGCGGAGAATCCGGTGAGCCCTAAATAGAGGTTGAGCAAGATGGCGAGGATGAGCAGAAAGGGCCACACAAGGGGACTTGTTACTCAGGAGTTAGGGCAGGCGACTGGGAAGTGAGGGTTGGGGTCGGTCGAACAAAGAGAGGAATTTCAATTAGGGGTTGTTAAGTGTTGAGAAACAGAGAGAGGAAAGATTGACGGCCACATGCTTAGATTTTATTTTTATCTGGAAAGAGGAAGAGAAAACGTGTGGTCCGTGTGGATAGTTGGATTCCAAATTAGAAATTTCTAAGGGTTATGTTTCTTTTTTTATCTACAATTTTCTATTTTCAAAATTTAACTAATTAATTACAGTATAAATATATAAATATTTGGCCTTTTCAATTTAGATTAAACTGTAGTATTATTGTATTAATTCATTATAGTATAAATATTTGGGATTTTTATTTATAAAAAATTGGATATATATATATATATATATATATATATATATATATATATAAAGATTTTTAAGGTTTTTTTGAAGGGGTTTATTTTTATTTTTAAGAATAAGTTTTTTTTCTAAAGTTTATAATGTTTATTTGAGAGGGTTTCTTAAGTAGTTGGTTTTGCTAAATTAAAATAATTTTTACCATTAAATTTAAATAAGAAATATTTTCTATTTCACAAAATTAAATTGTAAATTATCATAACCTGATAATAATTATAAATATTATAATTGCAATAATTTTATTTATTTATTTTTAATTGGTCTCAATTTAAAAATAATTAAAATAAATTATTTATTGGCCAAAAAATATGAACACATATTCATTTTTTTTATAATACTAATAGTCAATACTAATATTTTAAAAAATTATTTTAGTACATAATTGTTTATCTTAAATTATATAATCACATAAAATTTATATATTACAAATTGATTTATATAAAATAATAAGTTGATTGATTTTCATTGTCTATGTGTTGTTTTTAATTTATAATAATGAGAGAATTTATAAATAATTTTTAAAATTTATATTCAATATGTTGTTTTTAAAAGATTGAGAGTAACTATATACTTGGTTAACTTTTAATTTTCAAACATTATTATTAAAATCATCACAATTATGTCGGTGCAAATACCGTAACTCGGGCATAACACTAGTAAATTATTATTACATTTGTTTCATAATATTTAATTTTTAAGTTAATTGTGATGCTTAATATAAATCCAAAATTTAATTTAATAATATTATGCTCTATTAAATATAAATATAAAAAAATAAATAATATCCAAAATAATATATTAAAATAAAATTTAAGGCACTATTTTCAAATTAATCACAATGAAAAGATGTTAGGTAAATTATTGGGTAAATGTTTAGCTTAATAAATAGATATATATATATATATATATATATAAGGGTAGTAGGGTACAGGTACGGGTATATAACCCATACCCTCTTCAATGGTAAGAGTACGGGTACGGGTATGGGTTTTACCCGTACCCTCTTCAACGGGTAAGGGTACAGGTAGGTTAGAGGCATACCCTTACCCGACCCGTACCCACTCAAAAAATAACGGCTAATATCCGTACCTATACCCGTACTCGTTCAAAGCGGGTAATACCCTCTTTGACCAAGTATAGGTACAGGTATAGCCGTCGGGTAGGGTACAGATTGCCATCTCTATTTGGCATTTCATGCTTATGGAGCCCTTGTAACTTTGACTTGTGAAACTTTTTTTAAGCCTTTAATTTCCTTATATCTCAAAACTTTAAAGTATCATTTGTCATTTCATTTCCATTTTATTCCTTTTTCTTTTCTCTTCTGTTTTTTCTTTGTTTGGAGAAAAACTTTTCATTTCAGAAAACAACATTCTTTTTTTTTTAACTCCCGAGTGTGCCATGTTTTGCACTAAACCACATTCTGGATCAGCAACTTCAAAAAAAAGTCCTCAATAACCTCTCTATGAGTGTCAAGAGGCAATGGGGGGTTCTCTCAAAAAGAGATATCGCCATGTGTTAGAGCGAGCTTCAAGAGAGTTTTTCAAAAGTCTTTATCCACTCTTTTAGCTTGTGTGATTGTCAAGAGGCAATGGAGAGGCTCTCTAGAGGAGAACAGTCGTCATGCATTGGACATCAGACTAGCTTCAAGAGGGTCTTTAAGAGCCTTCAATAGTCCATTCGCCTCCTTGACTGTCAAGAGGCAATGGAGAGGCTTTCTCGAGGAGAACAGGACATCACAGTAGGTTTCAAGAGGGTTTTTAAGAGTCTTCAACAGCACAATCGCTTCCGTGACTGTCAAGAGGCAATGGAAAGGCTCTCTTGAAGAGAACAGTCACTATGCATTGGTAGACTTCAAGGGTCTTGTAAAATTACCAAAATACCCCTCTCATCACATTTTTGCACATTAGCCCTCAAATTCCTTTCTTTTCACAAATTTAAGGATTTATGCAATTTCGCCCTCTAACTTTTCACATTTTTCACATTTTATCAAAATTTGCAAATAAACACCAAACTTTCACGTTTTCATATTTTTCATGGTTTTTGCAGTTAAACCCCTTAGCTTTCATATTTTTACACATTTTCACAATTTTGTATATGTGTCCTCAAATATTTTATTTTTTTCACATTTCTCCATAGATTTTGCAACAAAGCCCAATTTTTCTACAAGTCTATTTTCTTAGCAAACTTTACTGCTAAACCTTTTTTTTTATGTATTTTTTTTATGCAAATTCCTCATATATATGTAAGCCATCATGCTTCAACATTTTTCTCCTTTTTAAATAAATAAATAAATAAATCCAGTACCTTTTTTTGCTTTCCGATTCGGGTTTCTTTGTTTGATCTTTTTTTTTTTTGTTCCTCTTCTCATCAGTCAGAGCTCCTAGTTTCCTCCTATTTTTTTCTCTAGTTCTCTTCTTCCTTCTTTGTCTCTTTGTCTTGTCTCTCCCTTTTATCTTCTCTGGTTTCTTTCCTTTTTTCAACTGGGGTCTTTTTTTTTTTACTTATTTTTCTTTTTTTTGTGTTTTTTTTTCTCCAGGTATTCTTCTTCTCTTTTTTTTTCTCACTTTTTTCTTCCTAGAACTCTCTGTTCTCCTTCAAAACTCTCTCTGTTTCTCTTCTTCTTTTTTGTTCTTTTTTTTCTTTTGTCTTCTCTTTTTTTTTCCACCAACTGGAGATTTCTTTTTTTTTTTTCAAAATTTTTTCAATTCTTATCCTTTTTTTATTTTAAATTTTTTGAATTTCAAACCCCTTATTTTCCCTCTCTTTTCTTGAATTTATTATGTTTTTTATTTTTTATTTTTTTAAATTTTAATTTTTTTGAATAAATTTCTAATAGAATTAGGAATTAAAAATTCTATATAAACAAATTCTCTAATCAAAGTGGGTGACTGATATTATTCATAATAAATAATATAATCAAACAATATTGCTTTTCATCGAAGCTAAAAGATAACTTTTAAGTCAAATAAAGTTAAAGTGATAAAATAATTTATCCTTTGTAGATTAGTAAAAAATACCATGATAAAATTATATATGAAAGATAAATTCTATGGCTTGTACTATATATTCTTTATAATTTCCTATTTGCAGTAAATCATACTTAATTTAGGACTAAATTATAAATACCTTTGTGATTTAGCAATGCAACCTCTCTAATAATTTGTAATTAATTTAGAACTAAATTGCAAATTTTTTCATGTTGTTATTTTAATACCCTTTTAATAATTTACAATTATCTAAAGGTCATATTTCAACGATATCTTTATATCAAAGTTTCATCAATTTTTGAAACTATATTGTTTTTTGAATTATATTTGTATATTTATATATATTGGTAATTGTTAGCCTCAAAACCATATCACAATTAATAAACATAATAAATGAAATAGAATTGGTAGTGATCGGTTTCCCAATGAAAAATTAAATATAAACAAACTTGTGCTACCCGTCAAATAATAAAGCAAATTAATATAATAACCAACAATTTATTTATAATAAATGATTAATGCTATTAATGATGAGTTGTAATATTAATATCCATAGCAATAATATAAATAAATTATATTATCTTCTTTTAATTTAAATTATAATCTTGAATCTAATGGAGCTAAACTGATAGAATGAACACAAACAAAGATGCGCTATATGAATTACAAAAGATAATAATAATAATAATAATAATAATAATAATAATAATAATAATAATAATAAAATTACGTATATGCTTTTTCTTACTATATTTTTTTATCTTGGTTGAAGTCTGATAATTGGAGTGTCATCTACTCTAATAGAAATATTATCTTCAACAATAGCAGTTTTACCAATAGTTACAATTACTCAGTTTTTAAAACATTACCAATACCGTTGGACCTTCAACGTAATCAATCAAAAACATATCACAATTAATAAACATAACAAATGAAATCATCATTAACAAATATTATATTGAAATTAATTTATAGAATTGGTAGGGATTGGTTATTGTTTCAAAAAATCAAATACAAACAAACTTGTGCCCCCCTCAAATAAGAAAGCAAATTAATAAAATAAACTTACAATCTATTAACATTAAACTATTAATGATATATTTAATGAAATTATTGATATCCATATTAATGATGAGTCATAATACTCATAGCAAATAATATAAATAAATTATATTATCTTCATTTAATTTAAATGATAATCTTGAATCTAATGATAACAAAATTAACACAAAATAAAGTTGTTCTATATGAATTATTAAAACAATAAAATAATAAATTGCCGATACATTTTTCCTTACTTCATTATTTTTATCTTATTGCTTGAAATTTGAGTAATTGGAGTGTCATCTACTCTAATTGAAACATCATCTTCAACAATAGTAATTTTATCAATAGCTGCAAGCACTCAATATTTCTGAAGTATTACCAATCCTATCGGACTTTAAATCTAATCAATCAAAGCCATCACACAATTAACAAATATAAATAATATATTAAATAATTGATTGATTAATGAACTTGCTTCCTATCCATAGACTATAATATTAAAAATAAGATAAAAATATAATATTTATCATTATTAATTTTATAATTTGAGAAATAAACAACTTTAATTTATCATTAGATGAATTACACTAAATTTATATTTTGAAAAGTTATTTGAAAAATATTAATATGAGAATTGACTGCTTAATGAAAACATGAGCTGCAAATAAATAAAAGACTTAAATTTATTATGAGATGAATTAACCCATATAGACAAAATCTCTAATATTTGAATAAAATAAAATAGGATATTTATTATTATTAATTTTACAATTTGATATACCTGCAACTTAATTTTCTTCCATAATTAGATTTGAGTACAATTTTATTTGACAATTGAAATTAATTTATAGAATTAGTTGGGATTGACTCTTGTTTCCAAGGAAAAAATTAAATATAAACAAACTTGTGCTATCCATTGAATAAATAGAGCAAATTAATAAAAAGAAACAACCCAAAATCTATTTACACATTAAAATGATTAATGATATAACTAATGATTGATGTGCATATAAATGATATGATTGTAGCATTAATATTCATAGCAGATGAAATCAATAATTAATTATATTATTTTCATTGAAATTAAACTATAATCTATAGATAAAATGACTAGAAAATTAACACAAATAAAGTCACAATATATAAATTACTTAAAAAAAAACTTTCTTATTCTTTCTTTTTATATTATTGCTCAATATCTGAATAATTGAAATGCCATCTACTCTAATTGAACCATCATCTTCAACAATAGCTGCAAGCAGTCACAAACCCATAACACTTTTTGAAGCAATAACAATTCCACAATTCCACTGGACATGAACCTAATCAATCAAAGCTGTCACACAATTAACAACAATAACAAATGAAATAATAATTAAAAAACATTAAACTAAATGAATGATTGACTAATGAGAACTTAGGTTTTTTATATATAGACAATAATATTAAAAATTAGATAATGTAGATTATTTATCATCGTAAATTTTATAATTTGATAAAATAAAAAACTTTAATTTATCCTTAGATGAATTAATCTATATTTTAAAATTATTAATAAAAGTTGAACATAATCTCTAATTTCTAATATTTAAATTTAGATAAGATATGATATTTATTATTATTAATTTTACAATTGATATATAATATCTTATAAATAATATTATAAATTAACAAATAAAATACTTTAATTTATCATGATATAAATTAACATATTTCATATTTTAAATTTAAAACACTATTTTAAAAATATTAATTAAATAACAGAGGTAAGTTTTATTATCATGAAAAAGTAATCTATTTGTATTTTAAATTAAATTAGTAAGATAAGTATTTTATATTTTATTTAATTTTTAGAAAAATAAACTTTTTATGAGAGCTTGACACTTCGTGTTTGTTTCAAATGTAGGAAGAATCTGATTCTCTCTATAGAATAGGAGTGTGCATACTTCCATGACAACAAATGACATGCATTGATACTACACCAACTATGTTTCAAATGCAGAGGAACTCGATTTGCCCTAAAAAGCAAGTGTGTGCATGCTCTTATGACAAAAAAATGACATGCATTGATGGCATAATAGGTATGTTTCAGATGTAGGGGAAATCTGATTTGTCCTATAGAGTAGGTGTGTGCATGCATCCTATGACAAGAAATGACATGTGTTGATGGCATACAAGTTATGTTTTAGATGTATGGGGAATCCGATTCGCCTGATAGAGTAGGTGTGTGTATGCTCCCATGATAAGAAATGGCATGCATTGATGGCACACCATATATACTTCAGATGTAGGGGAATCTGATTCACCCTATAAAGTAGGTGTGTGCATGCTCCCATGTGAAGAAATGACATGCATTGGTGAGACACCAGATATGTTACAGATATAAGGAGAATCCGATTTGTCCTATAGAGTAGGTGTGTGCATGCATCCTATGACAAGAAAATGATATGCATTGATGGCACACCATGTATGTTTCAAATGTAGGGGAAATCCGATTCGCCTTATAGAGTAGGTGTGTGCATGCTCCCATAATGAGAAATGACATGTATTGATGGCACACCCGATATGTTTCAGATGTAGGGGGAATCCGATTTGCCCTATAGAGTTTGCATACATCCTATGACAAGAAATGGCATGTGTTGATGGCACACCATGTATGTTTTAGGTGTAGAGTGAATCCAATTCGCCTTGTAGAGTTGGTGTGTGCATGCTTTCATGATAAGAAATTACATGCATTGATAGCACACCAGTTATTCTCATTAGGCAAAACTCTATGTATAAATCTCTTCCCTTCCTCATCCATCCTCATCAACTCTTACGCCCTCTCTTTCTCTTTTGCATAACCACCACAGGTTTGCTAACATCTATCACACAAGTTCTAAAACTTAGCATTAAAAAGGTTAAACATTTACTAGATATGCATATCATATATTGTTTACAATACTTGTCATATTCTAATTTAATTTTTCCCCCTAACACATCAATCTACTTGTTTCCACGATGAGTACTACTAATATAACAACGATTGTTTATTGGGGTGGATATTTATAAGAGACAAATGAAAATCCTTCATATTCAGGGGGTTATAAAACAATAATTGGGCTTCATGCCAATAACACTTTGAATGAGTTGCATGAAACGGTTGCTGCTAGTATTAACTTCAACTTAGGTGATAACTATATGAACATTAAGTGTAAATGGCCTATAAATAGTTGTACTAGTATTATCATTGATATTGATAATGATAGAACAACATCATTAATGCTGAGGCTGCATACTCTAATATTATACGTGAATAAAGAAGGATCATGTGCAATTCCAACTGCTACATACACTATGGACACTTTGTAAGATTCTAAACTTATTACTTAATAAGAATTTATATATGTTATGTTGTGATGCCTTATTTATAACACATTTTTTGTGGGGGTTTTTTTTTTCCTCCAGACCACATCCATCTCATGGATTGTTTCCCCCAACATTTCCATTATCAAGCTTTGAAGGTGCTCTATTAATAAATAATGATGTCGAAAGCTCCACTAACTATCAGCAATGGAGGTGCAATGAAGATAATTAATGGTGCATTTGAAAATAATGTTGGTGAAGGTGATGATGCTGAGCTTGAAGCCCCAAGATATGACACTAATGATGACAATGATGACGACTATGATCAAAGGGACGATGACAGCGATGATGAAGATGAAAGTAGAGATGATGATACAAGTCTCCCCTTTGATGTGCAAGAAGGTGTAATAGCAAAAGATGCTATGAACACAACTAACTCAAATATGGAGCAAGGGGCAAATGCAACCTCAGCTGACTACTCACAATTTGATCCTATTCCTAGCATGACACTAATAGATGATTGGTATAATGTAACAGAGATAGATGATGCAGACCCATATATATATATATATTGGTTGGAGATGAAGATTCATTAAGCTTTGACAATTTGGTTGGTGGTATGTTTAACTCAAAAGCCCAATAAATGGACATGTTGAGCCAATGATCCATAAAAAAGATAGTTACATTTATTCTGGTGAAGGGCAATAAATCCATTCACACTATCAAATGTACCAATTCAGACTGTACTTGGAGTCTTCACGCTTCAGTTTTATTCAAAACATCACTCTGGGTTGTGAAAAGATGTCCGAGGAAGCATAGTTGCACCAATGAAAGAATCCAGTCTAACAATCGACATTGCATAGGAAAACTGATATGTGAATTAGTACTATTAACATTAAAAGCTGATCTAAGCCTGAGCATAGCATAAGTGCAAGTAATGGTGAAAGAAATGTATCGTGTTGATGTTAGTTATGCAAAAACTAGGAAAGGGAAAAATAAGGCTCTTAAAAGTATATTCGGATCGTGGGAGAAATCGTATGCTACATTATAGATGTATTTTAATGCTTTAGTCATTTCCAACCCAGGTACTATTGTTGACTTTGATTCAAAGTGGGGACATGGGTGGGAGCATTTAAGAGAGCATTTTGGGTCATCTATCACTTGCTTCAATTCTTTTTGTCCTGTTTTCTCAGTGGATGGGACATTTTTTCATGGGAAATACAAAAGAACTCTATTAATGGCTACAAGAGAGGATGCTGAAGACCGCATATTTCCTTGTATATTTGCCATAGTTGAAGGTGAGAATAGAGAAAGTTAATTATGGTTTTTAAATAATGTTTACAGAACATTAGATCCTACTCATCGTATATGCATTATCTCAGACAAATTTAGAGGCAACATCAATGTCGTTCGTGATGCTTTTCCTCCACAATATGGTCATGTTTATCTAAATTTTTTTGACATCTCACTGATAATTTTTTACAACATTGCAAAAGCAAATCTGGAGGGCATCCACAATTGTTTCAGCACAAAAATTTGAAGAGTTGATCAACATATTGACGGAAAGATATCTCATGTTCTCTAATTTCACATTATCAACTGGGTCAAGGCAAATGTGAATTATGACATGTGATGGTGGTAGACAACGCGGACGCCACAACACCAACTTATCAAAAAGTTTTAACTCAATTCTTAAAGGTGCTCATCGTTTACTAGTAAAAGCTCTTGTATCATCCACTTTCCACAGTACTACGATGTATTTTTTTAAAAACCGTGAGCATGGTCTCGCTATGGATCCGACTTTGACGACAAAACAAGAATCAAGGCTTCTTCGTGATGGTATTGAGAAAGGTAGATATTTAAGTGTGTTGCGCTTTAATTAATTACAATGAATTTCAAGTTACAGAATATGTTAATGAGGAGACAATTGACTATGAAATAATTATAGATGGAATTCGTTGCACATGCACGTGTCAATTTATGGTTGCTTGCCAATTCCTATGCATACAAGCTTTGAAGGTCTGTAATGCTGCAAATATTAACCAATGCGTGGTATGCCCTTATTGGCATACTGTAGGTTCCTATAGACAGACCTGCGCTCCTTGTTTTCATCCAGTACTAAGTTCATAGTTTTGGACGTATGCATATAGATAGAAACCCTGATCTCATTAGGCATAATTTATGTTCTTTATGTAAATGCATTTGGCATAATTTATACTCTTTATGTAAACACACCTGGACATTATACTTGTCTAAAATGGGTAGGAATATAAAATGTAAAAAAAATGATGGATGTATTTTCTATTTATACTTGAATGCAATTAATGTTATTTAAACTATAAACAAGTTGTTCAACAACAAAAATAACAACAACAACAACAATTATCATTTAAAAAAATTAAAAAAATAACTTAAAAAGATTTAAAAAATTTCATTTTGTGATCATTTAAAAAATAATTATGTTAATAATAATAACAAATTTTAAAATGGCTTAAAAACCAAGAAGATGTAATAATAATAACATATTTTTCTAAAATAAATACAATTGAAAAAAATATAACTATTAAAAAAAATAGTTTAAAGTTAAAAAATATCTCTTCTTTATGATTTTTCAAAAGAGAAGGGTGTGAATATAAAAAACAAAAAACTTAATATTTCTAAAAAACCAACTCATCACCGGCCATTGAATAAATTTCACATAAAATGATTTTAATAATAATAAAAAAAAATGAAAAGTTATATTAGAAAAAAAGCCATGCAAGCCTAGGAAGTCAATGATGAACATAAATATGCAATGTAACTGCATAATAAACACCTATACCCCATGACCTTATACGTGCTTTAGGTTTGATTTCATGTCTTTTTCAAAACCAACATTTACACAAATCAATCATTTTTTATAAAAATTTTTAAAAATATTAATACTATTTATAAAAAAAAATAAGCCGTGAACGGACAAAATAAATAAAATCCAGCCAACATATCCATCGTACCATCAATTACACCAACACAGTCACCACCACATGGCAAGACATGCAGCTTCCCCATTTCCGGATCCCTCAACTCCAGCGCCCATGGGTAAATCCGTCATTCCCTGTAAAAACTCAATATATTGATTTAAAAAAAAATTCAGCGTTTATAACCCAACATAAACAATGTCGTAAATAGGGCTGTCAAACGATCAAGCTGTTCATGAGCAGCTCGAGCTTAGCTCGGTAAAAGCTCGAATTCGGCTCGAAATTTTAAGCTTTCGAGCCGAGCTCGAGCTTGAATTTTGAGCTCGAAATTAATTTCGAGCCGAGTCGAGCTCGATCGGCTCGATAGCTCGAAACTATAATAATAATAATAATAATAATAATAATAACAATAATTTATTACAATATGTAAAATCAACCTCCACCTCCTTTTCTTTGTTATTTTGTCATTTGTTATAAATTATAATTTATAAATAAGATTTTAATTTTGAGCTAATCGAGCTGAGCCGAATTCGAGCTTTCGAAAATAAAATCGAGCTGAACTCGAGCTTTCGAAAATAAAATCGAGCCGATCTCGAACCATTATTTTTGAGCTAATTTCGGGCTCGAGATAGCCTATTTCGAACCGATTTTGAGCTGGGCCTGGCCCGATCAAGCTCGGCTCGTTTACAGGCCTAGTCGTAAATGAAAAAAAAACGAAATCAGATGATAAAAAAAATATCAACAAAAAAAAAAAAACCAACCCACTCTGCCCTCTTTTCCACAACCCCATGACCAGGGGCAAATCCGTCATTCCATACAAAATTTAAAAAAACCTCGATGCATAATTAATAAATCAAATAAACAAATAAAATGTTCAACCATATCCACCCGTACCATCACTCAGAAAGTTAAAAACTGTAACAAACTCGCCACGTGGCAAGTTGCTGGGCCCCATTTCTCAAGATCCGGGGCAAATCAGTCATTCAAGATAGAAATTCAAAAAGAGACACCCAACGCCCCATTTGCCGACTCTTCCCACCGCTTTGCCCGCGGAGTCCGACACAATCATCGAAGCTCTTGTTGGCGTTAAAAGCTACGTTAAATAATTTAAAAAAAAAAAGAAAAAGAAAATAAATAAGCATTACCCAAAAATCAAAAGCAAAGCAAAAAAGCAAATCAAACCCATAAAAATCACAACTCGCATCTCTTTTTCTCTCTCTCTCTCTCTCTCTCTCTTTTTTTTTTCTCTGATTTCCGAATTCTTTTTTCTTTCTTTTTTTAAGGAGCATCCAACGATGATTTACCCAAATTAGATAGAAGTTTGCATTCAACCAAGTTTGGTGGTTGGCCGGCGTGTGTTTTTTCTCTCTTTTTTTCTTTTGGAGTTTGGAGAGATCGATCTCGTTTCTCTTCGCCTGAGAAGCGAGGGGCTCTCTGAGGTAAATCGATCTATTCGTTGATTAATTTTTTTTTTTTTTTTTTTAATGTTGAATGGTTTTATCAAGAAATTTGGATTTGTTTTTGGGGGTTGTGATGAATTTGTTTGTTTATTTGATTAATTTTTTGGGTTTTTGTGATGTTGAAATGGTGGATTGTGTTTTTTTTATTCTGGACATTATGGTTTTTAATGTACTGATGATGGCTTTGGTTTGTTAATGGATAAAAGAGTTTCATTTTGTAGATACATAGCAATAACGTCTTGAATGGAGAATAGGTTTTAAAAGTTTGTTTTTTTTTTTCTTATGAGAATGGATGTGGGTGTTTAATGAAGCTTTCCGGTGATTTATTTAGCCTTTGCAGTGGTTAAGTTTTGATTAAAGTGAAGATCTTTATTTATGTTCACTGCTCTGTTTGTTCATATTCCTGCTGCTGTTTAGTTTGATATATATCGATGTAATTAGTGAAAATGATTATTACTGATGATTTGAGAAATAAAGAAATGAGATTCAAACTCAAATGTCAAATTAAATGGTTGGGGATAGAATTAGTAGTATTTAAGGTAGTGTGGTAGAAAGAAATGGTTGAAGATAGAATCAGAACTATCTTAAGTTAGTATTGTAGGAAGAAAAATGAGGGGGCATGTGCTCCGCTTGGAAACTGTGTGATGCTTTACAAAGCCACAAAATTGATAAGAGAATTTTTAAGCATTAATAGCTTACTTAAATTTATAATAGTTTTCATGATATATTCTTAACGTTAAAATTTTTTCTAGTTTAATATCACAGATTCACACTGGTGGTTGTGTCCAGCATATGTGGTATATTGATTGCACTTATAAATAAACAATATTCATCGTTTTGTAATTCATGCCTTTTACAGTGACACTATGGTGCATTAAACAAAACTATGAAGTTACATTAAAAACTAATGCGCCTTAAGATAAACCCATCTGCCTATAGAGAATTTTAGACTTCTTTCCATAGCATACCAGCTAGCATTCAATAGAAACTCTTGTCTTTATGTTTCATTAATAATGCCACGCCAGTATATATATATATGTACTCTATGAGGAGATAAACATAGTTATGGTGGAAGCCATTATATTTAGGTCCAAGTTTGAAAATCTGCCCTGATTATTTTATCACTGTCTTTTAATAATTGTGATCATTTCCTATGTTCTTTTTTCTGTTTTTCCAAAGATCAGTTCTCTGACTACAAATTTATTTCTAAGTACCAATGCTTTGTTTGTTGTTTTTAACATATCAGTTCTCTGACTATTAATCTTATGTTGGCGTACCTACGTTTTATTTTCTGTTTGTAACAGATCGGTTCTCTGACTACTAACTTCATTTCAAAGTATATATCTTTTTATTTTCTTTGGTTTGGCTGTAATATTAACTTTCTATGTTTTGTCTTCCTTACAATGTCAAAATATTTGTTTTACTAATTTTTCTTTTGAAATATTATTGCTCTTGTGTCGGCAACTTTGACTTTCTGCAATCAGCTTTGAAGAAGATATGGCGTCACTTGGAGATATCGGTCTTGCAGCGGCTATTAATATTCTATCTGCAATAGGATTTCTTCTGGCATTTGCTGTGTTACGGCTTCAGCCCATTAATGATAGAGTATACTTTCCTAAATGGTACCTTAAAGGAATAAGAAGCAGCCCAACACACTCTGGAAATTTGATAAAAAAGTTTGTTAATCTAGACTGTGGAACATATTTGAGGTTTTTGAATTGGATGCCAGCTGCATTGAAAATGCCGGAACCTGAGCTGATTAGTCATGCAGGCCTTGATTCTGCTGTATATATCCGTATCTATCTGCTTGGGTGAGTCTATTGATACTGAATATCTTTATTCCTTCGTGGAGATATTATAACTGTTTCATTACAATTGAAAACAAAAATTGCACAATGAATTGCTCTGACACCTTTTCATTTGCTATGACATTCACTTTGTCTTGAATCTCTGTTTCTTGTGTTGCATCCTTTATGGCCTTCTGTTTGTGTTAGATGCTCAATGTTCATCATTTTATAATTTGTGCCTTCTTTCTTTTGACTTTTCTCATATATATATTGCTTATTTAGCATCCAAAAGCGGTTTCATCATTTTGGCACTATTATCCTTTAAAGTGCATTCTGGGCATTTATTTTAGAGGAACCCTGATTTCATATTGATACTGTTGTCATCGCATCAAAACTTCAGCTTTATTTGTACGATTCAATTTAATTGATCTTTATAAGTTTGGTAATTGTCATTGCTTGTGTCTCAAATAAATTACCTCATTCTTTAATGTTCAATAATGCAGCTTGAAAATATTTGTTCCATTAGCCTTCCTTGCTTTCACCATTCTGGTGCCTGTTAATTGGACTGGTGGATCCTTGGAGCAGATCAAGAATTTAACATTCAGTAACATCGACAAGCTTTCTATATCAAATGTTCCAGCTGGATCAGATAGGTTTGAACATATATCAATTTCCATCTGTCAAAAAGTTTCACATGGCTATGTTTAGATGCATTCTTCTGCTTATTGATGGTATCCACAGGTCCTTTAATTCATACTAGAAAACTAGAGGATGGTGATTGATATGCTGCTTTTTGGAAGTTTCACTTATTTAGTTATTTATATTATTTATTATTAATTGAACTAGATCAAAAGTATATTCTTGTAGTTGCTTGGAAATGGATGTGGAATAATGAATAACTGCCTAACAAAATAAAAAACATCTGTGATAGGCAGATTTTTCAGACTGTTTTAGATACCATACTTGACCCTACATGTGAAGCTGAAAACTTGAAGAGTGATTGGGGAACTCTACTAGTAATTTTGCAGTTTCATTTGCTGTTAGTTTGTGTTTGTGTGGAGGGATTCAGAACTTCAGAATCTCCAAATTGTATCTTGACCCAAATTTAGTGTTTGATACTTGAATGAAGATGCACACCCTATATTTGGCTTAAAATTGGGACCTTCAAAGGTGTAAGTTGAAATTTAGTATTTGCAAATCTTTTGAATTTTCAATTAGTTCTAACAACACCCACTTAATGAATCTAATGTTTTTTTTCCCTTATCTTTGTAGCTAGGATCTACCTTAATTTGATCTGTAGAACTTCCCTGAATGATAGTTTGCTGAGCGAAGCCATTGTTATGCTTTCATAATCTTTCATATCTTATGTAATCACCTTGGTTTTTTCCAGGTTTTGGGCACATCTAGTGATGGCATACGTTTTTACATTTTGGACATGCTACATTCTGTACAAGGAATATAAGATTATAACAACAATGAGATTGCATTTTCTTGCAACTGAAAATCGTCGTGCAGATCAATTTACTGTGAGTTCTCTATGCTGAGTGTGCTCATAGCGAAAACTGTCTAGATTAAATTTTTTTCACAAAATTAGTTCTGTACCATTTTTATTTCAATTGCAGTATGTAAATAGTAACTATATGTTATTTGAAAACTTGAAATAGGTATCAAATGTCTAACTTTCAGAGGAACCTGACAATGGTAACCTTGACAAGAAAATGAGAGACCATTATGAGAAAGTGAGAGACAAGGCCTTCCTGCGCCTTTTGAATTTAATTGTGTATACGTTTAGACTGCACAATGCTTGGACCTGAAAATATCTTATTTTGATGTGCATTCCATTGGTTTCATAACTAGATAGATGAAAACTACTGAGCATAAGGTTTGCCATTAAGCTTTCCTAACCTATCTAACTGGCAACCATGGCAATTTCTAAACTGGTTCTTATTTGCTTGTGAAGAAATTAACTGAGGCTAGTCCCATGTTCTTGCTGAATATTGTCTTGCCATTTAGAGTGCTTGTCATTTGTCTACTAAGATTAACCTTATGTCAAATTATCGAGGAATACTACGTGAAAATTTTGTTTAAAATGAAATCAGTAGGAACCAATGGCTAATTTGTGAAGAAATTACTCAACCATTTTGTGAAACATATATGCTGACAACTAATTTCAACCTGTGGTGTGGAATTGTCAATACCCTCCTTTAAATACATGTCCAATGCTCTGATCTTTCAATCTTCTTATGGCATCTCTTGATTATAGAAACTACTCACCATTTCAGTTAGCACGTCAAAGAATTTCATGACATAGCCATAGAGTCATCGACATACAATGAGAGTAACTCTACTGATTTAGAAATACCTATTATTTAATTTGATGATTTCCTTTTCTACACTAACATTCTGAACTTTGTAGCTTTTATTAGTTCAAATTATTAATATTCAATTTTCTTGATGTAGGTTCTTGTGAGAAATGTTCCACCAGATCCTGATGAATCAGTTAGTGAGCATGTTGGTCATTTCTTTACAGTAAATCATCATGGCCATTATCTTATACATCAGGTTTGAATTTGTAAGAAATCAACTCTAATGCTTCTTTCAATGTTTAATGGATACATCAATGCTAATTGCTAAATTTGCTTTAACTCTCATTAATTAATAATTATATTAGAATGTTAAATTGCATCATATGCTTTGAATGGAAATTCATGGCCATAGCCATTAATACAAATTAATTAGACTCCACCAATGTTCTCCTGTCTTTATGAATATTTGCTATTCTTTTACTGTTTGCAATACCATTTTTGGTCACCTACTTTTCTTGCTCATTAGCTTATAACTTGAACCTCATCTTTGAGGAAGTGAAGAAACAAGATTATGGAAATAGAATTTGTAATTAATGTTACTATGAATTTGCTTTAACTCTCATTATTGGCTAGCATAAAATGTTATATTGCTTAAATTAGTTATAAATTGAAGTAGATGCTCTGAATGGAATTATACTCATACTGTTTAATACCAATTAATTAAACTTCACGGACATTCTCATGACTATGTTTTGCAATACTTTTTGTTATCACTTACTATCTGAAGCTTTATTTGAATGGGGAATTGAAGAAACAAGAATAGTGTGACAGGAATTATAGTTAATATTACTGATGGTAAATAGTAAAAAGAGTTGGACCTCATAGTTCATAATGTTTTCATTGGTGATGGTTTTTTAAATCTATTAGGAATTAGTGATGTGTATGCCCTCCATCCGGGCCAGGAAGAGTGAACTTTCCACAAAGCAATTAAACCACAAGTTTTATAACGTAGTTAACACGGACTCACTTGGTGTTTGATAGAGAATACCTCCTGAGACCTCCAAGTTTAGTTGTATTAGACATAAATAAGGTTAACAAATAGATCTAGAAACGCAGGAACATAATTATAGTTATATATTATTTTACTGTATGATTGTATTACTAATGTATTTGTTTATTTAAAATTGATTAATAAAATTGTGCTGTGAGAATGTTTATTGTATCCTGATTTTTGATTTGCAGGTGGTATATAATGCTAATCAACTTGCAAAACTGGTGGAGGAAAAGAAAGGCTTGCAAAATTGGCTTGTTTACTACCAAAATAAATACACAAGAAACCCTACGAAAAGGCCTACTGTTAAGGTAAAACAGCAAGGTTTTAATTGTTTTGTTATCCTTGCCTCCACTCTTTTGACTTGAATATTTTATTAAGGTTTGTCTCTTCTCTTGTAGACAAAATTTTTTGGTCTGTTTGGCAAGGCTGTTGATGCAATTGATTATTACACTGCCGAGATCGAGCAATTAACTACTGCAGTAAGTTTTAGACGCCATATAAGAGACAAATAATGCTTTTACCTCTTGATAGGAGCTTCATGAAAACTTAGCTTTACTGGGTGATCTTATTTTTTATAAAGAAGTCCTTGCTTATGAGTATCATGTAAATTTCTTATATTATTTTCCACTATTTGTTTGCAATAGCTTTCATTCCTATACATGTGAATTACCTAATATAAAATGATGTACACATTTTTGACTGACGAAACAAACTCATTGCAAGAACTAGTTTAAGTAAATATGGTTGTGATAGAGTTTTAATTATACTAGCAATATCTAGACTACAAATTTCTTTCTTAAGATGTGTGGACTTTTGCGTCATATTATTAGACTAGACTTTTTTCTTGGAAAGTTTTTTAAAAAATTTTAAAAGAAAAATAATCAGCAACTGTTCCTGTAACTTTTATTAGTAAACTCTCCTTTCAACTTATACTAGTCAATTTTCCCTATATTAGTGCAATTAGCATGCCATGTAAGTGGCTTGCTGATTTTTTATAAATTCTGGTGAACCTTGTTAGAGTAATAATAATGTATGTTTAAAGTATAACGGTATTAATGTCTTATGGCTTATGTTTAGAGAACCCTAATCCGGCTCTTATTTACAGATAGTTGTGCCTCAATTGTATTTATTGTGAAAAACTTCCTTTTAGTTCGAATATTACGTCTTGTCCTGCAATAGTTTGTTTTCTTGTTTTGGATTCTATTAACAAACCTTGCATTTCAAATTTCAATATTGAACTCACCTGAGGTAGGAGAAAGCAGCATTATAGAATGTGACCAACTGGTTTGAACCTGACATTTTGAACATCAGGTTCAAGTGAAGCCTTGACTCTCTCTTTAAACTCGATGTTGTTAAATGTGACTTAGGAAGGCTTGATATCCTGCATGTGGTGTGCAATTGCACTTTGAAAGATGGGGTTCACAATTTCGAGTTCTCTGCCATAAACTCAAAGTTTGATAGTTCAAGCTTTGAATGGACCCCAATCCGGAACCTGACATTTTGAAATGTCAGGTTCAAGTCAACAAAACCTTACTTTCTTCACTGTAAAGAGCCAGTTAATCAAGAATGGATACTCAATAAGAACCTGTAGCTGAAGGAAAATCAAGAATTTGCTCACTATAACATATGCATGACAAGATCTTCAGAACTGGGGAATGACCTACTGTATGCTCTAGAAAACTAAATAAGAAAACACAAATGAACATAACATAGTTGGACAACATATGAAACACCCCAATAACACAAATAATTAACTCTTAACATCACACATTCAATTCTAGTGAAAAAGTGGAAGATAGCATAAACAAAACAGTTTTACTAATTCGGATCTTCTTTGTTTATATGCCCCTCATAAGTTCCCTTTATTGTCTATTTGCCCAAAACACTAACTACAACATTCAACTTCAAATCAGTTGACTATCTCAATATAAAATTAATGAAAATGGTAAAATTACCAAAAAGAATATTTTCCCTTATCTATTATCTTCCCTGGCTTATCTTGTTCCTCCATTTTATCTGTATATGATTCCCACTCTTTTCATCCTCCTGGTTGTCTCACATCCTTTCATTTCTTTCCCTATAACCTTTCTCATCCTTCCTCTTTCCTCCTTTGTCACTTTCTCTTTTTTGTTCTTTCTTGCATTCTTTGTTTCTCTCTCCTAGCCATTCCATCTTTATCATTCTGCCATCTATCTATATTATATCTTCCATTTTCTCCTTTATCTAGATTGAGGCAATGAGAGGGCCAAAATGTAGAAAGAGATGAGAGGGTGATGACAGAAAAAAAAAAACGATAATTATCTTTATGAAATTAAATAAACTTTAGTAATATTACCCAAAATTTTAAGTGTTATTTAAGAATTTAAATTTATAAATATTTTCAATTTTTAATTGTAAACTATATTAACTATGTTACTTTAAATTATATTCATCAAAGGGATAGGGTGCAGGAATGATTTTTTTTTTGGTTCTGGAGGATATATGGATACTTGCAATATGTTGGCAGTCAAATATATAAGTAGGCACATGTTTGGGTTCACTAAAACAAAATACCTTGCAACTGTTGACAAAATAAGTAATACCTAATGAAAATAAATCTATAATATTTGTCATCTTTTTTATGTGAAATGTGTGCCCCCCCAGTAAACACCACACGTTCATATGATTAGCCCTTGTCACTTGGACGACAGCCTCAAGATGCCCTAATTATTAGAATAACTAATATCCTATATTTGTCAAGTTAATAAATATGGGTATGGAAATATAATAATGGGTCTAAGCTTAAGTTTTTTGTTTGAATCAAATCTGAAGAGTTTATGTTTCCTGTCGCACATCACTGACCACTATCTCCACACTTAACATTCACTCCTCTTGTTCACCTCACTATGCAAAAAAATAAAAATAAAAAAATAAAAAATAAAAAATAAAAAGGACGTCCTCCATCCTAACTTGAATCACCAACATAACCTGAACAAGTTTGGAACTAATACACCGCACCATCATTGTACAACTACTAACAGAAATACTAGATACGATCATGTTTTGGCATTTCCATGGACTTTGGGATTTCCAAAGATTAATGTAGAACAACATGTCAGTGATGGTTAGTTTTGCGTTGGTCAGTAAAGATTGTGAACTTGTATGGAAAACCACGTGATGAAAAATTGAAATTCCTTTATTCCATAAGATTCCTCAAAGGGGAAACATGTCAGGGTTTATTAGAGTAAAAGATAGTTTTACATCAATTTAGTAAATATGGATATGAATATGTAACTCCAGGTCTTATGTCCTAGTTCAAGTTTTCAATTTTTCCAGATCTAATAGGTATAGTTATTTTTTTAAATATTGTCAAAGCTCAACTTGAGGAAATAACTTGGCATTGATCAGTTCCTGGTGTGAATAATTTTCAATTCGACAACTTCATGACCAATTCAAGCATTGTATCACAACTTCCTAAATATTCACAATGGCTATCTCAAAAATGTTATTATCCTAATAAATTTGAAATGAACTTGATTCTTGCTTGAGAAATTTGCATTGCACATTGGGTTACTTAATATGTTTCTGTGTGATCATCTAAGAAAATTTTGAAGAATTTTTATAAAAGAGTTTGACTTTAACTTAATCTCTCTTTTTAATAATATTAATTAAAAGCTCTTGTATTTAAATCAACCAAATTCTACAAAGAGAAAGAGTTCGAAGACTATATAGCATGAGATTAATATAGATTCCAGCCTAATGTAAGATTTTGAGTTTAATTGGTTCTCATACCATGTGTTCTCTGCAAAATCCTTATAAGTGGAACCCTCCTTGCTTGATGACCTGAAGAAAATTTCTGGTTTCATATGTGACAATCACAAAATTGCCTGATCTATAGTCCAAAATCTCTTAACTTCTGTTCATTATTAACCTGAATAGTCATTCTACAGAAGCAATTTAGAAGGAGAAAAACTGTGTAGAATTCACTGTACAATGTCAAGTGTAAAGGCAAAAAACAAGCCCTTTATAACTTAAATCTTTTAACTACTAGACATCTACCTGTTTTAGAAATAGGAACTAATTTACATTTGAATTACAGTTCCTAATTACACTGGATCTAACACTCTCCCTCAAGCTCTACTATACAAATCAAACAAACCGAGCTTGTCAACAAGTTTCTTAAACAATGGCTTCTTAAGTCCTTTTGTTAAGGGCATATGCAACTTGGCATATAGTCGGAACATAAACATCACAGATAGTTCCGTCTTCAATTTTTTCTTTAATAAAATGTCTGTCAACTTCAACATGTTTTGTTTTATCATGATGACCTAGATTGTGAGAAATATTGATAGTGGGTTTATTATCACAGAATAGTTGTAAAGAACCCTGTATTGTCATCCTTAGTTTCTCCAAAAGTTGTTTCAACCACATTAAATCACACATTTCGTGTGCTAATGATGTTAATTCAGCTTCGGCACTGCTTCAAGTCACAACATTTTGTTTTTTTGCTCTTCCAAGTAACCAAGTTTCCCTAAATAAAGGAACAATATCCAGATGTAGATCTTCTATCAGGAACTGAAGTTGCCCGATTTGCATCAACGAAGGCCTCTATTTGGCGATTTTCTGTTTTTTTCCGGAACAGACCTTTACCCGGTGCCCCTTTTAAATAACTCAAGACTCGATTTACTCTTTCATATGTTCTTCAATTGGAACATGCATAAATTGACTAACTGCAAAACTAATGTTTGGTCTCATATGAGATGGATATATTAACTTACCTAATAACTTTTGAAATCTTCATTATCAATAGGAATACTGTTTTCTTAAACTCCTAACTTGATGTTTGGATCCATGGGTGTATTTGCCAGCTTGCACCCCATCATACCCGTCTTTCTTAACAAGGCTAGAACATATTTCTTTTAAGACATGGTGTGAGAATAGGAAAAATAGTTTGTATATTCATTACGAAACGAGTACAAGGATATATATAGAGAAATATTAGGGGTATTCTGGTGTGGGCCCAATATGACCCATTAATCAATCTAAACTATAACATAACTCTAACACTCTCTCTCAAGCTAGGGCATATATATCAAACATGTCCAGCTTGTTACATAGATTACTAAATATTTTAACATTTATATCTTGGTGAAGATATCCTCCATTAGGAACTACTGGCCAAAAAAACATAGTTCCTTCCATCTGACTTTTGCGAGACGAAGACATGATGACGAAGAGACAAATCCTTCAGCAACGAGACAAGGGCATCACTGGTAAAGGTTGAGGAATATCACTAGGTGCTCATAGACCAACTAAAATGGGGAGATTCTTAACTAAAGAATCATGAGACGAAGACATGACGACAAAGGGACAAATCTTTTAGCAATGAGACAAGGGCATCACTGGTGAGGCCTGAGGAACATCATCAGATGCCCATAGACCAACGGAAGCGGTGAGAGATGAGCAACGGCTAGCGGTAGAGGTGGCGGTGGTGGTGGCGGCTGGTGGAAAGCTAGGGTTTGGAGTACCGGTGGCGGTGGCGGTGGCGGATAGAGTTTAACCCAGTGCTCTAGTACCATGTGATGAATAGGAAAAATAGTTTGTATATTCATTAGGAAACGAGTACAAGGGTATATAAAGAAATATTAGAGGTTTTTTGGTATGGGCCCAATATGGCCCATTAACCAATCTAAACTATAACATAACTCTAACACATGGGAATTCTGTTAGACCTCCAGTAAAATGGGTGTTTCAAAGGTGTAAGAAGAAACAAATGGGCCAAACCTAATGTTGGACCTATGTTGGGACTAGTCTAGTGTGGTTGTGTCCTAACGTTTTGGGTTTTTATGTTTGTTGTTTTGTTGTGATGTGTTTGATATTTTGTTGTGATGTGTTTGTTAGTGGGAATTTGGGTATATTTAGAGGTAGTTCAGGAGGTTTCAAAGGAGAATGGAGTTTTCTTTTGGAGGACTATCTAGTCTGGGAGAATGGTTGCCTCTCTTATGCTACATTGTGGATTATCATCCTTCATTGGCTTTCAATAAGACCACCCTTTCGTTGCATCCTTATATTCTTGTCAATTGATCCCATTTACTTTGTTTTCTTCTCTATTTTCCATTCCATCTATGCTATGGTTCTATCAATTTGGTATCAAAGAGTGATCCTTATGACCAAAACTCGAATGGAGCTAGTTGTCAACTTGAAAAAGTGTTGCTTTGCACAACCTAAGTTAGAGTACTTGGGACACAAAATTTCAGTGAAGGTGTAGCGACAAATCCGGACAAGGTAAGGGCCATGGAGGAGTGGCCAATGTCGAGGAATTCGAAGGAACTGAGGGTTTTTTTAGGCCTCACAGGATACTATCGGCGGTTCGTCAGAAATTATGGGAAAATTGCAGCCCCATTAACCCAATTGTTACAAAAAGATAGCTTCAATTGGAATGAAGATGCTACAATGGCTGTCAAACGTCTCAAGGCTGTTGCGAAGGAAGTGCCTATACTTACTTTGCCTGATTTTTCTATACCTTTTGTATTGGAAACTGACGCTTCTGGAGTAAGTGTTCGTGCCGTGCTTTCTCAAAAGGGAAGGCCAATAGCATTTTTCAGCCAAGCATTGGGAACACGGGCAAGGCACAAGTTTGTTTATTAGAGGGAATTGATGGCAATAGTGTTGGCAGTGCAAAAGTGGAGACACTATTTACTTGGAAGGCATTTTATAGTTTGGACAAACCAACGTAGTCTGCGTTGCTTGGGAAGCGACAAATTGTACCTGAGTATCAACGATGGTTGGTGAAACTCCTAGGATTCAACTTTGAGATACAACATCGACTAGGAATAGAGAATAAAACGGCTAATGCGCTTTCTCGTTACCTAGTGGTAACAGAAATTAGTGCTCTTACTACATCATAGTTGATTGATGGGAAAGAAATTGAAGAAGCAGTACTCAAGGATTCCAAACTATTGCAGGTTATCAAGGTGACACGACCCCTTGCGTGTATCCCGCAAGTGCACGGGCTTGTCGAAGTAATAAATTTACCCTGGTGAGTGGATAGTCGTATCCACAGGGAATAGGAATTTAAGACACAAGATTTCACTATTTAGCTAAGCGGTGTACGGTGAGTGTGAAGAGAATCAATGAGTGAGTGTGAAAGCAGAAATAAAGAGACAAGAAATAAAATAGAAAGATGGAAGGTGAGAGAGTGCAAGTAG
This sequence comes from Dioscorea alata, assembly GCA_020875875.1. Classification (NCBI taxonomy): domain Eukaryota; kingdom Viridiplantae; phylum Streptophyta; class Magnoliopsida; order Dioscoreales; family Dioscoreaceae; genus Dioscorea; species Dioscorea alata. The sequence continues at coordinate 6,299,545 of CM037017.1, read as the reverse complement.
GAGTAAATAGAGAAGGACAAGCAATGAGTAAAGTTGGGCACCAGGACAAGCTACCCCTAGGACTTATGCTTCTAGTACAAGACAATGCTATTATACTTTCCTATTAATGTTAATTGAGTCGAGGATATCCTTAAACACACGGTCCCAAACCTAAGGTCAACCGTGACTAACTCCAACACTATGCCCGGCATTAGGTTTTCACTACGATCCTTGACTCTCGTTGACCTGTCAACTAAGCCCTAGGGGAGTCCATCTTCCTAAGACTCACACTACGTGTTATTGCTTTAAGTTCTAGGGATTCCTAGTGATAAATCCTGTTCCTATGTATAGTTCTAACCCTTTGGTTCAGGTGGAAGAACACTAGTCTTAATTAAGCCCCAGCACTAGGATTTACTTCAACCCTCACTCTGTTGTTCGCGCAACTAAGCCCTAGGGGAGTTCCTCTCCTAGCACTTCACTCTATCTCGACTACTAAGAAATCGTGGAACACGGAGGTAGGGAGAATCACATCAGAGGGGAAAGGGGACGTTCCGCTACCTCACGACTCACCCTCTTAACCCTCTTCAATCTTAAATAGTCTAACCCTATAGGAGTTGTCACACCTCTAAAGGATAATCTAAATTGTTCTCAACCCTAGTGTCATGGCTAAGGGAAAAAAACAATTACAAGAAGCAATTAAGATTGAAACTCGAATTTATTCATCAATAATGGAAAAACATAATAACAATGTCATAGAAACATAATAATCCTAGGGTTTACAAATCCGAATACCCACAAGGGGTTTAGCTCCTCATGGAGCTATACAAATTCATCAAAATATATAAGTGAACACAAATTGAAAGCATAGTTGAAAACCCCCTTGCGTATAATGTGGCCGTGGTCTTGTGCGGCTGCCGGACGTCGGTGACGATGCCGATGATGCGCTCCGATCCCCAACAAAGTTCTCTCCGAAACCCTAGCCGCTCTTTCCAGAAGTTGGGAGAAAAGATTGGTCAAAAGATGTGTAAAAAGTCTCCAAAACGCCTTTTTATAACGTTGAGTCGCGGTTTAAATTCGGCAGAATTGGGATTTCACACTGCCGTGTGGAATTTCCACATGCCCGTATGAAGTTGTTGGAATGTTGATTTTCGGCAGTCAGTGAACAGTAACTTAACACAGTATTTTTGCTACAGTACTTTGCCGAAACGCTCCCGAATTCACTGTTCTTCATTAAGGCCATTGAATTGGGCACACAATTAATGGTAGATCTTGCCGATTGCTTCAATTCTTCTTATTGGTGAAGTTCTCCTAAGCTACACGAGTTAGACTTGTTGTGAATGTGACTGCCCTTGTGCCCCTCCAAAGGAGGTTGGCACACACTCACAAGTCTAGGCTTGTGCCTTGTTCCTTGCTTGGTCCGAAAACTCCCCAACAACGGCAAACACAATCTAACTTTGTTTTTTTTCTTCAAATTAGCTCCACAAACCTACAATGCACAAAAGCACATAAATGCACATAATTTAGTGATAAAATCTGATAAAAGATATGCTCATTGTAAGATAATAACGCTTCGCGGTACTATAACACAAGCACTTATCACAAGGCCTTAAAAGGGGACTCGCATTTGCCACCAAGTTGGTCTTATAATCGCGGCATTCTGAAATATAAGGACAGATTGGTGTTGCCTCAGTCAATGGAGTTGTTGTCAAAGATTTTAGAAGAGTTCCATAGTATTCCACTGGGAGGCCATTGGGGGTTCCTTGAGACTTATAAGAGAATTTCTGATGAATTATATTGGAAGGGTATGAAGGCGAATATAAAAAGGTTTGTGAACTCTTGCCAAATTTGTCAACAAAACAAATATGAAACACTCTTACCTGCTGGTCTACTTCAACCTCTCCCTATTCCTCAAGCTATCTGGGAAGATATTATAATGGGTTTTATTGAGGGATTGCCAAGTCACACGAGTTTGACACTATTCTAGTTGTGGTGGATAGACTCAGTAAATACGGCCATTTTATCTTGCTCAAACACCCATTCTCAGCTAAGAAGATTACCGAGGAATTTATAGATCATGTTGTTAAGTTACATGGTTTCTCTTGCTTAATTGTGACTAATAGAGATAGGGTTTTTACAAGCAATTTCTAGAGTGGATTATTTCGGTTGCAGAGCACTCGTCTCAAGCGTAGTATTGCTTATCATCCACAGAGTGATGGCCAAAGTGAGGTAGTCAATAGATGCCTTGAGACTTACCTTTGTTGTTTTGCTTGCCAGCAGCCCCGGGAATGCTCATACTGGATATCTTGGGCTTAGTTTTGGTATAATACATTTTTTTCATACATCATTGAAATGCACTCCTTACAAAACAGTTTATGGACGTGATGCACCGCCCTTGTTTCGATATGATCACATGGCCTTTACTTCTAACTTCGATCTTGAGAACATGTTGAAGCAACGTGACGAGTTACTGGCAGAATTGAAAGAGCAGCTTTATGTTGCTCAGAATCGAATGAAGGTTTCAGCTAACCGACATCGTCAAGAAATTGAATTTTAGGTGGGGGAAAAAGTATATCTCAAGTTGCAGCCTTATAGGCAAAAATCTTTGGCCCGCAGGAAGAATGAAAAGCCGTCACCACGCTATTTTGGTCCATATCCAGTTATGAAGAGAATTGGGCAAGTAGCTGACCAACTTGATTTGCCTGCTTCTGCAGTTATCCACCCCATTTTCCATGTGTCTCAACTCAAACGAGTTATTGGAGATCCATCTACTTGCCAGCCCCTACCACAGGTTTTGAGCAAGGACATGGAATGGATGATTGAACCCAAGGCAATGCTTGACCGTCGTGAGGGTGCTAAAGTCTGGAGTTCTTAAGTAAATGGTAGCACCTACCTAATTTTGAAGCAACCTGGGGGTGATGATGTTAGACCCCCAGTAAAATGGATGTATCAAAGGCGTGAGAAAAAACATATGGGTCAAACCTGATGTTGGGCCTTAGTTGGGACTAGTCTAGTGTGGTTGTGTCCCAATGTTTTGGGTCTTTATGTTTGTTGTTTTGTTGTGATGTGTTTGATATTTTGTTGTGATGCGTTTGTTAGTGGGAATCTGGGTATATTTAGAGGTAGTGCAGGAGGTGTGAAAGGAGAATGGAGTTTTCTTTGGGAGGACTATCTGGTTCGGGAGAGTGGTAGCCTCTCAAATGCTACATTGTGGATTGTCATCCTTCATTGGCTTTCAACAATACCACCCTTTCTTTGCATCCTTATATTCTTGTCAATTGATCCCATTTACTTTGTTTTCTTCTCTATTTTCCATTCCATCTATGCTAGGGTTCTATCAAATTCCTTAGCAATTTCTTGCCACTTCCATTCTCAAAAAATATCTCAAATTTCCCAGATCTTTCATTTCAAATTCAATGGCTACTTCTTTTTTTAATCTTGGTAATTTTTTTAACATCATCTCCTGTGAGAATTATATCATCAACATACACAATTAAGATTATTTTCTTACCTTCTCTTATCTTGAAAATCATTGTGTGATCGGTTTGTGCTTGTTGACAACCTCTTCCTTTGTTGACTTTAGTGAATCTCTCAAACCGCGCCCTCAGAGATTGCTTTGAACCGTAGAGTGATTTTTGTAGTAAGCAAACCTTTCCACCTTTTCTTTCTTCATTAAATCCTGGAGGCAAGTCCATGAAAACTTCTTGGACAAGTCCTCCATTTAAGAACACATTTTTTACATCTAGCTGCTGTAATAGCCAATCAAGATTAGCAGCTAATGACAGGAAAACTCGTACGTAATTGATTTTAGCAACTAGTGCACTTGACAATCAATTCCATAAGTTTGAATATACCTTTTTGCAACCAAACTTTGTATCGATCTATAGTTCCATCTACCTTGCATTTTATTGTGAAAGCTCATTTATAGCCTACCGGTATTTATCCTTGGGTTTGTTAACCACTTCCCAAGTCTAGTTTGTCTTCAATGCCCGCATCTCTTCTATAATAGCCGCTTTCCATTTCGGGTGATTCAAGGCTTCCCCCATTGTTTTTGGCATTCACTCTTAAGCTAAGTTTACAACCAGAGCCTTCATAAATTTTGAAAGACGATCATATTTGACAAAGATGAAAATCAAATGCTGGGTACAAGACCTTGTTCCTTTCTGCAACGCCATAGAAACCTCAAGATCATCCAATTTCAGATTTAATTCCGCTTCAGAATCTTGATTACGCAAAGAATTAATTTCATGTTTATCCATTGGCTGATTCTTCCATGAGTAGGTAAGTTTATAGGGTTGGATTTCCTTCTAGATTAATTTCAGCCACCAAATGTGGAATAGGCTGAGATCTTTCGGTTTCTAGGTTTTCTAGGTTTGGATTTTGTGGAGAAAGATAGTAGGATTCTGAATTTGAATTTTAGTAGGACTTTGAATTTGAATTTTTGGCTGAGAAAAATAATGCTGAAAACAAAAGTTTATTGGTAGATTTGGCTCCCTAAGAATCTCCCCGAGGCAAATTACCCCAAAAAATGGCTAATTTTCAAAGAAGGTGATATCAATGGACATACAATACTCTATTTTTCTAGGAAAATAATACCTATAACCTTTTTTAGTAGAAGAATACCCCAAGAAAACATATTTTTGAGACCCAGGATCTAGTTTAGATTGACCTTGGCTAGGAATGTGAACAAAATTGTACAACCAAAAACTCTTGAATCTAATGAGGAGAAGAATCTATAATCTAAAAAGCACCCTGAGAAAAAATCAATTGGCCTTAAAAATTTCAAGACTACTAGGTAACCGATTAATGAAATCCCAAAAATATTTAGGGACGGTAGTTGGGAATAAAAGTGATCAGGCAATTACAAGAACATGGTGATTTTTTCGTTTGGCAATGCCATTTTATTTAGGAGTATCAATGCAAAGCTTTAATGGATAATGCCATGATCTTTGAAAAGTGGCCCATTAGAGAATTAAAACCTGGTTCTGTTATTGGCCCTTAGTATTTTATTTTTCACATGAAATTGTGTTTGAACCATTTGATAATAAATTTTCCTGACATCTGATTTGTCTTTTAGGAGATATACCTATGACATACAAGAATGATCGTTAATAAACGTAATGAACCACTTGTGATTTGTAAGAGTACTGACTTTAGATGGTCCCGAGATATCACTATATGAATTAGAATAAATGGCTTTGAGGGATGATAAGGTCGTGGTGGTAAATGACTTTTTTTATGTTTGGCCAATTGGCAAATATCGCATTGAACAAATGTGTTTTTATTCTAAAACAAAGAAGAAAGCAATTGTTTCATATACAGAATACTCGGGTGACGTAAACAAAAATGAAGCAACACTATTTATTGAGAAACTGAAAAGCTCATAGCTGAATTAATTTGCCCTATCACGGAAGTTTCACCTGCAGATAATATAGTCCATCAATTTCTTTAGCACTATCAATCTTTTTCCCTAAGATCCAATCCTGCAAAACACACATTTAATGTGAAAAATTAATTTGGCATGGTAGATCCATCATACATTTCTTTACAGAAATGAGATTATACTCTAATTTTGTAACATGTAAAACATTTTTAAGAGTAATGGTTGAACTACTTTGAATATTTCCTATTCTAGCTACTTTTGAAGAAGAACCATCTGCAATTATCACCCAATGTTACCCTGAACTTGGTGTGTAGAATTGAAAAAAACATTGGCAACCCGTCATATAGTCAGTTGTGCCTGAATAAATAATCCATAGCTCACCTGAGTTCGTCATCTTACTACCAAATTGGGCCATGAGTGAAGTCCCTATTGCTTGTGCGCCAGCAAGAAGGTTGCAGAGATGATTCATTTGGGCTTTCGAAAATTGAACAGACGTAGATGGTGAATCCGTAACGATTGCTACTGTAGGTTCTCTCTCTCTTTTTTTTATTTATTTATTTGAAACCCAATCTAGTAGCTTTCCATGAAGCTTCCAATATGTTTCTTTGGTATGATAAGAGCATTGGTAGTGATCGCACCATGTTTGCATTTTCTTGGAATGAAGCCAGTTTGAATCATTCCTACAGACAACAAGGGCAATGGTTTCAAATGAAACCAAATTAGAATCTCTGAGCATAACATGCCAACAATGTTCTCTCTGTCTCTGAGTATACCTCATCAATTGGTGGTAAAGGGTGAATGCCTATAATTCATCCTTGGACTTCATCAAGTTCTTTATTAAGATTAGCTACAAAATCATAAATTCGATCTTTTATCTAGCATTTCTTTAAATAACACTACATCATCGGCATGGCACACAGTAAAAAGATCCACCTCTTGCCACAAATTTTCTAAAGAGTTATAGTACTTAGTAACCTCCAAATCCCTTTATTGAAGATTCTGTGCCCTGCTGTGCAATTAAAAAAGTTGTGAGGCATTATCTAAGTCTGAATATGCAAGTGAAACTGCATCTCAAATCTCATTTGTAGTTGAATAGAAAAGATTAGTGTCGCCAATACTATCTTCCATTGAGTGAATAAGCCATCCTATGCCCATTGAATTGGTTACATCCCAATTCAGAAATAAGAGATCATGCATCACAGGCCTGGGAAATGACCCATCCAAAAAATTAAACTTACCCTTACCTCAAATAATCATAGCGGCTGATTGAGACCATTGAAGGAAAGTTTTTCTATTGAGTTTATGGGTTGCAATATGGAGAGTACGGGATGAATTCTCTTAGTGTACAGTGGGAATAATTTTAGAGGTAGATGGAGAGATGCCTAAACGCACTTCTAAATCATTGCCTCTGCTTATTCTTGACATTGTTTTCTTCTTAATTCACTAAATGCTTATTAGCTTTGATACCATATAAGCAATTTAGAAAGTGAAAAATTATGTGGAATACAATGTACAATGTACAATGTCCAATGTAAAGGCAGAAAACAAGCCTTTTATAATTTACATCTTCTAACTACTAGATATCAACCAGATTGCCTTAGAAATAGGAACTAATTTACATTTGAATTACAATTTGTAATTACACCAGATCTAACGTTCTATAAAAATAAAATTCCACTTGTCATCATTATATCTATAATGACGAGCAAATCCAATCACTGATTTTCATCTTTTTTGTCCATAAGTTATGCCAAACATTATGATACTAATATAAATTAGCAAAGAAACCTTGTGTAGCCAAAATAAAAAATATAAAGAAAAAACTAGTCCAATTAGATGTATTGTAGATCAATATAATGTAATTTCTTTGAAAAGCCAATCTTTTATTGATATGTGAATTCTAAGTCGTCTCATTAATATGACAATGTACTCCTTATTGTGTTTATTGCTACTGCTATCCTTATGGTTATTGTTATTATTATATTGTGAGGCCTCGATAGTCTATTTCTTTGTTTATCATTCTTGAGGGAGCACATTTGTGTGTCTCAAGCTATTGAATGATTTGTTTGTTTTGCAGGAGGCTGCAGAAAGAGAAAGAGTGATTGGAGATCCTAAAGCTATAATGCCTGCGGCATTTGTTTCATTCAAATCTCGATGGGGAGCTGCTGTTTGTGCTCAAACTCAACAATCAAGCAACCCGACGCTGTGGTTAACAGAGTGGGCTCCTGAACCTCGTGATGTTTATTGGTCTAATCTTGCAATCCCATTTGTTGAACTGACAATTCGGAGGTTGATTATGGCTGTTGCACTCTTCTTTCTTACCTTCTTCTTCATGATTCCCATCGCATTTGTCCAGTCCCTTGCAAACATAGAAGGTATCAAGAAGGTTGCCCCATTCTTAAGATCTCTAATAAAAGTGTAAGTTTATTTTATCTCTACTCAGTTTGTTTTTCAATTTTTTTTTTTAATGAATTTGATTTCCTATGCCTCAATCTTTTTGAACGCTTTATTTCTATTATCAAGAATTGCATGTACAGCATTTAGAACACGCAATTGTCAGTGCATGCAGGCACTTATTTCTACACACTTGGAGTCCATCTCCACTGTAATACAAAAGCATTATTTATAAATGGTTCTTCAAGCATTTACATAAGACGGGTTTTTGTCCATGAGTTCTTTTGTGCAACATGTGAAGCTAGTGTAGCAGTGATTCATTTTTATTAGAAATGCAATAAGTTTTAAGTTCTTCTGTGTGAGGAACACATTAAGTAGATAGACAGAAACAATAGAAGTATTAAATTTGTAGGCAAACTCATAAACATACTGTAATGTTTGTTAGACATCACATTAACAATTTATTTATTGAAGAGGTAAAATATGTAGTTTTGTGTGGAACATGTGTTCTCAATTTCAGAATTTTGTTGTTGCATCTGCAGGGCTGATTGTACAACCTAAGAGTTCATTATTGCTAGAAGTAGTTTTAGTACCGATATTGGGATGATGTGCTTTCCATCTCTTTTGTTCTTGTTTTGACATATATAACTTTCTCCTTCCTCTATTTGAGACTACATGTCTGAATATATTCACATTATTCAATATTATATGTTGGCTTTCTGATGCACATGAAGATGGAAGTTGGAGGGCTCAGTGGCCATTGGCTGGGAAAATTTGTGCAGGAGACTCTTCCGGAAATACTCAAATATTTTTATTCCCCCATCCAGTTTGCTAAGAGACAACAATACTATTCTCATAGAAGCTAGATAGAAGATGTAAAAAAATTCATTATAGATACAGAAAGTTTGAAATTTTCTGATGCTTTTTGGTGGATGTCACCTACATTATTATGAAAGAAGGAAAAAAAAACCCCTCTAATAAAGCTAGGAAAACTTCAATTAGGAATGCACCACATATGATAAAAGAACCACATGAGGAAGGCAAATAAAACTAAGGAAAGATTTATGAAATCAAGTAGGTTTCCTATTCTTGCATTGGTAAACATTGTCAAAATTTGGGTGTCTATCTTGGCATAGAATTGATCCACCAATTGTTCATTTGTGTCTTGGACTGTTGTGGACTTTTAATGGAGGTGAATGTGCTGCGTCGCTTTCTGTGGCCTTGTAAGTTTAGTTACTAATTCCTTTTCCTTTTCCCCTAAGACATGTTTCTGCATGAAGTCTGATTATTAGTTTATATGGAATGCTGCTGATTTTCCACATTTTCTCTACCATGAAATGGAATATTTGGCTACGCCTGATTCTAATGAATGCAGTTGCCACTTTAATATAAGCCAAAGCATTTTCCAGAATCTAGCACATACCTTGTTATCCCTTACAAAGATTTGAGTTATTGTGCTTCTCCAGAAGGGATTTGCATGACAACAGAGTTACCAATGAACATAATAGAATTCCTTCATATTTCATTTATAGCAAATATTGCAGGTTTAACTCCACGTAGGAGCATAAAATGTGCCTTGTTATTGAAAGCAAGCAAAGTTAATTCCTTGTTTGCATTAGTTCATTAGCTTCATTTGTGAATTTTAGTTATAAGAAATATATGTGGAAGTAAGTTTTTCAAAGAGAATTCAGTGTCCATATCACTTCGTCTGACACCTATTTGGTCAATAAACAAGCATGTTTATAATGAGTTTAGCTAGGAAGCTCAGCATTTTTCAGAATCTGACAATATGGCTTATTTAAATCATAAATTTCTGTTTGCTAGTAATTTTTTCATAAACATTTCTTTGTTTGATAATTTAGTGTTACTTTGCATGATTATCAATGGTCTTCCCAACTCTTGCTTAAACAAACATAAAAGTTTAAGTTGTGAGAAATGTTATTGCAGGAAAGTTGTGAAGTCCTTTATACAAGGTTTTCTACCTGGGATTGCTCTGAAGATATTTTTAATACTACTTCCAATGATACTTATGACCATGTCAAAGGTGGAAGGTTTCACATCTCTTTCAAAGTTGGAAAGGCGATCAGCTTCTAAATATTACCTTTTCATCTTGGTTAATGTATTTCTTGGAAGCATAATCACTGGAACAGCATTTGAACAACTTAATAGTTTCATTCATCAATCTGCTAGCGAGTATGTTTCTTTGTTCCATTCTGCAAGCATGTTACCATTTTATGACTTGTCTAATTTTTAGTTGTTTAATGTTTTTTGCAGTATTCCTAAAGTAATTGGTGTTTCTATTCCAATGAAGGCAACATTTTTTATTACATATATCATGGTTGATGGTTGGGCTGGAATTGCTGCAGAGATCATAAGGTTGAAGCCATTGATTGTTTTCCATTTGAAGAATACATTCCTAGTGAAAACAGATCAAGATAGAGAACAGGCTATGGATCCTGGGAGCTTAGGTTTTGCCTCATCGGAACCTCGGATACAATTGTATTTCTTGCTTGGGCTAGTATATTCTGTGGTTACGCCAATCCTTCTTCCTTTCATTATTGTCTTCTTCAGCTTTGCATATGTGGTTTTCCGGCACCAGGTATGTTGATATGATCCTTCATACAACTTAGACATGCTTTTCGTATTTATTTCTTTTTGCAGTTGTAGTTCATATGTTATTTGCTGATCTGTTGAGAGCTTGATAATGCTGTTGTGGATTTGGAGTTTTACACTGAGCTGTTGCATTTGGTTATGCTTTTATTTTGGTAAGTTAAGTTTCTTATGGGAACCATTGTGTTCTGAAAATTTAAAATCAATTTTGCAGTTTGAAACAGAGTTAGAGTGACAAAAAATAAATAAATAGTTTGTTGGGATGGAAGGGGAAGGAGATTAATATGGAAAAGGAATGACCTGTGAGGTTGAACGAGAAAAGGGATGTAGAGGAAACAAAATGGTGTGTTAAGATAGGAAGGGGAAATGTAGATGAAAGGGCAGACAAATAGGGAAAAGTGGACAATGAGGCAGAAGAAGGATCTTCATTGGTTGGTTCAGTTTGGGTTCTCATATTCTTCTACTTCAATTATTTGGTACTTGGAACTTTATAAAGAAGAAACTTCAAACTGAATTTATTTAAAAAGAAAAAAGAAACATGAGCTGAAAGAAATTCTCATGTCTCATCAATTGAGTTAATTTTTTTTTCAAAATATTAAAGTTTCTCAAAATCATCTCCAATCCAAAAACAGGAATTCCAATCGTTACTATGCTATGTATGTGCGTTTGGTCAGTATGCCTTGAGTTGATTGCCTCAAATGGCAAAGTTTGCACTCAAAATCCATGATTACGTCTTTTTTTTCCTATGCATATGAAGATAAAATCTCTAGTCCCTCTATGATTTCGATGAATATACCATTTCTCTTCCATCATGTTTTTCTTGTATCCATTTTTTTTCTTAATCTTTGTACCAAAGTAGCTTATGACATCTACCAAGTTAGTAAATATGCGAATGAATGCAGTTATAGTCTCTTATCTATTAGCTTAAGCTTTTGGGTTGAGTCAGGTTTGGGTAATATATGTTTGGTTTATATCTAACGAGGTATGAATGTGATTCACAAAAATAGTCTAGCAATTATCAGAGTACATAAGAGTAACTTATTGTCTATAATACCCCTATGTATTGGGCATTTAGACCAATGTAGGGGATTGTTAGTTGCTTCATTAATTGTCTGTTTGGATTGCCTTTTTCTAGTGAAAGTGCTTTTTTAGTAAATTAAGCAGTTTTGCATTTGGGTGACTTATCATAGAAGTGGATAAAAGAGGAAGAAAATAACAAGGTTCTACCACAAAAGTTCTGCTTATTATCATCCTTAATCAAGAGGTGTGAACGTCCCTCCTATGTGAAAGCAAGGCTCCACTTCGCAAAGGACTTAGCATCATTCAACCTGGGGCACTTACATTAAACCACGAAACAAAAAGATATCATATCAGTATCTAGAATCAATATAATATAAACACAATGTTTATTCTCAAACATCATTTAATTGCTTTCAAGTCAAAGATTCCATAAGATAGAACAGATAATTGGGTCCCAACCCATCCTAAGTGTTTCATCCACTATTTAGAGCTAGTGCTCCAAAAATCTTGAATCTTTTGCGATCTTGAGGTCGCTTTGAAAATTTTATTAAATTGACCCAGATTCTAGATGTTATATTATAATGCAACATTAGATGAGCCATTGGTTGAATCTTTGACCCGTACAAGAAACAAGTGGGCTAATTTTCAACCCAATTGCACTTTATGAGGTTGTCTAGAGTCAAGATTTTATTATTAACGACCAACAAAGTAAAAAAGATTGATTTTTAGGAGTAAACTTGTTGAGATAATTACGTATTTTTTGTAGTTTGAAATCTAACTGGTATGCTGACCTGGTCCTAGGTAAGTTAGCTTAGATAGTTCCTAATATTGTGGACAAAGTTAGGAAGATAATTATCATGATGTTATCTTAGTCTATATAAGTGTGTATGTGTGTACCAGTTTCAGTTAAGATACAGAGAGAAGACAAAAATTCTCTTTGATTATAAAATGTTTTCCATAATACCTTGGAAAACTGTGATCTAATGCCACCATCCATGAGGAAATATCAGAGAGATTAGACAAAGAAGAAACGGAGAGTTGTTATTTTCCTGGTTTTGGTATCTATATTTAAAGGCATTGGAGTTATCTAGGACAGAAAAGCTCAATAGAAGAATAGAATTGCCCAACTTAAGTTTGTAGATGGTTACCATAGCTGAGATTAATGTACGACTCACAAGCATGTAGACAAAGCCAAAAGCTGAGTGGAAAAACTCAATTAATCCAAATTGTTATGACAAAATTTAAGTTACTCACATTGTTGTACTTGGGCGTGATGTTAGCAAGGATTGTGGGACGGACTTGGCATGTACTCTTTAAAACAATGATCATGGACAATTGGGATTAATGAATTATCTACTAAAACAAAGGCATATAAGGATTCTTAGGCAGACCCAACCTCACTAGAGAGAATTCTCCACCAGCATTTACTAAGAACATTGGAGTTCCATTTTTTTAGATTAAATTTTCTCATAATCATCACCAATCCAAAAAGAGGAATATGATTGAATTTTTGGCCCGTACAAGAAACAAGCGGTTTGATTTTCAACCCAATTGCACTTCGATAAAGTAAAAAAGGATTAATATTTAAAAGTTGAACTTTCTATAACACCTTGGAAAACTGTGATCTAATGCCACCATCTATGAGGAAACGTCAAAGAGATTAGTCAAAGAAGCAACAATGGTCATTAAATTCGTAGGTTTGGTATCCATATTTAAAAGCATTAGAGCTTAGGAAGTTCATAGTTATCTAGGATGGGAAAGTCTAATAGGAAAATAGAATTACCCAACTAAGTTTGTGGAGAGTTGCTATGATTGAGTTTAATCGCAAGCATGTGAAGAGAAAGCCAAAAGTTTAGTGGAAAGACTTAATTATTCTAATTCTTATGACAACATTTAGTGAGAACCATTATTGTGCGTGATGTTAGCAAGGACTGCAGGACAAATTTAACATATGTTCTTAGAAAGAATGATGCCTTGGCTGGGATAGTATGACAGAGATTTATGAATTATCTACTAAAACAGAGGTATTTTTGAAATCTTAGACCCCAGCCTCACTAGAGAGAATTTTCCACCACCATCAGCTTGGGTTGATAGATACACTCCTAGCTGATGAGTTAGATTCAGGGTGGTACCCGACCATAAGAAATAGTGGAAGTCGATACTATGAAATTACGATAGGAAAATGATAAATCGACATCCAATAATTAGGGATGATCAAATGGTCGGGCTGAGAAAAGTAATCACAACAGTTAGGTCTTATATTTTCCGGTTCTACCTTGTCTATTGAATTATTTGTATCCTCTAACATACAAGAGTGTAAAGACTTTCCTTAAACAATAAAAGGTGTTATGCCCAAAATATTTATTACTAAATCTAACCTTGGCCAAACTGATATAATGAGGTCAAGATAGCTTCATTGATTTAAAAATAAAATAGGCAGGAGAACTTGATGCTAAATACTTTATGTTGGTAAAAATATTGTACAAAATAACAAAAGCATGCTTAGGTTATATGCAGTACCAAATGGCTTCATAAGTAAACTCATTTAATATCAAAATTGCCCATATTTTGGTAAGAAAAGTATTTTGCATGTACTTTTAACTCATTATGTTTCTAAGGAATCATGCTTGTGAGGTTGCATGTTCATTTTGAAGTATCCAAATTGTAGTTTTTTCTTTTTTTAAAAAAAAAAATCTCATTTGAATGTCAATGCTAGTTACATTGTTATTGTTCTTTTCTAACTTTTACTTGGACAATATTTTTTTTCCATTTGTAAAAAAATGCCTGATTAAATTATTTCACTTCTTTTTTCCAAGTTTTCTGTTACATATAAAGCTTATAAAATATCAAATTAGTTTTCTCACGTAGTCATTTGGTTGAGCATAACCTACTGAGATTTTGTATTCATTTTGAAAAACCCACGTTTGAGTCATTTTTTCTGATTTCTTCTCATTTGAACATGGATGCTAATCAAATTGTTACCTTTCTTTGTGTTGGTGGCTTTTCTAAGGAAAAAAAAATTTACTTCAATTGGAAATATTCCTGATTTACATTTTTCATGCAAGATTATAAATGTCTATCACCAACAATACGAGAGCGGGGCGTCATTCTGGCCGGACGTCCATATACGTGTGATCATTGCAATGATAATATCACAACTATTACTTATGGGCTTGATGAGTACGAAAGAAGCTTCTCAATCTACACCATTGCTTCTTGCTCTTCCTGTATTAACCATATGGTTCCACATATATTGTAAAAGTAGATTCGAACCAGCATTCGTGAAATTTCCATTACAGGTATGATGCAAACAATTTGTTTTTGTTTATATTTTATTCTTTTATCCAATTTGAGTTTGGAAATCACAGGGGAAAATTTAGGCATGACCAAACTAGTTTTACTGACCTGAATTAATGCATGACCAAACTAGTTTCTCGGAATATAATGATTCTAGCAGAGATCTATTTGTGGAGTCAAACATGGTCTAAATCAGAATGATATTCTAAAAATTCATCGATCTTGCGTTTCATGTTGCAGGATGCTGTGGTGAAGGACACACTTGAAAAGGCTACTGAACCCAACTTAGATTTGAAGGCTTACCTTCAAGATGCATACCTGCATCCAGTTTTTCATGGCGGGGAAATTGAGCAAGTGACCCTTAATGAGGAAGATAACAATGCTCTTGTCCCAACGAAACGGTCTCATCGAAGTACTCCTGTAGGAAGCAAATATGGCTCTGAGGTTGGCTCCGAGATCGAGTTTTAAAAGAAGATTATTTTGACACCCGGAAAGATTTGGTTATCTTAGTTGGGACTTTCACTCAATGTAAAGAATCGGCATGCTTTGGTTAGTAACTAACCTGGATTAAGCTGACATCAGAACTGAAGTTGGTATTCATTTGTCCAAACAACACTTGTAAGTTTGTAATGTAACATGATTTGATGAAAATTAATTTTCTTGATCATTGATTTGACTGGTTGGAACAGAAGGAAAACCTGGATGGAAGAACCAAAAATAGTCTGTGTGTTACTCCTGCATATTAAAGAGATGATTGTATTCATTGGTTGTGGTTTTCATTCTTATATGCACCTTTTACAATGTCAAATTTTTGTGGAAAAATGTTTGTTTAAGATGTTCGGACATTATATATTTATATTCTTAAGCAGTGAAGGTGTGTGCAGGTGATTTTGAACATTGTCACATCATGGATGAAGTTGTTGAGATGGGGCTATTGAAAGAACAAAAACCGTTTCATATACATGTTGTCGACTTGATATATTTTGCTGATTTGTAGAGGTTAGAACATTGTGCAACATAATTTTTCTTTTGACCTGTCTGACAGACTCAGGTGAGTTAAATAAAGTAAAATATTTGGAGTTCGTTTCCAGCAAGATTTTTATCTCCAAGTTATCAAAATAAAACACTCCTGATTTGATGTGGGTTTTCTTTTTATATATAAATAGATTACAAATGGTCCCTATTTAAGAGAAATAAGGGACGTACACAAATGTAGAGCAAGTTCAACAAGCATCAATGCACTCATCTTGTTTGAGTTATGGAATTCAATCTCAAATCCTTCCTTAAAAAAAATCTAATCCAATAAATAGACCTGATATTAATAAACCAAAATGTTGTTGGTTTGATGTGATTTTTCCTTCTTCAATATGATGGTTAGGTTTTTATTATTATTATTATTATAATTATTATTACTTGTAATGTTTTCTAGTTAACAGAAACATAAAAAAAGTCTAGCAATGCAACCATCATTAGTTATTTTAGTGAAATTCATGACATGATAGAAGAGTTCTAACAAGTTAAGCTATAAAAGTCACCTAGATTCCAAGTTAATATTCAAAGTCAATATTAAGCATTTGTCATGTTAGAGATGGACATGGCAAAAACATCCATTATTCACTCAGATTCAAAGTGTACCCATTCAGGACATCCACAACTTGTTTAGAGAGAAAGAATGTTTAAGATGTTGGGTTTCACTATCCAGTCATAGTCCAATCCCACACTAACAATGAAAAATGTAGATTTAAATACATAAAAAAAAAAAAAATAATTTTAAATTAATTGATTTGGAAAAGACCTCAAGATCCATGCAAATCATATGAAAGTCTTTGTGAGACCTTACTTCATTATAAAAATAATAAAATTTAAATAAAATAAAAAAAATTGAATAAATAGGAAGCCATAAAATAAAAAGTAGGGTCATGAGAGAAATGGAAAAAAGAAAACAAGAACAGTGAAACTTGTGATTTTAAACGGGATGAAACATACATCAAATAATTAGAGCCGTATCAAACCATGTGAATCTTCATGGCTTTCAACAAAAGTGAATATCATTCACGAAATCAAGCATGGAGCACTCATGATTAACCAATAAATAATTATATGCATATAGCTCTTATTAAAATCCCAATTTTGTGCATATATATATATATAAGTCCACAATTTTTGGGACATATGTCCTTTGGAGCCATTGAATAAGCATCCAACAGTCCCCTATCCTCTCTACCTGACTCCTCATAATCTAACTAAACACTTCAACTCATCTGTTCCTTTTGCTCTCAAACTCTTTCTCTTTTATTTTTTGAAATTTGTGGATGTCTATGAATGTCCACAGATGATGTTTCATATTTGTATACACATATATTTGCATTCTAGTTAAGGATTTTATTAAAAATTATGTATAACCATAAATTAAACTAGGGATTCTTATTTGGGCAATCATATGAAAAATGAATGATTGCCATAAAAAAAATGATTTTTAAATAAACATATTAGGAATTATATACTTTTGATAGTGATGCATAAGCAATTTTTCTCAATGAAACAAATTTAAAATCACTTTTTTTATTTTAAAATTTTGACTATACATGCTATATCTAGAACTTAGTCTATAATAGGCATCTTAATATTTTTAAATATTCAAAATTTAGTTATAAACTTCTATTATTTTGAAATTATAATATTCTATATGAAGTTATTTCGTCTTCCAAAAGGCATAGTCATAGAAGAAGTGTGCATTTAGTGTTCATTTAATCTGAAATTAAATAAAATTAAAATATTTTGATTTTGAATTTTCAAAAATAAAATCTACTGTACGGAATTTCATAAAAACAATGAATTGAGTACATTGTATGCATATATTATTTGGATGTTTGTTTCCAAAGTAATATAATCATTGTTAATTAATTTATATAAATATTAAATTTAAAAATATCATTATTTAAAGATCTTAATTTAATTTTCAGGTACTAAAAAAACCTCACTATATATTATAAAGATCTAGCAATTGTTGTTGGCTTTGACTTGGAAGACTTTTTCTCCATTCATTCTTGGTCGGTTTGACAAGTATAGTAAAATACAACTTTATCTTCTCACTAATTTGAATTTATGGACACGTATGCTATTGAGTTTCTAATGGCAAATGATTTTAAATATTTAACCTGAATTGATATGGGTATAGTTTGATTTTTTTTTTTTTTAAGCATTTACAGCAATGCAAAGCTTCTTTTAAGATGAGTTCTTATTAAGAAATCAAATCAAATTTACCGACATATTTGAGGCGCGCAAAAGCTATTTTTTTTTTAATTTATCTTTTTTTAATTAAAAAAAAAGAAATCATTTGAGTTTCTAAAACAGAAAACAAATTGACATTTAAATCCCTCACCATTATGCTGTAATTATTATTATTATTATTATTATTATTATTATTATTATTTTGATAATGAGAAAAAATTAACATCCGCTTAAGAGTTTGTTAAAGAACAGATGTACAAATATGCACCCATTACTTATTAACCCTTAAAAACTTATTAATTTAGTCAAACACCACATAAGAAAAATTTGCAAGAACAATATAAAATTAATAAATCTTTTTTGTTATACAACCCTACAAGGAAAAAATACAATTCCTCCATTAATAATACCTATGCCCAATAACATTGGGTGAATAATATTACTACCATGTTGCGGTACTTAAACCACCATGATCATTAAAAATTAACAATTCTATCAAGTTTTTTTTACTGTTAATGAGGCATGGATGACAAAATCAATAATTTAAAATTATAAAAATTTAACCATATAACAATGTGCTAATTAATGTGGGGTATACCAATTAAATCACAAAAAACAAGGCATAATCTAATAGTTTCCTATCTTACTTGTGTTTGCATAATACAATAATATACCATATGTCACACAATCTCAATTGTCCACATCATGTCCCCAATACTAATTAAAAAAAAAAAAATATATATGAGGATAATAACTACACAAACAAACAACAGAGTTGTATGTGTGCGTGTGTATATAGGCTTTGGATAACTGAATCAAATTAAAAAACACTAAACCAATGAATTAATGATACAAACTGAAATATTAAACTAGCTTGTGGGAAGTAAGTATACTTTGAAAATTAGAGGCCTACAACTTGCAAAAGCAAATACAAATTAATATCATCAATACACACGTAGCTAGGAAAACTTTTTCATATACACATTAAGATAAAATTACATTATAGATGTTTTTTTATTAATATATATATATATATATTTAAATGGTAGTGTTGCCATCTCATCCAGTTGTAAAGATATTAAAAAATAAATATATATTTTTCTAATGACAAAATTTGTTCTTTGCCAAAATTGACCATGTGACATGTCAACAAACAATCATACTAACAAATTATCTCAACCATTGCTAAATTTTCAACCAAACATCACAAAATTAGCCCCATCAACCTGTATTAGCAAGTATATAACTACAAAATTATTCATTATTAACTCATTAATATGTAATATATGTAACTAATAAACTCAATTAAATATGACCAATTATTGAAGATTTCATATATTAACTCTTAAAATTATAAATTGTATATAAACCCATAAAATTATAAAAACAAGAGTAAAATAACAAAATATATAAACCAAAGTATTCTGGAGACATGTGTACACACATCGGATCCAACCATCCTCTATACTTATTTTTCTCCTCTGATTTTCTCTTTTTTTAAATTACTAAAATACCCTCCTAATACTTTTTTTATATCCCTCTATTTTTTTTTAACTTTTTTGTTTTTTATTTTTCTTTCTCTAGCATTAAAATTTCTCTTTTACTTTTTATGTTCTATATACGTCTATAGATTTATGCAGAAAACATATTCATTGTATATATACACACACGCAATGTTTTTAATATATAATACAAATTAATCATTATACCATAAGCATAGATGGCAAAATCCTACCATAGAGTTCTAGCATTTTCCCAACTCTCAAGCCAGACCAACCTCATGCCTAGTTTCTAATTGGCCAATGAATGAAGAGAAGCAGAGATGTGACATCACTACAAGTCTAGAAATGCGTGCTAAAATATGTATATATAATATATGTAAGATACATAGATTATATAATAAGTATTATAAAGTTGATGGATATTTCCTATTAAGGCAATGCTAATTTATTCTCAAGGCCAAGTGTGCCGTGTGGGCACACCATCTGACCCACTCCCCCCAACATTCAACAAAAAGGACAACACTACACTTCCGTTTCAGTGACCTTCTTTTAGTTTTTGGGAATCAATACTCTCTATTCCCAACACATCAGATTAAAAATCTAACCATACATAACCACTATTTATATAATACATACACATATCATTGCAAAACTAACTGAACAAACCTCTATCCAAAAAATCAATATTTTAGAAAAAAAAAAAAAGAAATATTATGTAAATTTATGTATTGTGACAATAATTATTTTCATCATAATTCAAGGGAAATATCAAAATTCAATAAATGGAAAAAGTGAAAATCAAGCTGAAAAATACAACTCGTAGCTGACAAAGCATGAAAACAAAATCTGAACTCTCGTTTAGTCCTACCAAAACAAACACACATGATTCATGAGAAGTGACAAAAAAAAGGCAGAGATTGATAGAAGAGGTAAATAAAACAAAGAGACGAAGAAGAAGATGAAGAAGAAGCAAACATGGAATAACAAAGACAGACAAAATGAGAATTCAAAGAAATCAGAGCAGAGAAGTACCAGATTCAAACGGCTATATGATCATCATCATCATCGTCATCATCATCATCATCATGAGCATCTCCATCATCATCATCTTCATCAGGTGCTTCTCCTCTTTGCTTGCCCTCATCATCACTGGACAAATGGGCAAGCCAACAGAGGCCATGGAGATGGCCGTAAACACAGACGAAGTACTCAAGATCGCCGTCGTGAGAGCCGAGCCTGCGAGCGGCGCTGCGCGGGATGAGCCGTGCCGCCGTCATGCTCCAAACGCGAGCGCCGCAATAAGGGCAACGAACCCTAGAATCAAGCTCGGCCTGGCGGTTGATCAGGCAAGCGCGGGTGCGAGATCTGATGAATCCCGGGAAAACACCACGGTAAACGCCGAGATCGTCGCCGCCGGCGGGGGTGGAGTGCTCGCAGGGGTCGCTGACGTAGAGGAGATCGCCCCAGCAGCGGCGAGGGAGGAAGCTCTTGCCGGAGGTTTTGGAGAAGCGAGAGACGGCGATGAAGTGGCCGGGAAAGGGGTGATCGAGGGGAAAGAAGCCACTGGACTGAGATCCGCAGCAGAAGAAGAAGAGTTTGGCGAGGGCAAGCCAGCCACCGACGAGACGGGCGTTGGGGGCGCCGGAAGTGAGGGCGGAGACGAGACGAGGGGCACGGGAAAAGCAGAGCTCGCGCCAGAGAACGCGCTTGGCGACGGCACGGAGGCGGCGGCTAACGCAGGCGGTGACGCTGAGGACGCGAGGGTCCCAATTGATGGATCGGAAGACGAGCATCAGGATGCGCTCGTCGTTGATGCCGATGTTGCCGTCGCGGGAGGGGCCGGAACCGGCATTGGAGGAGGTGCGGCTGGCCGGAGGAGGGGTTGGGGCAGGAGCATCGTCGGAATCATTGCCGAGGTTGGTGCTGCAGCGTGCTCTCTCGATCATTGTGGGTTCATTGTGTGTTCATTGATGGAGATGAAGATGGTTGACAGGAGGAGAGAAGGAGAGAGGATATATATATATATATATATATAGGGGCGTGAGAGACCCGTGTCTGTTGCCACCATCAGTGCCACACTTTTTTACTTATTTTTGTTTCTTGATTATTTATTTGATTTATTTTTAAAAAATTATGTTATTCATTTTTATTATTTGATTTTTTTATTAATTTTTAGAAATATATAAAAAATTTATTTTAATTATTCTTTCAGTATAATATATTTTTATTTTTATTTTAGGTCTCTAAATAATTTTTCCCATTTTTTTTTTACAAATATAAGATTTTTACTCAAAACCATTTAATTAGTTGATGTGTTGTTGAGGAGTGTTTAGTTTTTTTTTTATATAAATTTATTTTATAATTATATATATATATATATATGAATTAAATAATTATTTTTTTATAAAAAAATTACGTGTATATACACATTTATAAAAGCAAGTAATTATTAATATTCTTTAAAATAACAATTTTATTTAGGTCCATATTATTCTAGTAAAGAAAATAATTACTATATATGACTAAATATCATAACTTATAACTATTGATGAGTCAATGATGATTTAGATAAATTTATTTATTAATTAATTAAAAAAAGGAAAAAAAAGAAATATCTATATTCCAAACAGTTACTTTTTTGACACATGTGAGAATTGAGAAGACGATGAAAGAAAATGGTCTCGAGGAGAAACGTAACGGGGCCTTATCAACAAGCAGGGAGGCGGTTAGACACGTGGCGAGCAACAACTGGATAATTAGTAAGTAATCTCTGCTCACCTCAACGGATGGCACGTGTCCGATTCGTCTCGAAGTTAGACGCGTGTCGCGATCCTGGCTTTTCATCTGATGCCCCTTGATGGAATAATCTAGCGACACGTGTCTGGGCATCACCAGGATGCGAGATATCTTTTTGGCGGGCCGGGAAAATATCTCGAGGTGTACGGGTGGAGGGTTCCGGTTGGGTGGATTACACGTGTCAGTTCATCTTCCCCGATGAGTTAGATACCGCCACGAGGGACACGTGGATGAATCACAACCGTACACGTATGTGCTATTTTTTATTTTTTAATTATTTTCTTGAATTTTATAATCTAGCCCTTTGAACTTTTACCATTTAGATATTGGCTTGAACTTTGACAGAATTGAGCCTATCTAATTGCGAAACCTATCAAACGTTTTGATTACTTCTAAAGTCCAAACAACATAAACAATTTGGAATTTTAATATTAATAATAATTAATCATTTATTTTTTTTACTTATTTTTTGAAAGTACAAACCCGTGAAAAAGTGCAATTATTGGTGAAGTGATGACAAGAAGCGAAGAATAAAATGAGGAAAAATAGGACACGTGGAAGGTGAAGAAAGAGAACAGCAAGGTGAGTGATGTTGTCATTGTAGTGGAATTAAGGAGAAAAGATGTAGTTTTTTTTTTTTTTTTTTTTGGAAAATAACAATAGATCCTTGTCGTGGAGGTTAGAAAAACTTAGCTAGGGCATAGGTGGAGACCTCCACGTCAACTAATGAACATATTAATCCATCAAGTGACCTGCCGATGAAATGAATATTTTGAAATAAATTAAAATTCAGTGATTAAAATGATATTTAACTAAAGTTAAGTGATTTACCAAAAAAAATAACCGATGGTCCACCCTTTCACTTGCCCAAACTATTTTTTTATTTAATTTAAATTAAAATTTTAAAAATTATTTGTATTTTCTATGGTTGTATTAGAGATATTTTTAGTGTTTAATTAAAATATTGAGAATGTGGGATTCAATAGAAAAATACTATAAATAAATAAATAATAAATAAATAAATAAAAGAAGGGCTATATAATTAGAAGGAAAACATGCATGAAATTTTTAGTGAGTTTTATTTATTTACATTTTTATGAGAGAAAGGCACATGGAGAGCACTGAGAGTACCAGATGGCAAAATAAGAATCACCATGCTTTTTTTTGTTATTAATTAATTGATGAATGAATTAATAATAGTGTTAATTAAATGAGTGAATTAGATAGGAATGTCTCCTGATAGGAGAGCTATAATAAGAAACAAGGACATGTCACCTGATAGAAAGACACATAACATGGCACTAGCTAGACTTTGTTATTGAAGATATATAAACCACAAAATCCATCTGATTATGATTTCTTGATCCTTTGAATGTGATTAAAAAAAAGGGTGTGACAGTGACTTTTTGCCTATGGATATTTCATGTAAGATGGATAATTCATGCAATTTTTCAAAGTTTTGTTTATGTAGATTTCTCTTTCAGCAAAAATAAATAAATAAATAATAAAAATCAATTATGTAAGGGTGCATGAGAGACGCGAAGTTGAGGTAGAGCACAACTTTTCTTGTTCATTATTTAATTTGTAAATAAATTTAGAGTGCAATGTAAGAGGATATTTGGGTACAACATCGATTAATAAAATTTGTGTATCACCATAACCACATTACAAAAATTTCATTAAGGTACAACACAACTAAAAGACTTAATTACCCTTAATAAAACTTAAAAATTACAACTATGATATACCACATCTTACGACATTCAACTTCCCCTTCTACGCAGTCCTTCTCATTCTCCTTCTCCAAATCCCTCTCATCCTCTTCTCCCTCCCCCTTTTTCTTTTTAGAGACTCTCTGAGATAGATTCTAGTTAGGGATTAACGCTAGAAATGTATGCATCGTTGAGATTATGAGGTTTTTTTGCCATCTATTTCTTTCAATTAATTGCACTTTTACGGAAAAGAATATAAAAAGGAAAATGTTTAAGGATTAATTGGCAAAATATGTAGAAAATGTAAAAATGTGAAAATTTCTATTTATTTATAAAATTTTATAAAATTATAAAAATGAGAAATTTAGATTTATTTGCAAAATTTGTAGAAAAATGTGAAAATTTGAAAATTCTAAATTAATTTGTAAGATTTCTAAAAACTGCTTTAAAAAAGAGTTTAAGGGTTTACTAATATAAATTATGAAAAACTCATTAAAAAAAATTAAATTTGTTACTAGCGTTTAAGTAGTTGATGAAAATATCTTTTGAAGCCAATGACCTACTATAAAGTCAAAGCATTAATTGATTGTTCTCTCGAAGAAAGCTTCACTATTGCCTCTTGACACTCATAGGGACAGGCAAAGACATATAAAGTAGTGACCCTCCATGATGTCAAAGTAGTGTTTGACTACTCTCTTCGAAAAAATCTCACTCTTGCTTCTTGATACATAAAAATGTTTATGAAACAACATATGAAACTAAAACTCATTGTATGTCAAAGTGGCATTTAACTGCCCTCTTTGTTATGACTGAAGAGATCTAAAGATCAAGACGACAAAGGAAAATGGCCAATGCAAAAGCAACAAAAACAATGAAGTATAAAGCACAAAGCAAAGAAAAGATAGGATGCACACAAGATATGCGAGGAAACCCCAATGCGGGGAGAAAACCTCTGGCGGTAAGCCGATGAAAATATCAATAGTATAGAGAAGAAGGAATTACAAAGCTCTCACAATCACCAATGACGGCAGAAACCCTAATTCTCATAACACATATATGCCTAACAAATTCACCAATTACATAAAGACTTATATTTTAAATTCATAACTCTTTAATGTGGCTAACCAAACATAACTTGATTTGAGCTAACCCAAATTATTGAGACAAACTTAACAAATCTCCACCTTGGCTCAATTTTGGAATAAACTTTCAAAATAGAGAGCATATTGAACAGAAATCTTCTCCTCTAAACTTCATGGCCGGCCAGAATATTGTCGTTAATAGACAACACCTGCCAACTCCAAGCAATGTTGGAGCTTGGCTACAGGAAGAGTCTTTGTCAACATGTCAGGCACATTATCCTTTGTATTGACTTTTACAACCACAATGTCACATTTATCAATAACTTCTCAAACAAAGTGGTGTCTAATATCAATATGTTTAGTGTGATCATGGAACATATTATCTTTAGTCAAACAAATAGCACTTTGACTATCACAAAGTACTTCCAATCTTGGAATATCTTGTGTAAGTTCTTCAATAATATTTCGAAGCCAAATTGCCTCCTTAACTGCTTTAGTGATTACCATATACTCTGCTTCTGTAGTTGAAAGAGCTACTGTTGCTTGTAAATGAGCCCTTTAGCTCATAGCACAACCACCAAACATGAATATATATAGCCTGATGTTGATCGTCGGCTATCAAGATCATAGGAGTAATCTGAATCCACATAACCAACAAAACCAAAACACGCTGAAGTTGTACCTTTTAGATACCTCAATATCCATTTAACTGCCTGCCAGTGATCTTTTCTTGGATTTTCCATATAACGACTCACCACACTGATTGCATGTGCCAAGTCAGGACGAGTGCAAAGCATCGTGTACATAATTAGCATATGTTGTTTTCACCATTTTTTCAATTTCTTCATCTGTAGTTGGTGACTGACTTGATAATAACTTGAAGTGTGCAACAAGAGGTACTAAACTTGATTTTGCATTGTGCATGCAAAACCTTTCCAGAACTTTTTGTATATAACCCTCCCGTGAAAGATATAGCCTCCCAGCTTCTCGATCACGTTTAATCTCCATGCCAAGAATCCTTTTTGCTTCATATCAAATTTTGCACTTGGTTGTTCCTTAATCTTGGCAACTTCTAACTTGCTCCTAGCTACAACAAGCATGTCATCCACATAAAGTAGTAAATAAATGAAGGAACCATCATTGATAGGTCTCATATATACACATGAGTCATAACTGTTTCTCTTGAAACCAATAGTCAACACAAACATATCAAAACATTTATACCATTTCCAAGGAGACTATTTGAGACCATATAAAGATTTTTGAAGTTTGCAGACATGATCTTCTTTGTCTTCAACCTGAAAACCTTTAGGTTGCTCCATAAAAATTTCTTCTTTTAATTCACCATGCAAAAAGGTTGTTTTAACATCAAGTTGCTCTAACTCAAAATCTTTTAATACAACAAGGCCAAGTAACAATTGAATTGAAGTACGCTTCACAATAGGTGAATAAATATCATTAAAATCTACTCCTAGAATTTGGCTAAAACCCTTTGCAACTAATCTAGCTTTATACATGGGTTCTTCAACTCCTAGAATGGCTTTTTTTTTTCTTAAACACTCATTTGCACTTGACTGCCTTTTTACCTTTTGGTAGCTTTGTTAAAGTCCAAGTTCCTTTCTTTTGAAGTGATTCCATCTCTTCTTACATAGCCGCAACCCACTTGGAAGAATCTAAGCAAGTAATTGCATCTTTATAATTGGTTGGCTCATAACAATTTTCTGTTTCCTCAACAACTACAAGAGCAAATCCAACAAAATCTGCTTCTTCAATCAATCTCTTATGAGGAACACCTTGATTGCTACAACGTGGGCGATCAATAGTAATAGATTGAGTTGGTTGAACATTGTATGAAGAAGTTAGTGGCTCCGACTTAATTTGAGTATCTTGAGCATCTTGACTATGATCATTAGGCTGTAAACAAAGCTCCACCTTACTTCCAGTTACATTCTTATCAGTGTTATCCTGACTATATGAAACTTTAAAATCAGTGGTAGCATACTCCTCATTTTGTTGCAACATAGATGCTTCATTGAACACAACATTTCTTGATGTGAAAACCTTGGAAGTTTGAGGATTCCATAATCTGTATCCCTTCATTCTTGTAGTGTATCCAAGAAAAACACACTTAATTGATATGGGCTCTAACTTCACTTGATTCACAAGTGAGTAAGCTATACTTCCAAAAATCTTCAAATCATCATAATTAGCCGACTGTCCTGCCCAAACCTCTTTTGGTGTCTTTAAACTCATATAAGTATGAGGAAATCTGTTTACCAAAACACAAAGCCGTTGAAACTTCTTCTGCCAAAAACTTCTTCCCCAAACCTGCATTAGAAAGCATGGATCTTGCTTTCTCCAAAAGTGTTCTATTCATACATTCCGCCACCCCATTTTGTTGCAGAATATCTCGAACTTTCAGGTGCCGCACTATTCCATGATCCTTGCAATAATTGTTAAATTTTCCAAAGCAAAACTCCAAACCATTATCTGTTCTAAGCCATTTTATTTGCTTCCCAGTTTGCTTCTCAATCATAGTTTTCCATTGCTTAAAAGTGCCAAAAACCTCATTTTTGTGCTCCAAGTAGAATGCCCAAACCTTCCTTGAAAATCATAAATGAAGGTAATCATATAGCGAGCTCCACCGAGAGATTCCTGACATGATGGCCCCCACAAATCCGAATGGATATAATCAAGAGTTCCTTTGGTGGAGTGTTTTACTAGAGTAACAAAAGAAGTCTTTTTCTGTTTCCCAAATAAGCAATGCTCACAAAAATCTAATATGCTTATCTTATAGTCTCCCAGTAGTCCTTTCTTGCTCAACTCTGTAAGGCCTCTTTCACTCATATGGCCTAACCGAATATGCCATAATTTTGTCACCTCTTCATCGAACATAGCTAATTCAACAATTGCTAATTGACCTTCCACGATTTTGCCATGTAGAATGTAGAGTTTTCTCTTGCGCCGACCCTTCATAACTACTAGTGATCCTCGGGTGATCTTCAATGCACCATTCTTGCAAGCATACTCATAACCATCATCTTCAAGAGATGCTAGAGAAATCAAGTTCCTTTCCTTGTCTGAACATGCCTGACATTTGATAGTGTTCTTATAATCCCATCATGCATATGAATTTTAATACTTCCAATGCCATGCACTTTGCATGCATATTCATTTCCCATTGTCGCCACTCCATGATCTAGTGGTTGATAAGTGTAAAACCACTCTTTATGTGGAGTAATATGGAAGGAGCATGCTGAATCTAAAGTCCATTCACCTTTTATGAGAGTATTGTTGTATGAAACCAAAAATGCCTCTGAACTCTCTGTGAATGGGCCTGCAACAAACAATGCACAGTCATCATCACTAGAAATCAAACTAGCCTCACCTTGATGGAACCTGCTTGACTTTGATTAACTCGGCACTATTTTGACTCTTCTTCTGCAACTTGTAGCAATCTATCTTGATGTGACCTTGCTTCTTACAATAATTACATATTAGCCTTCAATGCTTTTATTTGGAACGCCTCCATGAGTCTTTCTTATCATTCTTCTCAAAAGATCTGCAATGTGTGTAAAGACCTTCACTATGCTCTTCACTTTGTGAAGTGTCCATCTTGTCTCTTGACAAAAGACTTGAACAAACCTCTTCTAAAGAAATACTTTCTTTCCCATAAATCATGGTATCTCGAAAGCTTTTATATGACGGAGCCAAATGATACAGCAAAAGCAAAGCCAAATCCTCATCATCAGTCTTGACGTCAAGATTCTCTAAATCATTTATGATCTCTCTGAATTCTTCTAAATATGTCTTTACATATTTCACTTCTGGCATCTTATAAGAGAACAACTTAGACTTTGCATATAAATGATTTGCTGGACTCTTTGTCATGAGAAGCGATTCAAGCTTTAACCATAAGTCGGTAGCAGTTGTTTCCTTACGAATTTCTTAAAGTATTTCACTTGAAAGGTGCAATTGAATTTGGGCAAGAGCCTTTAAATTCTTCATTTCCTTCTCTTCATTAGTACCTAACATCTTTGACATCCCAAGCAAAACCTTATGTAGATCCAGACTTATTAGAACTGCTCGCATCTTGATTTTCCAAATAGAAAAATTTGTGTTGTGTGTAAGAGGTGCTAGATCAACTTTCGTTGATGTCGATGCCATAACCCAATCTCTGATACCTATTTGCTATGACCGAAGAGATCTAAAGATCAAGACGATAAAGGAAAAAACCCAATGCAAAAGCAACAAACACAATGAAGTATAAAACACAAAGCAAAGAAAAGATAGGAGGCACACAAGATGTACGAGAAAACCCCAATGCGGGAAGAAAACCTCGGTAGGTAAGCCGATGAAGATATCCAATAATATGGAGAAGAAGGAATTACAAAGCTCTCACAATCACCAATGATGTCAAAAACCCTAATTCTCATAACACATATAAGCCTAACAAATTCACCAATTACATAAAGGCTTATATTTTAAATTCATAACTCTTTGATGTGGCTAACCAAACATAACTTGATTTGGGCTAACCCAAATTATTGAGACAAACTCAACACTCTTCAATAGAGCCTCACTATTTACTCTTGACACTTAAGAATTGATGAAAACAGGTAAAGCTAAAATCCTATTGTGAGCCTCTTTACACGCACAAGAGTTGATGAAAATATATGAACCTAGACTCACAATGGAGTCAAAGTAGTGTTTGATTGCTTTCTTAATAAAAGTCTCATCATCTCCTCTTAATGACTCAGAGTGGTTGATTAAAACCATATAAAACTAAAGGCTTGTCATGGTGTCAAAGCAGTATTTGACTGTTTATTTTAAAAAAGTTACTCCATTACCTCTTAACACTCACATGTATTAAAGCTTGAAGTCATTGAAGTGATTGCTGTAATTTGCTAGTGTCACTTAACACTTATAATGAGTAAAGGCAAAAAGAACCTAAAAAAATGATATGTATAGTGCATGGTAGCCCATTACTAACACCTAGTACATGTGCGCAAAACTCAATGTTGCCAAACCTGAACTGGCTTGGTTGGTCTTAAAGGGAAACCAAAAACCTGTTATATGACCGGTCCTATTATTATCCCTAGAACTGGATTGAATAAGACCTAGCTAAAACTTGGTGATATGACTGTTTGGCCAGGAATTAGTGGAACTAGTTGGGATTAAGGGGTCAAAATTATAGTGCATGCTAAGATCTTCATTTGAGAATTTCTAAATTTGAGATTTATGAAAGAAAGTATTTAGTTCATTGCATTTACGAAAGATAGAGCAGTGGTTCATCGAAGGAGTGATTGAAGATCAAAAGGGTGCAAACAACAAGAGAAATGACGATTGAACCCCTCCCAACATCATCCTAGTAGAGACAATTGATAAGCACATCACTACAAAGATCACGATTTATAAAATCATATATTGACAAAGAAAGTCCTCATGTGAAAGAAGAGTCCTTTCTTAAGTTAATAGATGAACAGCTTCAAGCCAATGAAAAGGAGAAGGTTTGAAGGTTGAAAATGAAAAAGAAATTTGAAAGGCATAGAAGTCAAAGCAATCAAGTTAGTAACCTAAAATTATAAGAAGATCATGACTTAACAATGTAAATATCAAGTCAAAACTCAAAATATGGAATAGTGAAAAATTAAAAAACTCAAGTTCAATACCTAATAACTCTAAAATTCCAAAATATAAAGAAGTCATAGACCTAAAGAGTTATACAAATTTTAGAACTGATGATTTCACATAATGAAAAATTAAAGCTTTCAAATATCAAAGTAAAAGAATATCAAGGTCATGACTCATTCATATCAAGAAAAAAATTCTAAAACAAAAGGTAATATATGCCATGATAAACCTTTGATGGGCCCTATGTTTTTTACCTTTTCTCTCCCTTGGATACCATTTTATTCATCTTCCTCTTTCATCTTCCCTTTCCTTTTCTCAGCAAAAAAAATTCAAGACAAATTAAGCATCGGAATACTTTACGAAAATGATCAATGTTGTGCCAAACATTATAATAAAGTACAGACAAATATCCAATATCCAATATTAGAACATTAAAATATGGACAAATCAGTGAAATTAGTGGACAAAATAAACATTGCCTTTAAAGTAAGCAAACAAATATAATTTCTACATGATGAAATCAAGCTTGATTTCTAGAAGCCAACCATTCATTCCACGTTTATTGTACCGATTTATCTCTCTAAGTCGTCCATGCATTCGAGGTCTCAATATATTGGATGTTATGTGCATTTTGAAATGGCTCGGAGTCCATATATATATGAATCAACCAACTCAATGTGAAGTGGATTAAGTGTCATCTCCCTCTTGATTTAATTATGCAACAATGCACAAGTGGGTATAATATAATTCTAGATATTGTTTTCACTAGGTAAAGGCCTCTCCCTAAGTATTCCCCATTTCATTTAAGAAATACAAAACATCTTTCAATAAAATTCCTTACACTAGAGTCTTTATAATTAAATAATTCTTCTTTTTTCCGAGGAAGGCCACTTTGTTTCAATTTGACCTCTATATGGAGTTAAGAATCCCTCTTCAGTTAGATAACCAGCATCACACAAGAAATAAAAACCTATAGTATAAAATTGCTTTTAGATTTATATAAGTAAATTGGTGAATATGAGAATCTAATCCTATGGATACTAATTTGAAAGCATTTTCAAATATTACCTTGAGAAACCTTTGATCCATTTCTCCTAGAGATTGCATCTCAAAGAACTCTGGAGTCTATTGCAGATCGAACCTTCCCATTTAGTTAGGATATATATTAACTCCATATCTTGTGAACATACGCCTAAGACATTGGTGACAATTTCACTCTTCCTTATCCTATATTTAATCATATTAACTTTGAGAGTGTTAACTTTAATATAGGCATCATCTAAAGCACCTAAACAATTCTATTGTTTCCAATAGAACTGAAAGAAGCATAAGTCCATTAATTAGTTTGAGACATAAATTTTAACATTTAAATCTATTTTTGTAAATAAGTATTGTTTATCTTAAACCATATCCATCTTAGGTTAGTTGAATTCTTGGGTACAGGCTCTAGCTTCTTTAATAATATTACTTGCAACTTGCAACCTCAAAATAAAATTTAAAACAACATCAAATTGCCTACTTGTTGTCTCTCCACTTCTAACGAATTCTCTCTTTTTTATCCTATTCTTTGCATGATGAGAAATGATATACAAAAAAGATTGCAAGCACTTCATTAACATTCATATTTTTTGTTGGTGGAAAGCCTACTAATGCTTTGAAGCATATTACTTAGTTTATAAAAATCTATCTTATCCATTCTAATGTTTTCATTACATATCAAATCATAATCAAACACCATCCTTCTAAAATTCAATTATCTAATAATATGCCTCTCATAAGTATTATTTTTTGGATCTTATGCACCTCTTGTTTTCAACCTCAAATGATAGAATTCAAGCAAAGAAATAACCATAGATAACATGGTATTCACATGAAGAGCAATTGTATAATTAAGCATCCACCATCATTGCACTTTCCTCTAAAAAAAAAAAACTCATCCATTGTGTGAACTAACAATATACAAAGTAAAATTGTTAAATTATTACTTATTTATAAAAAAAAAAAAATAGTTCCTATCATACAAATTTTTATAGTAGATCCAAATTTGAATATAATTTCAAAAGTGTGAATTATTCCTGCTTATGGGAACAAATAGTAGTTACATAAGCGAATTCTTTCAAAACTCCAGCATTAATAGATGACAACCACATATTAAAAACACTTGTTTTTTTTTATGAAATTACAACCATAATATTATTATCTTATGACATAAACTTGTAATTAATTGGGGGAAAACATGATAATGATCTCCAATGTCAGAGTGCACACAATATAATAACTTGGACATTAGCACAAATGATACAAAAAAAAAAATAGTCTCCTGATTGGCAAAGACCATATGCAAGGGACTTTCTAGGCAAAATTTCACAGTAAAAACAACACCAAGAACTTCAAAAGCCCATATATCATATTTAAAATATATAAAAAAAATCACCAAGAAAAAGATGGAATTAAGAAAACGTGCAAAAAAAAAAAAAAAAAGGAATTAAAGCTACTACACTACTTAGGATACACTAATTGAATAAAAGTCAAAAAAAAAAAAAAGAAGAAGAGTTTTAGAAATGAGATTACCACGCGCGAGTCAACGACACTAAAGAAATTCTATAAGGAGGAGGAAATTAGAGAGGAAAAAGAGAGAGAGAAAAAGAGAGACAAGAAGAGTGCAAATTGAAAAAGGAAAAAAGAAGAGCAACGATGATTAAGTCTTCTTTGAAGATGAGGGTATTTTAAACAAAATTTATTTTTGTAACTTTCCTTCTAACATGATAAAGTGATTCAAGCCCAACCTATGATTTACATCTTCTTTTTCTTATTGTAGCAACATGCTCTTTGGGTGTGTTTATATAATCTTGGGCAGCCTTGGGAGAAATTTTAAATGTATTGTTGTCTTTTAAATGTCAAATATAGTTTTTATGTTTTTATTTTTTAAGATTTTTTACATATCAACTAATGGAGTTAATATGCAAAATCCAATTGAGAGTGAAGTTGAAGGTAATGAAGTTCAAGTGGTTTTCAAAAATAGCAATAAGATTTGGCCAAGTTGACTAAGGGAAAATACTCATTGAACTTATGGGAAAAAAAGGTTAAAAAAGGAAATAGACCTACAACGACATTCATCACAGAAGCTTGAAAAACCATAAAATGAGAACTTAGTAAGAGGACTAGGTTCAATTATACTGAAAATCAATTAAGAAACAAGTGTAATAAATATTGAGATCTCATCATACCAACTTTAGTAAGTTGTTGAATGAAACTAATGTTGGTTATATTGCTGCAACTAGACAACTTACATCTTCTGAGGAAACTTGGTAGTATTTGTATAGAGGATTTTTTTATTAAATAATTACTAAATTATAATCAAATTTTATCATTAATGACATGTGTTCATGTTTGATTAACAGGTTAATGATATGGCCAAAGAATTTCAAAAACATACATGCCCATTGTTTGACGAACTATGTGTCATTTATGGAGATACTACTGCCGGTGGAATGAATGCAAGGCCTTCAAAAAATAGCCCCTCTAATAATGAAGAAAATGTGAAGGGTCCATCTATGCAGGAGGAAGATAATAGTCGGCCATTAAGTGATAAAGATGACATTTTTTGTGATGTTCCAAATACTTCTCAAGCTCATATTTAGCCAAATTATACTTCATTAACTAGCTCATAAGGGAAAAGGACAAAATGTCGAATGCTTTAATTATTATTTGTAACTTTTATAATGAAAATACTACACTCAATGTTGAGATGTGGGAGAAATTTCATGGAAATTCATTTATTTCAAGAACTTCCAATCAAGATGTTACATCTAAAGTTTCTGAATCTAGGTCACCTACAAAGAAATTTTTGAAGGAAAACCTTGAAGTATTGGAAGCACTTGGTAGGATGGAATAGCTTATGCAAAGGCTATAAAAAGTTTTTGTGGTGATAAGATATGGAGGGAAATTTTCCTACAACTTAGAAGTAATAGGAAGTAGGATTGGGTTCTTAATTATAAGTGTTTTTTTTTTTTTTCAAACTTATTGGATGATGTTCTATTTTATATGCATAGATTATATTGTATTTAGAGTTGGTTTCTATTGTTGATTTCATATATGTCTACTATGTAATAATAAAATAATAGTTTAGGACTTGATTTGTAGGCATGATTTCAAAGAAGATTGGTTAAAATGTTTGACTTTGCTAAACTTGCCTTTATTGATGATTTACATTTAATAATTATCTATTACCATTTATACATGTTCATTTATTTGTTTATTTATTTATAACTATTTAATTTTACATATTATGAATTGAAATTTTTTTCAGGTGGTTTAATGTGTGGAAGTATTTAATGATAAAGAAAATGAGATGGGGAAGCTTTTAGTGATATGATAAACTATTGAAGAATATCATAGTTGATTTATGTGCAAGCAACCTTGTAGAACATCTCAACTATCTAGACATGCATTCATTCAAGAAATTCTTTATAGATATGAAAGTAGATGTTATGATCTACTAAGAAAGGAACCAAATATGCCCTTGACTTTTGCAGTACTTTAAGAGAAAGGGGGTTGTTTCAAAATTCTAAATTTGTTACAGTAGGAAAGCAAGTTGCAATTTTTTATTCACTATTGAACATAATGGAAGAAATCATGTTATAGTTGAAATATTATGGCATTATGGAGAAATAATTTCTAATTGTTTGATGAAGGTAATAAATAAAAGTAGTATGTTGTGTGAGAAAAAAGATCATATGTTCATTTGATATAACTCCTCCTTAAATCCAACATGACCAAAGATATTATCCATATTTCAAGTTAATATTTTAAATTTTATTAGTTACTTTGAATTTTATATTTAATAATATTAATGTTTAATTTTTTTTATATTACCAATACTATTTTTTTTATTAATCGTGACCAGGAATATGTTGGTGCGATAGATGGAAAGCACATTAGTGCATGAATTCTAGCTAGTCATGTAATACCTATACTCGTTTTTGGTACATTCATTTATTTTGGGCTTTTGTTACTGTATATTGTTTTGGCTCATTATTGTTATTATAATCAACACCATAGCAGCACGGGTTTTTCTTCAACACTTCATTTGTATCCATCTCCCTTTCATCTACTTTCTACTCAACCTGAGATCGGTTTAAGACTCTACCTTATCATTCTTTCTTTTATTTCTGCAAGCTTAATTAAGGTGAGAAACTTTGATTTCTCTTTCAATTAAGGGTTGGATTCCTTGAAACTAGCTCTTGGAGGCTTGGATCTCATGCCTATGACTGATTATCTTGTAAATTTCTTGATTTGTTTTAGGATTGGAGGATGCAATGACAATCTAAGAGAAAGGTATTGAGGAGTAAAGACAAGCTTGCATTTTAAATATTGATCTAATGAAAAGCTTGGTATGAGTAGAGTTGAGTCTATTTGTTTTCTTTGTGACTCATGTTTAAATTATGACACGACCCCTTGCGTGTGTACCCGCAAGTGTACGGGTTGTCGAAGTAATAAATTTTACCCTGGTGAGTGGGTAGTCGAATCCACAGGGAATAGGGATTTAAGACACAAGATTTCACTATTTAGCTATGCGGTGTACGAAAAGTGAGATTAGAATCAATGAGTAAGTATGAAGGCAAATATAAAGAGACAAGAATTAAAAAT
Source organism: Dioscorea alata (assembly GCA_020875875.1). Taxonomy (NCBI): domain Eukaryota; kingdom Viridiplantae; phylum Streptophyta; class Magnoliopsida; order Dioscoreales; family Dioscoreaceae; genus Dioscorea; species Dioscorea alata. The sequence continues at coordinate 6,263,259 of CM037017.1, read as the reverse complement.
AGAAAGATGATAGGTGAGAGAGTGCAGACAGGAGTAAACAGAGAAGGACTAGCAATGAATATGAAATATGGTATCCGGACAAGTTACCTCTAGGACTTATGCTTCTAGTGCAAGACTATGCTATTATACTTCCCTATTGATGTTAATTGAGTCGAGGATATCCTAAAACTCACGGTCCCAAACCTAAGGACAACCGTGACTAACCCCAACACTATGCCCCGGTATTAGGATTCATGTCACCCTTCACTCTGTCGCTCGCACGACTAAGCCCTAGGGGAGTATATCTACCTAAACCTCACACTGCGTGGGATTGCTTTAAGCTCTAGGGATTCCTAGTGGTAAAACCTGTTCCTATGTGTAGTTCTAACCCTTTGGTTCAGGTGGAAGAACCCTAGTCTAGATTAAGCCCCAACGCGTAGGATTCACTTCAACCCTTCACTCTGTTACTTGCGTAACTTAGCCCCAGGGGAGTTTATCTGCCTAGCACTTCACTCTATTTCGACCGCTATGAAGTCAAGGAAACGGAGGTAGGGAGAAACCACGTCGGAAGGGAAAGGGGTATATCGCTACCTCACAACTCTCCCTCTCAACCCTCTTCAATCTTAAGTAGTCTAATCCTAAAGGAGTTGTCACACCTCCAAAGGGTAACCTAAATTGTTCTCAACCCTAGTGTCACGTCTAAGGGAAAACATTAACAAGATGAAATTAAGATTGAAACTCAATTTTTTTATTCATCAATAATGGAAAAGCATAATAACAATGTCAAAGAAACATAAAAACCCTAGAGTTTACAAGTCCGAATACCCTCAAGGGGTTTAGCTCCTCATGGAGCTATACATGTTAATCAAAATAGAAAAGAAAGTACAAATATGTCGGTGACGATGCCGATGACGCGCGCTAAACCTCCACGAAATCCTCTTCGAAACCCTAGCCGCACTCTCCAGAAGTTGGGGAGAAAGTTAGGTCAAAAGATATCCCAAAAGGTCTCCAAAATCCCCTTTTATAATGTTGAATCGCGGCTTTAAAATCGGACTTATCGGGGGCTTCACACGGCCGTGTGGAATTTCCACACGCCCGTGTGAATTCTCTGAAACCCTGATTTTCGGCAGAAATTGAACAGTAGCTTGCTACATTGTTTTGCTACAGTAACAAGTTACAGTGCTTCTGCAGTAACTTGCCGAAATGCTTCCGAATCCGTTGTTCTTCATTGAGGCCATTGGTTGGGCACACAAACAATGGTAAGTCGTGCCGATTACTTCAAGTCTCCTTCTTTGTGAAGTTCTTCTAAGCTACAGGAGTTAGACTTGTTGTGAATGTGACTGTTTTTGTGCCCCTCCAAAGGAGGTTGGCACACACTCACAAGTCAAGCTCGTGCTTTGTTCCTTACTTGGTCCAAAAACTTCCCAACATCGGCGAACACGACCTAATTTCATTCTTCTTCTCCAATTTAGCTCCACAAACCTTCAATGCACAAGAGTACACAAATACACACCATTTAGTGATAAAAACTGATACAAGATATGCTCAATGTAAGATAATAACGCTTCGCGGTACTATAACACAAGGCACTTATCAAATTGCTTCAACAAGAATTTTGTGATCTTATGCTGAAATTTTCTTGGATTTTTTTATGGAGCTTCTTGAATGGAAATTGTTATATAGAAATATTAATATTTTGACTTGTAATTGTTTATTAGATTCATGAGGAAACATCCATGGTGATAAAAGAGCTTAAATCTATAATTTGGTGAATTGTGTATATAAGGTGTTAATGATTATTTTGATTAATTATTGTTTGTGAAGTGGTGTGAAATCAATTATTTAAAAAAATAATTAAGTTTGGAATTTATTGATAAGATCATTATTTACATTATGAGGTGAAGGTGCTATCATTAGCAAGCATATTGAAACCAAAAATGACATGGGATTTGATGCTTAGTTTGATTGAAATATTGGTGGCTCTAAGATCATGGTAAAGAGTATCAATTTATAGATTTGGGCTTGCATGCAATATTAATGATGGATTTACATATAAACACAAGTGTATAATCAAGATATCATGCTTCTTCTCCTTGGACAAATGTGAATATTGTTGCATTACTTTAAGTAGGAATCAATTGAGAAATGTTGATGCTAGAGTGTGGTAATAGTGTTATAATACAATTTCATAATAGGGAGGTGTGTGTTTGTAAATTTGGAGTAAATGAATGAGGGGATTGAAAAATAGGCGAAGTTATGGGTTGACTTGACTCTATTAATTAATCTGGGGTGATTTCAATTGATCCAATATGATTCCAACCATTTGAAGCTAGGTTAAGCCTAATTAAATAGTTCTAGTGGATTTAGCACCGGTTGAGGCTAATAGAAAGGTTTCAAGTTGATCCCAACTGAGCCATTTGTGCATTGCACATAGATTAGGATTTTCATTTCATGCATGCATTCATGCATCTCTATTAAAATTCATATTGAGTTAAATTATATAGGTGGTGAAACCTCAGGTAAGGGCAAGGAACCTACAAAAGAATAGCCCCACATTGGCTTCCTATCCTTTAGTCAAGGTTTAGTGAGTGTTGTTTTTTTGTTAAGAAAAAGAAAAAGAAAAAAAAAAAAAGAATTGTTGAAGTTGTTCCTTAACCATTTTATAAAAATGTTGTTTCCAAATAAATTACTTATGTTACTTTAACTATAGGAATGCCTATGCCTTGCTCTTACACTGATTCTACAATTTGTTTTATAAACATGCCTATAATTAATGTTCTTGATCTTCTATGTGTTATCACAAATTATTTTTGGGTAATTTAAATGTGTGTCTTGAGATCTATGAATGTTAACTTAAACTATATACTTGCTAATGATGTTATACATTATGCTGTGATAATAAAATCATATTTTATTGGCAACATTTATGATGGTTGGCAGTATTAGAGGTTCCCCACATACCGGCCTATAAAAATACGACGATGGAGAATATCATCCCCATTTAGGAGGCACGGAGAGAACACGATGGAGAACAACTTCAAAATGTATTTTTATAGGCCGGTATGTGGATGATATTCTCCATCATGTTCTCTCCGTGCCTCCTAAATGGGGATGATATTCTCCATCGTTGTATTTTTATAGGCCGGTATGTGGGGAACCTCTAATACTACCAACCATCATAAATGTTACCAATAAAATATGATTTTATTATCACAACATAATGTATAACATCATTAGCAAGTATATAGTTTAAGTTAACATTCATAGATCTCAAGACACACATTTAAATTACCCAAAAATAATTTGTGATAACACATAGAAGATCAAGAACATTAATTATAGGCATGTTTATAAAACAAATTGTAGAATCAGTGTAAGAGCAAGGCATAGGCATTCCTATAGTTAAAGTAACATAAGTAATTTATTTGGAAACAACATTTTTATAAAATGGTTAAGGAACAACTTCAACAATTCTTTTTTTTTCTTTTTCTTTTTCTTAACAAAAAAACAACACTCACTAAACCTTGACTAAAGGATAGGAAGCCAATGTGGGGCTATTCTTTTGTACGTTCCTTTTATGATTTCTTTCATCCACTCACTCGGTAACCATGTTACTCATTGACACTTTTATTGTCATGCTAGGCAACGTTGTGTCTTGTACCTTCAATTAGTCTTAGACCTCTCTTTGTATTATCTAGGTGTAGTTTTGTGTTTATTTCCAGTATGTAGTGTCATGGATCCACTAATGTGTAGAACTTGGAAGTTCTGTAAACTTTTTGAGTAATTGTTAGTATATAATTGTGTATTTGTTATGTGCTTTAAACCAAGGTTGTCAGACCCAGCCCAGGTATTGACCCTATAAAGTCCAAGGGTCAAGGGTCAAGGATTCTACCGAAGTTGAACCAAGATCAATAATAAATTACTTAAAAATATATTATAATATTTAATAAATATAAAAAATGGTATAATCTCTATTTTTAATAAATAAAAAACATAATTACTTAATTTGATATTTAAAATATAAATTTTATATAGTCATTAATTTTCTAAAACTATAAAATATTTTTGGAAAATGAAAATAAATAAATAAATAAATAAATAAATAACATCATCATCTGCTCTCAGGACTCAAAAAAATTTAAAAAAATAAAAATAAAAAACGTCTTGTGAGTCGTGACTCTCAAAAATCCACACCCCCCTCCCCAGCCGCTCGGTCACTTCTCTTCCGCCGGTCATTGTTTCACTTCTCTACCGCAGGCCGTTGCTTCACTAGGTTCACCTTCACCTCTCTATCACCCATAGATCCAGCCAGTTTGCCGGCCAATTTAACCAATTCCCGGTCAAACCGATTAGGTTTCCCAGTTCTTAACTAGGTCATATAAAGTCCGAGTTGAAGGGTATGACCAGAGCGGCCTCATGGCTAGTTCTTGATTTTTCCGATCGAACTGGCCAGGCCGGTCCGGGTCTGACAATTTTTCTTTAAAATCTGCAACTACTATTTAGTTTCATATTTCCGTTTAGTTATATTATAAATAGGATTCTTGAGCCTTGCGTTATCTCCAAGTTAGGCAGATGGGTATGCCACCTAATTTGGCATAACACAGCGGTTGTTTCCTACTCAATTATGGGTCAGGCTTAACAAGTCAACATGTACCTTATAGTGGAAAAAAACCATAGAAACAACGAAGAACATTATGTGTGCATGTTCATTTGATAAACGATTCACTTATGTAACGGTGATATAGGAAGGTACATCTACTGATTTTTTAGTGTTTCTTAAATGCATATCTAATCCATAAATCATTTTCCTATGCCTTTAACAGCTAACTTCTAGCTCATATTTGAATATATAATCTACTAATTAATATTTTAATCATCTAAATTAAAATTGAATGTTGTCATGTTGCAGTAAACTATTATCTTCTTAACTTTGGATACACATATACACCTGTTTTTTTTATCACCTTATTGTGGAGAGAGGTACAATTTGAGAGCTTATAGAGGTGAAGGATGACAACAAATTGGTCCAAAAGAGATTTTCTTTTTTAACTATAAACAGAGAGATTCTTTGGAGTTTTCAAAGCTAAATTCTCTATTTTAAAAGCTATGCCATCATATAGACTAAGCATGCAATGCTATATTATCAATGCTTGTTGTAATATGCATAATTTTATTTGGGAACACAAAATAAGAAACTTGATGTTCAAAGAATTAGGAAGAGATGATATTATAATTGATAAAGAGAGTGAAACCTTAGAAAAGCATCAATATCTCAAAATCATATGAAAGTTAATGTTACACTGAGTCATCTACAACAAATAATTTGTGTCAGAGATAAAATTACAACTCAATTATGGGAAAATTATCAAAATGTATAAATTTTCTAGTTTCAAATGACACAATTTGAGTATTTTAAAAGTTCATGTTTATGTTCTTAAGGAAGTTTTGTGCTTTCCACGAAAGTACTTTGCAAGGAGAGTTACTATGGAAGAATAATTTCAAAGAAATATAATTTATATGAAATATATTTGACCTATGTAGTACCAATTGCATGTTTTTATTTTTGTTAATACAATTAAGTAAATTAGAAAATTTGAAACAAATTCAATCCTTTTTAGGAAAATTAAATTATGCTAGAAACACTAGACTTAGGAAAATGTTGGGTAATTAGACCCGCGAGGTCCAATTCACTCAAATACTAACCCGAGCTTAGCCCATCTATTTGGCAGATCCAGTGGGTCAAGTTGACAGGTTCGGCCATGATTCACCCTAGGATGACTTGGGCCCTACCTAGGCCAAGCCAGAATTCACAAATTTACTAGTTATCCCACAGTTTTTTATATAAACAATAATTTAAAAATTAAAAAAATAAAAGTTTTGGCTAGGTTGCTTAACCCTAGTAACCCAGTGGATCAACCTACCATGTCATGGGTTGGGAAAATCCAACCTTTAACTGGACCTGCTATAGTGTGAGTTTCTTTTTCCCCTCGAGAAAGGCCTGGTTGAAAGTTGGCTAATACCCGCTTTATTTTATACCATCCTTTCCAACAAAATAAATAGTTATTAAATAAATAGCAATAAAATAAATAAAAGGAGAAAAAACTTCCCAAATTTCAATGGACATAGTAAACACTTTAATTTTTTAAAATACCTAATGAGACTTTAGATTTCGAAATTATACTAGTTTAATCCCTTTTTTTCTAGTTTGATTAAAAATATCAAAAGTTACTATTTACTTTTGTACCAAGTTTTCACTACATCTTTACCTTCTCTAGTAAGCTTGACATGAGCTCGTGATAGCTAGGTGATGCCACTATGAGCTAACCCTCTAAATGCTAGAGCGAGGCCATGCTAAGACAAAGGGTGAGGTTGGGTGAGCTCATTTGGTGGCAACCTATACCCATAGCCTAGGGGTGTAAATGAGTCGAGCTACTCTTGAGCTACTCGAGATCGGCTCAGACAGTGCTCGAATTTGATTCAACTTTTCACGAGTTGAGCCGAGCTTGAGCTACTCATTTAATTTGGCGAGACGAGCTCAAGCCCAAAAATACTTAGCTTGTGAGGCTCACGAGCCTAAACAAGCTTATATATATATATATAGTTATATTTAAACTCAAACCATTTAGTTGTTTTAAATTACAAAAATACCCAAGTATATAAACAATACTAATCACAAATAACCCTAAGCTATTACAACTCACCGCTGTCATCCCAAGTTTTTTCCGCTGACGTCCTCCTCTACGGAAACTTGTTCTCCTTTGTTGAAACATAAGTCCATTGCCATCCTCCTCCAAGGCAATCACCATCATCCCCAGGCCAACCATCGTCAACTCATCGTGCAAGCCTCCACTGGCACCATCGTGTAAAGTCCACCGCAGGTATCCGTAAAGGGGTATGACTTTGAGTTTATATATATATATAATTATTATTATTTTTATTATATTATATTTATCAGTGGCTTTTAGTTTGTATTTTCAGCCATAAATATGTTGAGTCTTTTAAATTCTTAAATGTTAAATTGTGTCCTTTTTTTAGCCATAATTGTTGAATTTTTGTTAATTAAGTTGTATGAAATTTGAAGTAATTTTTGTTAGTAAATTGCATGAAATTTGAAGTAAGTGAAGGATATGAAATGTTTTTGACAATAACTTAGTTTACAACCTTTGCTTGCTTACAATAGCTTAGCTTAGTAATTTTTGTTAGTATATAAAATTTGAAGTAACTGCAATATATGCTTTTGCTTGCAATATACCTTTAATAAGCTCATTATAACAGGTGAAATGGTCTTTATAATAGCCTAATTTTGTAACATTTTTATGTATACGCCATTTGTCAAAATAATTCAATGACTAGTCCACATTTGGAAGATGAAAGTTCTCCAAATGCTACCACCAATACCAACATTAATACAACAACGGCAACAACAACAACAACAACAAAAACAACAACAACAACAAATACAAGAGAAGAAGAGACATTTGAAAGAGAAAAAGGCAAAGACATCATCTGTTTGGACTGAATTTGTTGAAGTCATTCTTCTGAATGGTGAGAAGAAAGGACAGAGTGTCCATTGCAAGACTAAGCTCTCTATACTTGCGAGTGGTGCTACAACACACTTTGGAAGACATTTGAAGGTGTGTTCATTGAGAAAATCTGTTGTAAGTTAACAAAAAAAGATTAGTTTTGAACAAAAAGAAAATGAATTTGGTGGCATAGAAATAACAAAAAGAAAACGGATGGCAAATTGGGCATGGGGAAGATGAGAGAGGCAATTGCTCATTGGAGTCTAATGCATAAGCATCCATTTTCCATTGTAGAGGATGGATGTTTTAACATGATGCAACAAAGTAGAATGCCTTAATGGGAAAAGATTTCTCGTGTCACAGTGAAAAAGGATTGTATGATTGTATATGAGAAAAGAAGAGGTTGTTTGCATTGTTATAGAATGTCAACAAAATTAACTTGACAACCGATATGTGGATATCATCACCTCAAATGATGGAGTACATAGTTATGACAGAACACTTTGCTAATGTTGATTGGAAACTATAGAAATATATTCTTAATTTTGTGCATCTTCCTCCACCTCTTCGTGGTATTGATATTATTGATGGTATTTATAAATATTTCAAATAATGGAGAATTGAAGATAAGGTGTTTACTATCTTAGTTGATAATGCTTCAAAGAATGATATTGCCATTAGAAATTTGAAAGAAACTTTTGCAAGACATAAGAAAATACTTTGTGATGGAAGAATGTTTCATGTTTGATGCACAGCTCAGATTTTGAACATAATGGTTCAATTTGGTCTTTCAATGATTGAAAATGCCGTTAAAAATTTTTTGTGATAGCGTGCTTCATATTAAGCAATTTGAAAGTTTTGAAAGTAGAATAATTATGTTTTCTGAGATTGTGCAACAATTGCAATTGTCATATAGGAAATTGTTTCTTGATTGCAAGGCAAGGTGGAATTCTACTTATGAGATGCTACAGCTGCATTACAGTTCAATGATGTCTTCCCAAATTACAAAGATCATGATACCATCTATGATTGTTGTCCAAGTAATGAAGATTGGGAAAAGGCAAAAAAAGTTTGTGAAATTCTTGAAGTGTTCAATTCCACCACCAATATTATTTCTGAAAGTGAGTATCCTACCTCAAACTTGTTTTTAAATGAAGTATTTTGTGTACAGAAGTATTAAATAGAAAATATCAAAAAAGTAGAGGTAGAGATAACTTTATTTTTGACATGGTTACAAATATGAAAATCAAGTTTGACAAGTATTGGGGTGAATGCAATTTGTTGATTCTAATTGGTGGTATTTTAGATCCTACTTGCAAAATGAGAGCAATTAAGTTTTCATTTCTTAGAATGTATCCATCTTTGGAAGCACAAACTCATATTCTTGATGTGAAAAATTATTTGTATGAGCTTTACAATGAATATTTTGCTGAGTATCAGTCCATTGAATCTGAGAATAGTGCTGAAACTACATCAATTGGTTGCACAAGTAGTACTAGTAGTGCAAATGGACAAAGTTCTTCTTTAGGATGGTCTCAATCTAAAGTATTTGTGAAGACAGTTGAAACTATTGGTCCACAAAAATCTGATTTTGGATATTTATCTTGAAGAGGGATGTTATATTTGTGAAGAAGATTCTATCAAGTACCATGAAGTATCATGTTTTGTTTAAGATGGCTAAAGATATTCTTGCCATACCTATAACCATTATAGCTTCTGAATGAACTTTTAGTGCTGATGAACGAGTTATTGATTCATATCGTGCTTCATTGTGTATTGATACTGTGCAAGATCTAATTTGTGGAGGTGATTGGTTGCTTTGCCTTCATGGTGTGAAGGAAAAAGGTAAGGTATATTTATTAAGTGTTTTGTTTTTACTTGATTTATTCTGATATAGTAACTAACATATATCAAGTTTCATTTAATAATGTTTACTTTCTTATTGTAGAAAGAGAAGAAAGCAATAGAAGTTACACTTCCTATCAAGCTTGATCTTTGATGAAAATGTCTTGGAGTGGTGGTTCAATCATTTCAGCATTTGTTGATGAAACTTTGTTGTTGTATTTCAATTATGATGAAACTTATCCTGTGTTTGATTTGAATTGTTTAATTATGGATATGTTATTTGTGTTATTTGAATTTGAAGCTTGAAATTTTATTATGAATATGATGATGATGTGCTAAATTTGGATATGAATGAATTTGGTGATTTATTATGAATTATATTATATTTATTTACATTGTTTGAAATTTACAGGTTAATCGAGCTTGAGTTTCTCAAGCTATTTTAAATTTATAACTAATTTTGATCTTCACGAGGTGAGCTTTTTAGTGAGTTGAGCTCAAGCACAAAAACCATGTCTCGAACGAGCTCGAGCCTTCAAATAATATACATTAGCTAAGCTCATATCTGGTGATATTCAGCTCAGTTCATTTACACCCCTACCGTAGCCTCTACAAGTTCACACCCAAATTAATGTGACCCTCACCTTAGCTGTTTTGGTGGGCCTACAAGTGATAATAATAATAATAATAATAATAATAATAATAACAGTAAAAATATTCCGGGCATGATTTTAAAAAACATGGACCTTTTCAACATAATTGAAAAGTTTCAATGACATGATGGGTTTTAGCAAACTTGTCAACAACCTTCAAGTCATTTTCTATGGTCTACAAATCCAATGCACACGCATGATAATATCAATGTGTACAACATCAACTATAAATGTCATCAATTTCACATTATCCACAAAATTGTACCCATTTGACATTATCTTTAAATTTAAATCTAAATTTTGGGTTAATCTGGGACCATTTGGATCCTTATCTTTTTAAGTACTATTTTATATTTATAGACTTGGTTATTTATAAAATGATTAGATAAATAAACTTAAGCAGTTACATCACTAGCTTGTTTGCATGACTCATTAATTAAGAACTTTTAATTTATGTTATGTAATTGAGAGTATGCATGTGAAAGCACTTCTAAAATAATAAATTGTATTCATAATAATTAAATTCTTGAAACTCAACCCAGAGAAACATACTTTAAATTTGAATAAAACTTTGTTATTGATTTTCAAACTAGCTAGTTTACCTATAAAAACTAATTTCTTCAAGATTGAAGCAAATCCTAAATTAAAAAACACAAATAATGAGTTATATGGCAATAAAATTTTAATAATTGTCCAACCAATGCTTGAAAACTAGTTTGGGTTCATAGATCTAACTTCTTCTACCAAACAAGTAAAAGATTTAAAAACATAAACAAGAAGTTATACAAGTACAAAATCTGATTAGCTATCCAATTAAATTTTGAAAACCAGTTTATTATAAGAAATCTAACTTTTCAATGAAAGAGTAACAGATTTCTCAATTAAAAAGTTATATGATATTAAAATATGAAAAAATTAGAATTTAAGAGAAACTCAAGGAATCGACAAGGCTTAAGGGAAAGCACTGATGGTGAGGTTTCAAAGAAGATTAAGAGCCTCCAAACAAATTGAAGAAGAAAAGGATGAGTTATGACACTAACTTTATATATGATTATGGTGGAAAAAGATTTTTTTTATCAATAAAGCACTTTGGTTACAAAATTTTAGTCAAAGTTCTTTTTTTTTTTTTTTTTCTTTTTTGGACCTTTTAAAAGTCTTCTCCGAGAAGCAATAATTTCACAACTTTAAAAAAAAAAAAAAAAAAAGTAATTCTATTGTTTTTCTCAAAGATAATCCAAACAAGCTATTTTGCCCCAAAATATATTTATTAGTTAACTTTTAAAAAAAAAATGAATCCAAACATGACTTCTAGTGATCTGAAGTTTATATTTGAAACTCAGCCTATATTTAGAAAAAAAAAAAACTCCTATATAAAAAATGTAAATATTACATCATTTTTTATTTACAAGCCATACATTTCCAAAAAAAAAAAACTACCAAAATTAGAAGAACTTATGGTCCTTGTTGGCTAGGAAGTTATATTCTCAAAATTATAAAAAATATATAGATATTGTTGGGTTGCTAGATGGGGTCTATCCCAGATTCCAAGTATTTTGTTAATATTGGAAAAATAGATTGGAATTTCTCCAGCCATGAAAAAGGCATGAGCAGAATCACAGCAAAATCATGGTAGGTTACCAACAATTAAATGGTCTATTGGTAACTCAATCCTCATTAAAATCTTGTAAAAATGATGAAAGTTTAAATTATGGGTGAGGGTACATTTATGAAAGTGTGAATAGTGGTTATATGTAGGTGGTCTTAGCACTATATGTGTGTGGCCTCATCCCACTTGCTCAACCGGGTTTTGTGCACGTCTCTATTTTTTTAGCAGCCTAACTACTCATCTTGGCGAAAAAAAAAAATCATTAGAGGCGGCCTATCTCATGATTATTTGAAATTTAAATAAGAAATATCATATTTTGTAATTTTTAATGAAAATAAAAAATCATGTTTATTTAACATTCACTGAAAACAATAATTTTTCTATTTAACTTAAATAATTTAATTATGACATCTCAAGATTTTAATAATTACGTTTATAAAAAATAATTTTAAAACAAATATTATTATTAATTATTAGTTGCTTATAAAGTCAACATATCAAATTTTAGTTGTATTCCTTGAACGAATTGTGAATGATTTAGGGATTAATGGTATTTTGATTTTCTTATGGCGTAAAAGACAACAAATCTTTAATTCATATGCCTTTGGGAAAACTAATACCTGTCACATCAAGTAGAAGATAATAACTCAAACAACTCGGGGGTTACCTCAAGACTTAAAAGACATCCACATCCGTCATCTATACCAACAAAACGCCCACAAAAATATTATATATATATAGGCGTTGCGTCCTCCAAAGATGTTCGGTAGAGAGATAAAATTAGAAAGAGACGGAGAGAAATCAGTAAGGTGTTTTGTGGTTTATATAAACTTTGTTTTGGTTTGAGATTGCCAGTAGAAATTAGATGGGAGGGTTGAGATTTGTTAGATACTTAGCTAAGGGTTAAATGATACACCTCTATTTGCAAACTACTAGGGGTCAACTTGGCAAAAACTCGAACTCTGTTCGGTCGCAGTCGAGCCAAGCTCAAGCTCAAGTAGCTTGAGTAGTCGAGCGAGCCAAGTTCGAGTATTATGATACTTGGCTCGAGTGCTCGCGAGCCTAATTGAGCATATATATCTATATATATAATATTAGATTTATTTGATGAAAATTAAGGGAAAAAAACTTTCGAGCTCAAGTCAAGCTCGAGCATAATGTTTATGGTCATTTTTGGCTTTTTTGAGCTTACTCAAGCTAGCTCGAATCGAACTCGAGTTATAAAATGAATACTCGATCGAGCTCGAACCGAGTATTGAGTACTGAATTTCCAGTCGAGCTCGAGCTCGAACTCGCTACTACTCGGCTTGAGCTCGATCGATTACACCCCTAACTATAGCAAACAATGATACTATAGCGAACAACGATCGAACAACTCATACTGTGCTTCTTATTTTTTTTATTGTACAACAATGTTCATAAGAGTATTGTGTAACCTTCTTTTCATTGTTCACTCAATAAAACCATTGGAATCCAACTGTTGCGAAAGATAATTATTGTACAACAATGTTCATAAGAGTAGATAATTATTTAAGAATGTTCTCTGACAACCGGCCCTCCTACCAGCCCTCTTATACATACATACATACATATATACATATATATATATATAGCAACTCTATCCCGTTCAAGCACATCCTCATCCAAGAATGGGCACATCCAAGTAACTAAATATGCCCATAATGAATCCTACCATGCAGCCAGCTTGTGACTAATATCATTAATTCAATTATTTTATCAAATTCCAAAATTTTCCAAAAAAATTTGGGAGCGAAAACAAGCTTGAGAACCAGAGAAGAGAAAGGCTGATATTGAAAACAAAAAGTATACTAAAAGAAAGAGATACTGCATACTTTAGAAAATGAGATGGATGAGGAAAAAAGTGTGAAGAGAGCCCTATATATATATATAATTAGTATTTTCATTTCAAAATAACAATGCCAATGGATTTTGTTCACTTGCATCTTGAAATTAGAGTTTAGTTAACTCATTTATTTGCAATGCGGCTTATTAAAATAAAATCATATTATCAAAGAAGTGTATTAAATAACTAATATTTTTATATCAGTTAAATTAGGATGCATGTGTAAATGAATGAAGATATAAATGTGCATGCATTTCTTAACCTGTCAATTTAATTTTAAGGTTGAATCATTGTTTATAATGTATTTAGTTTGCGGAGAGAATGGAATATAACTTTTCAAAATGAAGATAAAATTAATCATTCCACAATTTACAAAAGAAACTACAAAAACTGTATAAATATGCTTAAGTGTGTTTCTATCAACTCTTAGCCACCAAAAAAAAATAATTAATTAGTAAATTAGTTAATTAATTGAAACTAAAACCCATACATTTGAACTTAAATAAAATGGAGATACAAAAAAAAAAAAATTATAACTTAGTTAACACTTTAGACGTTTATAGTTTATTTAAAAAAAAACAGCAAAGTGAACATCGTGTATAATAAAAATATTAACTAGTTATTTTATAGGAGAGAGAAACAAGAGCTTCCTCATAACTTTGTAGTTGAATAGAAAGTTCCTAAAGTTGTTTATATTCCCAAACAGTCCCTACTTTTTAAATAAGTTATTTGTTAGCCCATGAGTCATTTAAAAAAGTAACTTAAGCATTTAAGTTACTCTCATGCTTAAGAAAAGATAAACATCATCCTTTGAATTAAACCATCTTATTACCCTAATAATTGACATTAAAAGAATGCCCCAACCGCATTAATTTTTCATAGTGTTTGTATGTGGATATTCATTTTATTATCAGCTCCACAATGACATGTGCTTTTTTAATGGCTTTTAGCTTTTCAAGTGATTAGTTTACCATCTCCATAGTAAAATTAAAGATAAAGCTGAATGTTTAATTAGTCAAGTTTGTTGTACATATAAATAATAAAATTGAGATTATATGTAAAAAGTGAAAATAGTAATATAATAAAAGAAAAGTAACAGAAACTGCCTCATATTTTGCCAATAACCAAAAACTCCCTTATATTTTTCATAAGAAAGTCTTTGTTTGTGAATAAGTTATTCTATATTTTTCATAAGAAGGAACCAATATACTACATAAGAAGAAAAAGAAGCCCCCACTACAGAGGAAGAGGAAATGGTCCTACCAAGAAAAGTACCACAAAACTCAAGCCCAACAGATAGAAACTTTGCTCATGCCCCAGGCCCAACACCCTTCTTCCATGTCTAATATTTTGCATCTATGAGGAAAATGATGTTCAACCTCATGTACAAGGTCCTAAATTATAGTGATTATATTGAATAATATGAGTGTATTCTATGGTAAGACTTTTGGTGTTTGGTTGTGCCATCTTTCCATTTTGAGAATTTAGGGTTTCTATTTTATATTTTATTGGGTATTTTTGTTTGAATTAGTTGTGATAGGTTTTACTTTTTTCAAGCAATCCAGCATATTATAAAAAGGCTAATCTACACCGCCCAGTCCAGTCAAGTTAATAATCATTGTTGACTTTTGAGCTTCTGACCAAATAAATTATTATAATTGAAAAACAAAATCCTAAAGTAACCCTACAGTACATATGCATGACAAAACGTTCACATGAAAATCTTTGATATCAAACCTTGTGATGCACACACATCAACCATAATACAATACATCTTTTTTCTTAACATAAATTGTACAATGGCAGCACCAAACTAAACAGAATTTGGCAGAAACACCCCTTGACAACATTAACTGCAACCAGATGTTGCAGACCTTTTCTTTGAAGAAATTATCCCCAGCAAGCATTTCATAACAAGCAAAATTTTAGTAGCCATTGACATTAAAGACAATTAAAAAGAATCAATGTGATTCAATGCACACAACTGAACACCCATGGTTCCTTGCCAGACACACATACTAATAACAATATGTAGTCCTAGATCAGTCCCAAATTCTCATAATGCTAAAGATGTACAAAGAAACCTGCAATGAGAAAAAAAAAACCAGTATTTTTGGGTTGAAATAAATCGGTGAGACGCTCAACTTGTTCCGCTCTAATAATACTACAATCCCCTTAACAGTGATGAGAATCATAGCAAACACAGACTCCGCAACCTTGGTAAACATTATGCTTCTAATATACTAAAAAGTGACATATACATATATATATATATATATATAGAATGCAGCTTCAACAACCACAGAGGAAGCATACTGAAATGGAACATAAATATATGGGAACACAGCTACGCTAACCATAGAGGATGTCTATTGGGGAAACACATCCAAAAAGAAACTATAAACACAAATGTCTATGAGGATGCCTTATTGGAGAAAACCAATATTGCCGGTGAAAATATTTGGTACTCTGGTCAAACAGCACGATGTTAAAAAAAAGAGATTGTTTCGACGGAATGTGTCTGAAGACTCCGACAAGAAGGTTTGTGCATAACATTGATGAACTGCAGCTAAGAGAGGGCAACTGACATAACTACAGTTTTAACTTGATTTGCTGTTTGGAAAGTTGACTGGAAGGATTTTTGAAAAGCAAATTACTTCTAAATCCCTTCTATATGATCATCCAGGTCCGCTGACCACTTTGCAAATGACTCTCTTCTCCCCACCCAATTTATAGATGACTCAGAGAATCGATTCCATGGTAACACCTAATAACAGAAAATGTTTCTGATATTACAAGGCACAAAACAGCTATTAAAAGTTCATTGGATTGGGCATGCAACATTAGCATTGGTTCATAGTCATTCCCATTGATGATGATTGATAAAATCTTTGCAGTCATCTAGCTCATATTTCTTTGAAAGGAGTAATAAAATCTGGGTTCCTTACTCAATTTTGTTCAGTAGCAGAGTATAAAACAAATCTTGATCTTAGAGGCACATGTAATCCTGAAGAGAAATCATGGCTCACTAAGCAATAGGATCAGCAGGAAAGGATGTCACTAAGTGAAAGGCAAAATTTACAAAGAGCAAGAGTAGCGCATTTACATCAATTTAACATATGTATGTCAAAACTGCATACAAAGAAATGTATGCATTTGCATGTTCTTGAAGCTATAAAAGGTTGATGTTCTAATAGTTATTTCATATCAACATCACAAAATAGCAGCTGGTATGGACAAAAATCTGATAGCAGAGCACAACATGAAAATCTTAGTACCAATTGCTGAACAAGATGAAGATGCAAATGTAACATGGTCATGCACATAAGACAAAACAGAAGCAAAGGGATAAAAGATTTTCTTTCTGAATGAAAGGATTCATAGACCAAAATGAACATCCAAATAATGTCAACCATCACCATAGAATCAGATACGAACTAAAGACCTTTCATGTTCAACAACAAATGTCAACATGGAGAAAATCCATCAACTAGCCTCTCCCAACAATAGACATTACAACAGGTAGTATCCATGAATTAAGAGAGATAACTCAGGCAACACTAAACCCTTCGGATAGGCTAACTAAAAGGAAGTTAATGATATGGGAGGAATGACATACCTTTTATAGCTATGAACTTTGATTTCATAACAGCAAAGCACCAATATTTGTTAAATTTAGTGGAAGACAATATCTGCAATATGAAGCCATCAACCAGTCAGAATAGTTTGCTTTTAATTTAAGCAAGTAACAACATGGTAAGAAAATGTAATAATTTAGCCTGAGCACAAACAGATATCCCACTGATTATTGTTTCTGTTACATTCCCATGACTTCTTAAGGCCATAAAACAAAATCCACTTAATAAAATAAGGCCTTGGGTAATATATTTTGAATCTGATAGATTGCAAATGTCAAAACATTCAAAATGACCAAGGTAGCCAAACAAAACAAAATGGACAGCCGAAAAAAGTAGTAGTTATTTCAGTTCCAACATAACATAAAAACTAGCAGCACAATATATTGAATGGAGTAACTTCACCGACTAAGATAACAACAAATCTGCTCAGACACAGTAGTAGAGCTGGCAAATTTAAACCCTTCAATAATGTGGACGAAATGCAAAAGTGTACTTTTGAAAAGGTTTCAATAATCAAAGTTGAATAAATGCCAAATTTAAATTGAGGACAAAAATCACAACCTCTGTCCATTCTCAAACAGGAGCTTGCATCCAAAAATCTGGGCTTAAAAACCCCACACATCCGTACAATGAGCATAAACATCAAAAATAGGGGCAGAAAAGAATAACTGAAGTAAACTCACAAGAGATTGTGTAGAGTTCAAGAAAATACCAGACTTGGACGATGGAAAAAGCTCCTTCACAATCACAGCTCCGTTTCACTGCAAAAAGTGATGCACAGTGCATACAAACCGAATATACTAATCAAACAATACTATATCTAACTATCAAGGAGAAAAAAATAGGGAAAAACACCAGAGCACACACCATTATAACAAAGAATGCATATAAACAAACAACATCGGAGGTGCTCAATCTCTGTTGTGAGATTAGTTAAGCTATTTCTAGAAAAGCAACATTGGCACAAATATTGCTCTTCTGAGGAGAGAACCACATCCAAATTAAGCAAAAGACAAATAAATAACACCAATAGCAGTCACTGACTGGAAAATCATTTCCAAAAACTGATGCATGTTTGCAATCAGCTATTTGATATTAGTCTGACCTCTGTACATTAGAACCCCATGGATTAGGGTAACTGCCACCATCACCAGTTGATAAAATATATCTCTTTGCTAATAAATGCCCAATATAAAAGCTCACAAACAGACATGTAAATTCTGGAGCTTTCAATGAAGATCAAATAAGATTAAAAAGGATTAGATATGATCTTCATATGAAGAACGATCAGCGCACGATAGCCTAAGATCCTAAACTGATGAAATAGCACCTCTACCCAATGGCCACCTTTCCGCTTCTGCATTTGCAGAATTGCTAAAGTACATATGTACATTGGCAGACGGCGTCTCTGATCTTCCATTAACTCCGTTCTTTTTGCATGGAAGACATAAAAATTAGTTAGACATGCGAGCATGCCGGTGAGCCCAGATCGAACAGTAAATACCTGAAAAGTGAAAATGAATGGCACACCTTTAAGCAACACAAGAAACCCAAATAACTGAAGTTTAGGACAAAGCAATAAAAATACCAGGCTATATTGCAGATAAAATGTTTATCTCGGTCTCCAGAAGCTGTGTGCTGCAAGTCCAAAAGCGACTCAGTCAATGAAAATACAAATACACACTCATATATCATGTACTAAATTAACACATTTCTAAAATTACAACCATGGTAAGAAACAAGGAAGTCAAGCGAGTTGATGTACGAACTCATCCTACAAGATCCATCAGTTCAATATTTTCCCTGGCGCGGTTTGGTTAAGTAGCAGCCATAAAAGCACATTAAGAGGACTCAAGACTTTTTTTTTTTTTTTTTTTTTGTCATGCCAAAGGAAAGAACCCAACATTTAACAAAGCACAATCAATAATGAAATGGTAATAGATAAGTAACTAAGTTATTAGGAAATTTATAAATCAATAACCAACAGTAAATATCATGTCAGCCATAGCTATAACTTTTACTATTCAGGTGTTCTAACAATCCAGAAGCATATCATTGCTTCTTTGGGTCTGGATGTGTATTCCATTGCCTGGGTATCATGTCTTTCAAGTGTATTGAGAAGATGGTCAGCGTGGATCTAATATTGGTGATGTATGCATTTTTATTAAAATGAAATACAAAAAAAAATTACTAATGCAAAAGGCATTAAAATGCATGGCTATGAGGGGAAGAAAATAACAACTAAAAACACCTCCACCCAATGAAGGGAGGCAATAAGAATGGTACCAGGGCAATGCTCTCAATCTCAATATAAATTGGCCGTGGGGATAGCACAGATTCTCAGAATGGAAGATAAATCAGACAGGAATATCAAGATAGCAAAATGGAACTAAGGCAATGCCCTCAATATGAATCGGCTGTCAAATAGCACAGATCCACACAATAGAAAATAAAACCAAACATAACCATAAAGGGCAATATAAGAATGGGATAAAAAATGCATGCACTCCAAGAACTTGATAGTCATACATAACTAGTTTTCTGGTATGACTAGTTCATACGGGGGATATATGAACCGTATGTGTGTACCATTCCTCCACTGTGAGCATGTCTGAGGAATTGAGTGGCCACAAACTTCTCACTACATATTTAGAGCAGATGAAAATGCATAGAAGGGCCTATATCATTTGGCTGATAAATTTGAAGGGTCCGCATTTGGCTAACCAAGGATAACATGACTAAAAGTGTATACTCATATTCATAAAATCTCCATGCTACCCAAACCTCCAGAATTGGAAGGTGCACGAGATATTAGATGAAAAGTAGAGCCGTAGAGGATTGAATCCCCTTATATCTCTCACCTTTTTCAGGCAATAGAAAATTTACTCTTTTCCTCTCAACTATTTTCGCTTTTGTGAGACACATTCACTGATTGCCAATAAACAATTTACACACGAACTAATTTACGCTTTTTACAGGGATAACATCAGCCGTTTATTTAACAGGGGTACAAAGGGTATTGCACAATGAATCGTAAGGAAATGTTTTATCAAGGAATTCAAAGACAGAATGGTTGCAAAAGGTCATGCTCAGACAAAAGTAATCAATGTTTTTTTTTTTTAAATTTACCTGTCTCAAAGTTAAATTGCATTCATCTAAGAATATAAACTGCATTTAATCTCTTGTGAAAACTTCACAACTAGATGTTAAAATTGCTTTTCTAACATTGAACAAGTTAGATAAATTAGAATATTCCATAAATGGGCTCAAGCAGCAACCGAGGGTATGTTATGATAAATTCAGTAAAGCCTTGACATATTATAAACTACACCAATGTCACACTGTCCATTCCATATTATGAGACAAATTGTGCCAGTCTATTTTGCTGGCAGTATTTGTAAATGCATTGTTGTCCCAATAAGTGGCAGGCAGTATTGAATAATTAAAGAAGTTTATCCATTATAAATTCAACATCAAGGGTGTGCATTAAGATAGTTCAAATAATAAAAACCACAGCTACTTTTTGTGCATCAATAGGAAAATGAAATAAGAAAAATATATACAAGCATGTGATCAGAAAACCAAACAGTCTCTATCCCCGACAATGCCAAACTAATTTTGAACAGTATTAAAAGATCAAGGAAGCCAGATAAATCATAAGAGCGACCAAACTTGCACTCTGGGATGGTAAATAAGCAAGTAAAAGAGATGACTTAGTTTACCTCCCTCCACAGGTGAAATAGTATTCTCTGGTTGTGGTCTTGGACCAGGCATTGAATGATAACCAGATATCCTGGGCGGATGCGGCCACCCACGACATGGAACGGGTGGCGGCTCTAAAGGCTGACCATAGAAGGGAGGAGGAACTGTTGATGCATCAACCTTGTCAGAAACCATAGGACCTGCAGAATATGAGAATAATGAATTTTGGTTTGAAAGACAAGTAATGCAACAAATACATGCTCTGTTATAATACATTGTCAACATATTAAATGAAGACAGTCAAGCAGAATATCCAAAATAACAGCAACAACAACAACAACAACAACAACAACAACAACAATAAAGAATCATACCTGGGTGGACAGTTGGGGAAAATCTTCCCCTCTCTGCAATGTCATGTTGAAATGATCCGTTCAAATCCCTGTCAGCATAGAATTTTCCCCCTCTGGGATCATGTACTGATTGTAGGCTATTAGGAAAAGAGGAGCAATTTCCCCAAGCCTGCGCTCTTTGTTGTGGGTCAGCAGGGACAAAGGAGAACTGATTTGAGACTCTAGCAGGAGGTGGCTGGGGAGTGTAGGAATTCAACATTGGTCGATTAACTAAAGGCGGAGCTCTGTTTGTAGTATGCATAGTTGGATGGGCACCAGGAAAGC
This sequence comes from Dioscorea alata, assembly GCA_020875875.1. Lineage (NCBI taxonomy): Eukaryota > Viridiplantae > Streptophyta > Magnoliopsida > Dioscoreales > Dioscoreaceae > Dioscorea > Dioscorea alata. The sequence goes on along the minus strand of CM037017.1, from coordinate 6,241,772 downwards.
CACCATATGAACTAGAACTAAGAGAAGAGGAAGGGTGTTGTATCTGTCTCCGAATATCTCCATAAGGGTGGTTACAGTATGGCATTGGAGCTGAGGGGACAGAGTTTACAGTCAGATTTCCAGGCGGCTGGTATATAGCCTGAGGTAATTGGCTTCTTATATTCTGAAGACATGTTCAGAAGAAAATTGAAGTCAGAAACAGGAAGACAACAGCATGAAAATAGATAGAAGGTAGATCATTACATGGGATGCACTGTAAGCATTTGAGTCAACGGCAACAGGAAGAGTGTGAGATGCACCCACTGATAATTGTTGGTTGACAACAGATGGAGGAGAGCACGACGAAGGCATAGGTGGAGGAGAAGATGGTAATGGGGGAGGGGATGGTGGAAGATCTTCAGGAAGTGGAGGCACAAATGTTGGTGAATGTTGCTGATCATACTGCTTATCTGAATTGCATATGTTATCAGTTGTTGCAACATGACTAATGGAGCAAACTCTAACTTCACAAGGGGGTGATACATCCTCCATCTCAAGTTCACCATCAACATCTTCCAGAATATGACGGTGCTTTTCCTGAGAAGTGACAGTACCCTTGCCCTCATCAACTTCAGCATTTCTTTCCGGAGTAACAGCTTCAAAACTCTTCTCATCAGACGAGCAATCATGTTCATCGTCTTCAACCACACAAGGAACCGTCAAACCAGAAAGCTGGAAACTAGTGTTGCTGCAAACAAGCAAAGAAAGGAATCAAGGAGACTGCAATGAGCAAAATCCTTGGCAGCTTTTACATATTAAATAATACAAAACAAAGAACACTTCAGAAGACCTCATCATTTAGAATAATTGGTGTTTCCACCCTTGCAAAAAAAAAAATTCTAAAGAAACACCCAAACTTAAACAATGTAAGATAGCATTGCAAGGTCCCAAATAGAAATAATGGAAGGCTTCAAAGAATAATATAAACCTATTTTCATATGGCATAGCTTGATATATTATAAACAATCCCACCATGTGGCATGTGCGTGCTATGATATATCTAGGAACTGAAAATTAGATCACAAGCAAAGACGTAGTGAGTCAAATTTCTCAAGCAAGGTTCAACAACTATCATATAAGACGATGAACAGAGTAATATATTATAAAGATGACATCCATGAATTGGATTCTTAGGGCATGTCAAAATAGCTATGAAAATTTATCAATTCACATAGCCCATTTTAATATTTGATTCTAACAAAATAAGAATAAATATATATAAATTATATTTTCATATTACAAATAAAATTCTCTTAAAATTATAAATATGACTGGTCATTGTGTATATATAGAAAAACACAACGACACACCTTCCATATTCGTCAACAAACATTCCCTCCATCTCCCTGATAGGATCATTAATTGCTCGCTCAGTTCTAGGACGTCGAGAGGAGTGATTACTAAATGGTGCTTCATTCATAAAATCCAGTTCTCTTATGTGGTGTCGAACAATGGACTCTGGCAGGGTTTTCCTCTCAAGCCAAAGCCTCAAAACCTTTTTGAAATAAAACCAATGGAAAATATTATAACAGCAACATGAAAATTAATAAAAGAGATTCTTACCTTGAGACATTGCCTGCGGTTTTCCACTGCAGGCTTTCCAGGAGGCGCAGCAGCACATAATAAGCGCGAAAGCACAGATTGGACTAATGAAGCATACACATCTCCAGCACCTCCTAAAAATCATGTGTTGAAATCAACATGAACAAACTTGTTTGTGTACAGAAAGAAGCTGCTGACAAAATAACAGAAACTGCTTTCAAGTACCTTTTTGAGTGCGAGAACATTGAACAATTGAATCTACAAGAAAGAATAGATCTATTCTCCTGTACAGCCTTGACTCCCTTTCTAAATTTCGAAGCAACAATTCAATTACCTATTAAAGAATAGAAAAGGCATCATACATCAGAATAATAAACAACGTACAGACTATTGCCACCAGAAGTCCACATGAATCTAAATTTCGAAGTAACAATTCAATTACCTATTACAGAATAGAAAAGGCATCATACATCAGAATAATAGAACAACATACGGACTGTTGCCACCAGAAGTCCACATGAAAGCTCAATGTCATCATTTCAAAAAATTAATGCCAATCACAATGTACAACTCTAGCATAAATCAGCTGAAGAAGCTCAAGGAAGATCTAAATCTTGTTTGGTTGTGTCAAAGCTTATGACTATTCAGTATGGAAGACACTTCAGCAGCTAATATTGCAGTAGTTGGACTCATAATGAAAATAAACATAATTTATCCTAAATTTTCTTACCAACTGAAATTAAAATGAGTTTGTGAAACTTCTGAAAAATGCTTCAGTGAGCAGGAAAAAATCAAAAAGTAAGTGATCGAATTACGGCACTTACTATATAATGTGAAATCGAGATGCAATACAAAAACATTATACACAAGATTTCATGATCCAGATATAAAGAAGTAAACAACACACTAAGTGTGAAACAACTAATGCAAAAATAATAGAAACATCGTCAACCAATATCAGAAAGGGAAAGAATAAGATTCACCAAACCTCTCCAGCAATGCCATATTTTGCACATTCAATAGCAAGTTGTGTTGCCCGACCAATACTGTCTTTTGTCCTTGATAGAATATGAAGTGAAACTTCAAAAGCTTTTCGAGCTGCCTCAACTTCAGCATGTTCTGTTGGAATGTCAGCATCTTTTTGATGTAAGGCAGGACTAGAGCTATTTGGAGACATTTGGCTCCTATCATCACAAGGCGCTCCATGGGTGGCCGAAGAAATTGAAGGTGACCCTTGTTCTGAAGAATCTTCTATATAATTTACGAGAGAATGTGGAATAACCTTGCCTTCTTCCACAGTATTAGAGAATGATGTAGATCTAGAGAGGACACGTTTAGCTTGGGCCGCAGCAATCAAGACCCTGATAGGGGCCAGATCAGGAGAAAATCCCCTTTCCTTTGAAACAGCTGACAGTGTCATTTCTGCAACAGAATCCTGCCTAAAATGCTAAAATAATTAATGTGGCTGGCAGAGAAGGCACAAGCATCAGTTATAGCATGGTAAAAACATGGGCATACTTATAGTTAATCAAATAATAATTACAACAAACATATGTGAAGACCAGACAAACATTCCTTTTCCAATCATCCCTTCTAAATTACCTTTTTAACATTCTCAGCTGGCATACCTTATCTTATCACTTCGATCCACATCATATTTGGAAGATCTTTAGTACCAACAGCTTGAACTAGTCCCTCCAAATTAGTGTTTATTGGGCCCTTAATGTATTGGTGAACGAAAAAAGAAACAGATATACAGATAAAACTACAATTAGTCTTTACAAATAAGTATCAATTGGCCAAATTATTTCAAACAACTGTATTTTTTTCCTACAAAACAAGTGCTACAAAGTTCTAGGGCTTATGTTATGTGTCGTTTTCCTTTTCAATGATGAGACAACTATTAGTCAAGGCCAAGCAAGAGTGATCTCTATTCCGATCCACCTCTATTATATTGATAGCTTCTTCTGTCCTGATCCGGTTACCTTAGGTAAATGATAAAAGGGATGCACTGGATTACTACATTTGCAAACAACAAATTTCCAAATTTTCAAATTGCCACATTATAGCTTGCTCTATTAACACATGAGAGTACCACTCATATGAACAACATCCATTACCTTGAATATTAATGCAATCTAAAATTTTTGATACTCTGCTGAATAATAAAAAGCTCATAACACGATTTGGAGTTGCTACAAACTAAAAGCAAATATATAAAGGAGTTTAGGTCAAGTCCCTCATCCATGACTCTTTTTCTACAAATTTTACTTCATATCCTTGCTCCATGTTATAATTGTATGACAACCAATTCAAAAGAGATGGTTGGATAATCACCCACAACAAAATAAATATCCATAATCATACATAATACTCATCTCGTCTGTGTGTAAGTTAAAGAGACTTTAACGACTTGCCTAACTCTTTTAATATAACTAAAAGATAAGTTTCTAAGCACATAAAATTAAAATCATTTCTACTGTGGCATTGACCCTCTGCAAGGCAAAAATTGAAGGTGAAGCTAATCAACATAACAAGTACAAAAGAAGTGGTAAATTAGCATGTACTGCATGCTAATTTTATAGCATGCATGACTAACATCAATGGAATAGTTTCATCATGGCTTACACAAACAAAAAATAAATACTAGGTCAAAGTATTGAAAGAGTTTGCCACATAAGATTATGTGATGCCCATGAAATGGAAGGACTAATTAATTTAAATCAGGAAAAACAACATCCATCCATTTGCAATATAAATCATACCGATCTGCTTAACAAATGAAAAATAGAAGTTGTGAATGACTTACAATTCCTTTTCGCCATTCATATTAGATGCAGGAAGTTGCACAAATTTTGAAGTTACAACCCCATCATTCATTGATAGAGCCACGTTAGCCTCATTCTCTGGATCAACAGAAACAGCTGCTTCACTATACAGTTTCTCAGGGATTGGTTCCAAAATTTGATCTTCTCTCTTGCCAACTCCAACATGGCAAACTTCTAGTGATTGAAGCATCCCACCACTCATGTCCCCAGCCACATCAGATGGCAACTCACTAACCATGGCTTCCTTGGAAGTAGAAGGAACTTGTTTCTCACAATAACAAGGAACAGTTTTCAAAGTTTCCTCTGGTATATCAGCTTCTTCAGTCTTGGGAGAAAATTCATCCGAGTCTTTGACATCCATATCAATTTCTTTAGCCACATTATGACATAAGATGTTATCAGGATTAACTTGGGACGAAGTTAACAAATTTGAATCCATTACTTTTTCCAAAACACCTGAAGGCAATTCAGATATGGTATCAAGGGATGGAACTTTGTCAGGAGAACCTATGTCCTGGGCTGAATATTCCCCAATTTCATCATCTGTAGAAAGATGCAAAGAAGTTGTCTTCAGAGAATCCATATGACCATTAGATGTCAATTCTGCAGTCATAGGAACATCAATACAGCCTACTTTTAGCTCATCAGCGTTGGCAGACATAGCTTCCAAAGCTCGGTGAAGACGTTTTGATGGAGGCAATGCAGCCTCAACATCTATTGGCATACCTTTCAATTGATATTTAGCCTTCCAAAAGTTCATATCACTTCTAGTGTTAGAGATGCAATTTTGTATGGACAGTGAACACACTGAGGCTTCTGTATCATCCAAGTTAGGCTTATCAGAAGGACAATTATTGCAAGGGCTACCAGATATAGCATTTTGGTCAGACTTGTGTAACAGAACAAACATTCCAGATTCCTCTGTACTTAGCTGTGCATCATCTGTAACTGGCTCACCCTTTCTGACCCTTGCTCGTTTTACAAGTGGAAGGTGCTCATCTCCATCTGTCTTATGAAACCTATCATTTATTTCACTACAAGAAATTAATGATTCCAAAGCTGTCCCCTTCTCTTCAATCTGTAAATCTGCATTACTGCCCAAAAGTGCAGACTCTGAATCATTTTGTACCCGCTTTCGAGTAGAATTCCTTTTCTTCTTAAGGAACACAGTTTTGATGGATGTGTCAAGCTCTGGATTCAATTTATCATCATTGTCCAAAAACCCATTTCCAACATGTTTAGATTGGCAGCTAGGTTCTGGCATCATTTCTGCTTCACAATCAATGGCCTCAGATTCCATACTAACTATGTTATGCTCATTCTCTCTACAGATAGAATTTGAACCAAAATCTGTGGAATCCTGAGGATTCAGAGCGTCAGATGGTGAGCGGTCCTGCACTTCCTCAACTACGATTTTTCTATTTACATGTTCTAATTGTACTGCATCAGCAATTAAATCATCACCGGAGTCACAATCACCTGTTGATTGCTGCAAAGTTGAATTTTGTTGTTTACATGGGTCAGCACTTGAGTTTCTGGACCTATGAAGAGATGATGCCTTCCTCTGAGTTCCACAGCTTTGCAATGTCACATCTCTAGGCCTCTTTCTCACTGTGGTACTAATAGCCAAAGGAGTTTGCCTTAATTGATCAAGAATTGATATTTTTTCACAAGGCTCCTTGGCCACTTTATTCATTTTGCAAAAGTCAGCTTTCTCAGAGGCTACAGGAACACAATGAGGACTAGCTAAAGTGCTGTTATCTACAGAGGCATAAAGCACTTCAGATTGGCTATCACAAGCCATATGAGAATTCAGTTCTGTCGGCTTCCCACAAGTTTTGCTTCCAAAATCTTCTAAATTACCATTATTAGGCATAAGACCCTCATCTTCAGTATTATTCTCTGGCTGATCATTCTTCTTAAGTTTGTCATACATATCTATAATCTCATCTACTGCACGGACAAAATCAGCTCCTTTACCTTGCCTTTTAGTAAGAAGAGATTTCTTTTTTTCTTCTGTAAAAGCTTCAATATCAGCATGGTTGCAGAAGGCACTACACAATAGAACCACACGCACTAAGTCATAAACACTGAAGGATCGGGCACAAGAGTAGAAAATTTATCATGTGTGTAGATAGTAGCAATGTTTTCATAAAACCTACAGAACACTACAAGATGGGTAACTATATTCATTGCATAGACACTACGAACATACTTATAGACAAGTTGATCACAGCAACTCTGCTACAAAGAAAAACCAACCCTCGTCGAAGTCACAAAATTAGACACAATGTGCTTAAGCAAGTCTTTTGCAAACAGGTCTGTTCAGCAACAAATCCTCATGGTTTGGAGCTTCCTAGCAGAGGATGAACCACAAAAGCAAGCAAGCGGCAATTTTTAGGGAAGCTGACATAATTGCAAAAGCAGATTCAACTAATACGACGATGTTCATTGTTCACACATAGTCTTCGCCCAAAGACAAATGTGAACCACAACCCTCAGCCCAATAAAAATGCATCAAAAACCTCATTGTATATTTAGCCATGGTCCTCACACAAAACAAAAGGGAAGTGGTACAGCAAGAACAACAAAGAGCGCATAACAAGAAACTCTATAGACAGTCATAAAAATCAACCAACAGCTGCCCATCATAAATAGATTTTATATTTAGCAAATTAGTCAAAAGCTATCAAAAACACAAGTGTTTTAAATTTTCTCTAGATTTGTATTTGTATCAAAATTATGCAAACATTTTTTTTCTTTTCAATACCATGTTGTATCCATACCACAATAAGTAAAACTAGTTTTCTATAGAAGCATATAGTTTTTGGTAATTTGACTATTTAAGTCATGAAAAAAAGAGAAGGAAATGGGTGTCAGATCCACAAGTGTTCAAATCAGATCCATATCATGCTAATTTCTTCTTCACAGCATGTTCTGAAAATACTGAGTCATCAAAATACAGCAAATCACACAGGATGACTATAAAAAACTTCGATTTGCATTCACTTAGACCTACTGCAACTTCAAAGATAAATAATACAAGGTATAATTTTCCATATCTAATTGATTTATAACACTTTTGGGGGACAACAGTATGTCTGGTACAGTAGCCTAGTTTGATAAGCCAGGTCAAAAGAATATTTGTTAACTGGGTGTACACATAATTATAAAAAAAAATTAATATTATGCAGGAATCAGAGGAAGTCTCTCAAACACAGTTTGAATAATTTTATAATACAGTATTTAATTGTTCAACCACAAATATCTTAAAAATCATAAACAATAATATATTAAAATAGTAAACTATCATAGATATTTTCTGCCATGGCCTATTAATTGATATTGTTTATCATACCAAAAAGAAATAACACTAAACTAGCTTGCATGATTAATAAAAGAAACTGGCAGATTTCTAACATAAAACATCCCTTAGAAGAAATAAAAATGCATACAAAAAACTTTTCCAAAAGAATGATAGAATTAAAAAGAGTCTTATTTCAGATGAAATTAATATTCAAATCATATTCTCTATGACATTTCTCACAAATACTTTATTTTTCATGTAATACAGTATGTGCTCCTCTTGACTAGCCAAATAATATACACAAAAACATGAAGTCGAACACACACACAGAGAAGTGCAGAAAATAGGATGAAGTGTGTAACTAAAAACAAACCAATAATAAGTACAAGGATTATATTTGATCAACAAAAGGGCTTGAAGTGAGATATCTACATTTTCACTCAGACTCTTAAGACCACTATCAACACAAAGCCCTGACTGTGCAAAAACGCCATTAAAACTCAAAGAAAACTGCAATTTTATATATTTTGTATTGTCATAGCAGCCACAAGTCTGGACTAAATAGTTTTGATTTACCATGTTTTTACACCTTCGAAAAAATCAAATTACTAACGCTTAAGTTTAATACAATGATATTCACAAATTAAGACTAACAATTAATTATACAACCCGTTAGAATTTCAAATTTCAAGTCACACCATTTTTTTAATTTCATAAGATGGCTCATGGTAGGGTGGAGAGGTAAATCGCTCAAAACCGGATCATACAAGGATATAAATGTAGTTTGATTTTTTTCCAAACATACAAATACAAGTCTTTTTTGAGGTCAAACATTCAAAATTCCAATGATGCTTCTCCACAAACTGCATACAATAGCTATTTTAATCATAGGTGAAGTTGCAAGTGAAATGAACAGAGGAATTCCAGCCATATAAGGTCAGCTTCTAACAACCTAAAACTGCCTTTAGGGTCAGTAACAATATACTTACTGGCGCAACAACCTGACACTAACACTAAACATCAGCCACAACACAACACATTTACAGATATATATCCTTAAATGAAGCGTTCTCAACCCTCATGCCAGAATTCTATGAAAAGGCTTAGAAGATGTTCTTGATGGTACTCTTGGCTCTTGTATTTGTAACTAACACAATAGAGCAAGTTTGTTCTAAATCCTTCCAAATCAAATAATGAAATTCATAAACAAACATAGTGAACATGTGACTAAATTACCCACAAAGAAGGCAGTACCAAAAGTAAAATTATATAAAATAAAAATATTATAAAAATTCAGAAATTCATAAACAACGTGCACCACCTAATCCACTCCAAAAAAAAATCACATCCTTGAGCAATAAGCAAGTATTTTTACATAGACTGATAGAATATCAAAACATGTAATAGGATTTTCCTAGTTAAAACAAGAATTTGCAAAAAACTTTCCTAAGTTAATGATTGGGCACCTACTATTGGGTATAGCAGAACATATCTAAGCAAAGCGTATAATAACACTGAAAGACAAATAATCATGATAGTTTAATCACAAGCATGACATAGTGTCTTAAAGGCTCCTGAATAACTCATCAACATGCAAGGGAATCAAGCGCCCAAGCACAAATCAAGAACCTTTGATCAATTACAGAAAACATGAAGAAGAAAATACTAATTTCTAATATTTTCAACAGCAAATGTTAAACAGTTTAACAGATCCAAGAAAACAAAACATAAAATCATCCAAATATCGAAGCATGGCAGTCAATAAAAGCAAGCAAACAATCCAAAGCAAAAATTCTGATGGAATTGTGGAACAGAATAATGAAATGAAAAGATGATATATAAAAAGAAATTTTATTTTATTCTGAAGCAATGTACTTGGAAAGTAATTATGCTGTTCTTCTAAATGAATTCAGAACAAGAGACCACATGAATGAGAACTAATAATCTGCTTTAAAGATACCCACCAGAAAACTTTAAAATCTAGAGTTGGTACTGTTATTATGCACCCATTCGTTTTTCACTACTCGAACAAAATGTTGAGGCTCAAACAAACAAAAAAAGTTCAGTTGAATGCAACTTATTTGGCTCCTGTATGTTACAACAAAACAAAATTTAGAGAAGAAATAAAAAGAGATTTTTAGGGAAACTGTAAATAAAATAAGATAGATAGAGGCATATTATTTTTGTAGATAGGAATTACCATGGTAAAGTGTTTTAATAAAAGACAGAAGCATAAAAATCATAGTTGCACTGACCAGAAATGGACTGTAAAGTGCAGTGTTCAGTCTTCAAAGAAGTTTTTTTTTTAAGTTTTAACAATCTCAATAACCATAAATCTTGAAAGCACATCCATAGTTTACCGTGTGATTCTTGGCTCAAAGGATCAATGCGTTCCAGCACACAGTGCAAATGCAAGATATGCAATTCCAAGAATATGTGGCTGTACTTAAATAATGAAATAACAAGAAACCATTCAAGAGAACAGTTGCCAACTGCCCATGCAATGAGGTGTAAAATATATACCATCCAGTAATTAAATAACCACAATGACCTAATGCAAAAAATAGCAAACAAAACAAGAAAAAAGAAAATTTTCATGAAGAACAACATAAAAGAATGAAAACAGAAGTAGATAGGTGACAGAAAAGACTCAGCCGCAGATAATGCAAGAAAAGCATAACCAACACAATCGTAGGCTTAAGTCTACCAAAATTTGATAGTAAAGACTATAACATTTTTTGAAAAAGAAATATTCTTGGAAAGGAATACGGTTTTAAGAAAGCAATAAAGCATAATCAAACCTCTTGATCCCATTAGATTAGCATGCAATTACCATAAAACGGTAATAGAGGATGTACTGGACAAGTTCAATAACTTCAATATCAAAGCAAGCACAAAATATATAATAACTCAGAGAGAATTGAATTTTTACACTGAAAAGTACTCACATCTGCTTTGTCCCATAGAAGAAAACAAGCAATTTTTTCCGATCAGAGGAATAGCCCCATTTTGTTGGATCACTTATCTGTTAAAACCACCAAAACATAAACAAAAGAAAATTTTCTGAGACAGGTAAAAAGAATCATGCATGACATTCAATATAAGAAATGATTCTTTCTATCAAAGAGAAACTTCAGCATTACAAAAACATTTGAGCCACCAAGGGTCCTCATAGCTCAGACAAGATTAGATTACTTACTGAAATTGCTTTTGATACTTAGTCATACAAAAAGAAACAGCCCGCATCCAGGTGAACTAAAGAGAGCATCAAAATTCTACAAATTATCCTAAAGAGAAGTTTCTTTCCACCATAACCCAAGTGCAAACCCTAATCAACAGCATCAAGCAGGAAAACCCATCCAAGATTCAATCTATAGTCTAAAGAGCTAAAAAGAAAGACTAAATTTACCCAATTCAAGTAAAAAGGAGACTGCGTGCACTGTAACCTAACCCTAGCTTTCACGATCAAATGCTCAAAAACAATCCAAAATGCAACTGAAACTTGTGGCAAGTCAAAATAAGTAGTGAAAACATTTCTGCCATCAAAATCCAAACAGCTACACCGAAAAAAGAGCTTTTTTTTTTTTTTTGTTTTCCTCCCACAAAACACCCAGACTCAAACCCCCATCACAAAACCCCCATCAATCCAAGATGCTACCAAAAGAGAAAGCATAACAGAAAAAGAAAATCCCAAAACAAGAGGAATATACCACAGCAGGCCAAGCCGGAAAGCCCTTCATTTTGGCAAGAACAAGATCCCCAACCTTCCACTGCTGTCGGGCAGCAGCTGCCGCCGCCGCTCGCGCAGATCCCCTCTTCCGACTGGGCGCCATCAAGAGACCACCAAGCCCCAGCCAAGAACCCTAAGCCTAGGGTTAACACATACGATTCCAAGATCCAGAGAAACAGAAGAACGAACTGGATGAGAGATCTATCTTCTTCTCAGCAAGAAATCCCCCGATTCCGATTGATCCGAGGGCGTAGTCGGAGGCCGCCGGCATCGACGCGGAGGGGGGCTGTGTGGGGGCGAGAGAGAGAGAGGAAAAAATGAGGCGGTGACAGGGTGAGAGCGAGTGCTATGTGGAGGCAGCTCGTGCACATCATCGGTGTTTTCATTTGAAAACTGTTTTCATTTTCTAATTTCTGTTTTTGTTTTCTTTTCAAAAAAAATAATATATATATATATATATATAAAGTTGCATTTGATTTAAAATTTTAAAAATAAAAAATAAAAAAATCATCTCTTCTGTCATTTTTTTTACTATTAAAGGAGTTTAGATTTAAAATTTTAAAAATAAAAAACTATAACTTCTTTCAGTTTTTTTACTATTAAAGGAGTTTGCTCAAGGTATTTTAATTTTTTTTTTGTGTATCAGTTAATATTATTCCAAGTATCCAAATTATACTTTGAAAATAAATTTCATAAATCACATTAAAAATTAATTAATCGACAAAATAAAATGGGCTTAAATAAATTTCTTGGAAATATTTTAATATCTAAAATAAACTCCATAAATGCAACGAAAAATATAAATTTAAAGTTTTTAGGTATAATTTGTTTGGAACAACTAGGTGTCATATAAATAATTTTATATAAATGTCACTTTTCATTATTTGGTTTATTGAGGTCACTTGTTTTATCAAAAACAAAATATGAGTACAACGTAAAATGATAATTAAGCATAGCACAAATTCAAAATTTTTAAAAACAAAAGTATTTTCTAAGTTACAGCAAAATCAAAACAACAAAACTATCACTTATTAAATTAAAAAATGACAAATTGCTTTTAACATATCCGATCTCAACAAAATACAAATTATACTATATTGTACTTCTTATATTGTTTTTACCTGCAAATCAAACAAACTCTAAATCCTGAACAAGACAACTTTTCTTTAGTAAGGATAATAATTTGTCGTAACTGAATTTAATGCAAGTAGTTTTACATTTAAATTTTAATTTTCTTTCATTTTTTAAACGTTCCACTCATTTCATGCAAAACCACTTTATTGGTAGTGTAGTGAAGTTTGTTCTCACCTCGCATCTATTAGAGCTCCAAATACGCCAAGAACCCTAAGTGTAGATCAAGCATTGTCCTTTGTCTCTCCACCTTTAATTTCTAGTTGTGTTCTCTCGCTTGCCAACATGTCACTTTACAAATCCCAAGCCCCCGGTAACCCTCAATCCAAAGATTTTTAGAATTTTTGTACATTTTTCTTTGGATATAAGCAAAGAGGAAGATAAATAGATTGGAGTGAACATATATGTTAATTGTTTTTTCTTTTTTCCCTTGTACAAAATGTGGACAAGCCACATCAGCTATGTGCACAAACATGGAGTTAATCCCTCAATACATCTATGGCGTTACTCTGCATGCATTGAGGTCCGAATCTGTCTCTTCTGCAAAACACAGTCTATCAAGAGATTGTTGGCAGTTGTTGTTTACATAAAGATAATTTTTTTGATCGTTTATATTTTTTCTATATTTTAAAATCATACTATAAAAAAAATATGGTTTTTATGTTAATTTAATTTCAAAATTTTAGTGGATTGTAGTATGATTTTAAAATATAGTATGATTTTTTAAGATATGATTTTTTTATGTTAATTTAATTTAAAAATTTTAGTGGATTGTAGTATGATTTTTAAAAAAAATTATTAAATTAAATTTGATTTGGTTGTTTCAATTTTGTTTCGCAAAGATATGGTTTTTATTTAACTGTATTTTAATTAAATTTGGTTTGATTTTTTTTTTTTTTTTTTTTTTTTGCCTATCATTCATGTTGGATATATATGAGAAATAAAAATTTAATTTAGTGGTGGTGATGAGTTCATATGTTACTTTTATTTATTTTTAGATAGAAATACGATTTTTTAATTAATTAGAATTTTTTTATCTTTTACATGAATTTCATTAAATAAAGTTTTTTTAGTTTATTTTTTGAAATATGAATTTATGGATAATGGGCAATGTTATCAGATGTGATTATAACCCAAATTTCCTCAAAAACCAAATAATAAAAATTAAATGCACATTTCCACTCTATATGGAACCAAACATTTATAATATAAGTGAAAATATTGGAATTTATTTATAAAAAATATAAAAAATCCACTATAATTTGAAATGTAAAAGACTAAATACACATTTGGAGAGTGTTTGTTTATAGGTGGGTGAAATCACAATATAAGTAAAATTAAGGTGTAGAGAAAAAATTGTATATCAAATTCAATCATATTACTAAATAAAATATCGAGCTAGTAGCACATTGTTTGGTTTATTGAAGTCACTTATTTTATCAAAAACGAATAGAATGTGGGTACAACATAAAATGATAGTTAAACATAACACAAATTCATAATTTTATTTTACAAAAATTTTATCTAAGTTAGAGCACAATGAAATCAACAAATTATCACTAATTAAAATAAAAAAAAACAAATCACTCTTAACATATCCTATCTCAATAAAATATAATTTATACTGTATTTGTATTTTTTGTGTTGTTTTTACATGCAAATCGAGCAATCCAACTCTTCTTTGGTAGGGGTAATTTTTGTCTTAATGCGATTTAATGCAAGTAGTTTTACACTAAATTTTTTTATTATTTTTGTTTACGTAAAAGCTCCACCTATTTCATGCAAAAACCACTTTGTTGGTAACATAGTGAAGTTTGTTATCACCTCTCATTTACTAGAACTTCACATACGCCATGAACCCTAACGATAGGTTGGTTTGTTGTCCTTTATATCTCTCCTCCTTAATAATTCTTAATAGGTCGTTGTGTTGCCCTTTGTGTCTCTTCTCCTTAATATGGTTAATAGACCATTGTGTTCTTCCACTTGTCAACATGTCACTCTCCAAATCCTAGTGACCCTCAATCCAAAAAATTTTACAATTTTTGTGCATTTTTCTTGGATATAAGCAAAGAAGAAGATGCATAGATTGGAGTGAACATATATGCTAATTGTTTTTTTCTTTTTTAAAAAATGTGGACATATCATATCAACTACATGCACAAGCCTGAAGTTAATTCCTCATCACACCAATAGTATTACCTTACATGAATTGAGGTCCGAATCAATTTTTTTTATAAGACACGAACAACCTATCAAGATATTGTTGGCCATTGTTGTTTACGAAAAGATAATTCTTTTCATTGTTTTCGTTTTTTTTTTAATTTATACTAATAAATTGCTTTAAATTAATTAAACACTTAAATTCTTGATATGATTTTTTATGTTAATTTAATTTAAATTTTCGTGGATTGTAGTATAATTTTAAATAATCTTATTAAATTAAATTTGATTTGGTTGCTTCAATCTTGTTTCGCAAAGATATAGTTTTTATATAACTGTATTTTAATTAAATTTGGTTTGATTTTTAGTCTATCATTCATGTTGGATATATATGAAAAATAAAAATTAAATTTAGTGGTGGTGATGAGTTCATATCTCTTTTATTTATTTATTTAGATAGAAATAAAATTCTTAGATTAATTAGAAATTTTTTATGTTTTACATGAGTTTCATTACATAAAGTTTTTTTATTAAATATATTTTTGAAATATGAATTCATGGATAATTGGTAATGTTATCAGGCGGTGATTATATCCAAGTTTCCTCAAAGCAAATAATAAAAATTAGGGAAAATTATTTTTTACCCCTCATGAATTTTAAATATTCCCAAACAGCCCCTCCAACTTTTGCAAACCCCGGACAACCCTTCCGTTATTGTTTAAGTTCTCTTTTACCCCCTATCGTTCACTTCACATGGATCCATATTATGAAATTCCATTTTTGCCCCTGAAAATGGTGGGAAAACAGCCCAATCACATCGTGTCCAACTTTTATACATATAATTTTGCATTTTATTTTTTTACCTTTTTGTTTGCTTTTTGTCAAACAAAGTTTGAAAGGTTCATCACATTTTTTTCCTTCTTCTTCTTCTTCTTCTCTTCATTTAGTTTGTTCGATTTGAGTTTTGCCAGTTTTCTGATAAGGTGAGAATTTCTTTGTTGCTCCCACTTTGATCATTCTTTGGGAGGGAGTAACAATTTATAAAAGAAAATGCAGATTTATTATAGAAAGTTTTTGTGCTATTGCTAGATAACGGGGGAGGGACGAGGGCTAATGTTCACGGAGCTGACTTCTTGGGAATCAGTGTTAGCTGAGATATGTGAGCGACGGAGTTTCGATGTTTCCCATGTCAGGTGAAGTTTATCACACCTAATAGACATAAAACGGTTTATCCAATAGAAAATGAGGTTGAGTGTATATGTCACATGTACTCCATCTTCAAATACGATGTATTCGATCTTGTTGTTGAGATAAACGTTGTGTCATTGTCGTATCCTAATAAAAACGTGTTCTTCTTGTTATAAAGTTCTTCTCTTTATGTTTATCTTGTTGTATAAGCTAATTATTGTTTAATTATTCCAGTTTATGTTTAAATATATTAAGTTTTCATTTAAAAATTGTCTTCTCCGCTTAAATTATTCTGTTTCTGTTTAAATATTTGTCTTACCGTTTAACTTTTCTAGTTATCGTTTAAAACTTTTACGTTTCTGTTTAAAATATTGATTGTTTTTGTTTAAACAGAAGTGTTGGCAGGAATTTGTTTAAACAGAAGATATATATGCCGAACATCTCACACGAAATCTTT
Source organism: Dioscorea alata (assembly GCA_020875875.1). Lineage (NCBI taxonomy): Eukaryota > Viridiplantae > Streptophyta > Magnoliopsida > Dioscoreales > Dioscoreaceae > Dioscorea > Dioscorea alata. Next base: position 6,225,390 of record CM037017.1, on the reverse strand, counting down.
ACACGAATGACGTGGATGCCCATATGCCGAACATCTCACACGAAATCTTTATACGAAATCTTTATCACATCTTATCAGGTTTTAAAAAAAAAAAAAATTAAAACCTAACTTAACAAGGAGACCCGTGGATGCCATCTCCCTGTTTTCTCTCCTCTCCGTAGTCGTCATCCACATCTCGCCACCCTCGTCCCCATCTCGCCGTCATCTCGCCGTCGTCATCCCCATCTTGTCACCGTCATCCCCATCTCGCCGCCCATCTCCCTGCCATCATCTCGCCGCCGTCATCACCTTCTCGACGGTCATCTCGCTGCCGTCATGACTTCCGATCTTCTTTATTACCTTGGTTTCATTCGAGATGGGGGTGACGACGGCGAGATGATGGCGGGAAGATGGATGACGAGATGGGCACGACGGTGGCAATATGTGGATGACGACGGAGAGAAGTTTCCATTTAAAAATTGTCTTCTCCGCTTAAATTATTCTGTTTCTGTTTAAATATTTGTATTACCGTTTAACTTTTCTAGTTATCGTTTAAAACTTTTATGTTTCTGTTTAAAATATTGATTGTTTTTGTTTAAACAGAAGTGTTGACAGGAATTTGTTTAAACAGAAGTGTTTAAACAGAAGATATATATGCCGAACATCTCACACGAAATCTTTACACGAATGACGTGGATGCCCATATGCCGAACATCTCACACGAAATCTTTACACGAAATCTTTATCACATCTTATCAGGTTTTTTTAAAAAAAAAATTAAAACCTAACTTAACAAGGAGACCCGTGGATGCCATCTCCCTGTTTTCTCTCCTCTCCGTAGTCGTCATCCACATCTCGCCACCCTCGTCCCCATCTCGCCGTCATCTCACCGTCGTCATCCCCATCTCGCCGTCCATCTCCCTGCCATCATCTCGCCACCGTCATCACTTTCTCGCCGGTCATCTCGCTGCCGTCATGACTTCCGATCTTCTTTATTACCTTGGTTTCATTCGAGATGGGGGTGACGACGGCGAGATGATGGCGGGAAGATGGACGGCGAGATGGGGACGACGGTGGCAAGATGTGGATGACGACGGAGAGAAGTTTCCATTTAAAAATTGTCTTCTCCGCTTAAATTATTCTGTTTCTGTTTAAATATTTGTATTACCGTTTAACTTTTCTAGTTATCGTTTAAAACTTTTATGTTTCTGTTTAAAATATTGATTGTTTTTGTTTAAACAGAAGTGTTGGCAGGAATTTGTTTAAACAGAAGTGTTTAAACAGAAGATATATATGCCGAACATCTCACACGAAATCTTTACACGAATGACGTGGATGCCCATATGCCGAACATCTCACACGAAATCTTTACACGAAATCTTTATCACATCTTATCAGGTTTTTTAAAAAAAAAAAATTAAAACCTAACTTAACAAGGAGACCCGTGGATGCCATCTCCCTGTTTTCTCTCCTCTCCGTAGTCGTCATCCACATCTCGCCACCCTCGTCCCCATCTCGCCGTCATCTCACCGTCGTCATCCCCATCTCGTCACCGTCATCCCCATCTCGCTGTCCATCTCCTTGCCATCATCTCGCCGCCGTCATCACCTTCTCGCTGGTCATCTCGCTGCCGTCATGACTTCCGATCTTCTTTATTACCTTGGTTTCATTCGAGATGGGGGTGACGACGGCGAGATGATGGCGGGAAGATGGACGGCGAGATGGGGACGACGGTGGCAAGATGTGGATGACGACAGAGAGAAGTTTCCATTTAAAAATTGTCTTCTCCGCTTAAATTATTCTGTTTCTGTTTAAATATTTGTCTTACCGTTTAACTTTTTTAGTTATCGTTTAAAACTTTTATGTTTCTGTTTAAAATATTGATTGTTTTTGTTTAAACAGAAGTGTTGGCAGGAATTTGTTTAAACAGAAGTGTTTAAACAGAAGATATATATGCCGAACATCTCACACGAAATCTTTACACGAAATCTTTATCACATCTTATCAGGTTTTTTAAAAAAAAAAAATTAAAACCTAACTTAACAAGGAGACCCGTGGATGCCATCTCCCTATTTTCTCTCCTCTCCGTAGTCGTCATCCACATCTCGCCACCCTCGTCCCCATCTCGCCGTCATCTCACCGTCGTCATCCCCATCTCGTCACCGTCATCCCCATCTCGCCGTCCATCTCCTTGCCATCATCTCGCCGCCGTCATCACCTTCTCGCCGGTCATCTCGCTGCCGTCATGACTTCCGATCTTCTTTATTACCTTGGTTTCATTCGAGATGGGGGTGACGACGGCGAGATGATGGCGGGAAGATGGACGGCGAGATGTGGACGACGGTGGCAAGATGTGGATGACGACGGAGAGAAGTTTCCATTTAAAAATTGTCTTCTCCGCTTAAATTATTCTGTTTCTGTTTAAATATTTGTCTTACCGTTTAACTTTTCTATTTATCGGTTAAAACTTTTATGTTTCTGTTTAAAATATTGATTGTTTTTGTTTAAACAAAAGTGTTGGCAGGAATTTGGATTCAGTGAGCGTCTTTTTTCCATCTCATGGAGACCTTAACAGTGTGGCATGCTTTCCTTATTCGTCAGATCAATCTGAAGTATTGTTGTTAGATATCGGACATCATTTTGAAGGCGTTGAACATTCGAAAGTAGAGATACTTGTAGGCATTATAAATAAACAAATATTTTAAACAGAAATAAACTTATTTGAGTGTCAACTTTTGATATTTAAACATAGATATTGTCTCTTAAACATTTTACTTAAACATTTTGAGAAATGAAAACACGACATTGTAAATAAGTATAAAGTTAAACAGAAACTTTTAGAATTTAAATAGAGATAATAATATTTAAACAATAACAATGATATTTAAACAGAGATATCTTGTTATTTAAACAGAAAGAGTAAAGATATATATGCCGAACATCTCACACGAAATCTTTACACGAATGACGTGGATGCCCATATGCCGAACATCTCACACGAAATCTTTACACGAAATCTTTATCACATCTTATCAGGTTTTTTAAAAAAAAAATTAAAACCTAACTTAACAAGGAGACCCGTGGATGCCATCTCCCTGTTTTCTCTCCTCTCCGTAGTCGTCATCCACATCTCGCCACCCTCGTCCCCATCTCGCCGTCATCTCGCCGTCGTCATCCCCATCTCGTCACCGTCATCCCCATCTCACCGATGGCTATAATAGTTGTCTCTAGGGATTACCCAAAAAATAACCCTCCGTCCCTCTCAATCCGGAAACATAATTGTTCTCTCACAATTTCCCATGCAAGGGCAATTTTGTCCATAAAATTCAAAAGTAACTCCGTTACAGCTGGTTATAACTTTTGGGGGTTTGAAAATCATTGACTTTAAAAGAAAGGTGTTTTTAGGGATTGCCAAATTAAAAGGGTGTTTTTGGCAATATTACAAAGTTGTGAGGTTTTTTTGACAATTATCACTAAAAATTAAATACAACATTTCCATTTTATATAGAACCAAACAATTGTAATGCAAGTGAAAATATAAAAAATTATTTATAAAAAAAATATAGAAATTCCATTATAATTTGAAATGTAAAAGACTTGAGATACACCTAGGAAAGTGGCTGTTTATCCATGGGTGAAAATAAAATTATGAAATCATAAACTTATGGTGTAGAGAAATAGTTGTATATCAAATTACACCATATTACCCCATTATCTATGGTTAATGATAATTATCTAATATTTTTCATAAAAATTAATTTAGACAAAATAATTAATTAATTTAATGAAATATTTATTAAATTTATAAATATTTAATTATTTTTAAATTTCGTATCTAATATTTTGTACTTAAATTTAAATAACAAATGGTATTTTCCTAAAAATCATATATCATGTATTATATATTAAAGTAAGACTTTCATACCAAACCAAATAACTACTTACATGTAAAGGAAGTTACATTATCTACATTTTCTGTAAATCAAATAGCTTTATTATATTTTAACTTACTACAAAATTAAACATAAGTTGAACTATATAGTGAAACTCACAAGCTCCCATGTATATAAAGCTATTATTACAACAATCTTTACTACAACAACCTTAATTTTTTAATAATATATCATTCATATATTAGTTCGAATTCTATTTGAATTAAGTTCGTGATGATATTAATCCAATTTGAAAAACTGAATTAAGTTCGTGATGATATTAGTCCATGAATTTATCACCAGAATCCTATATTAATTCTAATTGGTACTTTGAAAAATTGATTTACTCAAATTTTTAAGTGGAGTTAATCATTTGATGGAAAGTTTATATATATAACAACGTTATGGGCCCTCGATCTAGCGTTTTTGACAAATATCTAGCTCCATCGATGGGACGAGATAGATTGGAAGAGTCTATGGTTTTTTCAACCATAGATTTCAAATCTCTCATTAACAGGGGACCGAAAGTGCACGGGTTGTCGAAGTAATAAAGTACTCTAGTGAGAGAGTAGTCGAATCCACAGGGAGTAGTGATTCAAGACAAGAGAAATTGCTACTTAGCTAGTGCGAAATGATGGTGGTGAGAAAAATCAATGTGTGTGTAAATAAGAGAAAGAGAAATATGGAAGATAAGAGAGTGCAAGTAAAGAGTAGAGAGGAAACAATCAATGTGAATAGGGGGTATTCGGACAAGCTCCCCCTAGGACTAATGTTTCTAGTGAAAAACTAGTATTATACTCCCTTATTGATGTTTAATGAGCCATGGAAATCCTTAAACACACGATCCCAAACCTAAGTTCAACCGTGACTAGTTCCAATACTATGCCCCAGCATTAGTCGATCTCTCAACTAAGCCCTAGGGGAGTCCATCATCATAAGCCTTACACTACGTGGAACTGCTTGACGTTTTATGGATTCCAAGTGATAGACCCTGTTCCTAAGTATAGTTCTAACCCTTTGGTCCTGGCAAAAGAACCCTAATCTAAGTAAGCCACAGCACTAGGATTCACTACAACCTTTCACTCTGTTGCTTGCACAACTAAGCCCCATGGGAGTTCATCTCCTAGCACTTCACTCTACTTCAATTGCAAAGAACTCTTGGAACACGGAGGTAGGGAAAATCATGCCGAAGGGGAAAGGAGACGTTTCGCTACCTCACGACTCACCCTCTCGACCCTCTCTAATCTTGAGTAGTCTAATCCTATAGAAGTTGTCACACCTTCAAAGGATAACCTAGATGATTCTCAACCCTAGTGTCACGGCTAAGGGAAAATCAATTACAATTAACATGCAAGATTAGAACTCAATTAAAAACATCAATTAAGAAAGCATAATAAAAGTCATAGAAATAATGCCATCCTAGGGTTTACAAGTCCGAATACCCACGAGGGGTTTAGCTCTCCATGGAGCTATACAAAATCACTAATGTATATGAATCACAAAGCATAGCAAACATAGATAAAACCCCCATGTGATGTGTGGCGATGGTCTTGTAAGGCTGCTACGTTATCTCCACCAAGCCCGTTGTCAAGCCTAAGGCATACCTTGCCGGATCGGTGCCGACAAAAGCTCCCCCAATAGCTATCTTCCAAAGGACGTTGATGTTGATGCCGTAGACTCGCTCCAAACCTCCACAAAATCCTTTCTAAATCCTAGCCGCGAGCTCTGCAGAAGTTCGGTGAAAAATAGATCGAAAAGTCCCTTAAGAAATCTGATCGTAGCTTTAAATAGGCTGAAATCGGGCATCTACACGGCCGTGTGGAATTTCCACACACCCGTGTGGATTCTCTGGAATTGAATTTCTGGCTCGCAGTGAATAGTAATTTGCTACAGTGAATTGTTACAGTACTCGCGCATAAAATGTTACTGATTTCATGTTTTTCATCGAGGCCATCGAATTGGGCACATAACCAACGGTAGATCATGTCGTTTCCTTCATTTCTCCTTATTGACAAAGTTCTTCAATGTCACAAGGACTAGACTTTTATAAGTGTGACTACCTTTGTGCCCCTCCAATGGGGGTTGGCACACACTCACAAGTTTAGAACCCGTGCTTTGTTCCTTGGTTGGTCTAAGAACTTCTCAACAACGGCGAACATGATCTAATTTTTCTCTTTCTTCTCTAAATGTTCTCCACAACCCTACATGCACAAAAAACACACAAATGCACACCAATTAATGATAAAATCTGAGAAAAGTAATGCTTCATGTAAGAAAATAACACTTCGTATTATTTAAACACGAGCACTTATCACTCATCGTTTCCTATAACTCTTTATGGCTGGAGGTAAGTGATCCTGCTTCCGCAATAATAATACAACATATTAGATGTTGCAATTGAGATCATAATATCTTACAATTGGCATCAGAGCTATTTTCTGTACTTCTGCCTAACATGATAATGATTATTTTTATAATCATATTTAAACATCTAATTTTAGTTTATAGATATTCATGATTACATATTATTTGTGTTGTATATTTTAAAGATATTTCAAATTTTTTTTTTATTATCAATATGTTCTTAATTGATAGATTCTCTAATTGATTATAATTTTCAATTTTATATTATTTCCTTAATTGTTTAAGGAGTTTTGAAAACTTAATTGCTCATAAGGTTTATTTCTATTTCTTTTATTATGATGTTACATTTGGGTGATTGATGCTAATTCTGATGTTACATTTGGGTGACGGCATTGGCATTTAAGGTTATTCTTAATTTTAATTTACAATTCATTACTTAATTATTTCAATTATAATTGAAATAATAAATTCTAAAGTTTTAATTTTAAAGTTTCAAAATGTTTAGCCTTCAATATTTCCTCTTATATATAGATGAGAACCTAGGTTTAGAGAGATATATTATTTTTTACTTTTACTTGGTTTTCCTTGGTTATTTTTCATTCTTTATGATTCTAAATCCTAACCAACTGGTTGGAAGAGCTTGTTATATCCTGGGGATCTTTGTGTCTTAGGCAAATAAACTCTTGAGGACAATATCAACACATGTCTCAGGCTTTATCTATTTCTCCTACATCTCCAAGATTGAGGTTTTTGAAGGCCAAAACTTTAGGAGGTGGCAAGAGCACATCTTCTCAATTCTTGATACGCTAGGAGTTGCTTTGGCTCTCACCGATTCCAAACCATCATCAATGACAGATCCTAAACAAATTGAGAATTGGGTGCATGCCAATAAGGTGTGTAGGCATACAATTATAAGCACTTTATCTAATGAACTTTTCGATGTCGTTGCTCCTACAAAGAGGCCAAGAAGATATGAAAATCCATGAACTTAAAGTATACTGCCGAGGATGCTGGGAAACAAAAGTTCATGATTAGGAATTACTATAGATGGGAGATGATGAATGACAAAGAAATCAAGGCTCAAATCAACGAGTACCATAAGTTGCTTGAAGAGTTGAAAGCAGAGAACATTAATTTGCTTGACGAATTTGTTGTCGGCCTTCTCATAAAAAAAACTATCAGATTCTTGGAAGGACTATAAACAACAACTTAAACATAAGAAAAAACAACTCGGTCTTATGGACCTGATCGCTGACATTATAATTGAGGACACCAACATGAAAGAAATGCAAGAAACAAAAACAAAGGCGATGACAACAAAGAAAAATCTTATACAAAGTAAAGCTCACAAAAAGAGGTATGATAATAAGAAACCTAATTATGAGCAAAAAGCCATTAACCCAACCTTTAAAAAGAAAAAGTACTTGCTTTGTTTGTGGAAAGCCAGGTCATCATGCACCTTAATGTTGACATAGGAAGAGAAATGACAACCTTCCTAAGCCGAAAGCAAATTTGGCTGAAGAAGATGATGCGATTGTTGCGGTCATGTTTCAAGTACATATTGTGACCAATGTGAACAAGTGGGTGGTAGACTTTGGGGCTACCAAGCATATTTGTGCAAACAAAGATGCTTTTACCTCATACCTCATACACTCCTATGGGGGATGGAGAGTATATATATATATATATATATATATATATATATAGTGATTCAAGAATAGCTCTAGTTATTGGAAAAGGAAAAGCTCTTCTCAAGGTCACATCTGGCAAGACCTTGGCTTTGAAAGAAGTGCTCCATGTGCCTACTATTAGGGCAAATTTAATTTTTGTAGCACTATTGGGAAAAGTTGGGGTAAAGTATCATTTGAATTTGATAAGATTATCATGACAAAAAATAATGTGTTTGCAGGCAAAGGTTATTGTAATTAGGGACTCTTTGTACTTAATATTTCTAAAATTATGAATAGAAATGCATCTTTTTATGTTTACTTGACTGATTCTATTGATATGTGGCATTCTAGATTAAGACATGTTAATATTTCTTATATTAAGAAACTGCAATACCTTGGTTTAATTTCTGGAATTAGTGATGCATGTTCAAATAAATGTGATGTTTGTGTTGAGTCAAAATTAACTAAAAGACATGTCACCCTGTACAATGGGAGTTTGATTTACTTGGCTTAATTCATAGTGATCTAGGAAACTTAAAGCAAATCATGACTAGAGGTGGTAAAAAATATTATGTGATCATTATAAATGATTTTTTCTAGATATACTAAAATATATCTAATTAGAAATAAAGATGAAGCTTTTGATATGTTTCTTTTATATAAAGCAGAAGTAGAAAATCAACTAAATAGAAAAATTAAAAGTATTAGGTCTGACAGGGGTGGTGAATACATTTCATTTAATGAATTTTGTGAAAAAGAAGGCATAATCCATGAAACAGCTTCTCATTATTCACGTGGATTTAATGGAGTAGCCAAAAGGAAAAATAAGACATTAAAGGAAATGATGAATGTTTTATTAATTAGTTCATTTACACCTGATATCCTTTGGGGTGAAGCTCTGTTAACTGTATGTTATCATTAAAATAGAATTTCCCATAAGAAAACTAGTAAAACACCTTATGAATCACGGAAAGGCTATAAACCAAATATAAAATATTTAAAAGTGTTGATGTGTTTAGCTAAAGTAATGTATCTTGATCCGAAGAAAAGGAATATAGGCTCTAAAACTTCTGACAGTATGTTTATAGGGTATGTTGAGCATGCTGCTGCTTACAGATTTCTTGTTTTGCGAAGTGATGTGCTTAATAGTGATACTATTATAGAGACAAAAAATGATGATTTTGTATTTTTGCCTTTGAAATATGGAAATGTTGCTCATGAACCATTTGAGAATTCTAAAAATTTTCCCAAGAATTTTTAAACAATAATGGTGAAAACTCATATAAGGATTTAAGAAGAAGTAAAAGACAAAGGAAAGAAACTTCTTTTGGAAATGATTTTTTATACATATTTCACTGGAAATGATCCTTTGACATTTTCTGAAGTAATTTCTTCTTCTGGTTCACTATTTTGGAAAGAAGTTATTAACATCGAAATTGATTCTATCACAAAAAATAATACTTGGGTTTTGGTTGATTTACCTCCGGGGGAAAAACCTATTGGTTCCAAATGGATTTTCAAAAGAAAATATAACCCTGATGGTTCAATTGAAAAATATAAAGCAAGGTTAATTGCAAAAGGTTTTACTCAAAAAGAAAACATTGACTATTTTAATACGTTTGCTTCTGTAACCAGAATTCTTCAGTTCAAGTTTTAATAGCTTTAGCTTCGATTTATAAACTTGTAATTCATCAAATGGATGTGAAACAACTTTTTTAAATGGTGATTTAGAAGAAGAAATCTATATGACTCATCCTGAGGGATGTGTTATTTTTTGTCAAAAAAATAAAGTTTGTAAGCTTCTCAAATTCTTATATGGTTTAAAACAAGATCCAAAACAATGGCATGAGAAATTTGACCAAATTTTGACTAGAGATGGTTTTTCTTTTATTGAAGTTGATAGATGTGTGTATACAAAATCACTTAATGGTGAATGTGTAGTTATTTGTTTATATGCAGATGACGTGCTTATTTTTGGAACTTGTGATGATGTGGTAAACAATGCTAAATTATTTCTTGCATCAAAATTTGATATGAAAGACATGGGTGAAGCAAGCGTGATTTTGGGTGTTAAAATCATAAGGAAGGGTGATAGTATAATATTATCCTAGAAACATTATGTTGAGAAACTTCTAAGGAAGTTTGGTCATTTTGACGTTAAACCATTGAGTACCCCTTATGATTCTAACACTCAATTAAAGAAAAATAGAGGTGATCCTGTAGCCTAATCTGAGTATGTCCAAATTATTGGGAGCTTATTACATTTGATGAATTTCTCTCGACCTGACATAGCATATGATGTAGGTAGATTGAGTAGATACACACAAAATTCTAACCACGATCATTGGGTTGCAATTACTAGACTCATGAAATATTTGGGAGGTACCATGAATTGTGGTATTGAGTATATATAGTGGATTTCCTGCTATATTAGAAGGATACAGTGATGCAAACTCGATCTCAGATTCGGATGAAAACAAAATCCACTAGTGGTTATGTATTCACTCTTGGTGGTGATGCAATTACTTGGAGATTTTCCAAAGAAAACATAATCATTAGATCAACTATAGAATCAGAGTTTATAGCTCTAGAATTGGCTGACAATGATGCAGAGTGGCTGAGAAACTTCTTAGCATATATTCCATTAGGAATAAAACCAACACCATCAATGTCGATACATTGTGATAGCCATTGCAAAGAATAAGACCTTCAATGGTAAAAATAGACATATGAGATTAAGGTATAATGTGGTTAAGCAGCTGCTAAAAGATTGAACTATATCCATAGATTATGTGAAGTCAGAAGTGAATTTGGTTGATCCTCTGACTAAACCTTTGGGAAGGAAACTAATATGAAACATTGAGGGGTATGGGACTTAAGCCAATTTGAAACTAATAGTGATGGTAACCCAACCTTTGTGATTGGAGATCCCATGAAGAAGGTTCATATGGGTAAAAAAAAAAGTTACTTGTTAACTCTGCTAGCACTTTTTTTTTATCCTATCCTATGGTGTGGAAAGCGTTAGACTGCACTATTGAGAGGATAAGCTTAAAGGAATTTAATGAATTTCATATCCCTTATGGGTGGTGTATGAATTACAATATACACTTGATGAAATCACCTAGTGGTGTCAAACGGGCACGACACGGCCTGGCACAAGTTGGGTCGTGGTTGTCCCAAGCACGATGCTATAGTGCCAGACATGGCCCAAACCCCGGGCCGTGCTGGGCTAAGGGTTTGCAGCCCACATGCCGGCATGGCACACGGCCTCTTTCGGGCCAACATGGCCCGACATGCCAAATGCAAGTTTTTTCTTTTTCTTTTTTTAATTTTTTTAGTATATATTTTGTTTTTTTAGTCAATAAGGTTTTTAGTTCTATGTTTTTGCATTTTAGGGTTTTTTTATATTTTTTTTAGCAATTTTAGGGTATTTTTTAATATATTTTTAGGGTTTAAAATAAAAAATATAAATATAATATAACCAGGCTGGGCCACGTGCTGGACCGACCTTGGTGGTTAGCGAGCCGTACCGGCCCAGCACGATTTCTAGATGGGTCGTGCTTGCTCGAGCACGCATAGTGTGTGGGCTGTAGTGGACCCAGGCCATGCCGGGCTATGCTGACCAGTTTGACACCACTAAAATCACTTATGTGAGTGACAAGTGGAGTCGCTTGCATGAGATCTTGGCATAATCTCTAGAGCACTCGTAAATTACCAGGCACACACATGGCTAATTAGCACAAAACAACGTCAATAGTGAAGAATTAAGGGGATTGTAATGTGATTAATATACCTTTAATATATATTTAGTGTTTTGGTTCATAGAAGTTTACTTCACCATCTCACTAAATGTTCTGTCTTATCAATATAAGGTTTGGTTGATAGTCCAAAAGACACCAAATTCAATGCAATACACTCAAAATGTTAACTCATAAAATTGATTTCTTAAAATATTTTTGGGGAAAAAACTTTTTGAAATATGTGGGGATTGTTGTATATTTTAAAGATATTTCAAAAAACATTTTTATTATCAATATGTTCTTAATTGATAGATTCTCTAACTGATTATAATTTTTAATTTTATATTATTTACTTAATTGTTTAAGGAGTTTTGAAATCTTAATTGCTCATAAAGTAAATATCTACATTTGGGTGATTAATGCTAATTCTAATGTTACATTTGGGTGATGGCATCAATTGGGCATTTAAGGTTATTTTAATTTGAATTTACAATTCATTACTTTATTTCAATTATAATTTCTATCATAAATTCTGATGTTATAACTTTCAAATTTCAAAATATATTGTCTTAAATATTTTCTCTTATGTATAGATGAGAACTTAGGTTTAGAGAGATATATTATTTTTACTTTTAATTGGTTTTCCTTGGTTATTTTTCATTCTTCGCGATTCTAAATCCTAACCAACTGGTTGGAAGAACTTGTTACATCCTGGGGAGTTTTCATGTCTTGGGCGAATAAACTCTTAAGGACAGTGTCAACGCAAATCTCAAGCTTTCTCTATTTTTCCTACTTATCCAACAGTTTGTCATTTGTAATCATGTATGAATACTAGAATCTTGTATGATGAACATGCATGCATTCTAGGGTTTGTATATTCGATGCAAATTACTTGGAGTTTTAAGTGTGTTTTGTAAAATAATTTGTGTATGATTTGGGTTTGAATAATTGGGTATTGGGCACAAACTCAAACCCATCTTAGATCTAGTATGTAGTCACACATTACTGCACTAGGTGGATCTCCACCCTATTGCATGATTGGGTTGCGAGTGACCATGCTAATGCTTAGGCACACGCGTAGCTTGCACAGGGCCCATGCTAATGCCTGTCAACTGATAGCGACTAGCTAAGGCAGCTTGCCGATATCTGGCAATAGTTCAAGTTTATTATCTTATTTTATATTGTAATTTATTTTTACTTATTATGTTTTATATTTTTCATTGTTTTGAATTATTTTTTAATAAAATAAATTGATGGATGTTTGTGCAAAATTGCTTTGATTCAGACAAATTTAAGTGTGCTTTTTGTATGTTCAGGCAATTTATTTATTTATTTATTTCGGAGGGTTTTGATTGTATGAATTTTTTCATACATTGAATGGATTAATTATAATTAGTATAATTAATTATTTTGCTTTGAATTTGTTCATGCATATGGTCGGTATGTCATGTGATCAAAAGAATTTTTACTAATTATGGAGTGGTGACAACATCCATGATTTTATTTTTCAAATTACACATTATGAGTGTGATTGATCACATCTAGCTTAAATGACATAAGCTGTGATTAATTATGATTTTTCCTCATAGGGATTTTGTTACATTTTCATAATTAATTAGGATGAAATAATGAATAATTTTGCCATCCATAGGTATTAAATAATTTTAATTATTTATTAGTTTTGGCAGATGGCAAGTCAAGATTAATTATGTTTTATATAATGATCCCCCGAACCCCCCCCCCCCCCCCCCCCCCCCCCCCCCCCCACACCCAAAAAAAAAAAAGATTTTATTATATTTACATAATTAATCGGGATAAATAATGGTCAATTTTCATTTCTTAAGTCACCATAGGTATTGAGGAAGAGTCCCTGGTTTCTTCAATCATATATTTCAAATCCCTCTTAGTCTTTTACAACTCACTATGGTTGGAGGTAAGTGATCCTGCTTCCACAATAATACGACATAATAGATATCATAATTGAGATCATAATATCTTACATCAAAATATTTACATTAACAATCTTTCATCTTATGATAGTTGTAAGAACTACAACTTAGCATGATATATCTGCAACTTGCATTTACCTTTTTTATCCTTTATTGTTCTTCCAAAAAAGGAAAATCAAAATGTTGAAAAATACAAATTCTTCTTTATGTCAGATCATAGTTTGTGAATTTAACCAAATTATTTATGGTATCACCATGTGTAGATCTTGAAAATTCGAGGATCTATAGATCTCAAACTATCCAACCATAACTTTGATGTACAAATTAATTATTTATACCAACAAAATGAAAAATAAAATTAGATATGAGGTAAATAAATATAAAGTATGATATTACAAAGGTGCACATCCATAAGGAGTATAATGAAAACTAAATAGAGGAGAACCCACTAGAGTCACAAAGAATTAATTGCAGGAGAAACATATATCTATGATTAAAAAATAAGCATCCACAAACCTAGGGGTGTAATCGATCGAGTTCGAGCCGAGCAGTAAGCTACTCGAGCTCGAGCTCGGTTGAGAACTCAGTGCTCGATACTCGGCTCGAACTCGATCGAGTTTTATTTATGTAGCTCGAGCTCGACTCAATACATAATTCGAGCTACTCGAGCTCGCTCGATTAAGCTCGATTAAGCTTGATAAAAGCTACTAAACTTGATTCGATCATAGATAATTTTATACTCGAACTCGAATTCGGGCTCGAGCTCGAGCTCGAACTCAATTATATATATAAAACAAACTAACATATAATATATATACACATAAATACAACTACTCGATTAAGCTCGCGAGCACTCGAGTCAAGTATTAAGATGCTCGAACTTAGCTCGCTCGACTACTCGAGCTCGAGCTCGACTCGACCCTAAGCGAGTCGAGTTCGAGCTTTTCCCTAATCGAACTCGAGTAGCTTGCGAGTAGTAGTGTATCATTTACACCCCTACACAAACCAAAGAGAATTATGCACATTTGCTGCTGCATGTGAAAAAACATATATAAAGATCTATGTGAGACATCAACACAATGAAATAAGAAATTTTATATCACGGGTAGCTAAAGTAAGGCCATCGGTGATTGGAGTAATCCAACCAAATAAGGTTTAAAAGAGATTCTCGTGGTGGTGTCCAGACTAAGGGTAATGAAAGGAAGGAGGTCATTAGTCCAGGGTGCTGCATGAGAGAGAGAGAGAGAGAGAGAGAGAGAGAGAGAGAGAGAGAGAGAGAGAGAGAGAATAATCAATAACTATTTTGCAAAGTTTATTATGCTAGGGTGGAGGGGATTAAAAGGAAAATAGGGCAAAAAAAGAGGGGAAGGAGACTGAGAGAAAGAAAGGCCCATGTGGAGGAGGAGCTGGGATGTAACATCCTATAATAATAATAATAATAATAATAATAATAATAATAATAATAATAATAATAGAAATAATATAAAATGTTTAGGACTAATAAAAAGGCTAATATAGAATTTAATTAAATTTTAGGGATCAATATGAATAAACATGTTTAGGACTAATAAAAAAGGCTAATATAGAATTTAATTAAATTTTAGGGATCAATATGAATAAACACACACACACACACTCACGCACATATATGACTCTTAACCCTAGATTTTATTCTCCTACTTCCTCTACAAGCCACCAATTTTCCCTTTTTAGATCATACAAATTTTCTCTTTACCTAAATACTTCGAGATTCCCAAGGTATTTTCAATATTGATATTAGAATTAATAATGAGGTAGTTAAATTTGTTTGATAGGTCTAAGAATTTATTTTGAATATGTATGTTTTGTTATAGGTGAGCAAGATAGGGGTGAAGTAGAGTGGTGCACAAACTTTGGTTTAATGTTAGACGAGAGGTAAATACTTGCTTATACATGATTGTAGTTGTATGCTTATTGATTGGTTGATTGCTTTGTATGAAAATCTATATTTGATCATGTTATGTACATAATTATGTGTGATTTAGATTTTATTGTTTTGATTGATTTTCTTACGTATATTTTATGAAGATATTGAATATGATATTATTGTTTGAATTTATGGCATAGTAAAATTTGTGTTGTATTATGATAAGAACATAATATTTATGTTTGAAGAGAAAATATGTGATCGGAAGAAATTAATGGGAATATTTGATGGAAAGAAATTGGATTGAAATTGAAATTTGAAATATGGGATAATCGAAAAAGGGTAGATGATTATTACTTGCCTATTTGAGTATGTCCTTTGGGCTATGTGGGCTCTTTTTTTTTTTTTTTTACCCGCCCTTTAATTAGGATTAGACCAGTTAAAATGATGGATTACAAATCAATTTTTTTTTTATGACTTCAAGAGATTATGGGTTCATGACTTCCATTCCGGGCAAGTCCTTAATATTAATTACCGTGGACATTATCGCAGGAACCTCCAATTAAGAAATAAGTGTGAACAAGGAAACAAGTTGTGGTGATCAATTTCGTTCATTTCAATAAATATAAATTCATAGACTTATTGAAAATACAAGGAATTTTAAAATCATCTTGACTAGTGAACAAGCTTGTGTCTAAACTTGTGTCTTGGACATTTTGCATTTTGGGTTTGATTTGAAGTTGAAGTTATGAATTCTCTATGTTGATGAATCATGAACTTGATTTTGACTTTCCATAAGCTTCGGCTTTTATGCTTGTGAAGCTTCTTTCAAGTCTTGACTTGTGAAATTCTTTGGGTCTCTGACTTTTGATATCTTGAGACTGCTGAGTTCAATTATCGATTTATATGAATTTTCAAATCTTGACTTGGCTGCTTTGGCTTTAATTATATATATTTATCACATCATATATATGTATATTTGAACATAGCTGTTGTATGTGCCTCGTCGTCACATTACATGCCTCGTTGCCGTCTTAAAATATATATCTCATTATTTTGAAATTTAAAATTTTTGTCGTTGCCTCAAAATAAATATTTTTTGCCGTTGTTCGGGATGAATATATATATATATATATATATATATATATATATATATATTTGAAAGATTTTATTGAAGCAATGGAGCATGGTACATAACCAGAAGGACAAAAAAAAAAGGTACGAATATTTTGTCCTAATGTAGAAAACAATCACAAATTTCTATTGATTCTCAGAATGAAAACACAACCACCTTTTGCTCTTTGGTTTACAGCACTCTCAGCCTCATGCTGGCTTATAACACTCCGGAATCAAACAAGAAAAGATATCCAAGAGCAGCCTCTTAATATATATGTATACACAATAAAATAAAATTTGCAACATTAAATGGCCACATCATCAAAATCAAAAGGTCCATTTCCTGAGCATTGACTTTTTTTTAATAGAATTCATAAAAATGTAGTAGCTTCACGCAGTTGGTGATGAAGATATCGCAAGGTTTAGAATGAAACCAGACGCTGAACATTTCGAGTTCCCACTGCAACTGCTGATTTTGTTGAAGGATATCATCCCTTTTAGACATTGTATAGCTTAGAATTTGCCGGGTCTCACTTAGCTATGTAATATCTTGCAACTATACAGTAAAGCCCATGCCAAAGAGAGAATCAGCTTCATTAAAAACCACATATTCCACAGTATGCAAGGACATGCCTTCAACCTCAGCTAAATGGTGCATATGCGGACCACTGGTTTTTCATGCTACCATCACCAGCTAATAAACTAATGCAAAGGTAAGTGAAACGCCCTCCTTGGTAAACTTGAGCATCTGCAAAATGAGATCCCTAGTGAACGCTTGAACTCGCTGACGGTGCCATCGTCGTATACACAAAATGATATACACTTTGCCTTCCCACTTCACCATCAGTGTCATCTTCTCCGCGCTTTCTTCTATAGGTATCGTTGTTGCCGGCATAGGCTCTGTTAGCGGTGCAATAGACAAGGGTTTTATCGCTCTTCTCTCGCTCTTCACAAACTTGCTCCACATCTTCGGCACCATCGGAAACAAGAATAGGCCTGGAACGAGCTCGTGTAGGCGATGCAGGAGTCTCTTATGGCATCAAACATTAGTGCTTCTGAGATCCTGGCATGAGCTTACAATACGTCGGCAGCTACTCACCGGCGCCGCCTGTGCACGGAGCAGCAGTTCGCTGACGAACGCATGGGTTGGTGTCGATATAAGCGACCTTCCTGGTGCCACTGTGCATGTGGATCGATAGCTGGGTGGATCCTTGCTCAAGGAAAACAGTGGCAAGATTCTTTAATGTCAAAAACCTTAGTTGTAACATATGGCTGTCAATAGCATTATTGTAAACCTGAGAACTTGAAATCAGAGGATCTTTTAAAACAATTTCAAAGAGTTCGCGGGCTTTTGAGTAATCCTTAGCTTGAAATTTAAGAAACCCTTTATGATAAGTCTGAGTAACATGAAATTCCTGGGCTTCCTTTGTCGGCGCAAGGGGCTCCCAAGAAGCGCTAGAATCCGTGTCATTGATCGTAGCAATGGAAAACATGGCAATGACAGCGAAGGAGGAGAAAAAGCTATATCTCTCTCTCTCTCGTTGCTTGAACTTTTCTCTGGTTCTTTTCTTCGTTTCTCCTCCTCCGTTTCTCTTTTTTCTTCTTTCTTCTCCTCGAAGATGACGTTCTTGGATTGGAGACGTTTCCCAGACATGGGCTTCTTCTAAGTAGGAACTTTCTCGGGGATGGACTTCTTCTCCTTCTCTTCTACTAGCTTCTCAATGGCCGGCTTCTTCTTGATCTTGAGTGTCATCGCCGATCAAGGATTGGGAACTCAACCTCGTCGAGAATTTGGGTACTCGAGGGGGGAATCATAATAAGATCATCGGAGAACTGATTATTTTTTTGTTTTGTTTTGTTCTCAGGCTCACTCTTCCATCTCACAAAAAGGTAGTAGCAACGGCAACAACAGCGGTGATGGCGGCAAGAAACAGCGATAACTTCTTCTTCGTCTTCTTCTTTTCTTCAAATTTTCTTTCTCTTTTGCTTGGTATTTAGAACTGGGTTGGACTGGCTGGTCCAACCCGATTGGACCAGAACCGGACCCTATGCCGGTCCGATTCCATCACCAAAACCGCCCCATCCAAAAAACTGTTGATAGACCAGATGAACCGGCCAGTTCAACTGTGAACCGAATGAACCGGCCCGGTTCATCTGGTTTTCCCTCTCAACCTTTTAATATTATACTTGTAAGTTTTAATTAACTGTCAATTAAAATTTAAAACTAATGAAAAAAACTAAAAACCTAAAAGAATTGAAGAACAGAACTCTCCCTCCTCTCAAACTCTCTCTCTCTCCTGTTAACGATCAAGGCGTTATTGTGTGAACTGGCAGGGTGGCAATCACCGGCCATTCTCTCTCTTCCCGGATCCGCTCAGCTCTCTCTCTTTGAAGCTCTCTGCGTTTATGAAGAAAAGCCATCTCTCTCTCTCTGAAGACTAAACATGTATGATTAGTACTTTCTTAGTTTCTCCTCATTTCAACTTTCGACTTTAGCAATTTTAAGATGATGCCAATATTTTGTTCAGGCCCTTTAGGCCACTTTAATCACTAGTTGTTCACTGATGCATCCATGAATAGATGCTCTCTCACGCAATAGATGTACCCTGGGTGACATGCTCCTAGAGGCCTAGCAAGAAGATTTAAAGTCAAATTAATCCCGCAATAACTCATCAAAATATCATACATGAATTAATTGACGCATTTAATTTTTACTCCATCAAATAATTAGAAACTTCTCACCTTGGATTCACTGATATCATCCCGAATAGAACTAAGAAGCTTTGCATGTTCCCTTATGGAGCTCAAGTTTCCTTTTGTTCTTCTAAATTCCTGAAAGATAATTATATCATTCAACGTCCATAAAAGAAAGACTTTTTGCTATCTCCAGCAGGTAAAGTGAGAACTTGAAATGAAATGGTGCCTATTGGTCCAGCAGGCAAACTGAGAACTTGAAAGAAAGACTTTTGTTCTTCAGTGTCTCTTATCTAATAAATATTTAGAATTAAAAATTAATGATAAAATGGTACCTATTGGTCCTGCTGTAACAAACCTAACAAATGCAAGTGAATGACATTAATGTAGGTTGGAAACACAGATTTATATAAACCTGACAAATGCAAGTGAATGACATTAATGTTAAACCATACTTTAGCAATTTTAAGATGATGCTTATGCTTGAAAGTATTGGTTTGTCTATTCTTGAAGCCTTGAACTAATTGCATGACACTCATATATATATATATATATATATATATATATATATATATATATATATATATATATATATATATATATATATATATATATATATATATATATATATATATATATATATCGATTTCACTTTTGTGAGGATGATTCTTTTGCATAGTGTTATTAGCACTATAGTTTATGCTTTGTCTTTCCTGTTAGTCCCCAAGGATTTTTTTTTTATATAGTTTTAAGTGTCCTGCTACCTATTCACCTCCTCTTAGTTAAGCATGTCTTCAATTTAATAGAAATTTTGATATCATGTTTTTTGTTTTTAAATCATTAATTATTAAATTATTTGTAGAACTATTTTTGATTATATTAAGCTATTAATTAATTTTGTTTGTAGTCAATGGAGACAAATAATGTGCAATCATCCGCCTCAAGTGGTAATGTTCGTTCTTAAACCGATCTGGCATGGTAGCACTTCACTTTATCTATTAATGATAAAGGAACAAAGGTTTACCATTGCCTCTATTGTGGGAAAAACTATTAAGGTGAGGGAATTTATAGAATGAAAAAGCATTTAGCCGGGAAAAGTGGCAACATACTTCCTTGTGGGAAAGTCCCTCCTGATGTTCTTGCATGCATCAAAGAATATATCACTAACTCCACATCTTCCAAATCAAGTGGGAAGGAATTAGTTAAAGAAGCATATGAAGAAGTAGAAGAGGTTGAAGAACAAGAGATAAATCCTACCAAGAAATTTGGGAAAAAGAAAGCAAAAGGTTCTTTAGAAAATTTTATAACATCAAAGCCAACTTCACTATCTCAAATAGGAACAACCTCTATACTCTCATTACCTCTAGCCTGACCACACTGTTTCCAAATGCAGACACCATCTTAATTGCAAGAGGTGTCATTGCATTGGCCACGTCGTGGCAGACAACCCCTTGCCTTTAGTTGTTGACCGGTAACCCTAGTCCCCAAGAAGAAAACACATCAAGTCGAGGTAAAAAAAAAATCTCCAGAGAGGAAACCTCCATTCACATAACCCCCAGCCGAGAAGATCGATCTTCCGACACCATTATCTCAATCAACAGTCTCCATGCAAATCTCACAGCTAGCTCATTTCTCCATTTCTTCAGTCCCTAATGGTCAACCTCTGAAGAAACATTGCTGGAAGACCTCACGAACACTCTTAGCAGGCAAGTTCTTAAAGTCACCCCATTTGCGAATAGACAATTCATTATCTCACTCAAAATAGAGAAAGAGGTGAGAACGATGGAGGATCTTAGCCCTCTTCACTAGAGCAATAAACACGGTCCTTGCACTCTTACTGCGCAAATTCTCAAAGTCGCCACATTTGAAAACAGATAGTTTGTTGTCTCATTCAAAACAGGGAAAATGGTGAGGACAACAAAGGATCTTAGCCCTGTTTACCTGAACAATAAACACTGTCCTTGCACCATTAACCTAGCAAGTTGGACGCACTAGATCAGGGTCTTTGAGTCACCGGTCCTTGACCCTATGTAGATCAAACCGAAAAACATCCCTTTCCACTGTAGGAGTCATGCATCCACCCTTGAGATCTAAGTTTACTAGGGACCTCATCGACGTGCATAATAGCTCGACAGCCTCAATTGAATTCGATTGTGCACTGGTGAGACTCTGTCCAGCGGCCCATTCCCCACACGAGATCTAACTTTTTGTAGGAGGGCAATATAATTTTGTGCATGCTGATCTCTTTTATCCTTCAGACAGCCGACCACAAATTATTGAAGCAATGCCGGTCTCCGACCAATCGGAAACGTCTGCTTTACACACACATCATCTCTTAAGCCACAACAAAGGTAAGGCTCCATTGTATCCTCCTGGCGAGCTTACATGAAGACCATTTGGAGACTGGTGCAACCAAAACCACCACTGAATGAATTAGGGCCAACGGTCGAGCTTTGTTTCCTCAGTAATCAACATCATCCAGCAGTTGAGCCCAGCTCCTGCAAAGATCCCACATTCTCATTCATGTGATCATGCAAAGGCATTGCATGTACATTATGGATGTGGTGTAGCCCAACCAAGTACCTTTGCCCACACTGCACAGCTGCAACACGATCAAGCTTGAACCCAAGAATCTCAGTTAACTTCGGAAAGGTCTTTTGAACCGATTCTCCTCGAGCAAACCCTAGATCATGGGAAGTTGGTGAATCAGATTGAGCATTGCTCTTTGGTTCAAGCCCCACCATCTCTTCTTGGTTGAGTCCATTCAACACTCGTGCAAGGTCAACCTTACTCTCCTGCTTGTGCCCAACTTACTATATGGCCTAAGTCGAGCCAAACCAAACCCGATGTGTTCCTAACTGCACCCACTTCTCAATTGAAGTTAGGCCCTCCGATCAAACACAATCCAATAACTCTAGATGTACATTTACAGACAGAGAATGCAAGTGGGGATGCTATTAATCCTTATCCAAGCAAGCTAATTGAATTCACTAATGTATAGGAGTTTGAACCTCCCATCTCTATTGAGATTGTAATAGATCACAACATTATTTCTTCCCTTTCAATTGATGATCCCCTTGAACAAGTTTTTTTTATTCCTTTTCCAGTAACTTGCCAACAAGACCCTCCCAACTTGAGGGTTCTCCTTTAATCAAGGGCATCTCACCCCATTATGAATAGAGACTTCAAGAAGATGCATGAGCTCTACTGCCAGTAAAGCCAAAACCCTTTTAATAGCCAAATCAGGGGACACCCAGCCCCCTCAAGATCAAGACTCAACAACACTAGTCCTCCCACGCCTAACATCTAAGATGATGACTGTTGTCACAACCTCTATACAGGACGATCCCTTACTACAATAGTCAAAGACCCACTCTCCTCTTATTAATGATATCATAGCGGTAGAATCACCATTGGATGAAGTGGACTATGGAACTAATGAGGAAGAGATCCATCAAAAGTTCCTTGCACTGGTCAAGTCTTTAGAATCTAACAACGAGGGCAACCGCACTAACTTTTTCCAACTGATTCTTGAATCCTCACTAGATGCACTTTGAAGAGTTTGACTCAAAACCATCGTCATGATGGAATGAAGAAGCAAGTTTTCCTGGAGGAGCCACCCCATTTAACGAAGAAAAAAGGGCCACAAGATCTCGCTACGAATGTAGCTCCAGTTCCCTAAGGGTCCATCTTGAAGAGGCACTTCTAACGATAAAAGGAAGCCTTGACTTTGCAAGATCCCAAGCCACAGAACCCAAACATTCATGTTTTTTTTTTATCTTAGTTGTTTGGTGTTGGTGTTTGTTGTTTTAGTCTACGTCGGTTTTGTCTGGTTAGGCTTGTTTGTATTATTCTATTTCCTCTAACAAATTTGTGGTTTATCCAATTTTTTTTTAAAAAAGGACCACAAGATCTCACCATGAATGTAGCTCCAGTTCTCTAAGGGTCCATCTTAAAGAGCCGCTTCTAACAATAAAAGGAAGCCTTGACTTTGTAAGATCCCAAGCCACAGATCCCAAACGTCCGTGTTTTTCTTTTGTCTTAGTTGTTTGGTGTTGGTGTTTGTTATTTTGGTGTACGTTGGTTTTGTCTGGTTGGGCTTGTTTGTATTGTCCTATTTCCTCTAACAAATTTGTGATTTATCCACCTTTTTATATATAAAAAAAATCTATTGATATTTCTTGCAAGATATATTCATTCATAGACTAGCTAGATGGCATTTGTTATTATGGACTAGGGTGGAATAAAATGGGAAAACAAAATGGAGTGAAATGTAATGGAATACTCGCTTCTATTCTACCTTTTATGCAAAAATTTTAAAATAAAAATCATTTTCAAATTACATGATG
Source organism: Dioscorea alata (assembly GCA_020875875.1). Classification (NCBI taxonomy): domain Eukaryota; kingdom Viridiplantae; phylum Streptophyta; class Magnoliopsida; order Dioscoreales; family Dioscoreaceae; genus Dioscorea; species Dioscorea alata. The sequence continues at coordinate 6,201,691 of CM037017.1, read as the reverse complement.
TTAAAATGGAATCAAGTTAAAATGTAAACAACATAGCAACTAAAATTTAACATGATGTAGTATCCAAAAGAAAAATTATACGAGTAATTTACCAAACATGCAATGTACATTTTAGTTAACAACAAAGTTGGAAAATAAACAAAAGAAACATCACAAGAGCATTTCATCAAACATGTAATATGCACAACATAAAGATAAATGCACACATATTCTAACAAACTAAATGAAAACAAACAGACAACCAAACATTTCATGTTCCTATCAATCAATCAAATGAATTGATTTTTTTTCAAAATAAACAAGCACATCCTTATGGCATGGTTCCAAAAATTAAACTGTTTGCACAAAAGAAACAAATAATGAACTAGATAAGAAAACAGCGTAACTGAAAACATGAATACCACAAACTTGAGGATGGAATCGATAAGAAGAGCGGGGGTAAGCTGCTGCAATGCTGGTGAGAAGTGCTTGTTTGGGTATAAGAAGCAAACGGATTAAAGGGTATTTTTTTGGGGAGGTCACTGTGTTTTGGCCAATTTCCACTTTGGTCACTATTTTTCAATTTGTATCAAAGAGGTTATCGGAAATCGATTTTATTTCAACAGAAGGTCACTCTGGGTTTTCTGGCAAAATTTATCTGATGTGGCAGCCGGAGATGCCACATCACATTAAATTAATTCTTTTCTAACACCTAGTTGGACTGAACACATCAGCTTCGGTCCACGTCAGATTAAGTTATCCCAGTCAGCATCCCAGTCATATGCACAGTCATCATCTTCTTCTTTCCCTCTTTTAACTTTCCTCTTTCCAACTGAGCTATAAACCTGTAAACCTTAAAATAGTGCTATAAACCTGTAAAATTCAGGTCTTTAAATTAAATTCATTTCAATACTCTGAATCTGCAACAACTCATCCATTTGATGGCAACCATTTAAATATCCAGAGTAAAAGCATTATGTTCAATTACATTTCACAATGCTATAAACCTATAACAATGATAGTTCTTTGGTATTTTTTTCCCATCTTCAGAATAACATTGACAGTATACTATTCTCATAGCTTAATCCCAGGCACAAAATAAAAAAAAAAGAATAATCACTGCACAACTGGCCATTCTCTTCCACCTTTCTGACAAGGCCAGATGGGTCATACAAACATGAAAAAATGACTCAAAAATAAATTCTACAATCATTCCCTGTGATCTAAACATGCCCTAGCTTCCAACTCCGTCTGACGATGTCCTCACTTTACTCGCTCCGCCACCCCTTCAGCGCAGACCTGTGGAAAAGCACTGAATTCTCTTCCCCTAGCTCAGCTGGAAATCGGGAAAGTTCAAAGAGGGCAAAAAGAAGATGATGACTGTACATTTTGAATCCTTCTCTTTGCTCGCTTCGCCACCCCGTCGGCGCTGACATGTGGAAAAGCACTTAATTCTCTTCCCCTAGCTCAGCTGGAAAGAGGGAAGTTAAAAGAAGGAAAGAAAAAGATGATGACTGTGCATATGACTGGGATGCTGACTGGGATAACTTAATCTGATGTGGACCGAAGCTGATGTGTTCAGTCCAACTGGTGTTAGAAAAGAATTAATTTAATGTGATGTGGCATCTCCTGCTGCCACATCAGATAAATTTCACTGGAAAACCCAGAGTGACCTTCCGTTGAAATAAAATTGATTTCCGATGACCTCTTTGATACAAATTGAAAAATAATGACCAAAGTGGAAATTGGCCAAAACACAATGACCTCCCAAAAAAATTACCCACGGATTAAAAGGGAAAGTCTTGCGGTTTTTAACATTATACCCCCTGTAAAACACTAAAATTACATATATATAAACTGATATATTTCCTCTTTTCTATGTTTGGGACAAGAAATTTTTTGTTTTTATTTATTTTATAACTATCGATATGCCATCCACCAAAAACCATGTAGTTGAGAAAGATTTGAACGCTTGATATTGAAATTATAAGGGAACATTGCTAACTTAGGGTTTGCGATTTATAATTTAAGGTTTATGGAAAGAGTTTTTGTTTACAATTTACAAGGATTTCAATTTAGAATTTAAATGATAAAAAAATTAATTTTAAAAAAAAGAAGAGAGAGAAATAATGACAAGAATGCTAACTTGACATCCATCTCATTGGGAGAATCTATTTGGTAAAAATATCATTACTCTCTTACAAATGTGTGTGTGTGTGTATATATATGTATATATATGATACGAGGAAATTATAGTTTTGTGAAAACATATTGTTTGGCACGCTAATTTTTTTAAATTAATATATATAGCATAAAATTTATTATTTTAATAAAATAATATAAAAATATAAAAATCTATTGGTTAACTCTATGGCTTTTTACAAAATGGTATATATGGTATACATAATATATTTAAAAAAACAAGAAATTGCCAAAAACACTCCCAAAGTTTGCAATATGCACAAATTCTCCCCCTAAATTTGAGTATCTATAAAAACCCTTCCTTTTGAATACAATGATTTTCAAACCCCCAAGCATGTAACGGTGATTGATAGAGTTAGTTTTGAATTTTTTGGACGAAATTGTCCCTTGCGTGAGAAGTTGTGTTAAGTGCGACATGGTTACTATCTTCTTCCCAAACACCACATGCTCGATTCCGAATTGGATCATTGATTATGTCGATGACCTACTTGGCATGGGACGATACGCATAGGCGTAGGTGACGCACAAGTGGCTTATGGAGGAATTGAAAAACTCCAACAATCCAAAGTGGTATGAGTCTTCCAAACATTGTTTAAAAAAAAAACAAAAAGGAATACAAAAAGAATGCAAAATGGTATGCAAAAAGGTTTGACGAGAAAAGGAAGGCTTGCCACAACGTTAGGGTCGCCTTAAGGTGGAACGGATACGCTCGGAGAATCCGAATATATGTTAAAATCAAATAACTTTACAACAAGCAGAAATTTAAGCGGAAACATAACATTTTAAGCGGAAACTGTATAATTTTAGACGGAAACTGGGATGGGACAAGGATAACAAAGCAAAACTTATGTTCTTGTTTTGTTTTAAGCGGAAACTGGAATAATTAAACGAAAACATATACTTTTAAGTAGAAATGGGATAATTGATCAATAATTAACTTGTAAACATAAAGGAGAAGAATTTTACAACAAAAAGAAATCATTATCAGTAGGATGGGACGACAATGGCACATCATCTATCTCAACCACGATATCGACTATAGCGCATTTGAAAAGAGCAAATATGTGACACATGCGATAGAAGCCAACCTCATTTTCTATTTATCCAACGGTCTCACAAAAGAAGAAAGAAATAGACAAAGGTCAATGCTATTAGGTGTTGCTAGCTACTTAACATGTGGCAGAATTAGGCATCACTTGATTGTTTGGCTTACAAATTTAGCCACAAAGATGACAATCTCATTTTGGATATTGGAGACAAAGATTTTGAGTAGGTTGTTTTTATTGTAAATTAGATTTCTTCATTAACTGGGTTCTTCCATTCATAAATTTATCTCACTTCATTTTTATCAAATATATTTTAAATTATGATCAATATGTTAATAGGATCATAGCCAAAAATTTGATATTAATATACCTAATCATAATCACATTAATTATCATTAAACTTTTGTTAATTTTTCCAATGTTAGTGAATGGAAAAAATACTTCAAAAGGAAATAATTGTATGAAGAATCAAGTTCAACTCCTGAAAATAATGATGAACCTCAAATAACTCAACAATGTTCAAAGCAAGTTCATGTTGAAGTTGAGTTAAAAAAATCTACCTGTGAATCTAGGACTTTTTTTTTTTTTTCTAATTTCAATTTATCATCCTAATGATCAAGATAAAGTACGAAGATCATACTTAAAGAAGGGACCTTACCAACCACGTAATCATAATTTTTCACTGACAAGCATTTGACATGTGTTACGTCGATTTAATCCGAGTTGGTTTGATGAGTATGACAGTTGGTTAGAGTATAGCATAGTTACAGATGCTGCATTCTGTTTATATTGTTATCTTTTTAAACCAAATATCAAAAAGGAAGTGCCAACTCGGTTGTTATTGAAGGTTTTATAAATTGGAATAAGAAAGGTAGATTGAAAACTCATATTAGTGGTCTTAATAGTGCCCATAATCAAGCTAATAGAAAATGTCAAGAGTTGATAAATCAAAATAAAAATATTAAACCTATTTTGGTTTTTGCAAGGAGATGAAGCTCGAAGTGAATATCGCACAAGATTGACTTCTTTAGTAGATTATCTTCGATTTCTTTTGTGATAAGGGCTACCTTTTCGTGGTCATGATGAATCCAAGGAATCAAACCATCAAGGAAATTTTCTTGAACTCTTTCATTTTCTTGTTGAACACAATGAAGCTTTCAATAGTGTTGTTTTGAAGAATGCTCCTAGCAATTTAAAATTGACGGCTCATGATATTCAAAATAACATTATAAGTGTTGCAGAAAGTGAGACAACAAAGGCGATTATTAATGAGTTAGGAGATGATTTATTTGCAATCCTAGTAGATGAATCTCGTGGTATCTCAAATAAGGAACAAATGGCTCTTGTTTTGCGTTATATTAATAATAGAGGATGCATTGTGTTTTTAGCTATTGTTCATGTCTTTGACACTACTGCATTATCACTCAAAAAAGCAATTGAATCTATATTCTCTAAGCATGGATTTAGTTGATCAAGATTACGTGGGTAAGGTTGTGATGGAGCTAGCAATATGCGGGGTGAATTTAATGGTTTGAAAAGTTTGGTTTTGAAGGAAAATGAATTTTCCTTTTATATTCATTGCTTTGCACATCAACTTTAATTAACTCTTGTAGCGATTGCAAAAAAAAAAAAAAAAAAAAAAAAAATGAAAATTCCATTACTCACTTTTTCAGAATGTTAGTTTACTTAATGTTGTTGGAGCTTCATGTAAGAGGCATGCTATCTTTAGATAAAGTCAAGTTGCTAGAGTTGCCGAGGCATTAAAAAATGATGAGCTTGCAAGTGGAAAATGCTTAAACCAAGAAATTAGTCTTAAACATGATGGTGATATTAGATGTGGCTCGTATTATGGAACATTACTAAAATTAATTATTTTGTTCACTTCTGTGATTGATGTACTTGAAAATGTTGGTGAGAATGGTTTGAATTCAAAGCAAAGGGTGGAAGCACAATTCTTATTGCAATCGCTTCAATCTTTTGATTTCATATTCAACATACATTTGATGAGAAATGTGCTAGGCATTACAAATGAATTGTCAAAGTCTTTAAAAAAAAAAAGGATCAAAACATAGTTAGTGCTATGGAGTTAGTTAAAATATCTAAACAAAAGCTTCAAATGATGAGAGATGATGGATGGGAACCTTTACTACATGAAATACTTTCTTGTTGTGGAAAATATAGGATTTTTGTTTACTCACATGGATGACAAATATGCACCTCTTGGAAAATTATGACGTAAAGCTGTCGGTGTCTCAAATTTCCATCATTATCGAGTTGACTTATTCAATGGTGTTATAGATAGACAACTTTATAGAGATTAACACTGAGTTATTTCTTTGTATAGCATGTCTCAGCCCAAGTGACTCTTTTCTATTTTTAATAAAGAAAATTTGATTCTCTTTGCTCGCTTTTATCCTCTTGAGTTTTCAGCTATGGATGTTATAGGGCTTGACAATCAACTTAAAGCTTATATTATTTATATGCGCTCTAATCCTAAATTTTTGAGTATTAAAGAGATTAGTCAACTTATTGAGAAGTTAGTGGAGACAAAAAAGAATATTGTTTATCCACTTGCGTTTCTAATGGTTAAATTGGCTTCAATATTACATGTTGCAACTACATGTGTAGAAAAGACATTTTTGGCAATAAAAATTGTGAAAAATCCATTAAGGAACCGAATGAGAGATAATTTGATGAATGATTGTTTGGTTACATATATTGAAAGAGATATATTCAACAACATTGTTAACGAAACAATCATCCAAGGGGTTTAAAATATGAAATCTTGTCGTGGACAATTGTGAATGATAGGTATAAGTTTGATAAACAGTTTTTTTTTTGTCATTTGTATTTTTTATAATGCTTTAACTATATTTATAAATATATTATATATACATAATTTGCTTGTATTATAGATGACAATATTGTCAAGAGACTTATTATAGGAGCATATGAACTTCTTGGTTTTCTATCTCCATATTACTTTACTTTTTATTTTGTTAAGTTGCATTTAACATGCTCAAGGAAAAAGGTAGTCGGAAACAACATCTTATAGTGATATTGGACCTCTGCACTTTGGACATCTTCTCTCATTCCATTGCATTTTACATCACTATGAACCTCTGCATTTGGATTTGTAAGTTTATGTTTGTTCTAGCTTTAAATTTGGTTGAAAACAATTATTTATTATAGTCAAATTTCCAATGTATTCATTGCCATTTGATAGATTGATGAAATCATATTGCTTGAAGAATATCAAAAGAGACAAGAGACATGACTTATTGTTGCTTAAATTTTCACAACACTTGCCACTTGTTATGCGTATGTGTTATCCACATAAGATTGTGAGAAGATAAATGGAAATGGAAAAGTGATATATTTTTATGCACTTTCAATTAATATATGTGGTTTGCATTAGAAACTTTTCCTTTTTTGTTTATTTGTGCTTCTTATAATGGTTTAAGTATGATTGTTATATATATAGATAAACATGTTTGCATGTAGTACATATGATAATATTATACTTATTGATCTCATATCATAAATTTTTTTCGCTCCGCCACTGTTGATGATTATCTAATGGCTCATATTCGTCCAACTCTTAAAAACTTAAAAAAAAAAAAGTGCACACTACTAAAGCGCTCTTCAAGTCACCATGAGGTACGGCGTGCACTTTAGGGCAACTCTTTATTATCACCCTCCTTCGAGGCTTGAGGCGTCTAGGTTAGAACCCAAGGTGTCTTTCACCTAAGGCATACCTATAATATCCGTCCTCTTATAGCTTGTCCTATAGATATTGAAGCTATTACTGTAGGTGAATATATTCCATTCCAGCGCTAGTGCAACTATTACTGTAGTGAATTATTGTTCACTAGAAAATGTGATTTATATTCCCATATTATTTTCGTGGCTATTTATACCTTATTCTCAAGATATCAGTTTTAATTGGCAGCACAATCTATTTTGCATATCACTACTTGGTCACTAAATTAATTATGTACTAATATGATCAATAGGGCCAACATTAATCATGTCGATAAGAACTTCTACAAATGAGACTGTAATTTAACACCAAAACTACGGTGAAACAATAATGTTCGTTCTGACTTGGGCTTTAGAGAAAAAAATAATAGAATCTATTATTTTGATCCAGGTGCCACCAAAGTAAAATAAATGATCACGGTAAGCTGGAGAGGTATATACTTAGACAAATTGTTTTGGCATAGACATAAGGTAATTGCACTAAGGCATGCCTTTGCAAGAAAAACATGGAGAGATAATTAACATAAAAAAACACACACAATTTGAAACCCAAATAATATGCTAAACAAACCAAATAATTGTGCTTGCCCACACGATGCATTGTGATGAAACAGGCAGATTAAAAAAAAGGGATATTCTTACATAATCAAATGCTAAGGTTCCATGTACACATTTCTTATACAAGCTAGTCCATGCCTCCTAAGGAATCCAAAAGATGAAGTTTAATGGTCTACCTGATCAGAAGATGATCACCGGCCTCAGAAATCTATTGAACAAGCTGAATCCCTCTGGCTAACTAGATCATGGAAATAAGCAGTACTTCCATGCACTATGGCAATGGTGGGAAGATTCGTGAGTGCGTTGAAATTACTTCTTCCTGTACAAAATTCTTTGGGTTTTTGCCATCACGAGCCCACCGAATCTCACTTAAGTTTGGAGTTTCAACAAACATCATGGTAAACTCACCGACCTTCTCTACACTGCCCCTCTTGCCTGCCCTTAGAACAAGATTGTTCTTGTGGTATGAGAATATACCATTAGTCAACTGAACAATGTCTCCAGGCTCAAAAGCCTCACACTCACCACCCCACATCTGGAAGTGAACTGAAGCAGTCTCATCAGCAACTAGTGCCACACATGTTGTCTCCTTTCCCTCTTGGTTTTTGTTACCCTTGTCTAAAATGATGAACTTTGTGTTCACAGTATTAGTAGCCGCAGGAATTATGTCTTTTAGGAAAACCATCCTTCAGGACTCACTGCCAATTATCATGCAATGAGAAATATTAGCCTACATTATCATTCAAATCAACTATCCTAAGACTAGTAATCCAGCAGGTGAACCATTTAACTAGTTATTATTTAAAAAAGAACAGTCTTAAGTAGGGTTATGAATAAGCCAGGTTTGAATAAGGCAAGACTAATTATGATTTAACAGCAAATCAAGACTAACTGAAGCAAACTTGCACAAACTAGCTCAAATGTCACTTTGACTTGAAATTAATTCGAAGCAAGACTATTCGATTTCACAATAATATTACTCAAACTTTAGAACAGAAGATTTTGAACATTGTAAACATAAAATATATGCTATGAAAATGGTTAATTTGGTTGGTTCAGTTTTTATATTTAAAAACCACAACCAAACTAAATAACCATTTCTTTTATTTAAATAGTTCTGAACAAAACTGGAAACAAAGAAGAAAATCTAAACCCCTCTTGTTCATCATAATCTATGACATATCAGTTGTTAACAATTGCCACACCCGACCACTCTCTAGAAACGCACACTGACCAAACTTCTTTCTCTCTCTTCCTACTCCATCTCCCTCTCTCTAACTTCATTTCCTCTTCCACTCTTTATTCACTATTTTCCCCCAATCTCAACTCTCTTCCAGCTGGCCTGCCTTTAGCTAGCAGATTTGTAAAACCCAGACACTCAACTCAAGTGAGTGAGATTATACTGTTTATTCATGAAATCTTAAAAATTACCAAATAAATCATTAAAACAAATTTGAAAACCGAACGTCTTTATACAAGACCTATAAATGCACTAATATAATAGTTAAATCTCATGCTCAAATCAGTGCAATCCTACATAAATTGTACCAAACACAGAAAAGAGCAAACAATAGTTAACTGATACGAGATTGCATGAAATGTTTGGGGAAACTGTAGCCAGCTGTGAGATAGCAATCCCTTCGAGAAAGGGCCTAGATGTTACCCTTATAAAATCATACAATTGCATTTATATCCCTCAAGCTAGATTCTAGTTGGCACAAATTAAAAAATTACTTAAAGCTTGCTGCAGATTAAGGGAGGAATCTGCGTTGCTTGCTGAAGCTTTAGCCATGAAGATTGCATGGATCAAGCTAAACTGTTAAAGATTACTACTGATCATATATATTCTGATTGTGCAGGGCTAATCCAGGACTTCGCACAATACACTCTAGGCTCAAACTGACACAGAAAGATTGCTGACACATTTACGGCAACTAATATATGAAGTTGGAAGTCTTGTTGAGCAATGGATTCCAAGGGGGTGGAATATTCTTGCTGAAAACTGGCTACTTTTGGAAGGGGAGCTCCTATGTTATCTGTTTATCATAAGGGCATGGAACTGCCAAAAGCTACTATGAACACTGGGTTTTGTTTTTGAGTTTTGAGTAATCTTAGCCTCTGCTGCTTTAGAACTTTCCTAGTGGTGTTATGTCCAGGGTACTGGCCTGTTTTTGTATTTTGGCCATCTTAGCTGCCTTTGCAGCTCCTTTAACCAAAAAAAAAAAAAAAACATCACTCAAGTGTTTTTATATTGCATAATGTAAATATTAAAGCATATAAATAGTATAGCAATAGGCAAATGCAAATGATTTACGTAATCTATATGGTTTACGCCAAACAAAGTAAAAAAAATAAGCTTGTCAAAATGATGCCCTCAACAAGTTATTGCTTCCATGTATATCTTCACACATAGTCTTCGCTCAAAGACAAATGTGAACCACAACCCTCAGCCCAATAAAAATACATCAAAAACCTCATTGTATATTTAGCCATGGTCCTCACACAAAAAAAAAAAAAAAAAAAAAAAAAAAAAGGTAAGTGGTACAGCAAGAACAACAAAGAGTGCATAACAAGAAACTCTATAGGCAGTCATAAAAATCAACCAACAGCTGCCCATCATAAATAGATTTTATATTTAGCAAATTAGTCAAAAGCTATCAAAAACACAAGTGTTTTAAATTTTCTCTAGATTTGTATTTGTATCAAAATTATGCAAACATTTTTTTCTTTTCAATACCATGTATCCATACCACAATAGATAAAACTAGTTTGCTATATAATAATATAGTTTTTGGTAATTTGACTATTTAAGTCATGAAAAAAGAGAAGGAAATGGGTATCAGATCCACAAGTGTTCAAATCAGATCCATAGCATGCTAGTTTCTTCTTCACAGCATGTTCTGAAAATATTGAGTGGTCAAAATACAGCTAATCGCACAGGATGACTATAAAGAAACTTCAATTTGTATTCACTTAGACCTACTGCAACTTCAAAGATAAATAATACAAGGTATAATCTTCCATATCTAATTGATTTATAACACTTTGGGGGACAACAGTATGTCTGGTACAGTAGCCTAGTTTGATAAGCCAGGTCAAAAGAATATTTGTTAACTGGGTGTACACATAATTATAAAAAAATTAATATTATGCAGGAATCAGAGGAAGTCTCTCAAATACAGTTTGAATAATTTTATAATACAGTATTTAATTGTTCAACCACAAATACCTTAAAGATCATAAACAATAATATTTTAAAATAGTAAACTATCATAGATATTTTCTGGCATGGCCTATTAATTGATATTGTTTATCATACCAAAAAGAAATAACACTAAACTAGCTTGCACAATTAATAAAAGAAACTGGCAGATTTCTAACATAAAACATCCTTTAGAAGAAATAAAAATGCATACAAAAAACTTTTCCAAAGGAATGATAGAATTAAAAAGAGTCTTATTTCAGATGAAATTAATATTCAAATCATATTCTCTATGACATTTCTCACAAATACTTTATTTTCCATGTAATACAGTATGTCCTCCTCTTGACTAGCCAAATAATATACACAAAAACATGAAGTCGAACACACACACAGAGAAGTGCAGAAAATAGGATGAAGTGTGTAACTAAAAACAAACCAATAATAAATACAAGGATTATATTTGATCAACAAAAGGGCTTGAAGTGAGATATCTACACTTTCACTCAGACTCTTAAGACCACTATCAACACAAAGCCCTGACTGTGCAAAAATGTCATTAAAGCTCAAAGAAAACTGCAATTTTATATATTTTGTATTGTCATAGGAGCCACAAGTCTGGACAAGTCTGGACTAAATAGTTTTGATTTACCATGTTTTAACACCTTGGAAAAAATCAAATTACTAACACATAAGTTAACTACAATGATATTCACAAATTAAGACTAACAAATAATTATACAACCCGTTAGAATTTTAAATTTCAAGTCACACCATTTTTTTAATTTCATAAGATGGCTCATGGTAGGGTGGAGAGGTAAATCGCTCAAAACCAGATCATACAAGGATATAAATGTACTTTGATTTTTTTCCAAAGGTACAAATACAAGTCTTTTTTGAGGTCAAACATTCAAAATTCCAATGATGCTTCTCCACAAACTGCATACAATAGCTATTTTAATCATAGGTGAAGTTGCAAGTGAAATGAACAGAGGAATTCCAGCCATATAAGGTCAGCTTCTAACAACCTAAAACTGCCTTTAGGGTCAGTAACAATATACTTACTTGCATAACAACCTGACACTAACACTAAACATCAGCCACAACACAACACATTTACAGATATATATATATCCTTAAATGAAGCGTTCTCAACCCTCATGACAGAATTCTATTAAAAGGCTTAGAAGATGTTCTTGATGGTACTCTTGGCTTTTGTATTTGTAACTAACACAATAGAGCAAGTTTGTTCTAGTTCCTTCCAAATCAAATAATGAAATTCATAAACAAACATAGTGAACATGTGACTAAATTACCCACAAGAAGGAGGCAGTACCAAAAGTAAAATTATATAAAACAAAAATATCATGAAAATTCAGAAATTCATAAACACCGTGCACCACCTAATCCACTCCAAAAAAAAAAAAATCACATCCTTGAGCAATAAGAAGGTATTTTTTACATAGACTAATAGAATATCAAAACATGTAATAGGATTTTCCTAGTTAAAACAAGAATTTGCAAAAACTTTCCTAAGTTAATGATTGGGCACCTACTATTGGGCATAGCAGAACATGTCTAAGCAAAGCGTATAATAACACTGAAAGACAAATAATCATGATAGTTTAATCACAAGCATGACAAACATAGTGTCTTAAAGGCTCCTGAATAACTCATCAACATGCAAGGGAATCAAGCGCCAAAGCACAAATCAAGAACCTTGGATCAATTACAGAAAACATGAAGAAGAAAATACTAATTTCTAATATTTTCAACTGCAAATGTTAAACAGTTTAACAGATCCAAGAAAACTGAAAACATAAAATCATCCAAATATAGGAAAGTTAATGATTGGGCACCTACTATTGGGTATAGCAGAACATGTCTAAGCAAAGCGTATAATAACACTGAAAGACAAATAATCATGATAGTTTAATCACAAGCATGAAAAACATAGTGTCTTAAAGGCTCCTGACTAACTCATCAACATGCAAGGGAATCAAGCGCCAAAGCACAAATCAAGAACCTTGGATCAATTACAGAAAACATGAAGAAGAAAATACTAATTTCTAATATTTTCAACTGCAAATGTTAAACAGTTTAACAGATCCAAGAAAACTGAAAACATAAAATCATCCAAATATCGAAGCATGGCAGTCAATAAAAGCAAGCAAACTATCCCAAGCAAAAATTCTGATGGAATTGTAGAACAGAATAATGAAATGAAAATATGATATATAAAAAGAAAATTTATTTTATTCTGAAGCAATGTACTTGGAAAGTAATTATGCTGTTCTTCTAAATGAATTCAGAACAAGAGACCACATGAATGAGAACTAATAATCTGCTTTAAAGATCCCCACCAGAAAACTTTAAAATCTAGAGTTGGTACTGTTATTATGCACCCATTCATTTTTCACTACTCGAACAAAATGTTGAGGCTCAAACAAACAAAAAAAGTTCAGTTGAATGCAACTTATTTGGCCCCTGTATGTTACAACAAAACAAAATTTAGAGAAGAAATAAAAAGAGATTTTTAGGGAAACTGTAAATAAAATAAGATAGATAGAGGCATATTAATTTTCTAGATAGGAATTAGCATGGTAAAGTGTTTTAATAAAAGGCAGAAGCATAAAAATCATAGTTGCACTGACCAGAAATGGACTGTAAAGTGCAGTGTTCAGTCTTCAAAGAAGCTTTTTTTTTTTAAGTTTTAACAATCTCAATAACCATAAATCTTGAAAGCACATCCATAGTTTACCGTGTAGTTCTTGGCTCAAAGGATCAATGTGTTCCAGCACACAGTGCAAATGCAAGATATGCAATTCCAAGAATATGTGACTGTCCTTAAATAATGAAATAACAAGAAACCATTCAAGAAAACAGTTGCCAACTGCCCATGCAATGAGGTGTAAAATATATACTATCCAGTAATTAAATAACCACAATGACCTAATGCAAAAAATAGCAAACAAAACAAGAAAAAAGAAAATTTTCATGAAGAACATAAAAGAATGAAAACAGAAGTAGATAGGTGACAGAAAAGACTCAGCCGCAGATAATGCAAGAAAAGCATATCCAACACAATTGTAGGCTTAAGTCTACCAAAATTTGATAGTAAAGACTAACATTTCTTGAAAAAGAAATATTCTTGGGAAGGAGTACGGTTTTTAGAAAGCAATAAAGCAAAATCAAACCTCTTGATCCCATTAGATTAGCATGCAATTACCATAAAACGGTAATAGAGGATGTACCGGACAAGTTCAATATCAAAGCAAGCACAAAATATATAACAAGTCAGAGAGAATTGAATTTTTACACTTAAAATTACTCACATTTGCTTTGTCCCATAGAAGAAAACAAGCAATTTTTTCCGATCAGAGGAATAGCCCCATTTTGTTGGATCACTTATCTGTTAAACCACCAAAACATAAACAAAAGAAAATTTGCTGAGACAGGTAAAAAAAATCATGCATGACATTCAATATAAGAAATGATTCTTTCTATCAAAGAGAAACTTCAGCATTACAAAAACATTTGAGCCACCAAGGGGTCCTCATAGCTCAGACAGGATTAGATTACTTACTGAAATTGCTTTTGATAGTTATTCATACAAAAAGAAACAGCCCACATCCAGGTAAACTAAAGAGAGCATCAAAATTCTACAAATTATCCTAAAGAGAAGTTTCTTTCCACCATAACCCAAGTGCAAACCCTAATCAACAGCATCAAGCAGGAAAACCCATCCAAGATTCAATCTATAGTCTAAGGAGCTACAAAGAAAGACTAAATTTACCCAATTCAAGTAAAAAGGAGACTGCTTGCAGTGTAACCTAACCCTAGCATTCACGATCAAATGCTCAAAAACCATCCAAAATGCAACTGAAACTTGTGGCAAGTCAAAATAAGTAGTGAAAACATTTCTTCCATCAAAATCCAAACAGTTACACCGAAAAAAGAGCTTTCTTTTTTTTTCCTCCCACAAAACACCCAGACTCAAACCCCCATCACAAAACCCCCATCAATCCAAGATGCAACCAAAAGATAAAGCATAACAGAAAAAGAAAAACCCAAAACAAGAGGAATATACCACAGCAGGCCAAGCCGGAAAGCCCTTCATTTTGGCAAAAACAAGGTCCCCAACCTTCCACTGCTGTCGGGCAGCAGCAGCCGCCGCCGCTCGCGCAGATCCCCTACTCCGACTGGGCGCCGTCAAGAGACCACCAAGTCCCAGCCAAGAACCCTAAGCCTAGGGTTAACACATAAAATTATAAGATCCAGAGAAACAGAAGAACTAACTGGATGAGAGATCTATCTTCTTCTCAGAAAGAAATCCCTCGATTCCGATTGATCCGAGGGCGTAGTCGGAGGCCGCCGGCATCGACGCGGAGGGGGGCTGTGTGGGAGCGAGAGAGAGAGAGAGAGAGAGAGAGAGAGAGGAAAAAATGAGGCGGTGAAGAGGTGAGAGCGAGTGCACATTTGGAAACTGTTTTCGTTTTCTAATTTCTGTTTTGTTTTCTTTTCCCAAAAAAAAATTAATATATATATATATATATATATATATATATATATATATATATTATATATAGGGCTTTTTAATAAATTAACTCTATTTTATTTGTTATTTAACCAAATGGCCCTAGGGTTATTTTAATTATCAAAATAGCCCTAGGACCATCACATCACCTACATGAGTGTTGTGGTGTGCTGACGGGGCGCTAAGTTAGCGCTTGTCTGGACTGCTGACGTGGTGTTTTTAAATAAAAAATCATGATTTTTTATATTTTAAACCCTGAATTGTTTTATAATCAATAAATTGATATATTCTTGGTTTTTTTTAACCAATTTTTTTTAAAAAATTTATTAGTGTTTTAAAATTTATTAAACTTTTAAATAACTTTTCAAGAAATATATAAGTGTGTTTTTTTAATTTAAATCCCCTATTTGTTTTATAATTAACAAAATATCTTTTTCCTTTGATTATTTAACCTCAACTTTGTTTAAAAACTTATGTAACTTTTTAAATTTATTAAAAAATTAATTTTAAAAAATATATTTGAATATGAAAACACAAAGGGCTTATAATTTATTTTTTAATTAAATCATGAAATCAATAATAGCTTATTCTCCATTGGTTGACTGTAATGTCATACAGACAAACTTATACTCCATATATTCATCCGGTACCGAGTTCAAAATTTTGGCAACCTGTCCCTGGGCCAAAGATAGTTGCACCTGTTGAGCGACATATTGCTGGTCGACCAAAGATCAGACGTAGAATAATGCATATGGATAAAAACACTGATCCTACTATACGTAATATACGTAATATATGCTCTATATGTAAACAACCGGGTCATTATAGAAATATTCGATGTAACTTTATTTATATTTAAATGCAATTGTGTTTTTTAATTTCTAATAATTTTACAAGTTATTATTGATTTCATGATTTAATTAAAAAAATAAATTATAAGCCCTTTGTGTTTTCATATTCAAATATATTCTTTAATATTAATTTTTTTAATAAATTAAAAAAATTACATAATTTTTAAAACAAAATTTGGGTTAAATAATCAAAGGAAAAAGATAATTTGTTAATTATAAAACAAATAAGGGATTTAAATTAAAAAAACACACTTATATATTTTTTAAAAAGCTATTTAAAAGTTTAATAAATTCTTTAAAAAAAAATTTGGTTAAAAACCCCAAAAATATATCAACTTATTTATTATAAAACAATTCAGAGGTTAAAATACAAAAAATCATGATTTTTTATTTAAAAATACCACGTCAGCAGTCCAATCAGCGCTGATTCAGCGCCAAGTCAGCACATTACAACACCCATGCGGGTGATGTGATGGTCCTAGGGCCATTTTGACAATTAAAATGACTTTAGGGTCATTTGGTTAAATAAAAAATAAAATAGGGTTATTTTATTAAAATGCCTAACTGGATGAGAGATCTATCTTCTTCTCAGAAAGAAATCCCTCGATTCCGATTGATCCGAGGGCGTAGTCGGAGGCCGCCGGCATCGACGCGGAGGGGGGCTGTGTGGGGGCGAGAGAGAGAGAAGAAAAAATGAGGCGGTGAAGAGGTGAGAGCGAGTGCACATTTGGAAACTGTTTTCCGTTTTCTAACTTCTGTTTTTGTTTTCTTTTCCCAAAATATATATATATATATATATATATATATATATATATATATATATATATAGGGCTTTTTAATAACGTAACTCTATTTTATTTTTTATTTAACCAAATGGCCCTAGGGTTATTTTAATTATCAAAATAGCCCTAGGACCATCACATCACCCACATGAGTGTTGTGGTGTGCTGACTGGGCGCTAAGTTAGCGCTTGTCTGGACTGCTGACGTGGTGTTTTTAAATAAAAATCATGATTTTTTGTATTTTAAACCCTGAATTGTTTTATAATCAATAAATTGATATATTCTTGGTTTTTTTTAACCAATTTTTTTTAAAAAATTTATTAGTGTTTTAAAATTTATTAAACTTTTAAATAACTTTTCAAGAAATATATAAGTGTGTTTTTTTAATTTAAATCCCCTATTTGTTTTATAATTAACAAAATATCTTTTTCCTTTGATTATTTAACCTCAACTTTGTTTAAAAACTTATGTAACTTTTTAAATTTATTAAAAAATTAATTTTAAAAAATATATTTGAATATGAAAACACAAAGGGCTTATAATTTATTTTTTAATTAAATCATGAAATCAATAATAGCTTATTCTCCATTGGTTGACTGTAATGTCATACAGACAAACTTATACTCCATATATTCATCCGGTACCGAGTTCAAAATTTTGGCAACCTGTCCCTGGGCCAAAGATAGTTGCACCTGTTGAGCGACATATTGCTGGTCGACCAAAGATCAGACGTAGAATAATGCATATGGATAAAAACACTGATCCTACTATACGTAATATACGTAATATATGCTCTATATGTAAACAACTGGGTCATTATAGAAATATTGGATGTAACTTTATTTATATTTAAATGCAATTGTGTTTTTTAATTTCTAATAATTTTACAAGTTATTATTGATTTCATGATTTAATTAAAAAAATAAATTATAAGCCCTTTGTGTTTTCATATTCAAATATATTCTTTAATATTAATTTTTTTAATAAATTAAAAAAATTACATAATTTTTAAAACAAAATTTGGGTTAAATAATCAAAGGAAAAAGATAATTTGTTAATTATAAAACAAATAAGGGATTTAAATTAAAAAAAAACACACTTATATATTTTTTAAAAAGCTATTTAAAAGTTTAATAAATTTTAAAATACTAATAAATTCTTTTAAAAAAAAATTTGGTTAAAAAACCCCAAAAATATATCAACTTATTTATTATAAAACAATTCAGAGGTTAAAATACAAAAAATCATGATTTTGTATTTAAAAATACCACGTCAGCAGTCCAATCAGCGCTGATTCAGCGCCAAGTCAGCACATTACAACACCCATGCGGGTGATGTGATGGTACTAGGGCCATTTTGACAATTAAAATGACTTTAAGGTTATTTGGTTAAATAAAAAATAAAATAGGGTTATTTGATTAAAATGCCTAACTGGATGAGAGATTTATCTTCTTCTCAGAAAGAAATCCCTCGATTCCGATTGATCCGAGGGCGTAGTCGGAGGCCGCCGGCATCGACGCGGAGGGGGGCTGTGTGTGTGTGTGGGGGGGGGGGGGGGGGGGGGGGAGAGAGAGAGAGAGAGAGAGGAAAAAATGAGGCGGTGAAGAGGTGAGAGCGAGTGCACATTTGGAAACTGTTTTCTGTTTTTGTTTTCTTTTCCCAAAAAAAAAAATAATATATATATATAAAGTTGCATTTGATTTAAAATTAAAAAAAAAATCATCTCTTCTGTCATTTTTTTTACTATTAAAGGAGTTTAGATTTAAAATTAAAAAAATAAAAAATAAAATACTATCAGTTAATATTATAAGTAATGATATTTTTATCGAATAAATTTCCCGAATAGGTTTACTGACGTGGATGTCATCCATATCAATATCCACGTCATTCCTTCTTTATCTTTTTTTTTTTTTTTAAAATAATTTATCTTTATTATCTAAATACTAAATTTAAATATTTAATCGTAAAAGATAAACATGTAAATGATAAACCGAAAACCCCTTTCCTAAACCCTAAACTGGCGGGGGTTTGTGATTTCCAGTTTAGGGTTTAAGGCATAGGATTTAGGGTTTAGGGTTTAGGACTTACGATTTAAGGTCTAGGGTTTAGGGTTTAGTATTTATTAATTAGGTTTTAAGTTTTTAGATTTTTAGGGTATAGATTTTGTAGTATTTGGGTTTAAGATTTTAGATATAGTTTTATAATTTTTTTTTTGAAATTTTAAGAATTTAAGGATTTTTAACGTTTAAATTTGAATTTTATATAAAAATAATAATAACGTGGATGAGGATGTGGATGACAAGTTGGGCTCCACACCATTCGAGAAACCTATTCAGTAAAAATAGCATCGCTTTAATATTATTCCAAGTATCCAAGTTATACTTTGAAAATAAATTTCATAAATCACATTAAAATTTTAATTAATTGACAAAATAAAATGGACTTAAATAAATTTCTTGGAAATATTTTAATATCTAAAATAAACTCCATAAATGCAATGAAAAATGTACATTTAAAGTTTTTAGGTCTAATTTGTTTGGAACAACTAGGTGTCATGTAAATAATTTTATATAAATGTCACTTTTCATTGTTTGGTTTATTGAAGTCACTTGTTTTATCAAAAACAACTAGAATATGAGTACAACATAAAATGATAATTAAGCAATACACACATTCATAATTTTTTTTTACAAAAGTATTTTCTAAGTTACAGCAAAATCAAAACAACAAAACTATCACTTATTAAATGAAAGAATGACAAATTGCTTTTAACATATTTGATATCGACAAAATACAAATTATATTGTATTGTACTTCTTATATTGTTTTTTCCTGCAAATCAAACAAACTCTAAATCTCGAATAAGACTATTTTTCTTTAGTAAGGATAATTATTTTTCTTAACTGGATTAAATGTAAGTAGTTTACATGTAAATTTTAATTTTTTTTCATTTTTTTACGTAAACATTCCACCCATTTCATGCAAAACCACTTTGTTGGTAGTGTAGTGAAATTTGTTCTCGCCTTACATCTATTAGAGCTCCACATATGCCAAGAACCCTAAGTGTAGATCAAGCATTGTCCTTTGTGTCTCTCTACCTTTAATTTCTCGTTGTGTTCTCCCGCTTGCCAACATGTCACTTTACAAATCCCAAGCCCCCGGTAACCCTCAATCCAAAGATTTTTAGAATTTTTGTACATTTTTCTTTGGATACAAGCAAAGAGGAAGATGGATAGGTTAGAGTGAATATATATGTTAGTTGTTTTTCTTTTTTTTTTTTTCTTGTACAAAATATGGACAAACCACAACAACATGTGCACAAACATGGAGTTAATCCCTTGATACATCATGGCGTTACTCTTCATGCATTGAGGTCCGAATTTGTCTCTTCTGCAGAACACAGTCTATTAAGAGGTTGCTGGCAGTTGTTGTTTACCTAAAGATAATTCTTTTGATCGTTTATATTTTTTCTATATTTTTCTAATTTATATTGATAAGTTGCATTGAGTTAATTAACCATTCAACTTCGAGATATGATTTTTTTATGTTAATTTAATTTAAAATTTTTAGTGGATTGTAGTATGATTTTTAAAAAAATTATTAAATTAAATTTGATTTGGTTGTTTCAATCTTGTTTCGCAAAGATATGGTTTTTATTTAATTGTATTTTAATTAAATTTTGTTTGATTTTTTTTTGTCTATCATTCATGTTGGATATATATGAAAAATAAAAATTTAATTTAGTGGTGGTGATGAGTTCTATTTATTTTTTTAGATAGAAATATGTTTCTTAGATTAATTAGAAATATTCTTTTACATGAGGATCATTAAATAAAGTTTTTTATTTAATTTATTTTTGAAATATGAATTCATGGATAATGGGCAATGTTATCAGACAGTGATTATATCCAAGTTTCCTCAAAGCAAATAATAAAAATTAAATACAACATTTCCATTTTATATAGAACCAAACAATTGTAATGCAAGTGAAAATATAAAAATTTATTTATAAAAAATATAGAAATTCCACTATAATTTGAAATGTAAAAGACTTGAAATAACACCTAAGAGAGTGGTTGTTTATCCATAGGTGAAATAAAATTGTGAAATCATAAACTTACGGTGTAGAGAAATAGTTGTATATCAAATTACATTATCTAAGGTTAATGATAATTATCAAATATTTTTCATAAAAATTAATTTAGACAAAATAATTAATTAATTTAATGAAATATTTGTTAAATTTGTAAATACTTAATTATTTTTAATTTTGTATCTGTACTTAAATATAAATAACAAATAGTATCTTCTAAACCTGAAAATCATATATCATGTATTATATATTAAAGTAAGACTTTCATACCAAACCAAATAATTACTTACATGTAAAAGGAGTTACATTATCTACATTTCCTGCAAACCAAATAGCTTCTTATTATATTTTAACTTACTACAAAATTAAACATAAGTTGAACTATATAGTAAAACTCATAAGCTCCCATGTATATAAAGCTATTATTACAACAATCTTTACTGCAACAACCTTAATTTTTTAATAATATTTCATTCATATATTAGTTTGAATTCTATTTGAATTAAGTTTGTGATGATATTAATCCAATTTGAAAAACTAAATAGAGTAGTCCATGACTTTATCACCATAATCCCATATTAATTCTAATTGATACTTTGAAAAATTATTTACTCAAATTTTTAAGTGGAGTTAATCATTTGATGGAAAGTTTATATATAGAACAACATCATGGGTCCTCGATCTATCGTTTTTGGCAAATATCTAGCTCCATCAACGGGACGGGATATATTGGAAGAGTCCATGGTTTCTTCAAGCATAGATTTCAAATCTCTCATCGTTTTCTACAACTCTTCATGGCTGGAGATAAGTGATCCTGCTTCATGATGTGTCTAAATGTATGTACTTTATCATATGTATTTTATACACTTAGCATATATTTTTGTTACAAATTGATGTCCATTTTATGCTTAATAATGCATTTTTTGCTTTGTAGGGCACAGGGAAACCATGGGGAACACGAGCATGATTAGGGTGAAAACAAGGAGAAAACCAGGTCTTACAATACAGTAGCGTATTCACTCTAATAGATTACGGGAGTCAAAAATACTGTAGCATATTACTGTAGTTGGAGGTTTTTCGGGACAGAGAGTTTTGCCTAACTCATGCGGCCTCCATGTGGGCTACATGAAACCCGTATGGACCCTGGTATGCTGCGAATCCTCAATGTGTTTAGGCTTAAGCCGTTGAACTTCACCTTCAAAGATCTCTTTGTTTCTTAATTCTTCTCCTCTTGTAAATGATGGCAAAATCTCCCTTTTTCAGCCCTAGAAAGTTGCTTTTATATCCCTGGGTCATACAGGCTGTATGGAGGCCATATGGAGAGCGTATTCCAACCTAAACGATCACCGGATGGCGTGCATGCATTGACTACAGGAAACTGAACAACGCTACTAGAAAGGATCATTTTTTTTTTACCATTCATTGATCAGATGCTTGAGCGACTAGCAGGAGAAGGATGTGAAAATCGGGCCTAATGATGCTTCCCCTAGCCAAATGCCGTTTCCCTGTCTTAAGACTCCTTTCTTCTTTGGTGGTAGATCTCTCCCTTGAGTGATGATGCCCTTGAAGCCTCTCAATCCCTTGAACTTCGCCTTCAAAGATCTCTTCATTTCTTGATTCTTCTCCTCTTCTAAATGATGGCAAAAGCTTCCTTTTTCAGACCTAGAAAGTTGATTTTCCAACCCCAACGATCATTGGATGGCGTGCCTAGAAAGGATCATTTTCCGTTATCATTCATCGATTAGATGCTTGAGCGACTAGCAAGACATGCCTATAATGCCTGCATTGAGAAGTTTGATGACTTCAGCCCTTACCACTTCTTTCATATTCGGATTGAGTCTTCTTTGAGGCATGGCTGTAGGTTTGTGATCATCATTCATCAGAATTTGGTGAGTACAAAAGGATGGATTTATCCCCTTGATGTCAGCTATCTTCCAAGTAATTGCTTCTTTGTGCTTTTTTAAAACATTCACCAAGTCTTTCTTTTGCTCAACTGTCAGGTTCAATCACGGTTTAGCATCCGATTTGCTGAGCAGGTACTGTAAGGTTGAATGATCAATATACACCACCACTTTGGAAATAACTAAATAAGACCGGAATTTTTATAATAATATTTAACCATCTAATTTTAGTTTATAGATATTTGTGATTACATGTTATTTGTGTTGTATATTTTAAAGATATTTCAAAAGTTTTTTTTATTATCAATATGTTCTTAATTGATAGATTCTCTAATTGATTATAATTTTAAATTTTATATTATTTCCTTAATTGTTTAAGGGGTTTTGAAAACTTAATTGCTCATAAGGTTTATTTCTATTTTTTATTCTGATGTTACATTTGGGTGATGACATTGGGTATTTAAGGTTATTCTTAATTTGAATTTACAATTCATTACTTTATTTCAATTATAATTGCAATCATAAATTCTAGCATTTTAATTTTAAAATTTCAAAATGTTTAGCCTTAAATATTTTCTCTTATATATAGATGAGAACCTAGGTTTAGAGAGATAAATTATTTTTTACTTTTACTTGGTTTTCCTTGGTTATTTTTCATTCTTCGTGATTCTGAATCCTAACCAACTGGTTGGAAGAGCTTGTTATATCCTGGGGATTTTTGTGTCTTGGGCGAATAAACTCTTGAGGACAATATCAACACAAGTCTCAGGCTTTCTCTATTTTCCTACTTATCCAACAATCTCAAAAACTTAACATGGATAACCACAAGTCATCATTGTTGCTTCTTCACAAGTCACCTCTTTTGTATCTTCTACTATTGTTGCATTGGTAAAACCTTTTCCAGACATCTCCAAGATCGAGGTTTCGAAGGCCAAAACTTTAGGAGGTGGCAAGAGCTCATCATCTCAATTCTTGATACGCTTGGAGTTGCTTTGGCTCTCACCGATTCCAAACCATCATCAATGACAAATCCTAAACAAATTGAGAACTGGGTGCATGCCAATAAGGTGTGTAGGCATATAGTTATTAGCACTTTATCTAATGAATTTTTCGATGTCTGTTGCTCTTACAAAGAGGCCAAGAAGATATGGAAATCCATGAACTTAAAGTATACTACCGAGGATGCTGGGAAACAAAAGTTTATGATTAGGAATTACTATAGATGGGAGATGACGAATGACAAAGAAATCAAGGCTCAAATCAACGAGTACCATAAGTTGCTTGAAGAGTTGAAAATAGAGAACATTAATTTTCCAGACGAATTTGTTTCCGGCCTTCTCATCGAAAAACTATCAAATTCTTGGAAAGACTATAAACAACAACTTAAACACAAGAAAAAACAACTCGCTCTTATGGACCTGATCGCTCACATTATAATTGAGGACACAAATATGAAAGAAATGCAGGTAACAAAAACAAATGCGATGTCAACAAAGGCAAATCTTATACAAAGTAAAGCTCACAAAATAGGTATGATAATAAGAAACCTAATTATGAGCCAAAAGCTATTAACGTAACCTTTAAAAAGAAAAGTACTTGCTTTGTTTGTGGAAAGCTAGGTCATCATGCACCTCAATGCCGACATAGGAAGAGAAATGACAATCCTCCTAAACCGAAAGTAAATTTGACTGAAGGAGATGATGTGATTGTTGCGGTCATGTTTCAAGCACATATTGTGACCATTGTGACCAATGTGAACAAGCGGGCGGTAGACTTTGGGGCTACCAAGCATATTTGTGCAAGCATATATATATATATATATATATATATATATATATATATATATTTGCCGATTCAAGAATAGCTCTAGTTATTAGAAAAGGAAAAGTTCTTCTCAAGGTCACATCTGGCAAGACCTTGGCTTTGAATGAAGTGCGCCATGTGCCTACTATTAGGGCAAATTTAATTTCCGTAGCACTGTTGGGAAAAGTTGGGGTAAAGTATCATTTGAATCTGATAAGATTATCATGACAAAAAATAATGTGTTTGCTAGTAAAGGGTATTGTAATTAGGGACTCTTTATACTTAATATTTCTAAAATTATGAATAGAAATGCATTTTTTTATGTTTACTTGACTGATTCTATTGATATGTGGCATGCTAGATTAAGACATGTTAATATTTCTTTTATTAAGAAACTGCAATACCTTGGTTTAATTTCTAGAATTAGTGATGCATGTTCAAATAAATGTGATGTTTGTGCTGAGTCAAAATTAACTAAAAAGACATGTCACCCTGTGCAATGGGAATTTGATTTAATTGGCTTAATTCATAGTGATCTACGAGACTTAAAGCAAACCATGACTAGAGGTGATAAAAAATATTATGTGACCTTTATAGATGATTTTTCTAGATATACTAAAATATATCTAATTAGAAATAAAGATGAAGCTTTTGATATGTTTATTTTATTTAAAGTAGAAGTACAAAATCAACTAAATGGAAAAATTAAAAGAATTTGGTCTGATAGGGTGATGAATACATTTCATT
Source organism: Dioscorea alata (assembly GCA_020875875.1). NCBI lineage: Eukaryota > Viridiplantae > Streptophyta > Magnoliopsida > Dioscoreales > Dioscoreaceae > Dioscorea > Dioscorea alata. The sequence continues at coordinate 6,176,228 of CM037017.1, read as the reverse complement.
TAATGAATTTTGTGAAAAAGAAGCCATAATCCATGAAACAACTTCTCCTTATTCACCTGGATTTAATGGAGTAGCCAAAAGGAAAAATAGAACATTAAAGGAAATGATGAATGCTTTATTAATTAGTTCATTTGCACTTGATGACCTTTGGGATGGAGCTTTCTTAACTGCATGTTATCTTCAAAATAGAATTCACCATAAGAAAACTGGTAAAACGTCTTACGAATCACGGAAAGACTATAAACTAAATATCAAATATTTTAAAGTGTGGATGTGTTTTGCTAAAGTAATGTTGATCCTAAGAAAAGAAATATAGGCTCTAAAACTTCTGACTATATGTTTATAGGGTATGTTGAGCATGCTGCTACTTACATATTTCTTGTTTTGCGAAGTGATGTGCTTAATAGTGATACTATTATAGAGACAAAAAATGATGAATTTTTTTAAAAGTATTTTTCCTTTGAAATATGAAAATATTGCTCATGAACCATCTGAGACTTCTAAATTTTCCATAGAATTTTTAAACAATAATGGTGAAAACTCATATAAGGATTTGAGAAAAAGTAAAAGACAAAGGAAAGAAACTTCTTTTGGAAATGATTTTTTATACTTATTTAACTGGAAATGATCATTTGATGTTTTCTGAAGCAATTTCTTCTTCTAATTCACTGTTTTGGAAAGAAGCTATTAACATCGAAATTGATTCTATCACAAAAAATAATACTTGGGTTTTGGTTGATTTACTTCCGGGGGGGCAAAACCTGTTGGTTCCAAATGGATTTTCAAAAGAAAATATAACCCTGATGGTTCAATTGAAAAATATAAAGCAAGGTTAGTTGCAAAAGGTTTTACTCAAAAAGAAAACATTGACTATTTTGATACTTTTGCTCCTATAACCAGAATTTCTTCAATTCGAGTTTTAATAGCTTTAGCTTCAATTTATAAACTTGTAATTCATCAAATGGATGTGAAAACAACTTTTTTAAATGGCGATTTAGAAGAAGAAATCTATATGACTCAACCTGAGGGATGTGTTATTTTTGGTCAAAAAAATAAAGTTTGTAAGCTTCTCAAATTCTTATATGGTTTAAAATAAGATCCAAAATAATGGCATGAGAAATTTGACCAAATTTTGACTAGTGATGATTTTTCTTTTACTAAAGCTGATAGATGTGTGTATACAAAATCACTTAATGGTGAATGTGTAATTATTTGTTTATATGCAAATGACATGCTTATTTTTGGAACTTGTGATGATGTGGTAAACAATACTAAATTATTTCTTGCATCCAAATTTGACATGAAAGACATATTTGGAGCAAGCTTGATTTTGGGTGTTAAAATCATAAGGAAGGGTGATAGTATAATACTATCCCGGGAACATTATGTTGAGAAACTTCTAAGGAAGTTTGGTTATTTTGACAGTAAACCATTGAATACCTCCTTATGATTCTAACACTCAATTAAAGAAAAATAGAGGTGATCCTGTAGCCTAATCTGAGTATGCCCAAATTATCGGGAGCTTATTACATTTGATGAATTTCTCTTGACCTGACATAGCATATGATGTGGGTAGATTGAGTAGATACACACAAAATCCTAACCACGATCATTGGGTTGCAATTACTAGACTCATGAAATATTTGGGAGATACCATGAATTGTGGTATTGAGTATAGTGGATTTCTTGTTGTATTAGAAGGATATAGTGATGCAAACTGAATCTCAGATTCAGATGAGACAAAATCCACTAGTGGTTATGTGTTCACTCTTGGTGGTGATGCAATTGGCTGGAGATTTGCCAAAGAAAACATAATCATTAGATCAACTATAGAATCAAAGTTTCTAGCTCTAGAATTGGCTGACAATGAGGCAGAATGGCTGAGAAACTTCTTAGCTAATATTCCATTAGTAATAAAACCAACACCATCAGTGTCGATACATTGTGATTGCCAAGCAGCAATAGACATTGCAAAGAATAAGATCTTCAATGATAAAAATAGACATATAAGATTAAGGTATAATGTTGTTAACCAGCTGCTAAAAGATTGAACTATATCCATAGATTATGTACAGTCAGAAGTGAATTTGGTTCATACTCTGACTAAGCCTTTGGGAAGGAAACTAATATGAAACATTGAGGGAATGGGACTTAAGCCAATTTGAAACTAACAGTGATGGTAATCCAACCTTTGTGATTGGAGATCCCATGAAGAAGGTTCATATGGGTAAAAACAAATTAATTGTTAACTTTGCTAGCACTATTTTTTTATCCTATCCTATTGTGTGGAAAGTGCTAGACTGCACTATTGAGAGGATAAGCTTAAAGGCATTCAATGAATTTCATATCCCTTATCGGTGGTGTATGAATTACAGTATACACTTGATGAAATCACCTATGTGAGTGACAAGTGGAGTTGCTTGCATGAGATCTTGGCATAATCTCTAGATAGAGGGGGGCTCGGGTAGGTTAACGGGCCCAGTTAGGTTTTGTCGGACCATGAACCAGCCCAGCTAATAGGGTGAACCTACCTAGCTGTGCTGACCCGGCGGACCCGCGGGTCACGGGTCACCAACATGTCACCGACTGGTTATTTATTTATTTATTATTAATTTAAATCATTTTTAAAATAAAAAATGAATTTAAATGTTATGGATGAGATTTGAACTTGGGTCACCCATAACACCAACAAACACCTTTACCAACCCTATAAAGATTTTGTGTATTTATATTAAAACATCATAAATAAAAAGAAGACTTTAAAATAAGTTTTTTTTTAAAATAATTTTAAAAATAAAAAATAGTTTAAAATAATTTTAATTAATTAGAAGAATTTGGAATGACTCAAAATAAATTAAAAAATAATAATAAAAAATTGCACTAAGTTTGTTTATTTATTGAATTAAATAATTTATATATTCTTTTGAGTTATAAAATTATATTATATGAAAACAAATATCATGTATAAAATGATGGTTTATGAATAATTAATATATATATATATATAGGTTAAAATATCAAAATGGTCCCTCAATTTTGCGTTTTCCGCCCTTTTAGTCCCTCTAATATAAAATCCGCCTTTTTTGTCCTCGTATTTGCACATTTCTGTTCATTTAGTCCCTCTAATTGACGGATCAGTCCTTTTGGTCCTTTCAACTAATAAATTAGAGGGACTAAAAAGGATGAAAATGTGCAAATATAAGGACCAAAAGGGCGGATTTTACAGCTTAAGGACGAAAATGTGCAATTACAAGGACCAAAAGGGCTGATTTTATATTAGAGGGATTGAAAGGGCGGAAATCGCAAAATAGAGGGACAATTTTGATATTTATACCATATATATATATGATATTTTGGCTTGCACTTAATTCTTTAATTATTGAATTAAGTTGCCTATGTATCCTATTGGGTGTAAGAGGAATCAAAGCCAACGTAGTTTTCTTACCTTATACTGGAGTTGCCACCCACTTATCTATTCGTCAATGTCAGGTTCTGGTTCTTGCTCGGTGTCAGGGGTTGTTGTTGTGCAGCTTGTGCTTATCATATTATCAGTGAAAAAAGTCACTTACTTCTGGACTTCCCATCTCTACTTCTTGTTGTCGAACTTGTGCACGCTTCCAATCATCTGCACACTTGAATTTTAATGTTTGGTGCCGACAATTGTGACTGTGTTATATCCAACATGTTTCCACTTGCACTAAAAGTTTGCTCGCACACTACTGTAAACATAGGACACGCAAAAATATCTTTACAATTAATGAAAGAATTGGGTACGGATTTCCATTACCTTGCCACCAATGAAGAACATCAAAATTCTTATCTATGTTTATATCCTCTGAAAATCGAAAGGTAGTGTTAAGTATAAGCCAACCTCTGTGTATTGAGAACCCCTAGGTTTCTTTTTTGTTTGCCTTTGTCGAAATGATTCTCCTCCACTATTGTTGGACTGTCCTACTACCCAAGTTACAACTTGTGGAACTATATGGCCATAACGAGAGCAATAGCTCTCATACAGTTCAAAAAGTTGTAACCTAACATCAGTAACAATCACATAAATATCTATAAAAATGTCAGACTCTGATGCTTGAGTCTCTAACTCACTCATAGCCGATGGTTGAGGATCTTGACTACCATTAAACCCTAAATATGCAGATAAGCCTTCTAATTTCTGCCTAGGATCCAAAATAAATGTAACTAAAGCAATATGAGGTATATTCCTATAATAGCTCAACCATTTTGCCTTCATTTCTACAAGGCCCATAACTAATTAAGCATCTAATCTAAACTTCCACAATTGTTCAGCAACATCAACGACACCATATAAAAACAAATGTGCAGTGGGAAAATAAACTTGTGAAAATAAATTTGTACATGCATTAAACATATAAAGTAAATCCATAACTCTAGTAGCAATATTCCATTGATATTCAAATAAACTAAAACCAGGTAAAGATTCAGTAACAAAAGCAATCAACAATGTTTTGTGAGGAAATGTAGCATTAAGAAGTCAATAAGTAGAGTTCCATCTAGTTTTAACATTTTTTGGGAATTTTTTGGCCCTCATGTTATTTGCTCTACAATAGCGAGCCCATTGTTTCATGAGGGTCATGTTCCTTCCTATATATGATATTACATCCCTAATTGGTCCTACAAATTGTTTTAGGGACTCTAATCCGATTTGCACATATAAATTTAATACATGACAAGCACATCTAATATAAAAATATTTGCCCCCGCATGAAGGCCTCAAATATTCTTCTAAAGGTCTAATTGAGGCCGTATTAGCAGAGGCATTATCAAACAAAATTGAAAAAATTTTAAAATTTAAACCATATTCTTCAATGATCCCACGAATGATCCTATAAATATTATCGGTGGTATGGGTCTCGCTGAATACCTTAAAAGCAATGACTCGCTTTTGGATATTCCACGAGTCATCAATCCAATGAGCCGTAATACCCATAAAAGAATTTTCATGAAATACATCGGTCCAAATATCAGAACATAAAGAAATAGAGGAGGAACAAGCACGAAATTACTCACAAAGTTGTTCTTTACCGTGTTTGTATTGTTTAAAAATTGTTCTTCTTGAAACTTTTTTGCACGCTGGTTGCAAGGTTTCATTGATGCATTCTTGTATTTGGCATCGCTCCTCAAAATTGAATGGTAAGTGTTCCACATAAATTGTCTCCGCAATTTTATCCCTATATCTTGGTTGCGGAAATGTAAATAAAGCAGAGTGAGAACCAGTACCTTTGTTTATGGCGAATCGAATTTGAGATTGTGTCCGAGGATGTCCAAGCTTATCCGGATGCTTTTTCTCCATATGTCTATTAAATGTGCCATACCCTCCTCCCTTGCTATGCTTAAATTCGGAATTACAATAATTACATTTTGCATGAGTTACATTACCATCGTTATTATACATTTTTGTAAAATGGACTTTAAAAATATCAGACTTGGGGACAGATTTTGTGGTGTTATTTGTTTCTCTAGTCTCTGAGGGTAGAGTAAATGGTGTCGGTTCTTCAACTGGACTTTCGTACTCGGGCCATTCATTACTCTCTTGGGTAGGTAATGAGGTCGAACCAATAACGCTTTTCCCTTTGAACTTCCACCACGTGATGCCATTTTAAAATTTTTGCAAATCTAAAATCAATGAAAAATAAGAGCAATAGGTGAAATAAACTCATTAATTTTTTTTTAAAATTACACTCTTTTAGAAAAATAAACAAACCAAATAAATAAAATATGTAGAAACCGAGATAATACAATTAAATAATGCAAAAAATAAAATAAAAAAGGTAAACATAAAAAAAAAACAAATAAAAAAAATAGCATAATAAGCAAATATCAAGTAAGAAATAATAAATAATAAATATAATAACAAAAATTAACAAAATTAAATAATGCCAACAAATTTAAAAAATAAATAACAAACAAAATTAATAAGCAAAGGTAATCAAATAAAAAATGCATGTAAATAGAAAGGAAATCAACATCAAATGTAAATAATATGTAAAAATGAAAAAAATTCACACTAATATATATATATATATATTTGAAATTTAAGAAAATGAATGGTTTTAAAATTAATTTTTTTTTTAAATTACACTCTAGAATAACAATTATAGAAAAATAAACAAACCAAATAAATAAAATACATAGAAACCAAGATAATAAAATTAAATAATGCAAAAAATATAATAAAAAGGTAAACATAAAAAAACAAATAAAAAATAGCATAATAAGCAAATATCAAGTAAGAAATAATAAATAAATAATCTAATAACAAAAATTAACAAAATTAAATAATGCCAAGAAATTAAAAAAATAAATAACAAACAAAATTAATAAGCAAAGGTAATCAAATAAAAAAAAATGCATGTAAATAGAAAGGAAATCAACATCAAATGTAAATAATATGGAAAAATGAAAAAAATTCACACTAAATTATTCTACAATAACTAAAAATTAAAACATTAATTAACATAAGTAGTCCATGTGTAAGTCACAGAGGACCAACTAATTATCTTTGTTTTTGTTTTATATGCATAGTTTTCTTAATAATGCCTATCCAAATTATTTTTCATTTCATTATTATCCAAGGGTTATCATATTGAATAAATATATATTTGAAATTAAAAAAAAAGAATGGTTTTCACATATATCAATGAAAAATCATAATATTACATACACATCTTTAACAAAATTTTAGTTTTAAAATTATTATTATTATGGATCATTAAAAAGAATGATAATAAATATTAAATTATCGTTATTACTACTATTTATCTAGAGTTTGCAAGTTGAAGACTATGATAAGCAAGTGTACATATTTAAATTCAAAGACATCACAAATATGCTAAAAAATGTAGATTCTTATTTCCATTATTCTATGCTCAATTTATTCTAAGAAATTAAGATAATAACAAATTTTTTTTTAACAAAACTACAATTAATAACAAAAAAATGTAAACAATTACTAACCTTGTAATTGGAGACCTTCAAAAAGAAAGAAAATAATAAATATCCCAAGTTGCTCCAAATCTCCAAGACTCCAAAATAAAAAACCCCAAGTTGCTAAGGCTTCAAGAATTAATGAAAAAGGAGAGAATCAGAGGAGAAGTTGGGATGAGATTAAGAGAAAGAATTGGAGAAGAATAGTAATTGGTAAAAAATAAATAGGGTGGGGATGAGGGGTATATATAGAAGTTTATTTAAAAATTAAAATTTGGATTTTTTTTTTACATTTGAATTTGAAAAGCTAAAAAAAAAAATCAACGGCTATAATAGCCGTTGGGAGCCAATGGCTCCAAATTCAAATTTGGAGCCGTTGGCTCCAAACTTTGAAACCCGGTTTGGAACCGAGTGATCTGAACCGAGCTTTAACCCGGTGGTGATCCAGCGGGTTAAACCGTTAGGTCATGGGTTGGGAAAACCCAACCCGTAACCAGCCCGGCCCACTGGGTCAGCTGACCTGGTTGTTTCTGCTGGGCCGGTTACGCGCCGGGTCAGGCCAAAACTTTTTTCTTTGAATTTGTTCATGCATATGGTCCGTACGTCATATGATCAAAAGAATTTGTACTAATTATGGAGTGGTCACAACGTCCATGATTTTATTTTTCAAATTACACATTATGAGTGTGATTGATCACATCTAGCTTAAATGACATAAATTGTGATTAATTATGATTAATACAATGATTTTGTCTCATAGGGATTTTGTTACATTTTTCATAATTAATTAGGATGAAATAATGAACAATTTTGTTGTCCACAGGTATTAAATAATTTTAATTATTTATTAGTTTTGGCAGATGACAAGTTGAGATTAATTATGTTTTATATTATGATCCCCCCCCTCCCAAAAAAAAAAAAGATTTTATTATATTTACATAATTAATTGGTTAATTTTCATTTCTTAAGTCACTATAGGTATTGAGGAAGGGTCCCTGGTTTCTTCAATCATATATTTCAAATCCCTCGTAGTCTTTTACAACTCACTATGGTTGGAGGTAAGTGATCCCGCTTTCACAATAATACGACATAGTAGATATCATAATTGACATCATAATATTTTACATCAAAATATTTACATTAACAATCTTTCATCTTATGATAGTTGTAAGAACTACAACTTAGCATGATATATCTGCAACTTGCATTTTTATCCTTTATTAATCTTCCAAAAAAGAAAAAGCAAAATGTTGAAAAAACAAATTCTTCTTTATTTTAGATCATAGCTTGTGAATTTAACCAAATTGTTTATGGTATCACCATGTGTAGATCTTGAAAATTTGAGGATCTATAGATCTCAAACTATCCAACCATACTTTGATGTACAAATTAATTATTTATACCAGCAAAATGAAAAATAAAATTAGATATGAGGTAAATAAATATAAAGTACGATATTACAAAGGTGCATATCCATAATGAGAATAATGGAAACTAAATAGAGGAGAACCCACTAGAGTCACAAAGAATTAATTGCAGGAGAAACATATATCTATGATTAAAAAAATAAACATCCAAACCAAAGAGAATTGTACACATTTGCTGCTGCATGTGAAAAAACATATATAAAGATCTATGTGAGGCATTATCACAATGAAATAGGAAACTTTATATCATGGGTAGTTGGAGTAAGGTCATCGATGGTGGAAGTAATCCAACCAAATAAGGTTTAAAAGAAATTCACGTGTCGAAAGTGTGGGACATGCTATCTCATGGTGGTGTCCAGACCAAGGGTAATGAAAGGAAAGAGGTCATTAGTCCAGGGTGCTGCATGAAAGAGAGAGAGAGAGAACAATCAATAACTATTTTGCGAAGTTATTATGCTAGGATGGAGGGGATTAAAAGGAAAAGAGGGCAAAAAGAAAAGGGAAAGGAGACTAAGAGAAAGAAAGCCCCATGTGGAGGAGGAGCTGGGAATAATAATAATAATAATATAAAATGTTTAGGACTAATAAAAAAAGGCTAATATAGAATTTAATTAAATTCTAGTGATCAATATGAATAAACACACGCGCGTGCGCACACACACATATATACATGACTCTTAACCCTAGATTTTATTCTCCTACTTCCTCTACAAGCCACCAATTTTTCCTTTTTAGATCATACAAATTTTCTCTTCTCTTTCCCTAAATACCAAGGTATTTTCAATACTGATATTTCAATTAATAATGAGGTAGTTAAATTTGTTTGATTGGTCTAAGAATATATTTTTAAATATGTATGTTTTGTTATAGGTAAGCAAGATAGGGATGAAGTAGAGGGTGCACAAACTTTGGTTTAACGTTAGACGAGAGGTAAATACTTGCTTATACTTGATTGTAGTTGTATGCTTAATGATTGGGTGATTGCTTTGTATGATAATCTATATTTGATCATGTTATGTACATAATTAGGTGTGATTGAGATTTTATTGTTTTGATTGATTTTCTTATGTATATTTCATGAAGATATTGAATATGATATTATAGTTTTGATTTATGGCATAGTAAAATTTGTGTTCTATTATGATAAGAACATAATATTTATGTTTGAAGAGAAAAGATGTGATAAGAAGAAATTAATGGGAATATTTGATGGAAAGAAATTGGATTGAAATTGAAATTTGAAATATGGGATAATCGAAAAAAGGGTAGATGATTATTGCTTGCCTAGTTGAGTATGTCCTTTGGGCTAGAGATTGATGTTGTTTGTTGTGATCTTTCTTGCACTTGTCCATACATATAGGCGATGATAGGGTGCTCACACCTGTCCATGCATGCGATGATATAGTGTCAAGGTATTGTGCCAATACATATAGATGACGATAGTAGTACTTGGGATTGATGTGATTGAGATATGTGTCATACATATATGTGTCGATAGACATGCCTAAGGAGAAATATGACCATTAGACCATGGGACATTCTTAGCTAAGTTAAGCAGGGCCCAAGTAAATAAAACGGAACAAGAGAGAACGGTAGAGAAAAAGGGTAAATAATTCGATAATTAATTTGGCATGATGAACTGTTTGTTTGTTTTTCCTGATTTGATAATTGGAGTAGCATGCTCGATTTCAAGTATTGATCTATTATTTATATTTTTGGTCATGAGAATAAAATTAATATGATTGCTTACATATTGTTAATTGTATGCCATTGTATGATGACCTACATGATTGTATAAGTACAGTACTTATTGAGCCAGTAGCTTACTCCTTGCCAACCATTTTTTAGGAATAAACAATTAAGGTTCCATTTCAGCTAGCACTAGTCGCTTGCTCTATTGGTTAGGTCAGCCAACACAAGGAAGCTCACCTCATTCTACGTTATGATAGTTATAGTTTTATTGAATTAGATTTATTACATGTGGTCAAATGTTAGAATTTATGAAAAAACATGGATTGCCGATGTTAGACGTTGTGAGACATTATGCTAGTTCATTTATTTATTTACTTATTTATTAATTTGAAAAAAAAGAAAAAAGAACGGGGTGTTACATGGGAGATTGAGGAGGAGATTCTGGCGACTAGAAACCTAAGGAAAAGTTAGATCTCATCCTTGTTCTATAGAGAGGCTGGTTTATTTGATCATTAGAAGTGAGAGTGAGAATTTATCTTGCATTTGATTGCATAAATCATTGCTCTTTCCTTGTTTGAAAGTTCTTATAAGCATACAACTATAAAGCTTGTGAAGGAGTTATTGGTTATCGAAACACTCTTATGAATTCATTCCATCTGAAGCATTTACATTACATTTTTCTCGAATTGTATAAGATCCAGTTCAGTTTTAAAGCAATTTATGAATCAACTTGGTGTGAATCTTTTATCTATTTGAGATCTATTACAATTTACCTTATTAGGAGAATACCCTCCAAAGCCAATGGGGATATTTATATTAGGGCATTTCATTTATATCATATATTTTTATTATTTATAATAAACATTTATTTTAATATTCATATAAATCTTGTGTTGATATTCTAATAAGTTTTGAACATTTTAGTCAATGCGTATTAAGTTAAACTTTCTACTCTTTATAGCATAAGGAGAAGAGCATTAAAAGAGTTTAGTACTTGTACATTTAAATAGCTCTCAAATCAGAGAATCTTTAATTGAGCGTTAAAGATTCGTAAAAATTTGTATAGCATATATAGTAAAACCTCGATAAATAAATGTTCTATAAATTAATAACCTTGATTAAGTAACATTTTTTCCTGGTGCTGACTCAAGCTAGTGCACTAAATTAACAATTTTGCTAAATGTATAAGCTAATATATATTTTTTTAAAAAAAAACTCTATAGGGCCCAATGAAAATATAAATTAATAATTCATTGAATACATACAAAAATGCCATACAAAACTCATAACCTTGAAGTTTATTTTGACTACTTTTATTTTAAATTTTACTCTTTTGTAAAATATACATCTAAAGCCATTTGTTTCTTCTTTATTTGTGAACTAAATTCAATCTCATCCTTAATTTTTTTTGCAAAGTATACACCATATTTGGTATATTTTTCTCATGTTGTAGCAAGTAATTTTTTAAGACATGACAAATCCTAATTATTTTTACAACACTTGCAAGATATAGGATATTACTAAATAAATATAAATGATCCTCTCCTAATTATTCTCATAGCATATATAAGAGTACGTTTAGTGACGTATAAGAGATTTCTTGCCAATTTCAAGGGATTCTTAAGTAATTCTCTTTTAAATTATAATGTTTTAATATTTTAAACTACAAACTAATGACTATTTACAAAATTTACATTCAAATGTACTTGAAAGCTTGTGCTACACTTCATCTATCAACCATTATATTGAAAACTATAGTCAAGTTATAAAATATAAAAACTCTATCTAAATTAATAAATATTTATTATCGATAAATTAAGAAATTATTTATTTGTTGATAAATAAATAACCTCTCTAAAATAATAATTCTTCTTTCCCAAGAGTATTAATTTATAGTGGTTTTACTGTACTTTGACAAAGTATCAGTTAAACACTATAGGATAGTGGAAGCATATGCCATAAATACATAGATGTGATTGGCGTATTCGAGCATGACTCGTTACAATCCAATCACATGGATTTTGCTCTTTGGCCATCAATTATTGGGATTGTTGATTATGATCATATAAGTGGACCTTAGACCTGAGGTATAATGATCACGATGCACTTATGACATCTAGTCTGTTGTATAGTTGTTAGGCTCTGTTTATCCTTTGGTAAGGTCAACCTTGAAGTGCGGCTATATCGGACAACTAGCAATTATGAGTAATCACCAAGAATGTTCTCTTTAAAGTAAACAAGTTAGTTTCATATGCAATCATGAATTGGTGAGATTTGAAGACCTTGGACAACACATTCAAACTAATTATGTAAGTCATTAAGGGTAGTTTAGTAATCTTACTTTACTATGGTTGCATATTGAGTTTAGTGAGTTTGACTTTTTTCATGGCTCTTACTCAGTTGGGATAGAAGAACAAAGTGTTTATACACATATGATAATCATAATCGAAAAGGTGCATAATGATTTATTCATTAGTGTTAGATTGAGCTACGACATGGGGGGTATAGGATTGACTAAGTATTACCTACATCCTCTAGTATCCTCCCATTGTCAGTCGGATGCACCTACAAAGTCAAGCTTAAAACAATAGAGAATTAGTCTCTTTTTGATTGTAGGTGACAATTTTACCTTGCATGATGGACTTAAATTGTAAATTAGTATAAGGTTTTGTCTTATGTTTAAATTTTGATTAAAGTTCACGAGAATCAAATAATTAATCAGAATTACAAGGACTTGAAGACAAAAGTTAATTTCGGACTCATATATATGTATATCATCTGACTTCATAATGGGATAATGTTTATCATGTTTTATGAAGTTTATATAAATGACTCATTTCTAACAATAGGAGATCAATTCTCTTCTCTTGTGAGAATAATTCTCCGATCTCTTTCTCATTTTCTAACCCTAGCCACTATTTTTTAGAGGAAGATGAGGCTACTTCTGGATTCTTACATGCAATCTAGAGGCATAGGGCTTTTGTTCAATGCTAGAAGATCAAGGATGATTTGAGGTACATATTTGAAACATCCAAAGGTAATTTTTTTCATATTTGCATTTAAGTAAATTTGATTAAATTAGAGGGTTTATCAAATCATCTAGTTGATATCCAAAATTTCTCTACTTTTGCTACATCTGGTTTTATTTTATATTTTGTAATGTTTTTCTAACATACCTTACCTTTCTTTGAGCAAGATGACAAATGTGAACATGGAGATGTGATGATCGGCCAACCCAAAAAAAATAAAAAGTGAATGAAGAAGAAAGGATATTATTAGGCATTTGTTTTATGTTTATATATATATATATATATATATATATATATATATATATATATATATATATATATTGGGACATAAAGATAAAATATTTCTTTTAATAACAATAGTTTGATATATTGGGACATAAAGGTAAAATATTTCTTTTAATAACAATAGTTTGATGGAAAAATGTTAGGCAAAGTATTTTTAATTCCTACAAGTGTTCCTAAAAGTGCAAGTTTGGAACATAAATACTTATTTTGCAAGTTAAGTACTTATGAACCATAAAAGAGGATCAAAATTGGCCATAAGTTATTTTCAATTTGGCCAAGGTTATGTAGAAGTGCTTCTTGCCATAAAAATCGACAATGCTTTAAGGGTATTTCCATCCTAAATAAATCATGGTTTTAGTTTATAGGATTTTTTTTTATTTTTATTTTTACGGTTGTAACGGATAAGTTAACTTTTTATATTAATTTTTTTTAGAAGGTCACCAAACTTTACTTTTTTTTTACTATTATTTTGGGGTCCCAACTTCATATTGAATCAAAAATGGATATTGAACTTTAATTTTGTTTCATTTACAAGTCACCAAAGGGATTCCGGCCTATGCTTGGTGGTGGATGCCGAAAATCCTTTGTTAGTGAATGGGTGACATGGTGTAAGTCGGGTTGTCATCCTCCACATCATCACATGTGCCATAACAGTGTCCAGGTTAGCAGGTAACAAAACGCTCTTCCACGTGTTAAGAAAGCCTTTTCTTCTTAAGTTTGTCCCATCTTCTTCTTCTGCTTTCTTCTGGGGTATGAGACAGAGGGGGTGGGGAAGAAGAAGATGGTGCCAATTGTGTGAGATACCTTGAATCCAGTAAGTAAGAACAAAGATCACCAATAAGGGAGAATGAGGCTACGGTCACTGGTGAGAATCATGGCTATGGCCACCAATACGGGAGAATCATGGCTTCAATGCCTAGAGCACGCTTGTGTTTTAGATTGTGCAGATTACAATTTTTGGTTTTTCATGCCGAAATACATCCAAAGACCTTCCCGTAAAGTGCACGAGCAAAAGCACGTCCAGAAGCACGGTCGTGCTTGCATCAGGAACATGTTTTTAAGCCCCAAAATAAGGTTTTCAAGGGGACTTTTTTGGTTGAACTTTTTTAGATCTTCTTGGAGGTGGCGGTTAGGCATCATTTTTCATTGATTGGAGGCGGATCTCAGGTGCTACGACACCGAGTAGAGCATAGCAACATTGGCGGGACTTCATCGGAGCACTATCAGAGTGGTTTGGGAAGCTAAAAGGAGTCTTCTATGGATTATTTTTCTTATATTTTCTTTAGTCTTTCATGGGTTTGTAAAATTATGAGGGTTCGATCATCATTCGATACCTCGAGTTATGACCCTTGACATTTGATGTATTGACTCTTTTGCTTGATCATGGAGTATCTTTGTGATTTCTCTTATGTTATATCTTTATTTGCAAAACTCTTGTGTGGATTGCCACGGTTGGATGTTACAATTGTTGGCATGTAGATGGCCATTAGTTGTGTTAGCAAAACTTGATGAGCATGCCTTCCGTAGTTGTAATTGCATACTTAATGAGCATGTCTACCATAGTTTCATATCGGCTGCCTAGATGATGATCGAGAAATCCATCTAGGGAACACATAGGGGAAGGGGTTGAGTCTGTACCTAGAGATAGGGTGTATGTTATCCAATCCTCAGTCTAGGGTTTTATCCCGCGGTCCAAAAAGATGTATTGTGTAGTCATTGCTAGAGTCAATACATTTGTCGAGGGGAGTAGTTTAGGGCACTACTTTATCTCTGTGATCCTCACCCAATTCACTTCCAGTCCTACATTTACTTTAGCCATTAGTCTATTTTCTTCTATTAACCTTTTGATTAGGCTAGATATTAGAAGAACAACGAGTACTGAAAGCTTACCAGTCCCTGTGAATTCAACTACCCCATTCATTTGAGTACACTTTACTACTTGCGTTACTTGTGCACTTATGGATACGCAAGGGGCGTATCACTTACTCTTAGGGATATAACGTCACTAAGTTCAAGCAGTTCAATGGCCTAAGAAACCCTATATCAACACCTGACCCACTTTGTGACAGTATGTGGAGACACAAGCAAAAATTCCTTCCTCCTATTACCACAATTTGCCACAATTTTAATTGGCATAGCATTTGAGTGGCATGGAAATTTGCCATTTGAATCTATTCAAACATGGCAGGAGCTAGGAGAAGCCATCAGAATATGATTTAGAGGAGTATGTGATAAAATCACTATAGCAGATCTGATTAGTACAAGAAAAAACAAGGACGAGAAGGTTATTGATTATGTGACGAGATGGTGTAATATAATCAGTAAATGTGAGCAGACACTTGATCAAGTGTAAGCTGTGGGTTATTAGTAGGAAACATTGATAATTGGATGACACCTTTTCTTAGCCATCCTAAATACATACATTCTAAGAATTTATTTCAAAAGTCAAGAAGCTAGAGAGAACTAGTTTGAAGATGGTACCTATGATACAACCACCAAAGTCAAACAAGGACAAGTCACAAAAGTCGGAAAGTGTCAAAGATGTGTCTTTTGTAACTTACAAAGTGAAAGAGGCTACAATACTACCAAATTATAATAAACCAAACCCACCAGCACTTGGAACTCGAAGTGAACTAACTAAGCCCTCTAGCTTTCTGCAAGAAAGGATGAGTAAGAGGTATTCTTTGAAAAAGTATAAGGTTATGAAGATATTCAAAGATGCACTAAAGGATGGTTTGCAACTACCATAAAGCAAATGATTTGAAGAAGCAGATAAGAAGCCCATGACTAAGACATGTAGAGTTATTACTATCTATGAAGATGAGATACAAGAGAATGATGATGATGATGATGATGAAGATGTGCTTGAGCTTTGTTTTTGAAATGGAGATGATTGTGACTGAGCAGCTCTATGATCAATGAGGAAGACCTTATATTAATAAGAAGCAAAGGAAAATACAAGCATTTAAAGAAATGGTTCTCATAGCGAATGCGAGATTGTAAGAAATATCGACACAATCCTCTGGATCAAGTCAATAATCTCTAAAGGAGAAGCCAATAAGGGCACCTAAGTACAATATACTTACAAAGTGATTCCATATGGGGAGATTCCATCCTTTATCCAAAGGGTGACATACTAACTCACCTATAGGAAGCCTAATGTTCCTATGCCTTGACAATTAAAGAAGAATGCAATGATGGGTACAATTGCCTTGATGAAAAAGAAGAACCTCTAATGATTAACAATGTGTGAAGACTCCTAGAGCAAGATATGGGACAAAAGACAAGGGAAAGGAGAGTGATTTACACCAATGAAGATATTGTACAACTATGGAAGATCTCTACTTCTAAGGCACAAGAATATAATATTGCCACACATGTAATAAAGATTCCAGCTCACACTATAAGAATTAAGACTTTTAGTGACAATTTTTCTATGGCCATCTCTTATTTTACCACAAATATTAGTTTTATTTTTGACAAAAAAAAAAATTTAATTGAAACTATTATTAAATCTACTTGTGTTGATTTATTTTTTCGTCACTAATACTATTATAATTATGATGATTTAAAACCTCTCACAATTAAGTTGTCACTATTAAAAAAAAATTAATAGTGTTGTAATGTTTTTGTGTCTAAAGTTTGCCACTAAAAATATATAACGTTAATTTAATGTCAATTAAATATTGTCATAAAAACAAAATTATTACTTGTCACTTAATCATTAATTTTTTTTTTCCAAAAGATCATCACAATAACATATTTAGTATTGTGACTTATAATAAAATATTGTTTAAAATTAATTAAAAAATATTAACTTAAAACAAAATTTAAAACAAATTCCTAGCCAAATGCTAAATTAACCGTAATTACATTACTATAAAAAACTATAATGAAAGAGGGAGACCATAGATTTTAAATTTTTTTTTTTAAATTATAATTTTTAAAACTAAATAAAAAATATAATTTTCCAAACTACATACAAAATTTATTTTTTAAAACCAAAGAAAAATCAAACTTTTTTAAATTATATATATGAATTTTTAAGAAACAATGAATTGAATAATTGGAAATAGTTTTAATGACGATTTTTTTATAATTTTCAAATGGCTTGTCCTTTTATAAAAGAAAAACAAAATCATGTATTCATCAATCATTTAAATAGAAAAAAACTTTATTATATTAAAAAGAAAAAATAAAACATTAAAAAATAAAGTAGCAAAGGACGTTAGTGGGTTAGGTTCGGATGATTCTCGTGCAACCTTGCTTTTTACTGATGTGTCGAGTGATAAGTAAATTATTGTGATAATTAACACATTGGATACACAATTATGCTGGTGTTATAATTAAGGTGCGAAGACCAAGCCTTATAGAATGTTCATTTTTTCATTAGCCTCTCAAAAACGAAGCCCTTGCTTCTCTTCCAGGTGAGCGAGGCCTTCAATATCTCCGATGTCGACATGCTCCATGACCTCACCAAGAACCTAGCATATAAAGCCCTTAGATCTCATTGGCGGTAGCTCAGTACTTATCCTTTTCCGATCTCCGCCATTTTCTCACAACCGCCATGGAGATCATGATTCATTCTTTTTATGAGGTGAGTTTTCACTTATTAATCCAATCTTTCAATTTTGTCTTAACATTTCTTGTAGTTTCTATTTTTGATGAAAATCAATAATTTTTCCCGCTTTTTTTTTTTTTTTTTGACTAATAGGCGACTAGCGCCACCATTTAAGAAATTTCCCTTCTCTTTTAACTTCATCTATGATGAATTTCACCATTGATCTTTATATAAATAGCTTAGAATTTGTAAGTTTGATCCTTAATTTTTTCTTTTCTTCAACTTAGATGTATCATTTTTTTGTTAATTTGTTTATCTTGTTTAATTTTTTTTTTTTTGATTTATTTGCAGCTACATAGGAGTGCCTATAAAGTGGCAAATTTACGGGGCATTAGGTATGCTTCTCTTGCGCAATGGATTTAAAATTGGAGCTCAGAGTTTGGAAAAAAATTGAATCCTTTTCATCCTATAGATTTCAAATTGTTATTGATTTGATTTTGGTTTGTGGATGTAACTAGCGAAGGGTATACCTTCAACAAAAATGCATATATTTTTGCACAATATATGCCTCATCAATTGATCCTTCTTGATATGCCTTGTTTCTCACATATGATTTAAGCCTACGCAAATATCACTCTATAGGATACATCCATCAAAATTGTATTGGCCCATCAAGTTTGGCCCCGCTTGCAAGATGAATAATTAAATGCACCATTATGTCAAAAAATGTTGGAGGAAATATCTTGTCTAGCTTGTAAAGTGTAAATTGAATTGATTTTTCAAGTCTCTTCAAGTCATCAAAATGCAAAACTTTAGCACATAACTTCCCTAAATAAGCACACAACTCAAGTAATGCTTCACACACTTTTTTACTTAACAAACCACGTATAGCCAAAGGGTGATACCGATGCAAAAATATATTACAATCATGACATTTCATTCCAAAAAAACCTTGCATTCAGTAAGACTCATGTATCAAGAAATATTTGAGGAATAGCTGTCTGAAACTTTTAGATAAATTAAGAACTGACAAAATGCTCGTTTTCCATCCTTAGATAGTGTATAACATGTAGGGTGAAACACAACAACCATCGCTTGTGGGAGTTGCATGAAGCTCAGGAAGTATGCCCATATTTTCCAAATCAAAACGAGTGTTTAAAGTATCTTTTGTTTTCCCCTCTATGTTTAGTAAAGTCCCAAATATATTGTTACATACATTTTTCTCGATATGTGTGACATCTAAATTATGCCGTAATTTAAGTGTCTTCCAATATGAGAGTTGAAAAAAAAAACACTTTTTTTTTCTCCAATTCCCAAACAACAGAACATCTCCACACTTTTGTTTTCTTGAAGTATTACCAAAATTCACATGCTTAATGAAAATAGTAAAGTAAGGAAAAGATGTAGACAACAAACAACAAACATAAATGATTAAAAGTCGATCAAACTTCACTTGAGAAAATTGATTATATTGTTCAACAACATCATCCCCTGACTATTGTTTGGGTGCACTTTGATTTTCTATGGTACCATCAAATGTTTTAGCATTTTTTCTCCAAGAATGATTAGTCAGTAAGAAACGATGATGACCAATATAACATGTTTTATGCCCATTCTTAAGCTTTTGAGAAGATGTTTTAAGATTGCAAATAGGACATGCTAACTTGTCTTTGGTGCTCCATCCTGATAAATTACTACTGTAAGCTAGAAAATCATTTATGGCCGATAAGATAGCTGCACGTAATTGAAAGTTACTCTTTAAAAATGCATCATATGTCTCTACACTTGTCTCCTAGAAGCATTTCAACTCATCGAACAATGGCTTTAAGTAAACATCAATATCATTTCCAAAATCTTTAGGACTAGGAATCAAAAGTGACATCATGAAGTAAGGATCTTTTATGCAAAGCCATGGTGGGAGGTTATATGGAACTAATACAACTGGCCATACACTATAAAAAGTGCTCATATTTCTGAACAAGTTAAAACATCACTTGCTAAACTAAGTCTAACATTACATGGGTTTACTGCAAAAGAAGAGTGCATCGTGTCAAAACTTTCCCAAGTTGTAGAATCGACTGGGTGTCCCATAAGCTCATTATTACATGGCTTTTCCTTATGCCATCTCATATGCTTGGCAATATTATATGACATGTACAATCTTTGCAAGTGTGTTGCTAATGGAAAATATCACAAGACTTTCTGTGGAATCTATTTTTTTTTTATGCCCATTCTTATTAGTCATATTCTCCATTTTCCCATCATTTTTCCATCTATATTCACCACAAGTTGGACAAGATTGGGCATATGAACGATGCAATCATTTACACAAGCATCTATCTTCTTATATGAATGCCCTAAATCTCGAGAGACTTTCTTGTAGTTGATATATGATATACAAACTTTATTACCTTTAGGAAACCATCTTTTCATTATTTGAAGTATTTTGTCAACTATGTTTGCGCTAATGTTGTAGAGACATTTACAATTCAATACTTCAACAATGAATGATAGTGTGGAAGATGCTTCACAACTAGGATACAACTCTTGCTCCACCTCTCGCAATAATTTGAAAAACTTAGTAGCTTCCTTATTAGAATTGGTGGGGATGTGTCCAACTGGATCATCAACTTGTTCATTTAGAGCAATAAAACTATCCTTTGCAAATGCATCATTAATCATTTGAGCATCAGTTTGGTCAACATAATTTGCATTAGCATGTCCAAGATCATGTAGCATATCACGCATTCGACCATCATTATCACTTTTATCACTCTAGCTAGCATCATCATCTGATCAACATTGTAAAACCTCTCCATGGTTGTACCATTGCTTACAGTTTTTGTTTATCCCATTTAACATCAAATGTTCATAAATTGATTGCCGCAACCCAAATAAATTGTTATTGCACTTTTTACATGGACAATGTGCAACTTTTCCCTTCATCAAGGTTTTTGAATGCAAAATCAAGAAACTCATTGACTCCTTTTTCATATTATGGCAGTGTTTTGTTGGAATTTTCCAATCCAATTTTTGTCAATCGCCATTGTTCTACAACATAAATTGATATCAACAAATCATATTAGAAATTAATTCTAAGAATACTTAAAAAAATGTAAGACATAAAAGCTATTTGTTTTTAATTTGGATTCTCCAATTATTTTAAAAGAGATATACTATATATTAAATCAACACTACATTCTGAATGATATTGAAGTCTTTGTAGCCAAACAATTGTAGAATGGACAAGTTATGCCTTACTCTAGCATGGATTTTACAAGGTGCAGTTGATCTATTAAATGCCATTTTACCTGCAATAAAAATATCAATAATATTGGTTTTCTTATACATGAGTTATAAAAAGCAATGCCTTTATTTGTACTTTTGCCTCAAAGATGGGAGGTGGAATTAAAAGAGTCCCACTAGGCATGCCAAAATTTGTGAGATCAAAAATCCTTTCATGACGTTGTGTCAATGAAGAGATACCAGGCGATATATCGAATCACAAATGTTATTTATTTTATTTTTTATTGACTCTTCCATTCCTAATAGAGGCAAGCCTCTATTATTGATTACCCCAGACTAAAACCTTGGGAACCTCCGATTAAGAGCTCAAGTACAAATAAAGACAAAAAAAATTGTGAATCATAAATTTCATTATTTATATATTTATTATATATATATATATATATCGCTACTTGTGCCTCGTCACCATGTTGCATGCCTTGTTTCCGTCTTCAGATATATATCTCATTACAACCTAGAAATTTGTATATTTTCGCATACCTCTCACTTCAAACAAAAGAGGGTACTTGCTCCTCAACACAATTCAAGCATAATAATGAAGGCTTCCAAAAAGACATGAAGACCAATCTTGGCCCTACTTTCACATTCTCACAACGTGATCTTGAGATATTCATCAATGACCATCAATAATGTACAATTAATTACTAATCTCATTTGATAAAATACAAGCTCAATTTGCCCATGATCAAATAATTGCCAAATAATCAAATTTACATATACCAAAGTCACAATGAACATGAAAATATAATTCCACCATCACGTGCCTTTGCACGTCAAGATATCACCCAAATATTGTATTCGGGTTTTGATATGATCTACATTCCTTGACAAAATGTCATTACTCTTAAACGTCAACATTAACTTATCCAATCATAACTTCACTACACAAGTTCTCAAAAGTTGACTCCTTCTCTTAGGATCATTATGGCGACAATTTTAGGGAAATCACAAGAATCTTTAATTTAACAATCCAATTTCATTCCAACATTCAACACATTTACACAAATTATTCATTATTATTTCTCATAATCAAGTGGGTCATTGCTTACATATTATCCTCAAAGAATTATATCGACACTTTGCTTACATCAACTAAATTCCATCTCATGGACTCTAGCATGATTCATGAATATGCCCCTTTTACATGCACAATTCTTCAAACATTTTTTATTCATCCAAAAATGGGCCAATCATCCTATCTAATACATGAAATCTACTTAATTCTCTTACAAAGATCATAATGAACCTAACTCCCAAAGGTCTTCAATTGCCATAAACCAAATTAACATCAAATATGAAGTTTACTATACAATACATAATAATTCTTCAAAAGAATTTCCATTGCATTAAAATGGGCACATCAAACTCTTGTGTTTCAATTCAACAATAATTATAGTCATTAACACACATCCTCTAGATATATTTGTAGAATCAAGTTATGCTAGAAATCCCTAGAAACCAAGTGAGTTGGTAGTGGATGTTTTCAAAAGAATTATTTGAAATTGTTATTCTTAAATATTTAATAAAACTCTATTTAGTGTGAAATCTTACTTTCTTATGTTACTATAATTGAGTAAGAATGCTACACTTTGTTTTTAATTAAGGTTCATGATAATCTCTAAAACTATGGTTTTGGCTATGCATCAAATGATATCCTCCTATTTCATCATTTGGTGATTATGACGTATGTATACTAAATTGTGATTTTTTTTTTTTGGTAAAAAAGACATTATAGCAAAAGCATTTGATACCGTATGAGGTCCACTTGTGAATATGCTTGAAGTTGCTTTATGCTGATATCTTGGTGATGGCTAGCCACACATGGGAGGTCCCCTATTGCCCGGCCTGTAAAGAGAAGGCATGGGTGAATATTGTCCCTAGTCAAGAGGCGTGGAGAGAACTTGATGGGGAGCTAGAGAGCTAGAGGGATGCCTTTATGTGACCTGAGTCACCATGGGTTACTACACAAGTGGACTCAGTGACCAATGCCACGGTGGGCTTAAATATTCTTTTGTGTTTGTATATCTAATTAGGTCTTGGCGGACCCAAACTTAACTGTGGCAACTGTTACTGGGATGATCTTTGTCTAGACTAATATTGATTTATGCTTTATTGATTATGAATTTTATTTGCTCAACTTTAATTTTATCGTTTGATTATACTTCATATTTGCAAATTGGATATTTTGCAAATTCTTCAGCTATATTTGCTTATTCAATAATTTCATTTCATATTAATTTATCTAACCACTACCAGCCATCTAAATGTGCCATAGTTGGAGGAGCAACACTCTCTTAGATCACTTGTCCGAGTTTAGAGCTAGTCAAGGTTAAGCCCAATATTGCTATAGGTTCCTTTTCATTTATTCTTGGGTGTTGTCATGTAACTGTTGTACCCATAATTATAGTATTTCGTATTACTTATTTATTTGTATTCAATTGTGTATCAGTTGTTAGTGTTGCTTTTGTGTATATGGCAATGTTAGTTTACTATTCAAATAGTTTTAACTATTGGGTGCCACGTGTGTCTCGCTAACTGAGACATGTGTGACAATATGAGTGTCTTATATCAGATAAATAACACATACAAGATTCATCCTGCAAAAAAGGATAATGGTAACCCCATCATTAACTACTTCACTTCATTTTCATTTATTAATTTAATAGTAATAGAAATAAATGTCCTACGGAAATCTATAATTGAATTGCTCATTCAATGAACATTCTCAATATTATTCCTCGAAGATTATTCGAACCTTCATGCTCTTTAACAAGAGATTTTGAGGCTTCACATATCTACCATTTCATTATCAAGCCGATAAGACCATTCACTATTTCTTGAAGCTTGATCTTCCCTCCTGTTGAACCATATAGGCAATAGAGACTATGAACCATAATAGAAGAGCTTGACCCACCCATGAAGTGCATTAACATAAATACAATAATAAGAAAAGGCAATACAAAAGTGTGTAAACTATAAAATTGAGTCAAAGTGGATTGTCCCACACTAGTACTTCCACGTAACAACTCTTCCAAAAGGAATCCTATTACACAAATAGCTTTAGGTATTTTGGTCATAAGAATGCTGATTTTTAAAAACGAGTGATTGCCTTTCTCCAACCTTTACAACTCAATTAGAGAGTGAACAACTAATGAGTTCCATTTATTGAACATGATCTATGGTCGGTCTGTGGAGCCTGGATGCCCAAGGCATCCTTAGGGGTGATCTTGTAGTTCCTACAAGATGTAGATGATGAAAAAGGAAGCTTAATTTAAATGAATCAAAATTTCTATTTTAAATTGACCAGTATAAACATCAACAACTTCAAATTGGACCAACTAGCAATATCAAGATTTATTGATTTCGAAATGTCTCGAAGCTTTTAGTAAAAAAAAGTCATGCTATATCTCCAAGATTGGATTTTATACTCTAATGAACCTTGTCATCATAAGAAAGTTGGTTTTTTGTTTGTATTTTCATTTTTGACTGCTACAAGTTCATCAATGTCATAAGCTTGGTCTTCTGTTGCTGACATCCTCCTTTATGCCCTGAGGTAATGATTCCTCTGGCATTGCAGCCTTTACCACAATGATACTTTCCAAAGATCAAATCATTATGTAGATTGGATTTCCCTTGACTGTCTATGGCTCCATTACCTCTACGTAACTTCTAATAAAAAAGACATACCTTGGTTCTATTTCATCTCTTCAACAACTTTAGTGCATTTTCCTATTACATTCTTTCAAATCCTTGCCCAAATAAAGGGAATTGGAATAATATATGACCAATACTTTGGCTATTATCATTGAGCATTTGTTTTTGTCGTTTGTCAAATCTTTTTCACGGTTCATAGATAATTTGATAAGCCAATGATCTTTTTTTTTTTGTTTTAGAATATGGTTAACTAACATGTTAACTAATCGATTACGATAAATTGGATCGGCAACAATGTTGTATCTGAATGATTGCCTCTATGTAGTTGGATCCCCAATTTTTTGGAATGCTCCAAATTCCACTTGAGCATCCAAATCTAGATCAATACTAGTAAAAACTTCTCTACACAAAATTCTAGAACAATGCCAAATGTGTGGAAAGACCCAAAGACAACCCCAGGTTACAGTAAAGTTTCATACGGTCTTTTTGTCCAAATGCAGGTTAGAGCACAGTACCCCGATCATCACTGAGCCTCTCTCCGAGACAGTACCCTGATCATCACATCTTTCGTGAGGGTTGGAAACATGGTTAGAGCACTTACGTGTCTTGATTTTATACTAAATTTAGTTAACATTAATTTCATAATATTTTATGATTTATTTGATAGCCGATCCTACTAATGAATGACAACTCTTTATTCCTTTAATAAAATATCAAAAATTTAATGACAAGTCACAGGCTCATTGTTCAATAGGCATGCAGTTAGAGATGACATTGTCCTCCCATTGCTTGGGAACTCATAGTTTCATGTTCTATTTCCATGGAGCTAAGGTCGAAAATATGGAATAGGCAAGTGTTTCCACTAAAAAAGGCTTTCTACATATGCATCATCCAATGAAACTATTTTTTCTTAGCAGTAAAGTAACTTCACAAGTAACAAAATATGAAGAAATGGGTACAGCTATATACTTTATTCTATGGATTAGGGATCAAATTGATGGATAAAGGATTAATGTAAAGATCAAATAACAAACTATTGGGTCAATACAATATTGCTTAATACTTATACTTATGTCATATCATAATATGGGAGGTAATCAACTTATGTAATAAAGTTGATCCATTAAGGTATAAGGTATTGAGCAGTGTTGTAGTGTTAGATCCCAAAGATAATAAGTTTGCTTTTCTTAATTAACACCAACGAGTAAAATCTTCTTATGCTTCGGGACCCCATAGTAGCAACAAAGAATGCACTAAACTATTCATGGTGCAATCTATTTAATTGTATCAAAAGACCCACTAGATTGGGATTTTCCTATTGGGCTGGGTAATTTTGAGATAATCAAATCATTTATCATAAAGAGGATAAGTTTCAAGAGAATGATTCAAAGTTCTTACAGATCCAGCTTGGTTATTGACAGAGTGAATAGATCTACCATTTCATAAAATCTCTATTATGAAAATGGATTTTTGTTCAAGAATGAAATCAAAACGTAATTCCATCTTTTGACTCTTCCCACGAATGGAACTTATGTTACCAAAGAAATTACCATTTTTCTAGTTTTTTTGGGCGATAATATATACAGAAGTTGCAGTCAATAAGGTAGGGATCATCAAAACACCAAACCATTCAATATAAAGACTGTTTTCAATGCTATACATGAAAAAAAACCTTTTTTGGCCCTCTCTTCGGCCCTATATCTCTTATACCAAGGAGTTCTTCCACTAGCAAGTTTTTCTGAAAATGCCATCTATTCTAGTGTGGATGGCAGGATAGCCTATATTTCTTGGGTTAAAAAGGACTCCTTATGAGTGTTGTTTTGTGAGATAAAATTAAAAGGATGTAGATAAATGGAAGGATGATAGAAAGAGAGAACAAATTAAAAAAGAAGGTCAAATATTTCTTACGTTAAAAAAAAAAAAGTCAATTAGTAAGGAATTATATGATTTGTGGTGATTCATTCCCCAACTAACTAACAATGGCAGAATTGCCACATATGAAAATGAGCACAATTTTGCAATGAAATGCCCCACTTGTTTCTCGAGAAGAGATGGGAAAAAAACATGCTCATTATCATTTGATTGAATGGTTGCCTCAGCTCCATGTTGTTTGAAGAAACCCTCCCCTTCAATTGGTCTTTTTTTATGAAAAGAAGACATGAGATAACAAAACCAACCTTTCTTGATATCTTCTTTTTTATAAAAAAAAATTGACTTCGATTGTTAAATGATCCACATCACTTTTGGTTTTGTCTCTTAACAACTTAGTTTTTCTTCCCATAGGAGTTATTTCACAAAGACTTGCCATGGTAAGGGTCTGACTTCTTTTGAAAAGCATTGGTGCACGTGTAAATGAGGTGCTCTACGAAACTGAGCTATAGCACTTGTCATAGATATTTGGCGCTACAAAAGAGGTACACTGGGAGCATAAATAATTGTAGTCATATATCTACATAAAATGATAGCGATGGAGTCCCAATTCTTTTGTTTTTATTTGTAAAATCTCTATTCCTTTGTAGTCGAAGCCCAAGGGTCTATGGACTAGCTCATGTCTGACTAGCCAATCTAATAAATGTGGGTGTTCCTATGAAGAAACACTTATGATAGTAGAACTTATATTATCGAGCATCTTATCCTATTTTACAATTAGTTTATTCTACACCAGCAAACACGATGAATAGGTAATAATGGGATCACCATTTTAGGAAATGATGTGGAGATAAATTCTGACATTGATCCGTAAGAAGCTCAACAATACAAATCGAAGCAATTTGATGTTTGACTGGGGCCTATATGACAAATCGATGGAAATACTCCACATTTATCATATATGACACAAATTTGAAGCGAAGTGTAAAGGGATGGGAGTAACTAGTATTTATTCTTGTGTAATTAGTGTAATTATGTTCTCCTTTTTTTCTTTTATTTTTTGTTCTATCCATTTTTTTTTTCTTTTCTACGATGCACTAGGAGCTTATCGGCACAAAAAAATTAATTTAGATAGCCCTATATGGCTCTAGTGGTGGCTGATTCAGAATTGTCTTTCATTCCAAGTGTCGTCTTATACTCATAGTTAAGCCCTAGTATAAAAAATATCTATGTAACCATGATTATATCACCAATTGTATATTACATTGTTTATTTGATGATTTGATCAAAATTTTCATTTTATAGATTTGAAAACTGTCATCCCATTCAATGTAATTATTCATGCTAATATCCATAATTGACTTGTTTTCAGTAATAAATGAATATTATCATATAGATATTTGGGTGAGAAACGGTTGCTAATACCACATAGACTGAGGACCAAAATGAGGAACTTGCCCAAGGAGGGGCTCGTGTATGTGCCCCACCTATGAGTAAATATTTCATAGTAGCCCCATTAGACCTCATACTGCTTGGGAGCTCACGGTTTCATGTTCTATTTCACTCCCCGATGGGGTTCCTTTTTACTTTCCCTCATGGCACCACTTCACTATCAATCTCCTAGGAGTATTTGGCCGATACCAATCAAATCATAACATAATAAATTTTCATTTATAAGAAAATCATTTTCAATCTTACTTATTGCTTATATTTCTTTTTTACATATTAAAGGTATTTATCCTATCCTATCCTATATATACTATATTCAA
Source organism: Dioscorea alata (assembly GCA_020875875.1). Taxonomy (NCBI): domain Eukaryota; kingdom Viridiplantae; phylum Streptophyta; class Magnoliopsida; order Dioscoreales; family Dioscoreaceae; genus Dioscorea; species Dioscorea alata. Next base: position 6,147,676 of record CM037017.1, on the reverse strand, counting down.
CTACAATTATTCTAGTATAATAGTAGATTCATAGTAGGGAACTATATTAGCTACCTATCTAATTTATTGTAGAAATTCATAATCAATCCAAACATTGAGTTAATTGATATTTGTAATAATTTTGAAATGAAAGAAAAGAGGTGTTTTTGCAATCCTAATTCTATAGAGTTGAATATAGAATCAAACTTTATTTCTCATATAAATTAATTGTCTTGGATGCAAGAATATAATTTCTTAACCACTTCAATTTCTACTTCTGTGAATAGTTTAGTACATTCTTTATTGGTGGATTAAGGCAGTGGATTGTGAATCCACCATGGGTGGGTTCAATTCTCATCATTCAAGAATAAAATAATTCTCTATGGTGTAACAAATTTAAAGGACTTTGAAGCTCATGCATTAACTCCATCTATCCAAAATCTCAGTTGGTAAAACAAACATAGAAGGGGTCATATAATGATTACAATTTTACTATGCATCCTTGTTTATTGGATCAGGCTAGTTAGAGCCGTGAACTGATAAGAAACTCAAAATCTATGTAGTCATAAGTTCCATCATTCTTATAGCTTCTCCATTAATGACTAGGTCTAAATTCCCAATGGTCATTGGAATTTCATATGTCCTATTCTTCAAGAGAATTTGGATTTATTGGAGAAAAGGTAAAGAAATAGATTCATCATCCCATTACAATATGATCAATAACAAGAGAAAAAACTAATACCTTGTTTTGATATTTCTATTGAAATACCTAAATGGTATTCTTGCTTATTTTGATGATCCAGTATATAGAAGAAGCAATTCAGGAATTACTAAATATGGGACAGTAGAGGTAGACTCAATTGTCAAAAAGGAAAATTTGATTGAGTATCTAGGAACAAAAGAATTTAACCAAATACAAATAAAAGTAGTTCATTTTTTTTACATTGCCTAAGAGGTGCATATCTTACCTAGATCTTCGTCCATAATAGTCCAGAACAATAGTGTTAAAGGAGTATGTACAAGACTCACTTTAAATACAATAAGAAAAATAGGCAGAGTGGAAAGAAAAAAAAAAGTATTGAACTGAAAATCTTTTTTGTAAATATCCATTTTCCTAGAGAGACAGAAAAAATATCCAGGTATAATAGCATCTTCATACCACCTAGAATAGGAAAGAAAAATTTTAATGAATCAAAAAAGGAATTGAAAAATCGGATTTATGTTCAATGAATTACATCTACAAAAAAAAAGGTATTTTGTTTTAGTTCTAAACAAAAAGATCACAATAATTTTTTTGTAAAAGTTATGTTTTGCTCCAATGATCTTTTATGTATTTTTTCAGTAGTAATTCTTGGTAATATTGCATGTAATGTAGGAAGATTGATCATTACATATAATTCAATTAAGATATTGTTTGAGACTATAATTCCTTATTAATTTTTTTCGGGATATAAGAAAGGATTTTTAATTTGTGTGATCCACAAATGATGAAATCCCTCTTTTGTCTATCTCTGTCATGATGAGGTGAAACTACATTTTGTATAGGATTAGGAATTGGCGTAATCAGACCTGCTTTTTCCATATCTATTATTTTTTGTTTGAATTCCATTTTTGAAGTTGTGATCGGATCTATTCATTAAAAAGAATCTATTCAAAGATCGAGTCCTAGGCAAACATTTAATTTTAACAACAGGCACAATAACAATGAAAATGACTCCTTCATTAGTAAGATTAGATGAGCAAATGGCTGGTACTTGTAATTGTGTGGTTACAAAGAGAAATATCTGTAGGGATAAAACAATATATTGGGCTTGAATATGCTATTATTTCTTTCTCCTCCCTCATTTTGAGTTTTTTAATTTTTCCTAATAGATCAACTACAAAAGGATTTTTTTTTTTTAGCAAATGTGTCATAGAGGATCACTCCTTTATTTTTGTTTTAATGAGAGCTCCATTGCAGAATTAAAACCAATGCCCAATTATGAAACTCTTGGAAGAAGAGGATGAATCAAAATATAGCTGCTACTCCAAAACTGGGCTTAAAGAACCAACTAGACTGACCTATCACATAAATTTGGAATACACATTAATCTTCCTTTAGTGGAGTTTCTCCATTATTCATATGATTCCCTTTCTTAGGAATTATAAAAATAATTTAAGCGCAATAACCATGCCAAGTGCCATTTTTATTCAATTTTTTATCACGCCCTCATTAGCACCAATCGTGAAGAAATGCTAGGCATTTGGTAATTTCTCCGCCGCTTAGAATTAAGGATCCTTTAAGTGATTCATATTGTTAAGCCTACCCATTTCAAATTTCATTTGGATCAAATGATCTACAATAGCTAATACATCTCCCAGGTGGATGGGTAATCCCAAGAATGGCCATTTATGATACTATGAGACAAAAAGGAGTTCTTACTCCGTCAAAAGAAGGGTGGTAAATGGATCATTTATCGGATAAAGAATAAATGATTATCATAGTTATATTCCGAGATTCAAATCTACTCATAACATAATAGGAAGCTTTTTTCCAAATGAATTCTTCCTAAATATTCTATATTAATGGACCAAGCAGAGGATATACTATTGATTATTCTCGTATTCTTGAAAGAATGGACTAATAGGGCCAATTCACATGTTAGGCATAGCTAGTATGTTCGGCGAAACCCTATTTAGTGCTATGCACTTTGAGAAAACTAGGGTTTTCAGAATTCATCCAGTAAGCAAACATAAAATCCATGGATACTGAACCTGAATATCCAGAAAAAAAACAAAATATTTGATGGACGATATTTTTTCTCTTTCTATTCTTTATTTTTTCCGAATCCTATTTATTATGAGGATAAGGAATCCAATCAACAGTTTTTTTTATCGCATATTTATGCTTCTTTTTACATTCGGAAATATGAAATTCAAACTCATGGTACAAGACAAGAAATTGCAGCCATGGTAATTGGTTTATTCAATTTTAAAGAATTCATAAGCACACCATAATGAAGTATCACTTCTAAGCCATCTTTGGCAATGTTTTACACAATTCTTCAAAATTATGAATAGTACTCAAGATCCAATTAGATCCAGAGTTATTGTGAAACAAAAAACAATGAGATTATGGAAGAAAATATTCTTACATGGCAAAATGTCATTGGTTCAAATCTTGTCATCCCTACCTATTGCTAGGGGAAGGAGTTATAGACACATTCCTTACTTTTGTATCCGGAGTACTTCACTTAATTTCTTCAGCAGTTTAGGCTTTTGGGGATATTTATCATTCACTTCTTGGACCTATCTTGTACAAATATGATCCAGACACATATATGATATATCATATATGCGTGTGTATGATCATAAACAAAGAAAATGGGGACATAGTTGAATGGTAAAATTTCTCTTTGCCAAAGAGAAGATGTAGTTTGGATCTCTACTATCCACCCTTAGTAAAGGATATACTCTAATAAATAAAACATTAGGTATAGTTGACTACAATATTATCATATTTCTGTCTTCTCCCTTTTTTTCTCCTAGCCAAACAAAAATAAAATAAAATAAAATAAAATATTTTGGAGACAAGATTCTATCAATTTAGTCACTAGACCTAATTCTAAATTGAGAATCAATTTTATATCCTCTAACAATAAAAATAAAATATTTTATAACGATCCAATATCTATTAGTTTCTAAGTAGGTATCTATCAATTTTGATTATGAGAAGTTATAGTTACAAAGTTGAACAAGGAGGCTTACTTGGGTGGTGTTAAAAATTCTTTGGCTAAACCTACTAATGGGAAAGGAGAAATTTCAGATTATGAATCTCGCTTAATTGAATCTCCTGCTCCGGGTATTATTTTAAGACGCTTTATATATGATCCTCTTCAAACAAAGCTTATTGCTATTAATTCTATGATCCAAATGATTTGGGCAACGAGAATTAATTATTAGAGATAGACAGGCTGACAAAACAATGCACAAATATGATTCTTAATCAAAAGGACAAAATGTAATATGTGTTTATGTAGCTATTGGTAATATATATATATATATATATATATATATATATATATATCTTATGTGGCTTAGGTAGTGACCACCTTCCACGAACAAACGACTATTTAGAATTAGGAATAGGAGTACTAAGATCTGCTTTTGCTATATCTATCATTAAATGAGTACCATATTCATATGGGCTTCTCGACTTGAGATTTTATTTAAGTCAAGTAATATTTTTATGTTATGTTCTAGATGAAATGCAATAGCATGGGTTACTTCAACACCATACCACCTGATACCCAGACATTGGTTCCAGGAATCAGGCAACTAAACTAACTATTAAAAATTATTATTCATTTAGGATATGAGTTATATTTGTATACATAGAATGGAATGACCATGTTGTGGTGATTCCGCCTAGAAGGTAATGTGTCACTCCTTCAACACGTCTTTGAATGATAGTCAAGGCTCTAGTTTGAGTAGTTGCTAATCATCCATACCTTAAATGTATCTTAATGCCTGAAAGTTGGATAGTTTGGCCCCTACGCCAAGCTAACGATGCGGGTTCGATTCCCACTACCCTATCCAAGTTTCTTATATACATGCATCATCAATTTGAATATGTATCCTTAGTTTGTTATTCTTAGATGTCTAGTCAATTGTTGCACCTCAATGCATTTCGGAGAGAGCCAGCTAACTCTAGTTTTGAGTGGCATTTCATCCCTTACCATAACTCATCCACTTATTACCTAAGTTTGGGTCCATAAGCAGTGACAATCGCCATATGTAGACTACCTTTCACTATAGCTCTAGTGGGTTCCCTTAACCAAACCACTACCTATGAGTCATCGGCTTATTCTTCGACAGACAAGCGGTCAGAGATGACATTCTCCTTTCAATGTTTGAGAGCTCACTGTTTCATGTTCTATTTCACTCCCCGATGTGGGTTCTTGTCACTTTTCCCTCATGGTACTACTTGTCTATTGGCCACCTAGAAGTATTTAGCCTTGCAAGGTGCTCCTTGTTGATTCACATAGGATTCCATGTGCCTTATGCTATTTGGGTCAGAGAATAAGCTAGTAATGCTTTCGGCTACTGGACTCTCAATTTTTTTGGACATAAAGAGATAATGAAGCATTGCACTTACTAAAAATGCTAGGTCTACTAAGGCCACAAAAATAGAAGGGAAGATAAGATCTGCCATAGAATGAATACCTCAATTTAATATTTGTACCTCTTATAAAGAGTTCTTATGATAACTATATCTATTATAAATAATAATTACGAGTTAATAAGTGTAAGGGATCTAATATAAAACTAGGTTAAGTTACTTTTTACAAGCCCTACATCTAGAGGATCTGCAAATCCTACTTCATACACCAACTTAATCGAAATACAAGACAGAAAATAAGAAATGACACGAAATCTCACTCTTGGAGGATGTCCTCAGCGTCATAAAAAATTTGCTTGTGTAGGTGGGGATTCGTCATTTTCTAAGTCCTTATGCAAGGAATTAATAAAAGAAATTTTTTTTCAACAAAAATGTAGATTAGGAAGGATTGACCAACGAAATACAAACCATAGATTGAATCTTGCAAATTTCTCTTAAATGAATCTCTCCTGCACCAGGTATTAGTTCGAGTGAATGAATATTGGTATCTTTATTACATTAGTTAAACCTTATTTGTTTCTGTTCATTTCTATCACAACAAGATGAAATCAAAAATGAATATCTAAATCATATAATTATGATGAAATATATGATCAACCAACATTTATCGAATCTAAAAAAAGAGTTAATTGTTTGATTATCTTATTTCTTGAACCGATACATCCATGAATCGGGATCCTGGTGCACATAGATACAAATGGTCCAATGGAGCAAGAATTTCTAGAAATATTTGGAACATTTTGTTTCTAAACAAGATATCAAATAAAAAAAAAATTAGGGGAGAGAAGATTCAAAATTTCCTTCTAATTGTTACAGAAAAATTTTATAGGACGTGAAAATTGATTGTTAAAACTAAGCCCTATGACGATCCAAAACCTTTCTAAATGATATTTAAGAGAAAAAAACATTCTAGAAAGATTTATAGAACAGATTAAACATTTTTATTTTTAAATAAAGTTTTTGATCGGAATATGAAAAAACTGAAGGAACCCTTAACCATTTAAGGAGTTTAAAGAATGAATCGCACCAAACCCATGTTATGATCCGTGTTTGTTGCTGCAAAATAAACCAATTTCAAAATAGGAGTAGTATTATCTTGGCCTACATATTTGAATTTGGCTACTGAATCATCTAATAAGGAGATTGAACCTCCAAAACGGGAATATTCACTTATCTATCTAATGGAGATGACAAAATCTCCAAATGCACCAAAACTTACTTGGCTATCTAATAAAAAGAATGGAATCTCCTAAGGGCAATGGAGTATGCTCTACTATCTAATGAGGAAAGAAGATCTCAAGGGGTGGTACAACTAAGTTAGTTGAGTTGAAACACTATAAAAAAGAATTATTATTATCAAATAGAAGTAAAAACAAACAAACAAACAAACGGATGACTCTAAACTCTAACACTATATAGAGCACCGCCAAGCAATGAGCCACAATTCCCTACCCTAGCATAGGTTTAGGATTCTTATTGTGCCTTGCATGACCCTAGAATGTAGCAATGGGTCATGCCAAGCATCACATTTCTTGTGATAATGATCAAGTATTGGTTTGGTACATAATCCATAATAATTTTAAATAATGGCAATTAAATGATCAAATAATGTGAGATTTGATTTTAATTTGTTTGATGTCCTTTGTTTCCAATTTTATTTTCATTAATCCATAAAACACCATTAAGCCAAAGGATATATAAATAATGTCTGTAAATGTTATCCATGTAAATGGAATAATTGACAATATAACAAATATTTTTACTTAATTTCTTTGACTCTTTAATTAAATTAATATGAATTAAATTTAAAATATTTTGTTCATTAAAATATCTTGAGTTATATGAATTAAAGTTAAATCTCATGATAATCTGGATTATAGGAATTGAACTAGTATAACTTGAAAATATTTTAATTTAATTAAACATTTAAATATATAAGTAATAATAATTTTATAATATTAGTTAATAATCAAGTATTTTTTTAATTAAGCATTGTTAGAAAGAAGCGGTAGCGTGTATAAGTTTAAACTATGGCCTAAATTTAATTGTCATGGAGGTTAGTCCTCCTCTTGATTTTTTTTTTTTAAAAAATGAATAAATTATAAATTTATTAAAAACAATAGAAACAAACAGAAAAAAAAAGAACGCATAGAAATAAAAAAACATAAACCAAACACACAAACAAAAGGCTAAACGCAGTCACCATTGGTGAAGCGAGCCTCCCCTTGAAATTGATATTTTTTAAAAAATTCTCAAATCCTGAAGCCACAAACGGTCGAGTACTTCATTGAACAAGAAAGGAAAATTTAAATAGAAAAAACATAATATTATAATGAACAATGAAATTGTTTAAGTTTAAAGTTTGGCGAAAAATATTTGAAGTCACCCATTCAACATGGAAGTAGAATCTCAAGGTTTTTTTTTTTCAAGATTTTCATAACCGGATGTGGCTTTAACCAAGAAAAAGTCAGGGTCGGTGGGTTCATGTGTACTTAACCAGGGTTAATTAATTTAATCAATAATTATATTATATTAATATTATATATGATAAAAATTATATATTGAAAAATAAAATAAAAACTACAAACATGATTTTTAATATTTTAAGTAATTATGACACATTAATAAATATTCAAACAAACTATATTCAAATAATCCAACTAGTATAAACATAAACACATCTAAATCTCTACAAAATAAAACGTGAATAATGAAAGGCACAAATAAAAAAAATTCATAACTAAAAAAAATAGAAAAATGTTTAATCTCCCAAAATTAAAACATAAACATGAGAAATAAAAAAAAAAAAATCATGTTCATGGACTAAAAGAAGGGTTTAAAGAGAGTCAAAATCAAGACCTTAACCAAACGTAATATCAATCAATCAATTTTATTTATTTATTTATTTATTTTTACTAATGGCGACAAGCACTCTTCACTTAAGGGATTTGTAAAAAGGATAGACATGTATAAAGGTGCACCAGTTACATTGGTTTACAGACCTCCTAGAAAAATCCTCCTGCCTTGCAACTTGTTTCTCCCACAGAAAACCCACGCCCAGGCGGTAAACAATACAAAAATAGTACTGAACCCGAATGTACATTACATGAATAGTATATAAACAGTAATGGAACCGGGATGTATAGTGTATGAATAGTACAAGAATAGTACATAAGTCCCAGGTAAATAGTACAGGAACAATATGTGAAACGGTACTGTCGGGGGAAAGATTTGAATCCATTACTTTCCTTTTTACACTTTGGTGTCATACTATTGGGCTATCCAATAGTTGACACTATCAATCAATTTGATTACATGTAGCTGATTAAAATATTAAGTAAAATTGCTCTTCGAATTTTTATGTTTAAAACAAAATTGCAAACACTGACCAAGGACACTAGGTCACCGGTTCAACATGGGTTTTTTCAAATCTGGGTTTTTATATTTGAACCAGACAGAACCAAGGGTCAATTCTGGTTTAACCCCGTCAGACCAGTCGGTCTGGTCCAGATTTGAAAACATTGAAGTTTTTAATATAAACTAAGTCAAAAGATAAATTTGGTGAATGACAAATGTAGCTTATCCCATCTATAATTGAGTGGAACTGCCCAATGTCTTTGCTGCTTCTTTCAATGTTCTATACCTAAACACCCTGGCTTATCTTGATAAAAACTTTAGAAGGAAGGCTTCACTTTGAAATGAGGATTGGAATCATAATGCCGGCCACTTTGACATGAGTTGACTACAAAATAATACAAAATTAATATATACTTAAGTAAAATTAATAAAATATTGGATTAACTGATCAAAGCGTTGGAGAGCACTCATAGGACATTCAAAAGAGAGGAATAATGCTTGGAAAACTCTGGTCACATATATATGAAGAAACCTTGAACTTTTGCTTTTTAATTTTCTAACCTTTTAAATTTACTAAGTAAAAAAGTGGATATATACATGCAATGGAGTCTAGAAAATAATAATGGGAAGTCAAGTTACCCATTTTCCTTGAAACACACAAGCATATTCATGAAAGAACTGAGAAATATGCTGTTAAGAAATAGCAACAGAGTTAGTCAACTTTAATTCCATCAATGAGACCATCAATCTATCTTGATCTGACAAATGAATCATGGTGCATGGTCTCAAAACCTTCTGGCATGATGCTTAGAAAATCAGTAAGCATGATGTTTCAAATTATCCATCTTCCCCTGAGTGGAAAATGCATTCCAGCGGTACTCAAAAAATTAATTTTCTCTTTCCACAGAGTGATTTTGTATGAGAAACTGTCCAGCCGGTGCACTACTATGACATGACCCTAAATATATATTATTCCCCTTATATATGTCTAACAATTAGGACCAATGCCACAAGATCACTTAGAAAGTTTTGCAACAGATAACCTATGAACATTTGGTGAACGTTGATAGAAGAGAGAGAGAGATGAAGAATGTATCAAGTCGAGAATGGATCAAGTCTCATTCAATGAACCATTTACATGTGTGACCTTTTGGGTCTACATATATAAATAGACAAGTATATATATACATGTATACATACATATATAATCTAACAATACAACAATATATCTAACAAACATAAGAATTGATATTGGCAAAGGCCAGAGAACATAATGATATAAATTTTAGAGCCTAGAAATTAGAGTTGGCAATTTGTAACATGAACTATTGACATGACATGGCATTAAGGATTTTAGGTGTTACATGTCATTACGGCATCAACTCATGACTCGGTAATATTTATGCATATTAATTTGTGTCTACTCATTTAATGATTGTATCCTACTTGTGTTGAACCATACATAATCTATTTCTAACTCGTTTAAAAAACATGTCTTGACATTTATTTAGGACTTTGACTTAAGTAATACTCGTTTAAATCCTAAGCAGAGTACATGTCTTTCATGCAAAGAAGGATCACATTAACGGACATGATATTAGTACTCTGCTAGGATTTTAATACTATTTAAATTGAAAAGAATAACAAATATATAATTAGTATTGATGGAGTCTAGCTATTCATATATATATTAGGTGTGATTACATTAAGTAAACTAATACAAGTTGAAAGAAAAGATTTATTATAACTGATATTTATTTATTCAAAACACAAAATAATTTCAATTATTAAGAATGCTAAGAACTAAGAAAACCAAGAGTTGGTCAACAATTGTATGAGAATGATTCAACACGCTCCAAACACGCAATACCGATAGAATTTTAGCTGACATAAAAAGATGTTTGAGTTTCTTTGTAACTTCTTATCATTTACTAAGAATTGCTTGCCAACTTACAGATCAAAAACATATATGAACATAATGCTTTAAAAAGACCAAGAGAAGTCATCTAAAGATCTTGTTTATAAGCACAACTCTTGTTCATCTCACCAAATACAAATTCAAGAAAGATCAAGCTCTGCATTGTTCATACAAGGCAAACGATGGCACGAATTTTCACGCTAGTGAGGCTATTTAAGAATCGCAAAAAATTTCATGTTAGAAAGAAGTTTACTCTCATGAAATGGTATGTTACTAAATCCTTTTCTTGGTCTTAATGTGTCTATAAACAGAGTTTTGTTTTGACATTCAAATATAAACATGTATATATAGGAGCATATTGCTTGAAATGATTTGGATGAAGGTTTGCATTGGGAAAAAAACAAAAACAGCTCCTTTTCTTTGGAGAGCATTAGGGAACAAGGCTGCTAAGGTAAATCTTTTTATTTAAATGACGGCTTGAAATTATTATTGCTGGTGAATCGGTGATATATATTTTCATTTTCCTGTAGATTTATGTTGCTTATAAAAAAAAAATGAAGTCCTTTTTGGTCATTTTGTATTTGATGAAAAAGCGCCTTACGCAACCTTTTATTTACCTAGCAAATGGGCGTGGACTTATAAGTAAGCTATGGTTCTTTCTTTTTTATAAACTTAATTATCGTTTTTGAAATTAGCATTTTATCTTTACCTTTATTCTTCATTCTCTCTTATTCTCCACATACCTTTCCATTCGTTATAAATATAATTAACTTATTGTGACCAGACTAGACATAAAGAAAACTTTTATTTAATTATATTTATTATAACGGGTGCATTTTTGTACCCATTTATCATTTGCTTTGTCACTTATCGATTTTATATATAAAAAAAATTATATTTGCTATGAATATAATTTAAGTTTGATTTTCTTGATCACAAGCCGTGAGCATGCCTCGCTTAGTGTGATTGTGCTACCTATGAGGGTCTGGGGAGCATGTTGAGGGACATGAATAAAAAAAATAAAAGAATTAGTAACAAGAAAAATTAATTCCACACAACTAAGAAATGCTAGCTTTTAAAAAGTAGGGATCTATTCAGTAGTTTGAATGCTTTAGGGATCTTGAGCTCATTTGGAAACTTCCTAAGGACCTTTAGATCATTTTCCCTATTTTAAAACCATTTGTTGGGATGTCCAAATTTGTCCGAATCCTATAAGTTACTTTTAAAGTCACTCAAATATTAAATTATACAAAAATAATTTATGTGAATGCACAAAAAAAAAAGACAACGTCAACAATCCAAAACTCAACTCAAATCATACAAAAAAAATCTAAATCATAATAGGAAAAACAATATATGTTTGAAGTTTTTAGAAGATTGGGCTTAAGATTGTGGGTTTTTAAAATTTTAGGGGGTAAAAAGGGTTATCCGAATTTTCATGTTCGAAACTGGACCGGATTTAAATCCGGACATTTGGATAGCCCAGAATTATGGCATAATCCGTACATTATGCCATAATTTAACATTTTCTGAGAATTTTATGCTATATTGGCTAATTCGATACTTATTTTAGAGTATAAAATTATGGCATAAAAAAAATATTCCACTAAGAGTGGAATATTTTCTCATTGTAAAAAATCTCCCTTTTTTTTTTATCCAGCCACCAGTCATTGGTCCACCGCCGGTCCGACCGGCCACCGGTCCAGTCGATGGTCCTGCCGGCCCTCGGCGACCGGCCATTAGTCCGGTCGGCGGTTCAGCCGACCTCCGGCGACAGGCCATTAGTTCGGTCGGCGGTCCGGCCGACCTCCGGTAACTGGCCACCTGTCCACCGGGGGTCCAACCACCGGCCGGCCAGCCTTCGGTGCATGTTGGCAATCTGGTCGGCCTCTGACGACCGGTCCATCAGGGGTTCGATCACCGGCCGATCAACCTCCGATGACATGCCGGCTATCAATTGGTACTTTGGGCGGCCTCCTATGACCGGCCACCAGTCCACCAGTGGTCCAGTCGGCTACTGGATGACCTCCGGTGACCGGCCACCGGTGGTCCGACCATCTGCCGGCAATCCACCGGTGGTCCGATTAGTCTCCGGCCACCGGCCACCAGTCCACCAGTGATTTGGTGGCTGACCGACAGATTTTTGTAATTTTTTTTATTTTGTTAACCAAACACTCATTCTGTAAGAATAAAATATGTCACAATTTCTGTAATAATCACTTGCACTTCCTACATAATAAAATTATGACATATATTATTTTTATTTTGTAGCCAAATAGACCCTTAATAGGAAAAACAATATATGTTTGAAGTTTTTAGAAGATTGGGCTTAAAACAAATGGGCTTAAGATTGTGGGTTCTTGAAATTTTAGGGGGTAAAAGGGGTTATCCCAATTTTTATGTCCGAAACTGGACCGAATTTAAATCCATACAACCAAACTATGTCCGGAATCGGTCCGAATTTACAAAACTTATGTCCAAACCTTTTTTATTCTAGGTCGAAAAGAACCAGACTAACGGGTCCAGACAGATTATTGTCACCCCTATATAAAACTACCCAATAACAAGGGGCTTAAACACGTTTTGTGCTTAAAGCAACACGGCCAATAAAATCTTTGCTCCAAAATGGCAAGACATGTCAACTGCAAAAGGAGTGGGCCAACTAAAAGGCATGCCTAAGACTTGTGTGGGCTCATGCCATGATAAACTAACACTATTTGTATACAGCCCTTTTGACGTTCTAAACGTAGTGTTGTTTTCATGTTTATTGGGGGGGGGGGGGGGGGGGGGGGGGGGGGGGGTGGCGAATGGGGGTGGTTGATCAGTTGCTTTTCTTTGGAGAACAACATTACCAGCTGAGCTGCTAATGTCAATGTTATTTAAATGATGCCTCTGAGATTATCATGGCTATATTTTTGTTATTGATATTTTGCTTTCCTTATATATTAATTATTTTTGTTTCCTTGCTTTTGTTTATTTTTAGATATATAAAAATTGAAGAGGGATGAAGAAAACTAGTAGCAGATTAAAACTAGTGTTTTTTTTTATCAAACTACATAAAAAAAATAATCATAATTTTTTGTTTTTAGTTAGTTTTTTATTTTTATTTTTTATTTTTGACCAAGATAAGTGGCCTAGCCGCTAAGAAAGGCATGGGCGTGCACAAGTCTCTATGGAATAAATGGGAGCAGAGCTCACGCATACAGGGATGTTGGGACCACTCGCACACAACTACTATTCACACTCCCAGAAATGTACCCTAATCCAATATTCGAACTCTCACCACTTGTGAAAAGTTCTACTGGAGACCCGATTACCAATATATCACTTTGACCACTTACAAATTTAGAAAAAAAATATGTAAAGAGGTCTTTCTAGATCACGGCTATAATTGCATGCTATTCATATATAGAACTTATAGATCTAAGTAAAAGCTAGTCTAATATGTAAAGAGGTCTTTCTAGTTATTTTTGGTGAATTTGATGTTTAAACCCAAAAATAAATTCAAGAGGAGTGTTTATTAGAAATCTATCATCATTAACTATGTTATCCACTGTGCAGATTAAAATCTTAAATTCTATGTTTTTTTGGATTGAAAAAAATACATTGACATCCATCATGTAGTTTTTTTTTTTAATTATTTTTTAAGGTGGACAAGTCACTTACCTCAATTAATGTTGTGAGAGTGAATTCAACGTTCAATCTTTTACTTTCTAAGGAAAAGAGCTGCTGCGAGTTACTACCTTTTATAATGTAAAAGTTGTTTTATCATGTAGATGCTAACTATGTTTTTATTTACTGATATAGTGTTTTTGCTACTATGTAAATGGCATTCATATATAACATGAGCTTTTGAAAGGACAAATGGTGTGCTTTCTTCTATATATTTACGCTTTGTGCCTTTCTTGTTGGACGTGTAGATAGATGAGTAATTAAGGATTCCAGTAATAGAAGAAAGCTTATTCATTTTGTCTTTACAAAATTGCAGAATAACTCATATTTTCTTGAATATATGTCAAGGCTAACACTAGACATGTATTTTGCAGGTAGGAAAAGGTTTATCAAATGATACAGAAGCTTTGAAACTTGAATTGCAGCATTGGCTTGAAGCGGTATGTACTCCTGAACAAAGATATATTTGGTTCAATCTAGGATTCAAATAAAATTTTATTAAATTCTAATTTTAGATCTGCTAATTATATATATAAGACATTATTTTAATATTACACTTTTTCATACTAAATTCCAAGTTTATGTGTTTTTAGTGATCTCATTATTTTCTTGATCAATTTGAGTATAATTGTCTCCTTGTTCCTCAACAATGTTATATAGTTATATAACAACATTAGACATGTATCCTCTAATCTATATATTCAGGCCATTCTCTTTTTCATCAAATTAAAAATTCTTATATTCTCTATTAATAGGGCTATTATGACTATTATCTCTATAGTAACTTTATTTTATGGGTTTAATTTTGAAAGATCGATCATAGTCATCGGTATGGTCACAATTTGAACTACTACTATGAAAAATGGCTCAAATGTCAGAGCAGACAACCTTTCTTCTATTGGTAAGTAGAAAATTTTTATACTTAAAAAAATTATAGTGTAAGTTTTAATCTTAGTGTTTATGAAAATGTTTGTAATGAGAAATGCAGGTTAGATGTTGGGGAAGGTAGAATGATTAACCTAGAGGAAGATTGTCCTCGTTCAAAGCTTCAAAAACAAATTATCAAATATCTTGGACAAGTATATCTCTAAACTTGAACTTTTGCATTCAGTTTAATAGATATATGAAATATGTAAATGACCATAATTCTTTGGATATGCAGAAAGAAAGACAAGTATTTGAAGTGATGTTTGAAGATGGGAGGCTATTGTATAAATTGAGCAAACGGCTAGTAGACACAACAATGAGCCCTGAAGACACAAAGTGGATTTTCGTCCTTAGCACCACAAGGACTTTGTATGTTGGCCAGGTTAGCTTTCCTCCATTCAAACAATGTGCTATTCTCCATTTCTATTATTTTTTATTAGAGAAGTCAAATATATAATTTTTTGATTAGCACAGAAAAAGAAAGGTGTATTCCAACATTCAAGTTTCTTGTCAGGGGCTGCTATATTAGCTGCTGGAAGCTTGGTTGTGGAAAAGGGAATACTGAAGGTAAAAGATTTAATAGATTATATTTTGAGTCAAGTTATAATTAATGGAACTTGTATATTTGCCATATTCACATAGTTCAATTAAACAAGAGTTGATATGGGTCTTATATGAGCTTAAGTTTTTGTATAGAAATCGAACAATCTAATAACATTTAGTAACATATCTCTACAGACTATATGTCGTAACAGTGGGCATTATCGACCAACAGATGAAACTATGTTGGTGTTTAAGAGTTTTCTTCAAAGAAACAACATTGATATCACTCATGTTAAGGTAAGTGTGAAACTTAATAGGAATTCATAATGAAACATGCTTGATTTCTTTCATTACTATTCTAGCCGATTTTGATAGACAACTATGTAATGTTATATACAATTTTTGAATCAATTTTCGTTCCTTTATAACAATGTTATTTTGTTATAATAACAGGTTTGCCCCTTAGAAGATGGTAAGGAAATTCCAAAAAGAATGACACTCATGGAAGATCTTGAAGTTACACCATAGAAATCACTTGATTGGGATGGATTGACAAACAATGAGACAATAGATACAGTTCATTCACATGGTGAATACAAAGACATGCATTTCTGTGGCTGCTCAATTAAACTACAATTTAACTAGAATTAAATATAAGCATCATCTGTATGCTACTCCAAGAAAGAAGCAAAAATTGAGAAGAAGGCTTACTATCATTTGCTTGAAGGGAGACTTACTTTTCTTGTTCAAACGTCTTATAAATTTGAAAGCTAACCTTTTTAAATAGAATAATTTGATCATTGAGTGCTTTATGTGAAAGATTGCATGAAAAGTTCATGCGGTGTGGTGGTTTGAAATCAAATACCCCAAAACAAGATCAACATGATCTATTAATGTCAAAAATTTTTATGAAGTTTATAATAATATTAATGCTATGGGATTCCTATCAAAAAACAAAGTATTTTATCATTCTGCTCTAATGATGATCAGCCCATTACATCACCTTCTATATATATGCTATGACAACTGTGTTTGCATCTTTAATTATATTTGAAGACTTATCTCTAATTCAATCTTCTACTTTTTGCCTTATGAGATACCTCTAGTAATCCTAAATAATTACTTGATGCACATAATGTAATAGAGATAGGATAAAATTCTTCCATTAACGAGAAAGAATTATATTTAGATACAAACTAAGAATAAGATAGATAAATAAAATACTGTAGTGTGAGATTAGGTAATTTATAAGATAAAATCCTAAATTATAACGGAGGATAATTGATAATTTCAAAAGATAATTAAGTCAATGAAGCAAAATTTGAGCTTGAGCTAAACATGATGATGTTCCACATGGCTTAAATACTTGATAATAATATTTACAACTTGATGCATGCATATAACAATATATATTGAACATGATTGTAGAATGGTCATTTCTACATTTTTTTGCAGAATATATGACCATATAATTACATGGCATGTACATGGTTGTGTACCTCCCATGTAACTCTTTGGAAAAGTTCAGAGAAGTGTACTGTAGCACTGATACTTTGATAGCAGTACTATAGCAGTGGTACTGTAGCAATAGTATAACTCTCTGGAAAACCTTAGAGAATAGCTAGAGAACTAGATGGACTTGTACATGCCCGTGTAACTCTTTAGAAAACTCATAGATTGGTCAGAGAAGTACATGGGTGTGTACCTGCCTGTGTAACTCTCTGGAATTCAAAATGCTGGTACTGCAGCAATGTAAGGCTTTTTCGGTCTACAAAATAAGGGTATTTTTGTAATTTATCAACCCTTAACCCTTTCTGTATCCCCTTTCCTACCTTTCATCCTTTCAGCTTCATTTTCCTTGGATGAGAAAAGCAAACCCTTGATCTCCTCCGTTTCTCTTGTGTTTGAAGGCTCATTCTTTATCTTACCTACTCCATAGAGTTAACAAGGTATGTCATCTTCCTTCTCCTTGTTTCTCTTTGCTTATGACCTTTTGAATGTTAAGTCTAGGGTTTGTGATTTTCAAGCTTGATGAGCTTTGTGTATGCCCCTTCTTGTATTGTAGAGGATAGGAGCATGAGTAGAAGATGTATATTCCCTTGTTAGTTCAATCTTGTTGGATTCAAGGACCTCCATTGTGCTTGAAATCGGGTGTACTGTAGTATTACTGTAGCACCAATGAAACTTGTTTCTTTCTCTTATTTCTTGGTTTAAAATGGAGTTGATCTCCATGGAAATTCCTTGGAACTCTTTGGACTCAAGTTGAGCCCTACCCAAACCTCAATTAGACTTGCATTGTATTCTAGGTTTATAGTGTATCATTTCATTTCATCTTGTTTTCATATCATGCTTTTGTTGAATTCTTTGCATTGTGTTGGTGTGGCCTTAAGCGGTGAAGCTTCAGCTAGAGGCAAGGAGCTGGTGAAGGAGTAGCCAAATTAAGTTTGTGAGAGGGATTAAGTTGTATTGCATAGCTCCATTAGTTTCAAAATGATTTTAATTACTCTTGTTATCTTGTTTATGTTTCCATACTACTTTTGTATGCATTTAATTAATATTTGTGATGGTTTTTCCTGAGTTATCACCCTATTGATAAGGGTATTTCACATGGTCGATTATATATTTAAATATATACATATACCTATTTGTATATATGTATATTATTGGATGCATATGGTTTACAAATCGATCATAGTTGAACACTTTTGAATCAATCTTTCATGATCAAAGAATGGCTTCTTTATGACACTTGAGTTTCTCGAATTTTATGTTGGGAACTGTGGCAAAATGGAACTCTTTACTACTATTGTGACACTTGATGATGGTAACATTTTAATGTTATGAGATGGGGTCTGGCTTTGTTCTATGCCTATGTTTAGTTGGCGACAGGGTTGTAACCTGCCTATTGCAATAGGGGGTCTTCACAATCCGACCTTAAGAGGTGGTGTGGTGGACCCTGTTCATGTTTCCCTTTTTTTAGGGGGAAAATTTCCTGAATGGGTGTTATTGCATTGAGATACAAGGTTACCGTATAAATCTTAGTGGGCTAACATCAAGGTAATGAGTGCCTTGGCAGCTCTAGACCCATTCACTGCCTCAACCAGGATTAGAGATTTTTTAGGCTATTACAGATCAAGAATGAATGATTTCCACCTTTCTTTCATTTTTTTTTGAAGAAAACATATTTTCGAGATATGGTTAGATTTTCAAAATGTTCGAAAAGTTTATGCTTTTCATTTAAGATATTTAGAAGTATACTTTATTTTATGATTTTTAGAAATTTACATTATTATGCTCTTATTTTTGAATTCGTGTGAGGGCTCTTTTGGTGATATGCCATTCTAGTCACTGCATGACTTTGTTATTCACCACTCTCACCATATTGTAGGCTTTAGTGCTTACTGGTGATGTTTTGTGTTGTGGTTCTTGGCAGACTTTTGTGTCCGCATTTCCCATTTCTCTTATGTATGTTTCTTTAGTGTGTGTATGGTTGCATATATAAGGACTTTGGATCCATTAGTGTATTTAGTATACCTATTGTTGACCTTCTTGTTATCTTGTAACACTTTGAAATCTATTATATTTGTGTTAAACTTTGCTATCATGTTGTATGGAAGCTTGTTTATGATGTATTATCTGTAAATCTCATGTTACCTTGTTGAATTTTATTTCCATATTCCTATTGTAGATGTCCAAGAATTTCTAATCCTTGCGACAGCTCAAGGATTGGGTGGTGTGTATATTATCTTGGGTTGTTGATAAGTGCAAATTAGATCATATTTTATATATCATTCACACTACATTTAGCATGAAATTTGACATGTTTAGCACCGCATTAGTACAAGATTTCAATCTTTTGTTCACAACAACCTTTATTTGTGGTTTAGGAAAAAAAGAAGCGAATACGGCGGCGTTTTGAAGTAAAACAAGTCAAGTTGCTAAATCAGAACTTCATAACGGCTCACAACGACCGTGGTGACAAGTTATAAAGCCCCTTGTCTACACTTACCACTCTTGTTATGAAGCTATGGTAGTAAGGAGTCATTGGAAACAACTCTAAAGTCACAACAACCTCACAATGGCTGTTGTGAAAACCCACAACGCCCATGATATAGTCACACAATGCTCAGAGATCGTGCCAGGACTCGACTTGGAGCCCAAGCAACAACTTACTCACCACGGGAATCCCAATACTTGTGCTCGGGCCGTGGTGGATCTGATCACTATAAATACCCTAGTTTTCTCTAAATTTGGAGAGATTCTTTTGCCAAATAAGGTAGGGCGGCCGGAGTTTTGGAGATCTGAGCGGCTGGAGACAGGTTTTCTTCAATATTCCATCAGATTCTGGTGGATTTCTTAAGAATACTTCAATGATCATCATCGGAGAAGGGCGCACATAATAGGCAGTCTTCAATGATCATCATTGGAGGAAGGCACGAATGACACATGCTATCCAGATAATCTTGGGATCCTCTCACCCTCAACCTTGGCGGACCTATTGGAGGGAGTTAGTTTAGGAATTCTATTGAACTCTTATTTATTATTGGTCTTATGGTTTTCTCTTTCTTTAATTGTCTATTTTATGATCCATAAGAATCTAATTCGAGTGGTGATAAAAGCCTAGATGTATGTATTTACACGTAGGTTTTATACATGCTAGCATGCATTTTTTTATTGAATCGATGCCCGTTTTATGTCTAAATTTGTTATATTTATGTTACAGGCCTCAGGGAAGCCAAGAGGAACTCAAGAACACAATTGGAGAGAAAGCAGCACCAAAAATCGCGTTTTGGAGCAATATTACTGTAGCGAGGGAATTGGGTGTTGCAGGAAATCGGCTGTAAATCTCACGGGCTCCATGCGCCCGCATGAAGCCTGTAAGACTCACAGGAGATTTCAAGACCAGTACTATAGATGGATTGCTGCAGCTGGTTACTATAGCAGAGTACTATAGCACTGATCCGGTTGTGCGAGTGGAAAAGACAGAGAGCCCACGGGCTCCATGCGCCCATATGGAGCTTGTAAGGCTCGAGCGGAACTTTTAAAAGGGAAAGTTAGGCCACAAAAAATGGGATTTTTTGCTTGAAGCCTGAAAACCCCTAGGAGGAGGTGACTTCACCAGGATATTTAGAGGCCAAATCTCATGATTTAGAGAGAGGGAATCAATGGAGAATCATTATTAGGCAAGATCTTCAGTGATTTCCTCTTTGGGAAACTTGGAGACGACGAGGGAAGCCGCCTCCATAACAGCGTCCGTGGAAGCCGTCCACACCGTTCCTTCTCCTCTTCTTGTTTCCATTGTTCGAGGGAGTTTTATTATGCATTTTATAGTTATTTCCATGAACTCATCTTGTATATTTGCTTGTATGGATGGCTTGACCCCAAGGTCACTAGATGCCGGTGAACCTTGGGGTGAACTTGTTTAGTTGGATGTTTTGAGTTGTTTAATGCAATTGGTTTATTTCGTGGTTTAAGCTTTGTGATCTTTGATGTGTTGATTTGCATGAGAACTTTGTATCTGAACTTCTAGGCTGTACTTGGTTGCGTGACCAACGCCCTTGTGCTAGACACACTTAGCTTAATGGGGATTCATGTATGAATACGTCGTGACCATCAGGTAATTCATGCCCCATCAACCATTAGGGCTGGACCTAGGTATTGAGTATCGACCCTAATTAGAGATTTCTTTATTTATAGTGCAATCATAGGAGGATTTGGTCGGAAGAGATCCCAAGCCAATACTTATATGGGATTAGGGGTTATCACCGTGACCATCTGGGTAATCTACTTTATGATTTCTCTTGGCCCGAAAAACCATTTGCTTAGCAAATCTAGCATCCTTCTAGCCTAGGTAACCCTAGGGGATCTGCATCGGTGACCACCCTCATTCCTTGGATTTTCACCCTCTCACTTTGATGTGTGGACATCTCTCCACTTAGTTTTAGTTTTCTTCATAGGTTTAGTACACTTGAACGTGATTTGGTAGGTTGAACAATGAGTGAAGAGGAAGCAAGGGTAGCTCCTTGGGCCCAGGGAATACGACCTCTTGTGCTTGCACGAGAGGTATTACTTGACGACCCCGTGTACTTGCGAGATGATCACCAAGTGGAATTGTATGTCTATGTCCCTCAATTATTGTTTATGAATCTTGATTGTTTAATCCAATAAATCTTTCTAGTTTTTGTGAAGCTTGAATGATATTCTTGTTGGATGAGGAAGGTATACCCCACATTAGGAGACCATGCTATGTTAGATCTATGCATGCTCTAAGAGGTTAGGTAACACTAGATCTCTGGATTAGGGATTGATTTCCCCTTAGTCTTAGGGTTTGATTTACCCTTTCTAGTAGAATTCCCACACATGAGATAAACATAGGAGGATGGGGTGGAAGAGATTCCATCTTAAGTTTCTAATGATTTAGACCTAGTTACCAAGGGATTTGGGACTATTAGGCCTTTGAATCCCCCTGTCCAATTCTAGAACACAATTGTCACACTAAACGGCTACATAAGTAATAATCAAGATAACTATCATACAACCTCTAAACTCCTTTCAATTGTGCTTGATGATTCTTCAATTGTATTGTGTATTATATTGTAGAAGTAGATTAAATAAAGAATGTAAATGTTTAGGCTATTGATTAAGTGAAAAGGAAGTAATATGACCCTCGTGATCACCCACGAGGTAATACTTGATGACCTATACACTTGCAGTATTAACGGACCAATTGTAATACTAATTGCATGTTCACATGTTGACACTTTTGACATTACACATGTACCGTTTGTCAGCTGTCCTAGCAGTTGTCGTATCCCAGTCCTATGGGATGGGCGTGACATGTATAACTCTTTAGAGTATATGTTATCGAATGCTAATGAGAATACTTGTATTAAGCTATTTTATTTGTATTATACATTATTATTATTAATAATAAGCTTTTATTTTGATGTTCATATTAATTTGGAGATGGCATTTTAATTAGTTTTAAACATTATAATCCTTGTGTATTAATTAAAATTTCTACGCCTTATGGGATAAGGAGAATGGCACTAGAAGGGTTTAATATTTGTTCACTTAAATAGTTTACAAATCAGAAAATTTTTAATCAGGTGTTAAAGATTCATAAATATTTGTATGGTATATGCCACAACAAAGAGTGCCAGTGAACACTATGAGATAGTGAAGGCATATGTCATGGATACGTCAATGGGATTGGTGTATTCGAATATGACTCGTAATAATCCAATCTCTTGCGGTTTACTCTTTCACTGTCAATGATTGGGACTGTTGGTTATGATCATACAAGTAGAGCTTAGACCAAAGGTATTATGATCACAATGTGCTTGTGATGTCTAGTTTGTTACTAGAGTAGTTATACTCAATTTACCCTTTTCTAGGGTAGACATTGAAGTACGGCTATGTCGGGCAAGTAAAAATTGTGAGTGATTGCCAAGAAAGAATTTATTTTCTTATAAATAAATGAGTTAGTATCCTATGCGATCATGGGTAGGTGAGATTAGAAGACTTTGGCCATGACAGTCAAACTAACTGTGTGAAATATGAAGGGTAGTTTAATAATCTTAATCTACTATGGTTAGTTGTATATGATCGAGTTTAGTAAATTTAATAATTTCCATGGCTCTAACTTGGTTGGGACTCAAGAATGAATGGTTTGTACACATATAGTAATCATAATTGAAAAGTTTCATAACTATCTACTCATCCGTGCATGATTAAGCTAAGAGGTGGGCCTACAGGGTTGGCTAGGTTTCACCCACATCCATTGGTATCCTCTCATTGTGAATTGAGGTGAACCTAGAAAGTAATAGTTAAAGGAATAAAAAATCAATCTCATTTTGAGTGTAGGAGAAAAATCGTTGATTTACAATTTCATGACATGTGATGAAGTAAAATTATAAATTGGGTTAGGGTTTTGTCTTAAGTTTAAATTTTAATTTAAGTTTGATAGAGCCAAATAAGTAATTCTAAAGGCATGAGAACTTTGTTCGACACTAGAAAATCTAGGACTATTTGAGGAACAAATTGATGCAACCATAGGTAACTTTTCCATAGTTTTATTTAATTAAAAAATAAATTAGTGTTAAACAAATCATCTTGTTAATTTCTGATGGTGAGCATGCACACGTATCATCAAAGGATGACGACACCTCTCCCTTGTTGCAAGTGCATGAGTCATTAAGTAATAAACCTCTCGTGTGTGAGCACAGGAGGGTCGTATTACTTGGGGTTCTAAAAAGTACTATTGCTTCCTCTTTGAAAACATTATTTATTCTACCAAATAGAGATGATTGTTTAATTACAAAAAACAAATATAGAAACAAATAAGGTATGATGTTGGCTAGGCTTTGGCCTATGAGACTCTAAAGGTGACTACCTGAAACCTCTGTTGATATACTCCCATATGGTTATGTCCTTCAGATACCCCTCCGATGTCTTTGGGTAAAAGGAGGCTCAATCTATGGCTAAACCCTATTGCGGGAGGCTATTAGCACTTGGAACATCTTGTATGAAGAATCATTGGGTCTCCCTCTAATCTATGTATAATCTAATTTATGCAAGCATCCCACTCTACCCATATCATTCAAAAAGAAATCTATGGAATCAATCCATTGTAAATTGAACACGAAGAACAATAAATTAAAACCAAAGAAATTTCAAGACAACAATTAATATAAAATCAAGTAATCATCCATACAAGATATTCTCCCAAGGTTTGCCGGAGCCTGGTGACCTTGGGAGTTTAGTTTAACATCAAATATGAAGAGAATACAAAATACAAGCCAAAACAATGAAAATGTATAGTAATCTCCCTATTCATCTCCTAATGGTGGTGATGAGAATTCTTTGGATCCGTGTTGTAGAGCTCTTTGATACTTCCCTTGAGTTCCATCCTTTTCTCATTCGATTCTATCTTGAATCAACATTCTCTAATCAGTTTGGATGTTAAGAGTGTGTGGAGTCATGTGGCGGCCAAGATGGTTTCCAAAGGCCCTAAGTTTATCTTTTATACTTCCCTAGGCATTCGAGCATGTGTGCAGCCCATGGAGCCCTCAAGGTACTCGAATTGGGACTCAAAATAGTGAACTGGGTACGTGAGGTACCGTGTGGCCACACGGGCCTTTGCCTAGGCTATGCGGACCCCCTACAGCTGCATGGCTCAGCCAGGGGACAGTTTGGTGGAGGCGGGTGCTTCAACTTTTTATTCTTTATTAGCCAAAGACTCAAATGAGAATCAAACATAAATGATTTGTCCTCCAACACACTTCAAAATTATTTCTTCGAGCTCCAAATGTTCTTCCGATATCTTCAAACAAAATTAATGCAAAAAAGTGTGTAAACAGGAATTAGTGTTATGAAAAATGCATGAAAATGTGTGAAAATATATCAATAAAATATAGTGTAGTTAGACACTTATCAATATCTCAAAATTTCCCTGCTTTCACATGCATCAAAGTATTTGTATAATTTTATGATGTCACATCTCCCATTTAACCTTTATTACTTTTGCCTTTTATATTTATAGATTTTGGGGCTAAACATGGGCATGAAAATGACCATATAACATGATTAGTGCTCGTGTTATAGTAATACGAAGTATTATTATCTTACATTGAGCATTACTTTTCTCAGACCAATTTGGAGAAGAAAGTAGCAAGACCATATACTTCGTATTATTATCTGTGAACATTAATTTGTGCATTGTAGGGTTGTGGAGCCAATTTGGAGAAGAAAGAATCAATAATAGGTTATGTTCGCCATTATTGAGGAGTTCTCGGACCAAGCAAGGAACAAGGCACGAGTCTAGACTTGTGGGTATGTGCCAACCTCCATTGAAGGGGCACAAGGGCAGTCACATTCACAAAAGTCTAACTGATGTAGCATTGGAGAACTTCGCCAATGAAGAGAAATGAAGTAATCGACATGATCTACCGTTAATTGTGTGCCCAATTCAACGACCTCGATGAAAAACGATGAATTTGGGAGCATTTTGGCGGCAATGTAGCAATTATTGTAGTTAATTACTGTAGCAAAACACTGTAGCAAGTTAATGTTCACAGTCTGCCGAAATTCCACAGGAGCGTGTGAAACCCCGATTTCAGCCTATAAATAGCCCATTTTCAGATCTATTTGGTGACCCCCCTTCTATCTCTTGCCTATCTTTTGGGGGGCTTTTGGCTAGGGTTTAGAGAGGTTCTTGGAGGTCTTTGGAGGTGATTATACGACATCGGTATCGACATCCATTGGAAGATAGCTATTGGGGGAGCTTTCGTCGGCATTGATTCGGCGAGGTGTGCCCTAGGCTTGACAAGGGATTCGTTAGGGAAGACGTGCGGCTCCACAAGACCATCGATACGATCTACAAGGCGGTTTTCTTTGTGGTTTTTATGCATATGTTCTTAAACTCTTTATTGACTTTGTATTGCTCCATGGAGAGGTAAACTCTAGTGGGTATTCGGACTTGTAAACCCTAGTTGGAATTCGGACTTGTAAACCCTAGGATGATATTGTTTCTATGACTTTTATTATGCTTTCTTAATTAATGCTTTTAATTGAGTTCCAATCTTGCATATTAATTGTATTGATTTTCCCTTAGCCGTGACACTAGGGTTGAGAGTCATCTAGGTTGTCCTTTGGAGGTGTGACAACTCCTAAAGGATTAGACTACTCGAGATTGGAGAGGGTTGAGAGTGTGAGTCGTGAGGTAGCGAAATGTCCGCTTTCCCCTCCGGTGTGATTTTTCCTACCTCCGTGTTCCAAGAGTTCTTTGCGGCCGAAGTAGAGTGAAGTGCTAGGAGATGGACTCCCCTGACAGAGTGAAGGGTTGTAGTGAATCTAGTGCTGGGGCTTAACTGAGACTAGGGTTCTTCCACCTAGACCAAAGGGTTAGAACTATACTTAGGGACAAGGTCTTTCACTTGGAATCCCTAGAACCCCAAGCAGTTCCACGTAGTGTGAGTCTTAGGATGATGGACTCCCCTGGGGCTTAGTTGACAGGCCAACGAGAGTTAAGGGTCGTAGTGAAACCTAATGCCGGGGTATAATGTTGGAACTAGTCACGGTTGACCTTAGTTTGGGACCGTGTGCTTAAGGATTTCCACGACTCATTAGACATCAATTAGAGGGTATAATACTAGTCTTGCACTAGAAGCATTAGTCCTAGGGGGAGCTTTGTTCAGGTACCCCATCTTTATATCAATTACCTCTCCTACCCTCATTACTCTTCTTGTGCTCTTTTATTTTCTTTTACATTTATATATATATATATATATATTTCTCTCATCATCGACTTCCTTCATAACTAAATAGTGATACCTCTTGTTTCTAAACACTATTCCTTGTGGATATGACTACCCACTCACCAGGGTACTTTATTACTTCGACAATCCGTGCACTTGCGGTACACACAAAGTAGAAAAGAAAAGGAAAGTAAAGAAACAAGGACTCATAGACTAGCTCTTTTTTCCCAACTCTCTCAGATTATGCTTCGAAGACCTTCTAGCTAACTTAGCTCCCCTCCTAAATGTGTTTCCAAATCTCAACTCTAATTCCCATAGAAATGGTGGTGAAGATTGCTCTAGAATCCCCAAAAACCAGCCTCCTCAAAAACCTAGATCTGAGACCTTAAAAAGTGTTTTTTTTTACCCAAGGTCGTGCTTAGGCCGTGCTTTTCACGGTCAGAACTCAGGTTTTTGGCAGATGAATTTTTCTCCTAAGCACACCCATGCTCTGGGCTCTGTGACTGTGCTTTTCTTCTTTAAATAGTTTCTTGCAGACTTGCAATTTGCACGGCCCATAAGCATGCCCATGCTTACCCTGGAAAGTTTTGAATAACTTTTTTTTGTGCCGATTTTGTCCAAAGTTGTTCTAATATTCTAAGACTTGTTAATCTGCACAAAAACACTAATATACCCTGAACAGGATCAAAATATATAAAATGAGTGCCAAAAGACAAGCAAAACATATATAAGAGATAAGAAAAATATAAATATAAATTGCACTCATCAAAACCTGTTCCACAGTTTATACAAAACACAAAATATGAAATATGAAATACAAGATTTACATCATCCCAATACCCATGCTCATACTAGAGTAATATCACTTTATCGAATAAAGTATTATATCTAAATAGTATGAAACACATATCACAATATATAATCATTATTGCACAATTTATATAAATAGAAAATATGAAATATGAAATACAATACAACAGGGTATAGGAAACAATACCCACAAGTAAGCATGCATATTTAAAATACCATATGATAATTAGTTTCTAACTAAATATGGAAAACATGTATCAATCCATAGCCTTATTCACATAACATAGTAGTTTAGTAAATAATAAAGTAGAACCGACAACAAGTAACCAGCCTCAAAACCGTTCGTCCCAAGCCGTGGACTCAGCTAGGTCCGGAGCCATTGAAGGTCGCACCCTTTGCCATTAGGCACTGAGACCTTGTGTGGTTTGCCCGGGCTCTCAGTCAAACAGTGCCAAGACCAGAATCTATACCCACCTCCTGCATAGCTAAAACAACTAGGTATAGGTTGCTAAACCCCTCTATAGCCCTATGTTACAAATAAACCAATGCACTGGCCCTACAGCCTGAAGGCTTATGACCTGTACACAGATCCAAGGATGGGAACAATAACATGCCTAATGGTTGTAATCCATATACCACTCATAAGAGAATATAATAGTCCACCTAAAGGCTATTGATTAGTGCTTGAAAGTTCATATTTTATATATCATTTATATAGCATTTTGCTTGAGATTTTACATGTTTAGCACCAAATTAGTACATAATTTTATTCTTTTATTCACCACGAGCTTGTATTCCATCTTAGGGGCCTAAGAAAAGAATATAGAGGTGTTTCAAAGCAAAACAGGTCAGCTTGATGAACCAAAGAATCACCACAGCTCACAACGGCCATGGTGATATCTCATTATGGCCATTATCAATCTATGTCAGTGTGGAATCACAAAGAACTGCATTGAAGTCATAACGGTCTTCACAATGGCCATTGTGAATCATACCACCCATAACCAATCTACACAATGCTAGGACATACTATTCCAGGACATGGCCTGCTACCCAAGCAACAAAACTTACTCACCGCAGCCTTCACAACAGGCATGGTGAGGCCGTCATACTCGGGTTATAAATACCCCAGGTTTAACAAGTTATAGAGGATTCTTTTGTTGAAGTAAGGAAAGGCAGCCGGATTTCTGGATACCTATGCGGCTGCAAACAAGTTTCATCAAGATTTCAGTGGATTCTGGCTAGCTTCTCAAGGGTAATTCAATATGCATCAATAGTGGAAGACGCGCAAAGCGATTCAGCGCCATCTTGATGACCTTGGAATCCTCTCAACCTCAACCACCAATATTGGAGGGAGTTAGTTCCATGAATTCTTTATTCTTTGTCTTGTGGATTATTATTATTATTTCAATCTTTACTCTTGATCCATAGGACCCCAATTCGAGGTAATTGTATGTCTATGTACTTTAACTCTTACTTGTGATCCTTTATTGGTAATAGATTAGTCTTTCAAGTTGATTGTGATTCAATGCATGATTGTTAATGATTATTCTGTTGATGTTATGAGGAATAGATTCCCATGCATTAGAATACACATGTTTTGTCAAATCTATACTTGCACTAAGAGATTAGGTATTTCTAGATTTCTGGATTAGAGTTTGATTTAGCCCTTTTTGAGGAGTTCTTGATCTTAAGGCGAACATAGGAGGCTGAAGCGGAAGAAATTCCATCTTAAGTTTCTATTGTTTCAAACCTGGTTGGCAAGAGATTAGGACCAGTAGACTTCTGAATTCCCCCAATCCAACACTAGAACATAGTTGTCATAACTCCACTCAGGCCATAAGTAATTATTAAGTAAATTCTCATCTAATCACCCTCTCCTTTTAATTGTACTTAATTAAGAAGGTAATATGAGCCTTTCGTCGTTCCCTAAGGAATATGACCCTTGTGCTCACCCATGAGGTATTACTTCAGGACCCGTGCACTTGTGGTATATACAGACTTAATCCGTCCGTCTGTCAACTATATACAATATAACTAAACTAGTATTTTTTCAAGGATATAATGAAACCAGGCCAACATACTGTTTGAAATCTAAAATCGATAACTAGTTCGAATTTCCGAAAAAGATAAACACTTGCTGGGCCATAGGATATAAACCAATATAACAAAACTCATTTTCTAAAGATACAATTTATCGTTCCACCCCCATTTTTTTGGGAAACCTTTAAAAAACCCAATTCATATCAACAGATATATTACCAAAACCAATTCATTAAAGAAAACACCAAAAAGGAAACCAACATTCATATCACAAGATTTTCAAACAAGTATATATATATAACAAGTAAACCATGCATATCAACTATTTCCACTCATAGAGGTGGATGACAATAAGCCCGGCGCTTACTCCTCTATTGGTTCCTTGCCCTTGTCTGAGGTCTCATCTCCTAGGACAAGTTAAACCAACAACCAAATAGAAGTCAAAGGCTTTCAAAAGAAATAAAAATAGAACATGTGACCCTAGCATGCAACAAAACCCCTAGGGTTCGCAAATCGACCTCTAAACAAACCCAAATAAACCATGAGCTAACCTTGTTCATCTACTCTGCATAGGGGTAGATAGAACTAAGGGTTTCCTTAGAACCCTTAGCCATATACGAGCCCTAACAATACTGACTGATAAGTGCTCGTGTTATAGTAACGTGAAGCGTTATTATTTTACAATGAACATATCTTTTATCAGATTTTATCACTAAATTATGTGTGTTTGTGTATTCTTATGCATTGTAGGTTTGTGGAGCTAATTTGGAAAAAAAGAACGAAGTTAGATCGTGTTCGCCGTTGTTGGGAGGTTTTCGGACCAAGCAAGGAACAAGGCACGAGCTTGGACTTGTGAGTGTGTGCCAACCTCCTTTGACCTTTCAAGATAGCTTTTGACCTATCTTTCTCCCCAACTTCTGGAGAGTGCGGCTAGGGTTTCGGAGAGGACTTCATGGAGGTTTAGAGTGCGTCATCGGCATCGTCATAGACGTTCGACGGCCGCACAAGACCACGGCCACACCATAGCTAATTTGTATTTTTTTTTCATATTTTGATGAACATGTATAGCTCCATGAGGAGCTAAACCCCTTGTGGGTATTCAGACTTGTAAACCCTAGGATTATGATGTTTCTTTGACATTGTTATTATGCTTTTCCTTTATTGATGAATAAAAATTGAGTTTCAATCTTAATCAATCTTGCTATTGTTTTCCCTTAGCCGTGACACTAGGGTTGAGAACAATTTAGGTAATCCTTTGGAGGTGTGACAACTCCTATAGGGTTAGACTACTTAGGATTGAAGAGGGTTGAGAGGGTGAGTCGTGAGATAGCGGAACGTCCCCTTTCTCCTCCGTTGTGATTCTCCCTACCTTCGTGTTCCACGATTCCCTAGCGATCGAAGTAGAGTGAAGTATTAGGAGATGAACTCCCTTGCAAAAGGTTGAGTGAATCCTAAGACTGGGGCTTAACTTAGATTAGGGTTCTTCCACCTGGACCAAAGGGTTAGAACTATATATAGGAACCGTGTTTATCACTAGGAATCCCTAGAACCTAAAACAATCCTTCACAGTGTGAGGCTTAGGAAGAAGAACTCCCCTAGGGCTTAGTTGACAGGTCAACAATAGTCAAGGGTCATAGTGAAACCTAATGCCGGGGCATAGTGTTAGGATTAGTCACGGTTGACCTTAGATTTGGGACCGTGTGATTAAGGATATCCTCGACTCAATAATCATCAATAGGAGAGTATAATAGTATTGTCTTGCACTTGAAGCATAAGTCCTAGAGGTAGCTTGTCCGGGTACCCAATTTACTCATTGATTGTTCCTCTTCCATTTACTTTGCTTGCTCTCTCTTATCTTCCATACTTCTTTTACTTTATTTTTATTTTCTATTTTCACTCTTGCGCACACGTTGATTCACTTTTCTCTCTCGTACATCACTTGGCTATATAGCGAAAGCTTGTGTCTAAAACCTATTTCTTGTGGATTTGACTATCCCTCACCAAGGTATTTATTACTTCAACAACCCGTGCACTTTCGGGATCCTGTCAAAGTTTTTCGCGCCGTTGCCGGGGAATAGGCGTTTTAGATATTTGTTGTTTTCGCTATTTTAGCTATTCACTTCACTTTCTATTTTCACACTTTCTTTATCTATCATCGTTCTTATTAGTTTTCTTTTCTTTGTTTTCGGCTTCAGGTTATGACCCGTGGGAATCCTTCGATTCTTGTTGAAGGAGACCCGGACATTGGAAGAAGAGCAGAATATTGAGACAGAAGCTTCAAATCAAGCCGATATTGAGACAGAAGGGTTAGAAACAATGGCAGAGCAGAATGAACAACAAAAAAAAATTGTCCGACTTTTCCAGACCCGTAGTTTTGGGGACCCAATCAAGTATAGTGAGGCCCCCGATCATAGCTCAAAATTTTGAGCTAAAGCCTGGTTTCATCCAAATGTTGCAGCAGACAGCGCAGTTCAATGGGATGGCTGATTAGGATCCCAATAGCCATTTTGAGAACTTTTTGGAGATGTACGACATGCTGAAGATTAATGGAGTAATGGATGATGCCATCAGACTTAGAGCTTTCCCATTTTCCTTGAAGGGGAGAGCGAAGCAATGGTTGCACTCATTACCAAGGGCATCTATTACCACATAGGAGGAGATGGTTGAAGCGTTCTTAGCCAAATATTTCCCTCCCGGTAAATCAGCAAAGCTTCGCAATGAGATCTCATCCTTCATGCAGATGGAATTGGAGTCTCTCTTTGAGACATGAGATAGGTTCAAAGAGCTCCTACGGAAGTGTCCACAACATGGATTCCCGGATTGGATGATCATTCACACCTTTTACAATGGGTTGAATCTGAGCACTAAACAGTTATTGGATGCAGCAGCAGGGGGTACTCTTGGAAGCAAGACTCCCGGTGAGGCTAGGCAACTTATAGAGGAGATGGCTCTCAATAGCTATCAGTGGAATTCAAGGGACAGAAAGAACATTGCCGGCATTCACGAGATCGACGCGGTTACATCCTTGGCAGCACAGGTGGAATCATTGAGTAAGAAACTAGATGCTCTAGCTTCACTGAGAGTTGCGGCCATCACTACTTGTAACGGTTGTGGGGGAGGTCACTCTTCAAGTGATTGTCCTATTGCCATTGGAGGCACTAGTGTGGTGGAGCAGGCTGATTTTGTTGGAAATTCGTATAAAGGACAAGGCTAAGGCAACCCGTACAGTGGAACATACAACCCGGGGTAGAAGAACCACCCAAATTTCTCTTGGAGAAATCAAGGACAATCACAACAGAAAGACAATGCACCATCGGGATTTCAAGGTCAACAAGCTCCGAATCTAGAAAGCCGAGTGACCGGGTTAGAAGGGAAGATAACCGATCTTGAGAGAGCCCTCACGAGGTTTGTTTCTTCATCGGATGCTAGGTTTCAGTCGGTGGAGGCTACTCTTCGCAATCACACCGCCTCCCTACACAATTTGGAAAATCAAGTGGGGCAAATTGCGAAGACATTGGCGGAAAGACCTCAAGGTAGTTTTCCTATCAATACGGAAACTAATCCAAGGGAGCAACTAAAGGCAATCACCTTGAGGAGTGGGAAAGAGGTAGAGAGAAATCTCTCTCTAAAGAAGACAAAAGAATCACTCGAGGTTGTGGAGGTAGAGGAAGAAGCACCAATGGAAAAAGAGGTGGCACCCCCACCTTACAAGCCATGGATTCCTTATCCTTCACGATTGAAGAATAACCAAGACAATGAGCAATACAAGAAATTTCTGGGTATTTTCAAGCAATTGCACATCAACATCCCGTTCACGGAGGCATTGGCCCAAATGCCCAAATACGCGAAGTTCTTGAAGGACCTCTTGACCAACAAGAGGAAATTAGAGGAGAGTGCATCTGTAATCCTTGATGCTAATTGCTCGGCCGTATTGTAAAAGAACATGGCAAGCAAGAGGAAAGATCCTGGGAGTTTCATAATACCATGCAATATCGGTGACTTGGGTGAAGAGATGGCATTGGCCGATTTCGGGGCAAGTATCAACGTTATGCCCTACACATTCTTCCAAAAGCTAGGCATGGGCGAGCCTCGACCTACTCGGATGACACTTCAACTTGCGGATCGATCGGTGAGGCATCCGAGGGGGATTGTGGAGGATGTGTTGGTGAAAGTAGACAAGTACATCTTTCCTGTCGATTTTGTTGTGCTTGATGTGGATGAGGATGTCAAGGTGCCGTTGATTCTTGGGAGGCCGTTCTTGCGTACTTCCAAGGCCTTGATAGACATGGACGGTGGAGAGCTCACACTCAGAGTTGGAGACGACAAGCTTACCTATCGCCTCGCCAAAGCCATGAGACATTCTCTTGATTTTGATGACACTCTTTATTATCTTGATGCTACTGATGAGTGTATTGATGAATATGTGCAGGAAATGATGAACCTGGATCAATATGAAGGGTGGCCGGACCAAGATGAGGAGATTGAATAAGAAGTCCTAACACTTGGTCTAGTTGAGAAGGAGGTCGAGCCAAAACCGGGGCTCATGAAGAAGATGAGAAGAAAAATCAAGAGAGCGAAGAGACGCCACACCAAAAGCCCCAAGGTCAATGGGGATAAGCAAGCAAGGAGTGAGGGTGTTTCGCCCTCATGTGGTAACAAAATCGCTAACTCTCCCTCTACTCTACAAAGACTATGCTCTGCATGCTTTCAGGTTGTAGGGAAGATGGCAACTTCTATTCATGAGCCACCATGAGGTAAGAACAGGTACATCAAGCTAAGTGACGTTAAACAAGCGATTCTTGGGAGGCAACCCAAGCTTTTACAGTTTTTCTAGGAGTTAGTTTAATTTTAGGTTGAATAAAAGTCTTAGTTTTGGTGTCCTGATTTTCATGTGCATATGCTGTGATTTTTCTTGTGGATTATTGACGTTTTCGTGTGACTTAATGTTAATTGACGAAGTTTGAGTTGGTTGAGCGTGTTTTCTATGGTCTATGGTCGTGTTTTCATGATTTGTATAGGCTCTAAGTGTTTTAAAAGAGTTTCTGAATTTTTTTTTTTTTTTTTTTTGCAGAGCCTGTAAATTTTTCTAAGTCATCTAGAGAAAACACACGGCCGTGTGGGATTTCCACACGGGCGTGTGTTACCATTTAGGGCTTAACTAGAGAGGGCACAGGGGCATGTTCATGCCCTTGTGAAAAAAAAAACCTAAGAAGGGGCACACGGCCATGTGGAATTTCCACACGGCCGTGTGAAATCCGGCATAACTTAAACTCTTTTTCCCGAGAGTCCACAGGGGCGTGTAGATGCCCCTGTGAGTGCCACTGTGCTATGGCACACGGCAGTGTGGAATTGCCACACGGTCGTGTGAAACTCTGCAGAGGCCCCCCTTCATCCCGAGAATTCACAAGGGCGTGTGGGTGCCCCTGTAGAAGAGCTTGTGAATGACACACGGCCGTGTGGAATTTCACACGGCCTTGTGGAACACTTAGAGAATTTTCGGGACAAGTTAGAGAGACCACAGGGGCATGTGGGTGCCCCTGTGGCCGGCCTTGTATTCTTGGCCAGGTTTGGCACACGGCCGTGTGGAATTTCCACACGGCCGTGTGAAATTTTTTCAGAGACCTTCTGTGTTTTCCCGTAAATCCACAGGGGCGTATACCAGCTCCTGTGGAGCCTCCTGTGAAGGTACACGGCCATGCGGAATTAACACACGGCCGTCTGGGGTAGTTCAGAGAGTGACCAGAGTGCACACAAGGGAGTGTGCTGGCCCCTGTGAAACCTAAATGTATAGGTACACGGCCGTGTGGTATTCCACACGCCCGTGTGAATTCCCAGAACTTCAAAAGCCGCGCGTTTTCTTTTGGAATTCACTCGTATCTCTTGATTTTTCCACTCTAAACCACTCTCCGACCATCTCCGTCGATTTTCCGATCTTCTTTGATTTTTCTGGAGGTTTTATTGGAGTTTTTCTGGCCGATTTTTATAATTTCTTCATCCACACCGTCGGTAAGAACTTCAAGCCCTAAAACTTCTTCAATCCTTGATTTAACTCGTTATTCTTGATTATTTCGCTTGGGTTGATTGATTAAACTATATGCGAACATATTTATAAGGAATTTAGAATGAATTAGAGTGTAAAAACGAAATTTTGGGCTTCACGACCGTGATGTTTTGTCTGCCCGATGATCCACACGGGCGTGTGGAATTTCCACACGACCGTGTGGATTTCTGCAGATTGAGATTTTGAACTGTTTTCTTTTGCAACTTTGCAGATATGACTTCTAGGTCTAAGAAATCAGCAGGGAAGCGACAATGAGAGCCCACCCCACTCCCCGAAGAGATGGATTTTGATTTACCGGAGCACAGGGAAAGATTCAAGAGATTATCAGCGCTCCGATTTGGACAGTCGGGCTACACAGACCTGAGCGCACTGAGAGAGATACAGGGGGGTGACACTATAGCCATAGAGGTGGAGGAGTTGCTGGTAGTAGGTGGTTGGGATCGGTTGCTATCTATCCGAGAGCGAGCGACTCGAGCACTTACACTCGAGGTATTATCGACCTTTGAGTTCGACCGAGGGTACGATAGCTTTACAAATGATGAGATAATCCAGTTCCGTGCACTCGGTCGCCACTTTAGCCTGAGTATTACCCGGTTTGGGGTCATGATGGGCCTCTATGATGAGGCATTTACTGAGACGGAGGAGTACGCGCTACTGCCCACCTTACCCAGGGACCCTGACACCTCAGAGGGTTTACAGGGCGTTGTGCGGGGATGGGCAATACGAGCAGGGGGTTTCGAAGGTGACATTTCTTTCTCGGTGATGATTACCGCAAGTGCACGGGTCGCCAAGTAATACCCCTCACCACGCGCGAGGGGGTCGTATTCCCAAGGGCCAAGGAACTACTATTACTCCCCCTTCATCTATTTTCTAACCTAGCAATTCGATTGTCATGCAATAATTACAAAATGGAGAAAGAAATAACTAAAATGAGATCCGGGCTACTACTACACACATTTAGCAAACAAGGGAGAATCAAACATGCGAAGGCGTGATTTGGACAACAAATCCCCTTAGGGTTGTCATTAAGCCCTGAATTTAGGATGAAATGTTATGATGGTAGTTGGGCCAAGAGATTCCTAAATTAGGTCACCCCGATGGTCACGGTGATAACCCCTAATCCGGTACGAGTATTGGAATACGGAATCACTTCCGCCCAAATCCTCGTACGATTGCCTTACGCCTAGGGAAATCTCAAATTAGGGCCGAACTCAACCTAGGTCAAGCCCTAATGGTTGGAGGGGTACAAATACCCGATGGTCACGGCGTATTCGTACATGTATCCCTTCCAAGCCTAGTGTGTCTAGTACAAGGGCGATGGTCATGCAACCGAGTACAACCTAGAAGTTGAAATACAGAGTTCTCATGCAAATCAACACATTAAAGTACACAAGGCTTGAACCACAAACTACAAGATTCCATAAAAGAAATACAACATCAAACAATGCATCAATAAAGATGATCAACCAAAATACATACTACCAACCCCAAGGTTCATCATGTCCAAATCACAAATAAGTTAGTTCCTCATTGAAGAGGAAAACTCATACAAATACAAGGAATAACAAAACACGAAATGAAGCAAGAAACACTCCCTCTAGCCTTGGAATCCCTTGATGGATGAAAACCTTGAAAATATGCCTTAATGCCTTGGATCTTCCCTCCAATCTCCTCCTTCGATGTTGTCTCCCTCTTGGTGAAGCTTCGTGCCGTAGATCGCCGGAAATCGCCGCCAAAATAGGTGGGGCGGCGGCCCAAAAATCTCCCAAAAGAAATCCCCCCTCAAAAGTTGTCCAAAAAGCCCTTAAAACCAATTCCAGCGAGCTATGCGGCCTCCCATGCGGCCCCGCATGCGGGGAGAGAAAATTTCCGAGAAATCCCGAAAATCGCGTAAGTTGCTACAGTGCTGTTACAGCAAATTTGCTACAGTAGAATTGCTACAGTATCGTATGCGTTCTGCAGTGCCCGCATGGTAGCCCGCATGAAACTCTAGACTTAGCCGTTTCGCCAAAGTTTTCGTGCTGCAGCGCTGCTACAGTCCCAGGGGCTCAAAAATGGTCTTTTCCCTACCGATTTCTTCTAAAATCATATTGTTGAGCTCCCCACGGTATCTTCTGTGCCTGTAACACGAAATAAACCAATTTAGACCGAAAACGGGCATCCACACATACAAAAACACTCTATTAATACGCAAACATACATAAATAATACGTACAGTTAGGCGTTTATCACTCGGCCAGCATACAGGTACATCCATGCTGTACTGAGTAGGTCAGTGAGCGGTAGAGGAGATAACACAGGGGTGCTGAGTAGACATTAGCTGCTCTACCTACACTCCATGTTACAGAGAGAGCCACTCCATCTGGGGCACATTCTAGTTGAGTACATGCGCCACCAGGGCCAGTACCCCAGGGTTGGAGTCATCTTTGCATGCCCTACATCACACGCCTCATCATAGGCTTGGGGCTCAGAGACGGGGTGTGCGGGGCCGAGAAGATTGCTACACCAGCTCCGCTTACTAGAGATACATTGAGACTGATGGGTATGGTCTGCAGATCAGGACCAGGAGTATATACTATGATCATACCCTAGTCAGATCAGGCTGAGGGTTCTTAGGGAGCCTTAGAGCCACCTCCAGGGCAGGACGAGGCCGAGGTACCACCCACAGCACCGGAGCCACCTCCAGTGCGCATCTTTTCTCTTTCTCGGGGCCAGGACAGGTTCGAGCACCTCGAGAGTGCTGTGGGTATCATGCAGGCAGAGTTGGCCGAGTTGAGGGCCGCACAGGCAACAGAGTTCGCAGAGATGAGGGCCATACAGGCGTCACAGTTCGCTCAGATATCTGCACAGCTGGCCACGGTTATCCAGTTCTTTGAGCGATTTGTGGTGCGGCCCCGACGGATCCCATCACCTACTCCACCACCGTCTTCTCCAACAGCAGCACCAGCACCTGAGGCTCCAGCACAGGACACTGACGCTGAGGCGTCGTAGTTTTTATTTTATTTTGATTTTCATTTTGTACTTATCATTATATTGTGGACTTGTAGTACTCAGAAAAGATCTTCCTTCTGATTTTATCTTTTATTTTATCTCGAGTTGTATTCATTGCTTTATCTTTATATACTCGAGTTTTATTTTATCTTTGTTAAGCTATACTGAACCCTTGTGTATATGTGCGCAGATGGTCTTGGATGTAAGGAATTTGAGGAATAGTCATTGGCACGGTCATGGGACCGTGTGTGCTCCACAAACCATTGAGACTCAACTCTCAATGACCTAGCTCCATCAAACGCAACACTTGGAGTTTAGGGGAGTAATGTTTCAATTGCCCACTTCCGCACTAATTGTTTTTTATTGTTTTACTTTTTATTGTGCTTGCATGCGTACATTGGGGACAATGTACATCTTAAGTGTGGGGGGAATTCACATTGCACACACCTTTACTTGTGCGTTCAATTGCATATGCTCATGTAGCCCGTGGCGGTTCACCTTAGTTGCAAAAGTCGTATTCTTAGAGTTTAGGAGAATTTTTAACATTGTATCCTATCATGCTCTAGTTTTACTTGAATTTTAGGGGATTTTTGCTCGATTACACCCTATTGCACTACTCACTCTTGAAATCTTTTGGAAAATCGAACTCGAAGTTTTAAGGACTAGTTTAGTATTACTTTAGTAAGTTGTGAAGTACTATGTAGCTAAAAAAAAAAAAATTGAGCTTGTGAATATTAGTTTAAGCTTTACATTTGGGATGGAAAGAGCTACCTCCTATGAAGTATGAAACTACTCTCATAAGTCGGATACAAGTTATGCCCTAATGAGAGAAAGAGCTATCTCATGGGAAGCGCGAAAGCTACCACCCCGGTAGAAAGAGCTACCTCCTTGAAAGTGTGAAAGCCACCTTTGGCGGCCGCCTAGGAAAGGGCTACCTTAGAGGTTGAGTGAAGCTACTACTTCCTTACTTTGTGTATATAAATAAGACCTTGTAACAAGAGTTTGAGGAGTCCTCGTTGGTTCTCTTGAGTGAATTCGCACACACTTACACGTTTTTGAGTTGTTATCCTTTTATATTCATGTTTTTAGCTAGAGCAATGATAACCTTATGCAATGTTTTGATTTCCCCTTACTTGTAGAATGCTTCTTTTGCATACTTTTGGTGAACCTAAGGCCGAGCACTTTCAATTGCTTCTACCAAGTACTTCCACGTTCTATTTTGCTTGAGGACAAGCAAAAGCTTAAGTGTGGGGGGATTTGATAAGTGCTCGTGTTATAGTACCGCGAAGCGTTATTATCTTACATTGAGCATATCTTTTATCAAATTTTATCACTAAATGGTGTGCAATTATGTGTTCTTATGTATTGTAGGTTTGTGGAGCTAATTTGGAGAAGTAGAATGAAGTTGGATCGTGTTCACC
Organism: Dioscorea alata; assembly: GCA_020875875.1. Lineage (NCBI taxonomy): Eukaryota > Viridiplantae > Streptophyta > Magnoliopsida > Dioscoreales > Dioscoreaceae > Dioscorea > Dioscorea alata. The sequence continues at coordinate 6,107,535 of CM037017.1, read as the reverse complement.
GTTGTTGGGAAGTTTTCGAACCAAACAAGGAACAAGGCACAAGCCTGGACTTGTGAGTGTGTGCCAACCTACTTTTGGAGGGGCACAAAGGCAGTCACATTCACAACAAGTCTAACTCGTGTAGCTTAGGAGAACTTCACCAAGAAGGAGACTTGAAGCAATCGGCACGATCTACCATTGATTGTGTGTCCAAATCAATGGCCTCGATGAAGAACAATGGATTCGGGAGTGTTTCGGCGAGTTACCGTAGCAGCACTGTAGCTTGTTACTGTAGCAAGCTACTGTTCACTTTCTGCCGAAAATTAGGATTCCAGAGAGTTCACACGAGCATGTGGAAATTCCACACGGTCGTGTGAATTAATTTTTCCAGCCAGACAGAAACTTCACACGAGTGTGTGTAGTCCCGATAAGTCCGATTTTAAAGCCGCGACTCAAAATTATAAAAAGCCGATTTGGAGACTTTCAAGACAGCTTTTGACCTATCTTTCTCCCCAACTTCTGGAGAGTGCGGCTAGGGTTTTGGAGAGGACTTCGTGGAGGTTTAGAGCGCGTCATCAGCATCACCATCAACGTTCGACTGCCACACAAGACCACGACCACACCATACGCAAGGGGGTTCTCATCGATGCTTTTAATTTGTATTGTTTTTTCATATTTTGATGAACATGTATAGCTCCATGAGGAGCTAAACCCCTTGTGGGTATTTGGACTTGTAAACCCTATGATTATGATGTTTCTTTGACATTGTTATTATGCTTTTCCTTTGTTGATGAATAAAAATTGAGTTTCAATCTTAATCAATCTTGTTATTGTTTTCCCTTAGCCGTGACACTAGGGTTGAGAACAATTTAGGTAATCCTTTGGAGGTGTGACAACTCCTATAGGGTTAGATTACTTAGGATTGAAGAGGGTTGAGAGGATGAGTCGTGAGGTAGCGGAACATCCCCTTTCCCCTCCGTTGTGATTCTCCCTACCTTCGTGTTCCACGATTTCCTAGCAATCGAAGTAGAGTGAAGTATTAGGAGATGAACTCCCTTGCAAAGGGTTGAGTGAACCCTAAGACTGAGGCTTAACTTAGATTAGGGTTCTTCCACCTGGACCAAAGGGTTAGAACTATATATAGGAACCCGGTTTATCACTAGGAATCCCTAAAACCTAAAGCAATCCTTCACAGTGTGAGGTTTAGGAAGAAGAACTCCCCTAGGGCTTAGTTGATAGGTCAACAAGAGTCAAGGGTCATAGTAAAACCTAATGCCGTGGCATAGTGTTAGGATTAGTCACAGTTGACCTTAGATTTGGGACCATGTGATTAAGGATATCCTCGACTCAATAATCACCAATAGGAGAGTACAATAGCATTGTCTTGCACTTGAAGCATAAGGCCTAGGGGTAGCTTATCCGGGTACCCAATTTACTCATTGATAGCTCCTCTTCCATTTACTTTGCTTGCTCTCTCTTATTGATAAGTGCTCGTGTTATAGTACCGCGAAGCTTTATTATCTTACATTGAGTATATCTTTTATCAGATTTTATCACTAAATGGTGTGCAATTTTGTGTTCTTATGCATTGTAGGTTTGTGGAGCTAATTTGGAGAAGAAGAATGAAGTTGGATCGTGTTCGCCGTTGTTGGGAAGTTTTCGGACCAAGCAAGGAACAAGGCACAAGCCTGGACTTGTGAGTGTGTGCCAACCTCCTTTTGGAGGGGCACAAAGGCAGTCACATTCACAACAAGTCTAACTCGTGTAGCTTAGGAGAACTTCACCAAGAAGGAGACTTGAAGCAATCGGCTTGATCTACCATTGATTGTGTGCCCAAATCAGTGGCCTCGATGAAGAACAACGGAATCGGGAGCGTTTTCGGCGAGTTACCGTAGCAGCACTGTTGTTCGTTACTGTAGCAAGCTACTGTTCACTTTCTGCCGAAAATTAGGATTCCAGAGACTTCACACGGGCGTGTGGAAATTCCACACGGCCGTGTGAATTAATTTTTTCAGCCAAACAGAAACTTCACACGGGCGTGTGGAAAGTCCACACGGCCGTGTGAAGTCCCGATAAGTCCGATTTTAAAGCCGCGACTCAACATTATAAAAGACTGATTTGGAGACTTTTTGGAGGATCTTTTGACCTATCTTTCTCCCCAACTTCTGGAGAGGGCGGCTAGGGTTTCGGAGAGGATTTCATGGAGGTTTAGAGCGAGTCATCGGCATCGTTACCGATATCCGACGGCCGCACAAGACCACGGCCACACCATGCGCAAGGGGGTTTTCATCGATGCTCTTAATTTGTACTTTCTTTCATATTTTGATAAACATGTATAGCTCCATGAGGAGCTAAACCCCTTGTGGGTATTCGGACTTGTAAACCCTAGGACTATTATGTTTCTTGAAATTGTTATTATGATTTTCCTTTATTGATGAATAAAATTGAGTTTCAATCTTGATTAATTTTGTTATTGTTTTCCCTTAGCCGTGACACTAGGGTTGAGAATAATTTAGGTAATCCTTTGGAGGTGTGACAACTCCTATAGGGTTAGACTACTTAGGATTGAAGAGGGTTGAGAGGGTGAGTCGTGAGGTAGCGGAACGTCCCATTTCCCTTCCGATGTGATTTTCCCTACCTTCGTGTTCCATGATTCATTAGCAGTCGAAATAGAGTGAAGTGTTAGGAGATAAACTCCCCTGGGGCTTAGTTGCGCTAGCAACAGAGTGAAGGGTTGTAGTAAATCTTAGTATTGGGGCTTAATCTAGACTAGGGTTCTCTCACCTGGACCAAAGGGTTTGAACTACATATAGGAACCGGGTTTATCACTAGGAATCCCTAGAACCTAAAACAATTCCACATAGTGTGAGGCTTAGGAAGACGAACTCCCCTAGGGCTCAGTTGATAGGTCAACGAGAGTCAAGGGTCGTAATGAAACCTAATGCCGGGGTATAGTGTTGGGATTAGTCACGGTTGACCTTAGATTTGGGACTGTGTGCTTAAGTATATCCTCGACTCAATAATCATCAATAGGAGAGTATAATAGCATTGTCTTACACTTGAAGCATAAGTCCTAAGGGTAGCTTATCCGGGTACCCATCTTTATTCACTGAGTATCTTCCTCTTATTACCTTTGTTTGCATTCTTCCATCTTCCATATTTCTTTTACTTTATTCTTATTTTCAATTACTCTTGCACACACACACACTGAACCAATTTTTCACTCTCGCATATCACTTAGTTAAATAGCGAAAACTTGTGTTTAAACCTATTCCCTGTGGATTCGACTACCCCTCACCAGGGTATTTATTACTTCGACAACCTGTGCACTTTTGGGATCCTGTCACTGACGTAGACTCGACTTTGAATCTTCACAAAAATAGAGAAATAACAAGGGATTCAAGCCCCTTAACTCCTAGTATTGTCTAAGGCTAATATCATCAAGAAATTTCTTGATTTAACTTGAGAAATTCAAACCGAAATTGTAGAAAAGGGTTTAGCCTCAAATTTGAACAAAAGAGATCCAATCATCGATTTTGTTACTGTGAGATAGTAGATCAACGTCTAAAACCTTTCTCCTAGCTTCTATAATGAAAACGGAGAAGGAAATCAAGAGGGAAAAGAAATGAAAACATGAAGAAGGTTTTATATACATAACTCAACGCATATACGTATATATAACATAACATGTGGCATTCTAAGTGTTTGATGACATCCACTTGTTGAGTTTATGGATAGGCGTCAGTGGGTGTCTATATATATATTGTACAACTCAAAGTGGTATTTCTAAAGCCTGGCCAACACCTACCCTATGGCCGACTGTAACAACATGAACACAAAAATGAATCGTTTCTCACATGGAACCTTGGAATCGATGTGGTTTCTTAGACACTATTGTGTATGGCATTCACGCTGACCTTACACAGACATGCGATAATTATAGATATTAAACATTAAGGAACTTGTGGAGTGACAGATGATGCCGATAGGAATGGGATCATAATTTTCACCTTGAAAGTTTGCTAGCACTATTTCTCCCAATAGAAAAATGGGGTTAGGAAGATCCAGATTCACACTTGGCAGAGGGATCAAAGGAGACATTAGAGGTAAATAAGCTAATCATTCAGGAAGAAGGTAGGTTTTTCCAAGCGATGTCAGTTTCTGTCAATATGGGTGCTAGTATGGATGAGGCAGTCAGTAGTTTAGTAGTTGAGTGTGACATTTATGAGACATCTAATAAGGAATCAAATAAAGAGGAAATAACATTTAAAGAACCAAAAAATAATGTGGGGATTCATGAGGAAGTCTGAGGATGTCAAAAGATGGGACATCTAGAGTAAGAAAAAGAATGGAGGTTGCCACCATCAATTTATGATCCCCCAGAATTAGGGTTCAAAATTTTCCAGAGCACTTGGAGTATGCTTTCTTGTAGAAGGGATTAAAACTCCTAGTGATTATTACATTTGATCTAAACATGAAAGAGCAATGTAAGCTATTGGGGGTGCTAAAGAGACATAAGAAGGTCATTGCTTGGAAGCTTGCTGACGTAAAGGAAATTAACCCATCATATGGACACACAAAGTTCTAATGGAAGAGGATCACAAACTCAATGCTCATTCATAGCAGAAATTAAAACCCCAACATGAAGGAGGTGGTAAAAGTAGAAATCATCAAACTTTTTGGATAAAGGGATGATTTACTCAATCTTAGACAATTCAAGGGTCAGCCCAAGCTATAAATACTATTGTATATTAGACATACTATATAGGTATTTTTAGATCCCCATTGCACTAGAAGATTAGGAAAAGGCCATGTTTACTTGGCCCTATGACATCTTTGTCCATTGCTTGTTGGAATTTGCATTATGCAATGCTTCTGCCACCTTCTAGAGATGTATGTGGTCACTTTTGTCAAATTTGTAGAAGATATCATGGAAGTATTTATGGAAAGATTTTAGTGTTCAGTGATTCATTTGACTTATGTCTATGAAATTTGGAAAGAGTAGTGTCCCAATCTGAGGAAGCAAACCTAGTTCTCAATTCGGAAAAATGCCACTTCATAGTTAAGAGGGAATTTTGTTGGGACATTAGATCACACATAAAGTAATTAAAGTGGACAGAGCCAAAATAAAGTTTATTAAAAAAATCCCAACCCCAACATTAGTAAAGGCTATTAAGAGCTTTTTGGGGCATGCGGGTTCTATGGGTGATTACGCCAAGATAACCCATACATTAACCAAGTTGTTTGAGAAGTATGCACTGTTTGAGTTCAATAAATTGTTTTTGGAGGCATTCACTTTTCTTAAAGAAAGACTCATTAACATATTGATTATGGTAGCTCTAGAATGGTACCCATCATTTGAACTCAAGTGCAATGCTAGTGATTATGCAGTGAGGGAAGTCTTACCATAGAGAAATGGCAGGTACTTATAACCCATTTATTACCTAAGAAAAATAATCATGGATGCACAAGAAAACAATAGTGTTTTTGAGAAGAAGCTCCTGGTTATAGTGTTCATTTTTGACAATTTTTGTTCTTATTTTATTTTTTTTGAAGGTCACAGTTTTCACCAATCATGCTACATTGTGACATCTCCTTAACAAGACAAACACCATGCCAAGAATGATCAAGTGTGTTCTATATTGCAAGAATTTGATTTGAAGATCAAAGACAAAAAAAAAAGGTATGGAGAATGTGGTGGAAGATCATTTGTCCCAATAAAGAATCCGCATTTGGAACCCTTAAGCAATAATGACATTGGTGATGCTTTTTGGGAAGAATATTTGTATGGGTACTTGAGTCAAAGGAAGATGAGACACCATGGTTCACCGACATTACAAATTATTTGTCAAGTCTAATAGTCCCAAGAGGATTTACATTTTAGCAAAAGAAGAAAATTTTCCATGACATAAGGAAGGATCCTTAACTATTTTGGGGTATACGTTGATCGTGTGGTAAGCAGATTTGTCTTACATGTGGAAGGTTGGGAAATACTACAACATTGTCACTCAAGTACTATAGGAGGATATTACTAGTGGTGCTTCATTGTCACTTAAGGCTATGAGAGGATATTACTATAAAGTGTACCCTAAGAGTAGGGTAATCAAATCCATAGGGACATGTGGTCTTAGTACTAATTCACCCTCTATTATAGCCGGCTCAATTAAGTGATGCTAATAAATTTTTAAAATAAGAAAATAATAAATAAATAAAATGACAATGGCAAACTAGGGTAAAATCAGGATGGGAACATGGTAACTCTTGAGATTACTGTGCAAATAATTTCTTATACCAGCTAATTCTTAAGTGCTATTAGGCTGTGGAGACTTCTAATTTAGATAGCCCCTTTTATTAAGGTAATCAAAACCTAATCCCATAAGACAACACCAATTGCCCTATGATTACATTAGATGCTCTGTGAATCCCTCTATTAGGTTTAACCATAATTAGGAAAGTTCAACACCACACACCATATCTATAGGCATATAGTCAACCTCTATCTTTTATGTATTATATGTACATGTTGATTTCTCAATCCTAATCATGTAAATCAAGTATATACTTGGAGATTTCATACTAGCAAAAACAAGGATGAAGCAACATAGAAGATTCACAAGAACAGCTCAAATAGCAGATAAAATAGCAAGGGAAATAAAAAACAAATAATCTAAAGATTCAATGGTCCGAGGAACCAATAAAGGTTTAACCTCGCATATTACAAAAAAATGACAATATCCAATACAAGATGCATGATTAAAGGCATATAGAAAACTCTGTCAATGCTTTTCTCAAGATGGATGATGAAATCTCCTATATTAGAGTCAATATTGCTTTCAAATCTAGTATCCAAAGGGCCAAAGGAGCAATAACAACTCATCCTTAATTGGCCTTCTTTGATCTTCACTTGAAACCTTGACCTTCAATGAAACTTTCACCAAAAGTCCCCTTTAAAACCCTAGTTGTCAAGCTTTATACTATAAGTAAAAAAGCTAATGCACGGTCTTGTTCTAGGTGTGCTTGACTCCTGTTAATTGTTGCCAGCCTTTGAGACTCGAATCTTGATAATTTTGAGCTTGAAATATGATAAGTGCTGTATCATATAAATTGTAATACTATCTTATGCACTTAAAGTCATCCTCAAAAGTGTTTTTAAGAGTGATTTGGTACTTAGTTTGTTACATTTATACTTTTAGGCAAATATACACACAATTCTACCCAAAGCATGAAATTGGGAGTGAAACAGAGCCAAAAATAGCATTAAGAGGAATACACGGGGTAAAGTACACTTCCATATACTTGCCCATATACCCCTCAAGCATTGGAAATGAGAAATTCCAGAGGAATACATGGGCAAAGAACATGGCCATTGTCAAGCCCCAACCTGTGGGCGCAACACACAATATACCGCCACGATAATCTAAGGGAGGCCAAACCCTATCTCAACCTTGGATCATAGTAAAGCTAACCTATTTCCTATGCATAATCACTATAACAATAAGAAAAAATATAACAACACACAAGAAATTTCCTATACATAATCCTCATGACAATAAGGAGATATGATAACGTAGAAGGTCATAACATAAAACACATAGTCATAACACCAAATCACCCCATGAGTATGGTTTCTCATATAACATTCTAGACAACACCAAATACAAGGGTTTCAAAAGAGAATAGATAAAGGCATACAAGCCAACAAATGTACTAATGGGTCCCATTAAAAACATGCCATGAACTAAAAATAAACCTACAAAGGACTCCAAGAAAATGCACTGAAAATGGACTCTTGCCAAGCATGACGTGTTAGCACCACTACACTATACTATCACCTAGAAAAAGAATAGAGAGGGTGAGTAAGTAGGTTATTGAGTGTGGGATTATCACAGATCAATAATGTCATACACTCAAGAGTATAGATAATATAACATTAGAAATATTCAAGAAAGAATAGATGCATCCAAAAATATGAAAATACCAAGCATAGTATCAAACTGATCTACCAAGCTCAATATACACAGTTGGTAGTATTTTATAACATAAGTTAATCAAAACAAAGTTTCTTCTCAAGTAAACATCATTTTTCCAACAACTAATAAAATCAATGTTTTATGAAATACATGTCAAAAACCAACAAAGTACTAGATAGCCTCAAGAAACCCTCCATCTGTAACCGTGGCCATGGCTAGATCTGGAGCCTCTAAGATATGTGTCTCATGGTGTTGGCCGCTGGGGAACTCGTGTGGTGACTCTGAGCACCCAACCCTGCACACCTTTCAGTTTCTCTACGTGTCTCCTACAATTGTGGTACTTAAATTGAGTTCTCCATGCCACCTTAACTAGGTCAACTGGTGGATACTCTTTTACTACAGCAAGTATAGGAGCTCAGCTCCATGTCAACATCCAAACCATCAGTCCATAAACTGCCTGAAGGCCTAATATACAATTCATCACAATGTGCCAAAATCTTAACAAGATTTCATAATTTTTCACATAAACAACCCCCACTCCAAGAGTGAGTAATTTGGACATATCAACTCAAGTAAATACAAGTTTCATCATGAAACAGTACTTTTTCTCAAATACAAACATCATTTGCATTCAACCTTCGAATATACATTTCAAGAACAAGGTTTTCAAACACAAGTAATGCACACTTGCAAACATTTTTATAAACTCATTTAAGATCAAAGTGATGATTTCAAGAGTCATAATAATGTTCAAGAAACTTTTAACAATATAAAATACATTGAAGTAAATGAAAACCAAATATAATAAATTCATGCATGATATTATAGTCCATAAAATCAACACTCCCACTCACAAACTTGCCGAACCACTCTACTATGGTGTTAATCCTTTACTAGTCCTTTACCCTTGGCTGATGCCTCACCTCCTAAAACAAGCCAATCAAAACAATGGATTAAAGCCAAATAATACTTAACACAAGGATGAGGAAAACTCCTCAAGATGGAAAGTATGCACCTAGGCTTTACTAAGCACCTCCTCCCAAGGATTGTACAAAGGTTCAACCTCTCTAAACACTTAAGGTCAAAGAAAATGGCAAAGAAATCCTAGATGGGTTTGGTGCTACAGTAACCATAGTTTAAGATGAGAGATCTCTCTCAATCATCCGCAAAGGGGAAAGAATACAACTATACAAGTTCTCTGCACACATCACCCCTAAAGAACTCATCAAAATGAAGGGAGAAAAGAATGGGAGAAATTTACCTTCAAGTTTTCAACCTCACCTTGGCTTCCTCTTTGATCTAATGGCATGAAATGGAGGAGTTTGGGGAGGAGAAAATGAGGTTTAGAGGAGGGGAGGTGTGGGAGAGAAAGATGGCAAGAAAGTGAAAGAAAAGCCCTAGAGGAAGGGCTTTTCCCTAGGCTTAGGGGTCCATGCAGGCACCCATGTGGCCCACATGGGAGGTCGCATGGATTTTAGCCTAGATTATGTGGGCATCCATGCGGCTGGCATGGTAGGCCACATGGCTCTCAACCATGCTCATGTGGGCTCAAATTGCTCACATGTAGGCCGTATGACCCCTCTTTGAGTCATAACATGTTGAAACACTTCTAAAAACACTTACACATGAGATATACGCTAGATGACATGTCAAAAACATGTTAGGGAAATAGAAAAACGGTTGGAATATCATAGCCAGGTACTCCCTAACTTGAGCACAACAATAGTCCAGTGAAATACACAGGTGAACTACACGTCCGTGCACATACTTATGTACATCTCAAGATTGAGTAGTAGGATTTTTCAGGAAAATACATGGGTAGCAGCCAAACTATACACTTGTGTACATGGCCATGTAACCCTAGAATTGATGTTTTGAAGTTTTCAGAGAATTACTGTCACCTCCCAACTGGCAGGCCATGGGACCCAACAACCACCGAGACAACCCAAGGAGGGACACCCACACCACTCAACCCTCAAGTCACCACAAGGCTAACAAAAATCTGGAATGAACAGCACTAAACAGAGAATTAACACTCAAAATATACAAAAAAATGGAACACAAAGATAACACAGAGGAACCAATATAACCATACCCTATAAATAGAGTTCAAGGGAACCTACTTGTCATAAATACAACAAAGTTTATAATAAATAGACAAATATACAACTATGCAAATAGGGTTTTAAATATACTAATGGATCCATATTATTATACAATGAAACATGTTTAAAGAAACATACATGATACTAGAAATGAATAAATATAGGAGATAAGTAAATGTCCAGCACTCCACCTTTCCGCCACGCTACTAGCCACTAGAGCCTAGAAGAGAGAGAGAGAGAGAGAGAGAGAGAGAGAGTGTGTGTGTGTGTGTGTGTGAATAAGTGAGTGAGTGGGTTAGCACAATTCTAAAAGAATAACAAAACGAGTTGAAGAAACATCAATGATCAAACTTTTACAAAAATACAAATAACTTTGAGTGTTGCAACCTTTTTCATAACATATATATGCAGGTGACAACTATGACATCAAAACTAATTCAATTGCTTCACATAAGAGTTTCACCTTCGAAAATCATCCTCAAGAATAATACAATTTTTAAAACATCAAACCATAAAACTCGTCATAAAACTCATTCTTTTCTTTTCAAGATTAAACAAGGGATCAATGAAAGAAAAGTTCAACATAAGAAGCATGAGTTCTCAAATACTAATTCTTTTTACATCTTGATTCTTGGATCCATTGTCTGGATCTAAACCATAATCATGGTCATGGCTAAGTTCAAGGCCATCAAGGTCCTCATGTCCTTGACGTTGACCCACAAATTCCATATGGTGACTCCGTAATCCGGATGCATCATCCAAATTAGCAATTCTCCTATATATATATATATATACATATTTTTAGATAAACATACATAGGTATTTTTACATATGTATACATGCATAGACATATGCATATAATGTGTATGTCTAGTTGTTCCGTGATGATGTATCAGGAAATGTGGCATGTGAACCTGTTGGGACTACATACATATATTTATATAAACATACATAGTTATATACATGTATACATATGCATGTGTATACCTATGTATGTTTATATCTATAAGCACGGTCAGAAGCACTCCCGTGCTTGAGACTGTGCTTCAAAGCACGGTAGTAAGCACGCCCGTGCTTAGTACCATGCTTATAAAAAATGACATGTTCAATTAAACAACATCAAACCAAAATGCATGGCAGGATGTATACATCAAACCAAACCAGCTGCAAGATTTGTACATGTAACAGACAATGTATAAAATTAGTTGATGCAATTTAAGCATATCAATTAAGTGATTAAACAAAAAGTTAACAGAGAACAGGAAAGAGGAAATTGTTAGACCTGGTACCGGTCCATATGTCCTGCAGTCTGGGTGATACTTGCAACACAAACTTTCTTCTCCATGCACCTTGGACAGCGAGCATTAGTTATCTGATTGAATAAGCCTAACATAGTTACCAAAGTTCTTTGCAGTCCATTTTCCAATGATTCACAATGTTACAAGGAGAGATTTATCAGCTATTATGTTTCATTTTTGGATGGGTAGAACTTCTGATCATTGTTGCCAAACACCCGTAGAGTAAAATAAAAATGAATATTTTGAGAACACCATGCCCAGAAAGATTCCACTATGAGTCTGACAATAAGTATTCAAACATCGACAAATTAGTGGATTCTTCTAAATAAAAAACAGGGATTCTGGATCTTCAAAGCATGAACTATGACAAAGTTGGAGATTTCCAATTCAGCTATCATTCCATTCATTCACCTGAATAACAGAGCATACTCCCCTTTAAGGAATAAGGAATAATGAAAATATTAAAGGTTAAGGAAATCAGGTATCAAACTATAGCATGAATGCTCAGTCTATGTACCAACATTCCCGAGCATTTTTCTTTAATTTTATAATAAAGACATTGAATCTCTAAACTGTATAATATCCAGGAAAATCATGTGAGGATTCAGATCAAAATTTCTATCTATCCATGCTACAAATCAACCACACCATTCAAACACTCACAAAGCACCACGATTTAAAAAGGAAAACAAACACATATAGTCCAACAATTCTTCCATCCTTTTCAAATAAAAAAACAACGTAAAAATGTTAAAAAAAGATCACAAGCGAACTCCTCACCTTAATAATGGCGATGTAAGGCTTCTCTTTTACATGCTCCGGCGACAAGAGCACATTATCATTCTAAATACAACAAAAACAACATAACAAATCTCAACAAACGGACAAAAACACATTCAAAGCAAAAAACAAAGGCATCGATAGGAGAGAAAGAGGATAATTATGAGTTTGTACACATTGCCATAGTGTTCAAACGACTCAAAGTGCAAATTCCTATTCCTCCATTTCCCTGAAACCCTAACCGGCATACCGATCGGCTTGGCAGCCTCCTTAACTTCCAGGTCATTATTCACCGCTTGTTCTCCATTGGTCTCTACCCAACACTAAGGTTTTACTTATTGCTATAAAAAAATTTAAATATATTTTATTATTTAAAATTTTGCATTTAAAATTTGTGTTAATTAATTATTTTAAAACTGGTAATTCGCCCCCCTCTATATAATTTCTGGCTCCGCCCTTAGGCACCGCCGCTCGATCATGACTTCCACCGGAGTACGCTCGTGTGATTGAGTGATCGAGCGGAGCCGTCCGGTCGATGACGGCATCCAGGGCTTGAATGCTTTTACGAATGAATGGAGACAAAATTTTTGGGGCCCGCATGAAAACGGTATGCTTCATACCGTTTTTAACCAAATACACTAACAACGGTATCACCCTTCCCGTTTTAATAATTAACAATAATAATTCTAATTTCAAATAATGTTTTATATTTAAATAATAATTTTTCTTAAGAAAATTGGCTTAAAAAACCACAAATAAATTATTGAAATAATTACAAAAGAAATGTGGGGAATCGATAGGAGAGAAATAGGATAATTACGAGTTTGTAAACATTGCCATAGTGTTCAAACGACTCAAAGTGCAAATTCCTGTTCCTCCATTTCCTCAAAACCCTAACCGGCATACCGATCGGCTTAGCAGCCTCCTCAACTTCCAGGTCATCATTCGCCGCTTGTTCTCCATTGGTCTCTACCCAACACTAAGGTTTTACTTATTGTTATAAAAAAATTTAAATATATTTTATTATTTAAAATTTTGAATTTCAAATTTGTGTTAATTAATTATTTTAAAACTTGTAATTCGCCCCCATCTATATAATTTCTGGCTCCGCCACTAGGCACCATCGCTAGATCATGACTTCCACCGGAGTAAGCTCGTGTGATTGAGTGATCGAGTGGAGCCGTTTGGTCGATGAAAACATCCAGGGCTTGAATGCTTTTACGAATGAATGGATACAAAATTTCTGGGACCCACATGAAAACGATATGCTTCATACCGTTTTTTAACCAAATACACTAACAACAGTATCACCCTTCCTGTTTTAATAATTAACAATAATAATTCTAATTTCAAATAATGTTTTATATTTAAATAATAATTTTTCTTAAAAAAATTGTCTTAAAAAACCACAAATAAATTATGGTTGGCTAAAAATTTTAAATAGTGCTATTTTCATTAATTTTTCTTGCAAATTACACGAAAAAGGGGAAAATGGTCCCGTTTTCTTTAAAAATAATCAAAACTAGTATCCCAATTCCCGTTTTACCTAAACTCATAAATAATTTAAAATATACCTATTTTTGTAATTAAATAAAAAAAATTGCATTATTTTTTTTAAAAAAAAAGCCGGCATTCGCGGGCCATCACTTCTCTCCCAAGCCCTTCTTCACTTCTCTTCCTCGCTAACCCTAACCCTAGAAAGCTCGAAACTCATCAATGGCGATTGTGGGTTCAGTGAAGCTCAATAAAATAGAAATGATATACGAGTTCATAAAGATAGAGCAATAAAGCATAGACTAGCAAAACAAACTAAAACATGAAAATAACTCTCAGAAAGCAAAGCCTTTCTGAGTAAACAAATCCACAAAATAAAAAAAAACGCAACAAAACAAAAAATAAAACTAAAAGATAATCTCATAGTGTAACGCCTCAAACATCGGCACCTGGTGCTGGTGCTGCTGGTGAATCAGAGCTGGAACCCTCATCTAGTGTCTGCTGAATGCAATCAAGGCGCTCTATGATCCGCACTTGGTTCTCAAGGATGGTGGCTACAACAGCTTCGAGTCGAGCCATACGCTCAAGTACTTGATCAGAAGATGTGCCAGGATCTGCTGATGGTACCGGTGTTGCCTCTGTAACCATGGGCTCACTCTGTGGTGGTGCATCATGAGCCTCAGCAGACTCATCATCGTCGGTAGATGACTCCACTAGTTCATATCCACCTGAACCTGTGCGTCACACTATGCCCATCAATCGGAGAGTGACCATCCTCAAAGGTGAAGGGCTACTAATTTTCTCGTCGCCTCTGACACATCCCTTGTGTGTGTACCCCACAAGTGCACGGGTTGTCGAAGTAATAAAATACCTTGGTGAGTGGGTAGTCGTATCCACATGGAATAGTGTTCAGAAACAAGCGTTATCACTATTTTAGCTATAAATGGAATCGATGGTAAGAGAAATCAATATGTATATATATATATATATATATATATATATATATATATATATATATATAAGTAAAAGAGTGCAAAAAGGGCAATAAAGGTAGGAGAGGTAATCGATATAAAGACGGGTACCCGGACAAAGCTCCCCCTAGGACTAATGCTTCTAGTGCAAGACTAGTATTATACCATCTAATTGATATCTAATGAGTCGTGGAAATCCTTAAGCACACGGTCCCAAACCTAAGGTCAACCGTGACTAATCCCACACTATACCCAGCTCTAGACTTCTCTACGACCCTTGACTCTCGATGACCTATCACCTAAGCCCCAGGGGAGTACATCATACTAATGCCTAGCACCGTGTGAAATTGCATGGAGTTCTAGGGATTCCAAGTGAAAGACCCTATCCCTAATTATAGTTCTAACCCTTTGGTCCAGGTGGAAGAACTCTAATCTAAGTTAAGCCCCAGTCCTAGGATTCACTCAAGCCTTCGTAAGGAAGTTCATCTCCTAGTACTTCACTCTACTTCGATCGCGATTAACTCTTGGGATACAGAGGTAGGGAAATTTACACTGGAGGGGAAAGGGGACGTTCCGCTACCTCTCGACTCACCTTCTCAACCCTCTCCAACCTTGTGTAGTCTAATCTTATAAA
Source organism: Dioscorea alata (assembly GCA_020875875.1). Taxonomy (NCBI): domain Eukaryota; kingdom Viridiplantae; phylum Streptophyta; class Magnoliopsida; order Dioscoreales; family Dioscoreaceae; genus Dioscorea; species Dioscorea alata. The sequence goes on along the minus strand of CM037017.1, from coordinate 6,092,304 downwards.
GGTTGTCACACCCTCAAAGGATAACCTAATAGATTCTCAACCCTAGTGTCACGGCTAAGGGAAAATCTCATACAATCGGCATGCAAGATTGGAACTCAATAAGAAAACATCAAATTAATAAAGCATAATAAAAGTCATAGAAACAATATCATCCTAGGGTTTACAAGTCCGAAAACCCACTAGGGTTTAGCTCTCCACGGAGCAATACAAAATCAGTAAAGAGTTTAAGAACATATGCATAAAAACCATAAAGAAAACCTCCTTGTAGATCGTATCGATGGTCTTGTGGAGCCGCCTAATCTTCTCCACGAATCCCTTGTGAAACCTAGGGCACACCTCGCCGAATCGATGCCAACGAAAGCTCCCCCAACAGCTTTCTTCCAAACGATGTCGATGCCAATGCCGTATAATCGCCTCCAAAGACCTCCAAGAACCTCTCCAAACCGTAGCCAAAAGCTCCCAAAAAGATAGGCAAGAGATAGAAGGGGGGGTCCCCAAATAGATCTGAAAACGGGCTATTTATAGGCTGAAATCGGGTTGAAATCGGAGTTCCACACGCCCCTGTGGATTTTCCACACGGGCCTGCAGAATTTCCACATGGCCGTGTGGAATTTCCACACGCCCATGTGGAATTTCTGTTTTGTTGATTTTCGGCAGACTGTGAACAGTAACTTGCTACATTGTTTTGCTACAGTAACTGCTACAGTGCTTCACCGAAATGCTCCCGAATTCATCGTTCTTCATTGAGGCCGTTTAATTGGGCACATGAGTTAGACTTTTGTGATTACTTCATTTCTCTTCATTGGCGAATTTTTCCATTATTATACGAGTTAGATTTTTGTGAATGTGACTGCCCTTGTCGCCATTAATAAGAGTAATGTCAGCAGTTTGGAAGTAGTTAGATGAAAGCAAATGAAAACCAGTACCTCTGCAAAATATTTATGCATCGATTTCTGCACATTAGTCCACATCAAATTCAAACATTTGCTCCAACCGTTTCTCTTTTTCTTCCTGCAGAACAAACTGGACAACCATGACACTGCAGAACTAACACATGAGCTGCCTAACTAACCTAATTAATAACATCTCAGCCACATAAAAATAACATGCATCTAGTAAGGTTAGATTCATAATCTCAAACTAAAAAGACAAAATTTAATAAACCATACACAGCTTGCAAAAGCTCATAAACGAATGAAGCAGACAGTGCTTCAATCTCAAAGTTCACTCCCTTCTCCAGCATGATCTCCAACTCCAACCTAACCCATAATTTATCACATTTAGAAAATAAACAAAGGGAGAAGAATAGAACTCAAAGATGGAACTCAGACCTCCATTTCAGTGTTTCCTTGTGCAAATACCATCTAGTTAGTATAGATTCAGCTTTCTGCCTATCTGAAATGCAATGCAATGGATGAACAATGTGGAATTAATGGAATTCATACACCGTAAATTGAAAAGCAGAGTAATTATAGATTATAGATGCACTACCTTTAGTTGTCGAATTAAGAAGACATCGGTTTGACAATCACAAAGAAGTTGTCCATATAAATAAAGATTATCCTTGACCAACAAGGGAAATAAAACCCTACCAACATATTGAAGAATGCAAGCATATGAAAGTCCATCAGCCTTGGGAAGTGTTTGTGCTCTTTTCTTATCATAATTTAAAAAAAAAAAAAACAAAGAATTAATGGTGACCAATAAACAAAAACAATGCATTGGTGGAATTCACAGACCTTATCAGAGGGAGAAGTCTCCAAGCGCTCCATATAAGCCATCCTCAAGGTTTCTTACATTGCGATAAATTAATCAAAATAATTACATGAAATAAAATATATGAACTTACACTTAACTAAAAATATAAGTTGATATTTTTACCTTTTGATGCTCTAAAATTTTTTCTTTTCTTCCATGATGAAGATCCACAACAATACTATCTTGTGTAAAAGATTTTTTAAGTTTTGAAGGGATCTTCAAAGCTCGAACATTGCCCGAATTCATAATATTTTTTTCATCAACTATTTTATATTTTCTTTTTTTTTTTATGAAGTGGCTCTGCAGGTGTTTCTTCTTCTTCACCTATGACATTTAAATAAAAAAATCAATAATTATTGGAACGTAATTTGATTAAACATACAAATTATTGCAACATTCATGAATTACTTGCATCAGCATCTAATGGGACATCAGCTGCACAAGGAGATGTTCCTTGTGAAACTGGCTCTGCAGATGTTTCTTCTTCTTCACTTGTGGCATTTAAATAAAAAAAAAATCAATAATTATTGGAATGTAATTCGAGTAAACATACAAATTATTGCAGCATTCATGAATTACCTGCATCAGCATCTAATGGGACATCAGCTGCACAAGGAGATGTTCCTTGTGCAACTGGCTATGCAGGTGTTTCTTCTTCTTCACCTATGACATTTAAATAAAAAAAATCAATAATTATTGGAATGCAATTCGAGTAAACATACAAATTATTGCAACATTCATGAATTACCTGCATCAGCATTTGATGGGACATCAGCTGCACAAGGAGATGTTCTTTGTGCAACTGGCTCTGCAGGTGCTTTTTCTTCACCTATGACATAACAATAAAAAATCAATAATTATTGGAATGTAATTCAAATAATCATACAAGTCGTTGCATCATTCGTGGATTACCTGAATGAACAGCATCAGCAGTGTCGACCTCCACATGTACTACTGCGGGGGTAGGAGATGGGGGAGGAGATATTTGCATCCCCATATGGACAGTCATACGAACCAAATTCCTACCCAACTACTGCAGAAAAAGTGGTGAAATCGAAGACGAACCAATATGGCTGGTGGAGGGACAGGATGCTGGTAGCACAGGGGAGCGAGTGGATGCTAGAGATGAAGAGATACTAGCTTAGGATGGGGAGCAGCAGCACCAACGACAAGGAAACAGGTCCCGCTGGCAGTCTGTACTGGCTGGACCATCCTCATAGCTTTGAGGTTGTCGAGGGTGACCGGGGCACTACCGCCCTCAATCTTCATACCGCGAACCCCCTCTAAAATACCGATCCCCCGAATGAGCCGGGAGATATAAGGGCCAACGAATATGAATCCAACCCTAAGATCGGTCGCCTGATGCTGCATAGCAAGGGCGATATCATATCCTAGGTGAACTCGGAACCCGTCGACCATGCTGAGGAGGTAGTAGAAGTCTCTCCGATTCACCACGCTAGTAATATCACCCCGCCCTGTCAAGGTATGACTCAGTAAATAATGGATGTACCTCAAGGCGGGGGAGCGAAGGCTAATGGCCTTCGTGCAGCGAGGATCATAGCCTCCAGATGTGCTCAAGCGACGCCAACATGACTCCATATGCCCCTCTGTTGGCCTCTCAGTGAGAAGGGCACAATACTCCGGGGTCTGCATGAATGCCCGATCATAAAGACCCAAATGGACTGAAAATGTCGTCAGGCTCATCTTGTGCATAGTGTTGAAAGCCTGAAATTGGATAGTATCAGCCTGATCAAAATCAACCAGCCTCTACCGATCTAACTCAAAAGTCGCCAAGACCTCTAGTGTCAGCTCTCTATAAGTAGTGTCGGTGATGTAAAAGAGCTCACGCCAGGCTCGATCACGCAAAAGTTCCTGGACCTCCTCATCCAATCCCACGTCAGCTAATACATGCCAGTCTATCTAATGGGACTCACCGAACTTCTTCGTGCTCAATCGATTAAATCTCAACTGATGACCATCTGTACCAAATCTAGGGGTCGTAGGGGAGGCCTACGAGCTACTCTGGCCCCTCCCTACTCTATCCCTATGGGCAACCCTCTTCCTCGGAGGCATGATCTAAGTATAAACGAAATAAACAACGGGAAATGCAGGAAATAGCTAAGCACGGGAATATATGTACACATATACACACATACATAAGAACTATAAACGAAATAAACAAAGGGAAATGCAAGAAATAGCTAAGCACGGGAATATATGTACACATATACACACATACATAAGAACTTACAGAATTAGAAAACTTTAACCTAAGAAGTATGTAACAAAAACATACAGAACAAATTGCAAACTACCATATGAAACAATGGCTAGTATACAAGTCACACAACCAAAAACAATGAACAATTCTCCTCTTAAAACTAAAAATGATAATGAATGACTACAGAAGCACCCCAAGCTGAATATTATTAAGAACAACAACAAAGAAGATCCCCAATATTTGATGCACAACAATATCAATCATGAATCAGGTAATTTGAAATAAAATCAATGTAAAGCGCATGCAAATTACAACATCTTACTTATTTGTTCCCTATAGTTATAGTCAACTACAAAAACAAACGCTAAAAAAAAAAATCCTTCCACAAACACTGCCATTAGCACACAGAAGACAAAGTTGGTACATCACAAATTCAACTCCAAAAGCAAAGCAATCTCCAAAACCATACACAACTTGCAAAGCAACCTCCCCCAAAGACCACAACAAGCATAAACGAATTATTAATTCATAAAACCATACACAGCTTGCAAAAGCTCATAAATGAATCAACAGGAACATGCTGGTACCTGAAAAAGGGCAAACTCTGGCAAGCTTCTCGGCGGAATCGAAGAGGCGGCAAACGGGAAAAGGCGGCAAAACTCGAAGAAAAGAGGTGGCCTCGAATCAAAGAGAAGTTGAATCAAAGAGAAGAGGCGGAATCGAATCGAAGAGAAGAGGCGGTAAAACGAGGAGGATGTTCTAAAAGCACGGGAGTGCTTAGTTAGCTTCCTCCCCAAAGTCCACAGCAAGCATAAATGAATTATTAATTCATAAAACCATAAACAGCTTGCAAAAGCTCATAAACGAATCAACAGGAACATGCTGGCACCTAAAAAAGGGCAAACTCTGGCAAGCTTCTCGACGGACTCGAAGAGGCGGCAAAACTCAAAGAGAAGAGACGGCCTCGAATCAAAGAGAAGTTGAATCGAAGAGAAGAGGAGGACTCGAATCAAAGAGAAGAGGCGGCAAAACGAGGAGGATGTTCTAAAAGCATGGAAGTGCTTACTCGGTAGTGCTTAGTTAGCTTCCTCCGCAAGAAATCATTTTTTTCTAATGAAACAAATATATTTTTTATTATAAAATGTCATTTCACAGTTTTTTATATTTAGATATATTTTTTATTATATTAATGTGAAATAATAATAATAATAATAATAATAATAATAATAATAATAGTAATAGTAATAATAATAATAATAATAATAATAATAATAATAATAATCATCATCATCATCATCATCATAATAATAATAATAAATCTATAAAAATAAAATCCTAAAAAATGCTAGATATTTATTACATTTAGAATTTTTGTAAAAGAAAGTGAATAAATAAAATAACACATAAATTGAAAAAAAAATCATTTGATATAGTTTGTAAATTATTATTATTATTATTATTATTATTATTATTATTATTATTGTTGTTGTTGTTGTTGTTGTTGTTGTTGTTGTTGTTGTTTTATAGTAGGTTGAGTTTTTTTTTTTTTTGAATTTTACCTAATAAGAATATTTGACTATTTATGTAATTATTTGATTTTTAAAATAAGTTATTTAAATATTTTTAAAAATAATATGAAATTATATAAAATAGTTATTTTTTAAAACTATTTAATTTTAATTTTTGGTTGCTAAAAATACTAAAAATAATTTAATTTAATTGATTAAGAAATTAAAAAACAACTTAATTTAAATTAAATTATATTACTTCATAATTACATATTAATCAAATTGCATCAATAATAAAACTTGGATAATTTGAATGTTTTTAAAAATAAAAAATAATTTTAGATAATTTTGAAATTTACATATTAATCAAATTGCATCAATAATAAAACTTGGATAATTTGAATGTTTTTAAAAATAAAAAATAATTTTATATAAGTTCCAAACAAAAAATACAATACTAGGCAAGGTGAACTTCTACCAAAATATCATTCATTACAAGCAACATTCCAAAAAAAGAAAAATTTACAAAACTTCACCAGCATCACAAACTTTTTTGTTCAAAAAAAAAAAAAAAAAAAAAAAAACTAACTAACTAACTAAACCTAGTTCCTAGTTTTCTATATTCATTACAAGCAACATTCTAAAAAAAGAAAAATTTACGAAACTTCACAAGCATCACAAACTTTTTTCTTCAAAAAAAACAAACAAACAAACAAATAAACTAAACCTAGTTCCTAGTTTTCTATATAACAACCTAAGTTAACATTTGTTGTCAAATAAAATTTTTAAAACTAGAAATAGGTGGCTTCGGCTTCAGTGGCGAGTGTGGTGGCTTCGGCTTCACCGGGGAGTGTGTGACCGGCAACCCTTCGGCTTCGGCTTCAGCCTCTTCTAGGACAAATAAATGTTGTAATACCGCAACTATCACAATAAAAAATATGACAAGTAACAAAGCAAACAGGTTTGTGCTCCCCCTGTCGATAATGGAGATGATGATGATGATGATGATGATGATGATGATGATGATGAAGAAGAAGAGAAAAGTTGCAAAAAAAAAAAAAAAAAAACCCCTGCATGCGTAGGGTTTGGAGATGAAAAAGAAGGAGAGGAGAAGAAGAAGAAGACGAAGAGAAACGTTTGAAAACTTGCAAGAAAGTATCAGGTTTGCAGGTGGTTTGGAGAAGAAGAAGAAGAAGAAGAAGAAGGAGATGGGAGGTTTGATTGTGCAAGTCTCGAGATGTATGTTGGGAATCCCAAGGGCCAGGGCCTGATATCCCACTAATTTTTTTTTGATAAATTTCAGATATGTTAAGAACGATCATGCTTAACAAGCGGAGCTCTAGTGTATTGGTCGCGTGGCTGGTCGGCTACTTGCGATTAATTTGAAAATAATACCTTTATAGTATTTTAAAAACATTACTGTCATAAATTCATTAGGATCAAATAGAAAATATAGTAAAAATAAATTATAATTTGAAATTAGAAGGAGTAAAGGGATAGCAAGCAAATATTGGGTGCTTTATAATAATTTTATTTGAAAATAAATTAAATTTGAATAAAAGTATATTTTTGCACTGTTTTGAAGAAATGGCTTGCAAAGGGAATCTTGGAAAAATGGAAAAGATAGATATGGATGCATTTAATGCACTTCATAGATGTATAGTTTAATTTTTTTAAATTTTTTTAACAAAGTTGCCATATTTTGAGAAAATATATTTATTTATATAATTATTTCCTTATTTTATTTATACATCTCCTTTTAGGATATTTGAGAAACATTTTACTATATTTAAATGATGAAAAATTTATAAACTAATTTACTAATTTAAGGTAATTCCTCATGCTAATTAACTATGGGAAAAAAATTAGAACTTCAAAATTCTAAGGATATATATGAAAAAAATAGGTGTATGTTGATTTTTTTTCATAAACATGTATATATAACCAATTAATCAATAAGGGAATAATTAAAATAATTTGAAATATTATTTTAAAACCAATATTTAAAATACGAATTATATGAATGTGTTTTGTCTTAGCCCAAATTCAAGGCCCAAACTCTAAGCTTATTTTCAATTGATTACATTTGGCATGTCTTGTCCTCATATTCTTTAGTATCGAAGGGCGATAATATCAACTACATATAATGTCGAACAATTAATTCGTTAGATTTCCACTCTTAAACATAAAATCCATTACAACAAACTTCCCTTTATTAAAGAAACATTGAGTAATCCAACAACTATCATTCCTGCAAGCAAGTTTTTTAAATCTTTCCATGTTGAACTTGAATTTTTGGAGAAAGAAGAGGAGATGAAATTAACATCTACCAAAGTTTGTCTAAGCAGCATTTACCAATAAATATTATTCTTCATAGTTTTGTATGTTACATCAATGCAATCATTATCGATTTTTTTATTTATTTATTTATAACTAAAGCACAATATCTAATGCCAATCAAATGCTAAGTGCTCAATGGGTTTTTTCTTCAGATTTGACATATTTCAGCGCAATAAAAAGTTTAAAGGCCCAATTTATTAAAGTGGAAGAGAAAGGGCGGAAACCCCTTTCAATCAAATCACATAAAGTATATCCATCAAAGAACTACATAAAAGCAACAAATGCACACGCATAATGCTTTTTTTAGCGAGGAAGAGAAGTGAAGAAGGGCTTGGGAGAGAGGTGATGGCCGGCGAATGCCGGCTTTTTTTAAAAAAAAAATAATGCAATTTTTTTATTTAAATACAAAAATTGGTATATTCTAAATTATTTATGAGTTTAGGTAAAATGTGAATTGGGATACCAGTTTTGATTATTTTCAACGAAAACGGGACCATTTCCCCCTTTTTCATGTAATTTGCAAGGAAAATTAATGAAAATAGGAGTATTTAATATTTTTAGCCAACAAACCTCAATATTTTTTTAAAAGTATTTCTTAATAAATTAATTTCCATCCCACCACAACCCGAAGCCTTCTCATGGTATATTATTCCAACAAGGACCAAAATAAAATGTTTATTGTTAGTTTTCTAATATTTGAATCTAAATAATTAATAATTATAAATAATTGATCAATTTTGAACCAAATCCAATGATTTAAAATCCAATTTAAAGCTGTGGGGTCTAGTTTTAGATCAAACTTATTTTGTGTTTTCTATCTCTTTGTATTCACGACATAAAGTAGTCTTTTAATTATGAGTCTAGATCTATACTTAAATTGAATTAAAGAAAGTCTATGCTTGAAAATATTTTATTATAAATTAAATTAACACCCCATCAAGTGTATTAAGGACATCCTCATCTAGTTATTCATTTATATAAAAGTTACCCTAGTGAGAGGGTAGTCGAATCCACAGGGAATAGGGAGTTAGAATACGAGATTTCAATATAAAAACTATGCGAAGTACGGAAAAGTGATCAATTGATTCGATGAGTGAATTATGGAAACAATTATACTAGAAGACGAGAAATTAAATAGAAAGATGGAAAATGAGAGAGTGCAAGTAAAAGAGAATAGAGAGGACTAGTAATGAATGAAATAGGGCATCCGGACAAGCTACCTCTAGGGTCTATGCTTCTAGTGTAGGACTATGTTATTATACTTTCCTATTGATGTTTAATCGAGTCGAGGATATCCTAAGACTCACGGTCCCAAACCTAAGGACAACTGTGACTAACCCCAACACTATGCCCCGGTATTAGGATTCACGTCACCCTTCACTCTATCGCTCGCACGACTAAGCCCCAGGGGAGTATATCTACCTAAACCTCACACTACGTGTGATTGCTTTAAGCTCTAGGGATTCCTAATGGTAAAACCTGTTCCTATGTGTAGTTCTAACCCTTTAGTCCAGGTGGAAGAACCCTAGTCTAGATTAAGCCCCAATGCATAGGATTCACTTCAGCCCTTCACTCTGTTACTTGCGTAACTCAGCCCCAGGAGAGTTTATCTGCCTAGCACTTCACTCTATTTCGACCGCTATGAAATCAAGGAAACGGAGGTAGGGAGAAACCATGTCGGAGGGGAAAGGGGTACATCGCTACCTCACAACTCTCCCTCTCAACCCTCTTCAATCTTAAGTAGTCTAACCCTAAGGAGTTGTTACACCTCCAAAAGGCAACCTAAATTGTTCTCAATCCTAGTGTCACATCTAAGAGAAAACATTAACAAGATGAAATTAAGATTGAAACTCAATTTTATTCATCAATAATGGAAAAGCATAATAACAATGTCAAAGAAACATAAGAACCCTAGAGTTTACAAGTCCGAATACCCTTAAGGGGTTTAGGTCCTCATGGAGCTATACATGTTCATCAATGTATGAAAGAAAGCACAAAATAAGGACATCAATGAAAACCCCCTTGCGTATGGTGTGGCCGTGGTCTTGTGCGGCCGTCGAACATCGGTGACGATGCCGATGACGCGCGCTAAACCTCCACGAAATCCTCTCCGAAACCCTAGCCGCACTCTCCAAGTTGAAGAGAAAGATAGGTCCAAAGATCTTTTTTTTAGTCTCCAAAATCCGGCTTTTTATAGGCTGAGTGCGGCTTTAAATTTGAAGTTATCGGGGCTTTACACGGCCGTGTGGAATTTCCACACGCCCGTGTGAAGTTTCTGTCTTCCTGAAAAATTACTTCACACGGCCGTGTGGAAATTCCACACGCCCGTGTGAAGTCTCTGGCTTGCTGGAAAATAATTCACACGGCCGTGTGTTAATTCCACACACCCATGTGAATTCTCTGGAGACCTAATCTTCGGCAGAAATGCACAGTAACTTGCTACAGTGAATTACTATAGTACAAGCTACAGTGCTGGTACAGTAACTCGCCGAAACGCTCCCGAATCCGTCGTTCTTCATCAAGGTCATTGAATTGGGCACATAATCAATGGTAGATCGTGCCGATTGCTTCAAGTCTCCTTCTTGGTAAAGTTCTCCTAAGCCACACGAGTTAGACTTGTTGTGAATATGACTGCCTTTGTGCCCCTCCAAAGGAGATTGGCACACACTCACAAGTCCAAGCTCGTGCCTTGTTCCATGCTTGGTCCGAAAACTTCCCAACATCGGTGAACACGACCTAATTTCGTTCTTCTTCTCCAATTTAGCTCCACAAACCTTCAATGCACAAGAATACACAAATGCATGCCGTTTAGTGATAAAAACTGATAAAAGATATGCTCAATGTAAGATAATAACGCTTCGCGGTACTATAACACAAGCACTTATCAAATCCCCCCACACTTAAGCTTTTGCTTGTCCTCAAGCAAAATAGAACGTGAAAGTACTTGGGAAGAACAATTGAAAGTGCTTGGCCTTAGGTTCACCAAAAGTATGCAAAAGAAGCATTCTACAAGTAAGGGGAAATCAAAACATTGCATAAGGTTATCATTGCTCTAGTTAAAAACTCAAATCAAAAAGGATAAAAAACTCGAAAATGTGTTAGTGTGTGTAATTTCCCTCAAGAGAACCAACGAGTACTCCTCAAACTTTTGTTAGAAAGGACTTATTTATATACAAAAACAAAACTAAAGAGAAAAGGAAGTAGTAGCTTCACACATCCTTGAAGGTAGCCCTTTCCTAGGCGGCCGCCAAAGGTGGCTTTCACACTTTCGAGGAGGTAGCTCTTTCTACTGGGGTAGTAGCTTTCACGCATCCCATGAGATAGCTCTTTCTCTCATTAGGGCATAACTTGTATCCGACTTATGAGAGTAGCTATATACTTCATAGGTGGTAGCTCTTTCCACCCCAAATGCATACATAAAAGAAAGCAACTATTCACAAACTCATATTTTTTTTTTTCATATTTTTCTCTCCTTATATATGCATTTTCCAAAGTAAAACTAAGAACAATGATAAACTTGTCCTTAAAAACTTCAAGATTGAGTTTCCAAAAGATTCCAAGAGTAAGTTGTGCAATATAAGATAATCGAGCAAAAATTCCCTAAAACTTCAAGTAGAAACTAGAGCATGATAGGACACAATGTTAAAAATTCTCCTAAACTCTAAGAATACAAATGTTGCAACTAAGGTGAACCACCATAGGCTACATGAGCATGAGCAATTGAACGCACAAGTAAAGGTGTGTGCAATGTGAACTCCCCCCCCCCCCCCCCCCCCCCCCCCCCCCCCACACTTAAGATGTACATTGTCCCCAATGTATGCATGCAAGCACAATTATAAGTAGCAAATAAAAACAAATAGTATGGAAGTGGGCAATTGAAACATTACTCCACTGAACTCCAAATGTTGCGTTTGATGGAGCTAGGTCATTGAGAGTTGAGTCTCAATGGTTTGTGAAGCACACACGGTCCTATGACCGTGCCAATGACTGTTCCTCAAAATCCTTACATCCAAGACCATCTGCGCACACATACACAAGGGTTCAGTATAGCTCAATAAAACTCGAGTATATAAAATATGAAGCAATGAATACAGCTCGAGATAAAAGAAAAGCAAAATAAAAGATAAACTCAGAAGGATAACCCTTTCTGAGTACTACAAGTCCAAAATAAAATAAAAAGTACAAAAAAGAAAATCAAAAGCATCAAAAACTAAAACTAAGACGTCTCGGCGTCGGTGTCCTGGATAGTGGGCTCTGGAGCTGCTGTAGGCTCTGGAGATGTAGGTGGATCTACTGATGCTGGAGGAGATGGTGGTGGAGGAGTAGGGTCTCTGGGTCGGGCCACAGATGCTACTAACATAGCCTGCTCTAGAAATCTCTGTATGGTGTCAAGCCGTGCCATAGTCTCTGCGTGCTGTGCAACATGTGCTGCCCTAATCTCGGCCTGCTCTGCCTGTAGCACGCCCACTGCGCTCTCGAGGCGCTCCAACCTGTCCTGGCCCCGAGAAGGCGAGAACATGCGCACCGGAAGTGGCTCCGGCGCGGTGGGTGGTGCCTGTGTCTCTGTATCTGTCGGGGGTGGCTCTAACGCTGCCTGTAACCCCTCGGCCTGATCTGTCTGGGGTATGATCCATGTGTAGGTCCCTGGTCCTGCTCTGCGGACCATCCCCATCTGTCTCAATGTCTCAATACTAAGGGGGACTGGTGTACTGATCTTCTCGGCCCCCCGAACTCCCTCTCTGAGCCCCAATCCAATAATCAATCGGGTGATATACGGGCCTGCGAAGATAACTCCGATCCTGGGGTACTGACCCTGGTGGCGGATGTACTCGGCCACAATATGCCCAAGGTGGAGTGGCTCGCTCTCCACCATCGAATACAAGTACAATAGCTCCTGACGGCTCAACACCCCTGTACTGTCCCCTCTGCCACTCACTGACCTGCTGAGTACGATGTGGATGTATCTGTGAGATGTCCTGGTCAAGCAAGTGGCCTTGGAAACCCCAGGCTCGTACTGGCCCTGACCACATAATCGATTGTATGCACGCTGGGGGGTCAGGGTGCCAGGATAATCTGTGGGGAGCAATGCGCACTCATCTGTCTCAGTGTATGCCTCGTCGTATAACCCCATCCGCACTGAGAACTAGGTCATGCTCAAAGTAAAATGTCGACCGAGGGTACGGAACTGAACAGTGGCATCTTCAGTGAAGCTGTCGTACCCCCGATCGAACTCAAATGATGCCAGAACCTCTAAAGTAAGTGACCTGATCGCGGGATCTCTGATAGATAATAGACGGCTCCAGCTACCAACGGCGAGCAACTCCTCAATCTCGTCGGCAATAGCATCTCCTCCTTGCACTCCTTTAACTGCACTCAAATCAGCGTATCGCGTCTGTCCGAATCGGAGTGTGGACAATCTACGAAACCTGGTCTGGTGCTCAGGTATACTGAACTCGGACTACATTGGAGGGGGTGTAGGCTCGCGAGGACGCTTACCGGCCGATTTCTTAGACCTAGAAGCCATATCTGCAGAATCACAAAAGAAAATTTTAAAAATCAGTTCAAAAACTCATTCTGCAGAAATCCACACGGCCGTGTGGAAATTCCACACGCCCGTGTGGAGCTTCTGGCGGACAGAGCATCACGACCGTGAGTCTAGAAATCCAAAATTTACATTCTAGTTTGTTCTAATTCATCCCTAAGCATGTTCGCATACATAATAAACATTTAAAACAAGCGAAATCATCCAAAGAACGAATCAAATTAAGAATTGACGAAGAAAAGAGGGAGGGAGAGCTTACCGACGGTGTGAAGTGAAAAACCAAGGAAATTGGCCGGAAAACTCCAATAAAATCCTTCAAAAGGCCCAGAGAAAGTCGGGGAAGTAGTAGAGTGGGTAGGAGAAGAGTTTGGAATGAAAATGTTAAGAGGCACGAGTGAAAACTAAAAGAAATCGCGTGGCTTTTGAAGTTCTGGGAATTCACACGGCCGTGTGTTAATTCCACACGGCCGTGTGTCTCTAAAATCAGGGTTCACAGGGGCCAACACACGCCCCTGTGTGCACTCTGGTCGCTCTCTGAACTACCCCACACGGCCGTGTGAGTATCCTACACGGCCGTGTGCCTTCATAGGGGGATCCACAGGGGCACCCACACGGCCCTGTGGATTCACGGGAAATCATCAAAGATCTCTGAAAAATTTCACACGGCCGTGTGGAATTTCCACACGGCCGTGTGCCCAACCTGGCCAAGAACACGAGGCCGGCCACAGGGGCACCCACACGCCCCTGTGGCCTCTCTGACTCACCCGAGAAACGCTAAGTATTCCACACAGCCGTGTGAATAATCCACACGGCCGTGTGCCTTTCACAAGTTCTCCCACAGGGGCACACACACGCCCCTGTGTATTCTTAGGAAGAAGGGTTTTCTCTGCAGAGTTTCACACGGCCGTGTGGAATTTCCACACGGCCATGTGCCTTAGCACAGCAGCACTCACAGGGGCACCCACATGCCCCTGTGGACTCTCTGGAAAAGAGTTGAAGTTCTGCGAGATTTCACACGGCCGTGTGGAATTTCCACACGGCCGTGTGCCCCTTCTGAGGTTGTTCACAGGGGCATAGACACGCCCCTGTGCCCTCACTGGTTGAGCTCTAGTTGGTAACACACGCCCGTGTGGAAATTCCACACGGCCGTGTGTTTTCTCTGGTTTACTTAGAAAAATTCACAGACTCTTCCAAAAATTCAGAAACTCTTTTAAACCACTTAGAGCCTGTACAAATCATAAAAACACGACCAGAGACCATTGAGAACACACTCAACCGACTTAAACTTCGTCAATTAACATTAAGGCACACAAAAGTCGACAATCCACACTAAAAATCGCAACATATGCATTAAAACTTCAGGACACCAAAACTAAGACTTTTATTCAACCTAAAACTAAACTAGGTCATAGAAAAACTGTAAAAACTTGGGTTGCCTCCCAAGAAGCGCTTGTTTAACGTCACTTAGCTTGACGTACCTGATTTTACCTTACGGAGGTTCATGAATAAAAGTTGCCCTCTACCCTACAACCTGAAAGCATGCATTGCATAATCTTTGTAGAGTAGAGGGAGAGTTGTCGAATTTGTTACCACAAACGGGTGAAACACCCTTACTCCGTGAATGTTCAACCAATGGCCTCAATGAAGAACAACGGATTCGGGAGCATTTCGGCAAGTACTGTAGTAGCACTGCAACTTTGTTACTGTAGCAAAACACTGTAGCAAGCTACTGTTCACTTTCTGCCGAAAATCAGGGTTTCAGAGAATTCACACGAGCGTGTGGAAATTCCACACGGCCGTGTGAATCAATTTTTCAGCCAGACAGAAACTTCACAAGGGCGTGTGGAAATTCCACACGGCTGTGTGAAGCCCCCGATAAGTCCGATTTTAAAGCCGCTATTCAACAATATAAAAGGGGATTTTGGAAACCTTTTGGAATATCTTTTGACCTATCTTTCTCCTCAACTTGGGGACTGTGGCTAGGGTTTTGGAGAGGATTTTGTGGAGGTTTAGCGCGCGTCATCGACATCGTCACCGACATTCGACGGCCGCACAAGACCACGGCCACACCATATACAAGGGGATTTTCATCAATGTCTTTGATTTGTACTTTCTTTTCTATTTTGATGAACATGTATAGTTCCATGAGGAGCTTGTGGGTATTCGGACTTGTAAACTCTAGGGTTTTTATGTTTCTTTGACATTGTTATTATGCTTTTCCATGATTGATGAATAAAAATTGAGTTTCAATCTTAATTTCATCTTGTTAATGTTTTCCCTTAGATGTGACACTAGGGTTGAGAACAATTTAGGTTATCCCTTAGATGTGACACTAGGGTTGAGAACAATTTAGGTTACCCCTTAGAGGTGTGACAAATCTTTGAGGGTTAGACTACTTAAGATTGAAGAGGGTTGAGAGGGAGAGTTGTGAGGTAGCGATGTACCCCTTTCCCTTCCGACGTGGTTTCTCCCTACCTCCGTTCCTTGATTTCACAACGGTCGAAATAGAGTGAAGTGCTAGGCAGATAAACTCCCCTGGGGCTTAGTTACGCAAATAACAGAGTGAAGGGTTGAAGTGAATCCTACGTGCTGGGGCTTAATCTAGACTAGGGTTCTTCCACTTGGACCAAAGGGTTATAACTACACATAGGAACAAGTTTTACCACTAGGAATCCCTAGAGCTTAAAGCAATCCCAAGTAGTGAGGTTTAGGTAGATATACTCCCCTGGGGCTTAGTCGTGCGAACGACAAAGTGAAGGGTGACGTGAATCCTAATACCGGGGCATAATGATGGGGTTAGTCACGGTTGTCCTTAGGTTTGGGACCGTGAGTCTAAGGATTTCCTCGACTCAATTAACATCAATAGAAAAGTATAATAGCATAGTCTTGCACTAGAAGCATAGATCCTAGAGGTAGCTTATCCGGATACCCTATTTCATTCATTCCTAGTCCTCTCTATTCTCTTTTACTTGCGCTTTCTGATCTTCCATCTTTCTATTTAATTTCTTGTCTTTTATTCTGTTTGCTTCTACATTCACTCATTGATCCAGATATTGCTTTTCCATACACCGCATAGCTTAATTAGTGAAATCTCGTATTCTAAATCCCTATTCCCTGTGGATTCGACTACCCTCTCACCAAGGTAAATTTTATTACTTCGACAAACCCGTGCACTTGCGGGATACACGCAAGGGGTCGTGTCAGCAACACAATAGAGAACTCGTATTGAGTTCAGTCCATATGATATCATTGTTGATCCTAGACCTCGAAAACTAATTGAAGAGTGACACGTCCGATATACGTGTATATACGGCAAGTGCACGGGTGTCAAAATAATAAAATACCCAGGTGAGTAGGGTAGTCGAATCCATAGGGAACAGGGGTACTAGTACTAACTTCTACTCTGCTATCTAGCCTAATGATAAATGTGGTGTGTGATGATCTAGTGTGCTAAGAATTTAATACCAAAGACGAATAGGCAAAGGGCAAAATAAAGGGATCTCAATCAATAAAGACGAGGTACCCGAGCAATGCTCCCCCTAGGATCTATCATGAAATGCAAGATTTACTAAATACTTCTAGACCGAGTTGTATGAGTCGAGGTAATCCAAGAACAATCAGTCCCTGCCTCCAGGCCACCGATACTAGTCCCCTACGAGGTCCCGGTGGAGAAATCGCTCAATCTCAACACCTCACACCACATATGACCGCAATGAACTCTAGGGATACCTAAGAGTGAAATCGATTCCTAAAGATAGATCTAACATTTTGGTCCAGGTGAAAGATCCCCAACCCCCTACAAGGTCCCGGCAAAGAAATCTATCAATCTCACGCCTCACACCAAATATGGTTGCATAAAGCTTAAGAAATACGGAGATAGGAAACACTCAATCGGAGAGGAAAAGGGGCGCTCTACTATTTCATGACTCATTCTCTCAACTCTCTTCAATCTTGTATGTTCTAACCCTAATGGAGACCTCTCTCTCACCAAGGCAACAAGTCAAGCAAACCAAACAACCATACGAATCAATAAGGCATGCAAGCAATGATAAAATAAGATTGAAACTCAAATAAACTCGGATTCAATAGAAATCATAAAGTAAATCAATATAAAGAGTAAGATCATAGGGTTCACATGCCCAAATACCTACTAGGGTTTAGCCCTCCATGGGTCTTATTACAAAGTAAAAGATAACACAATGAAAAGCAATGTAAACCATGGAAATAAACCCCCTTGAGTTCGTGATGATTGGCCTTGATGGGTCGCTCAACGTCTTGAAGGATCCTTCTCCGAATTTAGGTCGCCAATGACTCCCTCGATGCTATGATGGAGGAAAGAACTATCAAAGTTGGTGAAGAACGGCCTCCAATCCGGCAAAGACCTCCTCTCCAAACCCTAGCTGCTTCGCCTCTCAAAAGCCGCACAAAAGATGTCGAAAGAATAGTGCAAATCGGCTATTTAAAGACATAAATCGTGCTTGTTACGTGCCTCCATGCGACCGGGTTAGATTTGCATTCAACCGAGTGAGCTGCGAATTTCCACACGACCGTGTGGAATTTCCACTTAATCACGTGTACAGTAATTTTGCTACATTACTGGTGCAGTAAATGTGAACAGTGATTTGCTACGGTACTCTTCATAAAACGCGGTCCAAACTTTCTTCTCTTAAGGCCACATGGTCGGGCACACGTCCAAGTGGTGAGTTATAAGACGTTTCCTCGTTGAATCATCGTTTAGAAGCTCTTTCTATCATTCACACAAGTAGGAACATGAAGATGTGATTGCCTTTGTGCCCTTCCATCACACAAATCGGCTTGAATCTTCTTGGAAGTTGGCACACACCCTCATGCACATGAACTCCTCTTGTGCCTTGACCCTCGTGTTGCACAAAAGCCCCCAACAGAACATCTTTACAACCCATCTTTGCTTCTTTTCACTCCTTCAACAATTTCACAACCTATTTGCATAAAGGAACACCAAATACACTTTATGAGACATAAACCATGGTAAAATGATGCTCAATGCATGTAAAACATGTAGATAGAACATGTCTACTCAAGTACTTATCAAAGAGTATGATGTGGGGATTAGAGATAAAGTTTGGAGAGCGTATTTATTGAAAAGTCTATGTCCACCATGTGGATATGACCTTTCAAAAAAAAAGCAAGGGAAAGAAATGCGTAAATTTGATTGGTTAAAGTGTAATGTGGGGGAAAAACCACCCAAAGCCTATTGCTTAATTGTTATCTTTTTAGGCATGATAAAAGTGAAAAAGGTGAAAGTAATATTTTTACAAAAAGAGGGTTTAGTAATTTGAGGAAGCACTTGAAGCTTTTAATCAACATGTTGGTAAATGAATAGTGCACATAATGATGCTAAACGACATTGTGAGGATTTTAAAAATCAAAAGCAAAGTGTGTCACATGTATTATCTTCTCATGGGAGTCAGATGGAGATTGATTATCACTTGCAATTGATAGTTGATATGGATATTATTCAAATTCTTTTAGTACAAGGTCTTACTTTCCGCAGTCATGATGATTACTCAATTTCCAAAAATAAGGGGAACTTTCTGGGGATACTCAATTGGTTTTCAAAAGGATTGAAAGGATTAGGAGTGTTATTAATGAGAATGGTACTAGCAATAATCAATTAACTTTTCCATTGATTCAAAAAAATTTGGTAAATGCATGCTCAGCAAAGACAACGTTAGCAATTGTTAATGAAATTGTTGATAGTAACTTCTCATTAATTGTTGGCAAGTATTGAGATAAGTTAATAAAAGAGCAAATGGCAATGATTTTGAGGTTTGTGAACAAGTAGGAGTAGATTGTTGAAAGATTTCTTGCTATTCAGTATGTAAATGATACTTTCACCTTTTCACTAGTAGTAACTTTAGATGAATTGTTTGCTAATCATGGTTTATCAATTTCAAAATTGAGAGATCAAGGCTATGATGAAGCCTCAAATGTGAGATGGGAATTTAATAGTTTGAAGATATTGATCTTAAATGAAAATTCCTTTGCATTTTATATCCATTGGTGGTTGTTTCTTAAACTTGTTAGTAAGGGGTTTACTAGTGGACCTAGCCCTTGTATAATACAACCGTGATCATAACAACACATACAAAAGACTTGAAGGAAGATAACATGAAATGTTGCCAACCACTATGCCTAATTGTGCTGCCACTAAGCTCTAAAACCTAGAGAGATAGTGAATGGGCGAGTAAGAAAGTCACTCAGTAAGCGTAATAGCATAGTTCCAGAAGATCCTAAATGGATAAAGGTTATAGAGAATGGCAAATAATCACCTCATATATCTTGAGAAGATAAAATACCAATATTTACATAATAGGGGTTTCATGAGGAAATAATATCGGATGGCTGCACAATTAGTTCCCAAGTAAGAATCCATCAGTAAATGCTCACATTTAAAGAATTTTTGAAATACAAACGGCTATCACAATTAAAACATTTTTTGAAGAACATAGTTTCAAAATGCCAAATAATCATATACATCAATACTCAATGGCCTAAAACCTCTCCAACTCTAGTTGTGATCGTGACTATGTCCAAAGCCACTGGTGGACCTCTAGGGTGTGTGAATTATGCAAATATAAATATGTGAATAATATTGTAATTGGTCCATTAATACCACAAGTGTACGGGTCATCAAGTAATACCTCGTGGGTGAGCACGAGGGTTGTATTTCCCCTAGAATGGCGAGAGGCTCCTATTACTTCATTTACACTTAATCAATAGCCTAGACGTTTACGTTATTTCTTTAATCTACTTCTACAATTTTTACACCAATACAATTGGAGAATCATTAAGCTTAATTGGAAGGAGTTGGGAGGTTGCATGATAGCTATTTTGATTATTACTTATGGTAAGGATTGAGTGTGACAATCGTGTTCTAGAATTGAATTGGGGGAATTCAAAGGCCTACTAGTCCCAATCTCTTGGCAACTAGGTCTAAATCACTAAGAACTTAAGATGAAATATTTTCCACCCCAGCCTCCTATGTTTTCTTTAAGTACGAGAATTCCTCTAGAAGGGACAAATCAAACCCTAAGACTAAGGGGCAATTGATCCCTAATCTAGAGATTTAGCAATACCTAACCTCTTAGAGCATGGATCTCCTAATGTGGGGGCATATCTTCCTCATCCACATTAACAAGAATAGGATTCAAGAAAAATGCAATTAATTGATTTATATTCTTTTACATCCATGAAAGGACCCCAATTCGAGGGGAATTTTATGCCTAGGTATTCTAATTATTGTTTATGAACCTTGATTGATATATTCAATAAATATTTCTCGTTTTCGTGCACCCTCCCCTAACAATGATCATGAGAAAATCTAAAATTTGTTGGAATATGGAAAAAAAAAAAAAACTCATCTCCAGCCACTCAGATATCTAGAACTCCAACCGCCCTACCTTATTCGGTAAAAGAATTTCACCAAATTTCAAGAAATCTAGAGTATTTATAAGATCGAGTCTGACACAGCCTCACCACAGGCATTGTGATTCCGTGGTGAGAAAGTTATTACTTGGGCTCCAAGTCGCGTCCTAGAACGGTTCTCTGGGCATTGTATGACTAAATCACGGCTGTTATGGTTTTCACAACGGCCGTTGTAAGGCCGTTGTGGCTTCTCTGTTACTTCCAGTGGTTCCATGCTACCACAGCTTGATAACGGGAGTGGTAAGTTTAGACAACATGCATGGTACCTTGTCACCACTCCCATTGTGAGCCACTGTGAAGCTTTAATTCAGCAACTTGGCCTATTTTGCTTCAAAATGCCCCTGAATTCGCTTCTTTTTCCCTAAAATAGAAATAAACACCGTGGTGAATAAAAGAATGAAATTTCGTACTATTTAGGTACTAAGCATGTCAATATCCATGTTGAGTGTAGTGTAAATGATGAGAAAAAGATTGTTTTACACTTATCAGCCACCAAGGCTTTTCATTTTATTGATGCCAGCCCACTGAGACCCGGTATGGTAAATCCGGTTTCTCATTGTACCACAAGGATAATTCCTCACCAATCAAATACTCTCCATGCTTCCTGAATGGGAAACAGAAACCAAGTTCACTATGAAAGTCCAAACATCTCATTAAAACATCTCAAAGGGATGGCTCAAAGGCCCCGTTACCATCCAAACATCTCATTAAAACAAACCATGATCCAACATACCATGATGTATGAATTAAACATAAATTGAGAACAAAAATAATAAAAGTCTAAATTTAGCATTTCAAGGTATCAATATTTGGAGAAATAACCATCTTCATCAAATGCAACAATCGTCTTTAGTGTAAACACTCCAACCCTATATAACATGAAAGTATCTTTTGCAACCAATAAACATATGCATATACTAAAGCTTGTAGATCATGTAATTAAATTAGTGTGACATAGTTATTTAAATTGCTAAATAAAACAGAGTTCAAGGAAGAACTCACAACATCAAAAGAGGCATTTGAGAGTTCAATATGATAAACGTAGAAAACATATCATCCAAGAAAATAGAATACTTTTAGTCCCCAATAGAAATATGCATCATAATGTAATCTACTCACAAACTTGGAAGAATAAGATTTCACAATGATGCTACTCCTCCACTGGCTCCTTGCCTTTTGCCAAAGCCTCATCATCTAAAACCAAGCCACACAAGACAAGAAGCTTAACAACCAAGGAAGGGTGCAATAAAAATGTTTGAGTGAAACTCTAAGTCTAAATGTTATGCAAGTCTAATAGAGGCTTCGGTATGACTCAAGCTTGAGTTCAAAAGATTCCACATAACTTCCATGGAGAAAACCTCCATTCAAGGCTAGGGAAACAAAAGTATTAAAATGAATTTCTCGGTGCTACAATAGCACAGGAACTAAGCAAGGGGATAGTTCAAAGTTTCATCAAGGTTTGAGGTAGAAGAAAAGGATATGAGCTTTCCAACAAGAAAAGAGATGAGGTAATCAAGACTGGAGCTCTCAGTCAAGAGGAATGAAGATGAGACAATAGAATGGAGAGGGAAAAAAAAGATTAGGGATTGGCAAGGACTAGAATACCCTTGCCTCTTCACCTAAAGAACACAAAAATGTGGGCTAGGTCTGTGCAAGGTCAGGATGCATGGCCTACTAGTCCTGCTGTATGGCTAGTTTTGTGGATGCACAACCAAGCCGCATGACCTATTGTGTGACCTGGCTGTGTGGGTGCACAACACAGCCAGGTCACACAACCTGCTGGTCTGGCAATGTGGCTGGTTGTACGAGAATACAGTTGGCCACATAGCTTGCTAGCCATATCGTACGGACAGCTGGGCAGGTACACAATGAGCCACACGACCCGCAGGCTATGCCGTGCGGCTAGTGTGTGGGTACACAACAAGTCATGTGACTCATTGGTCGTGCTTTATAGCCACGTATGTGTGCCCATGCAAGCCCTTGCCTCACTTTAGCTGGTCAAAATGGTCTGTAAGACTAATTAAGAGGTTTCAAAGGAGAACTCAAGCAAAACTTTGAGTTAAGGTGTTCAAAAAGGGCCGAGTATAGCATCATATGTGCGGTTCTTATGCAAGGACTTCATTTCTTCTTGTATGGCTTTAAGCCACTCATGCTTCTTATTATGCAACATGGCTTCTTGGTAGGTTTTTGTTTCTCCACCATCACAAAGCATGATGTACTCATTAGTACTTTATCTACTTGAAGGACTGTGCTCTCTAGTATATTCCTCAATTGATGTTTAACTGATGGTTCTGGTGATGGTTGTTTTACTTCTTCAACAGGCTCCACATCATCATCTGGAGGGATTTTATCATTATCTATCTCGTCACCATTTTCTTGAACTTCTCTCCCTTAATTAGCATTCCCCATGGAAAGAGAAATAGGATCCAAATTAACAAGAATTTATATAAAAGAACTGGAGCTTTCACCCTTGTTACCATCATCAACACCTGGTCTTTAAAGAACACCATTCCTATGCTCTTGACAATTTTCTAGTTCACTAGATCCCATAGTCTGTAGACAAATTCCTTATGGTCATACCCAATGAAAATACATATTTTAGCCTTGTTATCAAGCTTGGATCTTTCATCTTTACGAATGTAAACAAATGTCTTGCAGCCAAACACTCTGAGATGATCATAAGATACATCTTTCCCTATCCAAACTTTGTTTGATACATCATCATTTAGTGTTGCTTCTAGTAGTGGCGGGTGTGCTCCTTGCCCATGAATATATATATATATATATATATATATATATATATATATATATATATATATATATATATATATATATATATATATAATTTGTATGGAAAGTGATATTATTTTTTTCCCCAAAATTCTAACCACATATTTAAAATAAATTAAATAAAAACAATAAAATTATCATATTAAATAAAATTGATGTTGGCTGACCATAATAAATAATATGGCTAACCAAACAAGGATCTTCAAATATTTTATTTTAACATTTTTTATTTAGATATATTTTTTATTCAATACATTATTATCAATTTTTAGGATATTAATGTAAAAAATAGTAATAATAAATCTAAAAAAAATAAAACCATAAAGAAATGCTATTGTTATTTCAAAATCTCTAAAAACAATCATTGCAATTTGTGAGTTTTCTTTCCTTACTCAATCTCTTCCGACTTTCAAGTTTATATTTTATCTTTCATTATAGAGACTTATTATGTATTTTTTTAAAAATTTGTTTTATATCTGAATTAATTTGTTCAATTTTTGTGTGAGTTTTGTTATTTAAAAATATTTGATATTTATTAAATAATTATTGGATATTTGTTAAATATTTGTTTGACTATTTGTTATGAAAATTGTTGTGAAAACGGTTAGATATTTGTTGTGATTGTTTGCTATGAAATTTTGATTATTTTTATAGATTATTTGTTAAATAATTGTTGCATGAATGAATTTATATTATGAATTTGTGCTAAGTCCTTTTTTTTAATTATATTATTTGTCAATTTAATGTTTAACTGTTAGTTGAGTTATTTGCTAATTATGTAAATATGATAGGGTTTTTACACCTAAACCAAAATTCTTATATGGATGTATTTTATATTTTTGAATTATTGATTATTATTGTCTCAAGTTTGAATTAATAAAGTTATTTAATATTCATAAAATTTTAAATTTGAATTTAGCACCCCCTAAATTTTGTTTCTAGTTTTGCCACTGGCTGCTAGTGTGAGACATTAACCAAGTCAACTGCTATTCACATAGTCTCTCTCTCTCTCTCTCTCCCTCCGCCCCCTTTCCTTCCCTCCTCAAAATTAAAAAGTCTTAGGAAGCTTCATATATGCCAGCATACATTTGATTCTTTCATCAATTGTTATGTTCATTCTCTCTACTGCACCATTCCACTAAGATGTCTTAGCAAGTGTCTTCTTAAGCTCGATACAATGAAGTTCGCAATAGCTTTTAAATGAACCCTGTGTTTACAACCCTTATTTACCTAACTTCTATGTCTTTTTTCCTTGCCTCTCTTTTAACCTTGACATGGAATTCCTTGAAATTATCAAGAACTTAATCTTTTATCTTTAGAGCAATAGTGCAAGCCTTCCTTGAATGATCACTAATGAAAATCACAAAATATAATGCTCTTCAAAGATTTTTTATTGTATGATACAAACATCAGTGTGAATTAAATAAAAAATATTTAATTTTATGGAAAGAGGGTGTGAATGAAAAGCAAGTCTGTATTCTTCCCACTATGGAATCAATATATGTTTTGAGAGTCATACCTTGCAAATTGGGTAGACATTGCTTCTTCAGAAGAAGTTGCAATGACTTCTAACTGATGAGGAAAAGCCCCTTATCATAGGTCAATGTGGTCGTGATTGATTTTAACATAATATTATGATTATTTTTAAGTTTAAAATTAAACAAAAAACTTAGTTTATATAAAAGAAAAGGTTATATTAAGCTATGGGATTTACTTTAAAGAATAAATCATGAATTTTTTAAATATATTTATGCAATTGATTTCAATATAAAATTATGATTATTTTTAATTTTAAAATTAAAAACTTAATTTATATGAAAGAAAAGGTTATATTAACAAATATTTTCTCCCATAATCTCTCCTAAACCTTAACCTTTTCATTGATTTCTCATCCCCCACACAAAGGAAGAGAAAGCATTTGCGATTCATTGATTTCCCCTGATTTGAATTCCTTTTCAAATTAGGGCTATAATCTAGTATGGGAACAAGAGAAAAGGTGTCAGAAAAATCAACACCAAAAATCTGAGCATACCCTTTTGCAGCAAGTCTAGCTTTATGCTTGTTGATTGAGTCATCAAGATTCAACTTGGTTCTAAATACCCACTTTACCCCCAATCACTTTTCTGTCTGTGGGTCTTCTCACCAACTTCTAAATTTCATTTTTTTTTTTTTTTTTTATCATCTTGAGCTCTTCCTTCATTGCAGTAATCCATTTTAGATCCTTCTCAGCTTCCTATAAATCTATATGTTCAAGTATAGCCACATTGCATCTTTGATAAATATCAGAAAGTGATCTCATACCTCTAACAGGAATATCATCAACTAACTCATCTTGTTTGAGCTGCAATTTTGGAACTTGGTCAGGAACGAAAGCTGATTATTTTGCTTCCCAATCCCACTCATCATTCTCCATGAAATGCACATCTCTGCTTATCAAGATTTTCTTAGTATTTGGTTGGAAGATTCAGTAAGCTTTAGAGATTGTGTTGTAACCAACAAATATCTCCACTTCTGCCCTTCTATCTAGTTTATCTCTTTTGATTTGAGAAACATAAACAAAGCACAAGAATCCAAACACTTTGAGATTTTTCAGAGAAGGTTTAAAACAGTACAATACTTCATAAGGAGTTTTTTCTACTACAACTTTTATAGGAAGCCTGTTGAGAAGAAAGACTGCAGTATGTGCCGCTTCTGCTCAATATTCCCTTGGCAAATTCTTCTCAAACATCAAACATCTAGCCATCTCCATTATGGTATGATTCTTTCTCTCACTAACTCCATTTTGTTGTGGAGTATATGGAACAGTGAGTTGATGTACAATTCTTACCTCTTCACATAAAAGATTAAATTGATTGGAGGTGTATTCTTTGCCATTATCAAATATCAAAGCTTGGATTTTGTGACCACTTTGTATTTCAATCCATTGCTTGAATTGCCAAAACACACCAACAACTTCTAACTTGAATCTGAGAAAATAGATCCAACACATTCTGGAATATTCATCAATGAAGATCAAAAAATACCTACTTACATTGAGAGATGGAGTTCTGTGAGGTTCAGCCACATTAGTATGTATCAATTTTAGCTCTTCAGAAACTCCAAGAAATACCTACTTCCATTGAATGGAAGTCTCGATTGCTTTTCTTGTTGGCGAGCTCTACATTCTAGAATTTCATATTCAAGGTAAGTGAGACCTTGGAGCAATTCCTTTCTCTGTCCATTCACCACAATTGTATGATTGAAATGTCCAAGCCTCTTATGCCAAACTTCTGCATGAACTTTTGTTACAGTGAATGCTGCTTGCTCCTCCTCCAATGGATCAAGCACAAAGCTCTTCCCTTTCATTTTTACTTTGAATACATTATTTCCTTTTGCATCTTTGATTAAGCACTAATTTGTATCAAAGATAACTTTAAAACCTTTTTGAATCAACTGGCCAACACTCGATAAATTTTGACTAATGTTAGGTATAAATAATACATCTTTGATAAGCTTTATGTTTGAAATGCTTTCAATTGCCATTGTGCTTTTTCCCTTGACTGCAATTTACTCTCCATTGCTGATCTTCACTATGGAAGCTATTGAAGTATCCAATTCCTTGGAGAGATCACGATCAAATGTCATATAGTTGGTATAACCACTATCAATTAGCCACTTCTCACTTGACTGATAGATTGCAAAGCAAGAAGCTACAAAGAGTTTCTCCTCTTGTTCCTCGTCAGCAACTTAAGCAACATTATTTTGTTGCAAATTCACTTGTGTAACAATCTTCTCTTGAATGTTGCTCTTGCAAATTCTTTGATGATGTCCTATTTTCTGCCACTTTTCACATTGCTGGTCTGGATTTCTCCAACATTTGAAAGGTGGATGACCTTTTCTTCCACAATGTTTACAAGGAGGGAAATCAAATTTTGACCCCTTATTCTTTTCTTTTCCTTCTTGACTAGACTGCGCTCTTACAGCTAATGCACCTTCAAGAGACCCTTCAGACCTCATGAGCCTTCTATGTTCTTGTGCCTGCAAAGTATTCATCAATTCTGCCAAACTAATCTTTTACACATCCTTGGTGTCTTCCAATGAGAAAATGGTAGCTTCAAATCTTTCAGGAATAGTAACAAGAATTTTTTTTGAACTAATCTGGAATCAGGAAATTCAAAGCCAAATAATCTTACATTATTTGCAATTCCAAGTAATCTGTCAGAGTACTCCTTTACTGTCTCAGAATCATTCATCTTTTACAGTTCAAACTCTCTGATCAGGTTCATAATTAACATTCCTTTAATCCTCTCATCTCCTTTATACTCCTTTAGAAAATTCCAGACTTCGAAAGCAAATTTCATTGTCATGATCCTGACAAAGATTTCTGAGGAGACTACAGCAAATAATGTAGCTCTTACCTTCAATTTTCTTGATTTCTTCTCCTTGTGATTCTTGATCTGCGCCATAGTTGGATTTGCAAGTACTGGAGGAACTACATAGTCCTCCTCCACAGCTTTCCAAAGATTATGTGCTGCCAGATGAGCCTCCATCCTTGCTGCCCAGACATAATAATCTTCGCCATTGAAGAATGAAGGTGCTAGTGCAGTAAAAGGGGTTTTTGAATCCATGAAAGAAGAAACAAGATAAAACAAATTCTCACAATCACAGGTCCCTTAAGAAGAGTGCTCTGGTACCAATTTGTTGGAGGTTTAAAAGATCAATAATAAGAGATGGAATGATCAATAAGATTTGCTCTGCCAAATCACACTTTATTTTTGG
Organism: Dioscorea alata; assembly: GCA_020875875.1. Taxonomy (NCBI): domain Eukaryota; kingdom Viridiplantae; phylum Streptophyta; class Magnoliopsida; order Dioscoreales; family Dioscoreaceae; genus Dioscorea; species Dioscorea alata. The sequence continues at coordinate 6,063,920 of CM037017.1, read as the reverse complement.
CAGACAATATGAGTTTAAATACAACAGAAATAGTAACTAAAGAAGAGAAAAACTAGCCACTTCATGGAATGTGTTTCCATTATCAACAACTTCCTAAAAATCAGCAACTACTGCTGACCAAGTTATTTGAAACAGCCAAAAAGCTAGGAAATTTAAAATCTTCTAGATTTGAAAATGTTGCAGCAGCTAAGCACAACGTCAACATTTATGTTAAATTTTTTTAGAATTGGTTTTTTCTTTCTTTCCTTTTCTTAAAAAAAAATTGTAGGACCTAGTTTAATTTACCATCCATAATTTTTGTTGGATAGATTGCTAATTTGTTAAAGTTAATCAAATTTTTGTTGGATGAAGTGTTGATTTGTTTAAAGTTTATGCCTTTCTATAGAAAAATGCTCTCCCATCATCCTTGTCTTTGATATTGCTCTATTGTGGTTGGATTGATGACGGAACCTGTGAGCATTGAACCCCAGGGGGCGTCGATGGTTAAATGGATGTTAGTTCTCAATTTCCTTGTCTTCTGCCTGACCATCAATTATTTTCAAGACAAAAAATGTTGATTGGGTGAGTCCTCAGGACAAAGTTTTTTTGGACTTCTTATTTTCATAAGTTTTGAAGACATTATAGGCCTCTACTATCTGCTTGACTTTCTTAGTTCCATTGTCCCTAAGTTTGCTAGGAACAATGGTTACATCAAGCATGTGGTTCTCCTATTAGTTGTCATGGCACTCTTTGAGTATATGGCTTCACATGAAACCTTTATTCAGACTTATGGAGGGATATTAGTAGCTGTATTTCTGATTTCTTGTATGGTTATTGGAAAATTGATTCACTGTTCAAAGATGTTGTTTTCCAAAATTAAATAGATTACATGGAATATCAAATTAAACTTACCATTTAGTGTCACACAATCTCAAATTATGAGTTATTAAACAAGTTTTGGATCATAAACATCATTCGGTCTTAAACACTTTATTTTTGGATGAAATGAAGTCAATGAGACGATCTTTACATCAACAGCGCAACTTAAAAAGATTAAATGATATTTGAAGGAGATGAACTTCTCAATGCGGCATCAATGATTCATTGAAGTGCTACGGATCACTACAAACAATAGTAATGATTAATTAATATTGTAAATTGATTTGAGAAATAATTAATATAAAAACATAAATAAGGGAAAATTACCTAAAAGTCCCTGGAAAGTTTCAAACTTCCACTGCAGTCTCTCTGACATTTTCGTTTCCCTTTAGGTCCCTCCTTTTTAAAAGCAAATTCATTTTCATCCCCGGTGTTACTTCCGTCAGTTAATGGGGTAGGAAATTACACAAATGCCCATGAACCAAAAAGCAAAATGTAGCTTTTTCCCTCCATGTCAAATCTCATTTAATGCAAGTAAGGCCATGAAATATATTGTGTCAGAAAGGAGGGGATATTTCACTCCTTCTTCCGATTCTTGCTACCATTTTTTGTTGGGTTTGTCGTGCTTCATCTTGGTCCGTTGCCAAAGCTTGGAGTGAAATCATGTACGCGCAAGAAGTTGCTCTTCTTCTTCTTCTTCTTCTTCTTCTTCTTCTTCTTCGTCTTCTTCTTGTTCTTCTTCTTTTCGTTGTTGAACTTGTTCTTTTTGTTTTTGTTGTTCTTGTTCTTGTTCTTCTTGTAATTGTTGTTGTTATTTTTGTTCTCGGCTTTCTTCTTCTTTTCCTTTTTTTTTTGTTGTTGTTCTTCTTCTTGTGCTTGTTCTTCTTGTGGTTTTTTCTATTGACCTTGTTGTTTTTTTTATTATTGCTATAGTTGTGCCGTGATTCAATAATGGAAACTTACTCTGCCATGGCAAGATTCAAAGAAGAAGGGCGTGTGCTACAATTTACCATATTAAGCTCATGGGAGTTAATGATTGGTGAGATATGTGCCCGTTGGTCCCTAGATGCTTCCCAAGTGAAAGTGAAGTTCGTAACGCCTGACTCATACAAAACGCTTTGCCTCATTGAGTCCGACGTGGATTTTCAACGCATGTGTCATATATACCATAGCTTCAACAAGTTCGTCGTGGACATCATTGTCGAGGAAGTGCGTGTTTCTGCAGATGGAAACTCGGCACCCTTGATCCCATCGTAATAAAACAACGACCTTTTCAATGTTAATAATTTCCTGTGTTATATTATTACTTTCTGTGTATAATAATCATTTACTATGTATAATAATCATTTTATGTGTATCGTTTTGGGTTCCTGTGTATAATATTGGTTTCCTGTGTATAATATTGGTTTCCTGGGTATAGTATTGATTTCCTATGTATATTATTTTGCTTCCTGTGTATAATAGTTTGTTTCATTTGTTTGTTTGGGTTTTTTGAATGTAGGGAGTCCTTGTCGAATAGCATAAACCCCACTGGCGGATACTTTCCCCTCCCAACATAATTCTTCTGGGGCGCTGAATGTTGGCGGATGTACCGATGCACACGATGGTTCTACTTTGCAAGTAGGGCAACAGTTTGAGAACGCAAATCATTTTAAAGATTTCCTGCGGAGCATAGCTATAAAAAAAAATTTGACTTTACTTTTATAAAAAATGACAAAATCAGGATGACTGTAAGGTGCGCTGCTCCCGAATGCCAATGGCGAGTGCATGCTTCTAAAGAGGGAATTCATGACACGTTCCGCTGAAGACAATGCAAGCAACTCACATTTGCGGTGGAGGTATTGGTACGACAACGCATCCAAAAGCAAACAAGAAGTGGGCTTCCGAACGTGTCATACATAAATTAAAAAAAAAAAAGACCATTGTACAGTGTTGTTGACATACAGAAAGACATATTGCGTGAACATGGTGTTCGCCTACCATACAAGCATGCTTGGATGGGAAAGGAGGTTGTCAGTTCGGTGATTCATGGTAGCGAGGTTAGTAGCTACGATTTACTTCTATGGTACGCAAATAAAGTATCTGAGACAAATCCTGGTAGCATGTCACCATTGAGAATGACGGCAAGTGGTTTAAGCGTGCTTTCTTTTCATTTGGGGGTTGTTTGTTAGGGTTCAAGAAGGGGTGCAGGCCATTACTTTTTATTGATGGAACTCATTTGCTAGCCAAGTACAGTGGGGTTCTTTTAGGTGCAACTGCGAAAGATGGCAACGATGGTCTATTCCACGTAGCATTGGCTATCGTCGACAACGAAAATGATGATAACTGGACTTGGTTTCTTGCTACTCTTGGTGAGGCCTTGTACGGTGAGGATGACTATGACAAAGTCATAACATTCATATCAGATCGATCCAAGGGTCTGGTGAATACCGTCGCCCAAGTTTTTCCCTCATCACCACATGGTTATTGCTTACGACATTTGGAGGCGAACTTCAAATGATATGGTTATATTACAAATTAAATATGGCTATATTATAACAATTTTGAATATCGAACTTATGCTTAAACAATTTACATAAATATTATTAAATATTAAACATATGCATTATAATATGATGTTGAGTTCTATTTATATTCATTTTAAGTTCATTTTTTAAAATATATTAGTATATTCGTTCATTAAAATGATATGGTTATTAAATTATTGTAAAAATAAATAGAAATATTAATTATATAAAACAATTTAATCAAACAAGGTTTTGTATATTTTTGTTTTTAAAACTTGTTTTTAAAAAAATTCAAAATGAGTTTTTCTGTCGTTTTGTTTTTAGATATGTTTTCAAAGAACCTTCACTCAAATAGGTTTTTTTTTATTTTTTATTTTTTTAATACAAAACTTATTCTAAGAATCAACCATATGAAACTATTCTAAAAACATAAAAATAAAAAGAAAATCAACCATTCTCATAATGTTTCAATTTCTCTTGATTCTTTCACTGAGAAGTATGCTTAATTGAATGTCATCATTAACTTTAGTAATTATGTAATTCTTCGTGTTTTTTTTATTAACATATAGCTTGGATCTCAAGTTGTACTCACTCTACATTTGTGAGTCATGTATGTGAGTGATTCTCTCCTTTTTTTTTATTACAAAAGACTTTGGCATTTTGTGCTTGTTAGGTCCTTAGGTCTTTAACTTATGGAACTCAGTAGGTCTTTGACTTGGTTCTTGTCTTGAGATTTCAGAGTTATATTTGTCATTACATTTGAAATATTTAAATCTTGACTATACTTTTGAACATTGTCTTGCATATAATCAAGTTATAATCTTTCATATGATCAAGTCACTAACCTAACTGCTTTGACTTTTGTTTGCTTATGGAATAAATCTCAAGTTGTAACCATAAACTTAATTCCCTTTGATTGACTTATTAAAAGACTTTTCCAATTCACCCATGTGAGTGTCAAGAGATATTAAACCTCACAGTAGGTTGCAAGAGCAATCTTCAAAAGGTTTTCATCATCCCTATAAGTGTCGAACATTGGACCTCACAGTAGGTTTCAAGAAAAATGATCAAAGATTTTCATCACAGTAGATTTGAAGAAAATCTTCAAAAGTTTCATTACCCTTGTAAGTGTAAGTTAATATCGCAAAATTAAATAACACCATCAAAGGCATGCGGAAGCAAGAACAAAATTGCGATATGATCTAATTGTTTTAATGAACACCCTAATTTAATTGAAAAGTCTAGAAAACTACCTCTGTATGTTCCAAAACCTTTCCTTTGATGTACCAAATTTGTCCATTGGATTTCTGTAGCTATTCTAGTGCCGAACAAAAGTCCCACACCTCTAGATCACATACCGGAATTGAGAAACAGTCTCCTCTTCTTCTCCAAATAGAGGCTAGGGTTAGAGATGAGGAGAGAGATTAGGGATTTTTCTCACCAGGGAATCAATTGGTGCTCTTTAGGGTTAGAGAAGGTCATATTTATAGAGACTTTATTAAACATGATCAATATTATCATTGAAGTTATATTAGAAATATGAGTCAAATGTAACTAAAACTACTTTTGTCTTTAAGTCATTATACTTTTGATTAATTATTTGACTCCATCTAATTTTAATCAACATTTAAACTTAAGACAAAAACCCTAGACCAATTTACAATTTCACTCATCCATGAAGTAAAATTATAAATTGAAAATTTTACTCCTACACTCAAAACGAGACTGATTCTTGATTCTTTTAAGCGTGACTCCCTAGGTTCATTTAGATTGGCAATGGGAGGATATCAAAAGATGTGGATGACACCTAGCCAGCCCTGTGGCCGCATGTCGTAACCCAACTGAACACGAATGAGTAGATCATTACGAGCATTCTCAATTATAATTACCATATGTTATAAACCCTTCGTTCTTGTATCCCGACCGAGTGAAAGCCATGGTAATTGTCAAACTCACTAAACTCGATCGTATGCAAATAACCATAGTAGAGTAAGATGACCAAACTAGTCTTCGTGTCCCATACGATTAGTTTAACTGCCTTGGCCAAGGTCTTCTAATCTCACATACTTATGATCACATAGGAGACTAACTCGTTTACTTTAAAGTGAATGAATTCCTTCTTGGTGATCACTCACAACTACTACTTGCTCGACATAGCTACACTTCGAGGTCGTCCCTACCAAAAGGTAAACTGAGCCTAACGACTCTAGTAATAGACTAGACATCACAAGCACATTATCTTCATGATACTTTAGGTCTAAGGTTCACTCATATGATCATACCCAATAATCACAATCATTGACTATTAAAGAGTAAAACCCATGTGATTGGATTGTTGCGAGTCTTGTTCGAATACACCAATCCCAGTGATGTATTTATGCCATATGCTCCCACTATTCTGTAGTGTTCAACTAGCACTCTTTCTAAAATTAAATGTCATACAAATCCTCACAAATCTTTAACTCCCAATTAAAATTTCTTTGATTTATGAACTATTTAAGTGTATAAGCACCAAACCCTTCTAGCACCACTCTCTTAATTCCACAAAGAGCAGAAGGTTTAACTTAATACGTATGGACTATGATATTCAAAACTAGTTAAAAATGTCATCACAAGATTTATATGAACATCAAAATAAATGCCTATTAATAATATTAAGAATGTAAAATACAAATGAAATGTCTTAATACAAGTATCCCTGTTGGCATTCGAGTGCATAATCTTAACAATAAGTGCCAAATGTTGGACCTCATAATGGGTTTCATCAATTTCATTCACCCCCTACGAGTGTCAAGTGTTAGAGCTCACGGTAAGTTTCATCAATGCCATCTACCCCTTTGAGTGTCAAACAATGGTCCTCACGGAAAGCTTAAAGGAGAGGTTTTCAATGATTTTTATCAACTTTATTCACCTTGTGAGTGTAAAATATTAGACCTCACTGCAAGTTTGAAAAGGAAAATCATATATCAAAGGTTTTCATAACCCCTGTGAGTGTCAAGTATAGGACCTCATAGTGAGTTTGACGAGTACTCTTAAAAGAATGTTTACCACCCTTGTGAGTGTTAGACATTGGACTTCACAATAAGTTTGAAGAGAACTCCTTAAAAAAAAATTATCACCAATGTGTGTGTGAAACATTGGATCTCACACTAGGTTTGAAAACAACTCTTAAAAATATTATCAGTTTGTGAGTATCAAATATTGGACCTCACAATAGGTTTGAAGAGAACTCCTAAAACAAAATTATCAACTCTGAGTGTCAAGAGGTAATAAATTGCTTTCTCAAGATGTCACAGTAAGCTTCAAGAGATCATTTACTCAATTCACTCCTATGAGTGTCCAAAGGCAATAAATGCCTCCTCAAGACATCAAAATAAGCTTAAAGAGAGTTTTCAAAAGAAAATTTCAACTCCATCCTCTCCTATGAATTCAAGAGACAATAGATTACTCTCTCAAGATCTCATAGTAAGCTTCATGTGAGCCTTCATCAACTTTGTCCTCTCCTATGAGTGTCAAGAGGCAATAGTTGTCCCTCTTAAGACCTCAGAGTGAGCTTAAAGAGAGAAAAGCCTTATTAACTCCTCTACTCCCATTAACACTTTTCCTCATCAGCCGACGCTCATCTCTTTTAACACCTTGATTCCTATTATAATTTTTTTTAAGCTAGTTCTATCCTCTTTATTCTTTTCAAGCAATGCTCCTAGCTAAAACCATCAAACAAAGCAAAGAAAAGGTGCAAAGAAGGCTATTATATTTCAAAAGCTTGTGTTTAATATGCATAGCATCTAGCTGTAACTTATAAGCTTGATCAAATCCTTAATATATAACTTTCTCTAATCCTTCAAAAAAGGTTGACTGGGGAAACACATATGTAGAGAGCAATCCAGAAAGATGGTGACATGATGACTATTAACAACTCAAACTCTGAGAGAGATTATTGTGGTATTTGCCATACTGTTCCATTCAATCTATTAACTTCTAAAAAAATTATCACTGGTTTGGAATTCATGTGATGCATGTGAGATATAAGCCATCAATGTAAAAGAAACATGGGGTTGACTAGCTTTAACGCTGTGATAAGTGCTTGAATAATCATATTTTATATATCATTTGCACTATATTTAGCATGAAATTTCATATGATTAGCACCAAACTAGCACAAAATTGCATTCTTTCATTCACCATGGGATCTAATTGTATTTCAAAGCTGAAGAAGCAAATATTGAGGCTATTTGAGGCAGATCAGACCAAAATACAACTCTTAGAACGTCATTACAGGCTCATCACGGTTGTGGTCCGATCATGCCAGTGTGCAAATCTATAAGAAGATATCACAGGAGCCACAACGGCCTCCATAGCGGCCATTGTGTATATAACGGCCATGGTTAATGCACGCAACGCCCAGAGCCAAACTGTGCCAAGACGCAACTTATGACCCAAGGAATTAATGTTGATCACAACGGCCACTGTAACTTGGTGGCAAACTCAGGCTATAAATAACCCTAGATTTTATTATTCAGGGCGATTCTTTTGCAGAATTTGGTTAGAAGCGACCGGATTTCTGGAAAGTAGTGCAAATGGAGACAAGGATCAATCTGATTTCAGCGGATTTTGATGAATTTCTCAAGATGGATTCAACATGTATCGATAGTGGAAGGTGCGCTAAGAGATTCGATGCCATCTTGACATCTTTGGGATATTCTCAACCTCAACATCAGAGAACTATTAGAGGGAGCTAGTTTTAGGATTCTTTATATCTTTCTTGTGGGTTCTTTATTCTTTATCCATAAGAAGACCCAATTCGAGGGGAATTGCATGCCGATATACCTAGGCTTTTTCTTGTAAAACATTAACTTTATTTGGCAATATATTTTTGTTCTAGTTGATTGTGATTCATTGCATGTTTGCTTATTAATTAATGTGTTGATATTGTGAGGAAAAGATTCCCACTTATTAGAACATACATGCTTTGTTAGATCTATGCATGCATTAAGAGATCAGGTATTGCTAGATTTCTTGATTAAGATTTTATTATCCTTTTAGTGAAGTTCTTAATCTTAAGGCGGACATATGAGGCTGGGGTGGAAGAGATTCTATCTTAAGTTCCTGGTGCTTCAGACTTGGTTGCTAAGATATTGGGACCAATAGCCTTTTAGTGGAGTTCTTAATCTTAAGCAGTATATAGGAGACTGGGTAGAAGAGATTCTATCTTAAGTTCTTGGTGCTTCAAACCTGATTGCTAAGAGATTGGAACCAGTAGGCCTCTGAATTCCCCTAGTCCATCACTAGATAACATTGTCATTTTCTATCTCACATCACAAGTAATTGTTAAGGGACTCCCCATACTGGTACCCACTATTTCCAATTGCACTTCATGATCCTCAATTGTACTATAGTAATTAGTTTGTAGAAGTAGATTTAAGAATCATCATAGACGATAGGCTATTGATTAAGTGAAAAGAAATTAATAAAAGCCTCTTGCCATTCCCTGAGGAATACGACCCTCGTACTCACCCATAAGGTATTACTTGATAACCAGTATACTTGAGGTGTTACATGCTTCAAACCATTCTCGTGGTTGCGTGAGCGGCACACTACATCTTGAGCAGGTTCACAAGTACTATAGCATTGATAAAGGAAACATTTCTTGCTATGGCTAGAGATTTCCATGATTCAGGAAAAAAAAATTGGAGAAATGCCATGTACTTGGAAGAGAAGAAAAAGGGAAAGATTAGAATTCTTAAAGTTTCATGCATGACTAAAACGAAGAGAGATGATCAAATGTATCCAGAAAAGTAAGCTTGCATGTCCATAAAACAGATTTTTAAAAGAAAATATGCATTGCATGGATAAAACATAGTATTATGCATATCATATAGCATAGATGGTGAATGTTATACACATGGATGTTACAAAAAAGAGGTCAAGATATCAAATTAGAGATAATAATAAAATAATCATTAAGGATTCGGATCCCAAAGAAAGGATCAAAATCCAGGCCTTTTCCTTTAAGATCCCTAATTAAGAGCAACTCCTAGCCCAAAAGTGAAGAACGCTCACCAACCTCTATCCTCCTAACTCCGCCGACTCTTAGCCATCATGCACAAAGTTTCCACTGATGAAGCCAAAGCTCTACAACCACTCTTTGTGCTGATATCCCACCGCTTCTCTATCCACGTCTGACTCTCTCTTCTAGCACTCCCTTTCTATCGATGAACTACCATCTAGAATCCCTAATTCGGCTTGTTTGTCTTGTTGTACATGTTATATTGGTTTTAATTTGAATTCATTAAATTTTTGTGACTCTAGTTGGTAATGTGATGCATAGAGTAGAATGTGGGGTTTATTGCCTTTTTTCATTCTTAGAAAATACCTAATACACTCATTTCTCCCAATGCACTAATTTAGATTAATTTTCTAAGACCCTTATTCCCTATCAGAATAGTTTATCAAGTTCTTAATTTATTTCATTAGTTTTGTCTTTACATTGCTATGTTTATTCCTGCTTAATCATGTCTTACATAGTGTTTTCTATACATGGACAAGTGTGTATATTACCACCTATATAGATAATTAGGTTTGTGTTCAAGGTAGAAACTTTGGTCTCAAAATTGAGTAGAGCACAACATGAGTTGGTCTGGCTATCAAAAAAATGGTGGGGAACGAAAATGGGTTCATGTTAAAGCTTAGGATTTTTGAAAGCATGTGCTCCTCTTAATTTGTCAATCCAGTACACTAGTTATATTTAATGTTGTTGTTAGAGCAATAGATGTCCAGGATTTCTATATGGGATGTCATGCCCCGACCTACAAGCCAAGCTAGCGAGAACCGCCGCCACAACCCAAGGAGGGATAAGCACACCCCCACCTAGGATCACTACAAGGTGTGGGATTCCTTGTATTCAAACCAACACGAATACAAAACCAAAAATCCAACATGGTCAAATAAAGCCAAACAATAGCATAGACAAGGTTAATTAACCATAGAACATGAAAACAAGTTTCATAAGTATAAGGCCACAAAAATATAATAAGGTTTCAAGGAAGCTCAACAAGAGTTAACAAAACATGAGCAATGGTTCACTAATGGATCTGACCCTTATATAATGTAACCATGAACATAAACATGTCTGACTAATAAGTGTTTAGATTCATCGATCTTTATGGATATATTATATGGACTTTTCATTCATCATTTTGACTTGTCAATGCCTGTTTTACACTTGTTTTATGTCTAATTGCATTTTCAGTCATTGCAAACGCACTTGAAGTTCAAGGAAACAATTTAAAACTTTATGTGATTCGTTTTGATTACTTTTTAAAGGACTTTTGAGTCTCATGTGGACTCTGATGTGCCTGTGTAATAGAGATGGAGTGCATCTGAGTAAGAAAACAAGGAAACAAGGCTGCCAATACTGTATGCAGGCGCCGTGGGTGTCGCATGTCCTTTGCAGAAGGTCATGCTACTGTCATCCGGCCACATGGTGCCCGCATGCTATAGTTAGAAGACCAAGCGGCATCCATGCACCTGCATGGAGCCCACATGGCTTTCCAAACTTAGTCAATTTGTCTCTTCGCATCCCATGCGGCCCCTGTACTCCTACACATGTGCCCGCATACCCAGAAACTATAAAAGGATGAAGTTAGGGCTTGAGAAAGGATCCTTGCCATCATTTGACTCCACACACTACCCTTTCATGATCTCATTAGGAGAAAGCTTTTTAGGGCTAGAATTGAAGGGAGATGAAGATAGATCTCAAGGAATTACATTTAAATATTTGATGGAGAAGAAATCAAAGAAGAAGCCGCATTTTAAGATTCCTTGTGGTTCTCTTTATAGTTGTTTTTACTACTTCAAACATGCCATCATTGTAGAGAGATTAGAGACTGGTGATATTTTTACAGGAAGAGGCAAGCATCAAGAGAAAAATCTTATAAGAACTGGAGATAATCATTAGGGTTTATATTTTACAATCTTCTCACTATATGGGAATCAGTTTTGTAGGTGTTACAAAATGTGTATCAAAATGGGACTATTGTAGATCAAAAAGGTATGGCGCCGAGTTTGATTGGTTACATGGAAAGTTTTAAATTTGTATTTATCTTGCATTTGATGATAAATGCGATGGGGATCACGAATGAATTATCAAATGCTTTACAACAAAAAGATCAAAACATCGTTAATGCCATAGCATTGATTGATACTGTGAAAGATCGTATATAAGATTTAAGAGATGACATATAGGATGAGGTATTAGAAGAGGTTTGCAACTTTTGTGATAGACTGTGTATTCTAGTGCCCCACATAGAAGACAAAGTACCATTCGGGGGTCATTCTAAGCATGAGGTTAGTTGACCACTTATTATTATCATTACCATGCATAGATTTTTGTTGTAGTTATTGATTTAATTGGTATTGAAATAAATAGTCAATTCAATGATATATTTGGGAAGTTGCTAACTTACATATCATGAATTAATCTAAGAAACTCATTTTCTAGATTCCATCATGGCATGTTACTTCTCCTTGTTGAAATTTATTCCAGTGATTAGAACAACTTCACACCTACATTCACGATGTTAGTAGTCCTAATTTTGTCTAATGTCATAATCTAACAAATCTTGTTGTGAAGCTAGTTGAAACTAGAAAGCATTTGGTTTTTATATTGGTTTATCGCCTTATTAAATTAGCTTTGATCTTCCTGGTGGCAACGACATCATTTGAAAAAGTCTTCACAATAATGAACATCATCAAAATAGAGTTGCAGAACAAGTGGGAGATGAATGGTTAAATGATCATGATGGTGTGCTACATTGAACAATAGGTGTTTGAAACAATTGATGATGAAGCTATATTGGTGTGATTTCAAAATATGCAAAGTCGAAGGCTTTAACAACCACCTCATTGTGGTAGTTGTTAGAGGTATGTATATTTTATATTTTTTTGAAATGTTGATTATTATAATCCAAGTTTGAATTAATATAATTTTTTTTAATATCTATTTTTTTTGAAGTTGAAGTCAGGACGGACGTGGCCTTGCTTTTGACTCAACCACTAGATGCATATGAAGGAAATGGTCTTGCAAATCGAATACATAAATATGAATGGTGGTTTAGGAAATGAGATTAGTTGCAAATGCAAACTCTCATAATTTTCTTATTTAAACGGCTTTCATAGCTTAGTATTTCCTTAAAAATACCTTCATAATTTTTTTTAAAATTGTAAATATGTACCAGGTCTTGGGCATAGGGTATTTTTTAATAGGGAGGATTTAAGATTAAACCCGAAAACCCACAGGTGAAGGTACAAGTATTTGTTGAGCTTGCTCTATGTTTGTGTATGTTCCTGATTTTTTTTAAATGGTGAGGCACTTGTCGCCTATTTTTTTAAAAAAAATTGTGAAGTCTTTTTAAATTTGCTGGTATTGACATTTTTTAAACAAGAGAGATTTTTTTATCTCATTACAAACATTGAACGTGTGCTCGCATCGTTTTCTCTTCATTATTTGTTATTCGTCAATGTTGTGTATCAAAATTTCCTGAATGGCTAATTTTGTTTGGTTTCTCAGCTAGAAATTTGTGTAGTATGAATACTAATTTATTTGTCATTTTATTAAGTTTGACGTCCACGCTTTTTTACAATCAACAACTTGGATTTACATAGCAAAGATCCAAGCATGGCCCTAAAAGCAAACATCTCTCCTCAGTTGTTTTTTATTTTTATTTTATTTTTTATTTTTTTGTGGTTCAATATTCTTTCTGTTTAATTTCAATGATTTTGAGGCTACGGTGATTCAATCAATGCATATCAATTTATTCTTTTAAGTCATCATGCATGCTTTAGAAAAAGAAAATAATAACAATGAAAGTATGTTTTGATTCACCCTTTTATTTATTTATTTATTTATTTATTTATTATTATTATTATTATTATTATTATTGGGCAAATATGTGCACTTAAGGGTATCAAAGAGACAAGCAAGTATAGGAGTATACTAGTTACAATGACTTAACGATCCCCTAAGAATATATCATGCGGCGCAGTCTAATACGAGAGGCAATAAAAGTCTGCTACATCCACCCAAGTTGATATATCAAGCACCATAACTCTACGATAGTAAATTCCTCTGTCATACAATCCTGAGGGGTGAAAAATATGACTCCTCTTATAAGAGACTTACACTATGAATTAGTATATAGTACTTAGTCTCAATGAACAATGAGTGAATAATAGTTTATGATGCTCTGGGCGGACGTTTCAAACTCACGTGTTACCCACTCATTATCCAAGTGAGAAACTAGTGTGCTATCTAGTGGTTTTCATTTAGTTTCTCTTTCCTTTGCAATGTGATCATTGTTGTTTCTCCAAAATTTAGAATTTGTAGCTTTAAATTTGTAAAGACCTCCATGCCTTGAAGTATTCCCCATGTCTGTATATGTGTGTGTATATATAGATATATATATATTTCTTCTTGTGAATTTTTTATTGTAGATTTACTGTGAACAGAATCATTAGTATTAGACTTGAATCTTCTTTATGAAAAAAGCTAGGTCATGTCATAAGATGTGAGATTCTTGCTGGGAATTAGATTTGTAGATCATATCTATAGCATTCATTATTATCTTTTACTTTTTCATTTGTTGATGTACTCAAATTAGGAAAACTTGTTTGATTATGATAGATTATAGTCTAGAATGGATGTACTAAAAGTATTAAGTTAGAATACTATTGTTGATTATATTCATTAGTTGGATGTGGTTATTTCAAAGAAGTACGAATTTCTTTTTTCATCTTTATATTTAACCATTTGATTCATTTTAATTTTTATATTTCAAAATTATTTTATATATATATATATACACACACACACACATTGGATTTTGAATATCTTTTCACGTTTATTACTTATAATTTATGGTTTAAATGATTGAAAAAGTTAAGTTTTGTAAAAAAGAATTAGGAAAGAAAAAAATTATTTGAATACTAACGCGAATGCATGCCAACTTGTCATTTACTTTATTCATAAAAGTTAGGGCCTGTTTGGCTGCAAAATAAAAAAATATGGCATAATTTTATTATGTAGGAAGTGTAAGTGATTATTATAGAAATTATGACATATTTTATTCTTACAGGATGAGTGTTTGGTTAACAAAATAAAAAAAATTTACCAAAATCTGTTGGTCGGCCGCCGAACCGCCGGTGGCCGAAGGCCAATTGGACCACCGGTGGACCGCCGGCCGATGGCTAGATCACCGGTGGCCGGTCGCCAGAGGTCATCTTATAACCAACTGGACCACCTGTGGACCGGTGGCCGATTACCGGAGGCCGTCCAGACCACCAATGGACTGCCGGCATGTCACCGGATGTTGGGTGGCCGGTGGTCGGACCCCCGGTGGACTGGTAGCCAGTCACCGGAGGTTGGCCGAACCGGTGACCAGTCGCCGGAGGCTGGCCGGCCGGTGGTCTGACCCTCGGTGGACTGGTAGCTAGTCGCCGGAGGTTGACCGGACCAGTGGCCGGTCACCGGAGATTTGCCGTACCAGGCGGACCAGTGGTGGACTAATGACGGGTGGCAGGATCAAAAGAGAGAGAGAGAGAGAGAGATTTTTTACAATGAGAAAATATTCCACTAAGAGTGGAATATTTTTTTTATGCCATAATACCTATATTATGCCATAATTTTATACTCTAAAATAAGTACCCAAACAACCAATATGGCATAATTCTCAGAAAATATAAAATTATGGCATAATGTACAGATTATGCCATAATTCTGGGCTATTCAAACAGGTTAAACACCATTTTATATAAAAATATAATAGTTTGATTGACGGAATCTCATATTACAGTCAGGAATAAGATACTAGGAATGTGATTCCCAAATTATGTTGACAGAAATATGTGCAATTTTTATTTGGTTGACAAAATAGTAATGTGGTTGGAATGTAACATCATCATGTTTGCTTAGTTGGGAATTTTTTATTGCAAATTATCTTTTTACTAAAACACCTTATCTAATAACTTTCAAATATATCAATGTTTATAAGATTTTGAAGTGAATGTCAAAATTATTTAATAATAAATATTTATAATTATTAAAAAAATAAAATTAATTTTTTATTAATATTAATTAAGTCAAACTTACTTATATTAAAGAGAAATTGGGAAAGTAGGGCTTGAATGGCAAATTTTTTTATTTTTGAAACTTTTAGAAAGCTGATATTTTTTATATTTTATTAAATTTGAAGGGTATAACAAGGTAGAAATTCACATTTTGTCCGAAATATGAGACTACCATCTATTGAGTTGATAATTACATTCCTGGTAATATTAACCAAGTTATCATATTCCGAAAATATGATATTCTCATTCTATATAACTAAATAAAGTAATATAAGATTACTTGATCTATATTCTGGATATTACCTCCAACCAAACGACCCCTTAATTTTTAGAATAAATGACTCCGGAAGCTCTTTCTAAGTTTCAAAAAGCATTTTTCTAATTTAACTAGTGATCTCGAAGTCCCATATTTAAAAAAATCTATATTTTAATATATTATTTTTTAATTTAATTAAAAATTTAAAGAAATTAGCTCTTCACCTTTCATCTATTTTTATCTCGCTTTCCGTGGGTGACCTCATCTCGGGGTCCATGACTCTCAAGAAAAATAAATAAATAAATAAAATGCTAAATTTATAAAAATAAAAATTTATGATATATATATATATATATATATATATATATATATATATATATATATATATATATATATATATATATATATATTAAATGGCTAGGATATTGATAAAGTTAGATAGGGACATCACTAAGATTTTTATCGTTTTCTCATTTATAGTACAATGCTAAGTTTAGCTCCAAAGTATCCAAGTGGATGTTAGTGTCACATGAGATGCAATTATCCCCATGAATGTTTTGGTGTTAATTTCCCAACATTAAAAAAATTTATAAATAAATTTATAAACATACTCTTGTACATATAAACACCCTGTGATGACCATGAATTATTATTTTAATAGTAAAAAAATGATAATTTTCCCCCTATTAAATGAGGATTGAAGGATGATTAATTTTTTCTCATAATAGTTAAGGTGTGTGATTTATCCACCGTATCACAAAATAAATATATATAATTTTTATTAAAAAAAATTATACTACAATAGAAAAAGAATGTAATTTTTTGTATTCAAAATTCAGAAACCAGGCAATTTTCATATTTACTTGGTTTCTGAAATATTTCCCAGGAAAAAAAATTAATATTATCAAAAAGTGGAATATTTTTAAACAAACTTATTTTTTTATTATTTAAACCATAAATCAAAAATGTTTTTCTAAATTTAATTTTTTTTTTTTAGTTTACAGTTTATGATTTAAGGGGTAAAATTTTCAGAAGGTCACCAAACTATGCTTCGTTTTCAATTCGGTCACCCAACTACAAAACTTGAATTGGAAGTGGTTCTTGGAGCTTTTGGCAGAAGACTTGAATATCTCAAATAGCTATCACTGGGCATTTATGAGTCATAGGCAGAAGGTAATTTTCTGCCCATCTTCATTTGATTTTGTAGAGTCTTTAATTTATTTAGATTGCCCTAAACTAGGATAACAGTACATTAAGTACTAGGATTACAGTACATTAATTTTAATGTGTACTGCTTAGTAAGTATGATAGACTAGAATGAATGCATGTATGTATAATAAATATTAACTTTCTGTCCTAATTATAATGTGTACTGCTTAGTATATAAAATATTTTAGGGCATGTCCTGCTTGATAGAATGTATAGTAAATATGACTGGAATGAATGCATGCATCTTTGTCCTGATTGATAACTAATCTATCCTGGTAGGTTTGTTTTGCATTGCTATAACTAATCAATTTCACTTTATTTTGTTCTGTGGTGGTTGTGTGTCTTTAATTTCCAACTTAGGGTTTATTGCCTGCTATAGAAAAGTTTTTTCCTCACAGTGAGCATAGGTACTGTGTTAGGCATATCCATACTAACTTTAAACAAACCTTTAGAGGGAAAGCACTAAAAGATCAAATGTGGAACTGTGCCAAATCTACATACCTAGCTGCCTATGAAAGAGCAATGGGCATGTTGAATGTTATGTCCCCAGGTGCCCATGAATACATGAAGAAGATAGACCCACATCACTGAAGTAGGGCTTACTTCCAAACACAGTTTAAGTGTGACATATTACTTAATAACCTTTGTGAGTGCTTCAATAGCCACATCCTTGAAGCTAGAATAAAAGGCATTGTAACAATGAATGAGATGATCAGGACAAAGTTGATGGTTAGGATTCAGAAGAGAAGGGATGTCATGAAAAAATGCACCACAACTCATTGCCTAGGGTTCTTAAAAAGCTAGAAAAAAAAAATAAGCAACTTAGTTGGTTGTACAATTCAATTTGGTCTGGTGGTGATCAGTATCAGGTGCTTAGGCCTGATGGCCAATTTGTGGTTAACAAACATGAGGGTACTTGCACATGTAGAAAATGGCAATTGGCAGGAATTCCCTGCAGTCATGCCATTTCAGTGATTTACCACAACAATGAGAAGCCAGAAAATTTCTTAGATGACTGCTACAAAGTTAGTACCTTCTTGGAAATATATAGACACACATTAAACCCCACACAAGACAGGGACTCCTGGCCTAAGAGTGAACAAGGGCCTATGATCCCACCTGAGCCAATGACCAAGACAAGAGGGAGGAAGACACTGCTTAGGAGAAAGGAAGTTGGTGAGGAAAATGAAGGATTCAGAAATGGCAGAGTTAAGAAGACAGGGGTGACAATGAAGTGTAGCATATGTGGTACTCCAGGCCACAATAAAAGACACCACCAAGGCCAAGAGGTAGTTCTTTTGTACTAATTTGAATTTACAAAGTTGTTGATTGTGTCCTTATTGACCAATTGTTTGTAATAGGGTGAGAAAAGAAATACCAGAGAACATCAACAAGCACCCTCAACAGAACCAGGGCAACAGAATCCAATGGATGACATTGATCCACATATCCTTGATGAGCATTTTCAACTGGTAAGGAGAAATTGTTCTTTTTTATTTCCTATTGCTCTTTTTTCATGTTAGAAATTAATTATTACTTCTTCTTAAAATTAGGTTGATGCTCTATCTGGACCCAGCCAGTCAGCAACCACAACACAGATAAACCCTAGTGTACACACTCTTTCACAGGTAAATTGAATTATGTTATTCTCAGTCAAGGTATTTTGCTATATTTATTGTTAGATCATTACCTTGATATGTTTTAATTGTTCTGTGAATAACAGGTGGTCAATTTGCCTCATCAGGCTAATCCTACAACACAAACTATAACTCAGTCTGACAAGAGGACACAGAAATTACCTGCCTGGGGAGGCAAGGGTTTTGCTGCTGCCACGGCTCAACATGGCATGGAAGCCAGGTCTGGTTCAAATATTGCGAAGGCACAAGTGAAAGATAAAGGCTCCAGAAGGAAAAAGGCATGGGTACCTGCAGGAACATCTACTGGACATCAAGACAAGTGTTTTGTTGTTTTGGTTTTGCAATTGCTGCAGGAAAAAGGCATGGGTACCTTTCATTGCTGAACTAAATGTATGCAGATCTGAATTTGTTCAGTTAAATCTCAAATTGGATCTCGTTTGAATGCTTTAATTTTTTTGGTTTTAGTATCTTTAATTACTGAAGTAAATGTCTGCAGATCTAACATTTTATCAGTATCACTGATAATGTAATTAACAGTTTCAGTTAAATCTTGTTTGGAATGCTTTAATTTTTTGGTTTAGTACATCTGCAGTTAATATATTCTGCAGATCTGAATTTGTGAATTTGTGAACTTTTGTGATGTACATCTTTCAGTTAATATATTCTTCTGAACATTTTGACTGTTAATATATTCTTCTGCAGATTTCACATTTTATCAGTATCACTAATAATGTAATTAACAGCTTCAGTTAAATCTTGTTTGGAATGCTTTAATTTTTTGGTTTAGTACATTTGCAGTTAATATATTCTGCAGATCTGAATTTGTGAATTTGTGAAATTTTGTGATGTACATCTTCAGTTAATATATTCTTCTGAACATTTTGACTGTTAATATATTCTTCTGCAGATTTCATGGCATAATAAAGTAGAGAAATCATTTTGATTAGTAATTAATAGTATAATTAGCATGGGGATTAGTAATGAATGAAAACCATTGTAATCTGGAGAATCATGAGTGTTAGATAAAGGGACAACCTGTGATCAATTGTCCTGGTAGACAACAAGTTTGTTAAAATGGCACACTGGCATGGATGTTACAATGGGTGTAGCATTCCCTATAAAAGAGGGGAACAATGAATGGAAAATCAAGGAACCTTTCATCAATTCTCTTCCCTTTTCCTCCTCTTCTCTACAATCAACTCATCACTGCAACATTTATGATAAAGAATCTGAATAATTCTATATCATATTCAATTTAAAAACCCACATGAAAATAAAATCAAATCCTCAAATTCATCTCAATTGTGTCTCTCATCTCCACCAACAAGTGCTGGCGCATCAAGATCACCATCCAAAACAAATCATTCATTATTAAAACTCCTTTTCAACTCCAAATGTCTCCACATTGGGGCTAGAACCATGAGAAACAACAGTCATTATATTACAAATGTTAATTTCATGAAGAAGGAAAAGGATCACTCATTTACAGGGGAAAAAAAATTCAATCTTAAAATAAACCCTAACTAAAGCTTTCTCCTCAAGTTCATTCCTTTCCTTCCTACCCGTATAACGCAGTTATCTCCTTTCCTTCTTACACGCATGACGGAGCTTCCATCTCCTTCCTTTCCTCTCTCCCTCCCAAACATTCATTTCATTTCCCTGAGACTCTGCGACGAAGGATGAAAAGATGAAGACGAAGATGGCGTGGAGTTGGCTAACGTGGCAAGTTTTTGCTTACGTGGGCATGCCACATCAGGTATACGAGTCAGCATAGGGCCGCTAATTGGTGTTTTCCGAGAGCCACATCAGCTTATGGGGGCCGGAACTCGTAGGGTGACAGCCCGGTGAAAGGAAAACATAATTGGGTGACCGTTTTTATGCGTTTTGTAGTTGGGTGACCGAATTGAAAATGAAGCATAGTTTGGTGACCTTCTGAAAATTTTACCCATGATTTAAGGTTAAGATTTAAAATTTAATTTTTTTTTGAGTTTTAAGATAAAGTGCCGTGTGTGATAGATTGTCCATATTATCAATTTGGTTAATATTATCTCGTAATATCTTTCCATACTTGGTCAATCAAATCTCTAGGATTTCTTGTATTATCTCATAAATATTCAGAGAATATTATCTCTCCATACTTGGTCAATCAAATCTCCAGGATTGCCTATATTATCTCGTAAATATTCTGTGAATATTATCTTTCCATATTTGGTCAATCAAATCTTTAGGATTGGTTGTTAGTGATTGATTGACCATATCTTTCGGGATTCTTAGGATCCTTCTCTCCCTTGTAACTATTACTACTCTTGCTCATGTATCATTGAATATCAGTGAAAGGATTCACAAAACCTCTCTTATGATTATATGGTATCAGTCACTAGGTTACTTTCCACTTAAAACACAAAACTCTTCCGCCATGTCCAACCCTAATACCGTTCCGGCTGTCGGCCAACTTCTCTTGGCTGCCAGCTCGCCTTCTCCGATCCAATTTTAGATCCCGTCGATCACCATCAAGCTTGACCGCCCGAGTTTCAATCCCAGTGTAGTATTTCGGGTTTTTCTCTTGTGTAGATCGGTGTCTTTCGATCATTCAGTGTTTGTTTGTTTGATGTTTTGGGTAAGTTCCTCTTTGTTTTGAGTTGGAGAGGCTTGCCGAGGGTTTTAGGTCGAGTTTTGAGGGGTTTAAAGGGGGTTCGGGCCGTGTACAGGCCGCACAGGGGGTGTACGGGCTGTACACAGCCCGCACAGGCTATTTTTTTGGCCTGTGCGGCCTGTGTGCGGGGCGCACAGCTCCCGCACAACCTTGACAGAAGGGTGTGCGGCCACTGTGCGGGGCCGCACACTGGCCGCACACCCTTGGCAGAAGGGTGTGCGGCCACTGTGCGGGGCCGCGCACCGGCCGCACAACCCACTGTTTTGTCCTTTTTAAACCCGATCTAAACCCCTTTCTCTTCATTTCTTCTCCCAAACACTTCTCTTTCCTTCCCCTTCTCTTCCTCCACCATTCTTGAGAGGTTAGGGCTGGTTTGGAGGAGATTTCTGGCTTGGTTGTGGAGCTTGCAAACCAATCTTTTGGTTGTGCTAGGTAAGCCCTTCCTTCCTTCTTTGCTTCTTGTTTCTTCTTCTTCTTTGGATGATGATCCTAGGGATTGTTTGGAGCCTTGAGAGGAGTTTAATCCTTGTGTTCATGCTTGTTTATTGGTTGTGGATCTTGAGAGAAGCTTTGGCTTTGTTTGTAGGCTTTGATCTCAAGAAAACCCTTGAGTAGCTTTCTTCCTTGTTCTTGGAGCTACAGTAACTCCGGTGGGTTGTTCTTGTTTTCCTTGTTTCCTTGAGTTAGATGAGAGCCCTAAATCCTTTAGGATCTCTTTGGTGGCCTCTAGGGTTAGTGGAGCAAACCCTAGAGCCGGTTAGGTTGTTGGTAAGGGAAACCTAGGGTTTCCTTGTGTTGCTTGTGCTAACATTGTGTTTGTGGTGCTTTGGCAAGGAGAAGAGGCTTTGACTCGAGGCAAGGGCATAGCCGAAGAGTAGCTTGCGAGGAAGGTGGATCGCCAATTCTGTGAGTGGGATCATTATGCATAGCTTTATTGGATGAATGCCGATATCTAGACATAAACACACGCACACACACTCATGTGCATTCATATACACTTTTATCATGGAATGAGTATAGTTTTATGGATTTATATTTGGTTGGCATTATGGTGAATGATAATTTCTATTGAGTTGATCTTAAATGTTTTATGTGTTAATTGATTTGCTAATATTCGAGTTGTGTTGGATTATCGCTTCTTTGAGGTTGCGAAACCCATGTTTGTGTTGAACTTAAGATTTGTTGTGAATCTTTGGGATTTTGAGAATTCAAATGCCTGGAACTTATTCTGGAATTTGTTGAGGTTTTCCATGTTATTTCTTGTATTGGGATTTGCTTATCCCCTTGTGTTAAAGCTTGATTGTTGATTGTGTTTCTATCATTCCCTCGTGGAAATGCGGAAGTATTCTGGATTGTTGGGTGTTTTGTTGGCTTTTGTATTTCGTGCGGATTTTCGCAGACTGTTGGTTTTGTTGGTTGGTACACTATGAGGGCCAGCTTAGACTGGACATGTACTATGAGAGCCAGCTCAGACTGGACATTTACTATGAGGGCCAGCTTAGACTGGACATGTGCTATGAGGGCCAGCTCAGACTGGACATACACTACGAGGGCCAGCTCAGACTGGACATTTACTACGAGGGCCAGCGTAGACTGGACATTTAATGCGAGGGCATGTTTGGGTTGATGTTTGACTTATTCTTTTATTGAATCAATGTTCAGTGTTTTACCGGATTTGAGGTTGTTGTGATCTTGTTTTAGTAAGAAGGTTTCTTAACCCTATCTTTTATGATGCTGTGTTAAGATGGCTACTGTATATATATAAGTATGTTCTAAACGTTTATCTTGGTTTTGGTAAAATGCTTATTTTTTATGCTTTATTGTTTTCGTTGTTGTTGGCGTTTTCTGGTGAGGTTGTGCTAGTCTCCCCTCACTGAGTAACGCTAGTTGCTCACCCCCCTCTTTCTTCTCCTAGACCGTTGCAGGTAGTAGGTGAGGCGGTGCGCATTGTGCTGGGCATTTGTCGCTACTCCTTCTTCTGTGTATCTTTTCTATTTCATGTATGTTTCTTTTTGGTCATGAACATGTAGTCCTATCTTTTGGATCCACTAGTTTGTAGTAAACCCTGTTGTATGTTGTGTATTTATCTCAACTTTGAAACTCTAATGTATTAAGACTTGTTATTGTTGTTATAGCTTCCCTGTGTACTTGTGATCTTGTTTACTGTTGTATATCATAACTATTGTCATTGTTGCTATTATTTCCGCCCTTGTGTTTCCGTGAAATATTGTGACATTTCAGGTTGTTGTCTAGCCTTGCACTGTCTCGAGGGTTGAGTGGCGGAGCATCCCTCCTCGGGATTGTCGCGGCGGTTGTCACGTCCCATGGGCCCGCGGGTCGGGGCGTGACACCCAGGGTGCTAGCGTCACCACGCCTCCGGAACCTAACTCGGACTTTGCTGCCTGCCGTCGTCATGATCGGTTCGTCCTTCTCTAGCTCCGATCCACGTTGACTGAACGTGCCCTCATACTCGTTATTCGTGCCACATCTGCGCATGAGGCCTAGTCCACCCTTGACCATACGTTCCAAGCTCAAACGCGGGCTCGCCATATGGCCCTTAAAAATCAACTGCAGTCGCTGATGCAAGTCTCCTTATCTATCCAGGAGTATGTCGAGCAAAAACGGCGTATTGCAGATGATCTCTCTGAAAATCTTCATCCTGTTTCCAATGAATATCTCGTTGGTCACATTCTCAATGGCCTTGATAGTTCTTATGGTCCGTTTGTCACTGCCTTCTTCTTCAGGAGGAGGAGCGGCTTGCTCTTGAAATCAAGCGGCACGCTCAACCTGCCATCTTGCCCTCGCCACTACCCTCCTCGGTCATTACTCCTTCGGCTAATGCTGCTTATAGCCATAATTCATCCCGTAACAACCGCTTGCCATCTCGCTATGGTGACTCTCGTGGCCGTAATAACAGCCGCCAACGTGATGACAACCGCTCCTCTGATGCCCCTTCTGGTACGTCTCGCCGTCGCACTCAGTGTCAGATTTATGGGAAGATGGGACACCCGGCCATTGATTGCTTTAATCTTAACAACCACAATGATTATCTAGCTCGCCAATTTCCGTCTCATCCTTCTGAGCGGTCAGCTAACTTTGCGTCACCATCTGCTGTTGTTGATCCTTCCTGGTACTTCGACACTGGCGCTACAGATCACGTCACCCCAGATTTGAACAAGCTCAACATCTCTGATGAGTATCGTGGTGATGACAAACTCCTCGTTGGTAACGGTAACCAATTATTTATTTCGCATTATGGCTCTACTATTTTACCTGTTATGTCTAATTCTGTCTGCGTTAAAGATATTCTTGTTATTCCTAAGCTTACTAAGAGCCTTCTTAGTGTTTCCAAACTTATGTTGGGATCGACAAGGGTCTACGAGCATGCTAGAAGACAAAATATGCACAACGGATAACAAACAAAACTAGCATGGACCCTAGCATGCAATGGAAGCGAATAAAGATATAAAAATCTAAAATAAATAAATAAATACAATTCCATAGGTGTAGTCGAAAAAGGGACTACATATACGCGACTCCCCTCTACTCTCACACACACACAAGCCGGAAACAATCCGGTATGGATTGCTAGTATCCAACAATAACTCTTATCGAGAAATACGAATAGCAATTAAAATTAGGTCTCAAAACCTAATAGTAAACATGTGTAAGGAATTGTAAATCCAAAAACCGACACTCGGCGAATGTTTCACATGTGAGAATCTTTTGAGAAAATTCCACAACCATTATGAAATAATCTCAAAAGACCCTCACCCCGGCGATCTCCATTGATAAAGAAATATCAATAAAAAAGCCGGCCTGTGAACTAACATACATGAATAAACAAGAAATATCAAAGGGGTGTCGACCTATACCTTCGCTGGAGCCGAGTAGTGGCAATCCGGATGGAGAAACCTTTCTCCAAAAGGGGGGAAAAGGCGGACAACACCTTTGACCGGCGACGGCGGCGTCCTCTTGGCTAGGGCGGACCGTCGGCCTCCTTGAGGGAGAGAGGGAGAGGAAAGATTAGGGTTAGGGTTTTCTCTAATACACATGTATTTATAAAACCCTAAAACCAATCCCAATGAAATATCAACCATTGATTCCTCTTATTGGATATTAATCATATTAGATCCAATAAGCTAACACTTAATTTCTAATTAAGTCCCTCAATTTTTAAGTTATCTCATAACTCAATCTTTACACATTCGCGGTTAGACCAAATCAACTCTTGATTTATCTAAACTCCATTTAGCTATTCGACTCATTAGATTGAGTCCGGATTTCACGGCTTTTACGTGTGCGATCCTGTAGGCCCGTTTTAAAATCGGCAATGGGATTTTAACCTCGTTAAGGCCCATAAGTCACAAATGCCGTCTAGCATGGCAATGTGACTACCCGAATTAAAACGGAGGTCGACTGGGTAATCAACTAACCTCGTAACCTTATCCGATTCCTTTGCCAATTGAATATCTCGATCAACATAAGGCATGGAGCTTAGTCACCTTTATTTATTTGTTGATCAATTTCTTGATCCTCGGTGAACTGACTAGGTCAAATAAATGATAACCCTTACCATTTCACTTGGGTGTGGCCACGCACTACTCAGTTTCACCGATCAAGTGGCCGGTGATATTCTCTCTCCTCAGAGAGTAGCAATCCCCTTGCATCGCAATTGTTACTCGCTATGAATCTCGATGCACCCAATCATACCCACACTTGTCACTCTGTTACAAATGACGTTAGGCGTATGTCAAAGTACACCAACATTCATCCAAGCTCCATAGCGACCTTGAGTCTAAGGATTCAGTATAAGCGTTACACGATAACCACTTATGACTTTGCAACCATGTAGTGATCTCGTGAACGGATCGATCAAGACACGCTGTTCACTAACACGTGTTTATGTCTATTGATTGACATCACATGTCCTATAATCCGTAAAACATGATCATCACACAATAGGCATACTAGTCTTAGTTTACTATCATTCCCATGACAGTAATTGACTAGGGATGTTTAGAAAGTTGTTCCTTTACGCACCAAGGTTTTACTGCCCGAATCACGTATTCGGCAACTTGTGCGGAACAAACTCTCAGGAATAGTTCTATCCAAGCACACATGCACAGAAATGTAGTAAGATAAAACAAGCCAGGTTTTATTAAAAAACATATAACTAATAAAGGTTCAGTTCAACGTATTGGGGCTAGGGCTAACACTAACAACTTATTCGTGACAACCCTACCTTTATGGAATTTTATCCTGACCATTGTGTTCTTAAGACTTTACAAGGCACACCCCTCCTTCGAGGGGTCGTTGACCACGGCCTCTACCGTCTCCAGGCACCATCATCATCCGCCCGGACTCCTCCCACTGCACTGTTTGGCGCGCACACGACTCTACATGGTTGGCATCGTCGCTTGGCTCATCCTCATGAACACATCCTCCGTCGTCTTGTGTCTCAATTTCGTCTTCCTGTTAGTTCACATACCTTTCCTACTGTTTTGTGATGCTTGTCAATTAGGAAAGAGTCATCGTTTTCATCTTCCTCGCTCTCATGTTAGTTCAAATAAACCATTCGATCTTGTATACTCGGATGTTTGGGGTCCTGCCCCTCTTGTGTCTTTTAGTGATAATCGTTATTTTGTGTTCTTCATTGATGATGCTACTAAATTCATTTGGATTTATTTCATCTCTCACAAATCTCAAGTGTTTCCTGTCTTTCTTACCTTTAAGGCTATGGTTCAAACACAATTTGGGTGCACTATCAAATCTCTCCAAACAGATTGGGGTGGTGAATTTCGCAATGTCTCCACCTTTCTCTCTACTCATGGCATCTCTCATCGTGTCTCCTATCCTCACACCCAGGAGCAAAACGGGACTGCCGAACGTCGAAATAGAGTCATTATTGACAAAGGTTTAACTCTTCTTACTCAATCCTCCTTACCTCTTTAATTCTGGGAACAAGCCTTCCATACTGCCACTTTTCTCCTTAACCATACTATTACTTCTTTGTTGAACTATAAATCTCCTTATCAAAAACTATTCTCCAAAATTCCTGAATATACATTTCTCAAAACATTTGGATGCCTTTGCTATCCTCTTTTGCGACCCTACACTAAACATAAATTAGATTTCCGCTATCTTCCTTGTGTGTTTCTCGGTTTCAATTCCAAGCATAAAGGTTATCTCTGTCTCCATGTTCCTTCTTCTCGTCTTTATATTGCTCGTCATGTTGTGTTTAATGAGGATATTTTTCCCTATGCTAACCATGTTGGCTCGTCTGCAAGTGCCTCTCACAACTGAGACCACCGAACCCACCCCTACACCATCCTTTCTCCTTGAGCAAGTCAAGCCCCCACCTCCGGACCAACACCAACTCTCACACTCTGATGTTCCTCTTCCCCTTTCTCCTCTCAATGATCGTCCACCGCTGACACCTCCTCAGCCTTACCCTAACGCCCCCTCCTATTTTCAAGCCTCGGATACTAACTCTCATGTCATGACCACTAGGGCCCAAACACAAACCCTCAAACCCAAATCCTTCAATAGCACCCATTACCCTATCATACCGGATCCTACATACTCTACCCTCCTAGAACCCACAACCTATCACCAAGCTAGCAAACACTCTTGTTGGCAACAGGCTATGTAGGCTGAATATAGTGCTTTAATGCGTAATAACACTTGGTCACTTGTACCACGTCCCCATGATACTAATCTGGTTGGTTGTAAGTGGGTTTACAAGATCAAAAGGAGAGCTGATGGTTCCATTGAGCGCTACAAAGCTCGACTTGTTGCCAAGGGATTCCACCAAGAGGAAGGCGTTGACTATTTTGATACATTTAGTCCGGTTGTTAAGCCCACAACAGTTCGACTTGTGCTCTCTCTAGCTCTTTCTAAGAGTTGGTCTATTCGCCAACTTGATATCAATAATGCCTTTCTCAATGGTGAGTTGCAGGAAATTGTCTTTATGGAACAACCGAAAGGGTTCGTTGATTCTACCTTTCCGCTCCATGTCTGTAAACTTCAGAAAACTCTATATGGCCTCAAGCAGGCGCCCCGTGCATGGTTTAATAAGCTCAAAAATTTTCTCCTCTCTACTGGCTTTCGAGCTTGTCATTCTGACACTTCCTTATTTGTTCATCACTCGCCCACAACGACAATCTATCTACTTGTCTATGTTGATGATCTCATTATTATCGGCAGTGATCCATCCTTCATTTCTCGGTTCATTGGGGTGCTCAACAACAAGTTCTCCTTAAAGGATTTGGGACCACTACATTTCTTTCTAGGTGTTGAAGTTCTCAAACACGAGTCTGATATATTTCTATCCCAATCCAAGTACATATGGGACATTCTTTCCCGTTGCAACATGACTGATGTAAAGCCCTCATCGACACCTGCTGACTCCCATTCTCGACTTTGCAAGGCTGGGACTCCTGCTGATGATGCTCGTCTCTATCGTCAGGTTGTTGGGTCTTTACAGTATGCTACTCTCACTCGTCCTGAGATTGCTTACGCTGTCAATCGCTGATAAGTGCTCGTGTTATAGTAATGCGAAGTGTTATTATGTTGCAATGAGCATTAATTTAATCAGATTTTATCACTAAAAAGTGTGCAATTGTTTACTTTTGTGCATTGTAGGGTTGTGAAGATAAAATGAAGGAAAGGAACGAAGTTAGGTCGTGTTTGGCATTGTTGGGAAGATTTTCGGACCAAGCAAGGAGCAAGGCGTGAGCATAGACTTGTGAGTGTGTGCCAACCTCCTTTGGAGGGGCACAAAGGCAGTCACATTCACAATAAGTCTAACTCATGCCAACAATGAGAACTTCACCAATTAGGCAATTCGAAGCAATCGGCACAATCTACCGTTGATTGTGTGCCCAATTCAACGGCCTCGATGAAGAACAACGAATCCTGGAGCGTTTCGGCACAATTACTGTAGCAGTACTGTAGCAACTTACTGTAGTAAAAACACTGTATCAAGTTACTGTTCACAGTCGGCCGAAAATCAGAATTCCAGAAACTTCACACGGCCGTGTGAAATCCCGTTTTCAGCAAATTTAAAGCCGCGACTCCACATTATAAAAGCCCGATTTGGAGACTTTTTGAGATATCTTTTGACCTATTCTTCTCCCCAACTTCTGGGAGTGCGGCTAGGGTTTGGAGAGGACTTCGTTGAGGTTTAGAGCGCGTCATCGGCATCGTCACCGACGTCCGGCGGCCGCACAAGACCACGGCCACACCATACGCAAGGGGGTTTTCATCTATGTCTTTACTTTGTGTTTTATTTCATACATTGATGAACATGTATAGCTCCATGAGGAGCTAAACCCCTTGTGGGTATTCGGACTTGTAAATTCTAGGGTTATCATGTTTCTTTGACATTGTTATTATGCTTTTCCATTATTGATGAATAAGAATTGAGTTTCAATCTTGATTTTATTTTGCTATTGTTTTCCCTTAGATGTGACACTAGGGTTGAGAGCAATCTAGGTTTTCCTTTGGAGGTGTGACAACTCCTATAGGATTAGACTATTCAAGATTGAAGAGGGTTGAGAGGGAGAGTTGTGATGTAGCGATGTACCCCTTTCCCTTCCGGTGTGATTTCTCCCTACCTCCGTTTCCTTGATTTATTAGCGGTCAAGATAGAGTGAAGTGCTAGGTAGATAAACTCCCCTGGGGCTTAGTTACGCGAGTAACAGAGTGAAGGGTTGAAGTGAATCCTATGCACTGGGGCTTAATCTAAACTAGGGTTCTTCCTCCTGGACCAAAGGGTTAGAACTACACATAGGAACAGGTTTAATCACTAGGAATCCCTAGAACTTAATGCAATCCCACGTAGTGTGAGGTTTAGGTAGATGTACTCCCCTGGGACTTAATCGTGCAAGCGATAGAGTGAAGGGTTGTTGTGAATCTTAATACCGGGGCATAATGTTGGGGTTAGTCACGGTTGACCTTAGGTTTGGGACCGTGAGTCTTAGGATTTCCTCGACTTAATTAGCATCAATAGGAAGGTATAACAGCATAGTCTTGCACTAGAAGCATAGATCCTAGAGGTAACTTGTCCGGATACCCCACTTCATTCATTGTTAAATCCTCCTTAATCTCTTTTTCTTGCACTCTCTAATCTTTCACCTCTCTCTATTTAATTTCCTGTCTTTTAGTATAGTTGTTCTCACAATTCACACACGAATCGATTATTACTTTTCCGTACTTCGCATAGTTTTAATAGTGAAATCTCATACTCTAACTCCCTATTCCCTGTGGATTCGACTACCCTCTCACCGGGGTAACTTTTATTACTTCGACAAACCCGTGCATTTTCGGGGAGCCTGTCAATCGCGTCTGTCAATTTATGTACTCTCCCACACAAGATCACTGGAAGGCAGCTAAACGCATTCTTCAGTACCTCAAAGGCACCATTGACCATGGCCTTCTCCTTCGTCCGTGTTCTCAACCTCAGCTTCGTGCCTACTCTGATGTCGGATGGTAGTATGATTCTGATGATTGTCGCTCTCAGTACGGCTTCGCCATTTATTTCGGCCCCAATTTGATCAGTTGGACCTCTCGCAAGCAACGTGTCGTGGCTCGCAGCAGCACTGAAGCAGAATTTCGTGCCCTTGCTTACACGACTGTTGAATTGGTCTGGCTCCAACAGCTTTTAACTGAGCTTGGCGTCTCTCTATCACATCCACCACACCTTTTGTGTGACAATCTTGGGGCTACTTTCATGTTCGTTAATCCAGTTGTTGGCTCTCGTTCTAAGCATATCCACTTAGACTATTACTTTGTACGCGAACGTGTTGATGCTGGTCTCCTCAAAGTTAGTCATGTTGTTTCTGCAGATCAAGTGGCCGACATCTTCACTAAACCACTCAACTCGTCATCATTCGGCACTTTACGGTCCAAGCTTCAAGTTTGGTCCCGCCCTTGAGTTTGCCGGGGGGTATTATCTCGTAATATCTTTCTATACTTGGTCAATCAAATCTCTAGGATTTCTTGTATTATCTCATTAATATTCAGAGAATATTATCTCTCCATACTTGGTCAATCAAATCTCCAAGATTGCCTGTATTATCTCGTAAATATTCTGTGAATATTATCTTTCCATATTTGGTCAATCAAATCTTTAGGATTGGTTGTTAGTAATTGATTGACCATATCTTTCGGAATTCTTAGGATCCTTCTCTCCCTTATAACTATTACTACTCTTGCTCATGTATCATTGAATATCAGTGAAAGAATTCACAAAACCTCTTTTGTGATTATAGTTAAACAGAACTTTAATATTTTATAAAAAGTCAATAAATCTGTTTCATTTTTCCAATTTTTTAGCACCTAAGGTTTGAAATACTTCCCTGAAAATCCACATTAAAATCCTATTTTTGTTCATATTGTTTTCCTCTATTTTTCTGGGTCATCTTCTCTTTTTAGGAAATGCCAGAATAATAATAATAATAATAATAATAATAATATTATTATTATTATTATTATTATTATTATTATTATTATTATATTTTTAACGTGAGAGTGGTCAGAATACTTTGAGACAAGCAAGCCCCTGCCCAATTGAGCATTCAGTGGAGCTTAATTGTGGAGGGAAAAAAAAATTTATATATATATCTATATATATATATATATATATATATATATATAAATGAAAATTTTAATTTAAAATATAAAAAAATTATTAAAAATTATACATTAAAAAAATTAAAAAATATATATATATATTTTTACCACATGCAAGTTTGATAGAGACCCAAGTTTATATTGACAGATAAGACAAAAAAAAAATAAAAATTGCTGATTATATGAAAAATGTTGGAAGTGGTGCCCACAAGGTATTCAAAAAGTCATATGGGGAACAGCATCTCGTAAAATGAACCAACTCATATTCTTCTCAGAAAAGCAAAGCAGGCCTCCCCACGTGCTCTCTCAGACTCCTCTCCAGATTCCATTTTTCTCTATGCTCAAATATGTGCCCATATAAATAAAATTTACTTCAGGTGTTTTATTGCATATATATATATATATATATATGAGAAAACGCCAATTACCAACGTTCTTAGAACTTCCGCATTTGAGGACCGTGGCCAAATTGAAGAGAATTTAGCTGATTAACAAAGTGATTGAAGTTGATTAGTGTTGGGTTGATGTTTGTAATATTTTGTTATTGATCTAATAAAAATGAGGTTTTATTTTTTTTTATCGTACAATTGTTCCTAAACATAATAATATTCTTCACTTCATATATATATATATATATATATATATATATATATGAATGTTTGTAAATTTCATATTTATAAATGTTCTTAGCAAACTTGTCCTCATAGGGATGTCAATTGGCCCCAGTTAGGGAACCCGATTCTCTGCCTCGTTAGGGCCGGGGCCAAAAAAATTTCCTGTGGGGTCAGGGCCAGGGCCAGGGAATATCCTCCCCGCCCCGCCCTGCCCTGAAATATTAAATATTTATATACATATATATAATTTTATGTTATAAACATCTAAATAAAAATTAGAAAAAATCATATATTTATTTATGTATTTAGCAAGCTATTAATAATTAAGTAAACATTAGTATAAATTAAATAAAATTCTAAACTTATATCAAGTATATTGCATTTTTCAATTTTTTTTAAATTTTATAAATAATTTATTGGTGATTGTGTATGCTGGTATTTTGTGTTGAGTCATATTTTGTAAATGAGTTTCTCAATTATTAAAAATTTTTATAATATTTTAAGCAAATATTTTATAAATTTTATTTTAAATAATAATATTTTAATTTATTAATTGGGGTCGGGGAATCCCCGAACCTGAAAAATCTCCGCGGGGACGGGGATGGGGAAAAAAATTCCCCGAATTCGAGTTCGGGGCCAGGAATGTATCTCCCAGTGAATCCCCGCCCCGTTGACATCTCTATGCCCTCGTATATACATATAATATTATAAATATTTTTCCTCATTTAGACTTTTCAAAATTCACCACATTCCATATATTCTCAATGAAACCAAATATTGCATGTATATATTTAATAAAATTTGATTTATTTGTTGGTTGAGATTTCAATTTCCTCACAATGCATAATTAAAAAATAATAATAATAAATATATATTTGAGAAGCTTGTCTTACATATACACTTTTTCTACCCTTTGTACACCTATATATTATAAACTATACAGCATAGATTTTTAAACTACAAGCAATTTTTATTTTATTTTCATGTAATACATAAACTAATTAAAAAATTTTAGGGTATGCATGCAAAAGATATTGGCTAAATTATTATTATAAATTTCTAATATTTAAATAGAATGGATAAAATAAGTTTAATTTTTTAGGGGTATATAATTTGCGAGGAGCAATGTATACGCATAAATTTTTTAATATATTTAATATAGAATAATATACTTTAATGGTATATATGGGTACAAGGTATATATGTAAATAAATTAAATTTCTAGTTAATAATTCTGTGTGACTTGCAATACAAGGAAATTTGAAACTTAGATGTGGCATGGGGATGAAAATATAACTAATATTACACACACACTATATATATATATATATATATATATATATATATATATATATATGATTTTTAGATGTAGTGGTTTTTTTTTTTTTTTTTTTTTTTTTTGGTGCTAACAACTTATTTTAATCTATAATTTTTTTATTTTTTTATTTTTTATGATATGGACAAGCAACTCCGACCACACACTGTTTTTATTGTTATGCTTCAATTAAGGGATGAAATTAGGGGGGGGGGGGGGGGGGGGGGGGGGGGGGGGGGTGAAGGGGCCGGCTCCTCTTACATACAATTTTAAAAAAATATATTTTAAAAAAAATATTTATGAAAATTTTTTATTTGGTTCTTTGATAAACAAATTGATAAAATTAAATTTTTAAATATGACAGTCATGGACAGATGTACTTATTTTTGTGAGAGTAAAATTTAGTTCGGGTTAGTGAAAATTACTTAATATGCTACAAATATACTTTCTTCGATTCTATTTATACGTCCACCTTAATCGATTTATGTTGATTAAGAAAATCGATTAAAATTATGATAGTCTTAAATTTATAAAAAATTGTAATAAATATTCAAATTTGTCTTTATTTAAAAGTCCATGAAGATTCTATTAATATCTCTCTATATTTATTATACCTTTTATTTCCTCTCTCAAAATGATGCTTTATATTTATCAAAAAATATTGGAAATGATAGAAATACATTTAATATAAAAGGTAAATTAAGGAAAAAATTATTTAATACTTCATAGGTTTTTTACATGGATATATAAAAAAAGAAAAAACACCTAACTAGTATCTAGGGAGGGTCAAAATATCAAATTAGTCCCTGTATTTTGTGAGTTCAGCCCTTTTAGTCTCTTTATTATAAAATGCGCCTTTTTAGTCCCTCTATTTGTATATTTTGGACTTTTTAGTCCCTCCGTCTCACGGATATTGGTTCGGCCGTTTACTGGCGCTGATGTGGCAACTTTAACATTAAATAATTATTACAAAAAACCAAAAATGTAAAAAGTATTAATAAAAATAATAAATGTGCCTTATCCTTCTTCGTCTTCTCCAATGGTGGAGCTTGTTGCGGCTTTCATTGGGCTCAGTGGCCGGATGGGCGGCACTCTTTCCACCACATCATCGTCAAACCTTCTCTTCAAGGCGTTGAAGCTCTTCATTCCTCCATTGCAATCCCTTCCCTTTGCCCTTGATGGTCGTGCCCCCTCTCTCACGCTCTCTGATAGGGGTCCGAAAGTGCACGGGTTGTCGAAGTAATAAAGTACCCCGGTGAGAGGACAGTCGAATCCACAAGAAGTAGTGATTCAAGACAAGAGGAATTGCTACTTAGTTAGCGCGAAATATGGGTGATGAGAAAAATCAATGTGTGTGTAAAAGAATGAAAGAGAAATATAAAAGACAAGAGAGTGCAAGCAATGAGTAGAGAGGAAACAATCAATGTAAAAAAGGGATACTCGGACAAGCTCCCCCTAGGATTAATGTTCTAGTGCAAGACTATGTATTATACTCTCTTATTGATGTTTAATGAGTCGTGGAAATCCTAAAGCGCACGGTCCCCAAACCTAAAGTCAACCGTGACTAGTTCCAACACTATGCCCCCGCATTAGGTTTCACTACAACCCTTCACTCTGTCGATCTCTCAACTAAGCCCCAGGGGAGTCCATCATCCTAAGCCTCACACTACGTGGAACTACTTGCCGTTCTAGGGATTCCAAGTGATAGACCCTATCTCTAAATATAGTTCTAACCCTTTGGTCCAGGCGAAAGAACCATAGTCTCAGTTAAGCCCCAGCACTAGGATTCACTACAACCCTTCACTCTGTTGCTCATGCAACTAAGCCCCAGGGAAATTCATCTCCTAGCACTTCGCTCTACTTTGACCGCTAAAAACTCTTGGAACACGGAGGTAGGGAAAATCACGCCGAAGGGGAAAGGGGACGTTTCGCTACCTCACGACTCACCCTCTCTCCCCTCTCCAATCTCGAGTAGTCTAATCCTATAGAAGTTGTCACACCTTCAAAGGATAACCTAGATGATTCTCAGCCCTAGTGTCACGGCTAAGGGAAAATCAATTACAATTAACATGCAAGATTGGAACTCAATTAAAATCATCAATTAAGAAAGCATAATGAAAGTCATAGAAATAATGTCATCCTAAGGGTTATAAGTCCGAATACCCACAAGGGGTTTAGCTCTCCATGGAGCTATACAAAATCATCAATGTATATGAATCGCAAGGCATAGCAAATATAGATAAAACCCCTTTGTGATGTGTGGCGATGGTCTTGTGAGGCCGTTGCGTCTTCTCCACCAAGCCCCTTGTCAAGCCTAGGGCACACCTCGCTGGATCGGTGCTTATGAAAGCTCCCACAATAGCTATCTTCCAAAGGACTCGATGTTGATACCGTAGACTCGCTCCAAATCTCTATAAAATCCTCTCCAAACCCTAGCCGCGAACCCTCCAAAAGTAGGGGAAAAGATGGCTCCAAAAGTCCTCAAAGAAATCTGAGTCGCGGCTTTAAATAGGCTGAAATCAGGCATCCACATGCCGGTGTGGATTCTCTGGAATTAAATTTCTGGCGCACAGTGAACAGTACTACTACAGTAATTTGCTATAGTAACTGCTACAGTACTCGCACATAAAATGTTCCCAACTTCATGTTCTTTATCGAAGCCGTTGAATTGGGCACACAACCAACGGTAGATCATGTCGATTGCTTCTTTTCTCCTCATTGACGAAGTTCTTCAATGCTACACGGGTTAGACTTTTATGAGTGTGACTGCCTTTGTGCCCCTCCAATGGAGGTTGGCACACACTCACAAGTTTAGAACCTGTGCCTTGTTCCTTATTTGGTCCAAGAACTTCTCAACAACGGCGAACATGACCTAATTTTGCTCTTTCTTCTCTAAATCTACTCCACAACCCTACATGCACAAAAAAACACAAATGCACACCAATCAATGATAAAATCTGAGAAAAGTAATGCTTCATGTAAGAAAATAACACTTCGTATTACTTAAACACGAGCACTTATCATTTTCTCCGTTGCTTGCCTCCTCGCTGACCTCTCGGTTTGCTAAAGCTCTCACCTTCTTTGCATTTTTTCTTCACTAATTCTCATTATAAGATGAAGATTATTTGCTCTTGTTTTAATGAGTAATTGGACCTTGTGTTTGTTATTGAGATGAATTCAGGAACAGATTACATTGAAAAGCTAGAGTCTTTGTTTATTTGTTAAACATTTGTTTTTGTATTCTTATGTCCTTTCTTTACTTGTGAAAAAAGGAGTAGTTATGGACCTTGTTTATGCTCTATTCTCCATTCAAGATTAAAATTGATTTTGATGTTGTTATCACTGAATTTAGCTTCAAATTTAGTGTCTGGAGAGTTTGAATTCTTAACTTACTAGTTTGAAGTGCTTTAAAGTTGAAACAAAAAGGATTTAGTGATTAATGGATTAATTGATTGAAATTGTTGGACTTGCAGATTGATGCTGAAGTTATATCTGCAGGCATACTCAGAGAAGCACTGCTTTCAAGGGCTGTGACAATGGATGTAGTGAAAGGCCAGATTGGAATTGTAGATGATGAGAGTGCCAGTGCATTGAGGAGGTATTGCCTGTCTTATCACAAGGATGGAGATCAGCGGGGGAGATCGTTGAGGCTCGGATTTAGGGGATTTTGAGAGGATTGGGCAAAGATGGGAAGGATGATGATAGTGGATTCGGCTCCCTTCAAAGGGATGAAGGGATCCGAATCCTCATTTCATTTTTTTATTAATACTTTTTACATTTTTGGGTTTTTTAATGATTATTTTAATGTTAAAGTTGCCACATCAACGCCAGCAAATGGTAGAACCAATGATTGCCAGACGGAGGACTAAAAAGTCTAAAATGTGCAAATAGAGGGACTAAAAAGGCGTGTTTTATAATAGAGGGACTAAAAGGGCCGAAATCACAAAATATAGAGACTAATTTGATATTTTGACCTAAAAATTATTATAACTATTTATTATGTCACAGTTAATATTTTTAATTATTAATATCATATTTAATATAAATAAAAATTTAAATATAATAAAAAATTTGTTCGCAAAACACTATGGTAGCAGGTTAAACATTAATTTAAAATTCATGTATGTATTAATGATTTGTTACAAATGACACACATCCTACTATTTATTGTGAAATTAAATTTTATATAAACGTATTTGAAATTTTGTAAATTTTATTTTGTTAACCTAAAAATGATACTCCCTAGATGGTACAATACCCTAAATAGTCCTTGTACTTTGCTTATCATGCCTTTTTAGTCCCTCAATTTTAATTTGATCCCATTTAGTCTCTATACTTTCCCAATTAGTACAATAAAGTTCAACACATGTATTAAATGTGAAGAAGAATGTGAATTATGAGAATAGTGTATTGGACTTGATTGCACCAATTGGAAAAGTAGAGGGATTAAATGGGACCAAATTAAAGTTGAGGGACTAAAAGGATGAGGTGCGAAAAGCAGGGGGACTATCTGGGGTATTATACCTATATAATATTAAAAATTATTTATATTAAAAAATATATATTATTAAAAATAATATATTTGATGCATTTAATAGATGTAAAAACAAATCGAGGACCTGGAATCTTTGAACCCGGCTAATTCCTACAAGGACAAGGTCAGGAAATTTTTTTTCCCCGAACTATAGGTTCGGGGATGAATTTGGCAAATTAGGGTTGGGGCGAGAATACATCACCCGGTGAATTTCCACCGCATTGATATGTATATTAATAGTTTTAAGAGTACTGTTATTTAGAACGAAACAATTACACGAAACAGCCACACGACTGATGTGGCTGGTGACGTGGCAAATATATATTTTTTATAAAAAATTAAAAAAAATAAAAAGAGAAAAATAACTTGTCTTTCTCTTACTTTTGGTCTCTCTCTATCTCTCTCATTCTCTCTCTTGTGTGGTTCTCTCCCGGTCCTAGCCGTCGCTTCCCACCCCCGCTTCTAATCCCCGTTCTGGGCGCTGCTTCCCTACCTGCTCCCGGCCGCCACTTCCCTGCCCCACTCACGGCCCCCGTTTCGGCCAATGCTTCGTTACCCAACTCCAGGGCCGGAATCGGGACTGGGAGAGAGGGAGGGAAGCGGCGGTTGGAACAGAGCCAAGAGCAGGGGAGGGAGGCTGGCGGCCGGGAGCAGGGCCCGAACCAGGACTGAGAGAGGGAGAGGGAAGCGACGGTCGGAACATGGCCAGAAGTGAGGGAGGGAGGCTGTCGGCCGGGAGCGGTGGAGGGAAACAACGGCTAGGACCCGGAGAGAGGCACACGAGAGAGAGAGAGAGTGTGGGAGAGATTGAGAGACAGAGATAGTGAGAGAGAGGGACAAAAACTGTTTTTCTCTTTTATTTTTTTAATTTTTTATAAAAAAAATATTTGCCACGTCACTAGCCACGTCAATTGTGTGGCTGGTTCGTATAATTGTTTCGTTCCATATAGCATTACTTAATTATAGGAGATATTTAACCCTAGGCTGGACAGTTTAAATTTGATTTTATTTTTGATAGAATACTGTATTTAGTCTCTGTAGTATAGTCAATTTGTGTCCCTCTAATATAATTTGTTTTTAAAAGATATTTAAAAGAGATTTATATTTTTTAAATATTAAAATAGAAGTACTTCATTGGTTATTTTATCTTATTTTTTCAGGGGAATCTGTTTTAATTAAAATATTTAACAAGGGTATGGATGCAAAATTCCCAAAAAGTGAAAAAAAAGAATTTCAAATTCTTGATTTCTGGGAACAATGCCAGAAAAAAGAGAGAGAAGCACCGAGCTCGCTTGGAGCTCTCTGGGTCACGGCGGCGGACGACGACGACGCCGACGAGGAGGGCATCGATGGGATGCGCGCAGTCTCGGATCGAGAACGAGGAAGCAGTGTCACGATGCAAGGACCGGAAACAGCACATGAAGGACGCCGTGACCGCGCGCAACGCCTTCGCCGCCGCGCATTCCTCCTACGCCATGGCCCTCAAGAACACCGGCGCCGCCCTCAGCGACTTCGCCCACGGTGAGTCCTCCGCCCCCACCACCTCCTCCCTCCCTTCATCCTCCTCCGCCTCTGCATCTGCCGCCGTGGCTGCCGCTGCCGCTGCCGCCAGCTCCATTCAAGCTCCAATGGAGACCCCCCTCCCTCCTCCCCCTCCCCTCCCCGACTTCTCCCCTTCCCCGCTCCAGCGCGCCGTCAGCATGCCTGATCTACCTACGAAGAAGTTCTCCTCCAAGCCTCACTCCGATCCCACCATTCGCGAGGAGGAGGACGACGAGGACGATGGTGAACATGATCATGACCTTGACCACGACCACGACCATGACCGTGACCATGAGCTCGATCAGGAACCTAAGACCCCTCCGCCGCCGCCACAGCACAGCCCGGAGCCGCTGCCACCAATGCCGGAGTCCACCTGGGACTACTTCTTCGCCTCCATGCACGAGAACATGGCTGGCGCCTCCCTCGCACAGCATGACGAGATCCGTCCAGAAGTAGACGAACAGAGGTTCGTGAAACCGTCTGCTTCCAATGCGACTCCTTCGATCCCTCACAATTTGGCTTCTGGCGATGGTGAGGAGCCGCCTGTGACTCCGGAGAAGCTAGTGTTGGATCCTCAGGTGCTGAAGCCGGTGAGGAAGCAGGGTGTGACCCCGCACCACCAGCACGCCGCCTCTGCGAGCGCCGTGGAAGCTAGGAGAGGCAAGATGGTGGCGGCGCCGAAGTCCAGCATTAGTCTTTTGCAAGTCTTGAATGAGCTGGATGATCATTTCCTTAAGGCGTCACAAGGTGCTCATGAGGTTTCCAAGATGCTGGAGGCCAACCGGATGCATTATCACTCCAACTTTGCTGACAATCGAGGTGAACTGAAACCCTTCTCTTTGGGCTTTTTGCTAGTTTACAATTACTGTTTAGTAAAGTTTGCGTTTTGACTGTTTGCTGGGTTTCCGTGGAGCCATGAGCTATTCATTGTTTGATGTGTGGGACTGTGGGTAGGTGGGCAAAACTTCGTCTAACCTTGTTTGTTGGTAGTTTGTAATTATCGTTAAAACCTTATGTTGGCGAACCATAATATTTGAGTGGTTGGCTGTCACCATCCTGATTTTCTACTGATTTCCAATGTCAATGGAAAGGAAGGTGCTCTTTTACCCCTTGTTGCTTAGGAAACTTCATCTGTTTCCATACTTGTTAGTTCTCAATTCTTACTGATCTTGCTGATACTTCAGTTTGTCAGTGTCCACTCATTTGTTAAATAAGTTTGGTTCTGCCCTCTAGATTCAAACAGTGCTGATCTCACAGATTGATAGGATGCTTATAGTCCTCTATCACCATATCTCAATTGCTGATGTGGGAAGCCCTCTTTCAGCTCTTTGCCCCCTCTTGCTTAGGAAACATCATCTGTTTCCATGCTTATTAGTTTTCAATTCTTACTGATTTTGCTCAAACTTCAGTTTGTCAGTGTCCATTCATTTGCGTTAAATAAGTCCCATTCTATCCTCTAGATTCAAATTGTTGATCTCACAGGTTGATAAGACTCTCATAAGAAGAAAACATGATTTTTTTGAAAGCATTCCAACTGGTACAGACCTGTCCCTTAGGGAGGTTATTTCATAGATGTGTTTCAACCCATTGAACCTGAATGAGTTGCTTACTTGTTAATACAAAGAAGTGGTGAAAGGAAAATGCTTATTATCTTAAGTTTTGGTCATCATTCATGGGTCAAGTGTTTATATCTCAGATTAAATGATTGAACTTTTATTGAATATTTGAAAATCACAATGATTATGGATTTTATTTTTCGGAGAATGCTGATTGTTGGGGCTGTTAAGGTAAAAAAAAATTATCTTGGCTGTCTTGGTAAGATCCACCTTGACCTAAACTCAAGTGTGTGGTCAGATTATATTCTAGAAATTTGTAAGTTTTTTATTTCATTCACAAGATTGACCTATTAGGAGATTTGCATTAGTTTGATCCCAAATCTAACTGATTGTGCAAGTTTCACTTGTAGATTGAACTTGAATCTATGTTCTTATAATCATGTTGTCCGTTTAGGTTATTTTCTTGGAGTGAACATTCAGTGAGTTCTCAATGATTATGGATATATAAAAATAACCTTATGACTCTATCTAATACCTCTGAATTTTTGGTGTTGACTTTTTCATCAACAGATAACTAGTGTCATTGTGCTTTACATGGTTAATGCTTGGCAAAAAAATGTGCAAAAAGTTCCTTTTAGTGTCAATCTTGTCTTGAAATGTTTGTTAAAGCATGTTATATGTTAAAACTTGAAATTGGAAAGCAGTTGTTACTATAGCAAATTATCTTAGTGATCTCATTACAGTTAGATCTAATCTAAATTTATACTTTACTGCTGTGAAGTGATAACCATTCTTTTCATGCTTCTTCCACATACATGAAGTAAAGCAAACTTTTGGTGTGGGCAAGTTCACTTGTCTTCTGCATTAGTGGTGTCTACTCTGCCTGAAGAATGTATCCATTATGAGGTCAAGTAAACTTAAAAGGAAAAACGTTAATAGGTGCAGTATCTATGAGCATCGGCATTCATATGCTTGTCTTGTGTGCTAAGTGATCCACTTCCTAGCATATATAAGATGTTCAAACTCCTCACAGATAAATGAATGACTGCTTTTATTTGTTTCAACTAGAGTAATTGTACTTAATTATCAGGATAAAATTTAACTTAAATAACTCAAATTACATGTAGCAAAGAAACTAAAAGAATTTTATTTTGTTGCTAAAACGTCAAATATTTCTCAATCTGAGGAATTGTGAATTCTCATTGGACTATTAAATAATTCATCTGAATGATAAACCTGACGTGGCACTTATGCTTTGGATTGCATTAAGACTTATGCTCGGTTTTATGCTGGAAACTTGCATCACCCTTTGCTCTTTAATTCTTAGTAGTTATGTAGTCAGCTCTTGTATGTTATTATGCTTTCTAATGTTTGAATTGGTTGTAGTGCTCATTTTGCTATATACTTGGGATGACATTATTGTTGTTTCTAGGCCACATTGATCATTCTGCTAGAGTCATGAAAGTCATCACATGGAACCGTTCATTTAAAGGGCTACCAAATACCACTGATGGAAAGGACGAGTTTGATGAGGATGAATGGGAAACTCATGCTACTGTGCTAGACAAAATGCTGGCTTGGGAAAAGAAGCTGTATGACGAAGTTAAGGTGAGTTTCAGTCTTTGTTTGATTACTTGTTCACAAATGATTTTAAGTATCAGTCTTAATGTTCTTGGTATAACAATTTATGTTTCTATTATCTATTGCATAGATGTTAGGATTCTGTCCTGTACTAGGTTTGGTTTAAAAATGGCACCAGTTCTTGGAGGTTTTGTATCAGGTTGGTAAATGTTAACTAGTTTCAAGGTGGGGGAAAGGCATTTGATGTACTAGTAGGTTGTGTGGCTTGTAACTGTGAGTGATATAAATAAAAGGGAAGAGGAAATTGATTTGGAATAGTTTTGATGCCGTAGACAACAACCTTTGCTCACTAATAGTAGCTAGAAATCCTTAGCTCTTAATGTCTAAAAGAGAAAATGCAAGTTGGACTCAGGGCTGTCAGAGTCACAATGAAGAAAATAGATGAAGTCAAATGCCTGAAAAAACAAGTTGGTTGTGCACTTAAATATTTCACCAAATTAAGGACTGTAGAAATGTTTTGCGGATGGACCAAAGAGCATAAAATGTAATATGACACATCCAAGTGATGTAAATTATGTAAACACTACTCCCAAATGTAATTTGTTCAACCATCTGATAGGTTTCTCTGAAACACAACTATGGACTATTTCCAGCTTTCCTAATGTTATGATTGAACATGCTCTTATATGTTTTCATTGCGGATGTGAATGAAATGCAAATAATAATCGTTGTTTATGATTATGGAATTTCTCCAAATAGTTTCAAGGATATTACCTGCTCATGACAAGTCACTTCTTGAGAAACATATGCATTGTCCTTGAATAGTTTGTGTTCTTCATTGGATTCTCTTCTCGTTTAAGTATATTTAGTACTAATAGAGGCAAAATTCTAACACAGCCTTGAAAGTGGACCTCTAGTCTTATCAATCATGCTTTCTTATATCTGTAATAATCCTTGTTTATGATTATGGAATTTCTCCAAATGGTTTCAAGGATATTACCTGCTCACAACAAGTCACTTCTTCAGAAACATATGTATTGTCGTTGAATATTCTGGGTTGTTCATTGAATTCTCTTCTCTTTTAAATATATTTAGTAGTAGTCTTATCAATCATGCTTTTCTTATATTTGAAAAACTGTCGGTGTAGCAAACTAAAATCGACATAAACAAAACTGAGCTCCCTGGATACCATGTTAGATGCAAACCAGACCAAACAAATCAAGGACATTATCATGATCCATGTGAAAATGGACCCATGAGTGGAGCAGAGAGGAGAAACCTATATATTATAATAAACCTCTATACTTAATATATACTAGACAGAAGATTTTCCCCAATAACAGTATTAGGAAACAAAGTAATTATTTTTAACTAATAATTACACCAAATATAAACTTTCCAATTATATTGAGATACTGATCATATTTTGATGCTAACATAGACTTTCCTAATGTACCACAATATAACATATTTCAACAGTTGCAATTTCCACCTTAATTCCTTAACTTCATCCTTGAGTTTCTTGAAGTTTGGTGTTAAGTAATATAGGGTGCCTTTGTAGGCATTCATTTTACTCGTTTCAGATATTGCTTTATAACACTAAAATATCCTAGAAGGGAACGTGGAATAATCTCTAGATGATAATATGGCCTCCTTATCCAATGTAGTGAGCCTGGCAGAACTTCTTGCTTCCTGCTTGCATTCCTCACTTCTTTCCTTTTCATTGGCTTCTCAACACTTTTGCATAATCTCCAGTTTTAGCTAGATAT
Organism: Dioscorea alata; assembly: GCA_020875875.1. Classification (NCBI taxonomy): domain Eukaryota; kingdom Viridiplantae; phylum Streptophyta; class Magnoliopsida; order Dioscoreales; family Dioscoreaceae; genus Dioscorea; species Dioscorea alata. Next base: position 6,019,128 of record CM037017.1, on the reverse strand, counting down.
GTGACATTAAAAAGGTTCTTTAGTAGCATTTGTTGATTGCTTAATGCATAAATGGTCACTGGGTTTCAAGACACTAAGGGAAAATGGGGTGTAGGTATCTGTACATGTTTGCTTCATTTGTGGCCAGCTATCATCAACTTCTAGATCTGACATCGATTTTTCATGGTGGATAGGCTGGTGAACTTATGAAAATTGAGTACCAGAGGAAGGTTGCACTACTTAACAAGCAAAAGAAACGTGGTGCTAATCCTGAGGTTATTGAGAAAACTAAAGCAGCAGTCAGTCATTTGCACACAAGGTACATTGTTGATATGCAGTCCATGGATTCCACTGTCTCGGAAATTCAATGCCTTCGTGATGAGCAGTTGTTCCGGAAGCTAGTAGATCTTGTTGACGGGTAAGTGTTTCTTTAGTTTTAGCTTTTAAGCGTGCGGCATGTATTTAGTTATACAAAGGCAATGCTATTTTGTGTTTATTTTGGGTGGAAATATTCTCCATATTTTGGTTACTAAGACGCTTTGTGGTCAAGTTACTGTTTTTATGATTTTATATGTTTGCATTGCTTAATGGTTCTTTCTTTCATTCTCCCTGAATATAATCTTGCTATTCACGTTTAGAGATAGGTAGAACAAATTCATCAGTGCTGAGGAAATAGTTCCATCTTTCTTGCTTCTTGAGTAAATTGCTCAAGCATCTTGGACCAGATTTTGTCAATAAATCTTGTCTGCTGATCCTCTTTCTTGTGAGCTATATGCCCTTATGTAATTATTGGTTGCAAAAATATTTCTCTAGTTGTTTGCTCTATCTCAAATTGGCTAAACTGACCAAAGGAAGATTATCATGTTAGTTCTCTCCATTATAGGTTATATTCTGGTAGTAAGACATAAAATAGTAAGACATGAACCCATGTCATTATGGAAATCCGTCTTATCTTTGATGGTTATGAATATTATGTCATCCTTTTGTTCTTTCTCGATTCATGAAATGGCAAATTTGATGCCACTGGAAGTTGATAGATTTAGGTTGTTCATTTTTTCGTACCAGTAAAGCAAAGATGAAGCTGAAAGTTAATTGCTTCCAGTTACAAATTAGTTTTTGTTGCTCAATACAGTTAATTTGGATGAAGCCCTATGCTGTTGATTCATCCCCAAGTAAATTTCTTTATAAGTAGTTCACCGTGGACATCAGCTTTTCATAAGTAAAAGTTCTTTTTGTGATTGAGCTGCCAAACAACATTTAAATACTCTGAAAGAGTTGTTTACTAGCTTTAATCAAAAGGGGCAAACGTATTCTCACTTTACTCATAGCTGATACCTATACCCATATCTATACCTTTGCAATATACGCTCCTCATTTGTCTCAATTACCTCCTGCTTTTAGTCTGCTTCTTTTTCTGTTGCAGATGTTCTTCCATTGTGGTTTATTTTCATTATTTCTTTCTCATAACCTTCCAATGAGTTAGTGCAAGGAGTAGCACTATTAAACTGATTATTAACATTCACATCAAACTATATATCAGGATGAATGACTGTGCGATATAGTAGACAGCCAACAACTTTGCAATATCTAGTGGAATCATCCAAAAGTGCGCCATCATTTGGACAGAGTTCAACATTGAACTTAGGAGTAATAATTGTCTTTTCATTAATAAGATCGGCTCTATTTAAGTATATTCAGTGCATTCTTAGTTTTAGACAAGACATCACTACGAGTTGATAAAGCGAGTTCAATGTCAAGAAAATAACATAGAGGGTCTAAATCTTTCATTTCAAACAACTTTGCAAGGTGATTCTTTAAAAAAACAATACAATCCGAGTCTTTTTCAGTAATGATGATATCATCCACATACAACAGCAGGAGAATTTTATCACAGGAGGTATGAGTGAATTAAGCAAAATCATTAGATGAGTTAATGAAGCCAAGTTGGGGTAATGCTGAATTGAACTTCTCAAACCAAGCACTAGGTGCTTGTTTAAGACCATAAGGTGCTTTATAAAAACGATATACTTGTTTTTCAGTGTGGAGCAAACTTGGAAAAGTTCTTCATGTAAATCTCCATTTAGGAAAGCACTCTTTACATCCATTTGAAAAGTGGCCATTGATTGGAAGAAGCTAGGGCAATGAAAACACGTGCTGAAGTTATCTTTGCTATTGGAGCAAATATCTCCATATAGTTAATGTCGTATTCCTGAGAGAAATTCTTAGCCACAAGATGAGGTGTATGGTATTTAAGAGATCTATTTGCCTTTATCATAATATTGTATACTCAATTGCAACCAATAATTTTTTCATTGAGGGGTAATGACACAAGATACCATGTGTGAGTTCTATCTAAAGCTTTAAGTTATTCTCACATAGCTTTTGCCAATTGGGATTAAAAGAAGCTTCTTCAAGGGTTGAAAGTTCAACAAGAGACTGATGAGTGATAAAAATAAACAATAGTCAGAGGAATAAATAGAAGCAGACAAATTAATGATATATATCAGTTAGGACACCAATAAGTATAAGATGGTTGAACACGAATAGGCTTAGAAATAGGTAGAATAGGATCAACATATAAAGATAGAGATGACACATTTGTAGAATTGTCTTGACTAAATGAAGATGGATCATTTTCAGAACCCTGTGTTGCTGCTTTAGGACGATGACTGTAAATTAGTGTAGTGGGAGGTGGTGAATGGGAAGAAAAAGTGTCAAGAACTACATGAGTGGTAGGAACTATACAAGTGGTAGATATTGTATTAATAGAAAATATATCTATGAAAACCAAAGTAGGAAATTTAGAAGAAGACATAGCAGTACTAACTAACTAAAATCAAGAAAAACACCAACTAAAATCAAGAAAAACGCATGTGTGACTTGGCGGATAATTTTGTGCGTCCATGAATTGGTAAAAAAATAAGGCAAGTACGCCCAAAAACATGTAAAGAGCAATAATTAGGTGGAAAACCATACAAGCTAGGAAAAGGTTAAAGACTGGAAGTGAGCCCGGAAGGATGCAATTAATAAGATAAACTGTAGTTAAAACAACTTTGGCCCAGAACATTGATGGAATGTTTGTACAAACTAAGAATAATCTAGTGGTTTCCATAATATGATGATGATTATGTTCCATAAATTATTTTTAGGAGTATAAGGACAAGAAATTTAATGAATTGTTCTTTCAGAGGTTAAAAATTGAGTAAATTGATTAGATAGATATTTTTTTTCCAGAATCAGAATAAAAGTGTGATTGATTTTGCGAACTAGATCCATATCATTGCGATGAAAGTAGCATAGATATTGTAGAAGTTAGAATGCTTATGCATTAAGTAAATGCATGTATAATGTTTGTGATTATCAATAAACAACATATAATATAACATGCACCTCCTTTAGAATGTATAGATGTGGGTTATCAAATGTCTGAATTGTTAAATGCAAACCAAACATATTGTTTGTGCCTAATTCAACCCAAAAGCTTAATTTGGTAGGATGAGAGACCTAAGCTTATATCTTTAAATCCAATTATTCCAAATTAACTGATTTTAGACTATTAGTTACTCTAACACGCCCCCTTGATATGTGTTAGTTTATTTTTTTAACTAGCCACATTGCAAACAAACCAAACAGATCAAGCTTTAATACCATATTAGATGCAAATCAAACATATTATATGGGCTTTATTCAACCCAAAAGCTTAAGTTGATAGGATGAGAGACCTAAGCTTATATATTTAAAGCCATATTTTTCAAATGATCGTGAGACTATTAGTTGCTCTAACATGAATGAACTAAATCAAAAGCAAATAAGGAAATAGTGTGATTATTATCAATAACTAAGATCTATTTATGCTAATGACAAATAGAAATATTACTAAAATGTACTTTTTCAAACTTCCTATAGAAGCCAAATGTTCTAACCTAGACTTTGAAATATGGTCTAACCAAGAATGCAATAATTAAAATAATATAGACTAAGAGTTTAACGCAAAAGAAGATAAAGACGGATATGTTTTTGAAGTAGCAGTCAAATGTGGGATGTGAAGATAATCCATCTCATAGACTCGTACAAGCTAGCAACTTTATGGCTTGCCCCAATATTCAAACAGGTCTTCGGATCTCACATAACACAAAAAGTACCAGTGAAAGTTGTATGATATCCTAAATTAGTCAATTGATTAATAAATAATAAACTAGCGGTGAGATATGTAAAATATGATTATAGTGAGGTGAGGTAAATTGATAGTACTCATCCTTTAAAGGGGCAGTATAAACTAGTTTAGGGTTATCAATAGATGAAGTGCAACTTGACTCTGGTAGACCTAAAGGAGTCTGATTAGTAGCGATAGAATCAATCAACCAAGGGGCAGAAAGATTAGTTGAACTGAGAATTTGTGCGGTGTGGGAAGATCATAAATCTTTAGACAAATAAAATTATGGAAGTTGATTTGACAAAAATGTTTGGACTTCTAATTTGTATACCTTAGCATGTAAAGAAGGTATGCATTGATCCGCAGATATATCAAACAAGACATTAATAGGAAATCCTTGTCCATGTCTATTGCATCGTTTTGGTTGCCCAATAATAGTTTGTGAGAGAGACTGATATGGAATATATGCACGCTTTGAGTAGAACCATGACCTTCACTACAACTGTACCTTGTAAGTTGTTGCCATGAGTTTTTTCAGAGTCTTTTCTCATGACAATAGCTACATTCATCTGAAGTGCTTTAGACAAAGATTTTGTTATGAGTTTGATGGAACCTGTATTAGCTGTAGCCACAAAAGAAATTTGAGATTTAACTATGCTTGAGATGGGAGACATGCAGTCAAAATGTGTGCAATATAAGAGAGAATCCCTGACAGACAAAATCCTATATTAAAGCCATCAACAATCGATTTATACGTTTTTTCTATATTTGAGGACAGGATTGGCTTGTAATTTAGTAGGCTCCATAACTATTAATTGATCCCACGTTATACTTAATTTGGTCTAGACATCTTGAATAGAGCAGTCACCTTGGTAGACAGCTTGTATTCGCTTTTGCAATTGATTTTTTTTATTTTATTTTATTATATAAATTTACTAGAAAGTTTCATGCAGCTTTAGCAGTATAAAATTTTAATAATTGAAAACAAATATCCTAGGTAATTGTATTGTTGATCCATGTGATGATGTTTGCATTGGCAATATGCCACTCTAGTAGATGGTGTTCTGGATTAGAGAAAGCTTTTGCAGAACTATTATGCTTGACAAAGAATAGACTTAACTAATGATCCATCAATATAGTTCAACAAACTTTTCTTTTAAGAAAATTTGGTCATCACATAAGATTGACATTTGCAATTTGAACACTAAATCTAATGGCTTTAATTTTGTCAAGTGATTCCATCACCAAGGAAAAAAAAATCCTTCTGTGAAAAATAAAACCGCTATAGGACCAGAGAAAAATCCCCCTCAGCTACGGTACCACAGTCAAGATTTCTTTTCTTTCTTCAAAGCTTGGCTCTTGATACCAATTAATGCAATTCATAACAACAAACAAACTATTGAAAGTAATAGATGTAATCTGAGAATCTAAAGAATAGTTTTTTTCATTTTATACTATTGAGGTATAACATTCTTTAAATAAGAGTAGGATTATGGTTTTTTAAACTTAACCAAAAAGGCATTATTACTCTTGCACTCTAAACATGTACTTTTATTCTAACACATGCAAACATTTTAGTGGAGATTAATCAGGTAAATGAGCAAGCAGATGTCAATCAAAATTTGTAATGACATATTTATTCTCTTTTAAATTTCATTAATATGGTTTCCTGCAGTTTCTTTTAGAGTAGTTGCTACTTCTGACTTGCATTGTTCAGTATTGGTAATTAAGTTCTCAATATTACCAGGATGGCGAAGATGTGGGAAGTCATGCATGGTCAACATGAACACCAGCTGAGGGTTGTCTCTGATCTCAGAGACCTTGACATCTCCAATTCTCCCAAGGAAACAAGTGAACATCACTATGATCGCACCGTTCAACTCTGGCAGGTTGTGAAGGAGTGGCAGTCACAATTTCATAAGCTCATTAGCCATCAGAAAGAATACATCCGGTTCCTCAATGATTGGCTAAAGTTGAACCTAATCCCCATTGAAAGTAGCTTGAAGGAAAAGGTGTCATCTCCTCCGAGAGTACATCAACCTCCTATCCAAACTCTCCTGCACATGTGGCATGACTATCTTGAGAAGCTTCCTGATGACCTCGCTAAGAGTGCTATTTCAAGCTTTGCTGCAGTCATAAACACGATAATGCTGCTCCAACAAGATGAGCTGAAACAGAGGGAAAAATGTGAGGAGATTAGGAAGGAGTGCGTCCGAAAGACACGAGCTTTTGAGGATTGGTACCACAAACACTCACAGAGGAGGGCAGGTATACCTGAGGAGGTTGATCCAGAGAACTTAGAGACAGCAAATCAAAAAGACCCAGTAGCAGAAAGGAAGTTTGTCGTCGAGTCTTTGAAAACCAAACTAGACGAGGAGATTGAGGCACACCAGAAACTCTGCAGACAGGTGAGGGAGAAATCACTCGGGAGTCTCAAATCACACCTTCCGGAGTTGTTTAGAGCCATGTCCGATTTCTCTCGAGCTTGTTCTGAAATGTATAAGAGACTCAGACCAGTTCCTCAGATGCAGAGTCCTGTGGCCAACTGAGGACCCAACATATACTAGATATGTACCTTTAGTCTGTTTATGCCCCCATTAATTTTCTTTTTCTCGGGGATTGAAAGAAGAAATCTTGGGTTGTTTCACCATGTAATTTATGTGTTTTTTTTGGTTAAATTAAACTGCAGAGTTTGATGTTTGCTTGTTGTTTTAAGGTGTTTTTTTTTTCAGGAAGTATCTGTTCTTCCCACACTAATTTTGGTCTGCATGTGATTGAAAGGGGGGATTTGGGATGGTTTCAGTATGTAACTTATGTACATTGCTTGACTTTTATATACATATATTTATGTGTGTGTGTGTATATATATATATATATTATTATTATTATAATTATTATGTGCTGTTTCAGATGAAAAGGGCATTTGCAGGCATTCTTTTCGAGAGGGAAATTGTATCTTGTTTTTAACAAGCAGTTTATAAGTTTATATTTTCGTTGAGGCTTTTACTTGTTACCCTTCTTTTAGTTTTATTTTATTTTTCATACGGGCAATAATTCTTAAATTTGGGTGAAAATAATTTTTTTACCCTTTTGTTTATTAAATATGTTCTTTTAATTCATAGAATTAAAAGTAGAAATATGATTGATTTTAATAACTAAATCATAGGTTATTAGAAGTAAAAAAAATATACAATTCGTTTAATATAAAAAAAAAGGGTTTTTTAAAGTTAAAAATAGGAAGTATTTTCATATTTTATAGACCCATATGCATGACATCTATTACAAAAGTGATTTTACATAAATAAAAAAATGAGTATATTATTACAACCAAATTAAAACATTAAATATTGCTATAGTAAAAATAAAATTAAAAGGGCTGACAAGTAATATTTGAAAACTTTTCACTTTAATATAAGATTTTATACATGTATATTTGGGGAATGTACTTCTTTTGTTCATAATAACAAAATCAAAATTTCTCTAAAATTTTTATCATAATTTAGAAACTTAAAGATATAATGTTTTTTAATCGGCTTTCAACAATAAATTATAAAATATTTTCAAATATATTTCATGTTGCTCAGGCATCAGGGGAAGAAATTCATTTGTTTTTAAGGTTTTTGAATTTTGTTAAATAAAAACCACATTTATAACTTATGCAATCTAAAAACAAAAATAAAATTCCTACCAAAAACTCATAATGAATAGTACTAAAAATGAGTGTAAAATATTTAAAATTTTTTGAGTTCAAGTATTGATGGATTAGATAACAAGTCCCTGATTATGTATGCAGGTATATTGTCAGATGACGACATATATGCTAGGCGATTAATATTTGATCCATGCATCGCTTTTGTAATAATAATAATAATAATAATAATAATAATAATAATAAAATATTTTTTTTGAAAAAATTACTTTTTAGTCCCTGAAACTTTTTTGTTTTACTAGATAGTCTCTCTGACAGTTTTAGTCTCTAAGCAATCCCTTCTTTTTGAAACGTTTACTTTTTCATCCTTGCTGTTAAAGAGTTCACATTAAAATTTTTGAAAATACCACAAGTGCCCTTCAACATGGAGGGAAAGTTAGTGCCATATCACATCATTCTTTTTGCCGGCGAAGGTGTATATGTACGGGACCTTGCAGAAGAATCAAGTACCGGTTATTTTTTATCTCTTGTCATGCTTTTATCCTTGTTGCTCTTCATCTTGTTCACCTAGCTTGAAGGAGAGAGCTCAGTTGAGAAGTCCATTTGAAGGCGAAGGAGAAGCTCTATTAGAGTTGACCGACGTTTGTCTTCTCTGGTTTGCAACCTTTGCTTGGCATATTTAGGTTTCATGGTGTTTGTATGCATGAGTAACTTATGCATGCAAACGACTTGTGTCTAAATGAGTTTGAGTGCATGAGTGAGTCAGGTTTACATTTGCCGAGATGTATCACCTATTTTGCAGGGTGTGTGTTGTACCCTGCCCTATTTTTAACCCTAATTTTTTTAAAAATATTTTTGGCATTCTTGGGAATTAGAAGGGCAATTTGGTCTTTTTCATGCCTCTTCTTTTTGCCATACCCCAACTATACCTTGTCATTTCAAATCTATACCCTTTCATTTCAAAGCCATACCATGTCAACTCAAGGCCATGCCTTGTCATTTCCAAGCTATTCCTTGTTATTTCCATCCATGCTTTGTCATTTCAAAGCCATATCTTTTTAAAGCCATGGTTTCCTTTCCTTTCATCTTTGTTTTCTCTTGGAAATGGAGACCTTTAATGAAATCCTTCCCTTAATAGATTGAAGCTCCATCTTTCCTTCTTCCTTCTCTCTTGAAGCTAACAAGGTAAACACCAGATTCTTTCTTGTTTTCTCCTTGTTTCTTTCATCCTTGCTAGAGGGATTTAGTGCTTGTGGTAAATGAGCATATTTGAGCCTTGATTCTTGCACTATCTTCTTGTTGTTGTGTAGAAGGATGTTAGAGTATGACCCCCTTGTTTCTTTTCCAAATATTGTTGGAATCTTGAGTGAATTGTGCTTGCAATCTCGGGATTTACTGTAGCACCGAACCAAGTTAGGTCTTTTTTGCTTTCCTTGTTGATTTTAAGAGTTGTAAGAGGTCTATTCTTGCTAGAACTTCTTGTTATAGTGCTTAGCAAGCCCAAGAAGCAATTATTCTCTATTTTGAGCATTTTTCCTTCATTTTATTTAATCAAGTGTTTGATAATGTATGGTTACTTGTTTTGGTTGTTTAAATGCTTCTAGGAGGTGAGACATCAAGTAAGGGTAAAGAGCCGGTAGAGAAGTAGCACCGGGGTGTTTTGCTCGCCAAGTTTGTGAGTGGGATTTACTAAATTATGGACTATAAATCATGCATTCTTGTAATACTAAATTTGCTTTTTTTTTTAAAAAAAAAAGATAAACTCCTTGTTGCTAAAAAGACACTTGAAATATTTCCAACATGATTTAGAAATCATGATGAATTATGATTTGACTTATTTCATCATTATTGGTAAAGATTTTTATATACTACTTGTGGTTTGGTAAACCCTATGTTTTGGAATATATGGTTTTAAGTCTTGTGTTTTCACGGGACTTGATATTCTTGTTATAAAGACCATAAAGGCATATGTAAACCAAATTGATTTCATTGGGATGATGCTATATTTGAAGCATATTTTCAAAGAATACTTTTGTTGGCGTTCTTGATGAAAATGGTCTCATTAAAGATGTTTTAATCAAGTTGTTTACTCTTGGAGTGAAAGTTGCATATGTGAAAACTTGTGATCTCTTGATGAGGCTTATGCCATTGTATTGATGTATATATTAAGCCTGCGGGATGGATTGTTATTCAAATATTTTGATGGTGACATGGGAGGGATCCCCAATGTTTACTGCAGTAAAGGATAGATGGTTTCCATGAGACGACCTGTTAGAGGTGGCGTGAAAAACTGTCAAACCGGTTATGCCATTTCAGGTGGGAGCGTAGAATCCTGACTTAGATATAGTTGGGTTATTCGGAGTCACCACACGGGCTTCCCAGTGGCCAACGCCAAGATACGTGCATCTTGGTGGCTCCTGACCTAATCGAGGCCACGGTTAGCAAAAAAGAGGGTTTTCTACGCTATTTGTGATAATATCGATTACTAAATTGATGATTTATTTATTTCTTTTTAAACATCTTGAACTGTGAATTACCAAACGAATTTATGAATTTGGATTTCATACTTGCATGGATTTCATGATGATTTAAAGAGTTTTACCGAGTATTTCGTTGATGCAAACTTAATTTATTATTTCACATTTGCTATTTAAAGTACATCAAATATTTTAAGGACCAAAACATATTTTGACATCATATTTTAATTCATAATGTAAGAGATATAGCTCCATGCTTAGCCACTCACTGAGTAATCTAATTACTCATTCCCTTTTTCTTCCTCCCAGATGATAACACAACATAAGAATGGAGGCGTGAAGTGCTTGGCAAGAGTTGTATCTGTTTTTCCAGTTTAAGTCGTGTATGTTACCTTATTTTCTTGGGATACATTATCAGGGATCCACTAGGATGTTATCAAACCCTACTGTGTATTTTCCATCTTTGAATACTTATTTATGTCAGTATGCTCCATGTTTTGTATGGGAAGAATACCCTCTATTTGGATTGGTTGTTACCATTGTCGTTATGAAACCTCCTGTTAAGGTTATCTATGTTTTATACCATGTATTAAATAGATGGATATGTGTAGGAATATTTGTGTATGTTGTATTATTAAAGTATCACTTGCTGTTATAGATGTATTGTTCAAGGAATAAGTTAGCTTTACGGCGATCTAGGGTTGAGGTAGGTGTTTGACCTCCCCTGGGTTGTTGTGGCGGTATGTCACATGCGGGACCTGTAGGTCGGGGCGTGATAGTGTGGATAGATTCTCTCCACTGCATTGTGAGGTATAAGGAAGAGGGTTGTATGTTGGACTTTTCTGTGTTGACAGGGTGGGAAGTAGTGATAGACGAGGTATGAAAGCGTTGGTGTCTTGAAGCCAATAATGTGATTTTGAAATATTTAATTCCGGACGGCCATATGACAATTTGTTGTATTAGATCAAAAGATGATTTCCAACGAATGTGTAATATACACCAGATGTTCAAGAAAAATGTTGCTACGATGATAGTGGAGGTTAGTACTGACATGGTAGAGGCAGAGGGTCCATCCGTTTCTTCCATTGCCTCTTACGCATATTGAGCAATATTTGAGTTCCATGTTTAATATCTTGCTTTTGTAATTGTTATACAAAGTTAATAATTAATAAGCAACATTTCCATTCATTATTGAGCTTTTCCATTCAAATTTTGGAATGACTCTTTATTTCTGGGGGGGGTCTTACCAATATCGAGTTGTTCAACAAATGCTGATGTAGAAATCACCGCAATTGGTCGACGTTATAATAGTGCACAACACTTTAAAGAAGCATTATGTGATTTGGAAATCAAATGTAACTTCGATTTTCATTTCATTAAAAATGATACACAAAAAGTTACAGTTAGATGTGTCGATGCTAGCTATCAGTGGCGTGTTCATGCATCAAGAGAGGGTAATCTTCCCACTTTCAGAATCAAAACTGCTAAAGAAACACACACTTGCGGTGGTGGTATTGGTACGACATCTCATCCAAAGGCTTTAAAGAAATGGGTCAGTAGACAAGTAATTTAGAAACTTCGTGATCGTCCTTTATATCGTGCAGTTGATATACAACGAGATATATTACGTGATTATGGTGCACATTTGCCCTATAAACAAGCTTTGGTGGGCAAAGAGTACACAAGGGAGTTTCTCCATGGGTGTGATGTGGCAAGCTATGACTTACTTATATGGTACGCCGATAAAGTGTCTGTAACCAACCCTGGCAGCATTGTCATTATCGAAAGTGATGGTTAGCGTTTTAGGTGTGGGTTTTTTTTGTTTTCATGCATCTCTTGAAGGGTTTAAGAGGGGGTTGCAAACCTTTACTATTCCTTGATGGGACTCATTTATTAGGGAGATATGGTGGGATCTTATTAGGTGCAATTGGAAAGGATGGTAATGAAGGCTTCTTTCATTTAGCTTTCGCCATTGTTGACAATGAGATGGAGGAAAATTGGACTTGGTTCATGTCAACATTGGGCGATGCACTGTATGGCAAAGATGACTACGGCAAGATTATAACATTCATTTCAAATTGATCCAAGGGGCTTATAAACGCAATTATGAAGGTTTTTCCTTCATCACCACATGCATATTGCTTACGGCATCTGCAGGCAAACTTCTACAAGGCTGGTAGCGGCCTAGGGAAAGCATTGAAAGATGAATGCTGGTCTTTGATTGTCAAGGTTGCATATACTTACACGTCCGTAGAGTATGAAGATGTTGTCCAGGCACTTTCACTTGCATTAGTTCAGGCGCATAATTGGTTAATTCATAAATCAGATATGGGTCACTGGTGCAATTATTTGTTTAAAGGACCAAGATGGGGTGAGATGTATTCTAAAGTTGCCGAGTCATTCAATGCTTGGGTGAAGGATGCACACCATCTTTCTGTGTCTAACATGGTAGACACCATTAAGTACGAGATTTCGGATGAAATATTTATTCCATTTCATAACTAATTCATTATTTTGTGGTGCACCTGTTCAATTAACACTTTATGTGAGGTTGATAAGGTCTACCAACTTAGGTTCGCTTTTTCATGTTAGAGATTGATAGTTAACATTTAAAATTCATGTCTATTTTTTAGGATTAATATTTACTAGTGTTTTTCATTCATAACCAATTTATGTTCTTGTACTTGTGTTCAACATAAATCATTTAAGTTTAAAATGTTATATTACCACATAGTATTTATGGTTTGTACTTATGTTCGAACACACATTTGTATCAGGTTCAAATTGATGAATATGATGTATGATCAACGTGAATGTTGTAAAAAGTGGGAAACACATTTTTGTCCTGAGATCCACAAAGTCCTCGAGGAAATAGTAGAGGAGAGCAGGTATTTAATTGTCGGCCGCTCAGTTGGGGAATGGTTCGAAGTACTTGACCATCAAAGTTACTCTGTCAACCTGCTTGGGAGAACATGTTCCTGCAGGCGCTGGCAGTTATCTGGCCTCCCACGAAAACATGTGTGTGCAGCAATTATGCAAAATGATACCAATGTTCATCGTTATGTGGATAACTACCACACTGTTGACTTTTACAGATCAACTTACGTAGATCCTATATTTCCCATCCCTAACGATGATAAGCCGATGGACACCTCTCGCATTCTCCGTATATGACCACCTATTGCAAAGAAAACACTAGGTCAGCCTAGACGAATTGAGTCACAAGCATTTGGTGTGTGAGATCTTTGTTGTAGTCATTGTCATAACATTGGACACAATAGGGCAACTTGTAATGCAGTCATTGAGGATTGATTTGCATGGATTCCATACAAACAATACTTTTTGAATGAAGTTCTTCTTGCAAAGTTTGGTACTTATTAAGATGCAAACATGTTTTATTTCAGTAAATTGCTAAGCAAAATACTAGACTGTTAACATCAATCATATAGTGGAAGCTGGAATAATATGCTAATAGCTGCATTCAATGATTCAAATGATCGGATTATAAGCTACAAATAAAAATAGTCAGCGACAAAAGCCAGACATGAACAATAATGTCGATATTAGCACAAATATAGCAGATGTCAATTCCCAAATAGAGGTTTGAACCTATTATCAGATAAACTAAAATGAGAACTTCAAAACAAAGCCAGACTGTCTATTTGTTAACCCAAAAGACTAAACATGCAACATAAAGGAAATTCTAACAAGAGTATCAATTGGGTCTTCATTTGTTGATGCCAGAGGCACAACTCCTTAAGGCTCTGGTTTGGGATCTGCACATTTTTCTTGCGTGGATTTAGGAACCTCACCTTGTTCCACTACAACTTCATCAGCAACAACTTGGTCTTCTTCTCGTACAATGGCCATCTGCTATATGGTGTTGGGGTTTCTGCGGAGGCCATATGTGTATATTTTGTTAGTATACACTAAATGCAACCATGGGACATTAGTTTCAGGCAGATGGAGTTGTTCTCCGTCCAGAATTTGTTCTAGAAATCTCATTACATATATTGAATAATCGACACTGTCCATCTTCTATTGCGGACAATTCCGAACATGAGATAATGGGTATCCACTCGTCTCACTAACATCGAGTTTACGTTCGAGATACTTCTTGAACACTGTTCACTGTGCACAATTGACATAATGGTAGTTAGTTCCACTTTCCAACTTCAAACCATGAGAATATATGAACTTACTACCTCATTTGCAGTTGCGTCGTGTAAGGGGCTTGCCATCAACGAATAATGGAGGCACTCTTTCTTATCTTTCTCTAAAACAAGCAGGTGGTAGTGGTTGTTCATTATTATCGGCATAAGCACGACTTCCACCATCGAGTACTCATCAAGATAGGGGACTAATAGTTTGTCTAACCCATATGCGGAACTGGCTTTCCTGGATAGTACAAGCGCCATTGGCCTAACAATACAAGCAGACCTTTTAAACAGACATGAAGACTTCTTCATATTTTCTGTCAATATGAGGACATATACATCTATGACGTCATCCGGCACCATGCTCTTTCCATCAACCAATGTATACAAGTGATCCCGTGTTGTGTAGCCCCATTCACTGGCCCACACTCGTGTGTTGTGGATACATCACATAATTAAACAATAACTACTAATGTTAAGTATGACTTTTACAGAATAAACAACATGATTAAATAATGAATATTTAAACAAGATTATAAACTATAACTTCTAATCCTAATCGAAAACATGAAATTGATGATCCGAAGTATTAAGTATGAAGTATTATATGAAGTCTTTAAACAAGTAAGCAACTTACTTATTTATACGGAGGTTCAAAAACACTGAAAGTGATAACTGATGCATGTTGTCTAGTGGTGCAAACTTGGGTGGTTGTTTTTTGTTTGGGATGAAGTTTGTTTGAGGCGTACGAACTGGTATTATTGCCTCTATGCACTCATTTACATTCACGTCTCCAAGCTTCATAGATGTCAAAGACTCAATTGCACGGCTGATATCCTCTAATGTTTTCGGATCTACAACTCCCATCTCTGATGGGGGTGTTACAATTTTTTTTATTTCCCTTCCTTAGAGCTATAGGCTTGGCTTTAGGGACCACTTCAGACCCTAAGGTCACTGTTCTTGAGCCAATTATGGCTACACGGGTAATTGATTTCTCGTAATTACTTTCCTGCACCAACATCTGTTGAGTTCGTTCCTTCACTACAACCGTCTTCTTCCTTTTTGGTGTAGGTTCAGTGGCTTCATGTTCAGGTAGATCACCAATTGTGTCTTTCTTTTCTGGCAAATGAGTTTCTTTCCCCTCAAGTACATCTACCCTCCTCTGAAGTGCAACAACCTCTGATCTGAGTGCTGTTATCTCGTCCCACAGTTTATCTTATTTTTCATCACCACCACGATCTTTATCAAAGATGGAAGATGATGATTCCCTGCTATGTTTTTCCCTCACAGATGTTTTGGTCGCGGGACTCTTCTTTCTTGGTGGCCCTTCATTCTCTTTCCTTAAATCACCTTTTGTTCTTACAAATTTTGATGAGTGCACGGCAAAGGATGTCTCCACGGCACCCTTCCATGTGTTCCTACCATCACCGGTTGTAGAACCAAGTAGATCCACTTCGTATTGGTTCACAGGTTTCAAATTGACAAACTTGTTCAAGGGAAACCAAATATTAAACAAAGCAAAAATTAGCAATTGATTAATATGGTAAACAATTAACACATGTTAGTAAATAGATGAAAAATATCATGAATTGTTTTGTCTTATGTTAAAATGTTTGCCATAATACAATTGTGCTACACGTGATTGTGAACAATAAAGCATAATACTAACAAGTCAACAACGCATCATAAATGATAGCCAAAGTAGGTTTACCTGTTTTCCTTCAAGGGAATCTATTAGAGTAACGACAGAGCCTTTTTTTTGTAACTAAATTCACCATGGCATATAATCCTTGGTGTTCTTCCAAAGTGGGCTTTCTTCCCTGTGTTAGTTACCTCATAAAACCAAAGATTCATTGTAACTGCACATCCCCTTAAATACCCTATGCTTGCTATTTTCCCTGCCCATCTATCCTTTACTCCAACACCTGGTACAGCATCCATGATCCATTTATGTCCAGCCTGAGCCCACGCATATTGATCCAATGATGACAAGTCATCAACATATGTAGCCAACCACGGTGGTGCTGAACACGATGTGTTTGTAAACAACAATGAACGTAAGAGATAAATCAGTAACAACTTCACAAAATTTTCCTCAATGTTTGTTCCTTTCTTCTCTACTAAAGTAAATAACGTCCTGCTCAAACCATCTCTGTTTCGGTCTATCCTCTTCTCGAGGAAGTCTTTCTCCAATGCAGTTCTCTTCCGTTTGCTCTCAAAGTCTATAGCATCACCATCACATCGCAAACCATCTCTGTTTCGGTCTATCCCCTTCTCGAGGAAGTCTTTCTCCAATGCAGTTCTCTTCCGCTTGCTCTCAAAGTCTATAGCATCACCATCACATCGCAAACCCAGTAAAAGTGACATATCCTCAACCTTGAACTGAAGATAACTTTCACCAAACTTGAATCCATTGCTTTTCTCATCAAACAACTGCATCAACGCATCAAGCACAACCTTTTCTTGGATTATGGGCTCCACATCCATGAGAAGGGCGAATGGTGTTCGTCCCAAGATCTCCCAATGCCGCCTTGTCATCTTGTTTTTCAATTCTTGCAGGGTGGAGACAACTAGTGCTAAGTAGCACCGTCCATTTACAAGATTCTGATTGTTGTTTGCCATATTTTGCTTCTGCTTTACAACATTTACAAAAAAATAAATTCATTGCGAAACTAGGGGGCGTACATCTTCATTACAAAAATTAAACAGAAACTCATTGTGTTAAAGACATAAATGATACTTTAAAGATGAAAACTAAAAAATGAACCACTACTATACAATCTAATGCATAGCGAAGCGAACAACTAATGTTCTAAACATGAAATACATGAAACCCTAAAATGAAAATGGCTACTATACAATCTAATGCATAGCGAAGCGAAGAAACCCTAAAATGAAAATGGCTACTATACAATCTAATGCATAGCGAAGCAAACAACTAATGTTCTAAACATGAAATACATGAAACCCTAAAATGAAAATGGGATAACAAACCCTCTCCTGTGCCTGGTGCGATGCGACGGCAAGTGGTGGAAAGATGGTGACCAGATGGTGACGATGCGGCCTTCAGATTAACACCGGCGACTCATTAATGGTGCTGCCCTTTCTCTGAATTGAGTTGCAGTTGAAAAGATGAAGAAGAAGGGTGTTCATTGTTTCCAACGCATTTATTGGGAGAGGCAACGATTCGATGGTTACCTATTTTCAAGAGTATAACTCGTTAACAGTTATGGAAGGGGTAAGGTCTTTACACCCTGATGTTAACTCCGTCAACCAGGCTGAAGGAGTTAATCGTATACATATTCAAAAGGAGGGGTATTTTTTGAGTATATCTAATAGTTGAGGGGTGTTTTATTCAAGTCACAAAGATAGGGGGACCTCCTGGACAATTCCACTTTTTTTTTTTTGTAATTTTAATCTTAGCCACTCATATGGATTTGCCATATGCATGCAACTTTACCGGTTTTTTAAATTAAAAAAAAAAAAAAGAAGAAAAGACTCGCACGCTAAAACAAATAAGTGTTGAATTAATTGTAACTTCTAATTAAAATTTATCCAGCGATTTTTATGCAATTATATAATTTTCAGGGGTTAAAAATGCAAAATTACAGCGGTCAACAAGGACCGTGACGTTTGAAGTGAAATTTACGCAAACCAACCAAAAACCAACGAAACTTCTTCTCGTTTTTGTCCAAGAACCCACAAAAACTGCTTTTCTTCCATTGTCTTGTTCCGATAAACATCAACACTGGATCCACACCTTCTCACGCTTTCCACCGATGGGCATCTCTCAATCCTCTCCTTCCGACGCTTCCATCCACCAATTCACTGTCAAGGTGAGTTTTTTCTCTGGGTTTTTTGGTTGATATCCTCTTTGAAGATGCTAAATTTCAATGTTTGTTGTTGTTGTTGTTGTTGTTGTTTGATGATCAGGATTGCAGTGGGAAGGATGTGGAGCTAGGGATTTATAGGGGAAAGGTTCTTCTTGTTGTGAATGTTGCTTCAAAATGGTATTTTTCTTCATGCTCGTACTCTAATTTGTGTTTCTTGATTTGTTGTTTGGAATTTCTTTTGAGACTTTGTTTTTGGGAAACAGTGGGTTCACTGATAAAAATTACACCCAATTGACCACGCTTTACAACAAGTACAAGGACAATGGTTTGGCCTCGCTCCTTTTCTCTCTTGTTTTTTGTGATTTGAGAATGATTTCTTCTTTGGAGTGATAGTAGGGTTTGTGATTTATTTATTTATTTTTGGATATGTTCTGCTGAGCTATTTTATTGGGAATTGAGTGAAGAAGATATTAGTATTACCAAAGTATTTAATTCTTGGATAGAGTAGTTATTTCCTTTGGCTCTGATTGGGCTGTTGGTGGTTTTCAGATTTTGAGATTTTAGCATTTCCGTGCAATCAATTCTTGCGACAAGAGCCTGGTTCTAGCGATGAGGCGAAGGAATTTGCTTGCACAAGATATAAGGCAGAATATCCAATATTCCAAAAGGTAATTAATGTATTCTTTTTAGAAGCATATTTGAATTGAAATATGAGAATTATGACACATTCACTAATTAGAGTTTCATTCGTAGTTTTTTCATTGGTGAGCTTATCACAATGCATTTATTTAGTAATTTTGGAAATATCTGAAAGATTTATGTTGTTACCAGGGAAATTAGGGAAATGGTCATACTTTAAAATTGTTTGAATATGAGTGTAGAACACAAGCCTTCTTTATCACATCTTGTGTCTTTTATCACAAAATTTGTTTGTTTATGTTAACAATTAATCTTTTTATAGAAGCAAACTTTGTCACTATCAGTTTAGTTCAACTAGATTGACAAACGATATATAGTTCTTGTTTTAGGTGCTAGTGCATTAAAAATTAATGAAGTGATAGTATATGTAATGTCGGTGGTCATTTTCCTATTGGAAAACCTATTCAATAACCTCAGTGAAACTATCATGCACTTAATAAGAGCTATTTTGTATGATCATTTGAAATCAAGATCCTCCATAAATAGAGAAGATCATGCAAAAATTGAAAATGATAGAAAGAAGGAATGCTCACCCCTGATCTTGTCTCCTGTTTTTCATGGTTGAGAATCGCTCAAATACTCATGACCAATTAAGCATCACCTGTTGGTTGTGATAACCCAATCCTAGAAGCCACTTGCCAAAGAAAAACAAACTGTTTCTCCAAATAACACCATTTAAGATATTTCCCTTAATAAGATACCCTGAAGGCAAATTTTGAATCCACATAGAATTAAAAATAGAAATCTTATTTTAAAGCAAATTTAACTGGCAATCTGTAAAGGAAATCAAGCTAAACCATATTAAGAAAGGAAAATTTGGAGTCAATATAAGACTAAAGACAAATCTTAGGGTCCAAGAGAAAAAGCTTACTGCCAGCCATTAGAGGAAATCAAATTAGAAAAGGCCAAATTTGGGAAATATCAAGTTTTCTAATAGGTACTAGCATCGCCTTGTAATAAAGCCTGCCAAATTGATGCTTGTAGAAACATACCTGAACCTCACCTGTAGTTGCATCAACACTGTGATTGTGGATGCTTAGAATAGGAAATCGAAAGCATTAAATAAGTGGGAGTTAACATAAAAGTTCACAATCCATGAAGTGGGATGAGTGATTCATTTGAAAATGCAGAAATGCTATGCCTTGAACTGATCCTAATGAATTTTGACAATTCCTTGATTATGATTCCTACAGACTATGGTATCAAGTAAGAAATGGAGTCAAAGAAAGTTATAAAAATCAGATCCAACTGCTGATTAAGTATGATAGGAATGTGATCTAGGAACACATTGAAGAGGGAAGGAATCTTGCTTGAGTATTCTTATTAGTTACGTGTAGGGACTGATGGCCTAATGGTATATCTTTTTGCATGGATCATGAGGCCTTACTACCAAATCCCCACATTCCTACGTAGGTTCCTCTAAACGTGTGAGATTTACTGTAATGGGGCTTTAATCAACATTTCTAGTCTTGTAAGTTACAACAATACATCAAATAGTGATGAACACAGAAGGAATGCTGAAATTTTGTTGGGAATAGTGCATCCTAAACAGGGAAGAGGTGCTTAAAAAGAGTGAATAGATTAAGCAAAGGCAATGAGCTTGAAGCAAATAATTTTATGCAGAGAATATAAACATCTTTTGCTGATAATGAGTTATTCTAATTCATTTGCAAAAGTAATGGTGTAATTTCAGGCGTCTAATTTTGGCCTTTATTTCTTGATAAATGATCATAACTCAGGCTATCGTGCTTCTCAGATTATTGGTTTTTTTTTTTTAATTTAATAGAATACATGGAAAAATTTGCGTAACCCTTAACTTGACCTAAATGACTTAGCAATGAATGCAGGTTTACTGAGATGATCATTCAGTAGAGTAGACCATGTGACTGACCCATTAGCCAACGAGCTATGTTTCTCTTTTCATATTTCACAAAATGTACTGCACATAGTAGAGTGTATGCATTAATTTTTCACCACAGTTCAACCGATTCAACTGCATAACTAATTGTACGTGTAAATTTGTGGGTTCCATTGAATTAAATGTGAAAAAGGAGTGAAAATGACTTAAGGAATGGCACATTCATTTTGTTCTCAGATTTTAGTGAAACAATGCCATTCTCCCATTCTGATAGGCTAAGAAAATAAAATCCTATGACATTGGACAAGAAAAGTCTATCACTTGATTTTGTGAAGAATATGGAATAATATTAACTCACATTCTAATAGATAAGGATAACACTATAAAAGATCATGACTTACTGGCAATAAATCCTGCTAATTTGGCATGGTACTTACTATCTAGAATCATACAAGGAAAGTATGGAAGTATATTCCTTTAATTGTAAATTGCAACTTTAGTGCTTGCCTTACAAAATAATACTGGGATAGATGAAAATGTTTGGACAATATTCACTTGGTTGCAGGTAGTGATGCTTATGGATATTACTCTTTGATTTTAGTAGTGTTGATTGAAATTTTGGCATTTAGGGAAGCAAACTTTCATAATGAAAGGGAAGAATTCACTAAGGAATAATTTTTTTTTTATGATATGCTACTTTCATCCTCTAAATTGTTCAAATTATGTTTGCTCAGGCCTCAGTAAAGGGATGCAAACACCCATGAGAATTTTGTTCAGGTTTGCACCTTCTGAGGTAGAAATGGAAACAAAAATCTGGATTCATGGGTCTCACCACATTCTTAAACCTTTTTTTTTTGTTTCCATAATCCCTTTTCTACTTGAGGATGCAAGACTTTGATATCATGCGATGACATTCATCTTTCATGGTATTACTGTTATGGTTATATATCACTTCTTACCAAAAAAAAGGTACTAATTATGATCCTTTTATTTGATACCAACATCTATTTAGAGTTTGCTCAAATGGCGAGCATCTTTGCTTTAAGATCTCCCGTATGCAATGTGCTTTTTCTGACCTGCTAAGCTTTCTTTCGTAAAGAAGCACTGCTGAACAGTTCTAATGCCATTGCGCCAATTCTGATTCTGAAGATTTCTTGAGAAAAAAATATGGTTTCCTGCTAGTTGTCAAGGGAAGGGTTGGAACTGAATCAGAGGAATGGAAGGAACACAAATGTAACTAGGCCAGATTTTTTTTCTTGTTCATCCTGATAAGAAGGCCAAAGAACATCACAAATTACACAGTAGGTTCTTCAGTTTTGTGTATGGCACAAACCTGAGCTTACCTTGTTCCGTATTTGTAGGTTCTTGTTTTCTATAGATGAGTAAGACAACATTTAGGTTCCACACCATCTATGTGTTGCAATTGAAGGTTTAATCATAAAAGTCCTTTATAAACCTGTTTACGGTGCTTTCTTTTGGGTCTTAGCTCTTTCATGCCATGCCCTTCCATGTTATAACTTGGACTTGCCATATGGTCTAATCAATAGAGTAATTTAAGTCGATTCTATCAGCAATATATTGATTATATCATGCAATTAATATTAATCAGTGCAATTAAAGGGTTTTGGGATGTCCAAACCTAGGATTAGGAGCGGGATAAGCACCTGTCTTAAGACTGATTTTACTTTATTCGTGCAAGGATTTGTTTTGGAAATGGGAACAACTCGCCTATGGTGGAAAATGGCTTGGCCTAACAAGTGCCCAATAGAATATTCAAGATACAAAGGCAGAACATATATAAGTGCATATACATAGGTCCAAATATCCGAGGTGGGATTAAACTTTACTATTGTAGGAGAGATGACTTTTGTTTGGTTGTATATAGACTTGGTTCTGGCCCAGCTTGGACCCAAAATTGGTTTCTAACTATTCTTTACATCCGTTGTGATGGCTTGATTTATTAATACAAAAACACTTAAAAGATAATATTGGACAATGTGTTGGCCGACTAGTCAATGCTAACATTGGTTCTGAACTAATCACTTCAAAATTCAGAATTGTTCCATGCCCTTTTGTATAGTTTGTGTGTAATATAGTATTAGAACTTGGTTTGTGTATGATGTAGCCAGATAAAATAAACTAGCACATATCAGGAGCTGTATTAAAGTAACCAATAATCCCACATTAGTTAATTGGGAAAGCATAGATTTGAATATATAGCCTTAGCCTTTCATCCAACAAGTTTAAGCTTTTGGGTTTGAGTCTAGATAATGTGTTTGGCTTGCATCTTACGGTTTTTCTCTGCCTTCCTGTTCATGTTTGTCTATCAAGTTATATGGAGTTAGCTTATTTACATCCTATGCTTGATTGAATTGCATCATCCTGAACTTTGAGACATCTAGAAACTACTGTTTCTTTATTGTTAGTCCCATGTTAGGTGCAACTTTCTTATTGCCTGAATTTACTCATTTTCTCTCTTTGACTAGAAAAAAAGCACAATTATAGAATTCGGCAATAATCCTTGCCTGTCTTAATTATTATTTCTAGGTCAAAGTAAATGGCCCTAACACTGCACCGATATACAAATTTCTCAAGGCCAGCAAACCCGGGTTTCTAGGTTCCAGAATCAAATGGAACTTCACCAAGTTTTTAGTTAATAAGGAAGGTAAAGTCATTGGGCGGTATGGGACTTCAACTCCACCATTGTCGATTGAGGTACATTTTGCTGATTGTGCATTTATTTGTATGTTTCACTGGGAAATATTTCTTTTGGATGGTGTTTCCTGTCTTCAAACAAAATGAAAATTTTCATGTTATCATGTGTTAATGCAGAGAGACATCCAGAAAGCGCTTGCTGCAGACATATAGTATTCTGCTGTTTTGTGTGAATTACCTGCACAGAGATGAATCTATAGTTCTTTTACTTGGTTCGTTTGTGTTTTGTCGATTGGTTCAATCTGTAGATAACCGAACTTCTCGACAATGTCCAGGTTGCTGGTAGTGTTAATTTTCTGTGTGTGGTCGGATCCGGTCCTGTTTTCTGAGTTTTGAAAAGCCAATGCATAATGCCCTTAAGTGATGCAACTTTCTATGAGAGAAATTTCAGTTAAGCTGATAGTATAAATCTTGGTTTATTTGAATGCTGTGGGGTTATATATATATATACTAATATTAGAGGACGCTGGTTGGGAAACATCTGTGGATTGTATTGAGGCTTTTATTTTATTTATTTGTTTGTCTATTACTTTTATTTTTTCTTGAAAAGAGTTTATATGTTACTTGAAGCAGCTGTATTTTAACTAGGTTGGCTAAACTGTGTTTTGCTGATTTTCATGGAAAATAAGATTAATTACTTTTTCATTTAAAGTTTGTACAAAATGAAAAGAATGATTAAATTAATTTTGCACCTTAACAGTGGTGCTTGTGAGTTTGGCTCTTTTAATTTTTTTTTAAAGTTATATATATATATATATATATATAAAAATGTGGATTGTGAACAGCCATAGATAGATGTCTAAAATGGGCCGGCACGGCCCAGTATGACATGCGCTTGCAGCAGATCAGGCATTCTACGTTTTTGGGCCGGAAGGCTTTCCTGGCAATCACGCTGAACAGCACGGGCTCGCCTACTGCTTAGAACGGCCTTTTGAGTTGTGATCCTATGGACGAAATTCCATGGGAATCACAGTGGAATCGAGATGTGACTTCACAACATCTTAGTTTTTTTTTTTTAATATTGGGATAACCTTGGCATTGGCTTTACTAACCCCAATACTTGAGTTAGGATCATAAAAAAAAAAAAAATTAAATTAAATTAAATAAATTAAAAAAAAAAACTTGGTTGTTGTGAGGCATGTTTTGGTTCTACTATGATTCACACGGAACCAAGTTCGTGGGATGACAACTTCTCGGCACCTCTTTTTTTTTTTTTTTTTTTTAAATATACATAGGAAAATTCCAAAAGTATAAGGGGTAAAAATCTAAAAACTTCAATAAGTAAATATAAAATTATTTCTATGTGAAAAATGTTTAATAATATTCCATTAAGATTTATATATATTGAGAATTACACAAATAACTTTAAAGTTAAGTGTTATTAAAAACAAAATTTTAGGAAAAACATTATAATTTAAATTATTTGAGGCGGTTAAAATCCTCAAAACTTTGTGATTTTTTTTAAGAGTAAAAAATAAATGTTTTTAACATTTTATAAATCATAAAAAAAAAAATCCAATGCGGAATTGGGAAGAAATTACCCGTTTGGATGGGGGTAATGATCCCCAAGGAATGTGAATAATTATTCCCCATCCATGTTAACCTTTGTTTGGATTAGGGTAATGGGAGTCCCCCCATCAAGGGGATTCCCATTACCCCCAAGATTGGGATTCATGAGAGGGGTAATATGGTGTAATGCCCATATTACCCCTCTCTTTACATTTAATTAAGATTTAAAATTAATTTAATTAATTATAATTATTAAAATAAATAATGATATTTAAATTATTTTATAAGTAATTTTTTTTATTTTTGTTAATTAATTATATGTTAGGGGTTGTTTAGATGCAAAATAAAAAAAATATATGGCATAATTTTATTATGTAGGAAGTGCAACTGATTATTACAGAAATTATGGCATATTTTATTCCTACAAATGGGTGTTCGGGTAACAAAATAAAAAATTATTACATATTTTTTCCTTACAGAATGAGTGTTTGTTTTGCATAATAAATAATTATTACATAATAAAAATAGCCGTTGGAAATTTAAAATTTGAAAAATAGGCGTTGTAAATATAACCGTTATAATTATAGCCGTTGTCATTTTTCCCTATTTATACACAACATGATTTCTTTGCATTATACACACTTTTTTTTTAGTTGAAAAACTTCATAGCCATTGTTTCACCATGGATTCCTTGAATCTTTGAAAGAAAAAAAATGAAGAAGATGATCTAGTAATGCTCAGCTATTGGTCGAGACAATGTCCAAGAACTTCAAGAAGTGTAGAACATCACACATCCATTCTCACAGGTGCTACATATGTTCAAGAAATTCTTGAAGGTCACGAAGAACGTTGCAAAAGAGAATTTCGTATGGAGCCTTATATATTTCAAGCACTAGTTGATCGTTTAAGAGAAAAATCTCTCCTCTGCAACTCAAAACGGATAACAGTTGAAGAGCAACTAGCAATGTTTATGTATACTCTTACTCATAATGCTAGTAACCGTGATGTGCAGGAGCGATTTCAACATTCTGCAGAAACGGTTAGTCGTTATTTTAGTAAAGTTCTTAAAGCTGTAAACCAACTTGCTCGTGAATACATAGAACCTCCATCAACAATGACATCACCGGTTATTCAGAATAACAGAAAATTTTTCCCATACTTCAAGGTAGGTAAAGCTATATATTGCGATTTTTTTTTTGTTATTGTAAATTTTATACATTTGTTTATTTTTTTTAGGATTGCGTTGGTGCTATTGATGGAACACATTCCTATCACGATTTCGTTGGAAAAACAAGACCCTTACAGAAACAGGAAGCAAACGCTATCGCAAAATGTTATGGTCGCATGTGATTTTGATCTTCGTTTTGTATATGTAAGAGCTGATTGGGAAGGTTCTGCTTTTGATGCTAGGATTCTCCAACGTTCGATCGAGCAAGGTTTTGAAGTCCCAAGGGGTAAATATTATCTTGTAGATGCAGGATATGCTAATACCCCAAATTTTATTGCTCCATACAGAGGTGTCCGCTATCATTTGCAAGAGTAAGGTCGAATGCAATCTAGACTAAGCAATTACAAAGAACTATTTAATTTGAGACATGCTTCATTATGGAATCATGTTGAACGCAACATTGGCATTTTGAAAATGAGATTCCCGATACTTAAAGTAGCAACTTTTCACCCAATCCCCAATCAACTCTCAGATTGATATAGTAGTTGCTGCATGTATGCTGCATAATTTCATCCGTATACATAATGGTGCAGATGTTGTTGATGATTTTGATGGTGAAGCCGAAGAAACTATTATTCCTAATGGGGATGAGTTATATGGAGAAGATGTCGACACCATGAACTCTGAGCGAAATGCAGGTGCTCGTAAAAGGGACGAAATAGCAATGCAAATGTGGAATGATTATTGTAGCTATTGCCGAGCTAGAACATAGGTTTGTTTTAATCATGAAATTGTTTGTTTAGGTCTTTTGGATGAAAAAATGTTGTGTCTTGTTAAAAAGGCATTGCCTATGTTGATTTAATGTTAGAAAAAAAATTCTAAAAGTTTCTAAAATTTGCAAGTTCCTGAATAGCATTGTAGAGTATATTACAAGCCGTAAAATATACTTATTAACAAATTGATTCCAAAAAAAAAAAAAAAAACCTCAAATCAAAACATCCCCATCCCAACTAGAAAAAAAGAAAAGTAGAAAAATAACAAGTTCAAGATACACCTATAAATCAAAACATTCATACAACAAAGATACAAAAAATTACACATAATCAAAACATTCCCATAACAACTACAAAGATAACAAGTTCAAGATAACAATGTCACACTCATCATCTTTTAGTCAATTTTGTTAAACATCATTCTGAGCCATGGCACTCTATGGTCTTCCTGAAGACATAAGAAGAGTTCACGATAACTCTTATCTTTGATGAAAATTTGGGTAGCTTTAAATATTTCTTCTTCTGTGAAAATGTCACTAATTTCATTGAACACCTTCATGCAATCTTCTATGGTATGCTCTTCCACTACTTGACTGCCCTTAAGAACATCCAGATATTCTTTATTCTCGTGCTCTCGAAATGCAATGCATTTATCCATGTTGAATGATGAATCTTGGGGCTTTTTCCCTTTTCGTTCTCTTTTTCTTCTTTGTCCATCTTGATCTCTTATTCCCCAAAGAACATCATTGCTTGAATTTTGAGTTTGCGGATTCCGTGGTTGAGAAGAAAGAGGTTCCACTTGCATGATATCATCATCCTCCATCTCATGTATAGGTGATGCTTGTCTTGAATCGTTTGGAGTAAAAACACTCGGACTTGGGGTGTGAACTGGTGATTGAGAAATATCTTCATAATCTTCTATACCACAAGATCGTTTACCTTCAACATATCTCCCTACGTAACAAATGTATAATATGCAATGTAAAATAAAACTTTATAAAAATAAAATATTAAAAAATATTTGCTTACCCTCATAAACCTCCTGCAATGCCGTAAAATATGGAAACGGTCTAGTATGTCCTTGCATCTCTGTTCCTCTGTTTGATTTGCTCCAAATTAGATGGTTGTAATTAATGAAATCATTCATTATTTATGTACATACCTCTAGTAGTGGTGCCCAAACATCATCATGAGCCGATACAATGTGTCTTTCATAGTCCCATCCAAAGCCACTTAATTCAGAAAACCCTTTTAGAAGCTTGTAGGTTTTTTTCAACTCTTGTTCTAATGCTTTGATTTGGCTTGTGGTGATGCTTGGATTGGAAAACTTGGTTATCATGTCCCGTACCATCTTATTCCATGCTTCTTTGGTCCGTCCATTTTGTGAACGGTAGGCTGGAGTATTATACTCACCCAATAACTTTACTAAGTGAGCCTTGTGAATTTCATTCCACTTTGCCCTGCTTTCATGTCTACCTTCACTTGTCATTCCTTCACTTGCCATAGTAGATCAAGCACTGTAAAATGAATAAAGCTTAGAATGAGATACTATAAATTCTATAAAAGATGTTTAGGTATCACCTATGAAAATAAAATACTATATAAAAAAAAAGTGAGCACCTTCAACAATTAAATGG
Organism: Dioscorea alata; assembly: GCA_020875875.1. Classification (NCBI taxonomy): domain Eukaryota; kingdom Viridiplantae; phylum Streptophyta; class Magnoliopsida; order Dioscoreales; family Dioscoreaceae; genus Dioscorea; species Dioscorea alata. The sequence goes on along the minus strand of CM037017.1, from coordinate 5,990,521 downwards.
CTGCAATAATTAAAGCAAAATGATGGTCGGGAAGGACAGAAATGTAGATGAACAATAGACATGGATAAATTAAACATGCACTATTTGATGATGACAATAAGGGACAGACACATCCATCATTTAGAACATACTTTTTGAGTATGAGCCTATTTGATAAATTAAACATGCACTATTTGATAAATTAAACATGCACAAGACCGAACTAAGCCTCATCCATCAGTTAGAACATACTTGGATAAAAATTATGCATATATAATGCATGTGTACTGTTGATGATGACAATAAGGGACAACCACCAACTAGACTACTAATTAATTTGGTTCATGGAACTAAGTGCTAAAAGAATATCATGAACTGATCATTAAGTAAGGAATGATGGTTGAGCAAATGAAAAATTAAAACCATTAAATTAAATTGCCACTCTAAGAGTCAAACCACTAGAGGTTGACTTTTTCAGTATGAGCCATGTGCTTAGAGAAATTTAAAGAATTAGCTTACAAAAGGAACAATACTTGCCTAAATCTAACCTGCCACTCTACCATGTAAATTAAAGAAAAAGATATGGAAATATAATGGAATAACTAAAATACAGAAAAATTTCTGAATACAAACGCTAAGATCCACTATGCTGTATGCTAGCTTACAGGATAATTAATGACCCAGATATTTTCAGACAAAGCTCTTTGAATATGTACTTGTTTGAAGAAAAACGAAATTGTCTAACAATGACTCATTGAAAGCTACAAATATATGTGTGATTCATACATAAATGATACGAACATATATGTGTTAACAACGTTAGGATGGCGAACACACTCATAATTGACACAAGACATTCAGGTACAATGATTCTTGACATCTTCAATTTGGATTTTAAAATATTGATGCAGCACTATGAAAATGGTGTCTTTTCATTAAAGTTCTACTCTACTATAAGCATGGATCTGCGAACATTAAATTTTTCTAATAATATGCATACAGACATGTAACCAACATTCAAAATTAATCCAAAAGCACCTTCAACTAGGTAAATGCCAAATTAAAGCACTTGTAGCAGCACTATGTTATCTTTTCATCGAAGTTCTACTCTTGAGCAACAGCTAACTCCTCTCAACATTCAATCCAAAAGATCCTAGATAAACTCAAAAGCAAAGCACTCTTCATCAACATGAAGAGTAAAATAAGGAAAGAATGCACATTTAAAAGCTAACTGTAACAATCAATATCCACAGTGAATCCAAAAGCAAAGCATTTGGCAGTAACATGAAGTGCAAGATCATGAAATAATGCGCATTTCTGAATCATCATACAAGCAGATCCCGAAGGTGGCTGCAGCCACAAACAACATAGGAGAGCTTATGTTTTCATTGAAGTTCTACTCTGGTACGACAACTAAATACTCTCACAATCAGCATCCATAATCAATCCAAAAGAAAAGCACATCGCATCACCACGAAAAACAAGATCTGGAAAAAATTCCTGGTTTCATTCATCTAAAATCTTGAATTAAAGAAAAAAAATTCACCACCTTTCACGAACCATAAGAAAAAAACACCAACCTTTTGGGGGGCAAAGCACTTGATCCGAAAGCTCAATTTGATGGTGGGCGGTGGGGGTTCATCATCGGCTAATGAAGTCGTGGAGGAGGAGTTTCCTGATACTGACTGGTTTTTCTAGTTTCTATGACGAAGTCATGGGGGCTCATCGTCGCCTGATGAAGCTGGCAGCGCAGCAGCAGTAGCAGGAGGTGGCAGAGTTGGGGGAAACCGACCGGCGGCGACCTGGATCTCGGACCTTAGCTTGGGATCTTGGCGGCGTCTTTGAGAGAGAGAGAGAGAGAGAGAGAGAGAGAGCAAACGAAGGAAACCCAAAAACGAGAGACCCACGAAATTCAACATAAAAAAAATATTCCAATCAAATATTCCAATCATATTGGAATATTTTTTATGCCAGAATTCCCACATTATGGCATTATTTTGGGGTGTAAAATAGATGTCCAAACAGCCATTATGCTATGAGTCTGTCAAAATATTATATAATACCATAATGTACGGATTATGCCATAATATGGTGTTACCCAAACAGGTCTTTAATAGAAAATTATTAATTTAAATAATTAATTGTAATAATTTAAATTATAATAACATATTTACATATTGATTAACATAATAAAATAATTTAAATATCATTATTTTTTAACTATTATTATTTTAATTATTATAATTAAATATATTAATTAAATATGTGAATTAATTATATTAAGTTTAAATATTTAATTATAATAAACTAAAGTAAATAATTATATTCTAAATATTTAATAATAAATATTATTATTATTAAACATAATTTATAATAATATTTATTATTAAACATAATTTATTATTTTATACAAGATGATTTTATTTACACAAAAGAGTATAAATGTAATTTTTATTATGTCTCTCTTACTTTTTTCTATTCCTAACTCTCATTTTCTCCAACCAAACACCTTCTTCATTATCATCCTTTTTCCTTCTATTCTCATTCTCATTCCCCATCTTTTCATCCCCTATAATATATAACATTTATTAATAAATTAAAATTACAACATATAATTTTTGTTTTTGTATTGAATTTTTTAAGTTAAACCATTAAAATACAAAAGTATAATCATAACATACAATAATTATAATTTTTTTGACAAATTAGCGACAAGTACCTTTTTTATTTTTATTTTTGCGTTGTGCTTAAGATGCTTCCAACTCGAGACCTCTCAAACACAAGCAAGGTAAAAAACCACTAGGTTATGCCTTGATTCCTTACAATAATTATAATTGATTAGATGATGCTTCCAACTCGAGACCTCTCAAACACAAGCAAGGTAAAAAACCACTAGGTTATGCCTTGATTCCTTACAATAATTATAATTGATTAGATATTTTAATTTGCAAATTAAGAAAATCTAAAATGATATATATATATATATATATATATATATATATATATATATATATATATATCGGTAAGCCAAAACCAAAACTGCCCCATCCTGCACCTCTCACCAAAAATCCCCGCCTCGCCCCATCCCACCCCACCCCGTACTCAGCTCTCCAATAGAAAAAATTACCCTGCTCAAGGCGGATCAAGTCAAAAACCACAGATTGGCTCGGGTTTTGTTATCCCTAAGTATAGTACGTGATAGTGTAGGTGGGGCAGAGAATTCCTGCTACCCTGTGGGCGTGGGGACTCTCCCTGATAGAGCGGGGATTCCTCGAAATGTCCCCCCAACAAAGCAAGGAGTGGTGGAAAATCCCTCCTTGCCTGGCGAAGGAGGCGGGGTTGAGGAATCCCCATAAGGATCGCCATAAGCGGGGTGAGGAAGCCCTACGCCTCGTAGGTTTCCTAGCTAACCAACAAAAAATCCTCATTATTTTGAGGGTAGTGAGATTTAAACCTAAGACTGTTGTGAAATTTCTCTAAATGCAAATATATGTGATCGTGAACAAGTAATATAATAATAAGAGAATATCACCCCATGAGTATTGAGTTTATTAACTAGCAAAATTACTCTAACTTTAATTCTACTTGATTAATGAAATATAAAAGATTTAATTTAGAAGGATCTCATTCGAGGAATAAAGAGAGATAGTTAGACAAAGAGAAATCAATGCTTAGAAATTCTAAGGTTTCCAAGCTCACCTAGACTAGTTCCACGTATATCGTTTAGTTCAATCAATCATTTATTTCTGATGTTGTCATCAAATTTCTCTAAATTACCTATTGACCTTTCTCAAACATCAACAACATATTCCATTAGATAAGCTAACATCATCTTTAAGATAACTATGAATCTATGGAACTCATTAAACTATGTAAATTTATAATGATACACACAATCTCATAAATATCTCTATCTTATGATAATTGTATGATATTTCAATCAACACCTAATTCAATTATCACATCTCGATCTCAAATCAAATTATCAATCATGCAATTGTTGATCAAACAATTACAAGCATTAAGTACAGATTAAAATATCCAACATTACCTTGAAACAAGCATCAATTAAATTAAATAAAGATGAATCTAGGTTTTCATAGTATGGCCACATTGTAGCCCTAGAAAAAAGTATTTAGAGCATGTAAATGCCAAGGTTGACATATCAACATGGTTTATAATCAAATAAACAAAAAATAACTAAAAATTAAAGCTTGGAAATCAATCTTTGCCGAATCTTCGCTCTTGACCTTTTGTTTTCTGAAATTCTCCTCCCTCTTTTTGTCTCAAACTCTAGTCCCTTTTATAACTTGATTATCAGTGTAGCACCTAGGCACCAAGAGTGTAATGCCTAAGCGCTGGACTTTCTGTTTTACTTGTTTACTCTTTATTGAAACTTGCTCTTTTCTTCTCCAATTTTTGTGCTTTTGATATGTTCTTCCTTCAAATTATTCTTTTTCTTTCCTAAAATGTAATAACAATTAAGTTTAGGAGTAAAACTGATTCAAAATAATTCACATTTCATTCATCACAGGCTAAAGAAAGTCTATATAATTGAATGAAAATTATACTCATCAAAGACACTTTCAATGTTGTTATAGATATACATATAAATATGCTTTGATTATATATATAATATTATAAATTATTTTGAAACAGGACTATAATTTATATATTAGTATAGTTTAAACTTAAATATTGATGGAAATATAAAATTATTGCAGTAGTTTTGCATTATGGATTTGTACTTTTAATTTAGTTTCAAACTTCCTGTTGCTTGTCTTAATTAACTTGTACTTTAATATTGTTGTTTGATTTTCATTATGCATTATATTATGGTTTATTAGGAGAAATATTTTAAGTGATTTTTTTATTTATTTTATGTATGAAGTGTATGTTGCCAAAAAAGAAAGAAAAACGGAATCCTTGCGGGATTTAGAGATTGGGGGAGGGGAGTTTCTTGTGGGATTTTGGGGCGGAGAATTCTCACCCTGTGGGGAGTGGGGACTAGGGATAGGGATCGGGGGGTCCCATTTTTTGCCCCACCTTGCCCCGTCCCACTGGCATTCTTACTAGTTCGAGACTATATTATAGTGCCTCAGATCAGGCATGACCTAGTTGATACTTCTAGTTATTGAAAGGATTTGAACATGAGAGGGATGAAGCAACTAGCTACTCTATCAAGGTCGGAGTGAGAGGCTCTTCTCTCAGCCTCAGGTCCCCCTTTCTATAGTTTCCCCTCCTCCTTTCTCCTTTTTATTACATAAGTTTTTATTTAATTTTTTTAAAATATCTCTTTCTCCCTATTTCTTTAGGGGTTTTTATTTTTATTTCTTTTTAAATATCAATTTTTTTATAAATTAATACTTATCTTCAAAATTTTTGACGGATTTTTTTAATATATATTTTAACTATAAAAACGAATTTGAAATGAAATTTACCTGTTTCAAAATTTTTGCTGGATTTGTAACGGAATTTAGTTTTGGATTTTATTCACAAATCCTATCACTTTTTTTTAAAAAACAAAAAAAAATCTATTTCTAATTCATATACCATTTCTAATCCATTTTTAAATTTAATTAGCAACAAATTAAAAATGAAAAATCATGTTTTTAATGTGGTGATATTTATATCAAGTGTTAATCCAACTTGAAACTCATAGCGCAAAGTAATGCTTTGATATTAGCACTCACCATCACACCATCAAGGGAAAAATTTTCACGGGCAGGAATTTTATCATTTATGCCATGCTCCTCCACTCAATATCACAGAATTTGAATTATAAATCTGCATTAAGAACAACAACGACCTATTACCATCATTACGTCCAACAATATTTAAACTTAGAGTTCTTTTATTTTTACATTGGCCTTATGCAGTGGGACCAATGCCACCGGGAAAGTATTCTTTCAGCACTTTTGAACAATTTTACTATTTGATTTAAGTTAAATTGATTTGTTTTTTAATTTAAATTCTCTTTCTTACAAATATAAAAATTTAATTTTAGTAAATATAATATGAATATTTTATTAAAAACTAAAAGATATATAATTTATTCTAATATTTTTCAAATATAAAAAATATTCTCCTGCTCTACATATAACATCTCATGATATGCTTCAAAGAGCATTTGTATTTCATAAGGGTTACGCAGAAGCCTCATATAAAATGATCCATTTGAGGCTTTACCGTGTTTCATCTTGGTTATGGCTTTGAAATAAATTTGGACTTTTTTTAAATATAATTGAACCGACTTTATTAATGTTGACCAAAATAAATATTTTAAAAGTTATCGATTTATAATTTTTATAATTTAAATACTAAACATATTCATTTAATAATTAACTTTTATTGGAAAAAATTTAGGAAGGTACCCAAGGATAGCCCCAATTAATCCCAAAAACCAAACATAAGAGAACAAAGGCAAGCAGAAACCATCATTAACCATTCTATCTAAGCTAATCAATCATATCAAAAGTATGCACTGAAAATACTAAAAAGGTTCTTATGTTCTTTAACAAGAACTGATCTCAGAATATTTACAAGAGATCATGCAGCACCAATATGTCAACAAGTTTGAATATATCTTATTTTGCTAGATAGAAATCACAGCCTGACGGGAAAGAGGTTTAAAATGATGAAATAGCTCCACCAAATCATGGCTCCACCAAGTCCAAGATTGGGCACTCAAATAACTCCCAATCTAAATCTATCCCATGTTTCTCACCAGAAGTAGTTTTGCCACTGTTTGTACTGCTTTTCAGTTCCTGGCTCTTGAGCAGTTGTTGAGTAGTAGTAGCCAAGGGGTTAGAATTAGGGTTAGGGCTATCTTTTAACTCCATAGAGGGTGATTTTCTACCGGACAATGAGGTTCGAGAAGAGCTAGAGGAGCTCAATGAGGAAGCCAAACTTCCAGTTCTCGATAACAATGATCTACTGAGCGGTATTCGTCCATCCACTCTTTCCTTGAGGGACAGCACATCTTCGCAGATCACTGCTATTTCTCCCCTGCAGAAATTTAAAGAACATATAAAGAACATAAACATGCATGTTTAATTTAATAATGAAAAGCAAAATGTGATGATAGTTTTATAAACTCAATGAACTTACTGCAATGTGTCAACTATTTGACCACGTTCCATTAAGAACTCCCTCAACTGCAAAACAGTAGAAATGCAGAATGAAGGTAGCTTTACTGGTAATTGAATTGCACAAGGGATTAAATGATGGGATACTTTGATAAAATGCATAGTTGACAACATAAATCAGTGTATCAGTGTAATTACTTTAGAATTCTCCTCGGCTTGTTGTTGCAGTGCTTTGGACTCTTGTACTATGGCATCCATTAATTGCTCTTGCTCACTAAGAGCCTTCTGAGCAAGCCTTTCTTTCTCAAGCTTCTCCTGCTCTGCTGCTGCTATTTCTTTCTTTGCAGTTGTTAGTCGTTCTTTAAGAGTTTCTTCAATCTAGTGAGAAAGTCATCAAAATTCAGTATCAGTTATACAAAATATACCCACCCAGGTCTATGCCATTTTTATTCATCATTTTGAAAATCATTTATATTCTCAAATGCAGCAGATCAAGCAATTTCATCAAACTTTTTGTTGGTCTTCAGAGAATCACCGAGGAATCTGGCGGTGGGAACTGGGTGCAAAAAGCCCACATGATAGCACAAAGACAAGGACACCAGAAAACTTGTGCATCTTGGTACTTGAGACAAAATTTCGAAGTGTACAGACACAATTTTAATGTTGTGAAAATGGATTGATGGAACCAGATTAAGTAAAACATGCGTGTAAAGTTTTAAGAACAACTAATATCTTGGCAAAGTTTACAGTTCATGCTGCAGCAACAAAATAAGTCTATGATTCCACAATTTACAAATTATACCTAAAATATTCTACTTAAGCAGTGCTATTGTTTCAGAGTGAAATGTCAAACATGTCCATGTTTAAAATTTTTAGGAAACAATATAGTCCCTGAAGCATGAAAAACTCACACCTAGTCCCTGTGAGTCCAAGACCAAGAAATATAGCCTTATCCAATTAAAGGTAATCTGGGCATTAAGTAAGATTTAATTTATAAAATGGAGGAAGCTGATGTATCACTATTTAAATCCATGAGCTTTGGAAGATAGACTAATATAAAGGGTCAAAATTAATTTATAGACGGTGGTCTAATTATTAGATTTTTTATTAGTGGGATCAAACTCTTCTGAACATTAAGGTTCAGGAGTTCATTCATAATTTTTCCTAAAGTTTAATATCTTAAGCCACATTCTGCATAATACTAATGCTAGAAAATGTAGTACAGTAATGCAAAACACTGGAAAACTTCAAATTAATATCGTCAAAAGAACAAGCACTCTATACAACTAAGATAATTGCTTTTGGCGGGTAAATTTTTTGATTGGACACCAAACTATAGTCCGTTTTTATTTTGGGATCCAAACTTCAATTTGAATCAAAATGATTACCCAATTTTAATTTTGTTTCATTGAATGGTCACCGAGAGATTTTGATCTATTTTTGATGAGTTGATGTTAGAAATTTCTGACAGAATGTGAGATAGAATTATCAATTGGGTGGATAGTGTGTCATGCATATGTTAACATAATTTTTGGCATCTATATCATCAAAAAAATACGTTGAAATCTTTTGGGTAACCACCTGGTAAAACAAAATTTAAGTTTGGTAACCATTTTGATTCAAATTGATGTTTAGACCCAATAATGAAAAGGACTATAGTTTGGTACCCAGCCAAAAAATTTACCCTGCTTTTGGCTGCAGAGACTCCAAGACTAAAGTAGAATGATGCATAATGTGCAAGCAACATCACTTTTTTGATCATGTTGGATCAAATCAAGATTAATTTGTAGAAGGTCATGTTCATCATTTAGGATCATTTGGATTCTCCAATTTCACAATGTCAAGCTTGACTGAACTGAAGTCACATAGTATGCTAATTAACTCAAATCACTCGCGACAATTTATAGTAGAATTCTACTTCACAGAACATAGTAGATCATGCAACTAAGTCATTAAAAATTAACAAAATAATGCAAAAAACTATGAAAATACATCTTTGTTGCAAAAGAAATAAATACTTGATCAGGTACATATGCTCACCTCCTTGATAATTCTAAAAGATTTGTCTCTTTCATTTGACAAACCCAGAAGACGAGACTGGAGTTCCCGTGACTCTGTTGCTAAAATGGATTTCTCACCATAAACTTCTCCAGCATGCTGTCAAATAAATAAATAGTTTCATTTTCCTATTAGTGAAGACTAAGAAAATACTGCCAGTAGAATTAGATACACAAACCATGTCATTTGCTTCCTTGGAATGCTTTAAAATTTCTCTAAGCTCCTCCACCTTGCTAAGAATATCTTCACCTGCCTTGGAGGCTTCCACTTTAGCCTGTTTGGCCCTCTCCTCTTCAAGTTCGACATCCTTCATCATATCAATAGTTGATTCTATTGCAGACAGCAAGACTTTCTGGCAAATTAAAGAAAAACTTAGGCACAAAGAATTAAAAGAAAGTTACTTCATAAAGATACATGTATATTACTCAAAAATTGTCTTAGCAGCTGTAGCATATTCCTCACTTCAATATGATATGGTAGAATATGACAAGAAGAATATTTAGAGAAAAATATACACATCACTTCAACTAAACCGATCGGTTTTATACATCATCTTCTTTCTTAAGCACATAAAAAAGCAGAAATACCATTTTTATAGTAAAGTACATTGATGACACATTAATTTAGTAATTTACTAATTAAATTCAGTTTCACTTACGAGACATGAATGTTTTGCTGAAGGTCACATGCTATGCAATACCACCATTCATTTAGTAAAAGACAAGAAATTGAAATTCTAGCTTAAAGTCCAGTCTTCCAATATAATTTAGTACATTCAAAAAGATTTTTAAAAGATTTAGGTTAAAGTATAATTTTTTCCAGTTAGAAAAAACATGTATAAATTATTTCATAATTTTTGATATTCTGTATAATATTAATATTTTCTCAATTAAAATTCAAAGTTTGAAAATAACTTCAAGAGTTGCAAATAGGAAATACAAAAATTTGCCCATTATAAAAAGATTTAAGAAAGTATATGACTGCAAAATATGCAAAGGTAGTCATACCTTGTTGGTTTTTGCGTCAGCAATAAAATCTTCAAGAAAATCAATGCTTACAATCTGACTTGATTTGGTGGATAAATTAGTGATCTGACAATCATTATCAGATAAAGATGGCAAATCAGCAACTTTCTCTGTCATGTTCCCCAGTTGAAATTCTTGGATTCCAGTAGAACAGTTAAATTCTTCAATAGCTGAATCTACAAATTGGACAGAACTTATACAATTTTCAAGAACACATGTGTTGGCCTCTTGTGGAGAGGGAAAGGCATCTTTATCAGCAAATTTATATTCAATTCTATCAGAATCTTGTATATTAGCAGGATCTGCAGAACAAGAGGTTAATTTTTCACTTCCAAACAGAGATCCATTAGTATCCTTCTCTGAACAAGCCACACTTCCCAATTCATCAGACATATTCTCCAGAATTATTGATTGATCATCATCAGAACCGCCAAGACTGGGTGAAAAAGTAGCTTTCCCAGAGAGACAATCTAATTCTTGGAAAGAATCATGTAGAGAATTCGAGTTCTGGATTTGCAGAACAGTGTCATCTTTTAAATTCGTTCCAAAATCCCTATTTTCTGATTGATCATCATCAGAAAATAATTGATAATGACTGTTACCATCCTGAAGATTTGACAGAGATCCAACAGGCAGCCTTTTATCCATCAAACTTGATGTGCAATGTAAAGCACCACTCGGATGATCAGAGATGAGGGGAACTTCATATTCAACACCTTCTCCTGAATGCATGCTTGAACCACCATCTCCAAAAGTTTTATGGAAATTTGCCAGAAAACTTGGCGCATATGGCTTGCTTGCACACAAATCTCTGCTTGTTGTTTCCTCCATTAATGAAGTCACACAATTGTTAATTAGAGAGTCATAGAGATGTGTTCCAAATGCAACTGCTTTCGGTTTTGAAAGTTGGTTAGCAATTTCATTGGCATTGCTGCCACCTAGAAAAGCTTGTGAGAATGAACCTGCTACAACAGTTCACAAATGATGCACTACTGTTAGCCATAAATCTGGAAGCAAAAAATGCTACTTTAGATGAATAGCAATTTCCATAAGTTCAGATATTACATGTATTGGCTAATAATCAGGATCAAGTGCTAAATTCAATTTGAATAAGCTTAATATCACATACCGTAAGAACTAAGGCAAAACTTAAATTTTAGTAGATGCGGATCAAGATCATATGCTGCCGCTATGTATTATAATAAAGATCAAGACATCAAGTACATAGTAAAACCACCTATACTGTACAGAGTTTATCTTATACAGAAGTCAAACCAAATAATTTGAAACTCACAAATGAAATGCACAATTAAGCTTTAATTTTGACAAGTGATAAATGACCAAATCACTCACATGCTATGGCACATTTTCCAAATGTGATGCCTCAAGTTGTTCATTGCGGTCTATAACATCCAACTTATCTCCATATACGAAAAAAGTTAATTTGTGAAACTCTTAATTATGAATATGATAATAATGAAATGATATTTATCTTGGAACTACACAACAAGAAGTCTATTTAAAATTTGAGCCATGACAACAATGAAATAGACAAACAAATAAAATCTTTGCTAGTGAATACCATAAGATAAATACATCAAGATAAACATTTTGAATTACTCTATATGCAAAAAACATAATGAACTTTTAAAAAACAAACTTGCTTTGCCTTATGAACTTTCATGATATTCACATAAATAGGTTACAGGCTGGTAAAAGGTCCATATGCAAATATACATATCCTTGTATTAACACCTCCAGGACACATTTAGATGTTAATAATGAGTTCAACTGAACATAATCTCCATGGCATTTCTAGTGGTATTAAGATATTCCACCCTTTACATGAATTATCTTGCAATGTACATTTATTATATATTGTACACATTGACATCACAAATGCTATAGACTTTCCAGAAAAAAGTACCCTAAATATTTAATAGAAGAAGCTATGATGGATAATGAGCTAAATCTGAGACCCTATGACAAGGATCTGATAACACAATCCTTTTTAGTTAGGGTGTAGAACAGTAATAGTTTATGGATGAGGAAAAATGAGCTGGCTGAGCTTTTGCAATTAAAAGTTACACTATGAAAGCTAGGTCAATGATTTGTACAGTCTTTGAAGAAAAAATTGAGGCAAGCTAGGTCACAAACTGTTCCACATACAATTTCATTCAGTCCAATGCCTGGCAATAAATAATTCCCCACCTCCACAACCTAAACATCCTAACAAGCTTCATCTTAAATCCTCTTGATTTATGACCCTAGTTATCATTATCAATGACTTTAAGATGCTTGAGAGAATGATGCACACTTTCTTCTGGGGAGAGGAAGTGTTGGAAGTATCTGGCAATGATAGCATAAGAGAATCTTATAAATTATGTTTATTTGAAAAAGCCACATGCTTGATTAGTTGACAAAGTTGGTGTGATCTATTTAAGAAACAGAAATTCTAACAGAAAAATCCATCCCATCATCAAAAAGAAATAATTATTTATTTCAACAATATTTGTTAGTAAAAAAACTTCACTCTTTGAATTTAAATCCACCGCATATTATATAATTTGGAATGCTTGATACCTTGTTCACGGTTGTGAATAATTTTATATATTCCACAATTTCATGTCATAGTTTAAAGATAATAGTTAAAAATGATATCCTTAGGAAACATTAGCTATTCATTCTGATATACATGAAAAGAAAAGGCCCAAGCATCAACATCAGTAACTATAATGCAGTTTTGGAAATTTTAAAATCAATTACACTTACTATAGTCTTTATTCACAATTTAAATCAAATTCCAATTGATGGTACATTTCAGTCCATAGATGTACGCACCTTTCTGAGAAGACTGTTTAATTCCTTGTGTTTCTTTGGGTGGTCCACTAAAACGAGGCAAAACATCAGATACTATAAATTCGACAGCTGCATCAACATCATTTGCATGTTCAATGGAAACGGCCTTCAGAATACGATGATCGACCTACCAAAGAAGAAAATGAGAATTGGATGCCATCTAGAATGTAAGTGTAATAAAATAAAATAAAAAAGCCACAGCACATAAACTGGGACAACATTTTTCAGGCACCAGAGGGGCAGAAAAAGCTATGTGTCCTATAAATACTACTTAAGAAAACTATGAGAGTTCACATGAAAGCCAATATTATACAAATTATATACAAAACCTGAACTTCACATTCAAAAAAACATTTTTTTTTTAATCATACGAAATGCCCAATTGAACAATTTTGGTTAGTATGATCCAGAAACCCATAACAAGCCATCAGAAGAAAATAAAATAGAATAGAGAACATGATTTCCAAAATTTTCTCCATAAACAATATACACATGCTAATCAGGTGGGGAATTAACAATAAAAACACTTATTTTCACATAAACAAGAAGCATGATGTTTTAGTTGATAAATCTCCAGAGTATATTAACAGTAACATTCCTACCCTTGTTTTTTTTCTGGTTAATCACCTTCAATCAACATACGAAAATCAAAACGAAAAAGGAAAAGGAAATTGACACAATAATACGACATTAAAAAGAAAATAAAATTTTACCTGCGGGAAAAGCTCCTTCAGCGAGATGAACACATCCTCCGATCCCATCCTCCCAGAAATTCACTACCTTAAAACACTAACCAAAACAAGAATAAATTAACAGCATCCATCAAATCAAAATAAAAAAGACGAACAAAATCCCTACCCAACAATGAAACCAAACTAAAAAAAAAAAAAGAAAACCAACCAATAACCCTAATCCCAATCAAATCCACCCAAAAAAATGGACAGAAAAACAAAACCGAACATCAAATCAACCGCAAAAACGAAGAGAAAAGAACGATCGAAACATCAGAGAGTGCTATAGCGCTTGCAATCGATGAGAGAAAACCCTAATCGAGAGAGAGAGAGAGAGGAGAAACCTCGGAGAACGCCGCGTTGTTCACGATGTTAACGAGTCCCGTGGCGGTGGAAAGAGTGAGAGATTCGTTAGCGATCGAGGGACGAGCGAGAGAAAGAGTCGGCACCCGGGTTCAATAGGTGCGTTAAAATAGTGCGGAGGTTTTTCAAATTGAACCCTAGAAAACTATGAAATTGTTTTTATTATTGGTTGGCAAAAGATGAACTTGTGTGCGTTTGGAGGGGGTAAATGATAAAAATTTGGGAAGAATGGATGGAATGCAACTTGAAAAGACTATTTTGCCTTTTTCATTATTTAATTTAATTGTAATTATTTAATTGAAATATTAATTTTCATAAATTATCATAACCAAAATTATAATTACAAGAACCTATAATTATAATAATTAAAAGTGGATAATGGCATTGAATGTTTCTTGGTAGATATGTATTTATTTTACATAAAACTCGTTAATTCAAATAATTAATTTTAATAGTTAATATGAATCATAATTAAAGTGAATTATTTTAATTTTAATAATTGAATTGGATAGTAAAAATGGATTTTTTTAATTTAAATATTTAATTATAATAATTAAAAATGAATAATAGTATTCAAATACATTATAAATAAAATATATATTAATGATTGAATATAATTTAATATATAATATTATTTCCTTATTCTAAGGGTATAAAAGAATTTTCACCACTATCTGTTCCTTTATTTTTCTAATTTCGAATGAATTTTCCATCCAAACACATTTTTATTAACATTCTCATTAGAGTAATGATATTTTTACCTCCCGAATGATGTGGATGTCAAGTTGGCAAACATGTCAACATCCACATCATTATTTTTTTTCTTCTTTTTTTTAAATTAATTTCTCTTTATTATCTAAATCTTAAATTTAAATAAATATTTAGTCGTAAAAGATAAATCTGTAAATGATAAACCAAAAACCCCCTCCCTAAACCCTAAACCCTAAATTGGAAATCATAACTGCGAGGGTTTGTGATTTTCAGTTTAGGGTTTAGGGCATAAGATTTAGGGTTGGTTTAGGGCATAGGATTTAGGGTTGAGGGTTTGGGGTTTAGGGCTTACGATTTAGGGTTTAGGGTTTAGTATTTATTATTTAGGGTTTAATTTTTTAGATTTTTAAGTTTTAGATTTTGTAGTATTTGGGTTTAAGATTTTAGATATAGTTTTATAATTTTTTTTAATTTTAAGAATTTAAGGATTTTTAAGGTTTAAATTTGATGTTTATATAAAAAAAATAATGACGTGAATGAGGATGTGAATGACAAGTTGGGCATCCACGTCATTTGGAAAACCTATTCGGTAAAAATAGTATCCTCTTTTCATTATTATTCTTTCTATTCACATTCCCCAAATCGAACACCTTTAACAAGATTTTTTTATTTTAATAATTTTTTACATAAAAAATTTAAATTTTAAGAGAAAATAAAAATTATTAATTGAATTATTAAATATGATAGTTAGAAAAATAAAGGAAGATGGGTGGGCTTCAAATTTACCCTCTCCCTCCCGCCCATGATAAGTGTCCATGCACTTTAACTTTTCACCAAGGATAAAAGAATTAGTTAGAATTAAAAATTAGTAAAATCCTTAGCAGATGGTCCCTCCATTGTAGTCACCCTTGTCTCTTTATTCTCTTTATTATACAAGTTATTAATATAATCCCTCTATTATTCCAATTGGACAAATCAAGTCATAATCGATTTTTCCGATTTTGGTGTGGCTTAAAATATTAATGAAAAATTATTAAAATATTATCAAAATGATAAAAAAATTATAGCAACTCAAAAGACGGCCACCTAACATGCCATGTCATTTCAAATCAAGATGTGAAAATGCCCAAACCTGAAATCTTCATTTCTCATTTCATCCCCCAATCCCTTACCTTTTCACTTGACCATGATCACCCTTCGGTAATCTCTTGCTCATCTCCCTAGATTTGAATACCTAACAAAAAAAAAAAAAAAAAAATTCTCATTTTTTAGTGCACATTTTCTAATTTTCATTTCTCACCAGCAAAATCCGAGGGATTTGATTGATCTCCGACAAGAAATTCAAGAAAAATTCCAACTTCCATTGTTTTCAGAACCAAAGATTGCATCTTTTTCATACCCCCTTCGTCATCATACTATTGTTACACCTACTAACTCACGTTGTCAAAGTTTCGGCATTGACTACGATGGCAACTTCATCGAAGAGGTTGAGAACCCTATTTGAGTTGAGGAAGAACCTTGCCACTGGCAGTACGAGAACCATGACAAGGGTGGAATCTAGGATTGAGCTTTGGAAGAGGAGAAGGGGTGTTGCTTGGGATCGGGGTTAGAGAAGATAGGGTTAGGAGTTAATTTAGGGTTCTGGTTTGGGTATTTTCACACCCGAATCCAAAATGACTTGGCAACATGTGGCATGTTATGTGCCAATCTTTTAAGTTGTTATAATTTTTTATCATTTTCATAATATTTTAATAATTTTTAGTTAATAATTTAAGCTACATTAGCAAAATTGGACGTAGAAACTACTGATTGTTTAATAGAGGAACTTGATTTGCACAATTGGAATAACAGAGAGATTACATTATCAACTTTTATAATAGAGGGACTAAAATGGCATAATGATTACAATTGAGGGACCATCTCAGGGTTTTCACTTTAAAAATTTCATGCACATTTAGCTTACTTTTTTTTCATTTTGCCAATTTCTTTTCCATTCACTAAAATTATCGCCGTTTGGTTGGTGGTAATGTTTTCACATTATCACCTGTTACGTGGTAATCTGAAGATATTACCATATTTGGATATGGAACAATGGTAATGTTGGTAGTAATCTAAGATTACCAACATTAGAATATTACTAAGAAACTTGGTAATCTCATTACCACCAAATTAGGTAGCTATCTGAGATTACCAAGTTAATGGTAATCTAATAAATTTTTTGGGTCAAATATACCCTTATTTTAAAAAAATAATTTTAAACATACTATAGGGTGTAATATGCAAAATTTCTTTCGAACTTGTCTTTCATTCTCCCGATAGGGATTCTGGAGCGTTTTAGGTCTTCCTCTGAAGCGCAGAAGCAATCCAATTTCAACAACCATTGACCTCCATTCAATCCAAGTTTGTTCCCAAATCCCCATCATCATACTTTCCCATGATTATTCGATTTGATTCTTGCTTCATTGTATTCTTTCTTGTTGTTTGGTGATTCCTTGATGAGCATGATGCTATGTTTTGTGTTATTTGTGTAGATGGGCTTTGATTGATGGAGATAAAATATATCCCTTTCATCTTTCCATGATATAACCGCATGATCTTGTTTGGTTTTTGATTTTTCGTGTTAATGTTGCCTAACTCGGTGATTGGAGGCCAATGATTGTTTGGTGTGAGTTTTTGTGATAATTTTTGTTGATTGAGTTTGTGGGACAATGATTTGGATCGGAGTTGGAATTCATTAAAAACTTTTTCAATTTAAAGTGGGTTCAGAAATGATGGATGTAGTACAGTTTAGCTCTGTCTTAGATTGATTAAGGTTGATAATTATGTTTGAAAATCGGAAGAAGTTTATAATTATTTTAAAGAAACAAGCACCGAATTCAATAAATCTTCTACATTGAAAAGATAGGTGATGTATTGTTTATATAAAATCATAGGACATGTAAATCAGTAAAATTTCTCCTGCAGATACAAATTAATAGTGTGTTCTATGAAGGTATTTATTCAAAG
Organism: Dioscorea alata; assembly: GCA_020875875.1. NCBI lineage: Eukaryota > Viridiplantae > Streptophyta > Magnoliopsida > Dioscoreales > Dioscoreaceae > Dioscorea > Dioscorea alata. The sequence continues at coordinate 5,972,701 of CM037017.1, read as the reverse complement.
TGTCATGTTGGGATTTCGAATTTTGGAATAGTTTGACTCTGCGTACGTGCTATTATGTATTCATTTTGAACTTATGTAAGTCCTATCCTTTTTATTTGATTTATAAGCCTCTAGATAAATGGATTGTGCTAGTGGATATTTTGTAGATATGAAATATTTTGTCATTCATCATGCAGGACCTTCGTTCTCAATTGAAGGATCAAATTCCCAAGCAACAGGTTAATCATCTCTTTCACCACCTTTTTCCTTCATTTTGTACATAGTTTTTTTTGCTAATATACATGCATACATATATATCTGTATGTATAGTTGTGTATCACTGTTTCCTATGTGTTTATGGTTCATAACTATTCAATGAATAAAGTAACTTTGAATCAGTCTGCACATTAAGAATTACTAAACCTACATATGCAGGTTTAATTTCTTTTGTAATGTAGCAAATGTGCTTGGAATTTCATCCTATAGTTTCATGTTAAGCTGAATGCTGGCTTTATCATGTTACAGGAGCACTTGAAGAAAATAAAATCAGAATATGGAAAAGTTCAGCTTGGTAACATCACTGTTGATATGGTACGAATTTGTTATATTTGTAGTTCTATCTTGTATTTATGTGTGCTAGTGATTGTTTTAGAAGCATCTATATGTTTCAGATATTAAGGAGCAACTTCTAACCAATCAATCATTACCTGAGGGATTTGTATGTACTTGGTGGAACGAAAGGAATTACCGGATTGCTGTGGGAACCATCATTAGTTGATCTAGAGGAGGTTTGCATGTAGATAGGATCACTTCTCTTTTTGTGTTTTGTATTTCACAGATAACAAAGCTTTTCTTTTTAAATGTTGTTAAACTGTGATGATGTTGTTTGGGCCATCTGTGAGAACTATGTCTTAAATGAGAATCTGAAGGGAGTTACTGAATATTTTTAATGACACTCAGGGAATCCGCTTAAGGGGGCTCACTCTAGCAGAATGCCAAAAGCTATTACCTGCTGCAAGCCCTGGGGGGAACCATTGGCTGAGGGCCTTCTTTGGCTTCTTGTGACTGGGAAGGTAATTAATGGGTTTATTCTTCAAATATCTTGAATACCTCTGTTCATACATGGTTGTTCGGTTGGAGTTTGTTGCAGCAGCTATGTCTCTAATACGCATCATTTTTAATAGTGTGTAATGACTCCGTGCATAAGTTTATTTTTTATCCATCACAGGTACCAAGTAAAGAGCAAGCTATTGCATTATCTAAGGAACTGCAAAGCCGTTATGCAGTTCCAGGTTTTACTATTGCATAATTTTTTGTTAATTTCTGAGTCTTTGATTGAAATTGCTTATATACCTGAGGATTAACTTATTTAGATAACTCATTTACATGGGCATCCTGCCAATTACTTTGCCAGAGAGGTCACATGGTGACATCCAGGGAATGTGTGTCCTCTATTGACAGGAAGTGAAATAAATTAATACCGCAATGTGTCTAATTCCATATTGAAGAGAAGAGCAGGAGTTGATGTGGCAAACTTTTCCTGCAAAAGCAAGATATGAAATAAATAAAGAGACGACCATAAAAGCTAAATCATAGGCATGACAATGCTTGACTTCTGTTATTTTGTAAATTAAATGTTCCATCAATAGTTAAAGCAAAACTAGTATGAAAAAATATTTGTGTTAATCAAATGGACTACCAGATAGATAAAATTTAGGGGTTTTTTGCTTGAATATAACCATGCAAAAAAGGGGCAATTACTTATATACACCTGTAAAATTGATATACCTTGACAAATCATTCCTATTTGCTTATATGTCCATCCGTCCAAAAATCAACACAAAAAATTCATTAGAAAATAAAACTATCCTCTACCCTATTCACTTCACTCATTTTGGGAAATAGAAAAGGAGAAGAAAAAAAACAATGATCAATCTACATTTTATATTGTAGGTTTTTAACCATAAGACATATAAGCAAATAAATACATTTCGTCAGGGTATAAAAGCAAATATGATTCTTATTAGGCTATATTAGCAACTATCAGCTTCTGTAGGTATGCGAGTAACTTTTTTTTTTCAAATTTAATACAAGCTTATCACATGTGACTACAACTTGATATCAGATTGGGCAGTCAGATTTGTGAAATTCACAGATTATGAGCATAATATAGATAATTTTGAGGAAGTAGTTCAACCAAGCTTCCTAGGAGCCAAAAAGAATTAAACTAAGAAGACAAGGCATACCACATACTTCTCTATAATAGAAAGATCACGTGTGCTATAGTTGATAAATAATAACAATGATGGCGGTTCATCTGGTTTCCAGCGATCTGGAATCAAATGAAATACAGGTCAGAATATAGGATAGAGTTAAATAAATTAATAAAAAAAATATAAGTTTACACACACACACACACACACACACACACACACACACACACCAATTTCATATATATATACATATATATATATATATATATATATATATATATATATATATATATATATATATATATATATATATATATATATATATATATATATATATATAACAGTTTTCATCTAGTTCTAACATTGGTATAATAAATTAAAGTTAATCTGTCTCGTAAGGAGCTGACAAACAATATCTGATACTTTTAAGTAACAGTGTGAGTATAAACATGGGTGGGGACATCCCAGAATGAAATTTAGTCACAAGATTACAGGCCTTCTTTTACATATGAAACCTAAAAATTATAAAAATACCAAAAATGGTCAACCATTGGCTAGATGAGATTTTGACTTAAATCACATTTAAAATATAGCAAATAAACAGCCAACACGCATGTACTACTTCCTCAATGATTTTATACTGAAAATGTGAAGTACAACATTATCCTCTATAAAAATTTGCATAAGTCAAAAGAGAGAGACAACAATAAAATAGGCTTCATTTTTTTAAGAACCACAGAAACACAAGTGTCAATGCAACAATAAAAGCATGCACATTTCTAGCACTTCAAAAAGGAAGAATCTATGAAACCAAAAACAAAGGAAAAAAGGCAGAATCCAGATGACCTTATTTCTATGGGTTGATGTCGGAAGATTATATAGAGCCAACCAATGCAGTAAAAAGAACTATTAAATCTTCCTTTTATATCTACAGAAACCATTGATACAAGTCTTATCACTTAATTAGAAAAATAAAATGCTCAGTTTCATTAGGTCAACATATTGCGAATGCAGAATGCCATCAAACTCGGATACTTTGGGACAACTGAGACAAAGAAGCTAATGTTTCTAATTTTCATGTAAGAAACAAACCTTCATCCGTATCCACAAAATCAAAATCCAATGTGCTTCTTATGGATTTGAATAAGATAGTAACAGGTCCACTAGGTAAATCATCCAAAGAGGCAAGACTCACATCACCAATCTAGAATAAAAGAAAGCACATAATGATAAGCAGAGATGCAAGCTCCAACAACCATTGAAGGGACACAAGAAGATGAAAGGTATGAAATAAAGAATAGAAAAGATAAACTTTCTAACATACATCTAGAATGATAAATATGACAAGCAACAACTTGTTACATACTTTGAAAAGAGAGTTATCCTATCAAGAGCAGCCCTAAACAACTTGGAAGCCCTTCTCTTTTCTGGTCTGTCAGGAAAAACCTGCATTCCAAAAAGTGAATATACTTTCAAATAAATGAACTGTGTGGAGTTTATTTCTGATACAAACATAAATTATAGCACTGCATGATACAAACAAAGCACTAATGCAATTACTACCACTTCATTAACCAAGAAGATTGCATAAACTCCTTATCCTTTTTCATCTCAACTATTTTATTCCGAATTACAAATCAGCAAAGATCCAAACTTACAATGCAAGACTTGGTTCCTTTTATCTGTTGGAGCTTTCTCACCACAGTCAATGCAAGTTGGATGTTAGCACCATCATCCACCACACCACAAAAGCCCTAATCCCGGCAGAATACACATGATTGATTAATTAATGATAAAAATTGTTATAAAACTGAAAAGAGAAAGTGATGCTTCAAAGTATACCCAGGGATGAGATGCGAAGAGTGTGGGAAAGCACGCACCTTTCGGGGAGAATGAGAAGAAGGCCGCGATATGAACCAAAGCGCAAGAGCAAGAGGAGAGGGTCATTTTCTCTAATATATTTTTTCATAAATATGGACAAGTTATTTGGCTTTTCCAACTGTTAAGAGGGTATTTTGGGAATTTTAATATTTTATCAAATTAATTACCATGACAAATCAAACATAGTAATGCCTTATTTTCGGTAATAAAAGTTCCCAACCAAACATGGTTATATCAAATTACCATAACATTCCCAACCATATAATATTCCCACCCATATTACCATGGTAATCTCGTTACGTGGTAATATGTTATTACCGCGAACCAAACGGCCCCTAAAGGTGACAGTGGTGGAAAATAATACATTTAAAGAGGTTTGTAAGGTTAAATTTAAAAATTACCTCTTAAATTAGGCATGTGAATAAAATAATCTGGACATGAGAATATTTATAAATTTTGGTATCTAAATTTCCTTGATTTTTTAGGATATTTTAATTTATAATGTGCTAAATTGAAGGCAATTATTTCTCATTATTTATTGTTGCATCTAAGGGCTTGAAGTTTTAGGATACTTGTTTGAAATAACATGCACATTTTTTTTGATAAGTGCAATATGTTTCTGACAGGGGCCTGAAAGTGCACGGGTTGTCGAAGTAATAAAATACCCCGGTGAGTGGGTAGTCGAATCCACAGGGAATAGATACTTAAGATACAAGATTTCACTATTTAGCTATCGCGTTGTGTGGAAAGAAATCGGTGAGTGAGTGCGAAAATAATCGGTAAAATCAAGAATTAAAAGAGAAGTGTGGAAGACGAGAGAGTGCAAGTAAGAGTAAAAGAGTAGGACTAGCAATGGGAAAAGATGGGTATCCGGACAAGCTACCCCTAGAACTTATGCTTCTAGTGCAAGACAATGCTATTATATCTTCCTATTGATGTTAATTGAGTCGAGGAAATCCTTAAATACACGGTCCCAAACCTAAGGTCAACCGTGACTAATCCCAACACTATGTTCCGGTCATTAGGTTTCACTACTACCCTTGACTCTCGTTGACCTGTCAACTAAGCCCTAGGGGAGTCTATCTACCTAAGCCTCACACTATGTGGAATTGCCTCAAGTTCTAGGGACTCCTAGTGATTAACCCTGTTCCTATGTATAGTTCTAACCCTTTGGTCCAGGTGAGAGAACCCTAGTCTAAATTAAGTCCCGGTGCTAAGATTCACTTCAACCCTATACTTTGGTATTTGTGCAATAAAGCCCTAGGGGAGTTTATCACCTAGCACCTAACTCTATCTCAACCGTGAATAAATCATGAAACATGGAGGTAGGGAGAATCACATCGGAGGGGGAAAGGGGACGTTCCGCTACCTCACGACTTACCCTCTCAACCCTCTTCAACCCTAAGTAGTCTAATCCTATAGGAGTTGTCACACCTCCAAAGGATAACCTAGATTGTTCTCAACCCTAGTGTCACGGCTAAGGGAAAACAATAATAAAAGAAAAGAATTTAAAATTGAAACTCAACTTTATTCATCAATTATGGAAAAGCATAATAGCAAAGTCAAAGAAACATAATAATCCTAGGGTTTACAAGTCCGAATACCCACAAGGGGTTTAGCTCCTCATGGAGCTATACAAATCCATAAAAATAATAATAAGAACACAATTTGAATGCATAGATGAAAACCCCCTTGTGTGCAATGTGGCCGTGGTCTTGTGCCGCCGTCGGACATTGATGTCGACGCCGATGAAGCGCTTCAAACCTTCACGAAGTCCTCTCCAAACCCTAGCCGTGGCTCTCTAGAAGTTAGGGCAAAGAAGAGCCAAAAAGATCCCCAAAACAGTCTCCAAAAAGGGCTTTTATAATATTGAGTCGCGGCTTTAAAATTGAACTTATTGGGATTTCACACGGCCGTGTGAACTCTCTGGTTTTCTGAATTTCGGCCGAAAATAAACAGTAGCTTGCTACAGTGGCTTTGCTATAGTAACTCGCCGAACCGCTCCCAAATTCGTCGTTCTTCATCGAGGCCGTTGAATTGGGCACACAATCAACGGTAGATCGTGCCGATTGCTTCAGATCTCCTAATTGGTGAAGTTCTCCTTGTTAGCACGAGCTAGACTTATTGTGAATGTGACTGCCTTTGTGCCTCTTCAAAGGAGGTTGGCACACACTCACAAGTCTATGCCCATGCCTTGCTCCTTGCTTAGTGCGAGAATCTCCCCAACAACGGCAAACACGATCTAACTTTGTTCCTTTTTTCAAATTTATCTTCACAACCCTACAATGCACAAAAGTAAACAAATGCACACTTTTTAGTGATAAAATCTGATTAAATCAATACTCACTGCAAGATAATAACGCTTCGCATTACTATAACACGAGCACTTATCAGTTTCTCTTGCCTTTGTTTTATATCAAGGATTCATGCTACGTTCTTCATAACTCAAACTAATTTTTTACTTTGAAAGATTCATCAAGTATTTATAAATTTTTTTCTGATTTTTATCATGAAATACTATTTCAAACAGTTATAGATGTAATTCTTTCAGGCTATGGCTTTGCTCATCTTTCTTGCTTTTTGATTGCTAATACTTTTGATTTCCAAAGTTTGTTAAATTTTTAGGCTAATTTAGAAAAATTTAGCTCATATCTTTGTGATTTAGTGGAGAAGATTTTCTCATTTGTTTTAGAATTTTATTTTCAAGAACTCTTTTATAAGGGTAGTTTAGTGGAGGAAAAAAAATGATGGGTGCCTTGATAGTGATGAAAATTTTAAATTTTTATGAAATAAATATATAGGGTCATTTGTAATTTCAGTATTTGACTAGACTATAAATATAAAATAGCGCTAATTTATTTGTTTATTTATATTTTAAAAAATAAAATAATATATTAATTTCAGTTTAGTAAATTGATGCAAATGTAAATTATATTTAAATTTATACAATTACATAAAGGTTGAAGCAATTAATGCATGAAGATGGAATCCATGAATTCCAAGTGTTTCAACAATTTCTTTTCTTTTTTTTCTTTTGTCTTTTTTATAATGTGGACAAACTACCACACATATTCTCGACATCTGCATGAGAGTGAAATGCTTTATTGTAACTGTGGTGGTGTTTCAAAAAGGAGAGATGATCCCACTGACCAGGTTCGTAGTAGTTACGATAAAATCAAGATTTGTTTCATTCTCATCCATTGGATTGCCTCAATTTAATATTTTTTAGAACAAAGAGCAACAACCTTTTAAGATAATTACCAATCTATCCTTATATTATATAATAAATAAATATCAAAATTTATAAATCCATGGCTAAGAATGAGCACGCTTTGGTTCTGTGATAGTTACCATATAACTGAGTCTACTAGATTATTTTTCTTTAAAAAGTGGTATAAAAGCCCTTTATGACTTGTCAACCTTATAAATGAAATGCAAAGTGATTGTGATTGTCCATGTGAAAGATTAGTATTAGTAGGACCTAAGCTTACTTTCCAAAACAAGCTAGTGCCAAGGTGAATTGCTAATAATAAATAAATGCGACATCCACATGATCGGAGTTGACAAACTCATCAATGTGAAGATTGCAACATATTGGCTTGTTTGTCTGTGAATATAAGTGGGAAAAAGTCAGCATTGTCTTCCATGTTAAAATCCCACATCGCTTATGGATGAAGCAAGTTGGATTTTTAGCCTTATAAAATAGTGCCTTGCTCCTTGGTTTAAACATCCCAAAAAATTCCTCTTCTCTTCTATGTATACTAGTATAGGTCTTTTAAATAGGACTTCTCATTTGTAGGCAATTGAAAAATTATAAAAAATTTATAATTTTTTAAGTGAATGCAGAGGTCTCTTGTTGTGGTGCTTGAAGAGTAGGTAAATTGTTGAATTGAATCTCGTAAAATCGGTGTGTTGTGTATTCAATTACAATATTTGCCAAGTTATTATTGTGTAAGATGGAATAGTATTTATATAGGGCACTATTTGTATATATGGTACCATTCATCTTTAATTTGCTTTTGTAAAGAAATATTATCTAGTTTCCCAACAAGTATTTTTTTATTAGATGAGTTCTTTGCCACACACAACATAGAAATCACAGTAACAAGAATAAACAATTAGCTAGAATAGTGGTTGTCGCATGAAAATTGAATGAAAAAACCTCTTAACTTTTTCACTTATATATATATATATATATATATATATAATCTCACAATTATAGCTAGTTATAAACGACGGCCACCTTAATATTTAAATTTTTTTAGAAAAAAAACATATGCATAATAATCATATTGTTATGCCAGCTAGACAAGATCATGTGAACAATACACGTAGAATATATGGTTCATGCATGATAAGAAGTTATGCGATATTGGATAAAAATAAATAATAGTAGAGGATATAAAGACCATGTTGTACAATATTAAATAGTTAAAAAGAGCTTTTTTTTGTTGTGAAATAATATAATATAATACACCATTGCACCAAGGGTGGAGCCATAAATTACAAGGGGCTACAAAATTAAAAAAACCAAAATTAAATTAACAATTTTTTATAAATTAAAAATTCAAAATAATGCACTAAGAACAACATTTTAAAATACAAAATAAAAATATCACTAATGACTACGAGAGGGGAGTTGAATCCTTTGATTTTGCATGTTTTGAAAACATTGCAATATCATTTCTTCATTAATTTTGGCAAACATTTCTCGCTTAATATAGCATACCATCATATTGTTCAAATATTCATCACCTATTTTATTTTGCAAATATGTTTTGATAATATTCATTGTGGAGAACTCTTTTTCAACTGTTGTCATTATCACTAGTAAAATCAACACCAATTCGATAAGGAAATAAACCAATGGAAATGTAAAATGTTTATCTTTTTCAACCATCTTCACACAAAACTTACAAGATCATGATAATTTGAAAACTCAGAATTTATTCTCACATTATGAATATAAAAGCTAAGTTGCTTTTTCAAGATAAAGATGGTCAGATATGGAGAAATCACCAAAGTAAATCTGAGTAAGTCGAACAAGCATACCATGATTGAATATGGAAAAAGAGTTTCTCAGATCTAGATAAGCAATGCATCTCAATAACTTTATAACTTTATAGAAGTTTCACTAAACCGGTTATTCATCTCAACAGTAAAGTAAATCAATCACATCAATAAAGATTTCCGCATAATAATGATGGTAATAAGTAATTAATTATCCTCCACGTCTCAAACGACCTTAAACTTGTATACTATCTTCCAAATTCGGTGTTGGAACTAACATTGCAACACAGAAGCTCCCAACTTCTAAAAATGCACATTTATTATCCCTCAAGTCTTGCATAAGTTCTTTCATATTCATAATCAAGCTCATTGCATTAACAATGTTTTAATCTTACAGTTGCAAGGCATTTGACAAGCCATTAGTCTATCCCAATACTTTAATTATTAGAAGTAAGATAAATATAAATTCAAAACTCTCCATTGTATCAAACTCATTGCTATGCCACTTTGTTTTGCAACATTCCCATCATTACACACATTCTCTAACATCTCTATTATTGATTCCCACATAATAAATAGGTGGATTAAAATTGTATAATCTAAGCCTAACTGAGTATCACTAGGTCTTACAAGATTAGTCTCATGATGCTGGCCTCTTCTTGAAGAAACACATCTCTTCTTTAGCAAGAAGCACCCACAATGTTAACAATAATAGTGACATAGTTGAAAAAATCAATAGTAGCCATGATGCTCCTAGCAATAGAAATGACAACCAATTGTAATTGATGGGTATAGGAATTGAGATAAAAAGCAAATGGATTTTCATCCAAAATAGTATCTTCAACCTATTAAATTGTCGTTTCATATTTGATGCTCCATTTTATCCCTGCCCTCTCAATGTAGAAATGGATGAACCACAACGGGCAAACAATCGATCCAAACCTATCTTTAATGAAAGGGTTGAAGCATCAACAACATATTCAACATTAAGAAATCTTTCAATTACTTGCCCTTGAATGTTCACGTCCATTTGCTTTTTATTGATTTGTCACAAGACTCATCAAGAAGTATAGAGAAATGACTATCTCCAATCTCATTAATAATGGGCTGCATGGTCTCTTCTTCACAAGCCTTTACTAACTCTTTCTGTACCTATGGAGAAGCCATTTGAGTGTTTATAGGAGCATTTTCATTAATCATATTGCTAACACTCTCAACTTCCTTTTCATATAAATTCATCATCTTTAGAAAGTTGCCCCTATTTGAGGAACTAGAAAATTCATCATGTCCACAAAAAACAACAGTAACACGAGCTCTATATGAAATCTCCATCTCTCTACTATAAGACCTTACAATAGTTTGCTCCTATTTGCGTCTAATTTTTTAAATCTTCATAGTGTCGCCTTCCATTGTTGCGATTGCTATTAACCCCAATAACATGATCTGTGAAAACTTCCATTGCCTGCTTCCTTCCAATTACTAAACCATGTCTTTATGAAGGCATCAATGCCAAGTTTATTACCCCTTAGTGTTTAAAAAGATAACAATAGAAACAATAAGCTACATCTTTCTCTAGACTACATTCGAACCAATCAAATTTTTGAAACCACACTTCTTTAAAGCTTTATCTTTTCCTTGATGTTTTCAAGGAAAATTTTGGTCAACCGGTTGACATGGACCCATCAACAAATACTCTCTTCTCACTTGATCTCTTATTCATGCGTCATATTCCTCAATTGGTTTTTGAACCCCTAGGTCGACAATAATGTCACTCGGATCAAACTCAACGCGACTTTTCTTTTGTGCAGTAGTACTTGCATCAAAGGCTGAACTCATTCTTGCTTCAATATTTCTTTGTATACATTTAAAAACCTCTTTGTATCTATGAAATTGATCAAATTAAATATATAAATAAATTGAACTAAATCATAAATTTTTAAATTGCCCAATCAAATATGTATAACCCTAAATTGGATACCTTTTCCTAATCGTATTGAACTAATTTTACACCATAACTCCTAATAGAATTTGTGTGCGTGTGTGTATATATTTATATATATTGTAAACATGGATAAATAACACTATCTAAATATGATATTAGAAGTTCTTTATCATAACTTCAACTAATTTGAACTAGTTTATAACATTGATTTTAGATGACTATGTTATTAAACTCAATTTCTTTAGATATGAAATATATAATTAAGAGAGGGAGAAGTAGTGAGCAACCTCTTAGTTTATTTAAAATAAAACTGTAGTATAAATTTAAAATTTTTGACAACAATAAGTTAAAATTCAACAAGGAAAAATAGAGGAATAATTACACTTTATCATTATCTTAAAATAAAAATATATAACTAGTATTTTAAATTAAAAAAAATCCTATTTAATAGAATTCCTAATAAATAAAAAATGGTTTATTGTAAAATAACTTTTTACGAATAATTTTTATTTATTTATTACTAAATCACAAATTTTGATTTTAATACTTAAATCTCTAAATCAATGATATCAATCCATATACCACATTGATCAATGATATCAATCTATATACCACATTAATCAATCTCAATTCACAAACATTTCAGCAAATTTCCTCAAACTCTCTACATGAAAACATTATATAAACAAAAACATCTCACAAATGACAAAAATAAATAAATAAATAAGAATATCAATCAACTTCAAGAAATAAAAAAGTAGCTTCACCTCCTTAGAAAGATTGGAGTTTCACAGGAGAGATAAGAAAGATCAGAGCTTCATTGAATAGCTGGAGAGATCTAAAAATGGATAGAAATTGCTGGAGAGATCTAAAAATGGATAGAAATTGTAAGAGCTATTTTATCAGAATTCAGGGTTCTCTCTAATGATGGATGAGAATTTGTAAGAGTTATTTTATCAGACTTCATGGTTATATATATATATATATATATAATGAAGTCTGATAAATTATATAATGTATATAAATGACGTGAGTGAGATATGGTGCAATGGGAAAGAGATGTTTCTTGGAACCAAAATCCACATTTCCATCTTTCGTTGGTTAGTATTAACTTGATTGGACCCTTCTTGTAACTCATAAGCCCAAAATCTAAGCAGGATTTCAACTTGGGATTTGAACGTCCCACACCAACACCTTTTCGTAGAGGAGCTAATTTGAAAGGACTATATACCCTTTGGCTTATGAAGCTCCACTGTGACTAGACATACAAAGATCGATCTTAGTCAATAGTGTTTTTGTTATAGAATTGTAACTTGAATCGGTTAGAATTGTTATAGTTATAGCAAAATATGGTCATGATGATTAACTGCGACCTTCTCTTGTCCGAGGGATGTATATATATATATATATATATATATATATATATATATGATGTTCATTTGTTGTTATTTTTTTTAAATTTTTTTTGTGAGTATTATAGAATTAAAACAACTATTTTTAATTAATTTTTATAATTTCAAGTTTGATGTTATTAATCAATGGCTTAGTTTCTTTATGAAAAGAATGTAGAATTGTGGTATTTGTGGAGGAAGAACAACAACAATGTATTGATTATCAAAATGTTATATTGATTACAAGTATGTGGGTATATATGTAATATCACTAATATATGTAGAAGTAATAACCCTAATATACCCGCTCAAGATGGTGTACTATCTGTAACACCAATCTTCTTGGTGAGAGCATTTGAAAGTTGATCAACAGAAGAGACATGAACAATGCGAAGTGTTGAGGACTGAACAAGGCTCGAACTAAGTGGTAATCAACAGCTAAATGTTTCATCCGAATGTGGAAGATGGGATTAGCACACAAATAAGTAGCCCCAAGATTATCTGAGTAGATAGTAGGTACATACAACACAAGAATCTGGACCTCAGCAAGTAAGGATCAAATCCATTATAACTCAGCAGTAGCAGTAGCAATAGCACGATACTCAGCCTCAGTGGAAGAGCGAGCAATTGTACATTATTTGGTGGAATGCAAGGAAATAGGATTAGCACCAAGAAACATAACATAAGCTCCAGTAGAGGTACGATCATTAGGATCACCAACCCAGTCAGCATCCGAGTAACCATGGAGTGTAAGAGGTGTGTCAGATAACAAGCAAATCCTAAGATTGTGAGTACCATTAAGATATCGAAGAAGGTGCTTAACAACGAGTGGTTCCGTGGGATTGTAGGTGAAACAGAGACATGGTGATCCCACATCCACATGCTTTGTAAAAAGATGAGATGATATATTTATATTTTAAAATACAATTTAGGGCAATGGGGTAATTTTATATCCTCTTGTTTTTCCCCTTTTTCATTCCCATCCGTCTGTCCCCTTTTTCTCTTCCCCTTCTTCTCCATTAACCTCTCCTCATTGTCTGTTAAAGCAGCCAAGAAACAAAAGCATCCCAGATATATAGATGTGTATTTCTTTTCTCCACCTCGTCTTATTATTTTTTTTTGGTTTTTTATGGATTTTTTTTTCTAATTTTCTATTTTATTTCAAATAAAGGGTTTATGTGGATGGCGTGCTTTTTTTTTTCACCAGGAACGCTTTTCGTGGAGATTAAGTGTTTTTTTTTCTTTTGGATTTTAGATATTTGGGTTCATGTGGATGGTGTGGAATATCATTTTTTTTCTTTTTCTCTCTATGATCGGAGAAAGATGTTATTGTGATTTATTTGGTTGCTTTACTAATTTCAACGAGTTGCTTTTTTCTTCTGTTTGTGTGGTTTTGAAGGTACTCTTCTGGGTAATGCTGGAAATGGTTGCTTGATTATCTAAATTTTTAGTGTTTGGGATAAAAGAAATATTTATATTGTTTATTTTTTGTTAAAAAGAAAGTTGTTTTCGATCTGCTCTTACTTATAGGATCTTGTTTATCTTATCTTTTTCATATGATCTTGTTCTCTTATTTCTTTTTATTAGTAAGAAAGTAGTGTTTTAATGTGAGATATTTTCTAGTTCACACTTTCAGTGCCTCAGATTTGTTTCAGGGTTGGTTTGTTGAAAGACAAATTAGATGTTAGCCTTAGTTTTATTATTTCCAATATATAAATGGTTGTCCTGCCTACATTATGTATCAACAATAAGTAGAGGCAGAGGCAGCATGGTCAGGCTTCATTTCAGTTGAAGCAACAAAACAACACATGGAGAATATGCCCGCTTTTCCTCTCCTTGTTTATCATAAAACCATCAGGATGAAGTCTGGTTGCAGAGGTTGTGATTCTTAATTTCTATGATGCCGTGGAGGAGCTTGTTAATGAAACGTTAGATGCTAGCTTTATTGGTAATATTGTTGGTTATATTCAACTAATGAAGTGGTTAGAGAATGGAGTAAAATAGTGGTGAGAATTATTAGTTGAAGAATTCTTTTGATTGAAGATTACATATACAATATTCGATTTAATTTTATTGAAAGAATCTACATTTATTGGAATAAGGCATGTTTTGTGATAGTTTATTTTAATGAAGTGATCTAATGTTTATGAGAATAACCCCGCAAACATGCACTGACTAACAAGCTCAGAGTTAAAAAAAAAAAAATAGTAAACCAACACTATCACCCAGAGAAACTCTGCTCCAGAAACTGAAATACAAGATCAGAACCACATAATAGAAGTCTCAATAACACAGTCTGAGGTTGGGTATGAAACACAAGTCAGGAACCACAAATCATGAAAAAAATCATGAAAATCATGAAAGAAGAACATGTAAGAATCATGAAAAGGACACTACACAAGCATTAAATTTACCTTAGTTCTCAGCTTTTGGCATTAAAAGAACACTAGATTCATATAACTGTAATTACATGATTATTCCAATAACACACAAGACAAGGGAAGAGTTACTTAATTTAGGTTGAAACAAAACACTCAAAGCAAAAACAAATACAATGTTTAAGAACATAAAGTCATATCCTTTCCATTCTGATACTTGGGAAAGCATAAACCAACACAGCTATTCAACAAAAATGAGGAATACATATGAGTCACTTTTCCCTTGCAATTATCCATCATCATAGTTATAACAAAAATATAAGAACTGCCAAATAAGATGTTGTATTATCACTGTCAAATAAGATAAAAGAGAATTCACCCATTGGTTGGTGGATAACAAATTTTTTCATTGTTAAGATCTAGTCTCATGGCATTCCCCAACATTTCTTGTCCATTCAATTCAAGTCCCTAGACCAACAACACAAGTAAAATGTGTTATTTCACATAACACAGTTTCAAAAGCAAACAAAAAAAAAAAAAAAAAAAAAAGAGAAAAATGATAGAACATTAAGCAACATTTCAATTTAAGTAACTTATGTCCATAATTAACTAACCTTAAGTCCATCATCAACAACTTTAGACTTCCTCTTGTGATTTTCTCCTAAAATGCTTTCTTTCTTTTGCCATTTCCTTTACATTTTACTAGTGGAGGGTCATGGATTGTTACTTCAGTTGATGTAATTATTTGTTGTGATGATCCTTCTCCATTGTTGCTATTTCAAATTTCAGTGTTTTGCATTTTAATAGCTTTCTCAACCTCTTCTCTTCTCTTCCTCAACCAATGCATAGCCACTTCATAAACTTCAATAGAGCAAGAATCCTTGGTTGCAATTTCTGATGCTTCATGTGAAAGACTACTGTATTTGAGTGTTAAATAAGCTTGACAGTCTTCTTCTATATATTGGCCATTTTCATAAAAAACCTTCCCATATTTTGCATCTATTGACCAACGTTTTAACTTGTATTCTCTTGGAATATTATCCACATTAGCCACAATGAATACCTTAAGTATGTGACGACATAATAGCCCTGTAAACTCAAACTTATCACAAGTACAACTGATGAGAAGACTAGATGCAAAGCAAATTTTAACCAGTCTTACATCCCTCTCTGGTATCCAACATTTATATATAGCATTCTCTTCAGTTTTTTCACACTTGTAACGAAGACTACCAAGTAATTCTTCTTGGAATTTTGCAAACATAGCTGGTGTATATAATTTACTTGCTTCTTCTTCAATGGGCATATGAAACATTAAAAATGAATGCACATTATTCATTTTGAAGTCAGCTTCAATTTCTTTATCTCGACATCTGATTAGTGCCTTCTCAACCCCTTGAACAAAATCCATTAACAACATTTTTCTGCTCAAAACCCCTTGAAAAATTTGTTTATGCTTTCACTTTGTTGAGTGGTGGACATATCTGCACAAAAATAAAATCATATGAGTATACGGGAACCCACTGTTGGCGCTTCCTATACATTCTCAACATCCAATCATTTTCTTTCAAATCATATTTAGCAAGTAATTCATACCACTTTTTTTTTTTTTTCAAAATCTTCAATGGTTTCAGGAAACCTGACACAATAGGATAGATCTTTGCCAAACTTGGATCCCCTTTTGAATAGTCTACTTAAGTGTCTTTTAGCATTTTAAAAAATATGCCATAAGCAATATCGATGAATGGTCCTTGGTAAGACTTGTGCAATTACACCGGTAATAGCTGAATCCTGATCAGTGAGAATTACTTCATTGCTTGCAACCAATTCTCAAGTACCCAAATTAATGAATACTCTGTTTCATCTAAAACCAATGCACACCCAAATAATACATGTTTATATAGAAAAAAAGGGATTTTAATTTAAATAAAATTTCAATTTTATCTATACTCGGATCAAGCAAAGGAAATTAATCCCAAATTTAATTTGATGGATATATATATATCCTTGTTTAGGCATGAAAAATTAGAGTTTATCCATGCTTGAAAGTTTAAATCAAATTAAATTCAAATAAAAAAATTGGATGATGATAAATAAATACAAAAGAAAAGGGGATGGGGATAAGATGAGATTTAAATTATTTAAAGTTTTAAAATCCAGGTTATATATATATAAAAAAATCTTCAAGTTGTTGGTGAAAAACCGGCCAGGATAAAAAAATTTAATTTATTTAAAAAAAAACCCAGATTTAAATTTAAAAAAAAATCAAGGAAAAAAAATCAGGGGAGATTTTTGGTTGAAAAAAATCAACAACCTGATTATCTAACCAGCCATGCATGGTGGGCCCGGATCGTGGGGTTTTTGTTGAGAAAGCATGCATGTAGGGGGGAAGAGGGAAATGAGGTGATTTTTCTCCCATGGTGGGGCCACATTTTTTTTTTTTGGGAAGAGAAGAGTGATGGCATAGGAGTAGCCATTTTTTAAGAAAAATCATACATGCATGGAGAGAAGGAGACATCTCTTTTGATTGTGGGACCTGAGGAAAAAAAAGAGAAGATGAAGGTCCTTGATCTATCCATCCATGGCCATCTCTTGTTCTTCATGGTGTTCCCGCTTTGGTGTTTTTATTTTTGAAAGAATGAATCAGGTATGTATGCATGCTCTTGCATGCTTCACCCTCTCTTCTTAGAATCCAAACACCGGTTTTTGTTTTTCTCCAATCCCAGAACCCATGCTCATCCATCCATATGTAAATCTTTCACATGAGAGAAAGTGATATCATTCAAAGAGATGTTGATCGAGATGTCTCTAACGTCGCCGGTGTTTCTCTCGTCAAATCCAAAGGCTTTTTGAAGCCTTTCGGTGATGCTCTCGCCAAAGTCGCCATTGTATCTTCAAGCTCGGCGGACACTCTGCCTTCATCGGCAAGGAAGGGGAGGAACCACGCATATTGGCATGGAAGCTCTTATTTTGATCTCTATTCCAAGGCATTGAAGAGATTAATAACCAATTCTTGTGAAGAGAAACTTGAGAATCCAAGCATCATCGGAGTCCGACAATGGTCCTTTGGCTCCGATTGCTTCACACACAGCAAGCAAGATAACATTCATAAGTGAAGCATGCATGTAAGCAGAGGCATGCATGCTACTCATTCCTTGCCCACTCTCTCTTTTTCTCTCTGAACGCTACAACAAGATGAGCCGGAGTAAGTCAAGAACCAGATGGAAGACACTAGCATGGTGGTGACGATATATGGCTTTTGTCACCGTCACCACTTGGCAAAACCTAAGAAGCCCCATCGATAGTTTTTTTCTCTGATCCCAGATCTCGATCTCCATCCCAAGGCATTGATAAGATCAACGAGAAGCAACATTTGATGATAAAAAAAGATACTCTTCGGAATTCAATGTTTTGACTTTCAAACCTTCATTACAGGTTGTCAATGAAGTTCTTCGTCAAATTGACTTATTGGCAAACAAGATGATGTTCATAATTCTAGCATGAATCTTGAGGCATGCTTGGGAAGCTTGTGAAGTGCTATATATATATATATGCATGTTCTGGTTGCATCCATGCAAATGCCATCTTTATAACCCATGTTAATCTCTTGGTGGAACCCATTCCTTTGCATATTTTTGTTTTAAATCATGTACATAGACAAGAGCATGTATGTTGTTCATCTCCTGTCCCATTTTTTTTTCTCTCTTTCTATGAACGCCATCACAAAAAAAAAAAAAAAAATGAAAAAAGCTTAGGATGAGAAGGAGAACAACGAGGTGGTGACGATATATGGCTTATGCCGCCGTCACCACCCTCGCAAAGTCCAAGAAGGAAATATTCTCCATATACTTAAGTTGCATAGAATTGGTTTAAAGGTTCGTCAAGTGGTTATTGCTTCAACAAGCTTCAATGCAATACCATGCGCGACCCTTTCTTTGATGAACTGTAGTATGCATGTATCTTTTACTTAATAAATTAAGCATGCTTCATCTATCATGCTATGCCCACATGTATCATTTCTTCTTCTTGGCTATGCTGGTGTGCAAACGTGAACCAAAATCAATATACTTCATGTACTCATGCCATGCCTTGTATTGAAATTATTTCTTTTGGTTCACATTATATATATATATATATATATATATATATATATATATATATATATATATATATATATATATATATATATATATATATATATATATATATTTGTGGACATATATGCAAAATTATGAAAAGGTGTGAAAATATGATAGCTCGAGGGCTTCACTACAAAAGCCATAAAAATATGAAAATGTGAAAGTTTGGGGGTTTTATTTGCAAAATTTGATAAAATAAAAAAAAATGATGAAAAGTAAGAGGGTTTAAATGCTAAAAAAGGGAAAACAAAGGTTTTAGTAAAGATGAGGGGTATTTTGGTAATTTCACAAGACCCCTTGAAGTCTACCGTGATGTCCAATCCATGGTGACTGCTCCCCTTGAGAGGGCCTTTCCATTGCCTCTTGCAATCACAGAGGCGAATGGGCTGTTGAAGACTCTTAAATACCCTCTTGAAGCTAGTTTGATGTCTAATGCATGACGACTGCTCTTCTCGAGAGAACCTCTCTATTGCCTCTTGACAATCACACAAGCTGAAAGAGTGGATGAAAACTTTTGAAGAACTCTCTTGAAGCTCGTTCTAACACATGATGATAGCTCTCTTTGAGAAAACCTCCCCATTACCTCTTGACACTCATAGAGAGATTATTGAGGATTCTTCCTTGAAGGTGTTGATCCTAAATGTGGTCTAGTGTAAAACATGACACACTCGGGAATTAAAAAAAAAAAGAATGATGTTTTCCAAAATGAAAGAAAGCTTTTCTCTAAGTGAAAAAAGAAGAGAATGAAAAAAGAAAAAGAAAAGATTGAAAACGACATGACAAATGAAACTTTAAAGTTATAAGATATAGGAAATCAAAAGGCTTGAAAAAGTTTCACAAGTCAAAGTTATAAGGGCTCCACAAGCATAAGATGCCGAAGTCCTCAAATGGCAAAAATAAAAGAGATCAAATTCAAGATTACAACTTGAAGTCCAATCCAAGACTAAGCAAGCTAAAGTTATTACATAAAAGATCACTCTTTTATGATGTGCGAAAAAGATCAAATCAATGATGAATGAACTCGGCAGTCTCAAGACATTAGAAGTCAAGACTCAAAGAGTTTCACAACTCAAAACTAAATAAAAAAAAAGAAATCAAATCAATCGACAAATGAACTTAGTAGTCTCAAGACATTAGAAGTCAAGACTCAAAAAGTTTCACAAGTCAAGACATAAAAAAAATCAAATTGTTCGACAATTGAACTCAAAAGTCTCAAGTCATCAGAACTAAAGACTCAAAGAGTTTCACAAGTCAAGATAAAAAAAAGAAAAGAGAAATCAAAGGAATCGACAAATAAACTCAATAGTCTGAGGATATCATAAGTCAAGACACAACGAGTTTCACAAGTTAAGACATAAAAAAATTAAATAAATCAACAATTGAACTCAAAAGTCTCAAGACATCAGAAGTCAAAGACTCAAAGAGTTTCACAAGTCAAGACCTGAGGAAAGTTTCACAAGCACAAAAGTTGAAGCTTTTCAAAAGTAAAATTATGTAAAAGAAAAACAAATCAAAAATCAAGTTTGTGATTCATCAACATAGAAATTCACAACTTAAAATCCAAATCAAATCCAAGATAAAAAAATCAAATAAAAAAATGCAAATTCAAATTTTCCAAGTTCCAAGTTTCAAGCAAATCAACAAATGAACTCAATAGCCTCAAGGCTAAAACGTTGAAGAGTTCGCAAGTTGAAAAAAAAAAAAAAAGTTTCACAAGCATGAAAGCTGAAACTTATGAAAGTCAAACAAGTTCGTGATTTATCAACACAAAGATCCCATGACTTGAAATCAAAATCAAATCGAAGATGCAAATTCAAATATCCAAGAAGCAAGTTCAAATGTTCAAGATACCGAGTTTCAAATGAACCAACAAATGAGCTCAACAATCGGAAGGATAAAACGTTGAAGAGTTCACAAGTTACAAAAAAAATTTCAAAAGCCTTAAAGCTGAAGCTTATGAAAATTCAAATCAAGTTCCAAATCAAATAAAAAAATTTGCAAAATCATATGTTCAAGACTCAAGTTTCAAATAAATCAACAAATGAGCTCAACAGCTTCAAAAGCTAAAGGGTTTGAGGAGTTCACGAGTTGCAAAGTTTCACAAGTATAAAAGCCAAAGCTTATGAAAAGTCAAATCAAGTTTCAAATCAAGTCCAAGATGCAAACTCAAATATCCAAGACACAAGTTCACCAGTTTCTAGATCATGTTCGAGATGCAAAGTTTGATGAAGACCAAAAGTCAACAAAAGTCAAAGCATGCTTTTCGGTGAAATAGTCGAAAGGGGATAAAAAGCTACAATCATTGTTGTTTCAAGATGATTAAATTCCAAACTTCTTGTACTTTCAATGAAGTCTATGAATTCATGTTTATTGAAATAAATAAAATTTATTTGTCACAATTTATTTCCTTGTTCACACTTATTTTCTTAATCGGAGGTTCCTGCGATAATATTCAGGGTAATTAACATTAGGGGCTTGCCCCTAATGGAGGTCATGAATCCACAATCCCTTGAAGTCTACAAAAAAAATTAAAATTTGATTTATGATCCATGATTTTTACCTGGCCAATCCTAATTAAAGGCCAGATGAAAAGAAAGGAGCCCACAATACAGTTTGTAGATGATGATTAACCCCTACAATTGGAATAAACGACATTCCACATTTATTTGTTCCATAAGTTGGATCCAAACAAACTACATCTCCAAAGTAACTATAATCCATTCTATACCTTGCATCACTCCAAAATATGCTCGTCAATTTTCCATCAACATTTAGTTGGATTGCATAAAAAAAGTAAGGATTCTTAATTTGCATTGAGTTCATGTAATCCAACAATCTTTGTGAATCTCCAAAAAAAAATTCTAATTTTCTTCTAGTGCACATATAATTTCTTGCATCTAGCTCTATGAATCTAACATTTCTTCTTCCTCGAGATTCTTCTGAAAAATACTTCATCATAAGATTGGTTCTAATGCCCGATTGGCTCATTTTATCAATCAACCCTTTTTGGCTTTCATTGATTTTTCTATGTGACGGCAAAAGATGGAATTTTCTTGGAGTTGCTAATATATGTTGTGCTCCTTAACAAACACGGAAACAACCCATGATCCATCTATGCTTTTATTTACCAAAAGTCTAGCGTTGCAACCGCAACGTGTTTAACCCAGATGTTTCTTCTTGTTGGCTTCATTCTTCTTAAATCTTTCTTCTCTATAACCTTCTTTAGAGCAATACAAGCGCAGGCCAAAAATACTACCATCTTTCTCATATTTTCTTATTGATCCTTTTGTCACACTGAACCCTTTTCTGTATGCATAGCGATTATAAAATTCACAAGCTTCATCCACTGAATCAAACACCGTGCCAACATATGGTTTGAGAGAAATTTCTTCTTCATAATCATTAATATATTCATTGTTATCTTCTTCTTGGTCTTCATTTTGTTCTTGGACATCTTTTTCTAGCAAAGGTTGATCTACATTTTCTTTCTCTGACTCATATTCACTTGCATTATATATATACTCATCAATTTCCCATACTTCTGTACCAAAACTATGTATCTCATTGATCATTGATATTTGCCATTCTCTACAAATATATATATATATATAAATAAAATATGGAGAAATAATTGAATTAAAAAATACATAAAAATAAGAACCAATAAAATAGAAAAAAAAATCCAATCTCAACAACATAAAACAATAAATAATAAATAATAAAAACAACCTAATCATTTCAGTAATTAGTCCGAAATTGAAAATAAAAAAACAAACCTTATTAACAATCTTAAATTTTTGATAAACTTAACATTTTGTTTCATATCCACATCTTCTCATTTTTTATATACATATATAAACACTAAGATTAAACAAAACCAAATCCATGGTCATATAAAAGAGAAAATGAAGGTATAAGTTAGATATACGATGACTAAATCATACACTAGTGTTTAAAGTCAGTAACCCAAGAGGTTAAGGTTCTTAATCATATTTCATTGAAGAAGATTTCTTACCTAATCACCTTAAATTTTAGGTTTTATTCCCTTCAAAAGTCAGCTTATGTGGTTGGTGGTTCTGAAACATCACATTAAGTTTCTTAAATTCTCACATTTCTTAATTTTTTTGTTATTAGAACAAAAAAAAAAAATGATACACAATTCAGGATATACTAGAATTTCAGCTAATAGATTCAATCATGAAGTCAAGAAGAGATACAAACAAAGAAATATTAATGACTCCAATCTACAAAACAAAACCAAATCCAAATTCAAATAAAAACTTTGTCAAAGCTTTGAGCAATCACAAATCCATGCAAGAAAACCAAAATTAAAAATCATCAATTTTTAATAATTGCCTGTCCTTCTCTGCATAATTTCAATAATTATCCACCTTTAAAATTAATTTCTTCAACGAATATCAATCCAATCTACAAATAATAACTACTAAGTAATTCATATGATTTAAAATTAAAAAAAAGGAAATCCACAAATTTTCTATTAATATATAAAAAAACAAAATCACATTTTTATATATACATAACATAACAAATTAAAGCCCTACATTTTGAATACAAAATGGGAAATCCAAACCCTAATGAATAAAATCTAGAAGCAAAAAAGGCCACTACCGACAACACCAACCTTATCCTCAAACTTTAAAATCAAATGAAAATAGAAAAACAATTGCTTCATTAATGAACAAACTAATGAACACACATATTCATTAATTGCTTCTAATTAATCATCGTTAATGAACACATATACCTTGAGGTGAGATTTGAAGCCAAGCTGAAGAAATAACTTCTAATTCAGAAATAACTCCACCAATTAATATATAGAGAGAGATGATGCCAATGATTGATACAGCACCTGGTGAAAAAATTTACTTGTGATAATTAACACAACATTTTTAAATTGGTGGAAAAAATATAAAACTTATGATATTTGCTTGCCTATAATCTCATTAGATTTTTGTCGGCGGCTTCTTCTCGAATGCTTAAGTTTCTTGGCTGCTTCAACGAACGATGAGGAGAGGTGAATGGAGAAGAAAGGGAAGAGAAAAAGGGGACGGACGGATGAGAAGATGGGAACGAAAAAGGGGAAAAAGCAAGAGGATATAAAATCACCTCATTACCCTTAATTGTATTTTAAAATATAAATATATCATCTAATCATTTTACAAATCATGTGAACGTGGGATCACCACGTCTTGGTTGCACCTGTGATCCCACGGAACCGAGTTTGTGGGATCATCACCCCTTAACAACACCCCAATGAGTTTCAGTAGGGGCATGCATGAATTGAGAGAGTTTATTCACAACATAGGAAATATCCGGGAGAGTCATGCGAAGATATTAAAGACTACCAATGACCTGCTAAAAATAAGTGGGATCAGTAGCTGGAGATCCTTCAGATATGGATAATGAGGCACCAACACGAGGAGGTGTAAAAACTGGTTTAGAATCAAGCGCGTTATGGCGCAGAAGTAGATTAACAAGGTATTTGTGCTGAGTAAGAAGTAAACCAGTAGAAGTGGATAGAACTTCAATACCACAAAAGTAGCTAAGAGTACCAAGATCTTTGATACAAAACTTGGCATTCAACTCATGGATGATGTGGTTGCCTAAGAAGAAATCACTACCTATAATAATAAGATCATCCACATAGATCATAAAGTATATGATGCTATGATTTTGGATGAGAATGAATAGTAACATATCAACCCGAGAGGCAACAAAACCAAGAGTGCGAAGAAAACCTGTTAGCTCATTATACTAGGCACGAGGAGCCTGTTTAATGCCATAGAGGGCTTTGTGTGAGTGAAAAACATGATGAGGGAATTGGGGATCAATCATACCTTGTGGTTGTACCATAAAGACCTCTTTAGTAAGATGGCCATTAAGAAAGGCATTATTGACATCTAGTTGTTTAAGAGGCCACTGATAGTGTAGGGCGATGGAGAGGACTGCATGAATGGTAATAGGATTGACAATGGGACTGAAGGTCTCATGAAAATCAATGCCAGGATGCTGATGAAAATCCTTTATCAATGGAGCCATTAGGATAACGTTTAATGTGAAAGACCCGCTTGTTGCCAACAAGATTTTGATTTGGATCTAGAGAAACAAGGTCCCAAGTGTAATTCCAAAGAAGAGCGTTATACTCAACATGAATGCCTTTCTTGGGAGACAGTAAAAGGCTCAATGCCACCAGAAACTATAGTAGAAAAACCATATTTGGGATTAGCCTTCATGATTGAATTCTTGAGTCTGGTGATCGTAAGATGAGAATTCCTATAAGAAGAAGCTTTGGGCTCCAAGTTAGAGGTGCCAAGAGCAGTAGAAGCCAGAGGAGCGGTGATGGTGTCTAGGGAAGCATCAGATAATGCACACTCAGCATCCAAGACTAGTGCCACTTATGATGTTACTGAAGAATGGAGTGTTGGATCACTTGGTGCCAAATAGTTAGATGAAGACAATTGTGGTACAGGAAGCCATGATGTGGCATTTAGTAGTGAGTCTGGGATGGAGCAGGACAAGGATTGGTAAGATTGATATGGGAACTCATGTTCAACAAACTGAACATGTCTAGAAAAAAAACACAATGATCAGAAAGATCAAGGCAAAGAAAGGCACTCTGAGTGAGAGAATAGCCAAGAAAGAGACACAAATGAGATCGAAGAGATAGTTTGTGAGAACGTTAAGGAAGTAACCATGAAAAACAAAGACAACCAAATACTCGAAATTTGGCAGACAACACCTATTTGTTAAAGAGCTTTTGGAAGGGGGACAAAACGGATAGGTTCTCCTTGGGCATTCGATTAATGAGATACAAAGCTATGGCAAATGCATAGGACCAAAATTTTGTTGGTAGAGAGGCACGATGTAATAGTGCAAGGCTAGTTTCAACAATGTGTTGGTGGCGACGTTCAGAGTAGCCATTATGTTCAGGTGTATGTGGTGGAGTGGTGAGATGAGTGATGCCATTAGTGGAAAGGAGTAAGCGAAAAGCAGCATAGTCTCCTCCATTATCTGTAAAGAAGGTTTTTGATGGTGGACAAGAAATAATTTTCAACAAGAGCTTTAAAGGTAATAAAAACATAGTAAACTTCAGATTTGTTTTGAAGGGAAGAAAACCAAATATGTTTGGTAAAGTCATCCACAAAAATAACATAGTATTTATAGCCATCAAAAGAAAGAACATGTGAAGTCCAAACATCGGAGTAAATAACATCAAGAGGAGCAATAAAGGTAATAGAAGATGAAGAAAATGGAAGCTTGTGACTTTTATTAATGTTGCAAGAAGAAAAAGAAAAGTTTTGAAAAACAGACTGAGGAAAAGAAACATTAAACGAAGACAACATTTTCTTAAGAAATTTAACGGAAGGATGGCCCAAACGGCTGTGCTATTGCAAAAGGGTAAAGGATGACATGACAGATGACAAATCTGAACATTGATTGTTGGATGAGTGAGAAGATGATTTGGGCCAGAGATAAATGCTATCATGGCGCTGACACATGACCATAATTTTCCCCATGCGACGGTCCTGCACATGAAAGCAATCATAAAAAATGCAATAGTTACATCATTAGTAGCACACAAAGAAAACATCGAGTGTAGATTCATAGACATAGCTAGAACATGTAAAACTTTATCGAAAATAAGCGTTGAAGAATAGATGGGTAAATATATAGGGCCAGAGTGAGCGATGGAAAGACATATACCATCACCATGAACTACACTGTCAGGAACATAATATGGATAATGAAGAGAGAGAGAGAGAGAGAGAGAGAGAGTGCTCAGGGCATTGGTGATGTGATGTGAAGTACCAGAGTCAAGTACCCAGTTTGATGAAGTAACAGGTGAATAATTAGTAGCCTTATTAGCTTGTGGCTGAGACCGCATTAGCGGGTAACCTGGAGCAGGAGGTAGAGAAACCTAGACAGACTATGGTTTAAATGAACATTGGCAAGTTGAGTGACCAACTGTGCCACATATTTAACACTTACCATGATATCTCTGTGTGCTGACCCAGGTGATGTAATAGGTGGACGAGTCCCCCACTGTATTGGTGAGTGAAATGAAGAAGGCACACCTGGTGGCGATGATCCACTGAACTGAGGTCGAGCAGTTTGAGTGGGCCGATGTTGGAATCCAGAGCGAGAAGGCTTGGGTTGTGATGACCTGATGGAAGTAGTGAAAGTTGTGGCAGGAGCAACCTGTTAAGGATTCAGAAGTCTGGCTATGGCAGGAAAAACTGATTGAGGAGTTAGAAGTCGTAATTGAGCTTCATAGTTTAGCAGGATTTCAAATAGTTCCTTGAACTCAAGAGGTGAATTGTGAACTTGAAGCGCATGAGACAGATTAGAATATGCTCGATCAAGCCCATTGAGAATGCGGATGGATAGATCATCAAAGACAACGGGCTTGTTCATAAGGGCAAGTGAGTCAATAGAGGTTTTGATGTCCTTCATATAGGGGTTGTTTGGATGGGCTTATTTTAAGCCCAGATGTGTGTTTTTTATAAGTTAAGCACTTCTGGGTTTTAAAAGAACATGTTTATTTGGGCTTTTGGGCAAAAGCAGAAGCTGTGAAAAAGCTTAAATTCAGCTTTTTTTAGAAGCTGGCTACCAGGTGCTTTTCAGAAAAGCACTTCTGAGAAGCTATTTTTGGGGGTGTAAAATTACTAAATTAGCCTTGACAAATGAATAATTCCCTCATTATTTCCATAAAGAATGCTTATTTTAGTAATTTGCCATCTCCAAAAGTGCTTTTACAATTCCACATCCAAACAACTTCGCACATATAAAAATGATTCTGAATTAACTTATCCAAACATAAAATACAAAAAAGCACTTAACTTACTTTGAGAAGCACTTTTTCAAAAGTGTTTTCATAAAACTTAAAAACAAAACACTTCTACTAGAAGCCAATCCAAACAAGGCCATAGGCAGTGATCGTTTGAGTGCCTTATGAGAGGTTAGCAAGACGAGTGCGAAGTTCCATGATACAACCACTAGATGGAGAGGCATAGGTTTTGCCCAAGGTTTTCCAAGCATCACATGAAGAGGAAGAAGATGCAATAAATAGTATTAAGGTAGGGGAGACAGATCCAATGATGGCATTTAGAAGCAATTAATCTTGACAAACCCAGAGTGCAAAAGTCGGATTAGGAAGAGGTGGAGTTGAATCAGAACTTGCAATAGTAGCAGCTGAACAGGGATGTGTGCCATCAACAAATCCTAATAGATTATACCTAATTAACAAAAATTTAAATTGGGCACGCCATGCAATATAATTTGTAGAAGTAAGTTTGAGAGGAGCCTGAGCACTGACATTGATGGCAATGAGTGAATGTTGCTGATCTTGTGAAGGCGAGAAGGTAGGAGAAATTCAAGAGACATTAGCAGAAACATTGATGATAGCACAATTTCTAGTAAGATACACTGAAGTACAATAACTTGATATGTATTTGTCTTCTTAATGAAAACCTAAATGTTGTGAACAAGGAAAAACATAAAACTAGAATAGAAAGGGATAAAAGGAAATTGATAAATGCTTTTTTTTCTATTTTTTCTGGTTTTTCTATTTTTTTTTAAATATAAAAAAACTTCAAATTAGGGTTTCAAACACTATGTCCACCGATGAAGGTTGATGGTAATGGCATGGATGACCGGATCTTAGTTGTGAGTGGCCGGATCTTGAGAGGATGATAGATAAAAAGACAAGGAGAGGCCGGATCTTTGTTGTTGGTGGCCGGATCTATGAGGAAATGGCCGGATCTCAAGAGGATGATAGATAAAAAAAAATAAGGAAAGGCTAGATCTTTGTTGTGGGTGGCCAGATTTCACTTGTAGATGACTGGATCTTGAGAAGATGAAAGAAGGAAAGACAAGGAGAAGATGGCCGGATGTTGTAGATGGCCGGATCTTGGCTGATGATGGCGACGATGGCTGGTGGTGATATTGCCAGTGTCGGAGAAGAAGCTTTGGACGGAGTCTGGTCGGCAAGCGGCGTAAGGATCGAGTTGGTGTTACCCTTTAGGGCTTTGGTACCATGTGGAGGAAGAACAACAACAATGTATTGATTATCAAAATGTTATATTGATTACAAGTGTGTGGGTATATTTGTAATATCACTAACATATGTAAAAGTGATAACCTAAGTAATAACCCTAATATTCTTTTATACATTTTTTTGGAATCGTAAAATCTCTGTTTGATTCTATAACTCTAATTCTATAAAACCTCCCATCTATCCAATGTGGATTGGCAACAATAAAAATATATAAGTTACCAAATAAATGTCAATTACAAGGGAGAGAAATAAAATAAAATAATAAAATTATATAATTACTGTTATGATAACGTTTATTTCAGAATTAATTGACAGATTTCTTATTCACTTTTGGAGTGAATTATTTAATTTTTAGTTTTACATAAATCTCAATAAATGCTTCAAATTTAAAATTTATTTATAGGAAGGCCATCAACCTTTAAAAAAAATTGAAAATTGATGAATTCATTTGTTTTCATTAATTTGATTAACCAACTTAGTACAAGATGAACAACTATAATTTTTTTTCCCCAACTATAAGACATTCAAGTTTATGCATATGTTACTATTAATAGGGGAATGATTTAACAAATGATGCTAGTGGATGTGATTTAGAAACTTAAGTTATGTTTAGAAATCTATAGTTTATAATTATTTGGTATTTTTATATTTTGTCTAAAAGTTTAGTATTATTAATTCAAACCATTGATTTTATTGTTTTTAACTTCAATTAGGCTTTATGATACTTCATTATTACCTTTTGAATTATGAACTTCTGAAATATACTTTTATGATTATCATTCATTGTAAATGTAAATTTTTCATTTATTGATTTATAATAAGTTTTTTAGGTTTCTTTGAATGTGTTCTTTAAAACTCCCCGTATTGTTTAGTGTTTCAATCATGTTTCACTTCTATTTATTTGTTTATGATGACTCCTGCAAGGCTGCAATCATCGATAATTTTTAAAGTAATAAATAAACATTTTTAAATTTTATATATATATATATATATATATATATATATATATATATATATATATATATGATAGAACTTTATAAAAAAACTATAAAAGAGCTGATAATCTAATTGGTGTTTAGACAAATTTAGTTAAAATATTTGGGTTTCACTTATTTGAATTTATATTAGAAAGGAAATCTTTATTTATAATTTATTAAAACTTTTCTATTAATAATGGTTGAGATAAATGTTTTTAAAATAAAATTTTCAACTAATGATGTAAGTCTGCTAATATTAATAATTTTTTAAATATGAATGATTGAATAAGGAAGGTTGGTAAATATAAATAGAGTTGGATCAAACAAGCAAATTATCTAAAAGGAAATCTTTTAACTTGTGTTAAATAAATTTTAAAAACTAATAATATAAAAAAAAATTAACACTACCCTTTTAATAGATTTTCACTATTATTTTGAGTTTTAAGAATTGAAATATCATTTTCAAATGATTATAATTTAAGGTTTAATTTTTTTTACAAGAGAATAAATGAATTTTACAAATATTCATTTTTTAATTTTTTTTTTTGAAATCTCCGAAATAGATATCGGTTAAGGATTTTGCATAAGTGAGGTATGCATAGTTGAGATTATGGCTTTATTTTTTATTTTTATTTTTTTTTGCAATTTATTCCATTCAGTTGCTAAATAATTGGAAGGTTCAATTAGGTTCATGATTGGTTTAGAACTATGTTGGCATGGTTTATATCCTTTCTTAGCTAATTTATATTTGTCTTTTTTTTCAAATATTTGTTTAAATTTCATATTTTTGAATGGATGTTTGATTCATAAAATTTATATCTTTTTGAATAAAAAAAAGTGAGAAATATCTACTTAGATCAATATCTAAAAATTGAACTTAAAATCAAATTAATACTAATATAAATATTTTATATTTCTATCGCAAAATTGAAAACGAAAGTTGTGAATATAAATCTTTTTATACTTGTATCCATGAATCACGGGATATGATTTTCATGGGCATACCAAATATTTCAATGAATTCATATAAACATATTAAAAATTACCATACATGCATACGCAGAACATCAATATATATAAGTACGTATTTAATAGTTTAAATTTAAATTACATATTTGTTTTAGTGTTTTTATATAAAAATATTTATGTAAGTCTTCTCAATGATTGAAAAGGTAGGGATAATTTTTTTACCCATAAATAATTATATAAATAAAAAGTTAATGCATAAAGAGTATCACAATAATTTTACAATATTTTGTTAAATACTTATTCAAATCAAAGTGGAACAACACAAAATCTTTCATGTAATTATCCATAGAATATCAAACATAGTACAACACAAGTAGTTTTGTTACAATACAACTGCATGTATTGTGATGTACTAGCAGTGCTGTTCTTAGGTACATATCAAATGGACCTTAAGGCTACAAGTATTGGTTTTCAACTTTCCATTGATACTTTTCTCATTCTGAGATTGCTCAAATATTCTCTCTCCCACTTAATGATTTACAACACAAGAAACAAAAAATCTATCGTCCTAAAAAAGAAGATTAAAGTTATTATTTTATAATTTTTCTTTTACCTTCTCAATCAAAATAGTTGAAGCTATAAGAAAATAAGCACGAAAATATTGTAGGATTTGCTAACATTGCATAAGATGCCTAAATTAACAAAATTTTATTACAAGGAACCACTCACTATGGACAATAAGGGAAAATATAAACAAATATTGAATATCGAAGGTCCTTGTATGGTCAAGATATTGTTCTCGTTTTCTCCTTAATTTTGGGTGTAATAAAATCAAAACTAATCACTATTAAATAGATTGTAATAATTGTCAAAAAGAGTGTGTATATATTTTAATGTATTATATTTAATAATTGTGAGATGGTGTTAATGGATTAATACACCTTTTATGAATTTTGACTTTTGAGAGAAATTACGTATAAATTAATGCATTTTATTTAGTTGTAACAATTAGTGTACGTAAACATTTAAAAATTAGTTTCTTTTGCCATGAACTAAACATAGCTTTTGTTGGTTGTAATTATTCAAATGGATAGCTGGCATGAACTAAAAGTCATTTGTTTTAGAAACAACTATTTATAGTTGTAAATATATGCATAATGCTTAGTGTAAATATATCATACATTGTTTTTCTATTCTTATGTCAACTCTCTTAGAAAACATACAACATTTGTCAAGTTCTTAAGGAACTTCTAAAAGTTATTGTCTGAAGTTTGATAGCTTCAATGTATCATAAGGTGTTTTGTTGGAAACCATTTTGGAAACAATTCAAAGTGAGGGAAAATAACATGGTACATATAATGTCTATGTAACTTTCAAAGTCAAATATTTCTATTACTTCCAAAATAATTCTACCATAAATTTTCCTAACAATCACTTTTCTAATGTTCATTGGGCAACTTTCGATTACATAGAAACACCTATTTCTTATATTCACTGTTCTTTATAAAGATTTCTCTACCCTTTCTAAATAAGGTAAAGAGATTATTTAATAAGTTTTCCCAAGTCTTACCAAATTAGAAGGTTTAGTTGATTTTATCTATAATGATTTCAATTTGTTGTTATGTCAGTGTTCTCTCATATCCAAATTATAAATTCATCATTAATATATATATATATATATATATATATATATATATATATTGGGATATTATTATTAGCATCAGCTTTTGTAGCTACTTTTAAAGGTTTCTCAAACTCATAGTTCTTCTCTGGTGCATGGGTTTTAAAGGAAATGCTGAAATATATTTTATATTTTAATATATTAGAAAATTCTTTGTTGCCAATTTTATGTTTTGGAAACAAAACATATGAAAACATATTTGATAAGCTATTTTTATTTTCAAAAATTTGTTCAACAAATCCCACGTTTCCAAAGAAATTGGAAGCTACATTTTTGCATTTACAACATTTTATAAAACATTTTCAAAACATTGGTTCCTAATTTTAGCCCTAACTCTATAGAGACTAAAACACCAACTTTTTCTCAAAGATCCAGTGATGGTTTCGAACTCATAGTACTGCCAATCTTCACGAGAGGGGAGATCTTGTCTTCATATGTATGATTTTTTTTTCTTTGCTTTTCTATGATCTCATGCGTTATTTTGGGGTATTAGAATCTTGATTCACCCTATTTTCTAATAGAGATCTAGCCACTAATCACATTTCAAGGGTTTAGAGCTCACTCAACAATGCTGCTCATTTTCCAAAAAGGTGAGATTCCATCTTAATCTCTGTTATTTTTTTTGTGTAACCTGAGATTTGATTTGAAGATGGTTAGGTAATTGAGATTTATTTATGATACTTTTGAAGATGGTTAAGGAGTTGAGATTTTTATTATGAGATCTCGCCATTCTTCGTCTCTAGCACCATATGTTTTGCTAGCTAATTTAGGAGTCCATGTAATTAGAATTATATGATCCTTCAAAGCATTTTGTTTGGTTAGCTGAATTTGAAAAGGTCAAAGTATTTAGGAGTTCAAATGCATACAATGTTTTGTTATTGGTTGTATTTGGAATGATGCACAAATTGGGCTTAGTTCAAACTTCTAGAGTTTGGAATCCAAATGAAGCCTCACATGATAGCCACATAAGCTTAGATGAGGAGGTTATGAGATTCTAATTGCAATTATCTCTTTTTCCTCACGAGAACTCCATCTCTAGTGCATCCTTTATAGATACCCATTGTAACCATCTCTTTTCTCTCTCATGAGATTTCTATCTCCCATGCTTTAATGATCTCCGATGCTTCATCCCCCAGTCCAGTGAGGACTAGATCTTCCACATCTACACCACAACAAGATATCCAGTTCACTTGTCCTCATTCCCAAACCAACATGTTCCTTTTTATTCACTTCTTGTAACTAAATTTAAATTCCCCTTTTTAACTCTTTATTGTTGCCAATATGTTTGTACTTTGTAAAGATCTATACTTCTACGTATATAGCATTGGTTTTGTTTTGCAAATTCTTATCTCTTTATTGTTTCTCTTTTTCTTTTTTATCTCCATAAAATCAATTGCTAAGATCTTTGTAGATATGATTTATTCATTTTTTTTAATTATGTTCTTTTTTCTTTCTATTTTTTGTTGAAGCTTTAGTTGCTATGATCAATATAATGGGATATTGTTATATGAATAATTAAGAGTTAAAATTTATTAACACTCTTGACATTTTTTTTTAAATATGTTAAAGTGATAATGTTGGGAGTGGAGTTATATATGAAATCTTCTATTGGTTAGATAGTATCTATGTTTGGGATGAAATTAGTTTTGTAAATGATAGTGGTTTATACATGTTAATTATAATATTTTGTTAAATGATTAAGAGATACCTAAAAGTGTTGTAATTCTCTGTGTAATATCACTGGGTGTCATCCATATTTACAAGTATAAGTTAAAATCTAATTAGATTGTGATTTGAAGAAGGGATAAGGGATAGTATGTAAATCATCATAATAGTTTTTAATTTGTTTCATACTATAAAATTATTTAAACTTCTTTCCTATCTTACATTAGAAGGATGATGATGACTTATACCTCTTGCAAGAAACAGTTGATCTATGGCCTATGCTAAATTATCATTGATTCAGAAAAAAAAGAAGATAAAGAATTCGTAGAGAACCATCACATGAAAAGTATTTGTCTAGTATTAATATGGTTTGCATGAACAAGTCTACTTTTCTCAACCTATGCTCACTATTACGTCAAAAAGGGCTCTTGTGTGATACATCACATGAGCATGGAGGAGCAATTATTAATGTTCTTGCACACCATAGGACAAAACCAGTGCAACAGTGTCATTGCACACAATTTCTTAAGGTTCGAAGAGATCGTTAGTAGGCACTTCAATTGTGTGTTATTTGAAATGGGTGAATTATGGTATGAACATGTGCGACCACCAAGTACACTAACCCAACCATATATAGCAGTAAGGAGCAAACTATATCCTTACTTCAAGGCCTTTTTATTTTAGGTAAAAAAATAAATTTATTCTGCTAGAATTAATTCTAACATATACTATTTAACATTAGGGTTGTATTGGACGCTTGAATGAGACACATATTCATACTTATATCCAGGCATCTAATGTATTAGCATTTTAAGGAAGGAAACCTTAACCAACACAAAATATCCTCATAATTATCAATTTTGATTCGCAGTTTGCTTATGTTCTCAATATCTAGGAAGGTTCAACACATAATTCTCTAGTTCTTTGTGATGCACTTGAAAGATCTAATGGGTTAAAAATCCCAGAATGTATCTAATTTTTTTGTTTTATGGATAAAAAGACTGGAGCATAACTTAAATGTAAAGGTTAAACTTATCAAATCTATTTTATCTCTTGTAATTAGAGAAGTATTATTTGGTTGATGTCAAATACGCCACAAGACTTAGTTTAGGTATCACTTAAAGAAGTTTGGCACTCAAACACTTGAAAAACCCTAACGAACCTTTAATCAACCACATTCATCTACACATACCTCCATTGAGAGTGCATTTGGTTCCTTAAAAGACGGCTTTAAAGTCCTCTCATCTAGGCCATTTGGTTCCTTAAAAGGCGGCTTTAAAGTCCTCTCATCTAGGCCTTTTTTTTTTTAACGCATAGTTGGAACCCTTGTTGTAATGTTGTATCTTATAGAATTGCATCCTTTTTAACAGTCAAGATGACCTTGTTATCTCTGAGAAGGACTAGATACCACAATGGCCTTCACAAGCCACCATTAGGGAGCAAAGAGAAGAGGCATGCGAGTGGGTTGCTCGTCATGACCAAACTACAACAGAAATGTGGGCCAACAAGTAGTTACATTTGTAGACAATTTTGAACAACAAAGGCATTTATTTGTTTCTATGCTATTTTCTTATTGTATGGTGACTTCCTAATGCATATTTATTTTTATACTTTACATTAGACATTGTCAAGTATTTATATATAAATAGTGATGTGCATTTTGACATTATTCCTAACTTCCTATTATTACAAGTGAATGTTTTTAGTACTTGCTTGATTTGAATAATATTGTGCTTTGCTTTTATGAATTTACTGCTTCTCATGTTAGACATTGTCAATAATTATCATAGGTTGTTGCGTATCATTTATTATTATAGAATGGAGGGGTATGATGCATCTAAAGACAACCAAACATCATTGGCTATGAGGACCACATTAGTAGCATCGGGGCATAAGAGATGGACACTATCTGAAAGCCATTATTTTGTAATATTTATAACCGGACAAGTTGAGCAGGGACTAAAAGTCAATAAGGATTTTAAGGCACAAGCAATGCATGCTATTCGAGCAAATAAAAGATGCATTCAAGGTGATCGTTACAAAGACCAATGTGAGTAATCATCTCAGGACAATACAGAAGAGATGGCAGGAATAAAAAAATTGAAAAAAAAAAGAGTGGTATGGATTAGAATAACA
This sequence comes from Dioscorea alata, assembly GCA_020875875.1. Lineage (NCBI taxonomy): Eukaryota > Viridiplantae > Streptophyta > Magnoliopsida > Dioscoreales > Dioscoreaceae > Dioscorea > Dioscorea alata. Next base: position 5,936,262 of record CM037017.1, on the reverse strand, counting down.
ACCTAAAAATGATTGCTATAGACTAGGAGAATTATAAAGATTATGTTAAGGTACTTATTATATTAAATATTCAGATGGTAATTGATGATTTTAATATTTATTTGTTAACACACAAGCCCACACACGAGACGGGCCATATTTCAACAAACCGATTAAGGATTATGACTTGTTAAAATTTATATATGGCAATAATCAAGCCAATGGGAATCATGGCATCCAATTTGAAGATATTATTGGTATACAATGCACTTCAATGCAAAGCCAAAAGCGTCTCAACCTATCAAATATTTTGATGATTAATTTTTTTGGAGAGGCAGATGCACATGGCTATTCCACAAGATGAGTTGGAATGGTATATCAATACTTGATGGGAGATGATGCAAGAGGTAGAATGTTCTTTGAGTAGATGATTTCTTAGCTTTATTTGGTAAGGACCTTTAAGATGTGGAAATGGTAAGAAATTTTTTTGCTCATATTTTACTCTTACATATTTGTTGTAATTTTGATCTTTAATACATTTTCTAGCATGAATTCATCTAGCTTGGCGCCTTTCCTCACATGTGGTGGAGATCCCATGCTATTTATATTCAGCTAACTATCAATTTTTTTTTTTTGATTTCTCTATAATATTTCTTCTCCCACATACCTATCTTATTTATATGGATGCATGTAGTTCATTATTAGGTTGCATCATGTCTCTTAAATGGCAGTTATGTATGTGGTGATAATGGATTTGGTATGATTTTTTTTGATAATTACACTAATGTCTCACATATATTATTAATTTTTGTGTTACTTTTTAGCATTAATTATTTTCATAGGATATTGAATGACTGAGATCTATTACCAAGTTGCCAAATCTACTAAGAGGTCGTTTGGTTTGTGGTAATAAGATATTACCGCATAATGAGATTACCTTGCTAATAAGGGTGGGAATGTTATATGGCTGGGAATGTTGTAATAATTTGATATTATTATATTTGGTTGGGAACTCATATTAACCGGAATAGTTCATTACTGTGTTTGGTTGGTTATGGTAATCGATTTGCTAAAGTGTAAAAATTCCCAAAATACCGTTAAACCTTAAAAGAATCTGCTCATCGCAATCACAAACATATAGGCTAGATAAATATTACATATGTATATATCTAAATTAATATAGAAAAAACCCTTGTAATATATTTAAAAAGAAAAAAAAACAAAATTTTTTCAATGAAGTCTCACATTAGCATCCTAACCCCAACTCCGGAGTTAGCATTTGGGACCGATTCGGGACACCTATTTCGTGCATATAGCATTCCTCATATTACAACAAAGCTTATACATCCTAATTCAAGCTTTAGGCCTTGCTTGGGATGAGGTTTTTATGAGTTTTGTAAGGTAGGGTTGTAGATCAACCCATGTTTGGATCAAATGTTAAATGCAGGGTAGGGTATGGGAAGGTAAGTGAAAAGCTCTATGATAAGTGGATAGATAGTTTAACTAGTGCAAACATGTTATATTAAATAAAAATATAATATAATATGTGGATGACTGGTTTAGTAAGTGAAAAAAGCTCTATAATAAGTGGATATGTAGTTTAGTAAATGCAAATATGTTATATTAAGTGAAAATCTAATATAATACGTGGATAACTGGTTTATTAAGTGAAAAAGCTCTATGATAAGTGGATACCTAGTTTAGTAAGTTTAGAGAAGATTTAGAAGAATGTATTTATATATAATTTTATAAAATAAAAATTATAATATATTATATATAAAATTATTTATTTATTTATATAAAAACATCGATAGCTCGAGCTCAACTTGTAAAACTATTTGAATAGCTGGAAAAAAATTTATCTCAATAAAATTTTTATAATAAAAAAAAATTAAATTTTTATATGAAAATAATTATAATAAAAATTAAATTTCCAAAGTTGAAGATATTCACAAAATAACATTATCTAAAATTAATTTTTATCCAACGAAGGTATCCTTGTCTTTAATTTTTAATTCACGGGTATGACAATAAATGGGATTGGGTGCTGAATTATAATCCTGCATAGAACATTAATATTGATTTTGTTTATTTGATTGTTTTACAACAACCATGTGGCTGACCCACAGCTCCAATCAACAATTAATAACTAATAAGCATCCACATCAGTATCTTAAGACCTTTCATTATTTTTTTTGGGAAAAAGAGCCCGTGGCTTTTTTATTGAAAGGGAAACAATACAAGTGAACAAAAGGAAGAAAATAAAAGGGAACTGAAATCAAACAAATAAACTGGAACTAGGACAAGCAAATTATTGAAAATAAAAACCAGATGAATCAAAACTTTTTATGATCCATCTAGGGAGATCTCTTCCGTGAAGGAAAGTGGAGATAACATGGTGGTTCAGGCCTATGATGGCGAGCTACGAGGCTGGTCGGAGCCAGTAACGAGTTATATGATGAATGCAGGGGTTGCCTGCCAAACAAATCTCATCCAAAATGAGTTGGTACTAGAGCAAGAGCTGCCGATCAGAAAACACAGAAGCTCCTTGAAGAAAGTGGAAAACGTCCAAGTTGGCAATGAGAATGTGCTGCAGGAGCAGGTGATTGTCGGAGGCAACGTGCATGGCAACAGAGAAGCCTTGAAGGTCGACCTTTCAAATGACTTCGCTAAATGGAAGCATGTACTTCTTTGTGTTTACGGATGATTATACTAGCATAAGCTGCACCTACTTCCTTAAGAGTAAATCCCAAAATATTTGAACTTTTTTTGAAGTACAAGGCATTAGTGGAGAAACAAAGTGGATGTTTTCTTAAGACTCTACAAACATATAGAGGGGGTGAATTCCTTTCTAAAGAGTTCAAGGTTTATTGTGATGACAATGGCGTTCGTCGCGAGTTGACAACACCTTACATGCCCGAGCAAAATGGGGTAGCCGAGAGGAAGAACTGTATGATGGTCGAAGCAGCAAGAAGCATATTAAAGAATAAGAAGTTACCTTATCACTTATGGAAAGAGATCGTGGCAATGACGATTTATCTACTAAGCATCTCACCGACCAAAGCAGTATTAAATCAAACCACGTACGAGGCATGGACATGTACTAAATCCTCTGTTCATCACCTGCACATCTTTGGTTGTTTAGCTTATACCCTAGTTAGTTCATAACACTTGAAGAAATTTGATTCAAAGTCTCAAAAGTGTGCATTCTTAGGGTATTGCATAAAGACTAAAGGTTATAAATTATACAATTCCATCACTAAAAAGATAATAGTGTGTACGAACGTTATATTTAATGAGGGTGCCAAGTTGTGTTGGAAAGTTAATGCATGTGGAAAAGCAAGTGTCCCAATTCTGATGTTGAAGGATAAGTCAGATCAAGCCATGCCTTCACCAACTAAAGATGGTGTTTTGGAAGTCACTCACATGCCAGCAGCCATGAAGAAGTCGGGCAAACATCGAGTGAAGAACCTCCAGTGAAAATAAGAAGCTTAAGAGAGTTGTATGAAACATGTGACTTTGTATTGACTGTCTCTAACCCTGTGACATTTGAAGATACAACTGATAAGCATGAGTGGGTCAATGCAATGCAAGAGGAGATGACAACAATACAAAGAAATGAAACCTGGGAGCTTACTGAGTTAATAAAGGACAAGAAAACAATGGGCTTATAGTGGGTCTTTAAGACTAAGTACCAGCCGGATGGGAGTGTACTTAAACACAAATCTTGTTTGGTCGCAAGAAGATATTCACAGATTGAAGGAATCAATGTTGAAAACACTTTCTTTCCCGGGGAAGGCTTGAAACATTGAAAGTATTCTTAGCACTCATAGCGCAATAGAGCTGGGTTGTATAATATATGAATGTAGAATCAACATTTTTAAACGGGGAGCTCAAGGAAGAAGTGTACACTGATCAACCATAAGGTTTTATGGTGGAATGCATGAAGGAGAAGATGTATAGGCTGGAAAAGGCTCTGTATGGACTGCGTCAGGCTCCCAGAGCATGGTATAGTAGAATTGATAGTCATTTTCTGGAGAATGGGTTCCAAAGGACAGAATGAGAGCTAACAATATAGACGAAGATGCAAGGAAATGTTGTGCTTATCTTAGTTTGCCTATGTTGGAAATAAACTTAAACATAATATGGTTAATAAAATGGTGGGATACTCTTTAATAAATTAGGAGTTATGAGTTATAAGTTTGAGGAATATGAAGGGTTAGGAGTTATAAGGAATATGAAAGGACATGAGTTACATGAGTTACTTGGGTGTTATCATGGAATAAGTATGAGAGTTATAGAAGCTCAAAGGTTTATGTAAAGCCTATATAAGAGGCTATCTATGTAGTGTTTGGTAAGAGTGAAGAAAGGTTTTGAATATTAGAAAATAAAGTTTATATCAAGTTGTGTTAAGTTATCTTCCTCTTCCTACTATCTCTTTTTGAGCATATTTTGGCCCATCATCGTTTCCAACAGTGGTATCAGAGCAAGGTTGAAGAGTTGGTCAATATTTATCGTTCCCAATAATTGTGGCAGTATCGATAGGTGATTATCCATAAAGGACCTCTGAGACTCAAGCTTGTAGAAGTGAAGCCAAGTCAGGCGAGAAGCTTGAAGTATAAGTCAACCGACTTGAAGGCAAAGTCGAAACAGAAAGGAGTAAGAGCTGTGAATAAAGCTCCATAAAGAAAGAAGACTGAAGAAGATAGTCAAGAGAAGAGAAATGGAGAACGGACGACCAGTTGTTGTGTCGGCGCAATTTAAGGCAATGCTCAAGGAGATATTAGAAAAACTAAACCTTCCACCCCTAAGGTATGAATGTGAATGAAATAGTCCTGACCACTTACATAATTTTGTTGTGATAATAAGGTTTGAGGGCAAGCAAGGAAGTCATGAAATATGTGGACCCCGTGCATATACAAAGAAAGATGCGGAGAATGATGCCTCAATGCGGGTGATAAAGCATCTAGGACAATACTACGACATTGTCGTGAAAGATATAAATGAAGAAGACCTGGTTGAACTCAAGTATGAGTTTGAAGACCTGAAGGAAGCTTATAAAGAGCTATGGAAAAGCCTCATTGAAACCAGTAAAGAGCTGAAGGAGTTAAAATAAAGAATGATGGATTTAGATCCAGAGGAAGAACTTGAATCAGTGTCATCAAAAGGCATTCGTGTTTGTCCAAAAGGTTGTGCATGTCATGTTTACCAAAATGTTTAAGTTTAAGGGGGGATGTTGGAAATAAACTTAAACATAATATGGTTAATAAAATGGTGGGGGTACTCTTTAATAAATTAGGAGTTATGAGTTATAAGTTTGAGGAATATGAAGGGTTAAGAGTTATAAAGAATATGAAGGGACATGAGTTACATGAGTTATTTGGGTGTTATCATGGAATAAGTATGAGAGTTATAGAAGCTCAAAGGTTTATGCAAAGCTTACATAAGAGGCTATTTATGTAGTGTTTGGTAAGAGTGAAGAAACGTTTTGAAGATTAGAAAATAAAGTTTATTTATATCAAGTTGTGTTATGTTATCTTCCTCTTCCTACTATCTCTTTTTGAGCATATTTTGGCCCATCATCATTTCCAATAGCCTATATGTTGACAATATAATCTATATGGGACCTTTGCATTTAGCATTGGATGAGTTTAAGACCATTATATATGATGCAAGCATTCAAAACGTCTGATCTCAGGTCACTGCGATAGTTCCTCTGGTTGGAAATTAAACAATGCACATGTTGCATTTTTGTGTCACAATGTGAGTGGTGAAGATCTTATTAAAAAGTTTGGGATACAGAACTGTAATTCTTGTGAATGCTAGAGAGAAGCTTCAAAAAGAAGACAGGACAAGCAAAACAGATGCATTCAAGTACAAAAGTATGGTTGGGGGTTTTCTCCACCAATCTCACACACCCCTCTACATTATGTATGCATTCAAGTACAGAAGTGGGTTGTTTCACGATTTCTAAGCAAACTAACCTATTAGTACTAGGTAGCTGTTAAGAGAATTATGAGATATATTTCTGGTACTACGAACTATGGGATACTCTATACTCACACACAAGAGAACAAGCTAATCGGGTACATTGATAGCCACTGGAACGGTTTAGTTGATGATAGGAGGAGCACTTCGGGTAGTTTTTTTACACTTGGATTTAGGGCAGTCACTTAGGGCTCAAAGAAATAAGATATAATTGCACTGTCGATAGTGGAAGCAGAGTAAATAACGGCTGCCTCTGCAGTGGGCCAACAACAAGCATAAGCAACAAGTTGCTAAAAACTCCACACTGCATAGTCGAACAAAGCATGTTGATATTAAGTATCAGTTCATTAGGGAACTAATCACAGATGGAGTTATTAATATGGAATATTATTGCTCAGAAGGACAAGTTGCTGATATATTTACAAAAAGGTTGTTGATTCAAAAGTTTCTCTGCTTTAGAAATATAATGGAGTATGTAGTTTCAAATTAACAAGGTGTGTTGAGAATTAGTTTGAAACTGTGAAGTTATCTGTTGGCCTTTGAAAGGTCGTGTTGCAGGGTTGATAGAAGAGATGCATGCTATTGCAAACGTTAAGTGATTGGTCAGTGTAAAGCCGCATCAACTCAGTACAGGTATTATGTTTTGTTTTGGGGACATGAAACATTTTCAATTGGTGTTGGAGTCTGTAATTTATTTATGAAACTTTGTGCTTTTATTTATTTATAGTCTTATATAATCTGACTATAAAAGTTAGTCTCTTTCAATGAAAAATGAATTTGTTTTGAGTTCCAAGATAGACTATAACAAGTTGTGGGCATCGGCAGATAAAAAAAATGATTAAAATAAATCTTCCAAAATATATATATATATATATTATTTACATATCAATTTGAATGATAAATTAATGAATAAATCTATGGACCCAGAAAAAATGGAAAACATACTCATGAAATCACCCTTATTTTCCCATCAAATTATGAACTTATGAATAATTTCATGTATATTACATGCGGAAATTTAACTTAATAGTTTTGGAAGATATGACAAATTAAATTTAAAATAATTTAATAATAGATTTAAGGACTTCTTTGAGACTTACTTTTAGTAAAAACCTTTCTTTACCCTTGGATTTTAAACAATTAATTGGATTTAATTAAGAATTATAGCACAAACCAGTGGAGATTAATCAGACCAAAAAAAAAAATCAAGAAAAACAATTTAAATATAATACACATTTATTAGTTTCCATAGTTAGTTTGACTATCTTCAAACATTATAACAAACGAATAGTTACATTGATAAATTAAAACTTAAGCTTGAGAAGGAATGGCATCTTATCTGCAAAGGGTGGATCAGAGTATTTGCCAGTGAGAATTTGAGATGAGACATGAAGATTTGCAGCTTCAGTGTAGTGAATTCCATCCCAATTGATGTACTCAGTAGTGTCATTGCATACATTTGTTGAAACTGTGTTACCATTTAAAGTTTTTGTTTGGCCACAGCCCACACGGCTGTCGTAGTTTAACGGCGGGCCGCCGTAACCGCAACATGCTGTTATCGGATGCTCGAATCCTATGAACAATGGAATAACACTTGTCAAGATGATTTAAGATGCAAGTAAATTATGATCCGGAAAACATTTGTGGTTTCTTTAAAGCATGATAAGATGGATTTAAATGTGTCATCAATCTACTCATAACATCTGATGCTTGATTCAGCTTGAAGCTTGAGAAGAATAGAATGATACACATCAAGAAAATTTATGATGCAAGTAAACTATATGTGGTTCTTAAAAGCGTGAAAGCGCAAATGTTAAATGTCTCAATCTAAGCAAGACATGCTGCTATTGGATGCTTGAATCCAAAAATCAGTAGAACACACACAAGTTAAAAACAAAAAAACATTTGTTTATAGTTCTCAAGAGCATTGAGTGCAAATGCTAAATATGTCAATCCATTTGAACATGATGCTATTATATGGTTGAATACTAAAAACCGCACAACAATACACATCATGAAGGTTCAAGATGCAAGTTAATTATCTTTCCAAGAGCATTTATGGTTCTCAATAGCATGAAGGTGCAAAAGTTACACATATCAATCTAAGCGTAGCATGCCACTATTGGATGCTTAAAATCCTAAGAAAACCATACATTAGGAGAAGTTGAGTGTTATAGATTGGCAAGTGTGCGACCAGCTGGGGTTGTTCCTGCATGAATTATCACAACACAAGGCACCAAACAAGAGCCTTAGTAGTGGCTCAACATGATATTAGCAACCAGAAGTTACAAAATGGGATACTAGACTCAGAACATGCCTTTGAGTTTTGTCCCTATCAACCAAAACCTCAACAGAGAACCACTATATTAGACAGTAATACAATATAAGTACTAACCCGACGTCCGTCGAGAACCACTTTAGACACCTCACCGGAGAACGGCTGTATGTCCAGCTCAAACAAGCCACAAGTCTGCGAGATAAGAGCTCCCTAATCCCACCCTCGTGCTAGGCCCAGGTTTCACCAAAATAAGCATACCCCTGCCTCTCCTTCCCCTCCCCTCCTTATACCTGTCCACCCTTAACCCATAATGAAATCCACATAAGTACTATTGGCCTTCTTGTGCCTAGTACCCACGTGTCTTCTTTCAACTGCTTCCTCGTGATTGTTGCTTTCCATGACATCCCCAGCCACATGTCCTTCATCTGTTTCCCCTCTTTTCTTCCATTGTGATGTGTTTGTTGACTGGTCCGCTATTTTTCTTGCCACCATATATGGGAATGTAACATTTCCCCACCAATCGAGAGTGACTTTGTCCCCAAGGTCTAAGTGTGGATAGTGCTGTTGCAATGGAAGAAGGTCCTCCAAAGAATTGTCTGTGTCTGCTATGGACTGCCATTTAACCAAGACTTGAGGAATCCATGCAGTGCCTCACTTGACCTGGCGGAATTGTAGAAGCTGACTTGGTTGTAGAACTGGTCCCGTTTTATTAGTACGGAGTGAGACTAGAATGTGAGATTTAGAATGGTCCCCATGCCATTGCTTGAGCAAGGAGCAATGGAAGACTGGATCGATTCTAGCCTCCGGGGGTAAGAGTAGCTTGTAGGCGATCGATCCCAGTCGCTGGACCACCTGGAAAGGTCGAAAGTAGCGCATGGCAAGCTTGTGGCTTCGTCGGAGGGCGAATGAATATTGTTTATATGGCTGGAGCTTGACGAGAACCCAATCTCCGACCTCGTATGAAACGTCAGATCTCTTGGTATCACTAAACGTTTCATCTTGGCTTGTGCTTTCAATAGGTTGGGCTTCAGTTGGTTGAGAACTTGGTCTCGTTGCTACAGCAATGATGCTGCCGCTGGTGGATTACGATCATTGGGTGAGTATGAAAACAATTGTGGGGGATCACGGCCGTAGACCACCTTGAAGGGTGTAAAGCCTGTGCTCGTGTGGATTGCTGTATTATAGGAGAACTCACCCATGGTAGCAGCTCGGCCCATAGTTTAGGATTCTCCGAGGTGAATCACCGTAAATATTGCTCCAGATATTTGTTCATTGCTTCCGTTTAATCGTCCGATTGTGGGTAATATGCTAAAGAGAGGGAGAGTGTAGTTCCCATGCGACCGAAGAGGTGATGCCAGAATCAACTTGTGAATGTCTTATCCCGGTCACTGATGAGCGATTTAGGAATCCCATGGAGCTTAGCTATATGAAGGATGAAGGCATCGGCGACGGTAGTACTGGAGAAATCTTCCTGCAGGGGTATAAAGTGTGCATATTTGGATAGACGATCAATCACTACTAAAATGACCGAGTACCCTTTAGACTTTGGCAAACTGACAATGAAATCCATAGAGATTTCTTCCCAGACTTGTTGTGGAATCTTTAATGGTTGTAGCAAGTCGCCCGGAAGTGTGTGTGACTTTTTGGCTTGTTGACATATGGGGCAACACACGAAATCATTGACGACCTGCGTGACCACCTAAGTAGGAAGAGTGGTACTCTTGTAGTATATGTTGACGTAGGCTTGTGTCATTAGGGATAATTATTTTACCATTGCACCATAGTAAGCCATCTTTGCATGTGGATTTGGGGTCCACTATTGTATTTGAGTGCATCTTTGCAAGCAATGGGCCAGTGAATGCATCCACCTGCTGCAGTGATCGAATTTGATCTAGAAGTACACACTGGGGGCTTGATGTGGATAAAACAAAGCAACGTGACAAGGCGTCTGCGCCCACGTTATCCTTGCTTGGCTTGTATTCAATATGGAAATCAAATCCAACCAGCTTGTGAAGCCATTTTTGTTGTTCCGGTGTTTGAATAGCTTGTGTGGTAAGGTGGCGCAATGCTTGCTGGTCCGTGTAAACAATGAACTGATGGCCGACGAGGTAGTGCCGGAACTTTTGAATGGAATCAGTGAGAGAAAATAATTCACGTACATACGCGGACTGTTTTTGCATGGCCGTTGACATCTTCTTGGAGTGATAAGCAATAGGGTGGTTCTGCTAACTTAATATGGCACCAACCCCACACCCGAAAATGTCGGTCTCTAGAACAAAGGGCTGTGAAAAATCTGCTAAACGGAGGACTGGGGCTGTTATGACTGCTTCCTTGAGTGTCTGGAAAGCTTCTTCCGCTTGGTCATGCCAACAGAAGTTATCTTTCTTTAGTAGGTCTGTTAAGGGTCTGGCGAGCTGCACATAACGCTTGAAGAATCTGCGATAATACCCGCTTAACCCCAAGAATCCTCTCAGCTATTTGGTATTGCTGGGCGTCGGCCATTGCAAGATCGCGTCCACTTTGTTTTTGTCCATTTACACTCCCCCACTGGACACTATGTGTCCTAAGTATTCCACTTCTGTTAGCCCAAATGTACATTTAGAGAGTTTGGCAAATAGTTGGTGTTGTTGTAAAGTGTTGAGCACCACTTTGGCATCCTTTAAATGCTGGCCCCATGAGGCGTTGTAGACGAGTATGTTATAAAAAAAACGAGGACGAAATGATGAAGTGCAAACTGAAAAATCGAGTTCATTAGCGCCTGGAATGTCGCCAGTGCGTTTGATAAGCCAAAGGGCATCACCAGCCACTGGAAGTGACCATGGTGTGTGCAGAATGCTGTTTTGTGTCTGTCCTCGGGCTGTAATAGTATCTGGTGATAACCTGCATGAAGGTCAAGCTTCGAGAAGTATGAGCTGCCATGTAATTCATTAAGTAACTCGTCGACAGTGGAGATTGGGAATGCATCCTTGATGGTGATCGCATTAAGAGCTCTGTAATCTGTACAGAATCTCCATGTCCCATCTTTCTTCTTCACTAGTAGTACTGGGGAGGAGAGTGGGCTTGTACTCTGCTCGATGAGGCCTTCTTCAAGCATTTACTGTACCATCTTTTCTATCTTTGTTTTATAGCTGTGGGGGTAGTGGTATGGCTTCACTTTAACTAGGTTGGAGTGTGGGACTAATGGGATATGGTGGTTGCAAGCTCTGGATGGTGGAAGGCCTGTTGGTATTGAGAAGACGTGATGGTATCGTAGAAGGAGTTGGTGCATGTCCGCCGGCATGGTTGGATGCATAGAAAGGGCTGTATCAGTTGGGAGGGATGGTGGGTTGCTGAGCTACTGTCGAGGAGTGGCCATGTCAGCATCGAGGGTTAGTGTAAAACACATCTCTATGGCCTTAGTAGAGTACATACGATTTAGCTAAGGAATGGTTGTGGGAGTGGGTCGCTGGTACTGTAAACCCTGCAACTTGATAAATGTGCCTTCATTATAGAATTGAATGGTGAGTGTACTGTAGTCTGTAATGTGGGGACCCAGGGTTGCCAGCCATGAAGCACCAAGAATGATCTCGGCTCCTTTTATGGGTAGCAGGTAGGCATTGAAACATATGGAGTGATCTTCGACTTTGACTTGAAGATTTTGCACCATGCCCTCGACCTGTAACGATTGGCCATTGCTGACGAGAACTTTGAGTGGCGGTGCCAGTAGTATGTCGAGATGTAAGAATCGAGCGAGCCTTGGTTGTATGAAGCTGTCATCGCTGCCTCCATCAAGTAATATATGCACCGATTGATTGCTAAGAAGCCCTATAAAAAGCATAATGCCAGAGGTGGTCATGCTATGCATAGCGTTTAATGATAAACTGTGGAGTTGTTCCTCGACTTGTTGTATTGGCTCAGGTTCCACGAGATAGTCAAGGTCCGTGGAATCAGATTGGTCATCATCCCATGATAATAACAACAGTCGTTTGATAGGACATCTATGTTGCGGAGTGTATTTCTCCTCGGAATTAAAACACAAGCCTTTCATCTTCCTGAGTTGCATCTCACTGAATGAGATCCTTCTGGGTTGTGCTGTATTTGTGGTTGGTGTGATGGTTGTTGGCCCTAGAGTTGATGTGGTAGATGGTGATGGCGGCGGTGGTGGTGGCAACAACATCGGTCTGATGGGTGGTAGAAGTGTTGGTGTGGATCTTTGCAATGCATGGACATCAGGTTGCATATAATGTGTTGTAGATATTCTAGAGTCAGAGTAGTATTTTTCTTCAAACAGCTTTGCCAACATGACTACTTTTGCTAGTGATTCGGGCTACCAAGGAATCACATCCCTTTGGAGTTCCTGCTTAAGGCCGCTGATGAAGCAATCGAGGAGTGCTGTAGTTGACATTCCCTCGACCCTATTAGCCAGGGCCATAAAGGCCGCATAATAGTGGGCGACAGTGTCCTGCTGCTGCAATTTGAATAAGCGGTATCTTGGACTATCAAAAGCCGATGGGCCATATGCTGTCTCCACCGCCGAAGCTAGCGAGGACCATGAAAGTGTTTTCTCAGATTTCTGCAACATTTGAAACCATGGAATCACTTCACCATCCATGTGAATGGATGCGATTTTCACTCGGTATGGGTCCTAAATTTCATAAAATTCAAAGAATTGTTGGGCCCGGTAGATCTAGTGCAACGCCTCAGTACCATCAAACCGAGGAAAATCAAGTCGAAGTGACCTCAAGTGTGAAGGAAACACCGCTAGTGGGTCTGCAGTTAGGCTAACTTCCGAGAGTTGTTGGGGAGAGCTTGTAGTAGCTTGGCTTTGTTGGTTCTCCAACGACTGAGAGATCAACGCCAAGGATTGTTCAAGAGCCTTGATACGGTCATCGCGTTGATCAATAACGGCCAGGATGGTGTCTATTTTGGCCGCAAGGTCTTTGAGTCTTGTGGATTCTGCCATTATGAGGTAGTGAACGACGCAAGGTCTTTGAGTCTTGTGGATTCTGCCATTTGGTGCTTTCATTGAGATAAATGTTATAGATCGGCAAGTGTGCGACCAGCTGGAGTTGTTCCTGCACGAATTATCACAACACAAGGCATCAAACAAGAGCCCTAGTAGTGGCTCAGCATGACATTAGCAACCAGAAGTTACAAAATGGGATACTAGACTCAGAACATGCCTTTGAGTTTTGTCCCTATCAACCAAAACCTCAACAGAGAACCACTATATTAGACAGTAATACAATATAAGTACTAACCCGACGTCCGTCGAGAACCACTTTAGACACCTCACCGGAGAACGGCTGTATGTTCAGCTCAAACAAGCCACAAGTCTGCGAGAGAAGAGCTCCCTAATCCCAGCCTCTTGCTAGGCCCAGGTTTCACCAAAATAAGCATACCCCTGCCTCTCCTTCCCCTCCCCTCCTTATACCTGTCCACCCTTAACCATAATGAAATCCACATAAGCACTATTGGCCTTTTTGTGCCTAGTACCCACGTGTCTTCTTTCAACTGCTTCCTCGTGATTATTGTTTTCCATGACATCCCCAGCCACATGTCCTTCATCTATTTCCCCTCTCTTCTTCCATTGTGATGTGTTTGTTGACTGGTCCTCTATTTTTCTTGCCACCATATATGGGAATGTAACATTGAGATACAAGCTATATTTGTGCTAAACGACTAAAACCATGTGTGGGTTTTAAAACATGGAAGGCTACGTAGGCCATTACCTTTACAAGTTAAAAAATAAAAAAAAAATAAAAAAAATAACATGGTTATGCTTACCATATCGAGAATAATTTGCAATGAGGTCAAATTTTATGGAGAAAACATCCACATAAGTGATACTTGCATTGGAAAATTTAGCTTGCAATTTCGTACAGAGTGCATGAAGCTGCAAATTAAAAAGCCTTGCAGCTTGATTGTGAGAGCTCACACAGCCAAGCTCATCAAGTTTTGATGGATCTTTACCAAAAAAAGCTATATTTTGAGGTAAGCATCCAAGAGGTCCAGTATTGTGAATCCAGAATCTCCTTGCTCCTTGTTCATACAATTTCTGAGAATAGAGTAGAGGTAGAAGTTTGTATAGTTATATATATAATACAATCAATAAAACAACGATGATGATGATGATGACGGGCTGCAAAAATTCGAGGCAGAAGAACAAGCATGCAATTGTTTGACTAAAAAAAAAGTGGTAGAAAAACCATTGAGTTTCTGAAAATAACTAGTAATTTCAAAGGTAGTTTCACTAACACTTATTCCAGTTTCAAATTCCAACAAGTTTATTGGAATAGATGCGATAACTTGGTTATCTGTTTTAGAGTAAAATGCGCCAGCTAAATCATTCTGACCTATATCAAACATGTAAAGGCCCTGGTTAAAAGATTCTAGTTGAGGTATGTATTTCTTGAATTTGTTTCCTGCAAGATAAAAAGAAAGAATATCGGTTACAATGAATATAAACAAGAATATAACTGTTGATTATCTATGAAAAATAATAATTAAAAACAATAGGTGATCTTTTGATTATGTGACATACACCTGCAAGTCAGTCAGGCATCAAAACTGCATGTCAAAAATTTGAAGTTTTCAAGCAAATTGACTATTGAATAAGAGCGAGGATGATTATACAAAGACTCAGATTTAGAAGTTTTCCCATTGTCACTAAAACATCGCATTTCTCTCTATAATCCTGTCTATTTTGACAAAATAACAATAATAATACTGGACAAATTAGGTATTAATACAGCAATGCTGGTAAATTGCATAACTTGATATAGTCGAATAAGTTAATATGGATCCAACAAATCATGGTCCAACCTATTATAACACAATGATTTTTATGTGGGAATGACTGTCTTCTAAATCTATATAAAAAACTTCAAGAAAACCTATTTTGGAGATGAACAAACAGGCAATAAATATTCTTCTTAGGAGAACACTAGATTTTCCCTCTCACAGTTAAGATGAGCAACCAATCATCTCCAGCCACTTCTATAACCACCCCTTTAAAACCAATAAATAGCATACGTTCTTAGATTGAGTTCAAGAGTCACAAGAAATTTGAGAGTAGGCCAAAATAGGGAAGCTGACCTCTCGAAATTGTAAATTATGTTAAAACCGAAACAGAACTCTCTCCATAACTCCCTCTTGTAAAATATAAAGAAATGGCAACGTTATTAAAAGAGTTTGTTTGATTAATACTGAGACAGTAAGTGTAACTGATCTCACACTAAAGATTATATATTTAATGCACCAACCTTTTCTGTTAAATTTAACTGGACAACTGCTAGGATTGCATCCACACAATGGTCACTAAGAATTCCAAAGATTACAATAAAAATGCACCAACCTTTTCCGTTAAATTTAACTGGACAACTGCTAGGATGACATCCACACGATGGTCACTAAGAAATCCAAAGGTAACAATAAAAATAACAATAACAATAGCAACAACAATTGAAAGGCTTGTCAAAACCAAAGGGTTTTTCTAAATAAATCAATATGCCACTTGCTCAACTTTGAGCAAACTAAGTATGCCTTACATCTCATTTCATACTTTATAATGTAAGGTTCATATTGTTGCATCCAGACCAAACAACGAATAGTTTAAATGTTTTTATAGATGCTTGTATATGTTATATGCTCCAAATCTTGAAATTAAGGTTTGAAAACTTTTCAATAAGACAAACATTTAAGGTATGCATAAAACCAATCACTAGCAAAGTTCCTCCCTATTTCTTTCCTCATCAAATTATTCATCTCACTTTGACACTATTTAAACTAGATAGCCCCACTTAATCAGTCCATTGCTTGCAACATTTCCCAAATAAGGATTTTTTTAAATTCTTATGAAACTTTTCTTGAAGATAGATAATCTCTAAAAGAGGGCATAAGAATACCTTTAGCAAGCAATTCAGTAACACGAGCTTTGAACCGTAAGAACTGAGATATTTGAATCCCAAAAGAGAATGGACTGACAGATGTAGGTGATGCAGGAAGTATTGCAGACCCGGCTGCAGCAAAGGTGCATCCTTTTTGAAAAGATGGTGCACCAACAAAATCCAAGTAGGCACCAAGAAATGGCATGTCCATTTCATCCACTGCACATAATAGTTGGTTATAAACTGTTGCACTAGAAGTAGAACATACAAAAGTAGACAGTTGTTCATAACTTCATATTGAAATGGAGCAAGTCTTTCATTGTATAGAAAAAAGTAACAATAGCATAACCAAATAATCATCACGTCTATCATGGTGACTGCAATGTTGTTATAGCCACTGGCATTCTTTATGCAACTTTGAAGGTACTAAAATTAATTACCCATTGTATTTAAAAATTAAGTTATGGGCATCTTCTATGATAGGATCACCATATCAAGAACATAGAGTAAAGCTAAGTAACATAGTTTCACAAGGGCAATACAGTGTACTTCCCAAAATAAATAAAAAATAAATTAGAAATTAAAAACTCAAAAGAAATGATTAATAGTAATGGCAACAAGTTAATTGGACATCAAATTTTCTTCCTTAACATCGCAACACCAATTTCATGATTATTTCCCTCAACAATTCTAAGTTTCACTACAAATCCAGGTCGAGCAGCACAAAAGAACTTGAATTTGCTTTATGTGGATATATAACATTCACAGTTTCATTATCCTTCAATTGAACCAATGGTGAATGAATACTTTCATTGTAATTCTTATCATTCAATACATATATGCCTTACTATAGATATGGTTAGCATTCAGGAAGATAGTGTAAATAACTTGCAATTGAAACAATTGCCATTAGCCCCAGCACAACTAACAACAAACTAAGAAAACTACTTTTCACCTACCATATCAACAACCACAATTTTGTAACCTAAGTAATCCACCAAACACAGGATATAATCTCAAATATCCAAATAAATTAAGAAAAAAAAAAATCAAAAGCAAGAAGTGTTGGATTTTAGATTTGCATTAGTGGGCAGTACTAAATAGTTGGGTTATCATAATTCAAATGAATGCCAATGTACCAAAAATGTCAAAGTTATTGATGTAACCTCAATTAAACCATATAAACCCATTACACTTTTAGTTTTTATTCAATATGGAACTATGGATTGAGAGAATAGTCCCATATTGGATAAATTAAAGCACGATTATCAAGAAAATAAATTTTCTATAAAAAACCTAAAAATAATAATAAAAAAAAATGGCAGCGAGGATCACAAGAACTCACTAAGGAAGTCGATGATGAGGCGGCCATCAGAGAAGCGGCCAGAGGGTCGGAGGAAGTACGTCTCACCATAAGGAGGGTTAATTTCCTTAAGGCCGGCGGCGATGCGGATGCCGGTGTCGTAGTTGGAGTCCCCAAAGTTGAAGACGGTGGGGTAGTTGAACTCAATGGAGAAAGAGAAGGGGCAAAAGACAATGAGAAGAAGAAGGAAGGAGAAGTGGATCGAAGAAGGAGAGGAGGCCATGGATGGAGATGGAGATGGAGGTGGGGGGAGAGGGGAAGAGGAGGAGGATCCATGGAGGTTGGAGAGAGGTTTTTAGTAGAAGAATAGGGTTTCTAGTGGAGAGATGGTGGTTGGTTTGTTTTGGTTTGGTTTATTTTTAGAATAATTGCAACAATACTATCTCGTGTAAAAGATTTTTCAAATTTTGAAGGGATCTTCAAGGCTCGAACATTGCCCGAACTCATAATATTTTTTTCATCAACCATTTTATATTTTCTTTTTTTTTTATGAAGTAACAGAGGAGTAAGGTGCATGCTCTCTACACAAATATACCAACAAAAAAGATCACCTATTTGGTCATTAAAAAAAATCAATTAAATGGTTTCCATGGAAAAAATCAACTTACTTTCAGGCACATCTTCTGATGCCTGCAAAGCCTCCGCAGGCATATCATCGACTGAAACATGACCTGTAACATTTTACTAAAAAAAAATCAGTAATTATTGCAATGTAATTCAAGCATACAAGTTATTTCAACATTCATGAATTACCTGCATCAACATCTAATGGGACATCAGCTGCACAAGGAGATGTTCCTTGTGCAACTGGCTCTGCAGGTGCTTCTTCTTCTTCACCTGTGATATTTAAATAAAAAAAAATCAATAATTATTGTAATGTAATTCGAGTAAGCATACAAGTTATTGCAACATTCATGAATTACCTGCATCAGCATCAAATGGGACATCAGCTGCACAAGGAGATGTTCCTTGTGCAACTGGCTCTGCAAGTGTTACTTCTTCTTCACCTGTGACATTTAAATAAAAAAAAATCAATAATTATTAGAATGTAATTCGAGTAAGCATACAAATTATTGCAACATTCATGAATTACCTGCATCAGCATCTAATGGGACATCAGCTGCACAAGGAAATGTTCCTTGTGCAACTGGCTCTGCAGGTGTTTCTTCTTCTTCACCTGTGAAATTTAAATAAAAAAAATCAATAATTATTGGAATGTAATTCGAGTAAGCATACAAATTATTGCAACAATCATGAATTACCTGCATCAACATCTAATGGAACATCAGCTGCACAAGGAGATGTTCCTTGTGCAACTGGCTCAGCAGGTGTTTATTCTTCACCTGTGACATAACAATAAAAAATCAATAATTATTGGAATGTAATTCAAATAATCATACAAGTCGTTGCATCATTCGTGGATTACCTGAATCAACAGTATCAGTAGTGTCGTCCCTCACATGTACTACTGCGGGGGTGAGATGGAGGAGGAGATAACTGAACCCCCATATGGGCAGCCATACGAACCAAAGTCCTACCCAACCACTGCTGAAAAGCTGATGAAATCGAAGACGAAGCAGTATGGATGGTGGAGGGGCCGGCTGCTGGTGGCACAGGGGAGCGAGTGGATGCTGAAGCTGAAGGAGAGACTGGCTCAAGATGGGGAGCAGCAGCACCAACGACACGGAAACAGGTCCCGCTGGCAGTCTGTACGGGCTGGACCATCCTCATAGCTTTGAGGGTGTCAACGGTGATCGGGGCACTGCCGCCCTCGATCTTCATACCGCGAACCCTCCCTAGAATACCCATCCCCGAATGAGCCGAGAGATGTAGGGGCCCGCGAATATGAATCCAACCCTAGGATCAGTCGCCTGATGCTACATAGCAAGGGCGACCTCATATCCTAGGTGCACTTGGAACCCGTCGACCATGCTGAGGAGGTAATAGAAATCTCTCCGATTCACCACGCCGGTACTATCACCCCCCCTGTCAAGGTATGACTCAGTAAATAATGGATGTACCTCAGGGCGGGGGAGCGAAGGCTAGTGCCCTTCGTGCAGCGTGGATCATAGCCTCCAGATGTGCTCAAGCGACGCCAACATGACTCCACATCCTCCTCTGTTGGCCTCTCAATGAGAAGGGCACGATACTCTGGGGTCTGCGTGAATGCCCGGTCATAAAGACCCAAATGGACTGAAAATGTCGTCAGGCTCATCTTGTGCATAGTGTTGAAAGCTTGAAACTGGATAGTATTAGCCTAATCAAAATCAACCGGCCTATGCCGCTCTAACTCAAACTTCGCCAAGACCTCTAGTGTTAGCTCTCTATAAGTAGTGTCGGTGATGTCAAAGAGCTCACACCAGGCTCGATCACGCAAAAGTTCCTTGACCTCATCCTCCAATCCCACATCAGTTAATACATGCCAGTCTATCTGACGAGACTCGCCGATCTTCTTCGTGGTCAACCGATTAAATCTCAACTGATGACCATCTGCACCAAATGTAGGGTGTAGGGGAGGCTTGCGAGCTACTCTGGCCCCTCCCTACTCTATCCATATGGGCAACCCTCCTCTTCGGAGGCATAATCTGGGTATAAACGAAATAAACAACGGGAAATGCAGGAAATAGCTAAGCACGGGAATATATGTACACATATACACACATACATAAGAACTTGCATAATTAGAAAACTTCAACCTAAGAAGTATGTAACAAAAACATACAGAACAAATTGCAAACTACCATATGAAACAATGGCTAGTATACAAGTCACACAACCAAATACAATGAACAATTCTCCTCTTCAAACTAAAAATGATAATGAATGACTACAGAAGCACCCCAAGCTGAATATTATTAAGAACAACAAAGAAGATCCCCAATATTTGATGCACAACAATATCAATCATGAATCAGGTAATTTGAAATAAAATCAATGTAAAGCGCATGCAAATTACAACATCTTATTTCTTTGTTCCCTATAGTTATAGTCAACTACAAAAATAAACCTTAAAAAAAAAAAATCCTTCCACAAAAACTGCCATTGGCACACAGAAGGCAGAGTTGGTACATCACAAATTCAAAAATTCAGCTTGCAAAAACGAATTATTAATTCATAAACCATACACAGCTTGCAAAAACGAATTATTAATTCATAAACCATACACAGCTTGCAAAATCTCATAAAAGAATCAGCAGGAACATGCTGGTACCTACAAAAGGGCAAACTCCGGCAAGCTTCACGGCGGACTCGAAGAGGCGGCAAAACTGGAAGAGAAGAGGTGGATTCGAAGAGGCGGCAAAACGAGGAGGATGTGCTGAAAGCATGGGAGAGGTTACTCGGCAGTGCTTAATTAGCTTCCTCCGCAAGAAGGGCAAACTACGGCAAGCTTCTCGGCAGACTCGAAGAGGCGGGAAGCGGCAAAAGGTGGCAAAACTGGAAGAGAAGAGGCGGATTGGAAGAGGAGGCAAAACTCGAAAAGGCGGCAAAACAAGGAGGATGTGCTGAAAGCAAGGGAGTGGTTACTTGGCACTGCTTAGTTAGCTTCTTCCGCAAGAAGGGAAAACTCCGGCAAGCTTCTCGGCTGACTCGAAAAGGCGATAAACGGGAAAATATGGCAAAATCAAAGAGAATACGTGCAAAACTGTAAGAGAAGAGGCGGACTCGAATCGAGGAGAAGAGACGAACTTGAAGAGGAGGCAAAACTCGAAGAGGCGGCAAAACGAGGAGGATGTGCTGAAAGCACGGGAGTGGTTACTCGGCAGTGCTTAGTTAGCTTCCTTCGCAAGAATGGCAAAATTCGGCAAGCTTCTCGGCGGACTCGAAGAGGCGATAAACGGCAAAAGGCGCGAAACTCGAAGAGAAGAGGCGCAAAACTGGAAGAGAAGAGGCGGACTGGAAGAGGAGGCAAAACTCGAAGAGGCGGCAAAACGAGGAGGATGTGCTGAAAGCAAGGGAATGGTTACTCGACAATGCTTAGTTAGCTTCTTCCGCAAGAAGGGCAAACTCCAGCAAGCTTCTCGGCGTACTCGAAGAGGCGATAAATGGGAAAATGTGGCAAAATCAAAGAGAAGAGGCGGACTCGAAGAGGAGGTAAAAATCGAAGATGCGGCAAAACGAGGAGGATGCGCTGAAAGCACGGGGGTGGTTAGTCGGCAGTGCTTAGTTAGCTACCTCCGCAAGAAGGGCAAACTCCGGAAAACTTATCGGCGGACTCGAAGAGGCGGCAAACAACAAAAGACGGCAAAGCTCGAAGCATAGAGGTGGAAAACTTGAAGAGAAGAGGCGGACTCGATGAGGAGACAAAACTCGAAGAGGCGGCAAAACGAGGAGGATGTGGTGAAAGCACGGGTGTGGTTACTCGGCAGTTCTTAGTTAGCTTCCTCCGCAAGACGGGCAAACTCCTTCGAGCTTCTCGGCGGACTCGAAGAGGCGGCAAACGGTAAAATGCGGTAAAACTCGAAGAGAAGAGGCACAAAACTTGAAGAGAAGAGGCAGACTCAAAGAGGTGGCAAAACTCGAAGAGGCAACAAAACGAGGAGGATGTGCTGAAAGCACGAGAGTGGTTAATCGGCAGTACTTAGTTAGCTTTATTCGCATAAAGGACAAACTCGGGCAAAGTCATCGGCGGACTCGAAGAGGCAACAAATGGTAAATGGCGACAAAGCTCGAAGCGTAGAGTTGCAAAATTGGAAGAGAAGAGACGGACTCGAAGACGAGGCAAAACTCGAAGAGGCGGCAAAACGAGGAGGATGTGCTGGAATCACGGGAGTGGTTACTCAGCAGTGCTTAGTTAGCTTCCTCCGCAAAAAGGACAAGCTTCTCGGCAGACTCGAAGAGGCGGAAAACGGCAAAAGGCGGCAAAATTCAAAGAGAAGAGGCGCAAAAATGAAAGAGAAGAGGCTGACTCGAATCGAAGAGAAGAGGCGGACTCGAAGAGACGGCAAAACGAGGAGGATGTGCTGAAAGTGTGGGAGTGGTTACTCAGCGGTGCTTAGTTAGCTTCCTTCGCAAGAAGGGTAAACTCCGGCATGCGTCCCGGCGGACTCGAAGAGACGGCAAACGGCAAAAGGCTGCAAAATTTTAATGGAAGAGGCAAAAAACTGGAAAGGAAGTGGCTGACTCAAATCAAAGAGAACAGGCGGACTCGAAGAGGAGGCAAAACTCGAAGAGGCGGCAAAACGAGGAGGATGTACTGAAAGCACGAGAGTGGTTACTCGGCAGTGCTTAGTTAGCTTTATCCGCAAGAAGGGTAAACTTGGGCAAGCTCCTCGGCGGACTCGAAGAAGCGGCAAACGGCAAAAGGCGACAAAACTCAAAGCGTAGAGGTGCAAAACTGGAAGAGAAGAGCGGACTCGATGAGGAGGCAAAAATCGAATAGGCGGCAAAACGAGGAGAATGTGCTGAAAGCATGGAAGTGGTTACTCTGCAGTGCTTAGTTTGCTTCCTCCGCAAGAAGCGCAAACTCCGGCAAGCTTCTCGACGGACTTGAAGAGGCGGCAAACGGCAAAAGGCCGCAAAACTCGAAGAGAAGAATCGCAAAACTGCAAGAGAAGAGGCAGACTCGAATCGAAGAGAAGAGGCGGCAAAACGAGGAGGATGTGCTGAAAGAATGGGAGTGGTTACTCGGCAGTGCTTAGTTAGCTTCCTCCGCAGGAAGGGCAAACTCCGGCAAGCTTCTCGGCAGACTCGAAGAAGCGGCAAACGCCAAAAGGAGGCAAAATTCGAATATAAGAAGCGCAAAACTGGAAAAAAAGTGGTTGACTCGAATCAAAGAGAAGAGGCGGATTCGAAGAGGAAGCAAACCTCGAAGATGCGGCAAAACGAGGAGGATGTACTGAAAGCATGAGAGTGGTTACGCGACAGTGCTTCTTAGTTAGCATCCTCCGCAAGAAAGGCAAACTACGACAAGCACCTCAGCGGACTCAAAGAGCCGGTAAACGGCAAAAAGCGGCAAAACTCAAAGAGAAGAGGCGCAAAATAAGAAGAGAAGAGGCGGATACGAATCGAAGAGAAGAGGCGGACTCGAAGAGGAGGCAAATTTCGAAGAGGCGGTAAAACGAGGGGGATGTGCTGAAAGCACGGGAATGGTTATTCGGCAGTGCTTAGTTAGCTTCTTCCGCAAGAAGGGCAAACTCCGGTAAGTTTCTCGGCGTACTCGAAGAGGCGGCAAATGGCAAAAGGTAGCAAAACTCGAAGAGAAGAGGCGCAAAACTTGAAGAGAAAAGGCGGACTCGAAGAGGACGCAAAACTTGAAGAGGCAGCAAAACGAGTAGGATGTGGTGAAAGCACGGGAGTGGTTACTCGTCAGTGCTTAGTTAGCTTTATCCATAAGAAGGGTAAACTCGGGCAAGCTCCTCGGCGGACTCGAAGAAGCGGCAATCGGCAAAACTCGAAGCGTAGACGTGAAAAACTGGAAAAGAAGAGGAGGACTCGATGAGGAGGCAAAACGAGGATAATGTGCTGAAAGCACGGCAGTGGTTAGTCGCCAGTGCTTAGTTCGCTTCCTCAAGAAGAAGGGCAAACTCCGGCAAGCTTCTCGGCGTACTCGAAGAGGAGGCAAACGGCAAAAGGCGGCAAAACTAGAAGAGAAGAGGCGTACTCGAATCGAAGAGAAGAGGCGGACTCGAAGAGGAGGTAAACTCGAAGAGGTGGCAAAACGAGGAAGATGTGTTGAAAGTGTCGGAGTGGTTACTCGGCGGTGCGTAGTTAGCTTTCTCCGCAAGAAGGGCAAACCCCGGCTAGCCTCTCGGCGGACTCGAAGAGGCGGCAAACGGCAAAAGTCGGCAAAATCCGAATGGAAGAGGCGCAGAACTTTAAAAGAAGTGGCTGACTAGAATCAAAGAGAAGAGGCGGACTCGAAGAGGAGGCAAAACTCGAAGAGGCGGCAAAACGAGGACGATGTACTAAAAGCACGAGAGTGGTTACGCGGTAGTGCTTAGTTAGCTTTCTCCGCAAGAAAGGCAAACTACGACAAGCATCTCAGCGGACTCGAAGAGCTGGTAAACGGCAAAAGGCGGCAAAACTCGAAGAGAAGAGGCGCAAAAAAAGAAGAGAAGAGACGGACTCGAATCGAAGTTAAGAAGCGGACTGGAAGAGGAGGCAAAATTCGAAGAGGCGTCAAAACGAGGGGGATGTGATGAAAGCACGGGAGTGGTTACTCGGTAGTGCTTAGTTAGCTTCCTCTGCAAGAATGGCAAACTCGGGCAAACTCCTCGGCGGACTCGAAGAAGCGGCAAACGGCAAAAGGCGCAAAACTCGAAGCGTAGAGATGCAAAATTGGAAGAGAAGAGGCGGACTCAATGAGGACGCAAAACTCGAAGAGGCGGCAAAACGAGGAGAATGTTCTGAAAGCACGGGAGTGGTTACTCGGCAGTGCTTAGTTAGCCTCCTCCGCAAGAAGTGCAAACTTCGGCAAGCTTCTCGGCGGACTCGAAGAGGCGACAAACCGCAAAATGCGGCAAAGCCCGAAGCGTAGAGGCGCAAAATTGGAAGGGAAAAGGCAGACTCGAAGATGATGCAAAACTCGAAGAGGCGGCAAAACGAGGAGGATGTGCTGAAAGCACGGGAGTGGTCACTTGGCAGTGCTTAGTTAGCTTCCTCCGCAAGAAAGGCAAACTCCGGCAAGCTTCTCGGCGGACTAGAAAAGGCGGCAAACGGTAAAAGGCGCCAAAATTCGAAGAGAAGAGGCGCAAAACTGGAAAGGAAGTGGCTGACTCAAATCAAAGAGAAGAGTCAGACTCGAAGAGGAGGCAAAACTCGAAGAGGCGGCAAAACGAGGAGGATGTACTGAAAGCACGAGAGTGGTTACTCGGCAGTGCTTAGTTAGCTTTATCCGCAAGAAGTGTAAACTCGGGCAAGCTCCTCGGCGGACTCGAAGAAGCGGCAAACGGTAAAAGGCGACAAAACTCTAAGCGTAGAGGTGCAAAACTGGAAGAGAAGAGGCGGACTCGATGAGGAGGCAAAACTCGAATAGGCGGCAAAACGAGGAGAATGTGCTGAAAGCACGGGAGTGGTTACTCTGCAGTGCTTAGTTTGCTTCCTGCACAAGAAGGGCAAACTCCGGCAAGCTTCTCGACGGACTTGAAGAGGCGGCAAACAGCAAAAGGCAGCAAAACTCGAAGAGAAGAATCGCAAAACTGCAAGAGAAGAGGCAGACTCGAATCGAAGAGAAGAGGCGGACTCGAAGAGGAGGTAAAACTCAAAGACTCGGCAAAACGAGGAGGATGTGCTGAAAGCATGGGAGTGGTTACTCGGCAGTGCTTAGTTAGCTTCCTCCGCAAGAAGGGCAAACTCCGACAAGCTTCTCGGCGGACCCGAAGAAGCGGCAAACGCCAAAAGGAGGCAAAATTCGAATATTAGAGGCACAAAACTTGAAAAGAAGTGGTTAAATCGAATCAAAGAGAAGAGGCGGATTCGAAGAGGAAGCAAAACTCGAAGATGCGGCAAAACGAGGAGGATGTACTGAAAGCATGAGAGTGGTTACGCTACAGTGCTTCTTAGTTAGCATCCTCCGCAAGAAAGGCAAACTACGACAAGCACCTCAACGGACTCGAATAGCCGGTAAACGACAAAAAGCGGCAAAACTCAAAGAGAAGAGGCGCAAAACAAAAAGAGATGAGGCGGATACGAATCGAAGAGAAGAGGCGGACTCGAAGAGGAGGCAAAATTCGAAGAGGCGGTAAAACGAGGGGGATGTGCTGAAAGCACGGGAGTGGTTATTCGGCAGTGCTTAGTTAGCTTCTTCCGCAAGAAGGGCAAACTTCGGTAAGCTTCTCGGCGGACTCGAAGAGGCGGCAAAACTTGAAGAGGCAGCAAAACGAGTAGGATGTGGTGAAAGCACGGGAATAGTTACTCGTCAGTGCTTAGTTAGCTTTATCCATAAGAAGGGTTAACTCGGGCAAGCTCCTCGGCGGACTCGAAGAAGCGGCCAACGGAAAAAGGCGGCAAAACTCGAAGCGTAGACGTGCAAAACTGGAAAAGAAGAGGAGGACTCGATGAGGAGGCAAAACTCGAGGATGCGGCAAAACGAGGATAATGTGCTGAAAGCACGGGAGTGGTTACTCGGCAGTGCTTAGCTCGCTTCCTGAATAAGAAGAGCAAACTCTGGCAAGCTTCTCGGCGGACTCGAAGAGGAGGCAATCGGCAAAAGGCGGCAAAACTGGAAGAGAAGAGGTGTACTCGAATCGAAGAGAAGAGGCGGACTCGAAGAGGAGGTAAACTCGAAGAGGTGGCAAAACGAGGAAGATATGTTGAAAGTGTCGGAGTGGTTACTCGGCGGTGCGTAGTTAGCTTTCTCCGCAAGAAGGGCAAACTCCGGCAAGCCTCTCGGCGGACTCGAAGAGGCCGCAAACGGCAAAAGGCGGCAAAATTCGAATGGAAGAGGCGCAAAACTGGAAAAGAAGTGGCTGACTTGAATCAAAGAGAAGAGGCGGACTCGAAGAGGACGCAAAACTCGAAGAGGCGGCAAAACGAGGACGATGTACTAAAAGCACGAGAGTGGTTACGCGGCAGTGCTTAGTTAGCTTTCTCCGCAAGAAAGGCAAACTAGGACAAGCGTCTCAGCGGACTCGAAGAGCTGGTAAACGGCAAAAGGCAGCAAAACTCGAAGAGAAGAGGCGCAAAAAAAGAAAAGAATAGGCGGACTCGAATCAAAGAGAAGAGGCGGACTGGAAGAGGAGGCAAAACTCGAAGAGGCGACAAAACGAGGAGGATGTGCTGAAAGCACGGGAGTGGTTACTCGGCAGTGCTTAGTTAGCTTCCTCCGCAAGAAGGGCAAACTCCGGCAAACTTCTCGGCGGACTCGAAGAGGCGGCAATTGGCAAAATGCGGCAAAACTCGAAGAGAAGAATCGCAAAACTGGAAAAGAAGAGGCAGACTCGAATCGAAGAGAGGAGGCATAGTCGAAGATGAGGTAAACCTCGAAGAGGCGGAAAAACGAGGAGGATGTGCTGATAGCACGGGAGTAGTTACTCGGCAGTGCTTAGTTAGCTTCCTTCGCAAGATGGGCAAACACCGGTAAGCCTCAAAGAGAAGAGGATACAAAACTCGAAGAGGCAGCAAAACGAGTAGGATGTGGTGACAGCATGGGAGTGGTTACTCGTCAGTGCTTAGTTAGCTTTATCCTCAAGAAGGATAAACTTGTGTAAGCTACTCGGCGGACTCGAAGAAGCGGCAAACGGTAAAAGGCGTTAAAACTCGAACCATAGAGGTGTAAAACTGGAAGAGAAGAGGCTGACTCGATGAGGAAGCAAAACTCGAAGAGGTTGCAAAACGAGGAGGATGTGCTGAAAGCACGGGATGGGTTACTTGGCAGTGCTTAGATCGCTTCCTCCGCAAGAAGGGAAAACACCGGCAAGCTTCTCGCCAGACTCGAAGAAACGGTAGACGGCAAAAGGCTGCAAAATTCGAATGGAGGCGAAGAGGAGGCAAAACTCGAAGAAGGATGTGCTGAAAGCACGGGAGTGGTTACTCGTCAGTGCTTAGTTAGTTTTATCCAAAAGAAGGTTAAACTCGGGCAAGCTCCTCGGCCGACTCGAAAAAGCGGCAAACGGCAAAAGGCGGCAAAGCTATAAGCGTAGAGGCGCAAAACGGGAAGAGAAGAGGCGGACTCGATGAGGAGGCAAAACTCGATGTGGCGGCAAAACGAGGAGGAAGTGCTGAAAGCACGGGAGTGGTTACTCTGCAGTGGTTTGTTCGCTTCCTCCGCAAGAATGGCAAACTACGGCAAGCTTCTCGGCAAAATCGAAGAGGCGGCCAATGGCAAAAGGTGGCAAAACTCGAAGAGAAGAGGCGCAAAACTAGAAGAGAAGAGGTGGAGTCGAAGAGGAAGTTAAACTCGAAGAGTCGGCAAAATGACTAGGATGTGCTGAAAGCACTGGAATGGTTACTCGGCAGTGTTTAGTTAGCTTCCTCCGCAAGAGTGGCAAACCTCGGCAAGCTTTACGGCGGACTCGAAGAGGCGGCAAACGGCAAAAGGCGGCAAAACTCCAAGAGAAGAAGCGCAAAACTTAAAGAGAAGAGGCGGACTCGAAGAGGAGGCAAAACTCGAAGAGCCAGCAAAACGAGGAGGATGTACTGAAAGCATGGGAGTGGTTAATCAGCAGTACTTAGTTAGCTTTATCTGCAACAAAGGCAAACTCGTGCAAGCTTATCGGCGGACTCGAAGAGGCGACAAATGGAAAAAGGCAACAAAACTCGAAGAGAAGAGGCGCAAAACTTGAAGAGAAGAGGCGGACTCGAAGAGGAGGCAAAACACGAAGAGTCAGCAAAACGAGGAGGATGTGCTGAAAGCACGGGAGTGGTTAATCGGCAGTGTTTAGTTATCTTTATCTGCAAGAAAGGCAAACTCGGGCAAGCTTATCGGCGGACTCGAAGAGGCGGCAAACGGAAAAAAGGGGCAAAGCTCGAAGCGTAGAAGTGCAAAACTGGAAGAGAAGAGGCGGACTCGAAGTGGAGGCAAAACTCGAGGAGGCGGCAAAACAAGGAGGATGTGCTGAAAGCACGAGCGTGGTTACTCGGCAGTGCTTAGTTAGCTTCCTCCGCAAGAAGGGCAAACTCCGGCAAGCTTCTCGGCAGACTCGAAGAGGCGGCAAACGGCAAAAAGACATCAAAATTCGAAGAGAAGAGGCACAAAACAGGAAGAGAAGAGGCTGACTCGACCCGAAGAGAAGAGGCGGACTCGAAGAGGAGGCAAAACCAGGAAGAGGCGGCAAAACGAGGAGGATGTGTTGAAAGCATAGGAGTGGTTACTCTGCGGTGCTTAGTTAGCTTCCTTCGCAAGAAGGGTAAACTCCGACAAGCTTCTCGGCGGACTCGAAGAGGCGGCAAACTGCAAAAGGCGGCAAATTCGAATGGAAGAGGCGCAAAACTGGAAAAGAAGTGGCTGACTCGAATCAAACAGAAGATGCGACCTCAAAGAAGGGCAAACTCCGGCAAGTTTCTCGGCGGACTCAAAGAGGCGGCAGACGGCGAGAGATGGCAAAACTCGAAGAGAAGAGACGCAAAACTTTAAGAGAAGAGTCGGACTCGAAGAGGAGGCAAAACTCAAAGAGACGACAAAACTAGGAGGATGTGCGGAAAACACGAGAGTGGTTACTCATCAGTGCTTAGTTAGCTTTCTCCGCAAGAAGGGCAAACTCCGACAAGCTCCTCGGCGGACTCGAAGAGGCGGCAGACGGCGAGAGATAGCAAAACTCGAAGAGAAGAGGCGCAAAACCTTAAGAGAAGAGTCGGACTCGAAGGGGAGGCAAAACTCGAAGAGGCGACAAAACGAGCAAGATGTGCTGAAAGCACGGGGGTGGTTACTCGTCAGTGCTTAGTTAGCTTTATACGCAAGAAGGCTAAACTCAGGCAAGCTCCTCGGCGAACTCAAAGAAGCGGCAAACAGCAAAAGGCGGCAAAACTCGAAGTGTAAAGTTGTGAAACGGGAAGAGAAGAGGCGGACTCGATGAGGAGGTAAATTTCAATGTGGCGGCAAAACGTGGAGAATGTGCTGAAAGCACGGGAGTGGTTACTCTGCAGTGCTTAGTTCGCTTCCTCCGCAAGAAGGGCAAACTCCGGCAAGCGTTTCGGCGGACTCGAAGAGGTGGCAAACGGTAAAAGGCGGCAAAATTCGAAAAGAAGAGGCGCAAAACTGGAAGAGAAGAGGCAGACTCGAAGAGGCGGCAAAACGAGAAGGATGTGCTGAAAGCATGGGAGTGATTACTCGGCAGTGCTTAGTTAGCTTCCTCCGCAAAAAAAGGCAAACTACGGCAAGCATCTCAGCGGACTCGAAGAGCCGATAAATTGCAAAAGGCAGCAAAACTCGAACAGAAGAGTCGCAAAACTTGAACGGAAGAGGCGGACTCGAAGAGGTGGCAAAACTCGAATAGGCAACAAAACGAGGAGGATGTGCTGAAAGCACGGGAGTGGTTAATCGGCAGTGCTTAGTTAGCTTTATCCGCAAGAAGGGCATACTCGGGCAAGGTTATCGGCGGACTCGAAGAGGCGTCAAACGGCAAAACTCGGCAAAGATCGAAGCCTAGAGGCGCAATACTGGAAGAGAAGAGGCGGACTCGAAGAAGAGGCAAAACTCGAAAAAGCGGCAAAACGAGTAGGATGTGCTGAAAGCACGGGAGTGTTTACTCGACAGTACTTAGTTAACTTTATTCTCAAGAAGGGCAAACTCCGGTAAGCTTCTCGGCGGACTCGAAGAGGAGGCAAACGGCAAAAGGCGGCAAAATTCGAATGGAAGAGGCGCAAAAATGGAAAAGAATGGACTCGAAGAGGAGGTAAAACTCGAAGAGGCAGGAAAACAAGGTAGATGTGCTGAAAGCACGGGAGTCGTTAATCGGCAGTGCTTAGTTAGCTTTATTCTCAAGAAGGACAAACTGGGGCAAGCTTATCGGCGGACTCGAAGAGGCGGCAAACGACAAAAGGCGGCAAAACTTGAAGCATAGAGGCGCAAAACTAGAAGAGAAGAGGCGGACTCGAAGAGGAGGCAAAATGAGGAGGATGTGCTGAAAGCACGGATGTGGTTACTCGGCAGTGCTTAGTTAGCTTCCTCCGCAATAAGGGCAAACTCCGGCAAGCTTCTCGGCGGACTCGAAGAGGGGCAAACGGCGAAAGATGGCAAAACTCGAAGAGAAGAGGCGCAAAACTTTAAGAGAAGAGTCAGACTCGAAGACGAGGTAAAACTCGAAAAGGTGGCAAAACAACGAGGATGTGTTGAAAGCACGGGAGTGGTTACTCGGCAGTGCTTACTTAGTTTCCTCCGCAAGAAGGGCAAACCTCGACAAGCTTCTCGATGGACTCGAGGAAGCGGAAAAGGCAAAAGTCTGCAAAACTTGAAAAGAAGAGGCGCAAAACTAAAGGAGAAGAGGCCGACTCGAAGAGGAGGCAAAACTCGAAGAGGCAACAAAACGAGGAAGATGTGCTGAAAGCGCGGGAGTGGTTACTCGGTATTGCTTAGTTAGCTTTCTCCGCAAGGAGAGCAAACTCCGTCAAGCTTCTCGGCGGACTCGAAGAGGCGGTAAACGGCAAAAGGCGGTAAAACTCGAAGAGAAGAGTCGCAAAACTAGAAGAGTAGAGGCAGACTCGAAGAGGAGGCAGAACTCGAAGAGTAGAGGCGGACTCGAAGAGGAGGTAAAACTCGAAGATGTAGCAAAACGAGGAGGATGTGCGTTAAGTACGGGAGTGGTTACTCTGCAGTGCTTAGTTAGCTTCATCCGCAAGAAGGGCAAACTTTTTGGCAGACTTGAAGAGGCGGCGAATGGCAAAATGCGATAAAACTCGAATAGAAGAGGCACAAAATTGGAAGAGAAGAGCCGTACTCGAAGAGGAGGCAAAACTCGAAGAGGCGGCAAAACGAGGAGGATGTGCTGAAACCATGGGAATGGTTACTCGGCAGTGCTTATTTAGCTTCCTCCGCAAGAAGGGCAAACCCCATCAAGCTTCTCGGCGGACTCGAAGAGGCGTCAAATGGCAAAAGGAGGCAAAACTAGAACAGAAGAGGTGCAAAACTGGAAGAGAAGAGGCGGACTCGAAGAGGTGGCAAAACTCGTAGATGTGGCAAAACGGGAGGATGCGCTGAAAGCATGGGAGTGGTTACTCGGCAGTGCTTAGTTAGCTTACTCCGCAATATGAGCAAACTCCGGCAAGCTTCTCGTCGGACTCGAAGAGGTGGCAAACGGGAAAAGGCGGTAAACTAGAAGAGAAGAGGCGGACACGAAGAGGAGGCATAACTCGGAGAGACAGCAAAATGAGGAGGATGTGCTGAAAGCAAGAGAGTAGTTACTCAGTAGTGCTTAGTTAGCTTTATCCGCAAGAAGGGCAAACTCCAGCAAGCTTCTCGGCGAACTGCAAGAGGAGGCAAACGGCAAAATTCGGCAAAACTCGAAGAGAAGAGGCGCAAAACTGGAAGAGAAGAGGCAGACTCGAAGAGGTGGCAAAACTCAAAGAGGCGGCAAAACGATGAGGATGTGCTGAAAGCACGGGAATGTTACTCGGAAGTGCTTAGTTAGCTTCCAATGAAAAAAGGCTAAACTCCGGCAAGTTTCTCGGCGGATTCGAAGAGGGGGAAAACGGCAAAAGGCGGCAAAACTTGAAGAGTAGAGGCGGACACCAAGAGAAGGCATAACTAGAAGAGGCAGGAAAACGAGGAGGTTGTGCTGCAAGCACGGGAGTGGTTACTCGGCAGTGCTTAGTTAGCTTTATCCGAAAGAAGGGAAAACTCCGGCAAGCTTCTCGGCGTACTTGAAGAGGCGGCAATTGGCAAAAAGCGGCAAAACTCGAAGAGAAGAGGCGCAAAACTGTAAGAGGAGAGGAGGACTCGAAAAAGAAACAAAACTCGTAGAGGCGGTAAAACGAGGACGATGTGCTGAATGCACGGAAGTGGTTACACGGCAGTGCTTAGTTAGCTTCCTCCGCAAAAATGGCAAACATTTCGGCGGACTTGAAAAGACGGCAAACGGCAAAAGGTGACAAAACTCGAAGAGAAGAGGCACAAAACTCGAAGAGAAGAGGCGGACTCGAAGAGGAAGCAAAACTCGAAGAGGCTGCAAAACGAGGAGGATGTGTTGAAAGCACGTCAACAGTTACTAGGCAGTGCTTATTAAGCTTTATCCGTAAGAAGGGCAAACTCCGGCAAGATTCTCTGCGGACTCAAAGACAAGGCAAACGGCAAAAGGCGGTATAACTTAAAAAAAAGAGGCCAAAACTGGAAGAGAAGAGGCGGACTCGAAGAGGCGGCAAAACGAGGATGATGTGCTGAAAGCACGTGAGTGGTTACTAGGAAGTGCTTATTATGCTTTATCCGTAAGAAGGGCAAACTCCGGCAAGATTATCTGCGGACTCAAAGACAAGGCAAACGGCAAAAGGCGGAAAAACTCAAAGAGAAGAGGCCAAAACTGGAAGAGAAGAGGCGGACTCGAAGAGGAGGCAAAACTCGAAGAGGCGGCAAAACAAGGAGGATGTGCTGAAAGCATGGGAGTGGTTACTCGGCGGTGGTTAGTTAGCTTCCTTTACAAGAAGGGCAAACTTCGGCAAGCCTCTCGGCAGACTCGAAGGTACGGCAAACGGCAAAAGGTGGCAAAACCTGAAGAAAAAAGGCGCAAAACTGGAAGAGAAGAGTTGGACTCGAAAACGCGGTAAAACGAGGAGGATGAGCTGAAAGCGCGGGAGTGGTTACTTGGCAATGCTTAGTTAGCTTCCTTCGCAAGAAGGGAAAACTCGGGCAAGCTTCTCGGCCGAATCGAAGATGCAGTAAACGCCAAAAGTCGGCAAAACTCGAAGAGAAGAGGCGCAAAATTGGAAGAGAAGGGTCGGACTCGAAGAAGCGGCAAACGTGCACACTGCAAAAGGCGGTAAAACTCGAAGAGAAGAGACACAAAACTAGAAGAGAAGAGGCGGACATAAAGAGGAGGCATAACTCAAAGAGGCAGCAAAACGAGGATGTGCTGAAAGCACGGGAGTAGTTACTCAGCATTGCTTAGTTAGCTTTATCCGCAAGAAGGGCAAACTCCGGCAAGTCTCCTAGTGGACTTGAAGAGGCGACAAACGGCAAAAGGCAGCAAAACTCGAAGAGAAGAGGCACAAAACTTTAAGATAAGAGATGGATACGAAGATGAGACATAACTCAAAGAGGCAGCAAAACGAGTAGGATTTGCTGAAAGCACGGGAGTGGTTACTCGGCAATGCTTACTTAGCTTCCTCCGCAAGAAGCGCAAACTCCGTCAAGCTTCTCGGCGGACTCGAAGAGGCGTCAAACGGCAAAAAGCGGCAAAACTCGAGAAGAAGAGGCGCAAAACTGGAAGAGAAGAGGCGGACTCGAAGAGGAGGCAAAACTCGAAGAGGCGGCAAAACGAGGATGATGTGCTGAAAGCACGGTAGTGGTTACTCGGAAGTACTTATTTAGCTTCCTTCGCAAGAAGGCCAAACTTTGGCAAGCTTCTCGACGAAGTCGAAGAGGCAGTAAACGACAAAAGGTAGGAAAACTCGAAGAGAAGAATCGCAAAGCTGGAAGAGAAGAGGCTTACTCGAAGAGGAGGCAAAACTCAAAGAAGCGGCAAAACGGGAGGATGTGCTGAAAGCACGGGAGTGGTTACTCGGTAGTGCTTAGTTAGCTTCCTGTGCAAGAAGGGCAAACTCCGGCAAGCTTCTAGGCGGACTCGAAGAGGGGGCAAACGGCAAAAGGCTGCAAAACTTGATTAGAAGAGGCGCAAAACTTGAAGAGTAGATGTAGACACGAAGAGGAGGTTGACAAGCTCCCCGAAAGTGCACGGGTTTGTCGAAGTAATCAAAGTTACCCCGGTGAGAGGGTAGTCGAATCCACAAGGAATAGGGAGTTAGAGTATGAGATTTCACTATTAAAACTCTGCGAAGTACGGAAAAGTAATAACCGATTCGTGTGTGAATTGTGAGAACAACTATACTATAAGACAGGAAATTAAATAGAGAAAGGTGAAAGATTAGAGAGTGCAAGAAAAAGATATTAAGGAGGATTTAACAATGAATGAAGTGGGGTATCCGGACAAGTTACCTCTAGGATTTATGCTTCTAGTGCAAGACTATGCTGTTATACCTTCCTATTGATGCTAATTGAGTCGAGGAAATCCTAAGACTCACGGTCCCAAACCTAAGGTCAACCGTGACTAACCCCAACATTATGCCGCGGTATTAAGATTCACAACAACCCTTCACTCTATCGCTCGCACGATTAAGTCCCAGGGGAGTACATCTACCTAAACCTCACACTACGTGGGATTGCATTAAGTTCTAGGGATTCCTAGTGATTAAACCTGTTCCTATGTGTAGTTCTAACCCTTTGGTCCAGGAGGAAGAACCCTAGTCTAGATTAAGCCCCAGTGCATAGGATTCACTTCAACCCTTCACTCTGTTACTCACGTAACTAAGCCCCAGGGGAGTTTATCTACCTAGCACTTCACTCTATCTTGACCGCTAATAAATCAAGGAAACGGAGGTAGGGAGAAATCACATCGGAAGGGAAAGGGGTACATCGCTACCTCACAACTCTCCCTCTCAACCCTCTTCAATCTTGAATAGTCTAATCCTATAGGAGTTGTCACACCTCCAAAGGAAAACCTAGATTGCTCTCAACCCTAGTGTCACATCTAAGGGAAAACAATAGCAAAATAAAATCAAGATTGAAACTCAATTCTTATTCATCAATAATGGAAAAGCATAATAACAATGTCAAAGAAACATGATAACCCTAGAATTTACAAGTCCGAATACCCACAAGGGGTTTAGCTCCTCATGGAGCTATACATGTTCATCAATGTATGAAATAAAACACAAAGTAAAGACATAGATGAAAACCCCCTTACGTATGGTGTGGCCGTGGTCTTGTGCGGCCGCCGGACGTCGGTGACGATGCCGATGACGCGCTCTAAACCTCCACAAAATCCTCTCCAAAACCCTAGCCGCACTCCCAGCAGTTGGGGAGAAGAATAGGTCAAAAGATATATCAAAGAGTCTCCAAATCGGGCTTTTATAATGTGGAGTCGCGGCTTTAAATTTGTTGAAAACGGGATTTCACACGGCCGTGTGGAATTTCCACACGCCCGTGTGAAGTTTCTGGAATTCTGATTTTCGGCCGACTGTGAACAGTAACTTGCTACAGCGTTTTGCTGTCGGTAATTTGCTACAGTACTGCTACAGTATTGAACCAAAACGCTCCTAGATTCGTCGTTCTTCATCGAGACAATTGAATTTGGCACACAATCAATGGTAGATCGTGCCGATTGCTTCAAATCACCTAATTGGTGAAGTTCTCATTGTTGGCATGAGTTAGACTTATTGTGAATGTGACTGCCTTTGTGCCCCTCCAAAGGAGGTTGGCACACACTCACAAGTCTATGCTCACGCCTTGCTCCTTGCTTGGTCCGAAAATCTTCCCAACAATGCCAAACACGACCTAACTTCGTTCCTTTCCTTCATTTTATCTTCACAACCCTACAATGCACAAAAGTAAACAATTGCACACTTTTTAGTGATAAAATCTGATTAAATTAATGCTCATTGCAAGATAATAACACTTCGCATTACTATAACACGAGCACTTATCAGAGGTAAAACTCGTAGAGGAGGTAAAACGAGGAGGATGTGCTAAAAGCACGGGAGTAGTTAGCTTTATCCGCAAGAAGGGCAAACTCCGGCAAGCTTCTCGGCGGACTCGAAGACACGACAAACGGCAAAAGGCGGCAAAACTCGAACAGAAGAGGTCAAAACTGGAAGAGAAGAGGCGGACTCGAAGAGACGGCAAAACTCGAAGAGGCAG
This sequence comes from Dioscorea alata, assembly GCA_020875875.1. NCBI lineage: Eukaryota > Viridiplantae > Streptophyta > Magnoliopsida > Dioscoreales > Dioscoreaceae > Dioscorea > Dioscorea alata. The sequence continues at coordinate 5,899,507 of CM037017.1, read as the reverse complement.
CAAAACGAGGAGGATGTGCTGAAAGCACGGGAGTGGTTACTCGGCAGTGCTTAGTTAGCTTCCTCCGCAAGAAGGGCAAACTCCCGCAAACTTCTCGGCAGACTCAAAGAAGCGGCAAACGTGCAAACGGCAAAAGGCGGTAAAACTCAGCATTGCTCAAAGAGGCGGACACGAAGAGGAGGCATAACTCAAAGAGGCAGCAAAACGAGGAGGATGTGCTGAAAGCACGGGAGTAGTTACTCAGCATTGCTTAGTTAGCTTTATCCGCAAGAAGGGCAAACTCCGGCAAGTCTCTCAGTGGACTTGAAGAGGCTACAAACGGCAAAAGGCAGCAAAACTCGAAGAGAAGAGGCGCAATATTGGAAGAGAAGAGGTGAACTTGAACAAGCGGTAAACGGCAAAAGGCGGCAAAACTCAAAAAGAAGAGGCGCAAAACTTTAAGATAAGAGATGGATACGAAGATGAGACATAACTCAAAGAGGCAGCAAAACGAGTACGATTTGCTGAAAGCACGGGAGTGGTTACTCGGCAATGCTTACTTAGCTTCCTCCACAAGAAGGGCAAACTCCGGCAAGCTTCTCGGCGGACTCGAAGAGGTGGCAAACTGCAAAAGACGGCAAAACACGAAGAGAAGAGGCACAAAACTTGAAGAGAAGAGGCGGACTCGAAGAGGAGGCCAAACTCGAAGAGGCGGCAAAACGAGGAGGATGTGCTGAACGCACGGGAGTGGTTACTCAGCTGTGCTTAGCTAGCTTTTTTCGCAAGAAGCGCAAACTCCGTCATGCTTCTCGGCGGACTCGAAGAGCCGGCAAACGGCAAAAGGCGGCAAAACTCGAGGAGAAGAGGCAAAAAACTGGAAGAGAAGAGGCGGACTCGAAGAGGAGGCAAAACTCGAAGAGACGGCAAAACGAGGAGGATGTGCTGAAAGCACGATAGTGGTTACTCGGAAGTGCTTATTTAGCTTCCTTCGCAAGAAAGCCAAACTTTGGCAAGCTTCTCGGCGGAGTCGAAGAGGCAGTAAACGACAAAAGGCAGGAAAACTCGAAGAGAAGAATCGCAAAGCTGGAAGAGAAGAGGCTTACTTGAAGATGAGGCAAAACTCAAAGAAGCGGCAAAACGGGAGGATGTGCTGAAAGCACGGGAGTGGTTACTCGGTAGTGCTTAGTTAGCTTCCTCCGCAAGAAGGGCAAACTCCGGCAAGCTTCTTGGCGGACTCGAAGAGGGGGCAAACGGCAAAAGGCGGCAAAACTCGATTAGAAGAGGCGCAAAACTTGAAGAGTAGAGGCAGACACGAAGAGGAGGTGAAACTCGTAGAGGCGGTAAAACGAGGAGGATGTGCTAAAAGCACGGGAGTAGTTAGCTTTATCCGCAAGAAGGGCAAACTCCGGCAAGCTTCTCGGCGGACTCGAAGACACGGCAAACGGCAAAAGGCAGCAAAACTCGATCAGAAGAGGCCAAATCTCGAAGAGAAGAGGCGGACTCGAAGAGACGGCAAAACTCAAAGACGCAGCAAAACGAGGAGGATGTGTGGGAAGCACGGGAGTGGTTACTCGGCAGTACTTAGTTAGCTTCCTTCGCAAGTTTCTCGGCGGACTCGAAAAGGCGGCAAACGGTAAAAGGCTGCAAAACTCGAAGAGAAGAGGCGAAAAACTGGAAGAGAAGAGGCGGACTCGAAGAGGACTCAAAACTCGAAGAAGCGGCAAAATGAGGAGGATGTGCTAAAAGCACGGGAGTGGTTACTCGGTAATTCTTAGTTAGCTTCATTCGCAAGAAGGGCAAGCTTCTCGGCGGAATCGAAGAGGTGGCAAACGGCAAAAGGCGGCAAAACTCGAAGAGAAGAGGCGCAAAACTAGAAGAGAAGAGTTAGACTCGAAGAGTAGGAAAAACTTGAAAAAGCGGGAAAACGAGGAGGATCTGCTGAAAGCACGGGAGTGGTTATGATAAACGTCTAAATGTACGTGTTTTATACGTATGCATGGGCATAGTTTTCATATTTTGTTATTGAATTGATGCGCTTTTGTGGTCTAAATTTTGTTATTTCCTGTTTCAGGTGCAAAAGATGCCTAGGTGAGCTCAACGACGCGATTTGAGAAGAAATCCATGCTGAAATCGGCGTTTTAGGCTCCCCGGGGAGGGGGGCACTGTAGCAACAATGTAGCAGTTTGAAGCACGCACATTTGAAGAATTTTTCTAAGTCTGGAAACCCTCACGGGCAAGCTCACAGCCGTGAGGTCAACCGCAAGGAATTCAGGTGCTGATAGTATTGTTGCAGTGTTAGTGTTGCAGTTTCACAACTTTGCAGATTCTTTCAACTCACATTATAGGCTACCTCACGGGCCATATATGGACCGTGAGCTCACCCGTGAAGAGGCACGAATTCACCCTTTTATGGGAATTTCTAGGGTTTCTTTTGGGGACATGAAGTGTTCTTCTTAGGTCCTCTCACCACTACTCCGCATCGGAGGAAGAAGAAGCTTTAGGAGGGCGATCTCGGCGAGGATTTGGCGAGGAGAGCAAGGTTTTGGGAAGGATCTATGATCTAGAGCTTACATTTGGAGGGTGAAGACAAGGGAAGCCACCCCTTTGAGTGGCGTCTTTGGAACTTCTCCGGCCTTCATTCTTTGAAGGAGTTCTTCTCATGCTTTTATTGGTTGTTTTCATGTATTTCTTGTTGTATTTTGTGAACATGAGTAACTAAACCCCAAGGTCACCGGATGTAGGTAAACCTTGGGGGTGAACTTGTGATGTTTTGGATGTTTTGTTCTAATTAATGTTTGTGGCTTGTTTGTGATCCATTGTTTGGTATTTTCACATGCTTGATATGTATGAGAACTCTATGTATCAAAAGACTTAGGAAATGCTAGGTTGCATGACCATTGTGCTAGTGTTAGACTCACCAAGCTTTGGAAGGGAAATACGTATAAATACGCCGTGACCATCGGGTATTTGTACCCCTCCACTCCTAGGGTTAAATGCCAAGTTGTACTTCAACCCTAGTTTGAGAAAACCATTGTACCCATAGCAATCGTAGGGGGATCTTGGGCGATAGAAATACCATATTCCAATACCCGTACCGGATTAGGGGTCAATTGCCGTAACCATCGGGTTGGGCTAATCTAGGGTTTCCTCGGTCCATTCTAGCCACTTGCATGTTAGTTCAAGCATCCAACTTACTTTAGTAGCCCCTAAGGAAATCCTCATCCATGACCACTCCTAGCCCTAATTTATCCTGTATCTTGTCCTCATTGATTTGCATTATTTATTTATTTATTTAGTTTCTTTGCATCCAATTTGCTAACTTAAATCTTGTCGGTTGAACAACATTGTAAAAAGGAAGTAAGGGTAGCTTCTCGAGCCCCAGGAATACGACTTTCTCGTGTTCGCACGAGAAGTATTACTTGACGACTCGTGCACTTGCTGGTATAGCTCAACGCTATCAACTTTTTGGCGCCGTTGCCGGGGAGCCACGAGAAATACTCGGAAAACTTTGATCGTGTTGATTTGACCATCTTTTTTTTTTGTTTCATATTTACCATTTTTGTATATACTCCATCATTTCTTTATTTGCATTCTATTTTATCTTATCTCTTTTGTTCCTAATCTTTATCTCCCTATCTTCTTACTTCATTCATCTTAGTCTGTATATATCTCCTTGTGTTTCACCATGTTTTCACCCGGTGATTGGACTAATTGCGATTTTTCACAGGAGCCATTCCCTCACTACTCAAGCACCGGGACTCCGTTGGATCCTCCATACCTTTTTGATAATCAGTGGAAAAACAGTACTGTGAAGACTCAATCAGCATAGCCTTGGAAAACCACAATACTGACTTTCTACTCCAGCAGTACTCACAGACGGAAAGGGTGGACCTTGTAGGGCATTCTTATCCACCAAGCTACCATCTTGACCCCGTCAACGAATGGTCGAAAACCAATTCAGACGGACACCTTGAGTCATTAATACCTTGTGAAGTGGGAACAGATTAGGCAAGGTCAGAGAGCTCAAAGGAAAAGGATTATGTGCAGGAGGAGGACTTAAACTCGGTCGAAGCAGAAATACAAGTGATGGAAGACAGCTCTGGGAATGGCAATCCATTGGAAATGGAGGATCAGGAAATTGAGAATCATAATTTAAGCAATTATGGGAGATTGAAATCATCGCTTGAAGAACCTCCTGTACTGGAATTGAAGACGCTACCGGATCATTTGGAGTATGCCTTTTAGGGGAAAAATTCTACACTTCTTGTTATTATCGCATCGGACTTGACAGAGCAATAGAAGGGTAAACTTTTAGATGTACTCAAGACTCATAAGAAGGCAATTGCTTGGAAAATCGCTAATATAAAGGGGATCAGTCCATCGTTCTGCACTCACAAGATTCTTATGGAGGATAATCACAAGCCGATGGCGATACCCCAATGAAGATTGAACCCCAACATGAAGGAGGTAGTGAAGAATGAAGTCATCAAGCTTCTTGATGCAGGTATCATCTACCCCATTTCCGACAGTGCATAGGTGAGCCCAGTTCAGGTGGGGGTATGACAGTTGTGACTAATGAGAAGAATGAACTCATCCCTACCAGAACAATAACAGGGTGGAGGGTTTGTATAGACTACAGGAAACTCAATGATGCCACAAGGAAAGATCATTTCCCTTTACCTTTCATCGATCAGATGCTTGAGCGGCTTGCAGGACACTCTTATTACTGCTTTCTCGACGGTCTCTCTGGATATTTTCAAATCCCTATAGCCCCAGAAGATCAGGAGAAGACTACTTTCACCTGCCCCTACGGCACATTTGCCTACCATCGGATGCCATTTGGGCTTTGTAATGCACCGGCCACTTTCCAAAGATGTATGATGGCTATTTTTGAGGATATGGTGGAAGACATTATGGAAGTATTCATGGATGACTTCTCAGTTTTTGGTGATTCATTTGAATTTTGCCTCAAAAACATTGAACGGGTCTTAAGCAAATGTGAGGCGACGAATCTAGTGCTCAGCTAGGAAAAGTGCCATTTTATGGTCAAGGAAGGTGTAGTACTTGGACATAAAATTTCGAAACATGGGATTGAGGTAGACAGGGCAATGATTGACACTATTGAGAAACTACCACCCCCGACGTCAATGAAAGCAGTCAGAAGTTTTTTGGGACATGCTGGGTTCTACAGGAGATTTGTGCAAGATTTCTCATCCATTGCTCGACCATTGACAAAGCTTTTGGAGAAGGATGCCCCTTTTGAATTCAATAGTGAATGCATGCGCACCTTCTTAACACTCAAACAGAGGCTGGTTGAAGCACCAATCATGGTTTCTCCTGACTGGAGTTTACCTTTTGAGTTGATGTGTGATGTGAGCAACTTTGCAGTTGGTGCGGTACTTGGACAACGAAGGGAGAAACACTTCCATCCAATTTACTATGGAAGCAAAACCTTAAATGATGCCCAGGAAAATTATACCACTACCGAGAAAGAATTGCTGGCAATAGTCTTTGCTTTTGACAAGTTTCGGTCATATTTGGTACTATCTAAGGTGATTGTCTATACCGACCATTCTGCCCTAAAATATCTGTTGAACAAGTCTGATGCTAAGCCTCGATTGATTCGCTGGGTGCTGCTACTACAGGAGTTTGATCTAGAGATAAGAGACAAAAAGGGGGCAGAAAACTTAGCTGCTGATCACCTCTCGCGCCTTGAGGGTCCTACTGATGAGGCAAGGGAAAGAAGAGAGATAAATAATACATTCCTTGGGGAGCAACTGTGTAGTATTCAAGTGGTAGCAGTAGATGAGACCTCATGGTTCGCTGACATTGCTAACTATCTGGCAGCAAAAACTTTTCCTAAGTGGCTCACTCACCAACAAAGGAAGAAGTTCTTTGCTGATGTGAAGTACTATTTTTGGGAGGACCCCCACTTGTTTAGGATCTGCTCTGATCAAATTGTTAGAAGGTGTGTTTCAAACGTGGAAGGGCAAGACATCTTGAAACATTATTATTCTAGACCGATAGGAGGCCATTATAGTGGAAGACGAACAGCTAAGAAGGTTCTTGGTGCCGGGTTTTATTGGCCAACTATATTTCAAGATGCTCAGGAATTGGTGCAGCATTGCGACAGATGTCAGCTATCGAGGAACATCTCTAAAAGAGAAGAAATGCCATAATCATGGAATCAAGCATGCGAAGTATTTGATGTTTGGGGCATTGATTTCATTGGCCCGTTCCCCAGCTCCCAGGGAAACAAATATATTCTTGTGGCAGTGGATTATGTCTTCAAATGGGTATAAGCACAAGCCTCCCCGTCATGTGATGCAAGAGTTGTTGTGAAATTCTTAAAAAAATTATTTTCCCGATTCGGGGCACCCAGAACAATCATTAGTGATCGGGGCGACCCACTTTCGTAACTCTCAATTTGAAAAAGTTCTAAAACGATACGGGGTATTGCACCGAGTTTCGACTGCTTATCATCCTCAAACCAGCAGGCAGGTTGAAGTTTCGAATAGAGAGTTGAAGCGGATCCATGAGAAAATAGTCAATTATCACCGACGGGATTGGGCTGACCAACTTGACAATGCATTGTGGGCATATAGAACCGCATACAAGACACCTATTGGATCCACTCCCTATCAAATGGTATATGGGAAGGCATGCCACTTACAGGTCAAATTGGAACACAGGGCCTATTGGCCCATAAAGCAACTCAATTTTGACCCTTATCTTTGTGGTCAAAAAAGGAAACTCCAGCTGAATGAATTAGAGGAATGGCGAGCTCTGGCATATGATACATCGGTTAAATATAAAGGGAAGATGAAGGAATATCATGACCAGCATATTAAGCAAGCTAAGTGCTTTCAATCTGGGGATCAAGTGCTACTTTTCAATGCAAGACTGAAAGTTTTCCCTGGAAAATTAAAATCCCGATGGCATGGCCCTTACACCCTGACTCAAGTGTTCCCTCATGGCGCCGTTGAGGTGTCTCATCTGCAAAAAGGGACTTTTAAGGTCAACGGACACCGGTTGAAGCATTATTTTTCGGGTAACAATGCATCACCAAAGAATGGAGGTAACTTTCCTCCCTTTGTCCCACCATGAATTTTGAAGTAAAACACGTCAAGCTAACGACGTTAACCAAGCGCTTCTTGGGAGGCAACCCAAGTTTTAAATTAAATGCAATTCCATTTTCTTGCAGTTTGAATGCATGTCTTAGTTCTTTTCCGTATTCTTGAAGTGTGTTGCCATGTTAGTTTTCTAAGTCTTCTTCATGTTGTAGTCATCTTTTCATCAATTTTTGTTTCATCATTCATGCATGCTTGTGTGTTGTTGTGAGTTATTTTGTGATTAGATATCATGAGATTCATGTTTTGAGTACTTTCATGATTTATTCGGCTTTATTTTGAGTGTTTTTAAGACTTAGAGGAGTGTTCTTCAATGCTAAAATGAGTTGAGAGCCGTTTAATGCCCGTGAATATGCCCTTATGCAAGTTAGAGAGCCCTTGCGGGCAAGCTCACGGCCGTGAGCTTGGCCGTGAGCTAAGCCGAGGGGGCTCACGGGTGGGCTCACGGCCGTGAGCCTACCCATGAGACCCTTCATTCCTTGGGTTTTTAAGGGCCATTTGGTCCTTCATTCTATTCACCATTTTCTACCCTTCTATCCCTCACTTCTACTTCATTTCTCTTCCATTTTCTCTCATTTTTCTTGCTTTAAAACTCTCTCTTCCTCCTCTAAAAACATTTTGTGCTGAAGTTTTGAAGAAGAACCACTCTTTTGGCCGGATTAAACCTAAGGATCACTCCATAAACCCTAGATTTTGAGGTGAGCATGCTTTCTCATGAACTTGGTGTTCTCATAGTTGTTTGGGCTGATTTTTCCATGGTTTCTTCTCTCCTTGGCTGCTACAATCTTGTAATGATGTTTTGCAATGGTTGCATTTTTAGATCATCAAGTTTTCAAACAAGACTCTTGCCAAAATTTCTCTGAATTACTGTAGCACTGCATATTTTTCATCAATCTTTCATTTTTTCACTTATGCTTTGTTTGTAACTTGTTTAATGGTGGCTCCTTTTATCTTGTAGGATGAGGGTGAAGAAGGTAGCATACAAAAGAGCCCGGAATAAGCCCTCTCCGCCTCCAGAACAACCCAAGCTTAAGAAGGAGGACCATAAAACCCAATTCGCACTTCTTTCACGCAAGAGTTTTGGGACAATTCGACGAATTGATTGGGATATTTTGAAGCTCTTGGGTTTGGATGAAACAATCTTGGAACTTATTTCTCATGGGGAATGGGACAAGCTATTTGTCATAGACGAACCTACATATAAAGAATTTATACTCGAGGTGTTGAGCACAGTTGAGGTATTTAATGTCAGTTCCTTCTCTCGCATATCCAGTTACATATCATTTCGTGCTTTTGGGAAGAGCCACAGAATAACTCAAGATCAGTTGGGGGTTTACATGGTATTTTATACGGAAGCATTCACCCAAAGGTCGGAATTCAAAAATTTAGGCAAGGATTTCCCATATCTATGAATGGTGCCACCTAATGGGATTCCATTGCCACCAGTTCGCGCACAAAGAAGGCCTCCCAGTTGAAGTACCCAGCCCACAGGTATATCCATGCTCTACTGACACGTGGCATAGGGGGTCGACTGGATTCTACCTGGGTGGTATCTCGCACGGACCTGTTGATGTTATACAGTATCATACAGCGGTACCCCCTTCATATGGACCACTTGGTTGCTGAAGTTCTTGCTCATCAGGGAAAGTTTGTTCGCCTTGGAGCCATCTACGCCGGACCCTACATTACGCGCATGATCAGGAGCATGGAGCTCATTGACAGGATCCAGGGCATGACAGTTGTCGGTACAGTTGCTCCACTCGGGATGCAGACCCTAGTTTGCATTGGTATTGTTGAGAGGCGGGGTCGCACCCACAGACTTGTGCGATGCCAGAGTGACCCCGGCCCATCTCATGACACAGAGTCTAATTCCCAGTCCGAGTCAGAGCCAGATCATGATGCTGAACCCATGGAGCATAGGCCTCCACTTGAGGAGAGATTTGACGCATTTCGTTCTGAGGTCTATGAGTAGTTGCAGATACTAGAAAGGGGACACAGGGACCTGGCTGCTTCTGTGAGCCGTATTGAGACTGCCACCGCCGACATTTTGGCATTCTTGCGCAGTTCTTCATCGTCAGTCGGCACCACCTATGCGGCCACCACCTGCGCAGCACCATCATTCCCATCTGGCCCCTAGACTCACTCAGCATGCCTGTTGTTTTGTTTCTTTTCTGTTGTTTGTATTTTTTATTGCATTTCCTTTCATATGTTGTACTGTGTACTTCTGAGTTAGTCAGGGCTTCGCCCCTGCTAAACTTTTTCTGTTTATTTTGGGATTTTTATTCACTTGCTCTCTTCTTTTATTTTAATTTCTGGAGTTGTGATCTATGCTTCTTGTATTTTCAGGGGAATTGTCACAGCGTTTCACACTCCATGCCCTCGTTGCACTGTTTGACCCCAACACTAGAGGATCATGTCACACACGTCATCAACAGTTTGGGGAAGTTTTCTTTACTCCATTTTCTTGTACCTAGCATGTTTGTCCCACCCTGGTCTACTGACTTATGTACATTGGGGACAATGTACAACTTGAGGTGTAGGGATGGATTTTTGGAGTACTTTATATCATTGCATGTTTTGATGACCCATGATAGCTATGATTTACATGTTTAGAACTTCCTGTCTTGGTAGAATGATAGTTGTGAGCTGTACTTTATCTGTGCTTGAATGTAGTTCTGTTTCACCTTTAGTGCACCCATATACCTGTTCACGATCACTTCTACCTTGTACACTCCAACCAACCCATCATAATGATTTTGGCATTGGATTGTTAAATTCTATTTTCAATACTCTTTTAAGAGCTTTTGAGTTCCTTCATTGTTTTCTTTAGCCTGAAGTGAACTATTGTAGTGGGTTTAACCAGGGGATTTGAGAGATAGTTTGTACAAAAAAAAAAAAAAGTCTATGACAGTATTCCTTTGCTACTATAGCATGAATGCGTCTATGTGGACTGTAATCAAGTAGGATGGGTGGCTCTTGTGCCTGGCCAGCATGTGCATCCGTCTGAAAGATTTTTTGTGCAGTCTATGTTAGTCGGGTACTCAAAAAAAAATGTGTATATCTGTATATATGTGAGAAGTAATAAAGTATCTTAATCCCCTGGCATTCGCTGCATAGTCACTTGTGAGCTAAAGTTTTATCTAGGAACCGAAGGACTCTTAACTAAGAATTGAGGGTGCTTTTAACACTTTAATGCCGATTTCATTGTGTGTGGGGTGAATGGGCATCCTAGGGTAGTCCAAGGTGTGGAGGTCAAGGTGGGAGTTAACACACACTCACAAGGCACTCTAGGGGAAATAGAGCTAGTATTATTGTACTATTCATTGAACAGCTTACTTCTTGATTTCTATCCATTTGTGCTTGTCGAGTTCTTTACTTTTGAGCTTGAGGTCGTACATTTAGCTGTTTATCTTCTTGCCCCTGTTCTTCATGTTTGTTTGCTTGGGGACAAGCAAACGCTTAGGTGTGAGGATGTTTGATAAACGTCTAAATGTACGTATTTTATACGTATGCATGCGCATAGTTTTCATATTTTGTTATTAAATCGATGGCCTTTTGTGGTCTAAATTGGGTTATTTCGTTTCAGGTGCGAAAGATGCTTAGGTGAGCTCAACGACGCGATTTGAGAAGAAATCCAAGCCGAAATCGGTGTTTTAGGGTCCCATGCACTATAGCAACACTGTAGCAGCCTGAAGCACGCACATTTGAAGAATTTTTCTAAGTCTGGAAACCCTTAAGGGCAAGCTCACGGCCGTGAGGTCAACCGCAAGGAATTCAGGGGCCGATAGTACTGCAGTAGTGTTACTGTAGCAGTTTCGCAACTTTGTAGATTCTTTCGACTCACATTACAGGATACCTCACGGGCCATATATAGACCGTGAGCTCACCCGTGAAGAGGCACGAATTCACCCTTTTATGGGAATTTCTAGGGTTTTTTTTGGGACATGAAGTGTTCTTCTTAGGGCCTCTCACCACTACTCCGGATCTGAGGAAGAAGAAGCTTTAAGAGGGCGATCTCGGCGAGGATTTGGCGAGGAGAGCAAGGTTTTGGGAATGATCTATGATCTAGAGCTTACATTTGGAGGTTGAAGACAAGGGAAGCCACCCCATTGAGTGGCGTCTTTGGAACTTCTCCGGCCTTCATTCTTTGAAGGAGTTCTTCTCATGCTTTTATTGGTTGTTTTCATGTATTTCTTGTTGTATTTAGTGAACATGAGCAACTAAACCCCAAGGTCACCGGATGTAGGTGAACCTTGGGGGTGAACTTGTGATGTTTTGGATGTTTTGTTCTAATTAATGTTTGTGGCTTGTTTGTGATCCATTGTTTGGTGTTTTTACATGCTTGATATGTATGAGAACTCTATGTATCAAAAGACTTAGGAAATGTTAGGTTGCATGACCATTGCCCTAGTGTTAGAATCACCAAGCTTTGGAAGGGAAATATGTATAAATACGCCGTGACCGTCGGGTATTTGTACCCCTCCACTCCTAGGGTTAAATGCCAAGTTGTACTTCAACCCTAGTTTGAGAAAACCATTGTACCCATAGCAATCGTAGGGGGATCTTGGGCGGTAGAAATACCGTATTCCAATACCCGTACCGGATTAGGGGTCAATTGCCGTGATCATCGGGTTGGCTTAATTTAGGGTTTCCTCGGTCCATTCTAGCCACTTGCATGTTAGTTCAAGCATCCAACTTACTTTAGTAGCCCCTAAGGTAATCCTCATCCGTGACCACTCCTAGCCCTAATTTATCCCGTATCTTGTCCTCATCGATTTGCATTATTTATTTAGTTTCTTTGTATCCAATTTGCTCACGTAAATCTTGTTGGTTAAACAACATTGTAAAAAGGAAGTAAGGGTAGCTTCTCGGGCCCCAGGGAATACGACCCTCTCGTGTTCGCACGAGAGGTATTACTTGACGACCCGTGCACTTGCGGGTATAGCTCAACGCTATCAGGTTACTCGGCAGTGCTTAGTTAACTTCCTCCGTAAGAAGGGCAAACTTCGGCAGGCTTCTCGGCAGACTCGAAGAGGCGGCAAACGGCAAAAGGCGACAAAACTGGAAGAGAAGAAGCGGACTCGAAGAGGAGGCAAAACTCGAAGAAGCGGCAAAACGAGGAGGATGTGCTGAAAACACGGGAGTGGTTACTCGACAGTGCTTAGTTAGCTTCCTTTGTAAGAAGGGAAAACTCCGACAAGCTTCTCGGCGGACTCGAAGAGGCGGCAAACGGCAAAAGGCGGCAAAACTCGAAGAGAAGAGGCGCAAAACTGGAGAGAAGAGTCGGACTCGAAGAAGAGGAAAAACTCGAAGAAGCGGCATAACGAGGAGAATGTGCTGAAAACAGGAGAGTGGTTACCCGACAGTGCTTAGCTAGCTTTCTCCGCAAGAAGGGCAAACTCCGGCAAGCGTCACGGCGGACTCGAAGAGGCGATAAATGGCAAAAGGTGGAAAAACTCAAACAGAAGAGGCGCAAAACTGGAAGAAAAGAGGCGGACTCGAATGGAAGAGAAGAGGCGGACTTGAAGGGGAGGCAAAACTCGAGGAGGCGGCAAAACGAGGAGGATGTGGTGAAAGCACGGGAGTGGTTACTCGGTAGTGCTTAGTTAGCTTCCTCCGCAAGAAGGGCAAACTTCGGCAAGTTTCTCGGCGGAGTCGAAGAGGCGGCAAATGGCAAAAGGCGACAAAACTAGAAGAGAAGAGGCGCAAAACTCGAAGAGAAGTGGTAACTCGTAGAGGCAGCAAAACGAGAAGGATGTGTGGAAAGCACGGGAGTGCTTACTCGATAGTGCTTAGTTAGCTTCCTCCGCAAGAAGGGCAAACTCCGACAACCTTCTCGGCCTACTCGAAGAGGCGGCAAACGGAAAAAGGCGGCAAAACTCGAAGACAAGTGGCGCAAAACAGGAAGAGAAGAGGCAGACTCAAAGAGGAGGCAAAACTCGAAGATGTGGCAAAACGAGAAAGATGTGCTGAAAGCACGGGAGTGGTTACTCGACAGAGCTTAGTTAGCTTCCTTCGCAAAAAGACAAACTCGAGCAAGCTTGTCGGCGGACTCGAAGAGGCGGAAAACGGCAAAATGTGGCAAAACTCGAAGAGAAGAGGCGCAAAACTGGAAGAGAAGTGTCAGACTCGAAGAAGAGGAAAAACTTGAAAAGGCGGCAAAATGAGGAGGATGTGCTAAAGTACGGGAGTGGTTACGCGGCAGTACCTAGTTAGCTTCCTCTGTAAGAAGGGCAAACTCCGGGAAGCTTCTCGGCGGACCCGAAGAGGCGAGAAACGACAAAAGGCGGCAAAACTCAAAAAGAAGAAGCCCAAAATTGGAAGAGAAGAGGCGGACTCGAATCGAAGAGAAAAGGCGGACTCAAAGAGGCGGCAAAACTCGAAGAGGCGACAAAACGAGGAGGATGTGTTGAAAGCACGAAAGTGGTTACTCGACAGTGCTTAGTTTGCTTCCTCCGTAAGAAGGGAAAACTTCGGCAAGCTTCTTGGCGGACTCGAAGAGGTGGAAAACGGCAAAAGGCGGCAAAACTGGAAGAGAAAAGTCGTAAAACTGGAAGAGAAAAGTCGGACTCGAACAGGAAGCAGAACTCGAAGAGGCGGCAAAACGAGGATGTGCTGATAGCACGGGAGTGGTTACTCGCCAGTGCTTAGTTAGCTTCCTCCGCAAGAAGTGCAAACTCCAACAAGCATTTCGGCGGACTCGAAGAGGCGGCAAATGGCAAAAGGTGGCAAAATTTGAAGAGAAGAGGCACAAAACTGGAAGAGAAGAGGCGATCTCGAGTCGAAGAGGAGGAAAAACTCGAAGAGGAGGCAAAACGAGGAGGATGTGCTGAAAGCACTAGAGTGGTTAATCGGTAGTGCTTAGTTAGCTTCCTCCGCAAGAAGTGCAAACTCCGGCAAGCTTCTCGGCGGACTCGAAGAGGCGGCAAACGAAAAACGGCTATATACCTCGAAGAGGAGAGGCGCAAAACTGGAAGAGAAGAGGCGGACTCGAAGAGGAGTCACAACTTGAAGATGCGGCAAATCGAGGAGGATGTGCTGAAAGCACGGTCGTGGTTACTCAGTAGTGTTTGGTTAGCTTCCTCCGTAAGAAGGGCAAACACCGGCAAGTTTCTTGACGTACTAGAAGAGGCGGCAAATGGCAAAAGGCGGCAAAACTCGAAGAGAAGAGGCGCAAAACTGGAAGAGAAGAGGCGAACTCGAAGAGGAGGCAAAACTTGTAGAGGCGGAAAAATGAGGAGGATGTGCGGAAAGCACGGTAGTAGTTACTCGGTAGTGCTTTGTTAGCTTCCTCCGCAATGAGGACAAACTCCGGTAAGATTTTCGGCGGACTCGAAGAGGTGGCAAATGGCAAAAGGCGGCAAACCTCGAAGAGGAGAGGTGCAAAACTGGAAGAGAAGAGGTGGACTCGAAGAGGAGGCAAAACTCGAAGAGGCGGCAAAACGAGAAGGATGTGCTGAAAGCACGATAATGGTTACTCGGCAGTGCTTAGTTGGCTTCCTCCGCAAGAAGGGCAAACTCCGGCAAGCTTCTCGGCGGACTCGAAGAGGCGGGAAACGACAAAAGACGGCAAAACTCGAAGAGAAGAGGCGCAAAATTGGAAGAGAAGAGGAGGACTCGTATCGAAGAGAAAAGGCGGACTCGAAGAGGAGGCAAAACTCGAAGAGGCTGCAAAACGAGGAGGATGTGTTGAAAGCACGAAAGTGGTTACTCGACAGTGCTTAGTTAGCCTCCTCCGCAAGAAGGGCAAACTCCGGCAAGCTTTTTGGCGGACTCGGAGAGGTGGAAAACGGCAAAAGGCGACAAAACTGGAAGAGAAGAGTCGTAAAACTGGAATAGAAGAGTCGGACTCGAACAAGAAGCAGAACTCGAAGAGGCGGCAAAACGAGGAGGATGTGCTGATAGCACGGGAGTGGTTACTCGCCAGTGCTTAGTTAGCTTCCTCCGCAAGAAGTGCAAACTCCGACAAGCGTTTCGGCGGACTCGAAGAGGCGGCAAATGGCAAAAGGTGGCAAAACTTGAAGAGAAGAGGCGATCTCGAATCGAAGAGAAGAGGCGGACTCGAAGAGGAGGAAAAACTCGAAGAGGAGGCAAAACGAGGAGGATGTGCTGAAAGCACGGGAGTGGTTAATCGGTAGTGCTTAGTTAGCTTACTCCGCAAGAAGTGCAAACTCCGGCAAGCTTCTCGGCGGACTCGAAGAGGCGGCAAACGGGAAAAGACTACAAAACCTGAAGAGAAGAGGCGCAAAACTGGAAGAGAAGAGGCGGACTAGAAACGAAAAGAAGAGGCGAACTCGAAGAGTAGGCAAAACTCGAAGAAGCGGCAAAACGAGGAGGATGTGCTGAAAGCACGGGAGTGGTTACTCGATAGTGCTTAGTTAGCTTCCTTCGCAAAAAGGGTAAACTCCGACAAGCTTCTCGGCGGACTCGAAGAGGCGACAAACGGCAAAAGGCGGCAAAGCTCGAAAAGAAAAGGCGCAAAAGTGGAAAGGACGAGTCGAACTCGTAGAGGAGGCAAAATTCGAAGAGGAGGCAAAACTCGTAGAGGCGGCAAAACGAGGAGGATGTACGGAAAGCACGGGAGTGGTTACTCGGCAGTGCTTAGTTAGCTTCCTCCGCAAGAAGGACAAACTCCGGCAAGCTTCCCGACGGACTCGAAGAGGCAGCAATCGGCAAAAGTCGGCAAAACTGGAAGAGAAGAGGCGGACTCGAAGAGGTGGCAAAACGAGAAGGATGTGCTGAAAACACGGGAGTGGTTACTCACCAGTGCTTAGTTAGCTTCCTTCGCAAGAAGGGCAAACTTTGGTAAGCTTGTCGGCGGACTAGAAGAGGCGGCAAACGGTAAAAGGCGGCAAAACTCGAAGAGAAAAGGCGCCAAACTAGAAGAGAAGAGTCGGACTCGAAGAGGAGGAAAAACTTGAAGAGGCTACAAAACGAGGAGGATGTGCTAAAAGCACAGGAGTGGTTACTCGGCAGTGCTTAGTTAGCTTCCTCCGCAAGAAGGGCAAACTCCGGCAAGCTTCTCGGGAGACTCGAAGAGGCGGGAAACTGCAAAAGGCGGCAAAACTCGAAGAGAAGAGACGTAAAACTGGAAGAGAAGAGGCGGACTTGAATCGAAGAGAAAAGGCGGACTCGAATCGAAGAGAAAAGGCGGACTCGAAGAGGAGGCAAAACTCGAAGAGGCGGCAAAACGAGGAGGATGTACTGAAAGCACGGGAGTGGTTACTCGGCAGTGCTTAGTTAGCTTCCTCCGCAAGAAGGGCAAACTCCGGCAAGCTTCTCGGTGGACTCGAAGAGGCGGTAAACGGCAAAAGGCGTCAAAACTCATATTGAAGTGGCGCAAAACTGGAAGAGAAGGGGCGGACTCGAATCGAAGAGAAGTGGTGGACTCGAAGAAGAGTCAAAACTTGAAGAGGCAGCAAAACGAGAAGGATGTCCTTAAAGCACGGTAGTGGTTACTCGGCAGTGCTTAGTTAGCTTCCTTTGCAAGAAGGGCAAACTCCGACAAGCTTCTCGGCGGACTCGAAGAGGCGGCAAACGGCAAAAGGCGGCAAAACTCGAAGAGAAGAGGCACAAAACTTGAAGAGAAGAGGCGGACTCGAAGAGGAGGCAAAACTCGAAGAGGCGGCAAAACGAGGAGGATGTGCTGAAAGCACGGGAGTGGTTACTCGGCAGTGCTTAGTTATCTTCCTCCGCAAGAAGGCAAACTCCGGCAAGCGTTTCGGCGAACTCGAAGAGGCGGCAAACAACAAAAGGCGGCAAAACTGGAAGAGAAGAGGCGGACTCGAAGAGGAGGCAAAACTCGAAGAGGCGGCAAAACAAGGAGGATGGCTAAAAGCACGGGAGTGCTTACTCGGCAGTGCTTAGTTAACTTCCTCCACAAGAAATAAATAAAATAACACATAAATTGAAAAAAGAAAAATCATTTGATATAGTTTGTAAATTTATTATTATTATTATTGTTGTTGTTGTTTTGTAGTACATTGAGATTTTTTTTTTTTTTTACCTAAATTTTTAGCTAACCTGTTTCTCAACATCAATTATCAATAACTATAGTAAATTTTTTCGTGTTTTTTAGATTTAGTTTGTAAAAATTAAAAAACTTTTTAATGAAATATTATTATAACATAAAGGAAGTCTATACTTGGAAATATTTTATTATAAATTAAATTAAATTAACACTCCATCAAGTGTATTAAGGACATCCTCATCCACTTATTCATTTATACATATAATGAATTGGGCTACTATCAAAACACGGTTAAAATAAATTAAATTAACACCCCCATCAAGTTCAAAATATATAATAATATATTTTTTTTAATAATAATATTAATTGCACAATTATCCAAAAGTAATTTTTTTTTATCGTACTTAAATTGAATTAAACAAGAAATTCGTTCACTAAATAATTTCCAATGCAACAAATAACGTTTAACAAATCAAATCAATTTAATTTTTTAAAATAGATATTAGTTATTCAAATAAACAATTTCAAACCAAGTAATGAATGTTTAACAAACCAAATCGTTTAACATTTTTAAAATAGATTATCATCATTAATTAAAAATAAGATTAAGGTTACACTGGCATATTTATGGATATAATTACTATCTTAACATTGTTTATTTTTTACTAGATATTAAATAAAGACTAACATTAAAGAAGATAAATTGGGAAAGAAAATTAAAACAAAGTTTTAAAAATTCATTCAAAAGTTTGCATAAACTGAGGCTGGGAATCCAAGGCTTGAATGCTTTTACAAATGAATGGAGACAAAATTTTTGGGGAATGCAAAATAGTTGTAGTGTTACCAAAATCATTTCAAGTATTCATAGTATAAATTTAGTTATCAATATATTTATCTAATAAGAATATTTTTTTATTTAATAAAAAATTTTATATAAATGTATAACAGCTATTCAGACTTTCGCAACTACTAAATTCTCAATAATGGGTCCCAAGGGTTTTCTTCCTTTGTATTTTTCTAAAACAAGTTGGTTGACATATTTTTTATTTTATTTTTTATATTATGCAAATTTCAAAATTATCTAAAATTATTTTTTATTTTTAAAAACATTCAAATTATCCAAGTTTTATTATTGATGCAATTTGATTAATATGTAATTATGAAGTAATATAATTTAATTTAAATTAAGTTGTTTTTTAATTTCTTCATCAATTAAATTAAATTATTTTTAATATTTTTAGCAACCAAAAATTAAAATTAAATAGTTTTAAAAAATAACTATTTTATAGAATTTCATATTATTTTTAAAAATATTTAAAAAACTTATTTTAAAAATCAAATAACTACATAAATAATCAAATATTCTTATTATATATAAATATTTAAATTATTATATATATAATTATTTATTAAATAAGCAAATATTCTATAAATATTTGATTTTTAAAATAAGTTATTTAAATAAGTAATTTAAAAATATTTAAATAACTTATTTTAATTATTTTATTTTTAAAATAAGATATTTAAATATTTTTAAAAATAATATGAAATTCTATAAAATAATAATTTTTTTAAAACTATTTAATTTTAATTTTTGGTTGCTAAAAATATTAAAAATAATTTAATTTAATTGATGAAGAAATTAAAAAACAACTAAATTAATGAGCAAGGCTAAGAAAACATGTATTACAATTAATACAATAGTGGAAAACGTTATTCAAAAAGCATTTATGATTAATAGCTTTTGAGAAATAATTTATCAATAAACTCTATAATAATTTAAATATTTATATATAATAAGAATATTTGATTATTTATGTAATTATTTGATTTTTAAAATAAGTTATTTAAATATTTTTAAAAATAATATGAAATTCTATAAAATAGTTATTTTTTAAAACTATTTAATTTTAATTTTTGGTTGACATATTTTTTATATTATGTAAATTTCAAAATTATCTAAAATTATTTTTAATTTTTAAAAACATTCAAATTATCTAAGTTTTATTATTGATGCAATTTGATTAATATGTAAATTTCAAAATTATCTAAAATTATTTTAAATTTTTAAAAACATTCAAATTATCCAAGTTTTATAAATATTAATTATTTAAATTCAAATATTAGAAAACTAACAATAAATATTTTATTTTGGTCCTTGTTGGCATAATATACTATGGCTCCGGGTTGTGGTGGGATGGAATTTAATTTATTAAGAAATACTTATAAAAAAATATTAAGGTGGTTGGCTAAAAATTTTAAATAATCCTATTTTCATTAATTTTCCTTGCAAATTACACGAAAAAGGGGAAAATGGTCCCGTTTTCTTTAAAAATAATCAAAACTAGTATCCCAATTCCCCATTTACCTAAACTCATAAATAATTTAAAATTATATATTTATCTAATAAGAATATTTGCTTATTTAATAAATAATTATATATATAATAATTTAAATATTTATATATAATAAGAATATTTGATTATTTATGTAATTATTTGATTTTTAAAGTAAGTTATTTAAATATTTTTAAAAATAATATGAAATTCTATAAAATAGTTATTTTTTAAAACTATTTAATTTTAAATATTTGGTTGACATATTTTTTATTTTATTTTTTATAAAACACTGATTGAGTTTTTATCTTTAACATTGATCAAGCTAAAGCTCAATAAGTGTTTAATGCTAAAATACTACATAAAAAAAAATGTATAATAGCCATTCAGACTTTCGCAACTACTAAATTCTCAATAATGGGTCCCATGGCTTTTCTTCCTTTGTATTTTTCTAAAACAAGTTGGTGCAATTTAAGCATATTTAAATTGCACTCATAAATTAATGAGCAAGGCCAAGAAAACATGTATTACAATTAATACAATGGTGGAAAACGTTATTCAAAAAGCATTTATGATTAATAACTTTTGAGAAATAATTTATCAATAAACTAAGGATTTTTATTATATCAAAAGGCTTGGATTTCTATGCGTAAGGCAAAAGGTTTTTATGGACATCAATAAAGTAAGGATTTTTATTATATCAAAAAACATGTATTACAATCTCATTTTTGTTTATCATTATGTGCTATAGGTTTATGTACACATATACATACACAAATGCATAATATACACATATATGTACACATATACATATATGTGTATATGTGTACACTTAATGATGCTAGACGACATTGTGAAGATTTTAAAAATCAGAGGCAAGTGTGTCACACGTGTTATCTTCTCATGGGCGTCAAATGGAGATCGATTATCGCTCTCGTCTAATAGTTGTTCTAGATGTTATATGAATTCTTTTGGTACAAGGTCTTGCATTCCGTGGTCACGAATTAATAAAGGGGAGTTTGTTGTAATGGATTTTATGTTTAAGAGTGGAAATCTAACGAATTAATTGTTCGACATTATATCTAGTTGGTATTATCGTCCTTCGATACTAAAGAATATGAGGACAAGACATGACAAATGTAATCAATTGAAAATAAGCTTAGAGTTTGGGCCTTGAATTTGGGCTAAGACAAAACATATTCATATAATTCGTATTTTAAATATTGATTTTAAAATAATATTAAAAATATAAATTTATTCAAATTTAATTTATTTTTAAATAAAATTATTATAAAGCACCCAATAATTTCTCCAATTTTGTACATGAGGTGCAATTGCATTGATGGAATATGTAATTTTTAATTGCAAATAAGAACTATTTTGAAATGAAATGCCATTAATATCATACTTTGGAAGTTTAAATCTCATGTTTTAGTTTTTTACTGTCACACCAATTAGTCTTGTCATACCAGTCGTCTACTGATTTAACTCCGGCGACCAAAAACCGACCAGACCCACACATTATCATGTTCTGCTAGATGAGATTGGATTTTTTTGCTGATGACTTGCAGGAGGTTGTGCATTCACTGCCGATGTAGAATCCCGTCGGTGGTCCACAAGCCACATTTCCTGATATTTATATATCTAGACTCATAATTAAAAGACTACTTTATGTCAGGAATACAAAAAGATAGAAAACACAAGATAAGTTTCATCTAAAACTAGACCCCACAGCTTTAAATTGGCTTTTAAATCATTGGATTTGGTTCAAAATTGATCGATTATTTATAATTATTAATTATTTAAATTCAAATATTAGAAAACTAACAATAAACATTTTATTTTGGTCCTTGTTGGGATAATATACCATGAGAAGGCTCCGGGTTGTTGATGGGATGGAATTTAATTTATTAAGAAATACTTTTAAAAAAAATATTAAGGTGGTTGGCTAAAAATTTTAAATAGTCCTATTTTCATTAATTTTCCTTGCAAATTACACGAAAAAGGGGAAAATGGTCCCGTTTTCTTTAAAAATAATCAAAACTAGTATCCCAATTCCCGTTTTACCTAAACTCATAAATAATTTAAAATATACCTATTTTTGTAATTAAATAAAAAAAATTGCATTATTTAAAAAAAAAAAAAAACCGGCATTCACTGGTCATCACTTGCCTCCCAAGCACTTCTTCACTTCTCTTCCTCGCTAAAAAAAGCATTATGTGTGTGCATTTGTTGTTTCTGTGTAGTTCTTTGATGGATATACATAATGTGATTTGATTGAAAAGGGTTTTTGCCTTTTCTCTTCTACTTTAATAATTTGGGGTTTTAAAGAGATGTATAAATAAAATAAGGGGATAATTATATAAATAAATATATTTTCTCAAAATATGGCAACTTTGTTAAAAAAAAATTTTAAAAATATTAAACTATACATCTATGAAGTGCATTAAACTATACATCTATAAATGCATCCATATCTATCTTTTCCGTTTTCCAAAATTCCCTTTGCAAGCCATGTCTTCAAAACAGTAAAAAAATAATGAATTTATGACAGTAATGTTTTAAAAAAATACTAAAAAGGTATTATTTTCAAATTAATCATAAGTAGCCGACCAGCCACGCAACCAATACCCTAGAGCTCCGCTTGTTAAGCACGGCCGTGCATGTTAAGCACAGCCGTGCTTATCTGCAATTTATCAAAAAAAAAATTAGTGGGATATCAGGCCCTGACCCTTGGGATTCCCAACATATATCTCGAGACTTGCACAATCAAACCTCCCATATCCTTCTTCTTCTTCTTCTTCTTCTTCTTCTTCTTCTTCTCCAAACCACGGGCAAACCCTATGCTCTCTTGCAGGTTTTTTTTTTTCAAGTTTTCAAACATTTCTCTTCTTCTTCTTCTTCTTCTTCTTCTTCTTCTTCTCCTCTCCTTCTTTTTCATCTCCAAACCCTACGCGTGCAGGGATTTTTTTTTTAATTTTTTGCAACTTTTCTCTTTTTCTTCTTCTTCTTCTTCTTCTTCTTCTTCTTCTTTTTCTTCTTCTTCATCTTCTCTATTATGGACAGGGCGAGCGCAACCCTTTTTTTGTTGTTACTAGTTATATTTTTTATTGTGATAGTTGCGGTTTTACAACGCTTAATTGTCCCAGAAGAGGCTGAAGCCGAAGCCGAAGGGTTGCTGGTCACACACTCCCTGTCACGTCCCGACCAGCGGGTCCACGGGACGCAACAACCGCCGCGACAATCCCGAGGAAGGATGCTCCGCCACTCAACCCTCGAGATAGCGCAAGGCCAAACAACCTGGAATTTCCACAATATTCCACCAAAAATACAATAGTGGAAGTAACAACAATAATAACAACAACAATGAAGAAATATAACAGCAAACAAGATCACAAGTGCAGAGGGAAGTTATAACAACAACAACAAGTCTTAATACATCAGAGTTTCAAAGTTGGGATAGAAACAAAACATACAATAGGGTTTACTACAAACTAGTGGATCCATAAGATAGGACTACATGTTCATGACCAAAAAGAAACATACATAAAACAGAAAAGATATACAGAAGATGAAGCAGTAACAAATGCCCAGCACAGTGCCCACTGCCTCACCTACTACCTGCAACAGCTTAGGAGAAGAAAGAGGGGTGAGCAACTAGCGTTACTCAGTGAGGGGAGACTAGCACAACCTCACTAGAAACACCAACAACAAAGATAACAATAAAGCATCCAAAGAACTATTTTACCAAGAGCAAGATAAATATTTAGAACATAATTTATATATATACTATAGCCACTTAACACAGCATAAAAAGATAGGGTTAAGAAACCTTTCTTACTATAACAAGATTACAACAACCTCAATTCCGGTAAAACATTGAACATTGCTTCAATAAAAAGAAGAAGTCAAACATCAACCCAAACATGCCCTCGAATTAAATGTCCAATCAGAGCTGGCCCTCGTAGTAAATGTCCAGTCTGAGCTGGCCCTCGTAGTAAATGTCCAGTCAGAGCTGGCCCTCATAGTACATGTCCAGTCTGAGCTGGCCCTCATAGTAAATGTCCAGTCTAAGCTGGCCCTCGTAGTAACCCACCACAAAACCAACAGTCTGCGCAAATATGCACGAAGTACAAAAGCCAACAAAACACCCAACAACCCAGAATACTTCCGCATTCCCACGAGGGAACAATAGAAACAAAATCGACACTCAAGCTTTTAGATACAAGGGGATAAGCAAATCCCAATACAAGGAATAACATGGAAAACCTCAACAAATTCCAAAATAAGTTCCAAGCTTAGAATTCTTGAAAACCCAATAATTCCACAACAAATCCTAAGTTTAACACCAACAAAGGATTCGCAACTTCAATGAAGTGGTAATCCAACACAACCCGAACATTAGCAAACCGATTAACAAATGCAACATCCAAGATCAACTCAATAGAAATTATCATTCACCAAAATGTCAAACGAGTATAAATCCATACAACTATACTCAAACCATGATATAAGTGTATATGAATAAATATAAGTGTGTGTTCATGGAATATATCTAGTTATCGGCATTCATCCAATAAGGAAATGCATAAATATCCCACTCACCCAAATGGCGATCCGCCTTCCTCGCAAGCTACTCCTCGGCTACTCCCTTGCCTCGAATCAAAGCATCTTCTCCTTGCCAAAGCACCACAAAACACAACGTTAGCACAAGCAACACAAGGAAACCCTAGGTTCCCCAACAAACGAACCTAACCGGCTATAGGGTTTACTCCTCTAACCCTAGAGGCTACCAAAGAATTTCTAAGGGTTTAAAGCTCTAATCTAACACAAGGAAACAAGGAAACAAGAACAACCCACCGGAGCTACTGTAGCTCCAAGAACAAGGAAGAAAGCCACTCAAGTGTTTCTTGAGATCAAAGCCTACAACCAAAGCCAAAGCTTCTCTCAAGATTCACAAACAATAAACAAGAATGAAAACAAGGATTAAACTCCTCTCAAGGCTACAAACAAACCCTAGCCTCAACATCCAAAGAAGAAGAAACAAGAAGCAAAGAAGAGGAGAATAGCTAACCTTGAACAACCAAGAGATTGGTTTGCAAGCTCCACAAACCAGCCCGAAATCTCCTCCAAAACCAACCCTAAACTCTCAAGAATGGTGGTGGAAGAGAGGGGGAAGAGATGAGGAGTTTTGGGGAGAAGAAATGAAGAGAAAGGGGTTTAGATCGGGTTTAAAAAGGGCAAAACAGTGGGTTGTGCGGCTCATGTGCGGGCTGCGCAGTGCCCACACGCCCTAGGCAGAAGGGTGTGCGGGCTGGTGTGCGGCCCACACACCAGGCCGCACACCCCTCTGCCTGGGGTGTCCGGCCACCTGTGCGGCCCGCACAGGAGGCCGCACAGCTCCAAGAAGGTTTGTGCGGCCTGTGCACAGCCCACGCACACTAAATTTTCTCCGAAACACCCTCAACACTCGACGAACAACTCCAAAAACTCGACCAGAAAAAAATCAAAGAACACTCAAAGGGAAAACGACGACAACACTTAGGAAAATCGAAACAACAAACAAGGAAAAGTCGAAAACACCAACTGAAGCAATAAGGGAAAAAGAAGCCCGAAATACTACACTCCCCGGTGAAGCCGAAGGCACCTATTTCTAGTTTTAAAAAATTTTATTTGACAACAAATGGGAACTTAGGTTGTTATATAGAAAACTAGGAACTAGGTTTAGTTTGTTTGTTTGTTTGTTTGTTTTTTTTGTTTTTTTTTTTTTTTTTTTTTTTTTGAAGAAAAAAGTTTGTGATGCTTGTGAAGTTTTGTAAATTTTTCTTTTTTCAGAATGTTGCTTGTAATGAAATGTATTTTGGTAGACGTTCACCTTGCCTGGTATTGTATTTTTTGTTTGTAACCGAATGAAATGTCGCCTGGTAATTTTTTCTGGAAATCAAGAACATCAAGCACGGCCGTACCTGGGTTTCTTAGACCGTGCTTAGCTGACCGAACCTGAGTATCCGTGAGTGGATATATACATATATATTATCCATTCTTAGATTATATATATAATGAATTGGGCTACAACTAAGCTTAGAGTTTGGGCCTTGAATTTGGGCTAAGACAACATATTCATATAATTTGTATTTTAAATATTGGTTTTAAAATAATATTTCAAATTATTTTAATTATTCTCTTATTGATTAATTGGTTATATATATACATATATATATGAAAAAAAAAGTCAAGAATTACAACATACACCTATTCTTGAAAAAAAAAAAGAATTACAACTCTAAATGTAATAAATATCTAGCATGTTTTAGGATTTTATTTTTATTGATTTATTATTATTATGATTATTATTATTATTATTTTACATTAATATAATAAAAAATATATCTAAATATAAAAAACTGTGAAATGACATTTTATAATAAAAAATATATTTGTTTCATTAGAAAAAGCGATTTTTTGCGGAGGAAGCTAACTAAGCACTGCCGAGTAAGCATCCCCGCATAATGAGTAATTTGAATTATGTGGCACAAGTTGATGTTTGTCTTGTTGAATGTTTTGCTTTTGTTACTGTATCATCTAACAGTAACTTTTTATTTAATGTATGGTCTTTTATGTACCCGTTATTATTATATCCTTTTATTCCCAATGTATGACCTTTTATGTTAAAATGTATCGCTTCCAGGTTTTCTCTTATTTTTTAACTCCTACTTATGGGTTATATATATATATATATATATAGGGATAGACACATTGTCATTGTCAATTCTCTTTTTTATATTTTTGCAAGGAGAAAGACTAACACAAATGCTACTGATGGAAATGCCATGTGTCTATGGAATTTTAATATGGATGATGCTTTAGTTGATGTATATTTGCATCAACAAACAATGAGAAATAGACTTGGTGGCACCTTCATGACACATGCATTAGAAAACATTGTCAATGAATTGAAGGAAAATTTTCTAGATAAACCAATTAATAAGGAACGGGCTCAAAACCGCATGAAAAATATGAAAAGAGCGTTTACCAAATGTTATGATATATTCAAGAATGGGATGAGTGGATTTTCTTGGAATCAAACAAAGGAGATGTGGGAAGCTGAGCTTGAAATATGGCAACACTTAATTGAAGTGAGTTTTTGTTTTTGTTTATATTTAATTTTTTAGTACAAGTCATGCAAGTTAATATTCATATTATAAGATGTAATCTTCTTACCATTGCTATATTTATATGCCAAACCAAAAGCTGCTGAGTGGATGAATAAAAGCATCAGAAATTATGACAAGTTAGTTCAACTCTACAGACAAGATAGAGCAACTGGACAACATGCTGAGACTGCATCAGAAATGAGAAGAATATCTCAAAATTCAGCGAATAGATCTGGTGGATCTCATTCAGGGAACATAATTGATGACATTGATTTCATGGTTTCCCAAAACACAGCAAACTTGGAAAATTTGGGAGAGAATGACATTGAGTTTGCAGAGGAAGCATCTCTTGAAGCTCCAAGGTCTTCCAAGTCCAAGAAGGCTAAAAGGTCCGATAGTCATGATGATGCTACTGTGTTATCTACGGGGATGGAGTCAGTATCGAATGCGATTGTTCAATCAACAACTGCAATAGTCCAAATATCTAACATAATGTTGGGTGTGACCACCCGAATTTTGAATAAACTTGGTCCAAACCCAAATCCAATTAAAGCATCCGATGTGTGGGCTACACTAATGAATTTACAACCATTTCTAAACCAAGCTTGTTTGTTTCTCATGAAGGATCCTAAGATGTTGGAAGCTATAATGGGATGCCCGGATGAACATCGCAAGTCGTTGTCGTTGATAACAATGGGCTATGATCAAGAACCACGCGATTGAAAAAAAAAAAAAAGAAAGGTAAGTTATTGAACATTGGTGGAAAATTTTGTGTATATTTCAATATCATTCATGTCTTTGCTATTTCTCTTTCTTAGTATTTGCCATTGAATATCTCTACTTATCATTCTTAGCATTTGCCATTGTGATTTTCTGATGCAGACAATGAAAAGTTTGTTTCATTTGAGGGGAGTTTGCTTCATGCTTATGGATCTTGGGGTTGATGATGATTTCTATTTAGATGATGTTGATGAATGATGAATAGCAAGTGTTTCACTGTTTTTGTCATCATGTATGGGACATGCTTAGTTTCTTAATTATTTTCTTTGTTATTGTTTTTGTCATCATGTATGGGACATGTTGGTTTTGGATATTATGTGTTTAATGTTTGGGATGATGATGATGATGCATGTGTTTATTCGAACTTCTTTGATTATTGTTTTTGATGTTTGGTTCTTGTTGTTGTTGATGTTATTGTATGTTTTGATATTTTGTTTTTGATTTGATGGAAAACATGAAGGGTTAGGGATGGAGAATGAGATATTAAGAATATTTATAAATATTGAGATTTTTCCTCAATGCCATCTATTTGAGTAAATATATTTGTAGTCATGTTGAATGCGATATCAAGAAGAGTTTGGGATGGAGAATGAGATATTAAGAATATTTATTTATTTTTATTTTTTTTATAATTGTGGAGAATGAGATGTATGTTTCTCTTTTACTTTTTGTCATGTAATGTTGTAAAATTTTTGTTGTAAATGAAACATTAAATTTTTTTTTGATATATATGATACACTTTTTAGTGAAACATTCATGAACACCATATAATTGTGAAGAGCCTCTACCAATATTAATTAATTTTAAACTATAAAAGAATATTAATTAATATACCAATAATCAAGGGAGATGTTTATGTAAACAAGGAGAGAATCATATAAGTTTCATGTAATTTTTAAGTTAAGTTACAACTTTTGTCTTTTAACATAGGGGCAATTTGGTAATATTAGTATAAAACTTTACCTCCAATTACCTTCAAATCAAACACAACAAGGTTTCAAAACCTCCATTTGCCTTGCCTTACCTTACCCCAAGCAAGGAAGGGTTTCAAAACCTCCTTTTACCTCCCATTACTTTACTTTACCTTACTTTACAAAACCTCCCAAAACCTCCATCCAAGCAAAGTGTAAAATGTTTTTGGCCATTGCATTGACTGCTTTTTCCTGAGTCTTTGTTTTATTTAAAATCTTGAACCAGAAAAAATTGCTTTCTTTTTATTGAGAGGAACTACAATCTAGTGTTTTAAGCTCCAAGGTATATGCTAAAACCAAATGTGCTTTTGTCTTTAGTCCAGCTACTATTTAAGATTTTGTTTATGTTGTGTTTTACATACAAATTCACTGGCTCCCTCATCACTGTCATATATTGCAATATCACCGTCATGATAAGTAGGTGTCTGGTTTTCTACTCATCTTGTTTGTATCTTGTTTTTGTCAAATCATTCCTACTTTGAAGGTAAACAATCAGATGTGAAGAACTAAACAAATAGATTTGGATACATATACATAATTATGATTATTGGGAGAGCTCCTTTTTAACTTGTGTATTGTGAGATCTTAATACCCTCATTCTTTTTAATTGTTAAAATATAATTGATGTTTTAGTACAAGGTTTTTTTGGTCAAAGGTATTAAGAAAATTTATATTTGTACCATTGTATATTGGAGATATTTTTTTTTTCTTTGTTACCTAGTCTTATTTGGTGCTACTACTGTACTATATCTAACCATGCTAAAGCCTTAATCATCCTCAAATAAATTTGATGGAACGATGCATGATGATTTAGTTGCAGGAATTAGTATTGCAAGCCAGTTAAATCATTAATGCTCAATCAATTAATTTTGCAATAATATTCCAACTTATATTTTGTTATGCATTACTCTTGAATTTACGGTTTTTTTTATTTTAATTTTTATTGTTATATAAAGAGGACAATTTCCCAGGCTAGTCAAAGGACACGTGCAAATTTAATGGCTCACACACCCTTACCTTGAGTTATTGAAGTCCATATAAAGTTCATATGATGGCCCACACTCTTGTGGTACTAATTCCTTTACATGGAATTCAAACTCTTGTCACACTCCCCCCCCCCCCCCCCCCCCCCCCCCCAAAAAAAAAAAAAAAAAAAAAAAACAACCTAGGGTTAGTACCACTAACTACTCAAATTGGGTGGTTTTGATTTGAATTTAGGTTACTATTAAATAAACTCCGAAAAAATAATATTGTAAAACATCAATAAATTAATAGCTTTGATTAAATAATATTTTTCTAGGTCTCGACTTAGGCCAACGAGCTAAATTAACAATTTCACTTAAGGTAGAGTTTGGATGGCGGAATGGGGATGGGAATGGAAATGAAAACGAAAGAGGGATAGAAATGAAAACTTTGTTTGGTTGGAGAAAAAATTTATTCGGATTGGGAAAAGTAATGAAAAAATATGTGAAAAAATTACTTTTATGCCCTTTAATTTATTTATTTACAAAATATTTTAAATATCAACATTAATTTTAATTAGTACAATTAATTAATTAAATTAAATATTTTAATTTAATTAAGTATATCATTAACGGTAAACATGTTATTTCTCTTTAATTATCATGGTTAAGCATCTAAATTTATTTATATCAACAATTAATTAATGTAATTATTATAATTTAATATTCATGATTTGATTCAAAATAAAAAATTAATTAATATATAATTTTTTTTACAAATATTATACTTAAATATTATTATTATTATTATATATAAGAGGGGGTTAAATGGCCATTTCATGGCCCTTACCCCTCCAAGGCTCCAACCCATTTATATATAATAAGCTAACCTCATGAAGAGCAATGATAGCTCTCACATGCATAACCAAACATGGGTGTGCATTGGGATTAATAAACATTCCCCTCTAAAGGGGATGATTATTTCCATCCAAACGGATGGTTAATGCATAAGATAATAATTTTTTTAAAACTCTTAAGACCCAATGAAAATATAAATTAATAATTCATTGCATATATAGAAAAATATCATACAAAATTCATTGTATTGAATTTAATAAAAATACTATTTTTAAAATTTAACTCTTTTCTAAAATATGTATCTAAAATTATTTATTTATTCATCTGTGAACTAAATTTAATCTCATCCTTAATGTTTTACAACATACACACCATATTTGGTATATATTTCTCATATTACTACAAGTAATTTTTTAAGGTTTCTATATATTACTAGAAAAACCAGTAAAGCACAACTATTATTTGGATCTTGATTTTAATCCAGTAAAGCACAACTATTATTTGGATCTTGATTTTAATCGTCATCAACTATAGGCGATTCCATCATAATACCATTTTCATTAAAAAAAAAAAATTCAAAACTTGGTCAACAACCATTGCACGCCTATACTATAAACCAGAAATAATTTCTTTCATTCCATAGATGTCTTTCTTTTAAGTTTTAACCAACTTGCTCAAAAACTATTCTTTCTTTTCATTAGACTTTGTTATGCCGAAAACAATTTACAATAGTTGTTGTTTTTACATTAATATTCTAAGCCGAATTGATAAAATTAATGGCATCAATATATTAATTTATCATGATTTTTTCTTCTACCCAATTGTATAAAATATTAAAAAAAAACCCCTCTAAATTAATGAATATTCATTTATATTTATTAATTTATCGATATATAAATAATCTTTATAAAATAATAATTCTTCTTAACCCCATGAGTATTAATCCCATGAGCATTATTTTATGTAGGTTTTTACCATATTAACTTATACAGCACTACACGACCACACGCAAGCTTATTTGTGAGTCATTCTTATACACTCAACTTGCCTTGTTCCAAAATCATGCAGATCCTTGGCTTGCCTTCCATTTGCCACTGTTTATGTAGTTATGTATATTCTTTTTTAATGGGATTAGGATTCAGGGTAGGATCTAGGTAAAAGTTTATAGTTTTGTAGTTCCATGCATAGTGATGCACAGCACCTGAAACCAAACACTTCCCTGGTTCTCTAGAACAAGGAAAGATGACTTCCATTCTGTCACGACTGTCAAAATCTAATTTAAAATTTTTATGAAAAACAAAACTGTCCTTCAACGCTTTTCTCGTCCTTAGTCATGGATAAAAAATAATAATAATAAAGAAAATACAGCATACAAATAAATAAAACTTTTTTCATAAGAGCAAACAAAAAATCACCCACCTACCTTCAATTTGAACATGTATCATTTTGATGGTTTTGTGCAATCTTACATGAGAACTTAATAGAGAACCATGCCCCACATGCCCTACCAGGCAAAATCTTAACATGCCAGGGATTATAATCACACAATTGAGATAAATACGAGGATTATGAGCAAAATTTTTCTGAATCAATATAAAACATAGAAATGATAATTTAGTATGTGATATCGGAAGTGGGAAATCACCTTAGGAATCTAAGTTGTTAAATGATAGTTCCTTTAGTTGCTGAGAGTCAACCGCAGATGGGGACTTGGTGAGCGCACATTGAGCTGTAGTAGTTTTAGGGAAGGCAATGACGTCCCTGATGGAATTTGCACCAGCTAGAAGCATCACCAACCGGTCCAGACCATATGCTATTCCACCTGCCAAAATTGTGCAAAAAAAAATTGTTAGATATCAACATTAGTCAAATGATCCTGTTAAACATTAAACATTGCAAAGTTAAGCTAAAACAAAAATCAGAATATTTACGGAAACAAAAAGCTGCAAGCAGAGGTATACAAAGAGTACTCATTTCAAGCTTGTTTGGTAACTTGAAAATTTCACTAGCAAGAACCAAGTGTCAGATGTGAACCTGGAATAAGCATCACAGATTACATACTGGTACTTGTGTGTGCACGAGCGTGTGCATGTGTGTGAATATTTGAGATTTGACCCAATTAAAAATACATCAATTTAGAAGCATAAGGTTATCTCTGACAAAACTGATATGGATGTTGTTTGCTGTATTCAGTGCCTTCAACTGACTTTTCTACTGGATCAGGCTTCTGCTAAAAGCAAAACCCTAACTAACTGGGAGGAAATGCTTGAAGATAACATTGTAGCATGAAAGGAAAAATTAGACAAGACATAATTTTGCTTCTAGACATTGGACAAATCTGACTATCATCAATGTTGATGCTATCTGATTGTGACATCAGACAAGAACAGTGGCATGACCTCTATCGAACACAGAATGATTTCAATATAACGGGTTAGAAAACACAATGTGAAGAACACATCAGACGAATTTTTGCCTCCTATCATGGTAGATAAAATAAATGCTCGCATATTAAAGGTCAAGAAATTAAATGGAAAAAACTATCTCAAAACCAAATGTCAGACTATTGCTTATGGCTTAAACACACATTTCTAAAATCAAAACAAAGAGGGCACAGTCTAGGTTACCATGCGGAGGTGCACCCATGTCCAAGGATTCCAGAAGGTATCCAAATTTTTCTTCAGCCTGCATAAAAAGGATATATAATTACCAGGAAAAAGAGATATATCTTTAATTAATAGTCTGCAACCGCTAAAGTCTAGTATATTTGCACAAAGATAAATTGGGGAATATATCTAGATACAAGCCTATGAAAGAAAAAGGTGACAGTTTATCAGTACTGGATTTTACAAAATGAAGGGATTAAGGCACAATGGAGAATCCCCAAAACTTTACTCACTCCTTAATGTAGATCTTAATATAGATAGATAAACTCATGCTTAAATATAATTCATGGTATGAATTATATCACTATTCTTAACATTTCATGGTATGCAATGTTAAGAACATAATCTCAAACAAAAAGAAAATTATTTAATTCAAATTTTCAAACATACATCAAACTTGTCCGCTGCTAAAGCATGTTCACAATGACTTAAGGTTTACTAAACCAAAAAATCTTGCATGAATAATAATCCAAACCTTCAAATTCACAAAGTAAATAAGTTAAGAAAATCAAACACACACAGCTTGTTAGTTGGTATAGAAATCCAAGGTATGAAGGACAGTTCTACTTCATTGTCAAATCCAATGATAATTGCATATTGAGATTACTAATAGAAGAAGGGCGTTATTTTAGTATCATCCTCTTTCATAACTTTATGACTTCTTAAAATACAAAGAGATGAAGATTATTAAAAATTAAATAAAGAGAAGTGCATAGTAATGACATCAAATCAAATGATAATTTTAGCACTGCTTAAGAAAAGACTGAATAAGAAAGCCATGTAACTTGTACTTGAAAAGAAAAGGCCAAATGCACAAACTATATCTCTCCATGATTCCTAATGGACAAAAAAAAATGAAAGCCAATGCAGCTCTCCGAGAAGCCTTGCATATAGAATAACCCTGAGTATACGCATTAAACAGCAACATAGTCCATAATGCAAAAGCCTGCTTTCTCTGCTGGTAGTTTTGATACCTTGTCTAGCTTGAACCAATTAAAAGTTAAAAACAAGAATACTATAGCTTAACCACACCTGCTTAGGAGAGACACCAACAGTTGCAAGAACCTTTTCTTGAACTTCACGTTTATGAATCCTCAAACTCCCACCACCAATCTGCCATATAAGATTGCATAAACCACTCAAAACAAGTCAAGAAAATATGGAGTCCAAAAAAAAAATTTACTCAAACACATGTGGATGCGACAATTGTAGCAAGGGAGTGAGAGGAATAAACAATTAATAATAGATATGCTCTTCCAATATGAACAAACTGCAGCAAAAGACTTGAGGAAGATAAGGTTCATCTGGCTTATGGTTTAGTGAAACAATACTGTAAAAGATACTAATCATGTGCATCAAGAAACATCAAAAACCATCTTAGTGGTGATAAACTTTGATAAAGCAACAATAAATAACAAGCCAATCATATCAATTTCAATTTCAATTACTATCTATATGGTTTGCATCCTTTTTTTAATGTTTTTACCAGCTAAGTGCAATATATTCGTTATAACTGTGTGATCGTTCTAAATCTCAGTAATGCCACAGAATGGTAGCCATTTCCAAGGAACAAAGGAGCACCTATAGTGATTGTATAAGGGAAAGGAAGCCTACTAAAATAGTGAATCAGCAGAACCGACAAGAACCTCTAAACACTAAGCTAAGGTTGAAAGTAGATTGTGAACTGAACTGACTAATTATAATCAGAAAATTAAGCCAACAAAACCTAAGTGATACATTGAGCTTGCGTGTGGATGATGCACGGAAATCCCCACCCCATCCCTGTAGACCCCTCCATCTACTGTATACCTCTGTTTGGTACACAATAAAGAAATGAATAGGGGGAATGAGATTCCCATTCGGGTTGCCCCAAAGGGGGAACTCTCATTCCCTTGGGAAATGATTTTTTTTGCCCTTTTTAATTTACCTCCTGTTGTTTACCGTTGTTTGGTATACGGAGTGAATAATACTTTTAGAGGAAAATAAGAAGGCCCCAAATCAGGGGAACTCTCATTCCCCCTTAGAAAATGATGTTTTTTTTAGCCCTTTTAATTTAATTAATTATTTAATTTTATTAATTAATAATAATAATTAAAGTGAAATATTCATATTCAAAATATTTTATAAATTAGTAAATTTATTTATTGTTAAATATAATTCACTATTTTATATATTAATATCATTTATTTGTATTAAAGATATAAAAGTAATTTTATCACATTCCCTTTCCTACATTTTCCATACCCTATTCCCATTCCCTCTAACCAAATACTAATTCCTATCCCCATTCCTTCATTCCTCTCCCCACTCCCACTGTCACTCCCATCCTTCCTTTAGCTTCATTCTCATTCCCATTCCACAACACAAACAGACCCTAAAGGGTACGAAAGCTACCTCAGTTCCATTGTAGACCAAGTCATAAGCTAAAGCACGAGCTGAAGGGAGATCATCCATATCTTCAGGATTTGGAGCAGTAAAAGGATGGTGAAGGGCCTGCACAAATAGTCAATCAACCAACAAATCCCAATTCATTTAATTAGCACATTTCAATGCAAAGTCATAAAAAAAAAAATTTAAATAAACAGTTCTACATATACAACAGTTAAAAAGCACCAAATAATAGAATGACTACCATTCTCAAAGCAAGTCAAAATATCAGGAATAATTACACAATAATAACAGAAACAAATGGCAATGCCTAATCATATTTATGAATTGCAAGAAAACCACAAAGCAATAAAATGTAGTTAGTAGTCTCCACTTAATGGAGGTTGTAAAATATAGCAGACACAACTGATAAAATTATTGAAATTGCTAATTGGACAGGTATCCAAACAATGAAAAGAATTGCAGAAAGAAATGGTAATTCTTAATCATTTTCAAAAGCGTCCACTATGAAGAATGGAAAAGATTGCAGATTGAACTATGACCAATTCATCAGAAGACTGGCTGGACAGATATTCATAAGATCTAAATTGGACAACTAAAGTTTCCAGATAAAATATCAATTATGATGTCAACTTAAACTTCTGGCTTATAATGCCTAAAACAACTTCCTTTCCATGCCTTGAGGACAGTTACACCATGTTACAAAATATTGGTCTCAATAACAACTAACCTAGTTTTACAGGTTCCTTTTAAGCACCAATGTAAAAACTGAGGTGACGAAGGACCTAACTATAAGATATCAGCAAGAACTCCCATCCCAAAACTCTATATATCACCAGGAACTCATATTTGGAACCTTCACAGAAGAAAATAAACTTCTAAAAAATCTCAATCTTTATATAAAGAGTCGAACAAAAAGGCACACCAGACCAAAATTCAGGCTGCCCACAAATATGTTTGAGTACAATAAAACTCCTCAATTGCAGCACAACTAAAAGGTTTCAGAATCTCTTCATTTAAAAATAAAATAAAAAAGAAAAAAAAAATCAACTTTGTCATAGACTATAAAAGAAAGCAACTGACCTCAAGCCTTTGTTCTGAATCATTCCACTCAAACATGGGGAAGTCTGTTATCCAAAGAACTGAATGTGCCGACTGAAAATTGAAAAAATAAAAAAAAATTATGGGAAATGAAAGAAATTACAAATCTCACTCAGACAAAGATAATTTCGAGAACCTCCAGATTTAAGTCATATGATTACATGGTGTGTGTGTGTGTATATATGATACCATCCAAATTAAGGAACATCAAATATATAGCACAGTGAGTAAACCAAAGAATTACAAGTAGTATGTAGATATCATATTTGAAATAAAACCCAACACTATATCCTAGGTTCTGCATTCCCCACTACACACAACCTAATATATTTAGCAGACAAACAGCCCCAACAAGAGAAATACCATGACTTCCATTTTAATGCCTACGCCTGCAGCCTAAGTTTCAATTTTCATTTCACATAAGAACCCTAAATAATCATCTTCAGGACTACTCAATTAGAGTAAAATAAGGACAATCACAATAACTTGACTTCCCTAATATAGAATGAGGTGCTTATAATGGAAAACTATTGATTAAGGTCCTTTTAAATTATAAGATCTTCAGTAGTTTTTGACCTACCACATATACCAAACAGAATAACTTTGAGACCAAAAAACAAAGATTGATGAGATGCTCAACTCCTCACCTGATTAACCAATCCTAACACACGCGCAACATATGTCCTAAGCCTGTCAAGAATTTTATTAACAACCATAGGCTGGCCCACTGCAAATAGGATAATATCATTTGCTTTTGCGGAGCAGATTCTCAGCAATTGTTCTCTATTTGATGGTTGAAGACTTGACACCAAAGCAGGAATTCCTTCAAGCTCCCCTACATTGTAGTAGCAATAATGTACCATTCATCATTACAAGCATGCAACAGCACCTTATATGATAATTAAAGGGTTATAGCTCCATTACCATTTTCAATGACCTTAAGGAATGGTAAACCCTTGGCTCCAGCTCTGATTGCTTCATTATAAATCTCACCCTTCTTAAGAGTAGTGTTGGAAAACTTTTCTGCACCAGTAGGCACACATAGCGCTTTAATGATGCCACCGATATCTAAGGCATCAGCAAAGACTTTGAAACTACATCCCGAAAAGATACTGCTGACCTGCCAATTCAGTATGATAGATATTCTCAAGAAACATGGGGAAAATTCAGAGACAAGAAACAATAAAATCCAAATTCTAGATATAAAGCATTAATAAAAATGTATCGAAGCAGGAAAATTAAGAACAAGAGCTTCAGGTATTACGCAAAATGGCACAAAACATATATTTCAAAAAGCAGAAGAAGTCTATACAGCAAATTTTTTGCTAAATATGATCATTTGTATCTAGTTCACCATGTCCAACATGTCCAAAATTGAAAAATATTGTACATCATTCTGCCAAAAGAGAACATGTAGAAATATGACAAGTTTCTTATTGCAAACATTGCATAAGTAGTAATGATGTAAACATGCGCTATATGCTGGAAATAAAGAATACAAGCATGAAATAATGATAATACCAGGGATTTAAAACAATCATAAAAATAAATAGAGATAAGTCTGCATAAAATAGCCAAGCTTCAAAGTGTATTATTTAAAATAAAAAGAACTCACATCTTTCAGCTCCAAATCAAAACGAAGATCTGGCCGATCGGACCCATATTTAAGCATTGATTCTGCATATGTGAGTCTTGGAAAAGGATTTGGCAAATGAATACCAACTATCTCTTGAAAGATCTAGCGAACACAATATACAAAGCATCAGGCTATCAAATAAATTAAACCATAGCAAGATACTTACAATAGCAGAATAACGAACATCAAAGTCTATGCAATTTTGCAGGTTGAAAAAGGACAGACATGTCTCACTAAGTTCTCATTAAGCCTCAGCATTTCTTCCAGAGGTGTAAAAGCCAATTCCATATCCAACTGTGTGAATTCAGGTTGCCTATCTGCTCTTAGGTCTTCATCACGAAAACACCTGTAAAAGAAAAAACAATAATGAAACATGAATCACATGGATAAGTTAAGTTTAAGTATATTAACCCAAACCCAAATCATATCAGATTTTGAATGCATTGAGCATACAAAAAAGGGGGCATCAACTATAAACAATGCTGCCATGTAGGCATTCTAACCCAGCTGAACATAAAGTAGTTCCCAGAGCTTCAATGCTAACAAGACATTAACTTAGATTGCTACAAAAGAATTTATGCAAAACTATGCAGTCCAACTTTCACACAACACTGGCACAACCCAAATGCACATGCTCACACTGACACAAACAGATAAATTAATCACCTTGCAATCTGATAGTATTTTTCAAAACCAGAGACCATCAGCATTTGCTTAAACAGCTGGGGACTTTGAGGCAAAGCATAAAAGGTTCCTGGCTTCAAAACATGTGGCAGAAAATAAGGGATAATACATTCATACAGTATTAAAAAAAAACAAACCTCTAGTTGGCAACATAAATCTGACTGTGCACAATAGTGTAACACCAACACGCACAGGGCTATTATCATGAAATGAGAACTTTAAGAATGCTTTTCTAAAATCATTTCTAAAAAAAGCATGCAAGTATTACACAGAGAGGATCTCAAGTTTTGGACAAATAGGACAAGCTTATCATACTTGGTAGTTGTTAAATTTACAATTTTTTGAAAGACATCTGGGATTGCAAAAAAAAATTGAAACAGAGTTTTAAATCTTTATCCCGATATGTGGTGTCTAGCAAGTTGTGCATCCTTAAGAGGAAGATTACACCCTCAGTTTCCATAATCTAACAGTGATATCCAAATACAGTCACGTATCTTCAGCAAAGCATGCCTGCTTTTGTTGACCAAAGTTCCGACCCCTTTATTCTCTAAAGAACAAATACACATTATAAATATAATACCAACTATCAAGTGGAATCATTTGAGACTGCTAGCAGCTTCAGGTCAAAATCAGAGGCATTGATCATTTTAAACTTTCTAGCATGAAAGGAGTACAACAATATTTAAAAATAAACACACACACACACACCCACACCCACCTAGAATCAGGCAACAAACCCATCACCATACTTTGAGGGGAAGTTGATGGTGTTAAACTCCAATGAACGTTGTTATCAAATACAGTTAGTTATAGCCACTAAGTAATGAACCTTATTCACATGTACAAGCAATTTATGCAAAGAATATCAAACCCGATAAACAAGAACATAAATGAATATTGTAAATAATGATCAAAGATAAGCTTAATTACCTGAACACGTGATGGCACAAGATAATCCCGGGCACCCTCAGGTGTGGACCTAGATAAAATTGGAGTCTCAATCTACCTTACAATCATAATTAACTCGGGGTCAAGATGAAGCAACATGAACTAAAAAGCAACGGCCAAGAGTGCATTAGTCTCCAATGGAGACAAAAGATACAGTAAGGGAAAATTGAAAGGCATAAATTATTAAGTATGGAAATATGCCACAACTTTTCGATGCTACAAACCATGCAGCCATTAAGGAGATTACAAAGCTGAAAACACTTGGTTAGTACATATAAACAAAGGCAAGAGTACTGATCTACCAAACATGTTGTACATCAAATTCAAATTCATCAAGCCATTAAA
Source organism: Dioscorea alata (assembly GCA_020875875.1). NCBI lineage: Eukaryota > Viridiplantae > Streptophyta > Magnoliopsida > Dioscoreales > Dioscoreaceae > Dioscorea > Dioscorea alata. Next base: position 5,859,599 of record CM037017.1, on the reverse strand, counting down.
AGAAGTGATCAGTGAGAGTGTGAAACTTTCTGAATTAGCTGGTAACCAACTAATGAAGATAACATACATAGCATAATATGTAAAGCAAGTGTGAAGGCTTAATAGAAAGGCAGGTCTCAACAAAAGAAAATAAAGCAACTAGTCCAACCAAACTAAGAAACCCAACCAAATGTATTATACATCAAAGTAATATATCAATTGGATGGACTCATGTCAATATGAAGGCCATCCAAAAAGCATATTTGGGTCCATCACGCACCACCAAATATGCACAAGTGTTCAAATGATCAGCTTTACCAGATGGTTAGTGTTTAAATGGACCCATAGTGTTTTTTTTTTTTTTTTTTTTTTTTTTTTAAGGTGAAGTTCCAGCAATTTGATGAAGACTATAACTAATGTCACTAAAAGGAAAGATGCTGATAGTGGATATTTTCATTCTTAAAATGCTATCATAATCCAACAAATAGCTCTTCTCTTTGACTAGGGAAACCTGATACATCCTGTGTAACAATCAGAGCCACAAGTAGCCCACTCCAGCTATATCAGGAACAAATATCGCAAGTATTTTGAGAAAGACAGGTACAAAGTATAGATACAAATCTTAAGTAAATGATACCTCCACAAAGTCATGCACATCCTCCAGATAACGTCGCATAAGCTTAACCACCTTATGCCGCAATCTTAAATTGGACTGCATTTGTAGCCGACGTAAATCAAGGAATCGATATCTAGTAACATTTTCCAATCACAAATTTCATTAGAGAAAAAAAGGATTAGATGGTGCGTAACATGCAATAAACAACACACAGTGTTGATATGGTAACTTAGACTATGGAATACTCTGCAGGCAGAACAGATCAAAAATAAAAACAGTGAAACATTTAGACAAAATGGTACTAAAGCACATCATGCACAAAGGTAACAAAGTACTTGTTTACCAGAGTTCAAAAAGAACAGGATAAAGAACAAAATGATATTAATGGATGAGGGCACATACAGCACCACCAGAGTTAGACAAAAATGGTAACAGAATGTGTGTCTACAAGAGCTTAAACAGAAAGGGATAGAGAAGGACCTGATACTAATAGAAGGGGAGAAAGAACAGGATAAAGAACATCCTGATATCAATGGATGAGGAAAAATACAGCACCACCAGAGCTAGACAAAAGGGTAACAGAATTGTATGTCTACAAGAGCTTAAACAGAATGGGATAGAGAGGCGTCTGATATTAATAGAAGAGGAAAAAAGCAGGACCAGATGTACACTAAAGATCAATCGCCATTCAGGACTACAACCTAATAGGTTAGGGCAAAAGATACTTTTCTCTTTTTAAAATTTCCCAGTTTGGAGATGAGGTTCAAATTATCAACTTAATATATGCATTTCACGATTCAGTCAAGGGTCAAGAATAACTTTTACACACCAATAGTTCATGATTGAGACTTGGTTATCAACCACTAATTGACGCATTACTGTTCCATGTTAACCAATCACAATGGGCACATTGATAGAACACACATAAATTCAATGATAAATAATCTATTGAGCAGGTTAAGGGCATACCAACATATGAAGAGAAAAATTAAAACAAATGAAATACCTCAAACGAATCTCCTCAGTAATAACATCTTTTACATCATCAGCAGTGGTAACTGGAAAAGGCAATGCACGATTTACAGAATTTAACACTAAAACATGTTCTGCAGCAATCTGGGAGGTTGACAATAATATCATAGCACAGTTAGATTGCCATAAATCAAAATCAAAAGATCCATAATCCATTGATGAAAACAATATCTATCATAGCAATAATATAGAACACAAGGTAGTGAGTTCAAACTTTAGAGTGCATACACATGATAGATTTAAGATGCACGCTGGCATTCATTTCATTAACTTCCCCACTGAACATAAGAGTAGATGAACTTTAACATATCAGCTAGATAGTGATACAGCATGCCAAAGACACAGCTTTGATATCACAACAAAATAGGATCGACTATTTCATTATGAATTATTCATGATATTTATGAACATTAGTTCCTGAATAGATTTTAAAATATTTTGTTTAAAAGCCTTACAAATAATACAAGGATATATAAATTTAAAGATAAGCTGTAATCACAAATCAAACTTCAGCAAGGAATGATTGCAAGAACAATAGCAGCAGATTTGAAATAAATACAGAAATAAAATATCAAAAAAAGAAAAATTACATTGACCTAACACCTAAGAATCATTCGATATAAACAGACATCACTTGTGCACATTATACACAACTATTTCAGCACGCATTGTGGGCAGGTTCAATTTCCAACAACTGAAAGTAGAAAGATTAAAATCGGCCTCCTACCCCTTAAACCCTAAACCCCACAAAGCTCAGAATTGGCAATGTGAGATACCGCCAAACAGACACTTGCGAATTATAATTTTAACACAAGAAAACGAAAGTCAGATGAATAGTACCTCTATATCTCCAGTTTTCATCTTCCTGTTCACGGATTCGCCCGGCCGGGAGCGAACAATCCCCTCAACCGCAATCACATACTCAACCCTCACCTTATTCGCAACTGCGTACGCCTCTGGAAACTCATCTGGAAGCGTTTTAATCTGGTATAAAATCCAAAACAAAAAAGAAACACATTAGCAATAGCAAGAAGCATAAGGGAAGAGAGAAACCCCAAATTCAAAGCAAAGGCAAACGGAACAAGCCTGAACGATCCCAGAGCGATCCCTGAGGTTAAGAAAGGTAAGACCACCATGAACTCTATGAAGCGCAACCCATCCGCAGAGCTGAACGCGCTTCCCCACATCCTCAGGACCCAAATCACCACAGAACGCCGTTCTCGAAACCCACTGCAACGAAAGTAGGGCACCGGAGCGTGAATCCGGAGCTGAGGTTTCAATCGGAGATTGAGATAGAGAAGCAGCAGGAGATGCGGATGACGGAAAGGAGGATGAGGAGAAGGAGGCGAGAGGGATAGTGGAGAAGACGCGACGGCCTGCGAGCTTGGGAGAAAGACGGGTGAATCGAAGCAGACGAGGAGCGAGGAGAGGGGAGGAGCGAAGAATGGAAGCCATGGACGGAGGAGGAGAAAGCTTGGAGCGATGAGCTTATCTTCTGCTCTGTTTTGGCCTGCGAGCGGATCCTAGTAATAACGGGTCGGATCCGCAATGGTGAGGTTTGGATCCGATATCAGACTTATCATTTGGGGTGGTTTTTTAAGGCAAGTGGATCAAATGTACAAGCAATAATAAGGTTTTAAATTTTTAATTCTGTAATCGATATATAAATTAGAGAAAGGCCTTCTTCTGTTGGTAAAATAATAAGGGGTCGTTTGGCATCGTTTCTGTTTTTTTGTTTTTTATTTTTGTTTCGCTTTTGTTTGTTTTTGCTTTGTTTTCATTTTATTTTCAATTTTTTGAAAATAAAAATATGTTTGGATACACTGACTATTTTCTATTTTAAAAAGCTGTAAACAAAAATTATTATAACATTTTTTTTATCATTTTTTTTTTCAAATCCATATTTTTAATTTTTTTATAAAACTTTATTTTTCATATTAGTTTACTTGATTATATTATTAAATAAAATTAATAACATAAATTATTATTATATTATATTATATCATCGTTTATCAAAATCAAGGGTCAAACAATTATTTTCACAAATAATTTCTAAAAATATATTTTTTATATTATATAAACTAATTTGTAAAATATCAAGACAAAATAATAAATTTTTATAAATATTATATATATATATATATATATTTAAAATTATTATTATTAATTTGTAAAAAAATTTATATTTTTTACAAAAATAAAAATTAAAAATTAAAAGGAGAGAGAAAAAGGAGTAGAAGTGGAAGGGTTTCGTTGTGGGAGGAACAGTATTGAAAACGTAAAATTGTTGTTTTCTATATTTTTGGAAACATGAGGATTGTTGCCAAAATTTTTTAAAACAAAAACAAGCTGCCAAACATGTTTTCTCAGTTTTGTTTCCAAAACATGAAATTGAAAACAAAAAACAGGAATTGACAACAATGCCAAACGAGCCCTAAATTTTCATGTTTTTGTTTTTGTTTTGAAAAAATAAGAGTATTTTTTAATCTATATTTATTTGGTTGAGTTTTCTGGTGAATGTATTTCGAAAGGAAGAAGTTTAGAAAGGTGGAGTTGATAATAAGCCAAGTCTGCTTGGGTGGGGCTTAAGGTGTGTTTGTTTCATGGAGCTTTTGGGTTGAAGTAATAAGACATTTCAATGTGTTTGTTTTACCGAAGTCAGCCCCAAAGTGTTGATCTTACACCTCCAAACTTCCCTCACTTCAACTTTTTTTGTGGTTTTAGGAGAAAAAAAAAACCAAAGTGGGATTCAACTATTTTTTTTTTCCGATGTGGCTGAAATCTCATTTTGGACACATGATATCACATGCCTATGTTGTAATCATCCTCCTCCTAGCATAGTTTTCTTTCCCTGATCTAGAGTTTTCTCTCTATTTATCTCTTCGAGACCCTCACCACTCTAAATTTCCTCTTTTCTTGTCTTCAGGCCTCTCTTCTTGACGCAATGCCCTCTTCACCTAGTGGAGGTCTACATTTTCCTTACCATGTCGCTATCACCCACCAACATTGTCACCATCTCCTTACATCAGTGCCATCAATTCTACTTTGCTATTGTAAGATTACTCCCTTATTCTCCAGCAACTAATAATTTCTCCTTAACCTTGTTATGCAATTTTTTTTCTTTTTGTTGTTAACCTGTATGAGAGCATTAAGTTTTTCCACTTCATTTTGTTTGTTGTTTTAACTATTTTTTTGTTATGTTTTTAATTTGGTCTCAAAACATGTTGCTATCTTTTATTCCTTTCCAAGCAATTAGGTTGTGATTTGGTTTGTTATTTCTTGTCTATTTCTCTTGATTTTTTGTTGACTATTATGTCCTTTGGTGTATGTTATCTTTATCTTATCATAGGTTCTCATATATGTCTATTGTCATCTTGTTTCTATTTTCTTTTTTATTCTTGATTAGGGTTTTCACATCATGCATCATGACCATCAACATCACCATAGCCATCTCCATCATCATGGCTTTGAGGATGCACTTCTTGCACTTGTTAAGGAGGAACACATGAGCCAACATGCATATTCATAACAAGTTTCTCATTCTTTTACTTTCCTTGATTGCTTTCTTTAAACATCACATTGTTGCAAAATATGATGTCACAATTACTAATTATCTTCCTCATAATTGGATCCCACAACCTATAACCTCTATCATCATCACCATAACCATAGAAAAGCACATCTCCTCGATTTCAAGTCAAGCTTACTTCTCTTTTCAAATAATAATTACAACCAAGACCTCTTAAATGATCATAAGAGATGTTCTTACCACTCCATAGCATCTCAAGAACACAACCATTCAATGAAGCACTAAGTGATATATTGAGGAGGTATTTGCAGCTTCAACCTAAAAAGCTTAAGAAGACCAGAGTTAGATAACATGCTTCTTGCACTCTCCACAATGTTGTATTCATTCTTTCAATCGCACTATTTGTTGTGCAATGTGAAGGACAGATTTCACTATTTTGATGTTATTCTCTGCACAAAAGCTATACAAACATTAGTGAAAATCTCCAATATTGTTAGTTTGCAAGCACTTTATGAACCTTTATTTACTTTCTTTCTTAACATTGGCCTTGAACTTCTTGAGTTTCAAAGACTTGATCCTTGGATGGTAATGGATAAAATCAACACTTTCTAGAATAGTCACCTATACAAGTGATAAAATAAAGAAGCACCACCAATAAACTTGACGTTTATAAGGCCACAAACATTGGAATAACCCAACTTTAATGCTTTTCAACTTTCTATAAGATTCATGCTTTTTAAAGTTTATTATATATTGTTTACCTATGATGTAGTGTACACACAAAATAAAGAAATGAATTCTCAAACAAAGTAATGAGTTTTCTATCTTGCGATACCTTCATTATCATTCCATGCTTACTAAGATGACCAAGCCACCTATGCTAAAATGCATATAACCTTATATACTTGTGAATTTTATAATATAGCTTTGAGGTGAGCCAAGAATAGTGTACAAACTACTAACCTTTTGCCCTTTTAACACTATTAGGTAACCTTTTGATATTTTCCATTATCCATTGCCAAATCTGACCACATATCTAGCCTCATTAGTTGCATGGCCAAAATTAGGTTTTTTGCTATCTTATAAACATGCCACACATTAGTTAATTTATGTTTCTTTTCATTTGTTTACTTATTCACTACATACCTAATGCTATAAATTTATAAGCATGATCATAACCAAGCATTACCACAATCAACTTCTTTGTTAGTAGAGATAAATGATTGATCTAGACATTTGTGAAATGAAGTGTTGGAGCCTAACACCTATGTATCTATAGGAGAAGAGATAGTACAGATAATACTTAATGTGGCTCCATCATCATTTTTAATTCTATGCTTGTTTCATCATCAACTTGCTTCTCCTTTCGCTTGCTCTTCAAGATATTACAACCACTCCTCACATGATCTTGTTTTTTGGATATACCAACAAGTAACATTTGGACCCATTATTTTAATCTTCCCTTGATTTGAGACTTGCCTTTATTAGCCTTTATTAGCCAAAGAATTAGCCCTTTGAGATTTTTTTTTCTTTCACTGGCCCTAGTGCTCGCTCAAGTCATTAGACATTGTGAAAAAGCCCATTTTTGTCTTCTCACTCATTAATGAAAAAAAAAACATTTAACTTGAACTTGTTAACCATCATATTGCCTATGGTGGTAACAAGGGTATCCCAATTTGGAGGCAAAGAGCTTGGAAATCCAAAGTAGGCATTAATTGTGGCACAATAAAGTTAAACTCATTCACATGCTTTCGCACCGTGACACCATTCTTTATCTTCAATAGAAATAAACTCTTTATGGCATGCATCTTATTAACACTCGATGTTTGCTCAAATGATTGTTGCAAAGTGCTCTAAAAAGTTATTAGTTCCATGCTCCCAAAGACTATAGATAAGGGATTTTAGAAAAAAATAGGTTTTAAAAATGCTTTCATTCCAAATGTGACACAAAATGTGGTACCAAAGACATCACAGCTTATACAACGTGCCTTGTCATAACTTGGGGTACCTTAAGAAGCATGGAATTACAGTACATTAGCAACTACAATAAGTCATTGATATTATACAAAAACTAGAAAGTTGGCACTAGAAGACTGATTTAACATATAATAAAAAAAAATATTTGCTAATAATGCTATCTAATGAAACACTGATTAATTAATAAAATAAACATTTGATAAAATAACTTCTGAAAAAATACACCACTACTAACTCACTTGTTTTCTCACTTGACTAAATTTTACTAGGCCCTCTCCTATTTCTTAAACTTTGACCTATAAATAAAAAAATAATAAATAAAACATCAACTAATAACTAATGATTATTTGATATACATAAAGCACAAAAGAATTATAAGAAAATAACCCATTTTTATAATCAAGCTCACTTGTTCAATTACATTAAAATAAATTCCTAAAATCTCAAACAGGCTCAATTCCAAATTAAATCCATCAAATTGGGGTTGAATTACCTTCAATTGAGGTCAAGCCAACACAATTTGTGCTAAACTAGCTTGCACCAACTCAACTCAAAGCAACTAACACTTACAACTCAACTCAACTTGACTTAATCAACTTAAATCCACTCAATGATAATTCAATCCATTTGACAAACCAACTCAATTCAACTTGACTGCACCAACTCAACATCATTTAACCTAACTCCACAAATCAAGCTCAAACTCAATCACTTAACATCTTCTCCACTCTAAACCACATCTCCAGCCATCAAACTCTTCCTCTCGGACCATACATGACTTCCTATGAGTTCCCATGCATAACTATAATACATCACCATCTCTTCCTTCACCTCCACCATCTCTATCTTCATCTTTATCTCACCAACATACCATAACAAGCATGAATAGCCATGCTCAAATATATACAATTAAAATAAGATGTTATTATTAATTCTTTATTATTATTATGTTTACTAGTGTACTCAAATGCAAAAGGAAGGAAAAGGTTAATTTAATCTTAAAATTTTTTTAAAAATATTGATATTACAACTATGAGTTTTGTTGCTTTGATATTGTTGCAAGCAAGACTCAGAATATAATTTGGTGAAGTGGGAGTAAGAATGAGGGAGTCAAAGTAGTCAACAAGTTTAAGTATTTTATGATGACTTGAATTAGCATTATGTTAACATTATCTTTATTATTATATAGTTAATTAGTAGTTAATGATGCATACATGGAGAGCCCAAAGTCATGTATGTAAGGTTTGTTTGTTTCACCGGGCTGAAGCCCAAAGTGACCGAAGTGGTGAATTTTATCCCACTTCAGTCTGTTTGTTTCACCCGTTTTGAGGCCGAAGTGGTGATGTGACACCTCCATTATCCACCCACTTCACCCATTCCACTTTAGAGAAAAAAAAGGGGAAGTAGGATTTCTGGGGTTTTTCGTATATGGATGAAGTGAACTTTACAGCCCACGTGATTTGCCAGGCCTTATTCAGATCACAGCTTCTTCCATCACTTCGGCCTCTTTCCTCTTCCCCACTGCTTCGAATCATTTTTTGCTTTGTGTAATGGCAGCACTACTCCCATATTAAGGTTTTCGTTTTCCACTTGGGGCTCTTCTATCTTCCCACCGTTTCACTTCCCCCTTTGTTCAGTTGTGGTTTCATCCTTGTCTCACATGAGGTAGTGCATCCTCAAGTCTCCAACATCTTCATTCTCGCAAACAAATTTGTGGTTTTCTAGGGTTTGGTTTTTCTTTTTTTAGAGATCATCCCTAGTCACTTTTTCATCTACGTCTTCGGAAATTTTCCCCATATTTTCAATCTTTTGGTGTTTTTAATTTTTTTCCCCCTTTTCCGGTCATTGACTGGAGGCCCGATGTGTTGTTGGATAGCAAATTTGGAAGTCAAGTTGTTGGATTCACGATTTTTTTGGTAGGTTTTGACATCTTGTTGGCTCTTGCTTTCCATTTTACATTTGTTGCCTTTTCCATTGTTTTAAATGATGAGTTTATGATTTTGCCTTGATTCTTGTTTTTATTTTGTTTTTTGTTTGCTTTTTAGTTGACTATTGTTTGATATGTGATCATAAACTATGGTTTCATCTTATGCTCTTGAATTTGTGGTTTTCATTGCCAGATCCATGGTCTCTCCTTTCATTCATGGTTAAGCGCTATCATATATTAGGGCTCTAACAAAATTTGTGATGTCTTCTTTTCTTCATGGATTTTAATTTGTTTGTTCTCTTTCAGGTGTGCTTGGACACAATTATTCATAACATGTTGCTCGAATCACTTGTTTTATGGGCAGATCTATGATATGTTGCTTGAGTAATGTTTTTTGAATTTGTTTCCTTTTGATCTGCAATATGTATCCATGTTTTTAGTCCATATTATTTGGATCATGTCTTCTTAATGGCAGATCTATGATTTCACCCATGATTCCAAGTAATTTGTGTTGATATGTTGTTGTATACTTTACTTGGGTAGTGCGGGTTCATATTTTTATATTGGATTTATGTTTATTTTGGCAAGATTTATGATTTATGCTTTTCCTCATGCATTTTAAATTTGGATCTACAATTTCAACTATGCTTGGATACCATTTTCCATAACATGATTTTGGATTCAATTGTTTTCTTGTTAGATCTATTATTTGTTGCTTGGTTATTATTTTTTTCACCATTTCTCCTTTGATTTGCCATAGATCACCATTTTTCTTTACCATATTTTTGCATTCATGCCTGTTTAGTATCAGGTCTATGATCTCTTGTTTGTTAAAAGTTTTTTAAAATTATGATCTATTGTTTTGTATTTCAATCAGATACTATGGTTATTTAGCAAGGTGTATGCTGTGTTAGTGGTTTCATGAGTTTTTTTGCACTGGATTTTGTAGTCTAATTCTGTGCTTGACTTCCATTTTTCTGGATGTTAATGTCAGATTTATGTTTTTTTATGCTGCAGAATGTTGCAATTAAATGTTTAATTCAGTCATTTTTCTTTTGGGATTGTTCTTTTCCTATGCTTACGAAACGGTTTGTTTTTGCATGCCTTCAGTTTTAATGTACTAGATTCTTCCATAAGATTTCTAAGGTGTTGCATTAGTGGTTGCATTTTATTTTTTTGGACCTATTTCCATACATATTTTCGCAGGTGTTTATAATGCAGTACATATTTATGCAGGTTTGATAATTTCGTTATTCTATGGCTGAAACCATTGCCTGTGTGGAATATTTTTCTATCGCGTTAGTGCATGCTATAATTCTGTTATGCTTTTTTCCTTCTATGCTTTGTTAGAATGATGTATAATTTTTTCTTCTTATGCAATGCTAGAGTGTTGTACAATTTTTTCTTCTTATGCAATGCTAGGGTGTTGTACAATTTTTTCTTCTTATGCAATGCAAGGTGTACAATTTGATCTTTCTATGCAATGCTTTGTTAGAATGCTATACAATTTTTTTGTTATAGTTTTTTCTTCTTATGCAATGTTAGGGTATACAAATTTGTCTAAATGGATAGTTGGCTACATAATGAGCATGCCATACGCCTCACAGCCGCATTCACAACAATTCTTGTCGTAGTTGGTTTTTTGTTTTTTTTTGTTTTTTGAAGAAATGCATGAACCTAGGGTGTCAAGGTCTCGACAACATTCTCTTTTCAGAGACTTAAATAGGAAGCACCACATGGAGAGTATCTTAAGGGGTGGACAAGGCTATTGTGTTAGTTACCTTAGGATGGGTGTAGGGTCGTTCATGCATTTATCCTCCATTATTCGTGATTGGCACCTACTTGTGGATACAAGACATGTGTCCATTGAGAAGCAAGTAGCGATTTTCCTACACATAGTTGGACACAATACGAAGAATAGAACAATGCGGATAGAGTTCCTCTGGTCTGGGGAAACAATTAGCAGATATTTTAATAATGTTCTAAGAGCCGTATGCGCACTATGTGATGACTTTGTACAACCCCTAGTGGGATTTGTCACCCCGAGATTCAAGCTAACCCAAATTGGTATCCTCACTTCAAAGTATGTCATAATCCTATAGAAAATTTTCTAGACAATTACTAAATCCAATTAATATGTCCATGATGTACACTTATCGTGTAGGACTGTGTTGGGTTGTTGGATGACGCATGTTAATGCGTCCATTCCCCCCTTAGAGTTACCACATTTTCGTGGTCTGAAAGGACCAACGCAAAACGTGCTAGTGGTTGTCAACCCAGATCTCAGGTTCACCTATGTACTCGCAGGTTGGGAAGGATCCACAAATGATTTCACCGTATTAGAAGGTTTCCAATCTAGTCTTTTCCTTTTAGATCCTTAACCTTTTGCAATTGAATTATGATTCATCGTAGTGAATTCTTGTAGGAAAATACTACTTGGTTGATGTGGGTTATACGACCATGAATGGGTTCATTGCCCCTTACGAAGGTGTTCGATACCATTTAAAAGAACATAATGGAAGGGCGTCAATGAACCCAAAGGAATTATTCATCCTAAGGCACTCTATGTTGCGGTCATGTGTTGAGCGAGCGTTTGCCATATTAAAGAATCGATTCAAAATTTTGACCTCCCACCCATTTTTCCCTTTCAAGACTCAAGTTTTGTTGCTTCTTGTTGTTGTATCATTCACAATTACATAGCAAGTGTTGATCCAAGCAATCAAATCTTCCGTGATAGAAGAATGTAGGATGATGAGGTTCTTGCATCGTAGCCTCATTTGTAGCGAGAACAACGCGAAGAGAACAGATAGTGGGTCAAGCTAGGTGATAGAATCACTAATGAGATGTGGGGTCAATATTCTGGCAGTATATTACATCTATTTTTATTTGATGTGTTTGTTTGTTTGCTTCATTTGCTTTTTCCTAAATGATTTGCATGAACATCTTCATATCTTGTATGTATTTAATTTATGCATTAAAAGCATGCATTCGACCTTATTAGACATGCTATCAATGGTTCTTGGAATTTTATATGCATTGTATTAACTACTCTTTTAGAATTATAAATTGCTTTATATGGTATTTCATTATCCATATTACTACAATATATGTCTGTAGCCTTTGAAACGTTATTCATGCACTGTTATCTTTACTGCTTTTATGATGGTTGTTATTTTGTCGAATGATCCATGTCTTACTTGTACCATATCAGCTCTGTTTTTTTTTTTATGGTATTTATCATTCTTTGGAGTAAATAATGTAACTATATCAAATATGTTTTATGATAGTTGTCATTCTGACCAATCATCTATGTGTTATTTCTACTGTATTAGATTTGTTTTTATGATGCTAGTTAAAGGTTAGGATGGTAACCGTGCATTGAACTAGTGTTGTATTAATGTCTCCTATGCATTATTAGATGAATTCAATATAGACTTTGTACATGTCTCTGTAGGTATAACTAAATACTGAGTTGTTTATTTTCACTATTTTCCCGCTTAATATATGTTTTTACATTGTTGGCTTTTTAGGTATTTTCTGTTTCTGTGTTATGGGTTTTGGGCTCTCATGGTTTTTTGTGGTTTTTTGTTCGTCATGCATGAACATTTTCCTTATTTAGTTTATTCCTGCATCACCTAGCATACATCATCTTGTTCAAAGTTCTGTCTTCCTTGCACCATCTGATATGCATCATTAGTTTTCATAATTAGTTTCCTGATTCCTCGGCAGCTAAGTAATCCAACATCTTTTATCAAAAAACCAATCTCATTATAATTTATGAGATTTAAAAAACTTACTTGTAGGAATGATAGTTGTTGGATTACTCAATGTTTCTTTAATAAAGGGGAGTTTGTTGTAATGGATTTTATGTTTAAGAGTGGAAATCTAACGAATTAATTGTTCGACATTATATCTAGTTGATATTATCGTCCTTCGATACTAAAAAATATGAGGGCAAGACATGACAAATGTAATCAATTGAAAATAAGCTTAGAGTTTGGGCCTTGAATTTGGGCTAAACAAAACATATTCATATAATTTATATTTTAAATATTGGTTTTAAAATAATATTTCAAATTATTTTAATTATTCCCTTATTGATTAATTGGTTATATATATACATATATATGAAAAAAATCAAGAATTACAACATGCACCTATTTTTTCATATATATCCTTAGAATTTTGAAGTTCTAATTTTTTTTCCTTAGGTAATTAGCATGAAGAATTACCTTAAATTAGTAAATTAATTTATAAGTTTTTTCATCATTTAAATATAGTAAAATATTTCTCAAATATCCTAAAAAGATATGTATAAATAAAATAAGGAAATAATTATATAAATAAATATATTTTCTCAAAATATGGCAACTTTGTTAAAAAAATTTAAAAATATTAAACTATACATCTATGAAGTGCATTAAATGCATCCATATCTATCTTTTCCATTTTTCCAAGATTCCCTTTACAAACCATGTCTTCAAAACAGTCCAAAAATATAAATTTATTCAAATTTAATTTATTTTCAAATAAAATTATTATAAAGCACCCAATATTTGCTTGCTATCCCTTTACTCCTTCTAATTGCAAATTATAATTTATTTTTACTATATTTTTTATTTGATCCAAATGAATTTATGATAGTAATGTTTTTAAAAATACTATAAAGGTATTATTTTCAAATTAATCACAAGTAGCCGACCAGTCACGCGACCAATACCCTAGAGCTCCGCTTGTTAAGCACAGCCGTGCTTATCTGAAATTTATCAAAAAAAAATTAGTGGGATATCATGCCCTGGCCCTTGGGATTCCCAACATACATCTCGAGACTTGCACAATCAAACATCCCATCTCCTTCTTCTTCTTCTTCTTCTTTTTCTCCAAACCACAGGCAAATCCTATGCTCCCTTGCAGGTTTTTTTTTTTTTTTTCAAGTTTTCAAACATTTCTCTTCGTCTTATTCTTCTCCTTTCCTTCTTTTTCATCTCCAAACCCTACGCGTGCAGGGGGTTTTTTTTTTATTTTGCAACTTTTCTCTTCTTCTTCTTCTTCATCATCATCATCATCATCATCATCATCATCTCCATTATGGACAGGGCGAGCGCAGCCCTGTTTGCTTTGTTACTAGTCATATTTTTTATTATGATAGTTGCGGTATTACAACATTTGGTTGTCCCGGAAGAGGCTGAAGCCGAAGCTAAAGGGTTGCCGGTCACACACTCCCCGGTGAAGCCGAAGCCACCACACATTAGTTAATTTATATTTCTTTTCATTTGTTTACTTATTCACTACATACCTAATGCTATAAATTTATAAGGCACCACACTCGCTGCCGTAGCCGAAGCCACCTATTTCTAATTTAAAAAAATTTTATTTGACAACAAATGGGAACTTAGGTTGTTATATAGAAAACTAGGAACTAGGTTTAGTTTGTTTGTTTGTGTTTGTGTTTTTTTTTTTTTTTTTTTTTTTTTGAAGAAAAAAGTTTGTAATGCTTGTGAAGTTTTGTAAATTTTTCTTTTTTTAGAATGTTGCTTGTAATGAATTATATTTTGGTAGACGTTCACCTTGCCTGTTTGGAACCGAATGAAATTTCACCTGGTATTGTATTTTTTCTTTGGAACCGAAAGAGTATTCGTGAGTGGATATATACATATATATATTATCCATTTTTAGATTATATATATAATGAATTGGGCTACAACTAAGCTTAGAGTTTGGGCCTTGAATTTGGGCTAAGACAAAATATATTCATATAATTTGTATTTGAAATATTGGTTTTAAAATAATATTTCAAATTATTTTAATTATTCCCTTATTGATTAATTGGTTATATATATACATATATATGAAAAACAAAAAATCAAGAATTACAACATACACCTATTTTTTTTCATATATATCGCCTGGTATTGTATTTTTTCATTGGAACCGAATGAGTATCCGTGAGTGGATATATATATATATATATATATATATATGATCCATTTTTAGATTATATATATAATGAATTGGGCTACAACTAAGCTTAGAGTTTGGGCCTTGAATTTGGGCTAAGACAAACTATATTCATATAATTTGTATTTGAAATATTGGTTTTAAAATAATATTTCAAATTATTTTAATTATTCCCTTATTGATTAATTGGTTATATATATACATATATATGAAAAACAAAAAAACAAGAATTACAACATACACCTATTTTTTTTCATATATATCCTTAGAATTTTGAAGTTCTAATTATTTTTTCCTTAGTTAATTAACATGAGGAATTACCTTAAATTAGTAAATTAATTTATAAGTTTTTCCATCATTTAAATATAGTAAAATATTTCTCAAATAGATAAAAAAAACCTAAAATTTGGGATTCTTCTTTAGGTTAAAGATAAGGTTATGATATTTAAAAAAAAAATAAAAATATAAAATGGGTGATGATGTGGAGTAAAGAATGAATAAATTATTAAAACAATTGATGCGGCAAAAACGGATTAAATGGGGGTATAAGTTGATATGGTATCCCTGTTACATTCAATCCGTTCTTTATCATAAAATGTTTACTAGCTTGAAAAAGATAAAAAACCTATATCGAGCGGAATCATTTCTCCTTCCATTGTGTTTAGTTTTTCCCAAAAATGTGATTTAATTTTTCTCTGAAAAAAATTAAGTTGGAATAATTTCTTTTTCTCTAGCTAACACAAGGTTTCCAAAATATTTGAAATAAAAACTCATAAATTAACGAGCAAGGCCAAGAAAACATGTATTACAATTAATACAATGGTGGAAAATGTTATTAAAAAACCATTTATGATTAATAGCTTTTGAGAAATAATTTATCAATAAAGTAAGGATTTTTATTATATCAAAAAGCTTGGATTTCTACGTGGAAGGCGAAAGGTTTTTATGGACATCAATAAAGTAAGGATTTTTATTATATCAAAAAACATGTATAACAATGTCATTTTTGTTTATCATTATGTGCTATAAGTTTATGGATTGAAATTATTGTATGAAATTTTACGGGTCCCTACTTTTAAACTAACTTTAAGATCTTGACTCATAAAAAGAAAGAATGTCATCATTAATAAATTAGAATAGATTATGGCATGCATCGATTGAATGTGGAAACTTCTAGTTTTTATTGTCATGCTTGGAGTAAACACAACTTACACATTGCTTCGAGAAACTTTTCACTGTTTAAACTTGGAACAGATATAACACAAAGTCATCTGAAGCTGGTCGAGTGCACAGAGTCATGCTTGGAGTAAGCACAAAGCCATCTGAACAGATACAGCACTTGAGGCTTTTAAAGTGGAAAGTTGAGCGCTTGACTATTTTCCAAAACATAATTGAAAAATTAAAAGGCGTGTAGGATTGCTTGTTACATTATTAAAAAAAAAACTTATTTTGGTATTATTAAGATTGTCCTAGCCAACATTTTTTTAAAGAAATGTTGTTGGCAGCTAACAAATTCCATTTGAAATTCAATTTATTATAATTATTATTATTACGAGGGCAATTTTGTAATTTAGTAATATGAAATTCTATAAAATAGTTATTTTTTAAAACTATTCAATTTTAATTTTTGGTTGTTCAAAATATTATAAATAATTTAATTCAATTGATGAAGAAATTAAAAAACATGTTTTGGTTGCTAAAAATATTAAAAATATTTTACACATATATAATTAAAAATTTTGGAAGCGTAACTAAATAAGATATATAATACTCTCTACATTCATATTAACTGCCAAATTTAAAAACATTTTTTTTATAAAAATAAATAAATCACGCAATTATTAAAAAACCATTTGAAAACTTTTCTCTTTTTAAATAATTTGTTACTTATAAAATTTCTATAAACATTAATTATTTTATTTTATAATTTTGTCCTTCTTAAATACCACCATACGGGTACCCATGTGGTTCCTTCTTAAATTAGTGAACGAATTTCTTGTTTAATTCAATTTAAGTGCGATAAAAAAATTTACTTTTGGACAATTGTGCAATTTATATTATTATTAAAAATATATATTATTATATATTTTGAACTTGATGGGGTGTTAATTTAATTTATTTTAACCGTGTTTTGATAGTAGCCCAATTCATTATATATATAAATGAATAACTAGATGAGGATGTCCTTAACACACTTGATGGGGTGTTAATTTAATTTATAATAAAATATTTCCAAGCATAGACTCCTTTATGTTATAATAATATTTCATTAAAAAGTTTTTTAATTTTTACAAACTAAATCTAAAAAACATGAAAAATTTACTATAGTTATTGATAATTGATGTTGAGAAACAGGTCAGCTAAAAATTTAGGTAAAATTAAAAAAAAAAAAAAACTCAAACTACTACAAAACAACAACAACAACAACAACAACAACAACAATAAATTTACAAACTATATCAAATGATTTTTCTTTTTTTCTTTTTTTCAATTTATGTGTTATTTTATTTATTCACATTTTTTACAAAAATTCTAAATGTAATAAATATCTAGCATTTTTTTGGATTTTATTTTTATTGATTTATTATTATTATGATTATGATTATTATTATTATTTTAGATTAATATAATAAAAAATATGTCTAAATATAAAAAACTGTGAAATGACATTTTATAATAAAAAATATATTTGTTTCATTAGAAAAAGTGATTTCTTGCGGAGGAAGCTAACTAAGCACTGCCGAGTAAGCACTCTCGTGCTTTTAGAACATCCTCCTCGTTTTGCCGCCTCTTCTCTTCGATTCGAGGCCGTCTCTTCTCTTCGAGTTTTTCTGCCTTTTGCCCTTTGCCGCCTCTTCGAGTTCACCGAGAAGCTTGCCGGAGTTTGCCCTTTTTCAAGTACCAGCATGTTCATGTTGATTCGTTTATGAGCTTTTGCAAGCTGTGTATGGTTTTATAAATTAATAATTCATTTATGCTTGTTGTGGTCTTTGGGGGAGGTTGCTTCGCAAGCTGTGCATGGTTTTGGAGATTGCTTTGCTTTTGGAGTTGAATTTGTGATGTACCAACTCTGCCTTCTGTGTGCCAATGGCAGTGTTTGTGGAAGGATTTTTTTTTAGGGTTTGTTTTTGCAGTTGACTATAACTATAGGGAACAAATAAGTAAGATGTTGTAATTTGCATGCTCTTTACATTGATTTTATTTCAAATTACCTGATTAATGATTGATATTGTTGTGCATCAAATATTGGGGATCTTCTTTGTTGTTGTTCTTAATAATATTCAGCTTGGGATGCTTCCGTAGTCATTCATTATCATTTTTAGTTTGAAGAGGAGAATTGTTCATTGTTTTTGGTTGTGTGACTTGTATACTAGCCATTGTTTCATATGGTAGTTTGCAATTTGTTCTGTATGTTTTTGTTACATACTTCTTAGGTTGAAGTTTTCTAATTCTGTAAGTTCTTATGTATGTGTGTATATGTGTACATATATTCCCGTGCTTAGTTATTTCCTGCATTTCCCGTTGTTTATTTCGTTTATAGTTCTTATGTATGTGTGTATATGTGTACATATATTCCCGTGCTTAGCTATTTCCTACATTTCCCGTTGTTTATTTCGTTTATACTTAGATCATGCCTCCGAGGAATAGTGTTGCCCATAGGGATAGAGTAGGGAGGGGCCAGAGTAGCTCGCAGGCCTCCCCTACGACCCCTAGATTTGGTGCATATGGTCATCAGTTGAGATTTAATCGGTTGAGCACGAAGAAGTTCGGTGAGTCCCGTCAGATAGATTGGCATGTATTAGCTGACGTGGGATTGGATGAGGAGGTCCAGGAACTTTTGCGTGATCGAGCTTGGCGTGAGCTCTTTTACATCACCGACACTACTTATAGGGAGCTGACGCTAGAGGTCTTGGCGACGTTTAAGTTAGATCGGCAGAGGTTGGTTGATTTTGATCGGGCTGATACTATCCAGTTTCAGGCTTTCAACACTATGCATAAGATGAGCCTGCCGACATTTTAAGTCCATTTGGGTCTTTATGACCGGGCATTCATGCAGACCCCGGAGTATCGTGCCCTTCTCACTGAGAGGCCACTACATCTCCCGACTCATTTGGGGGATGGGTATTCTAGAGGGGGTTCGCGGTATAAAGATTAAGGGCGGTAGTGGCCCGATCATCCTCGACACCCTCAAAGCTATGAGGATGATCCGGACAGTACAGACTGCCAGCGATACCTGTTTCCGTGTCGTTGGTGCTGCTGCTCCCCATCCTGAGCCAGTATCTCCTTCATCTCCAGCATCCACTCTCTCCCCTGTGCCACCAGCAGCCGGTCCCTCCACCATCCATACTGCTTCGTCTTCGATTTCACCACTTTTCTGCAGTGGTTGGGTAGGAATTTGGTTCGTATGGCTGCCCATATGGGGATGCAGATATCTCCTCCCCCATCTCCTACCCCCGCAGCAGTACATGTGGAGGTCGACATTACTGATGTTGTTCATTCAGGTAATCCACGAATGATGCAACGACTTGTATGATTATTTGAATTACATTCCAATAATTATTGATTTTTTATTGTTATGTCACAGGTGAAGAAGATGTACCTTCAAAGCTAGTTGCACAAGGAACATCTCCTTGTGCAGCTGATGTCCCATCAAATGTTGATGCAGGTAATTCATGAATATTGCAATAATTTGTATGTTTACTTGAATTACATTCCAATAATTATTGATTTTTTTTATGTAAATGTCACAGGTGAAGAAGAAGAAACACCTGCAGAGCCAGTTGCACAAGGAACATCTCCTTGTGCAACTGATGCCCCATTAGATGCTGATGCATGTAATTCATGAATGTTGCAATAATTTGTATGTTTACTCGAATTACATTCCAATAATTATTGATATTTTTTATTTAAATGTCACAGGTGAAGAAGAAGAAACACCTGTAGAGCCAGTTGCACAAGGAACATCTCCTTGTGCAGCTGATGTCCCATCAAATGTTGATGCAGGTAATTCATGAATGTTGCAATAATTTGTATGTTTACTCGAATTACATTTCAATAATTATTAATTTTTTTATTTAAATGTCACAGGTGAAGAGGAAGAAACACCTGCAGAGCCAGTTGCACAAGGAACATCTCCTTGTGCAGCTGATGCCCCATTAGATGCTGATGCATGTAATTCATGAATGTTGCAATAATTTGTATGTTTACTCGAATTACATTCCAATAATTATTGATATTTTTTATTTAAATGTCACAGGTGAAGAAGAAGAAACACTTGCAGAGCCAGTTGCACAAGGAACATCTCCTTGTGTAGCTGATGTTCTATTAGATGCTGATGCAGGTAAGTCATGAATGTTGCAATAATTTGTATGTTTACTCGAATTACATTCCAATAATTATTGATTTTTTTTATTTAAATGTCACAGGTGAAAAAGAAGAAACACCTGCAGAGCCACTTCATAAAAAAAAAAGAAGAAAATATAAAATAGTTGATGAAAAAAATATTATGAGTTCGCGCAATGTTCGCGGTTTGAAGATCCCTTCAAAACTCAAAAAATCTTTTACACAAGATAGTATTGTTGCGGATCTTCATCATGGAAGAAAAGAAAAAATTTTAGAGCATCGAAAGGTAAAAATATCAACTTATATTTTTAGTTAAGTGTAAGTTCATATATTTTATTTCATGTAATTATTTTGATTAATTTATAGCAGTGTAACAAACCTTGAGGATGGCTTATATGGAGTGCTTGGAGACTTCTCCCTCTGATAAGGTCTGTGAATTCCACCAATGCATTGTTTTTGTTTATTGTTCGCCATTAATTCTTTGTTTTTTTTAAATTATGATAAGAAAAGAGCACAAACACTTCCCAAGGCTGATGGACTTTCATATGCTTGCATTCTTCAATATGTTGGTAGGGTTCTATTTCCCTTATTGGTCAAGGATAATCTTTATTCATAAGGGCAGCTTCTTTGTGATTGTCAAACTGATGTCTTCTTAATTTGACAGCTAAAGGTAGTGCGTCTATAATCTATAATTACTCTGCTTTTCAATTTAAGGAGTATGATTTCCATTAATTCCACATTGTTCATCCATTACATTGCATTTCAGATAGGCAGAAAGCTGAATCTATACTAACCAGATGCTATTTGCACAAGGAAACACCGAAATGGAGGTCTGAGTTCCATCTTTGTGTTCTATTCTTCTCCCTTTGTTTATTTTCTAAATGTGATAAATTATGGGTTAGGTTGGAGTTGGAGATCATGCTGGAGAAGGGAGTGAAATTTGAGATTGAAACGCTGTCTGCTTCATTCGTTTATGATCTTTTGCAAGCTGTGTATGGTTTATTAAATTTTGTCTTTTTAGTTTGAGATTATGAAGCTAACCTTACCATATGCATGTTCTTTTTATGTGGCTGAGATGTTATTAATTAGGTTAGTTATGCAGCTCATGTGTTAGTTCTGCAGTGTCATGGCTGTTCAGTTTTGTTCTTCAAGAAGAAAAAGAGAAACGGATGGAGCAAATGTTTGAATCTGATGTGGACTAATGTACAGAAATCGATGCATAAATATTTTGCAGAGGTACTGGTTTTCATTTGCTTTCATCTAACTACTTCCAAACTGCTGACATTACTCTTATTAATGGCGACAAGGTTCGCAATTGGATGTTCCATGAGGAACCACCACAAGGTTCACAATTGGATGTTCCATGAAGAAGGTATTGGTGATGACATTAGTAAATTAGAAGAGAGGCTTCATGAGCAGGTATTTCTTGTTCTTGTTCTTGCTTTTGCACTTGCTCTCATTTTATTTATTTTATGTTTTTTTCATTTGGTGTTCATTCTGAGTTGATCTTCCTTTGTTGTTTTGTTATAATCAGCTCTAATCTTCCTATTATGCTTGACTTGAAAATTTATACAAGCAACACTTATTTTGAAGTTGTGATAATTGGTATATATGTTTCCTTGTGAACAAATTAAATGATTTTAGAAAAATATGCTTTGCAAATAAATAATTTTCTCTCATTACAATAGGTTCGGAAGAAGAAAAGCTTATTACTCAATCTAGAGAAGCTTGTGATGGAGGCAAGAGGAGATCAAGAAAGGTGCTCTTTAAATATATTAAGCATATCATCTCTATTTCATCAGCTGGCATATCATCATGAGGATGCGTGCTCCAAAGGAAGGTTCTTGCGATCCAGTTGCTCCTCTTGAATTGCCGCATTCCTTGCATGCATTCCACCGCGTCTCCAGTTCTGATCCGCTTAATATGGTAAGCCTTCTCTTTTTATAATGTCTTGTCCCTATTTTACTGAACGTCATGGACAGAATGGCCTCATGATGCTTGCTAGCAAATTTTGAAAAAGTACCAGTATTAGTGGCAGTTTTAGAAATTTTGTGCAATGCTGATATCATAATGCATGTGAACTTTATAACTATTAGAAACATTCTTGTTATAATCATTAAAATATGTTGGGTATTTAAAGATCCCTGATCGGTGGTGCTTTTACTAATGTATAGCTTAATAAGTTGTTGATGTGGTCTCTTTGATTTTTATCATATTTTTCATTAAGGTATTTTATGATATAACTAGTTTTAATGTTTTCTGCTCCTCAGGAAGGTCAATAATTTTTTTGTTTGGGTCTTCCACAGACTTTATCTGCTGTTAAACCTTGATTAAATAATGAATGATGGAAGTTTTTGTTTATTACAGGAATGGATGCCCAAGTTTCATATGCATTTCACTCAGAGAGAAAGTTGCATCCTGAGAAATTCAAGAACCAACTAGTGAATCAAGTTGAAACTCATTTAAAATGCACACTTCTTAATCTTTATTCCTTATTATCTGCTTCTGCAAATTGCATTCTCTACTATATTATAATAATGAAATATAAAATCTATGCTTGTTTAAAAGTGGAAATCCCACATCAATTATCAAGTTTACTGGTCTTTCCATACAGTGGTGAACATAGTTTTGTCCACAAAATCTTCTTGCATTTTCATCAACATAATTTCATTTGTCATCCTCTACAATCATTACTTGTACTGAAGGCACATTTACATAAACCATTACTGTTCATATTGCAAGGCCTCATATTTGTCATTGTATATTGTAGGTAACTTATGCAAAGCTTGTTGGCTCACAGGGGTGGTTCTCTGCTTCTCCTTCCCATTCTTCTTCATGGTAATATACTGTCAATGGTCTGCAATTTGATGGTGTATGATTTATTCCTTGATTGATGTTTTGCTTATTTTGATTTGTATTAAGGGATATAAACATCAATAACAACAAATTTTTTTTTCTGGGAGAATGAAAACCAATAGTCCTAATATTTATGATATTCTCCTGCAATTCAGGAACTTTGCCCAGCTTGCTAAGGTGATGATCATGAGAAGACACGGATAGTGGGATGAACTGGAGATTCCTCAGAGGTAGTAACTTGAGGATTCACTTCTCTTGTGCCTTTCTCCTCCATCTGCTAAGTGCTTATTGTTGTCCAGCTAAACTTAACTTTTGGTCAATTTATCCCAATCAGTGAGTGTGGTTGTGGCAATTGTAATTGTTATACAAATTAATGTGATTCACAGCAGAGCAAGTAAAGTATATAAAGCCAAATGTTGCAATTGATTGCTACTTGTATCTCTATCTCTATGAGCAGCAGAAGCAATGGCTTGTGCTCTTTTAGTCATCAGCATTTCCTTCTTGAAACTCTGAAAATCAGACAGCAAAGCTCCAGCACCTGCAGCATCATAAATAGGGCTCATGTTTATTATCATTAATCAAGAATGCAAGACTATTGAGATTGTTTTTATTTATTTTTTTCAAAATTCTACTCAAAATATTTAAAATACATTGAATAAGAACAATACAATACCCATGTGGTGTATAAAAAATGATTTAGAGTATAATCATTAATCAAGAATGCAAGACTGTCCAAATATTTTTCATTTTTAAATTTTGAAGTTCACACGCGTGTACAGTACCCATGTGGCTTATAAAAACTGAAGAGGCACTATTCATCTTTCCTAATTTACAACTCTTCATTTTCTCATCCCTTCCTCTCCAATTCCATTTTTCTTCAACTTATTGGGGATTTAGAAGTGTTTTTCTGGCATTTGCTTCAAGTTTTATCCATCGATTCGAATTGGTAAGGCCTCATTCCCTCCTATCATGTCCATGCTTTCATGCTCACATCCATGGTGTTTTCTAGGTTTTTGGACTTTATTTTTCATGGAAAATTATGTGAAAACACTTAGAATGCATGTAATAGAAGTTTAGTGAGGCTTTGGAGGCCGTCAAATGATCACGCGCCCGCGTGGGCTAACTGGTCGCGTGGATTGGCTGGCCGAGAGCTAGAGCCAGCCGAGCCACGCGGTCGCGTGGGTTGGCTGGCTCTCGGCCAACCGAGCCACGTGGGCGCGTGGGCTGGGAAAGTCCAGTAGCCCCATTTCTCACTCTCGCACACACCACATAAGGTCCTGCACTCATAGAATTCATGCTAAATTGATTTATTTTGATGTTTTTCTTGCAGGTATGGAACCCAGGACTAAAAAAATAACACACAAACGCCTTCGTCAAGACAGGGAACCAACACCATCACTAGAGCTTGAATTTACCGATCTTACACATCATCAGAGGTTCGAGCATCTCCAAAGACTTAAGTTTGGACAATCACGCTATCTTTGTTGGGAGTTGCAGATGAGGTTGGGGGGTTGGACTTGCAGATGAGGTTCGAGAGTTAGTAGAGGTTGGGGGTTGGGACCGACTTCTTTCCATCCATGATCCTGTCCGGTGAGACATCACCCTAGAGGTTCTATCTTCGTTCTCCTTTGATCGTGACAGGGTAGAGACAGGTTTTGACACTGAGCACAACATTCAATTTAGGGCCTTTGGTCAGCCTCAGAGGATGTCTTTGACTAAGTTTGGGATATTACTTGAGTTGTATGACCATGACTACACTAACACATTGGAGTACAGAGAGCTTCTTACTGATTACCCTTCTGGTATCACTCCTGGTCAGGTTATTCACGATTTATGTAGAGGTGCTCAGTACGCCCCTGGTCAGTTGAAGGGCTTTCTTCTTGCATCACCCGCACATAGGTACATACACGGTATTCTCAGCAGGTCAGTTACTGGTCGTGGAGATGGTACAGGTGCACTTATTCGTAAAGATTTTTTATGCCTATACTCCATGACTCAGAGAGTGCCCCTCCATTTGGGATATGTTGTGGCTGATTACTTTCGTCACCAGAGCCAATATTTGCACATATGGGCACTATTCGTAGGACCCTACATTACACGGCTCCTGTTCAAGATGGGTCTCCTCCGTTCAATTAGAGGCGACGAGAAAATCAGTAGCCCTTCACCTTTGGGGATGGTCACTCTCCGATTGATGGGCATAGTGCGACGCACATGTTCATGTGGATATGCACTAGTGGAGTCATCTACCGACGATGATGAGTCTGCTGAGGCTTATGATGCACCACGACAGAGTGAGCCCATGGTTACAGAGGCAGCATCGGACCATCAGCCGATCCTGGCACATCTTCTGATCGAGTACATGAGCGTCTGGCTTGACTCGAAGCTGCCGTAGCAACCATCCTCGAGAACCAGGTGCCGATCATAGAGCGCCTTGAGCGCATTCAGCAGACACTAGATGGGGGTTCCAACTTTGATTCACCAGCAGCACCAGCACCAGGTGCCGATGTTTGAGGCGTTACACTATGAGATTATCTTTTAGTTTTATTTTTCATTTTGTTGCGTTTTACTGATATTTATAGATCTAGACTCATAATTAAAAGACTACTTTATGTTAGGAATACAAAGAGATAGAAAACACGAAATAAGTTTCATCTAAAACTAGACCCCACAGCTTTAAATTGGCTTTTAAATCATTGGATTTGGTTCAAAATTGATCAATTATTTATAATTATTAATTATTTAAATTCAAATATTCGAAAACTAACAATAAACATTTTATTTTGATCCTTGTTGGAATAATATAGCATGAGAAGGCTCCGGGTTGTGGTGGGATGGAATTTAATTTATTAAGAAATACTTTTAAAAAAATATTAAGGTGGTTGGCTAAAAATTTTAAATAGTCCTATTTTCATTAATTTTCCTTGCAAATTACATGAAAAAGGGGAAAATGGTCCTGTTTTCTTTAAAAATAATCAAAATTGGTATCCCAATTCCCGTTTTACCTAAACTCATAAATAATTTAAAATACTTTAAATTAACTTTTAAATCGTTGGATTTGGTTCAAAATTGATCAATTATTTATAATTATTAATTATTTAAATTCAAATATTAGAAAACTAACAATTAACATTTTATTTTGGTCCTTGTTGGGATAATATACCATGAGAAGGCTCCGGGTTGTGGTGGGATGGAATTTAATTTATTAAGAAATAGTTTTAAAAAAATATTAAGGTGGTTGGCTAAAAATTTTAAATAGTCCTATTTTCATTAATTTTCCTTGCAAATTACATGAAAAAGGAGAAAATGATCCCGTTTTCTTTAAAAATAATCAAAACTGGTATCCCAATTCCCTTTTTACCTAAACTCATAAATAATTTAAAATATACCTATTTTTGTAATTAAATAAAAAAATTGCATTATTTTTTTTTAAAAAAAGCCGGCATTCATCGCCCATCACTTCCCTCCCAAGCCCTTCTTCACTTCTCTTCCTCATTAAAAAAAAAAAGCATTATGCGTGTGCATTTGTTGCTTCTATGTAGTTCTTTGATGGATATACATTATGTGATTTGATTAAAAGGGGTTTCTACCCTTTCTCTTCCACTTTAATAATTTGGGGTTTTAAACTTTTTATTGTGCTGAAATATGTCAAATCTGAAGAAAAAACCCATTGGGCACTTAGCATTTGATTGGCATTAGATATTGTGCTTTAGTTATAAATAAATAAATAAAAAATCGACAATGATTGCATTGATGTAACATACAAAACTATGAAGAATAATATTTATTGGTAAATGTTGCTTAGACAAACTTTGGTAGATGCTAATTTCATCTCCTCTTCATTCTCCAAGAATTCAAGTTCAACATGGAAAGATTTAAAAAACTTGCTTGCAGGAATGATAGTTGATGGATTACTCAATGTTTCTTTAATAAAGGGGAGTTTGTTGTAATGGATTTTATGTTTAAGAGTGGAAATCTAACGAATTAATTGTTCGACATTATATCTAGTTGATATTATCGTCCTTCGATACTAAAAAATATGAGGGCAAGACATGACAAATGTAATCAATTGAAAATAAGCTTAGAGTTTGGGCCTTGAATTTGGGCTAAACAAAACATATTCATATAATTTGTATTTTAAATATTGGTTTTAAAATAATATTTCAAATTATTTTAATTATTCCCTTATTGATTAATTGGTTATATATATACATATATATGAAAAAAATCAAGAATTACAACATGCACCTATTTTTTCATATATATCCTTAGAATTTTGAAGTTCTAATTTTTTTTCCTTAGGTAATTAGCATGAAGAATTACCTTAAATTAGTAAATTAATTTATAAGTTTTTTCATCATTTAAATATAGTAAAATATTTCTCAAATATCCTAAAAAGAGATGTATAAATAAAATAAGGAAATAATTATATAAATAAATATATTTTCTCAAAATATGGCAACTTTGTTAAAAAAATTTAAAAATATTAAACTATACATCTATGGAGTGCATTAAATGCATTCATATATATCTTTTCCATTTTTCCAAGATTCCCTTTGCAAGCCATGTCTTCAAAACAGTCCAAAAATATAAATTTATTCAAATTTAATTTATTTTCAAATAAAATTATTATAAAGCACCCAATATTTGCTTGCTATCCCTTTACCCCTTCTAATTTCAAATTATAATTTATTTTTACTATATTTTTTATTTGATCCTAATGAATTTATGACAGTAATGTTCTTAAAAATACTATAAAGGTATTATTTTCAAAATAATTACAAGTAGCCGACCAGCCACGCGACCAATACCCTAGAGCTCCTCTTGTTAAGCACGGCCGTGCTTGTTAAGCACAGCCGTGCTTATCTGAAATTTATAAAAAAAAAATTAGTGGGATATCATGCCTGGCCCTTGGGATTCCCAACATACATCTCGAGACTTGCACAATCAAACATCCCATCTACTTCTTCTTCTTCTTCTTCTCCAAACCACCGGCAAATCCTATGCTCCCTTGCAGGTTTTTTTTTTTTTCAAGTTTCCAAATGTTTCTCTTCGTCTTCTTCTTCTTCCTCTTCTTATTCTTCTCCTCTCCTTCTTTTTCATCTCCAAACCCCCCTAGAAAGCACTTTTGAGACCTAGAGGACTAGATAAAAGCCGTAGATTGAAAGGGCCTGGACTCTCGTGAACTTAAATAAAGGTAGGGGATAGATAATAGAGCTAGGGGCAGGGCTTGAGTGAGTGGACCGATCTGCGCCCCACTCTCCATTATTATTTTGCAACTTTTCTCTTCTTTTTCTTCATCATCATCATCATCATCATCATCATCATCATCTCCATTATGGACAGGGTGAGCGCAACCCTGTTTGCTTTGTTACCAGTCATGTTTTTTATTGTGATAGTCACAGTATTACAACATTTGCTTGTCCCGGAAGAGGCTGAAGCCAAAGCCGATGGGTTGCCGGTCACACACTCCCCGGTGAAGCCGAAGCCACCACACTCGCCGCTGTAGCCGAAGCCACCTATTTCTAGTTTTAAAAAATTTTATTTGACAACAAATGAGAACTTAGGTTGTTATATATAAAACTAGGAACTAGGTTTAGTTTGTTTGTTTGTGTTTTTTTTTTTTGAAGAAAAAAGTTTGTGATGCTTGTGAAGTTTTGTAAATTTTTCTTTTTTTAGAATGTTGCTTGTAATGAATTATATTTTGGTAGACGTTCACCTTGCCTGTTTGGAACCGAATGAAATGTCGCCTGGTATTGTATTTTTTGGAACCGAATGAAATGTCGACTAGTATTGTATTTTTTCTTTGGAACCGAATGAATATATGTGAGTGGATATATATATATATATATATATATATATATATATATATATATATATATATATATATATATCCATTTTTAGATTATATATATAATGAATTGGGCTACAAATAGGCTTAGAGTTTGGGCCTTGAATTTGGGCTAAGACAAAATATATTCATATAATTTGTATTTGAAATATTGGTTTTAAAATAATATTTCAAATTATTTTAATTATTCCCTTATTGATTAATTGGTTATATATATACATATATATGAAAAAAAATCAAGAATTACAACATACACCTATTTTTTTATATATATCCTTAGAATTTTGAAGTTCTAATTATTTTTTCCTTAGTTAATTAACATGAGGAATTACCTTAAATTAGTAAATTAATTTATAAGTTTTTTCATCATTTAAGTATAGTAAAATATTTCTCAAATAGATAAAAAAAACCTAAAATTTGGGATTCTTCTTTAGGGTTAAAGATAAGGTTATGATATTTAAAAAAATTAAAAATATAAAATGGGAGATGATGTGGAGTAAAGAATGAATAAATTATTAAAACAATTGATGCGGCAAAAACTGATTAAATGGGAGTATAAGTTGATATTGTATCCCAGTTACATTCAATCCATTCTTTATCATAAAATGTTTACTAGCTTGAAAAAGATAAAAAACATATATCGAGCGGAATCATTTCTCCTTCCACTCTGTTTAGTTTTTCCCAAAAATGTGATTTAATTTTTCTCAGAAAAAAATTAAGTTGGAATAATTTCTTTTTCTCTATCCAACACAAGGTTTCCAAAATATTTGAAATAAAAACTCATAAATTAACGAGCAAGGCCAAGAAAACATGTATTACAATTAATACAACGGTGGAAAACGTTATTAAAAAACCATTTATGATTAATAGCTTTTGAGAAATAATTTATCAATAAAGTAAGGATTTTTATTATATCAAAAAGCTTGGATTTCTATGCGGAAGGCGAAAGGTTTTTATGGACATCAATAAAGTAAGGATTTTTATTATATAAAAAAAAACATGTATTACAATCTCATTTTTGTTTATCATTATGTGCTATAAGTTTATGGATTGAAATTATTGTATGAAATTTTACGGGTCCCTACTTTTAAACTAACTTTAAGATCTTGACTCATAAAAAGAAAGAATGTCATCATTAATAAATTAGAACAGATTATGGCATGCATCGATTGAATGCGGAAACTTCTAATTATTATTGTCATGCTTGGAGTAAACACAACTTACACATTGCTTCGAGAAACTTTTCACTGTTTGAACGTAGAACAGATATAACACAAAGTCATCTGAAGCTGATCGAGTGCACAGAGTCATGCTTGGAGTAAGCACAAAGTCATCTGAACAGATACAACACTTGAGGCTTTTAGAGTGGAAAGTTGAGCGTTTGACTCTTTTCCAAAACATAATTGAAAATTAAAAGGCGTGTAGGATTGCTTGTTACATTATTAAACAAAAAAACGTATTCTGGTATTATTAAGATTGTCCTAGCCAACATATTTTTTAAAGAAATGTTGTTGGCGACTAACAAATTCCATTTGAAATTCAATTTATTATAATTATTATTATTACGAGGGCAATTATGTAATTTAGTAATATGAAATTCTATAAAATAGTTTTTTTTAACTATTCAATTTTAATTTTTGGTTGTTAAAAATATTATAAATAATTTAATTCAATTGATGAAGAAATTAAAAAAACTTTTTTTGGTTGCTAAAAATATTAAAAATATTTTACACATATATAATTAAAAATTTTGGAAGCGTAACTAAATAAGATATATAATACTCCCTACATTCATATTAACTGCCAAATTTAAATACATTTTTTATAAAAATAAATAAATCACGCATTTATTAAAAAACCATTTGAAAACTTTTCTCTTTTTAAATTATTTGTTACTTATAAAATTTCTATAAACATTAATTATTTTATTTTATAATTTTGTCCTTCTTAAATACCACCATACGGGTACCCATGTGGTTCCTTCTTAAATTAGTGAACGAATTTCTTGTTTAATTCAATTGAAGTACGATAAAAAAATTTACTTATGGACAATTGTGCAATTTATATTATTATTAAAAATATATATTATTATATATTTTGAACTTGATGGGGTGTTAATTTAATTTATTTTAACCTTGTTTTGATAGTAGCCCAATTCATTATATATATAAATGAATAACTAGATGAGGATGTCCTTAATACACTTGATGGGGGTGTTAATTTAATTTATAATAAAATATTTCCAAACATAGACTCCTTTATGTTATAATAATATTTCATTAAAAAGTTTTTTAATTTTTGCAAACTAAATCTAAAAAAACATGAAAAAATTTACTATAGTTATTGATAATTGATGTTGAGAAACATGTCAGCTAAAAATTTAGGTAAAATTCAAAAAAAAAAAAAAACTCAAACTACTACAAAACAACAACAACAACAACAACAACAATAATAATAAATTTACAAACTATATCAAATGATTTTTATTTTTATTTTTTCAATTTATGTGTTATTTTATTTATTCACATTTTTTTACAAAAATTCTAAATGTAATAAGTATCTAGCATTTTTTAGGATTTTATTTTTATTGATTTATTATGATTATGATTATGATTATTATTATTATTTTACATTAACATAATAAAAAATATATCTAAATATAAAAAACTGTGAAATGACATTTTATAATAAAAAAATATATTTGTTTCGTTAGAAAAGGTGATTTCTTGCAGAGGAAGCTAACTAAGCACTGCCGAGTAAGCATTCACGTGCTTTTAGAACATCCTCCTCTTTTTGCCGCCTCTTCTCTTCGATTCGAGTTTGCCTCTTCTCTTCGATTCGACTTTTCTTCGATTCGAGGCCGTCTTTTCTCTTCGAGTTTTGCCGCCTTTTGCCGTTTGCCGCCTCTTCGAGTCTGCGGAGAAGCTTGCTAACTAAGTACTGCCAAGTAAGCACTCCCGTGCTTTTAGAACATCCTCCTCGTTTTGCCGCCTCTTCTCTTCGAGTTTTTCCGCCTTTTGCCGTTTACCGACTCTTCAAGTCCGCCGAGAAGCTTGCTGGAGTTTGCCCTTTTTCAGGTACCAGCATGTTCATTTTGATTCGTTTATGAGCTTTTGCAAGCTGTGTATGGTTTTATGAATTAATAATTCATTTATGCTTGTTGCAGTCTTTGGGGGAGGTTGCTTTGCAAGTTGTGTATGGTTTTGGAGATTGCTTTACTTTTGGAGTTGAATTTGTGATGTACCAACTCTGCCTTCTGTGTGCCAATGGCAATGTTTGTGGAAGCATTTTTTTTTTTAGGGTTTGTTTTTGTAGTTGACTATAACTATGGGGAACAAATAATTAAGATGTTGTAATTTGCATGCGCTTTACATTGATTTTATTTCAAATTACCTGATTCATGATTGATATTGTTGTGCATCAAATATTGGGGATCTTCTTTGTTGTTGTTCTTAATAATATTCAGCTTGGGGTGCTTCCATAGTCATTCATTATCATTTTTAGTTTGAAGAGGAGAATTGTTCATTGTTTTTGGTTGTGTGACTTGTATACTAGCCATTGTTTCATATGATAGTTTGCAATTTGTTCTGTATGTTTTTGTTACATACTTCTTAGGTTGAAGTTTTCTAATTCTGTAAGTTCTTATGTATGTGTGTATATGTGTACATATATTCCCGTGCTTAGCTATTTCCTGCATTTCCCATTGTTTATTTCATTTATAGTTGTTATGTATGTGTGTATATGTGTACATATATTCACATGCTTAGCTATTTCCTGCATTTCCCATTGTTTATTTTGTTTATAGTTCTTATGTATGTGTGTATATGTGTACATATATTCCCGTGCTTAGCTATTTCCTGCATTTCCTGTTGTTTATTTCGTTTATACTTAGATCATGCCACCAAGGAAGAGGGTTGCCCATAGGGATAGAGTAGGGAGGGGCGAGAGTAGCTCGCAGGCCTCCCCTATGACCCCTAGATTTTGTGCAGATGGTCATCAGCTGAGATTTAATCGGTTGAGCACGAAGAAGTTCGGTGAGTCCCGTCAGATAGACTGTCATGTATTAGCTGACGTGGGATTGGATGAGGAGGTCCAGGAACTTTTGCGTGATCGAGCCTAGCGTGAGCTCTTTTACATCACCGACACTACTTATAGAGAGCTGACGCTAGAGGTCTTGGCGACGTTTGAGTTAGATCGGCAGAGGCTGGTTGATTTTGATCGGGTTGATACTATCCAGTTTCAGGCATTCAACACTATGCCGAAGATGAGCCTGATGACATTTTCAGTCCATTTGGGTCTTTATGACTGGGAATTGATGAAGACCCCGGAGTATCTTGCCCTTCTCACTGAGAGACCAACAAAGGAGCATGTGGAGTCATGTTGGCGTCGCTTGAGCACATCTGGAGGCTATGATCCTCACTGCACGAAGGCCACTAGCCTTCGCTCCCCCGCCCTGAGGTACATCCATTATTTACTGAGTCATACCTTGATAGGGCGGGGTGATAGTACTGGCGTGGTGAATCGGAGAGACTTCTACTGCCTCCTTAACATGGTCGACGGATTTCGAGTTCACCTAGGATATGAGATCGCCCTTGCTATGCAGCATCAGGCGATCGATCCTAGGGTTGGATTCATATTCGCGGGCCCCTACATCTCCAGGCTCATTCGGGGGATGGGTATTCAATAGGTTTGTTGATGAACTCAGAGTCACCGGTCTAACAAGCTAACAGTGATGAAGACGGCACTGGGAATTCAGCACCTCTGGTTGCACATAGCCT
Organism: Dioscorea alata; assembly: GCA_020875875.1. Taxonomy (NCBI): domain Eukaryota; kingdom Viridiplantae; phylum Streptophyta; class Magnoliopsida; order Dioscoreales; family Dioscoreaceae; genus Dioscorea; species Dioscorea alata. The sequence goes on along the minus strand of CM037017.1, from coordinate 5,825,756 downwards.
TGTGATGTCATCGAGCTTAAGGTCCCAACACACGAAGGAGACCAAAGGCATTCCAATGATGGTTGATCTGGTGATAGTTGTCAGTGAAATGGAAGCGACAATTAGAAACCCTGCACATTGGTCAGAAACATTGTATTCAAGGGTTATGGATTATCTACATCCATATTAGGTCTGCATCTTGTACTAGTTGCATCCCATGCATTTGGTCAAACAATCATGTTACATTTTATTTGTTGATGACCTAGCAGGCCACTTACTATTTGGGTACATTGTTGTAGCATGTGGCTTCATTCTATGGTCTTCTATCTAAGACATTATCTATGATGCTGCTATCTAGACATAATGTGCTCTGTGTTTTGATTTATTTGCCTTTGCAGGTTATCTGCAGGTTGTTTTGTTTTTTTTAATTTTTTTTATAGTTGACCAATGTTTGTTTGATTTATTTCTTCTTTGATGCATTATTGGTTCATATTATGGATTTTCTTTTTGTTTGCTTTCTGCTTGCAAGTACAGGTATTTTGGCAATGATGAGGCAATGTTTTTAACGAGAACTGAGGCAATGTTAACTATTCATATGAATGTATCCTCAATGTGTGCTTCCATTTAGTTGGGTGCACTGGCGGGGCAAATTTTTTTTTTTTTTACAGCCATGATTGTTGCCCAATTGAAGTGAAGTCTACTGAGGGCTCAATTCGCATGTGTGTCCTTTATTATGGAACTAGTATGGCAGGGCAAAGGGGCACTTAGTGTCCCCATTGCAGCCTACTCATTGCATTTCTTCTTACATATCAGTTTGGAGTTTTATGTATTGTATGCTTTTCTTTTGATTGCCCATGAAGTGTTTCATATTGACTTGCCACCTAAGCCAAGATTTGAAAAAGTTAGAGCACATTGCAGCCTTCTTTGTGAGTTCGACAGCTATAATAGCACGAGGGATTCATTTGCACAGTTCCGTTTTTTTCCCATTATTGAATTGTCTATGCCTGGCACCAGTGAATTTATTGTGAAAAGTGGAAGTTCTACATAAATTTCTTGTAAAATCTGGAAGTTCTACCTGTGAATGTAAACTATTATAGTCTAGGTAAATTGGAAGTTGTAAAACTGGAAGTTCTTGTAAAAACTAGAATTTGTAATATTGTAATGGATGTTTCAACTTTTGGAATTAAAAATTATTAGTTTTATTCTCATTTCCGTTCTTTATTTTTGTAAAAAAAATTTATTGTACGTGTTCTTTCATGTTATGGTTGTGGTGTGATAAGTGCTCGTGTTATAATAATCCGAAGTGTTATTATCTTATAATGAGCATCACTTTCATCAGATTTTGTCACTAAATAGTGTGCATTTGTGTGCTTTTGTGCATTGTAGGGTTGTGAAACTAATTTGAAGAAAAAGAGCTAAGTTAGATCATGTTCGCCGTTGTTGGGGAGTTTTTGGACCAAGCAAGGAACAAGGCACGAGTCTAGACTTGTGGGTGTGTGCCAACCTCCTTTGGAGGGGCACAAAGGCAGTCACATTCACAATAAGTTTTAACTCGTGTAGCATTGGAGAACTTCACCAATAAGGAGAATTGAAGCAATCAACACGATCTACCATTGATTGTGTGCCCAATTTAATGATCTTGATGAAGAACAATGAATTCGGGAGCGTTTCGGAAAGAGCACTGTAGCAAGTTACTATCCAAAAATACTGTAGCACGTTACTGTTCACTGTCTGCCGAAATTCAGTAAACCAGAGACTTCACACGGACATGTGAAAATTTCACATGGCCGTGTAAAATCCCGATTTCAGCGATTTAAAGCCGCGACTCGACATTATAAAAGGACGTTTTGGAGATTTTTTCTAGATCTTTTTGCTAATCTTTTCTCCCAACTTTTAGAGGGTTGCGGCTAGGGCTTCGGAGAGGACTTTGTGGAGGTTTGGAGCGTGTCATCGGCATCGACATCGACGTCCGGCGGCCGCACAAGACCACGGCCACACTCTACACAAGGGGGTTTCATTTATGCTTTTTATTTGTGTTTATTCTCTTAGATTGATGGATTGGTATAGCTCCATGAGGAGCTAAACCCCTTGTGGGTATTCAGACTTGTAAACCCTAGGATGATTATGTTTCTTTAACATTGTTATTATGTTTTTCCATTATTGATGAATAAAATTGAGTTTCAATCTTAATTGCATGTTGTATTGTTTTCCCTTAGCCGTGACACTAGGGTTGAGAACAATCTAGGTCATCCTTTGGAGGTGTGATAACTCCTATAGGGTTAGACTACTTAAGATTGGAGAGGGTTGAGAGGGTGAGTCGTGAGGTAGCAAAACGTCCTCTTTCCCCTCTGGTGTGATTCTCCCTACCTCCGTGTTCCAAGAGTTCTTAGCGGTCGAGATAGAGCGAAGTGCTAGAAAATGAACTCCCCTGCGGCTTAGTTATGCAAGCAACAGAGTGAAAGGTTGAAGTGAATCCTAGTGATGGTGCTTAATTTAGACTAGGGTTCTTTCACCTGGACCAAAGGGTTAGAACTATACATAGGAACAGGGTTTATCACTAGGAATCCCTAGAACGTAAAGCAATTCCACATAGTGTGAGGATTGGGAAGATGAACTCCCCTAGGGCTTAGTTGACAGGTCAACAAAAGTCAAGGGTCGTAGTGAAACCTAATGCCGGGGCATAGTGTTGGGGTTAGTCACGGTTGACCTTAGGTTTGGGACCGTGTGTTTAAGGATATCCTCGACTCATTTAACATCAATAGGAGAGTATAATAGCATTGTCTTGCACTAGAAGCATAAGTCCTAGGGATAGCTTGTCCGGGTACCCAACTTCACTCATTGATTGTCCTTCTCTATTTGCTCTTACTTGCACTCTCTTACCTTCCATACCTCTTTTATTTCTTGTTTCTTTAAAATTACTTTTGCACTCACTCATTGACTCTATTCTCACTCTTCGTACACCGCATAGCTAAATAGTGAATTCTTGTGTCTTAAAATCTCTATTCCCTGTGGATTCGACTACCCTCTCACCGGGGTACTATTATTACTGCGACAACCAGTGCACTTTCGGGACCCTGTCATGGTGTCACACATGGAATTAAATGGGATGGTTGCAATTAACACTGTCAGTATGATTGTCTAATAATCTTTTGTTGGATAGAGTGTAGAATATTTTGAAAATATGGACAATTTAGATTCTTGTTCCATGCAACATTATAGCACTTGAAAACATGTTCTATGCTTTTGAGTTCAAGCATACATGCTTCCAAAAAATTGTTCAAAGTTCACAACAACAACAAAAATATAATATAATATAATAAATTTAAAAAAATTATTAATAATCATACTATCTAATTATTAAAAAAAAAAACTAAATGAAATTCATGTCCAACTTATCACAATATCCTAACTACCAAACTTGGGGAGGTAATCTCACCACGGTAAAATAGTGGTGAGTGGAATTGCACTTCCTTGCCAACCAAACATTAGGAATTGCTGAAGCCAAGTTTACAGGATGTTCACTTCCCCAAAACCAAACACATGAAAGTGATCACTGTTGTCCCACTTCCCTTTTGAACCAAACACACAAAAGTGACAACTTCAATTGAAAACCTCACTTTCACTGAAGTGCCACTTTCACACTTCCACCACTTCGGTCAATCACTTCTGAACCAAACGGGCCCTTATGTAGCCTCAGAGTTTGTAACTATATTATATAGCATGATATGATGAAGGAATAGACAAGGAATCATTTTCTCACCACCCTCTCTTCTCTCACCTCTTGTCTCTTTCCTTTTGCTTCTTGCATCCCACTCACTCTCTCACCTTCCTTGTTACTTCCCCACATTACAGCCACACACTGCCTCGCTACAACAGATATCCTTAAAATGTTGATTAATTGGATTCATATCCCTCAATAAAACCACACATATTAGTTAAAATCTTTTATATATATATATATATATATATATATATATATATATATATATATAATTTTTGTGTTTTGGCATACATATCTTCTCTGCACTAAATACATCATTAAAATATATTTTATTAAATGTGACATTAAAAAATTGTGCATACATACCCCTAAAATGTTTTGAACTCATTTTATTTATTACATCTAAATAAAAATTTATATTAACAAGGTTAGTTGAGCAATTTAAATAAAAATTTTATTTCTATTATTATATAAAAAAATATATTTATATAATTTACAACATATTTTAATATCATATATGGCGAAGAAGGGTATTTTAAAAAAAAAAAATCAAATTTTAAGATGTATGCATGATATTTACTTTTATTACATAGCATACATGTAAGCAGACAGATTTTCAAAATTCCACACCAAAAAAACCTCAAAATTAGTTGAGGGTTCAACTCTTAGAACAACATTGATTGAGGTAAGTGCTTTTATCCAACTTATATAAATATATACTAGGCAAATTCTCTCGCTTTGCATAGGATTTTTGCTAGTTCCGGTGGGGTATATATGTGTTGGCTTATCGCTCAATCTGTAATGTAAGCATGCACACACACTCTCAATGTAAAATCAAACAAACGAGAGAAAAGAGACAAAAGAACTATGTACCCAATTCGGTACAACTTGCCTACATCTGAGGGATCGAGCCCAGAGATAATAATCCACTAAAAGAGGGGAATAAAAATGAGTACACCTTTCACACTCATCCTCACAAAAGTAAAGAATAACCCTCTCTAGATTGTCCGATGCCCACTTTCACTCACCCTTACTCAAGGGTTTCTCTCTGATGGCTCATCCTAAATCTCATAGAAATGTCTCTTATATAAATGTCTCAATGTCCCAAATATAGAGCATCCCTCTTTTAGAATCTCCATGGCACTTAATTTAGACACATTCCAAAATTAGATGTTACAACTCCTGTTGTAATTGAGCTTGCAACATGGCCCACCTGCTGATCCTGAATGAGTTCTAGCTTCCGTTGCAATGTGACCTTATGAATCCTCCAACCCTCCCGGTTGTGCAAGTCCAATTTGATGCAATCAACTCCTCCCAAGCTCTACTCGCTAGCAACTAGCTTGCCTCTTCATATCATATTAGTGGGTCTCTCTCCCGAGGGTCATACCCACCAAGGCGTGTCTCCATCTCACCAAAGATGGTCTTTAAAGATCTTTAAAATCTTCTTTCCAAACTTGATCTCCATTTATCCAAGTTTGGTCTTCACAATCTTTAAACTTAATCTTCATTCATCCAAGTTTTGTCTTCAATATTCTTCTTACTAAACTTGATCTCCTTTCATCCAAGTTTAACTCTTCAAAATCTTCCAAGTATGATCTTCATTCATCCAAGCTGGGTTTTAATTATCCCCAAATATATTTGTCTTCTTATAGATTTGTCCTTGGTCTTCAAATAGTTATGACCATAAATAGCTTTGTCTCTTTAATTAGTTGTGACCATAAATATCCTTATGTCTTTAGATAGATATTTTTTCCAAAGATAGTTGTGTAGATATTCTCCACATGCCTTTTGCTTGCTCTTCAAGAGAGATCTTCCAAGGTTGATGCTCTTACCAAAGATAACCTCAATATATTTTCTCCACTTGGTTTCTTGAGGGAGATTCTCCAAATATAAGCTCTTACCAAAGATAGCTCCGCCTGGTTTCTTGAGAGATGGTCAAAATATAGCTCCAACCATGATTCTAGTCTTCAAGCCACATCATCATCTTTTACCAAGTCATCTTGCCATGCCACTAAGCTTGTCATATCATCATTATTGCCACATCATCTTGACTTGGTCAAATGATACCACCTATAAAGCCTAGATCTAACAGTTTTTATAATCTTTAGAGGTTTAAGGCAATATTAAATACATACGTACAACGAAAACTATGATTAAATAATTATATAAAATGGAAACTATTGACATATCTAATTTTGAAAGCCTCATAAACATTTATTACACAAAAAAATAACTATCATTAAAATTTTCAATTATCAATACCATATTAAATATAAACAAAATTTGATTTACAATTTGATTTTTTTTCTTCAAATTAATTGTTTAACAAATAGTAATGAATATTATATATTACATATTCCAAGTCTAATAATTAAAAAATGAGTAATGTTATATAATGCAAAGATGTCTGAATTTTTTACACGAATGACATGTATGCCCGTTGGCAACCACGTCATCCAATTCTATCTCTCATAACTAGCAACTTAAAAAAAAAAAAAAAAAACTAACAAACATGTCATAATTCCTCCTTTCTCTCTTCGTCTTCACACGACTCCCACCTCATATCTCGCGACACCAAGCTCGTCGCTCGCCGTAGCTACCGTCACCGACACCGACAAACCCCATCATCGATTGCCTGTAAACAAATCTGGTTGCCTGCGCCATCTCATCCTCGTCTTCGCCGCAAACAAACCTTGCCATACATACACTATCTCCTCTATCACCTCATGCAATTGAACCTCTCCACTAGACTTGTCCATGGACAGGGTCGGACTGGGTTCGGGAGGGACCAAGTCAATAATTACAAGCTTGCCCAAGCCCGACGCGGCACAATAATATGTGCCTTAACTTTTTCCAGCATTCACGTGAATTTATGATCTTTAACCAAGGGTTGCGCAAGCCCTCCCAAATAAGTTTTTTCATCAAATAATAAATAAATTATAAAAAGGTAACAATAATATCAATATGTAAACAGTAGTAAATGTTATTCTACAAAACAAATTAAAATTAAAATACCAAGTGTACATTTTTATTTAGTCAATCACAACATGTAAAATTCAAACTATTATGATCAATAACAATCAATAATAATTAATAATGAAGCCAAGTAGACCATCTATGCACAATTAATCAATTCAAAATAGTAGTGCATGCCTTAAATATACACACATACGATATATGAATATTTGATTTTATTAATATCTAAATTTTATATAAGTATATATATAACTAATTAATAAATATATTATATAATTCGGGCTGGGCTAGGCCTAGGATTTAACCATAAAACCCAAACCCAACCTATTTTTAAAACGGGCTCTATATTTTGTCCATGGTCGTGGCCGTCACCTATAGCCAAACCTCTCCACGCCATTTGGTGACACATACTCTCTTTGTCTCTCTCTCACTACCTCTCTCTCTTTCTCTCTAGATATACTCATTCTCTTTTTCTCTTTAACTAACAAAGTTGCTATCCTAGGCCAACTTGTGCCCGTCGCCTACATCTCAACCTCGCTGAACTATGCTCATAGCCTACGGCAAAACCTCGCCATGTCATTTGGTAACATACTCTCTTACTAATTAAGAAGCTATTAGTTATTAGTAACTAATTATTATTGTTAGCACAATAGTAATAATGGTAATTAATAACATATTAATTAGCTATAATCAATGTTTTCTACACAAATTTAATTACATAGAAGATTAAATTAACTAACATTAGAAGTATTTTCCTGATGTTATTGATGATTAAATTAACTAATTTGTTTAATTGCATATACAAGTTTAATTCAATTTTAAACTTATCAAGTTTTATGAGGCACAGGTTTGTTAACTTGATTGTTGAAGACTTGATTATTGAAACTGAGATGAAGTTCAAAAGATGAAAGAATTCTTGCTTGTAGAAGTATAATATTATACAGTAGTTTGAATTTTCAAATTCAACTAAACACAAATGTTTCTAGATCATACATATATACATTATGTCTCAGAGGAAAGGTATACTATTTGATTTGTTTAAAAGCTAAAAAAATGAGTTGTAGCATGAAGTAGGAGTTATTGTACATAGCTTTATCAAATAAAACTAGAGTGCAATTTTTACTAATTTATTGTAGTAATTTTTTATCTATCAATATAGATGCAAATCAAGGAAAATATGGAAGAATCAAAGGTTAGGTTTTCTGAGCGGAGCAAGAATGAAGCAAAAGATGGATCTTCTAGTTTAGACATACTGAATAAGGAAAAAAGAAAAATTAGTACTACTAGAGGATTTATTATCTAAAAAAAGTTGTCCCAGAGGCCTGTATGGTGCTTAATTTTGAAGAAGTTTATAATTTCTATATTGAGTATGCTTGGTGGGAAGGGTTTAGGGTATTACTAAAAAGAGTACAAGGTTGGGTCATGATGGAAAATTAAAATATTACACACTTGCATGTGTAAGAAGAGCCAAAAGAATATCTACCGCAAAAAATCTATCAATCTAAGGCTAACCACTAAGACAAATTGTCAGGTGAAAATTAATGTCATTGTTGGTAATGATGGAAGGTTTGCTATTTCTAGTGCTCATTTGGAGCATAATCATGTACTTAGTCCTCACAAATCTCATTTTCAAAAGGGCAATAAAAAAATGGATGCACATGTTAAGAGATGGCTTGAACTAAATGGTCAAGCGGGTATAAGTTTAAGCAAAAAATTCCATTCATTAGTTGTTGAAAGTGGTTGATGTAAAAATTTGACATATACTGAAAAAGATTGTCGTAATTATATTGCAAAAGCAAGGGTGTTCAAACTTGTAGTTGGAGATGCTTAAGCACTTGCCAATTATTTCTCTCATATGCAACGGAGAAATTCAATTTTTTTTTTATTTGATAGATGTGGATGAAGAAGGCCGTTTGAGAACTGTATCTTGGGTAGATGCAAGTTCTATAGCGGCTTATGAAGCTTTTGGTGATGCAATATTATTTGACACGACATATTTAACGAATAAATATGGCATGTACTTTGCTCCATTTGTCGGTGTAAACCATCATAAACAAATAATATTATTTGGATGTGGTTTACTATCAAAATAAGACATAGAAACTACATATGGTTGATTAAAACTTGGTTAGAATGCATATCAGACAATGCCCCAAAGCCGATCATTATAGATTACTGCATGGCTATCCATTGTCACCATTGTCTTTGTCTTTGGCATATTATAAAGAAAGTTCCTGAGAAACTTGGAGGATTGACTAAGTACAAAGCAACAAATTTTTTTTTTTTAAAGCATCATCTATCAAGCAGTCGATATTCAAGAATTTGAAGACATCTGGTTGAAGATGATTAAGAGCTATAATTATTAGAAATAAGAAAAAAGTACTTATAACTTATATCATTCTTTCTTAATTATTTTTGGGTCTAAAACTAATGTCATTTTTTGCAGAAAGCCCAACTAAAGGGAATTGAACAAACTGAAAACAACCCACAAGTTGAACTTTGTATACAATAAAGTATGGTAATGCTATGTTGTTTAATATTTATATTTATTATAGTATTGAACAAAAAATTTAGCATAAGTTATTTTTCTACAAGGCACTAGTACAACAATCTGGTTCTTCTTTGGGTTTCACAAGTCCATGCAATAAATGGGCATCTTCACACATGCATCATTATGAATAATCACTGTATATATATTTCACTATGAGATTATTAAAATTACCCACCACATCTTTTTATTTAGGTTTTTCAAGTTGTCTAGGTAATCAATGTATTTGTTGTTAAGTGAGCTTGTGTAAAATTAATACTTTGTTTTAATAATTTGTTATTTCTATCTCTTTTGTGATGGTGTAGTTCCCAACACTTTTGTGATGCTTTTTAATAGACTAAAACTACTGTTAAGGGGGTGGGTTTACTCAATTTAGGTTTTTATAGGTGTATTTTGTTTGCAAGAAAATGGACTGTAGTTCAAGTTTGGAATATCTTTAAATTAATTATGTGCTAATAAGAAGATGGAGATGTATTTTGTAAGACGATGAAGGTATATTGTGTTGATGTTGTTGAAAATTAATGATGTGTTTACATATTTTTATGGAGTTTCTTAAAATCAAGATTTCAGGAAGATTGAGGTGTATTTTGTTGGAGTGGTTTAGATAAATTAATTTGGTAGAGTGAATATTATTTTGTTGCACAAAATTCAAATACATTGATTTTAAACAGAGCCATGCATATGGCTTTACATCTTTTCATACATCCATGAAAAAATCAGGTAATACAATTACATACATGAAAAAATTTAGGTCAAGCAGCCTCCAAGGCTTTCCTTTAACATCGACTAATTTGAGGAGAGTGTCAAGTTTGAAGGCATATGCATCACCTCTGTTAGTTCCAACTTTCATTTGGTTACCTATCTTGAGAATAGAATCTAGGAATTTGCAGAATGGTTTCTTCCTATATCATACTTGTCCAACTACATGACACCACCTCCAAAATTACAATTTGTAGGTCTAAAGTCAATAGATAAAACAAGACATGCATCAATATTGAGAGTGCAGTTCTAACATTTAGTGGCAATCATTACTTGAACATTGATACTGAGAGTGCAATCCTAAGTTTCAGTGGCAACCATTACTTAAATAACAACTAGAATCAAAAGCCTTACCTTCCAAAAGAGCATCACATACTTCCTTCTTCGTCACATTCATTGCCCTCAGCAATATGGCAATGTTCTATGACTTCTTCTGGTCAAGGGTCCTGTTCTCTTGTTTAGGCAAAGGAAGGACCTAGCTCTTGCTCATCTACTTCATCAAAGTTGTAGTTGTTTTTGCCACATTGCAAACAAACAATGTCTCAATCATCTCCTCATTTAGCCTGCAAATCAAACAACTCATCAATTCAATAAAAAAAAAATTCATTGACATGAATAAAGTTCAGCTAGCAAAACAGAATGAGCTATAAAGTCATTACTAGAAGGAGTTGGACTTAAGCCGATCCCACACCATTGCTCGATTAGTGCGTGCCATAACTTTCTCCCAATGCAAAGGCTTTAACTTTGGCTTCACATTATCCTCACTCTTCTCCACATCGGCCTTAAACTCCTCCGGAGACACGACCATCTTCATGACATTCTTGAATCCACTTTACTTCAGCATTAAGAGAAACCCTGGATTGCTCCGGACCTTATTCTCCTAATACCCAGTAGAAGGTGGAGACGGTGGTAGTGGTAGAGGTGTAGGTGCTAGAGGTGGGTACGACCCACCCGAAAAACAGGCCTTTAACTGTAGACGGGCCGGTTACGGGTTGGGGAAGCCCAACCTGTTGACCCGGCGGGTTGACGCGCCGGGTCAAACCCGGTTTGGAACCAGGTTTGGCCCGGCGGGCCATGCTTTAAATTTTTTTTCTATTTTATTCTAAATTTTCTGAATTTTTTTTAATTTTTTAGCAGGCCAACCGGCCCGGTTCGCCGGGTCAGCCCGGCCCGCCGGTCCAACAGGGAAGCTGGGCTGGTTCTGGGCCCGGCCTCCTGTGACCCGACCCCGCTGGGTCAAACGGGTCAACCCGGCCCGACGGGTTCTACACCCATGCCGGGCTGAGTCCGGGTCGGGGGGCCGGTGAGCCGCAACCCGGCGGGTCTGGTCCGCCGGGCCGGTTAACCGGCCCGTGCCCACCTCTAGTAGGTGCCGATCGTTCTGGCGGACCACCAACAACAAATGAGACACGTCTGAAATCGCCACCCCTCACCGGTGATCTTACAATCTACAAGGATGAATCTGAACTCCTTGAGTTCCTATCTTAATTGATGTCCAGTGGTAACGATGGCGATGAATGCCTTTCACTTTGGCGCCGAAGGAGCCAGCTGCAGCAATGGCGGCGGTGACGAAGGAGGAGATGGAGGAAGCAATGACGACAAAACACATATCTCAGGATCGGCTGATCTAGTGATGGATTTGGATGGCTCCGGAAAGGAGGTTTGGAGATGAAGGGCAACGGGTGATGGGGTTCATCGGCATCAGTGGCGAATACGACGAGCTTGATGGCGCAGGATATTAAGTGGTAGCCATGGAAAGACGAAAAAAGAAAAGAGAAATTAGGGCATGGTTTGTTTGTTTTTTTTAAGGGTTGCTAATTAAGAGAGATATAATAGAATGACGTGGCTACCAACTGGCATACACGTCATTCGTGAAAAACATCCCGACATCTTCGCATTTTATAGTATTACTCTTAAAAATTATTTATTTAATAATTTTAAAATATTATATCAAATGCTTTTGTTAATCTAGATATATGCGAATGACTAATACTAAACTCCAAACAATATACAAACCGTTGGTATACTTTTTTTTCCACAAATAACATTTAATATTTTGTAATAATTATAATTAATTTGGAGTATCTTATAGAACATTTAATGCAGACAAATAAATATAATTAAGCATTTCCCATCACTAATATCACATTTAATAAAAAAAGGACTTAAATGTGATAAGAAAAAAATTAAAAAAATTTAAAATATTCCTTGAAATCCTCTAGAATCAAATTATACATCAACTATATATATATATATATATATATATATATATATATATATATATATAACTAAAACTATGAACTTATCCCAATTCCTAAGTTCTCATGAATTGTAGTGAATGACTCATTTCTAATGAGCTACCAAATTTTCATTAATGTAAAAATTTTTATTTAGGTTTTTGGGAAAAAAAACTATAAAACGCTATCACTCAACTAAAAAAATCCATTTCATATGTTGTCTGAAGAAATATGGTAAAAAACATTTGTATAAATATATCTCTGTTATAGAATGAACTTACAGTTTACATCTTGGATTTTTTTATTATAAAAATAAAAAGTGAGATATTGAAGAAAACTAAATAATAATATCATAATTGAACTAAATATAATGGGAGTCTGACAATGAAGATTATATTATTTTATTAAAAAAATGCAGCATAAAAAAAAATTAAACTTCATGAAAACAAAATGTATTTTATAATATTCCAGTCGCTCTAAATCACTTCTGAGTTGCTACTCTCCTCTATCATGTTTCCAACAAGATCCATAAATAGGTTAGGGAGAGGATCAATGTCCAATCATCATTTTATAGAATTCATTATTTTGTGCATTAGTTTATACTCTATATTTTTATTTATTTATTTTTTCTTATGTATCAGAGAATGGAGCACTATTTTCTTTTTAAAACATATAGATAAAACACACATTTCATGAACAAACTAAAAATCATAGCAACAAGACAATAATGATACATATAGAGATTTTGTAAAATGTTTCAAAAGAACATAGAGAACAATAGAACACATTACCACCAAGTGTGAAAGGAGGACAACAACACAAGTGAGGAGAAGTTTTGTACTTCCCTTACTGAAAGAAGTTTGTTCCCACTAGGGTGGATATAACAAAATATCAAGGTTTAATAAGCACTTAATGCACATGCCACTTTTCCTAAAGCACTCTTCTAAGCATGGTTCGAGCTAACCACATTTACATTAGAAGGATAGTAACTCTCTTTTATGACATCATTGACATGTGTTAAGGTGACTGAATTGACCGCTTTATTAATATATATAGAGAGAGTTCAATGTTTTCAATTTGTTTTTGGTAGGATTTAGGCTATGAAAGCAATCTTGTTTAATAAGGTTTTATTTAATCCTTTATAAATAATATAATTAAAATTTAACCATTTATTTAATTTTTTTTAATATTTTATTTTGCCTTATTTAAATATAATTTATTAAATGTTAGATAAAAAAATTTGTGCACACATACCCCAAAAAAGTTTAAACTCATTTTATTTATTACATATAAGTAAAAATTAATATTAACAAGGGTAGTTGAGCAATTTAAATAAAATATTTTACTGCAATTATTATAAAATTTATATATATATATATATATACACACACAACATATTTTAATGATGTATACGGGAAAGAGGGGTATCTAAAAAAAAATCAATTTTAAGGTTTATACATGATATTTACTTCTATTATGTGGCATACATGCAAGTAGTCGAATTTTTAAAAACTCACACAAAAGAAAATCATTAAAATTGGTTGAGGTTTTAGCTCCTCTAATAACATTGATTGAGGTAAGTATCTTATCCATTCAATAAATAAATAAATATTGTTGCATTACAAACTTATCCCAATTCCAAGTTCTCATAAATTTGTAATGAATGACTCATTTCTAATGAGCTGCCAAATTTTCATCAATGTAAAAATTCTATTTAACTTTTTGAGGAAAAAAAATTACTTTGAAAAGCCTATCATTCAACTTAAAAAAAATTATTTCATATGTTTTATGTGAAGAAATCCAAAATGTATGGGAAAAAACGTTTATATAAGTATATCTATTAAAATGAATTTCCAGTTTACATCTTGGAATTTTTTTTATTAAAAAATATGAGATATTGGAGAAAACTAAATAGTAATTTCATAATTTGACTAAATATAAATGACATAGATATTCAGGCATGGTACTGTTACTGTAGATTATAATGTGCTAATAAAAAGGGAAAAGAATACATAAAAAGAAATTAAATTTATTCTCCGGGACAAAAATATATTTCTTAATATTCTAGTCACTCCTCTAAGGAGGCGTTTGGATTGCGGAATAGGAATGGGAAGGAGGGGAATGAGAAGAAGGGAGGAGTGGGAGTGTGAATAGGGGGAAAGGGGAGGATAATGATGAGGGTGTTTGGTTGGAGAGAATGAGAGTTATGAATAGTAAAAAGTAAGAGAGAGAAATATAGTACAATTACACTTTTGCCCTTTTATATAAATAAAGTGACATTTTAGAAAACATTGGTTTAAATTTAATAGTAATTACTTAACATAATTGTTAATAAATATTTATAATATATTTAATTATTTATTTTAATTTATTTTATTAATTATTAAATATTTATTTTATTTTATTGTTATTAAATATTAATTATTTATTTTAATTTATTTTTATTAATTATTAATTATTTATTTTAATTTATTGTTATTAAATATTAAATATTTATTTTATTTTATTGTTATTAAATATTAATTAATTATTTTAATTTATTTTTATTAATTATTAATTATTAATTTTAATTTATTGTTATTAAATAGTAAATATTTATTTTATTTTATTGTTATTAAATATTAATTATTTATTTTAATTTATTGTTATTAATATTAATTATTTTAATTTTTCAGATCTTGGAGAAGATGGGGGAAAGTTTTTTTTTATACAAGGGCATAATAGTCTTTTCTTAGCTAAGGAGTCTCAATCCTCTCAATTTTGAGAGGAGTGAAAAACACCTTGCTAAGGAGACCCAATCCTCTAAAAAATCACTGTACACTCCCAATCCAAGTACCAAACATGGGAGTGGGATGTTGGGAGGCTTGGGATTCCCACTCCCAAGGCATCACTCCATGATCCAAACATAACCTAAAATCTCCATTGATACCTCGTTTGTATAATTGTATCACTATTCTTCTTTATTAAATTTCCAACAATACCCATAAAATGGGTAGTATGCATCATTAGGATTGGGTGCAATCATCATTTCATTGGCAATTTATTATTTTTGTGAATTAATTTATATATTTATATATTCTTTATTTTTTAATTACAATTCATTAAACAACAAAACAACAATGATACAAATAGAGGTTTGGTAAAATATATCATAAGAACAACAGAAGAACACATTACCACTAGGGAAATAATGCAAGTAAGGAAAAGTTAGGACTTCCCCTAGCGAAGAAGAAGGTTTCCACTGGGGTGGCCACAACAAAACATCAAGATTTACTCTGCCCTTGGCCAAGATGTCACCTCTCCTGAAAGCACCTCTTCAGCAAAGTGGAAGCTGACTTTCAATAAAACACTATTTTCTTTAATGTGAAATATTAGTCAATGACCACTAGAAGGAAAATAACTCCCTCTCACAATATTGGTTAGGTGATATGAAAGCAATTTTTTTTCATTGAACAATCTTTTGGGATAAGATTTTATACCAGGAAAACAATCTTATTAAATAAAATTTTATTTAAATCCCTCATAAATAATATAATTAAATTTTAACCATTTATAGGTCAGAATTTTATTTAATATAAATTCTTAATCAAATCAAATTTATGATATAATCCTTAATTGATATAGCTTAAATATTTTAGAAATACTTTATTAAAATAAAATGACTATGTTAATATACATTGTAAAGTTATATTTTGTTAATATATATTATAAAGTTATATTCTGTTTGTGTTTGCAATTGAGGTGTAGGATCAGAGCACGGGTTAGGTTTTTTCTTTTCTTGATGAGGATGGAGAAGGCTTGTCTCCTCACATTGGTTTTCTGTTTATGTTTTCCGTTTTTCTGTGCTATTTTTTTTTTTTTGTATTTCTATTTTTCTGTGGTTTGTTGTTTCTATTTTCACCACTAATTTGTGGAGGGCTTTTTCGTTCTAATTGAAATGGTTTATCCATTTTTTTCAATATATATACACACGTCAAGCGTTTAACGAGCCACACCTGCGTATGTATGTGTGGACAGACACATATTATAAATATCTTAAAACTTTAAAAATATACACTCGCAAAAATGAAATTTTTTATTAATAGAATGTACCTTTTTATTTACATGAAAAATGAAATTTTTATGCACATGTTCGCCTTTAATATGGTATTTAATAATATTTATAGAAATTATCTCTTCAATATTTTTTTAGATGTATAACTATAATAATTATATAAATTAATATAATTACATGTTTGTTATATGAATAAATATTAATTAAAATATAAAACTTTCATATAAAAAATAATTGCATAACCTATATAATTATATTATCTCACATATAATTCGAGGATTTAGGGGATTTTTATGTATGTATTTTTTTTTTTTTTTTTTTTTTTTTTTTTTTTGAGAAACATTAAAACTTTATACAAACATGTTTCATAAAACAGAAATAAATGTTTTGCGTTAAAATTTTTTGGTACTATAATAGTGTACTAAGATATAAGGAAATGTTGGATATAATTCATAATTAGATTAGGACTTGATTTGGTTTATGATAAAGTGTTATCTAGTTATTAGATATTAGATAATGTTAGATATAATTCATAATTAGATTAGGACTTGATTTGGTTTATGATAAGGTGTTATCTAATATTAGATAAACTATGAAGTTTGAGTTCAACTAGTTTTGTAAAATCTATAAATAGTTCTATGAATAAAGGTTTATGTGATTCTTTTCCAATATTATTTGTTTGCTTCCCGTTGTTTTCCTTTGGGGTCTCCAACATTTGGTATCAAGAGCTAAGGCTAGAAGATCATGGCAAGCAACGGGAGTTCTACTCAAACCTCCTTGCCTATTTTCAAGGGGGAGCCCTATGAATATTGGAGTACAAAGATGCGGACCCTATTCAAGTCACAGGATCTCTGGGATCTTGTGGAGCATGGCTACACCGACTCTGACGATGAAGTAAAGATGAAGGAGAATCGACGGCAGGATTCAAAGGCCTTGTTTCTGATCCAACAGGCCGTTCATGAATCTATCTTCTCCCGGATAATGGCAGCCGAGACGTCCAAGGAGGCATGGACGACGTTGAAGACAGAGTTTCAAGGATCATCAAAGGTTTTGGTGGTGAAGCTCCAGACATTACGACATGATTTTGAGACTGCAACCATGAAGCCTGGCGAGTTGGTGCGGGATTACATCTCAAGGGTGATGACAATCATCAACCAGATGAGATGCTATGGCGATCTGATCAAGGATCAGATGGTAGTGGCGAAGATCCTTAGGAGTTTGACTTCGCGTTTTGATCATGTCGTGGCGGCCATTGAAGAGTCGAAGGACTTGAAGACTTACACAGTCGATGAGCTGAGTGGCAGTTTGCGAGCTCATGAAGCCAGAATCCTCAGGCATGATGAGAAGACTGAGGAGAAGGTCCTGCAAGTGGAAGGAGATGCATACGGTGCAGGTAGAGGCCGCTGGAGAAGCGGCAGAGATGGATCAAGAGGAAGAGCATCTAGTAGGGACAGAGGCAGAGGCCGAGGAGGCCACAATGATGAAAGGCAACAAGATGACAACAGGCAACACTACAACCCTAAGCTGAACCACAAGAGCAATCTTCAATGTCACTATTGCAAGAAGTTTGGCCACATTAAAGCTGAGTGTCGGCTTCTTGAGAAGCACGCAAATATGGCAGAAGAAAGTTGTGAGAGCCAAGAAAGCTATGAGCATTGTGAAAGCAATCTTTTTGTTACTCATAGTGATACTAACCCACCTGCTTCAAGTGTATGGCTTCTAGATAGTGGATGCTCAAATCATCTAACAGGAATACGGGAGTTGTTTGAAGAGTTAGATGAAACTCATAAGCATACTGTGAGGTTGGGTGATAACAAGAAGATTGTTGTAGAAGGGAAAGGCACGGTGGCTCTCAAATCTTCAGACGGGAAGATCAAGCTCCTGAGAGATGTGCAATATGCACCAGGTATTGCTCATAATCTTCTCAGTGTTGGTCAATTATTGCAGAGTGGCTATGTAGTTTCTTTTGAAGAAACAAAGTGTTGCATCCGAGACAAGCAAACTGGCTTTGAAGTAGCAACTGTTCCAATGTCCTCCAATCGCATGTTTTCCCTTGAGGTTTCAACTGTTAACAGCCTCAGTTTGATAGCAAAGCAAGGTGATGACTCCAAGTTATGGCATCTACGTTACGGGCATCTGAATATGAAAAGCCTGCAATTGCTGAATCACAAGAAGATGGTGAAGGGACTACCTCAAGTTAATGACATCCCAGTGTGTGAAGGATGCATCTATGGCAAGCAAAGTAGGCCACCTTTTCCCTCCGATCGAGCGTGGAGAGCGTCAAATCCACTTGAACTTGTGCATGTGGATCTTTGTGGACCAATGCAAACAACATCACTTGGAGGTAATTCATACTTTATCCTCTTTACTGATGATTATAGTAGGATGAGTTGGGTCTATTTCATCAAGTTCAAATCATAAAGCCTTGAGTACTTTCGCAAATTCAAAGCCCAAGTAGAGAAGCAGTCAGGGTACTACATTACGACGCTTCGATCTGATCGTGGAGGAGAGTTTATGTCAAATGAGTTCAGCAATTATTGTGAAGAGCAAGGCATCAGAAGACAATTGACTGCTCCTTACACTCCGCAACAAAACGGGGTAGCAGAGAGAAAGAACCGGACGGTGGTGGAGATGGCCCGAAGCATGTTAAAAGAGATAAATCTTCCCAATGAATTCTGGGGAGAAGCAGTATCCACAGCGGTCTATCTTTTGAATATCTCACCAACAAAGGCCGTGGCGAATAAGACACCTTTTGAAGCTTTCACAGGTATAAAACCTTCTGTTTCACACTTGAAGGTGTTTGGATGTGTGGCTTATTTCATGAATAATGCCAACACCCGTCAAAAGCTTGATGCTAAATCACAAAAAGGTATTTTTATTGGGTACTGTATGGAAACCAAAGGGTATAAATTGTTTAACCCTGTAACTAATAAGGTCTTGGTGAGTAGAGATATTATCTTTGATGAGAAGGCATGGTGGAATTGGTCCAATCCCCAAGAGAATGAGCAACAAGATGTCCCCTTGGAGCTTCAAGATCAACCAAGTAGAAGCTCCCCATCATCAAGTAGCAGCAGCACACCTAACAACAGTCAAGCTTCAGCCGGTCAGTACCCAACTTCAGGCTGGTCAACCCCTCCTGCAGACCAGTCAATGCCAGCTCCAGGCCAGTCAACACCTCCTATAGTTGGTCAACAACAAAGCACAAGCTCCAGTAGCTCGTTTGATGGTGTTCGTGGTGCCAAAATCCGATCACTTAGAGGGATCTATGAAAAAGCAAGAACCACTCTTCCTGAAGACACCCGATCTCTCATGGAGAGGTATAATGAATGCTCATTTGCTCTTTCTGTCTCAGATCCTGTCTCTTATAATGAAGCTGCACAATGGGAAGAGTGGAGAGAAGCAATGTCAGTAGAGATGCAAGCCATCCAGAAGAATCAAACCTGGGAATTATCAGATTTACCAGAAGGAAAGAAAGCGGTAGGTCTAAAGTGGGTGTTCAAGACCAAGTTGAATGCAGATGGGTCTCTACAGAAGTACAAAGCTCGCCTTGTGGCAAAAGGCTATGCACAACAACAAGGAATTGATTTTGAAGAAACCTTCTCACCGGTAGCTCGGTTTGAGACAGTAAGAGTGTTCCTCTCAATTGCTGCACAACAACATTGGCCTATTCATCAGTTGGATGTGAAGTCTGCCTTTCTCAATGGCGAACTTCAAGAAGAAGTTTATGTTACACAACCTGAGGGATTCATAGTTGAAGGAGAAGAGCACATGGTTTACAGGTTGAGGAAAGCCCTTTATGGATTGCGGCAAGCGCCTCGGGCTTGGTACAGCCGCATAGATACCTTCTTTTCCAACAATGGGTATGAAAGAAGTGAGACAGAACCAACCTTGTACAGCAAGAGCCAAGGTAATGATCTATTGGTGATCTGTTTGTATGTTGATGATATTATTTGCATGGGCTCTTCACAAGCAATGGTTCAAGAGTTTAAACACAAGATGATGATCACATTTGAGATGAGTGATCTCGGCTTACTTCAATATTTCCTAGGTTTGGAGGTTAAACAAGACCAAGAAGGTATCTTTGTGTTTCAAAAAAGGTATGCTCAAGATTTGCTCAGGAAATTTAATATGATGCATTGCAATAGTGTGGACACACCAATGAATGCAAGAGAGAAGCTTCAAGTGAATGATGGAGTAGAGAAAGCTGATGCAATGGTGTATAGAAGTATTGTTGGTGGTTTGTTATATTTGACCCACACCAGGCCTGATATTTCCTACTCAGTGAGTGTTATCTCAAGGTTTATGAGCTCTCCTTCAAGGCAACATATGGGAGCTGCAAAGAGAATTCTAAGGTATATTGCTGGAACACAAGACTATGGGATCATGTATGGGAGTGTGCCAAAGTTCAAGTTACAAGGCTACACAGATAGTGATTGGGCCGGATCAATTGAGGATAGGAAGAGCACTTCAGGAAGTGTATTTTTGTTGGGATCGAGTGCAGTCACATGGAGTTCTAAAAAGCAAGAAGTGGTGGCTCTTTCAACATCAGAAGCAGAGTATATAGCTGCAACATTAGCAGCTTGTCAAGCAGTGTGGCTCAGAAGACTTTTATCAGATTTCAAACAAATGCAGGCAGGACCAACACAAATTATGTGTGACAATAAGTCAACAATCACTATTGCCAAGAATCCCACTTTTCATGGCAGAACTAAGCATATAGACCTTCGTTATCATTTCATTAGAGGTCTAATTGCAGAAGCACAGGTTGCTTTGGATCATTGCAGTACAGAAGAACAACTAGCTGATATTTTCACAAAAGGATTATCAGCTCAGAAGCATGTTTATCTATGCTCCTTACTTGGAGTGTGCAATTATGAATCAAGGGGGAGTGTTGGATATAATTCATAATTAGATTAGGACTTGATTTGGTTTATGATAAAGTGTTATCTAGTTATTAGATATTAGATAATGTTAGATATAATTCATAATTAGATTAGGACTTGATTTGGTTTATGATAAGGTGTTATCTAATATTAGATAAACTATGAAGTTTGAGTTCAACTAGTTTTGTAAAGTCTATAAATAGTTCTATGAATAAAGGTTTATGTGATTCTTTTCCAATATTATTTGTTTGCTTCCCGTTGTTTTCCTTTGGGGTCTCCAACAGGAAAGAGGGGAAAAAAAAGAATTTAGTTTTTAAAATTTTTTAAAAATTTTAATAATAAAACTATCTATTTGCTCAGGCACCATATTCCTATGAAGGCGCATTTCCAATGAGTTACCAAATTTTGATAAATATATTATTATCTATTTGAAAAGTTTATTTAATTTTTATTTTATAAAAAAAAAACCTTTCACTCTACAAATCATATTAGTTATCTAGAATCAATTTATTTCATTTATTTTAAATTCATTAATTTTATGTGAAGAAATTTTAAAAACTGTGATGGAAAACATATATATAATCATCCATGTTTGTTGGAGTGTGATTTATATTTTTGAGTCATCATTCATTAAATTTTTTTATAAATATAAATAAATCACTAGTTTAAAAACACACAACAAAACAAAAACTATAGAACCAATAGACTACCAAAAATTATAGTGAAGCAAATTAGATGAATAAAATAATTTTTATTGATATTAAAAAAATGGTCAGATATTGGAGGAAATTAGAAAGTAGCTTCAACTCATTGTGCTAGTTAATGCGGCCATGGACGGAGCCGGCATCCAGGCCAGGTAGGCATAATACCTCTTGAAATTTTATAAATTAATACAAACATATAAAAAAATATTTTTAAAAAAAGTATTTATAAAAATCGATATTTTTTTAGGAATATTTATAAAAATCTATATTTTAACCTCATGTTTTTTTTTTTTTTTGTATAAATTGATATATACATAAAGAAAAATTATATTTTTCAAAAAAATATTTGTAAAGATCTATCGTTAACCGTCTTATATTTTTATAAATTGGTATATATAATATAAAAAATTTTAAGAAAATATATTTGTAAAAATTTATAATTTGAATATTGTTTTTTTATAAATTAGTATGTGCAGTATAAAAAAAAAGTCTATATCATTAGAAAAATGTTTATGGAAATTTATTGTTTGGTTAAAAAGACTTTTTAATTGACCAACACAAGAAATTCCTAACTCCTTGACTTAATGCCATAGTAGATCTAAATCACATTGACAAAAATTGTGAGTTACTACTGTCTGTTTACCCTCTAATATGTATGTTGTTATTTACTTATTTATTTCTTATATACTCATGAAAAATTATAATTTTTTAAAATGGATGTGGCAGGAGTAAAAATTATAATTTTGTTATTCTTTCTTAGAAGCCAAGATTGGAATGTAAATGCCCAGAATTGCTATGCAAATTAGCAAATTTGGCATCCCACCAGAGGGTGGAGGGAATGGAGCTTATCCACCAAAAATATGTGAAAGGGATGAAAATCGAAGTGGAGCAAGTGGACTAGGTGGAGTAGGTGGAGCAATAGAGTAGGTGCTCTACCAAGCATCTGCATCTCATATAGCTTTGGGATCTCTATAAATGGCCCATATCTTTTAAATTGTCTTCAAAATTTCTAACCAATTTTAATTGTTTTTTTTATGCATTAACTTGCTAATCAACTCACATACTTGGCCTAATAGTATGATATGCAATAAAATCAATAATAAGTGACAAAATTAAAAGAATATTTTAATGAGTTATTTATGATTAAATAATTCAAGCAATTCCAAAAAAAAAAAAAAAAAACTCTCCTTCTGCTTGATGTACAGTTTGATGAAATAAAGTCAAACAATTCTCTCAAGAACAAACAAATATTCCCAAATTCAACAATTTCTTATAATTTACAATATCAGACCATCTCAATAACAAAAAAAAAAAAAAAAAATCCTTACCACGACATGGGAAGAGAGAAGTGTATAAAGAAATTTCATATCCTCATCGTGTGTTACACAATTGAAGAGTGCATTCATAAAGTTAGAGCCCCACTCATTTATTAGATTTTCCAATACAGATTGAGCAAATTTTTGAACATGTGCATTGTTAAAAACCAAATCATCCAGCTTTATTACTAGGATTGGGTAGCAAATTTCCAATATAAACATGTGAAAACATGTGTTCTACATGCTCGTGTAGATAGATCATAATTTCTAGAAACTAAGAAAAAAGTTCAAAAATGCCTTTGTTATTTGAAACTTTTATTTAGCTCATATACATCTTTTCATATCTCTAAGACTTAAGCCCTTAATGCGGAGAACATACTTCCCCTGATGATAAGTATGGGTAGCCAGGTTTCTAAACAGTCCTTATTTGCAAAGCTATTATTGAAGGAACTTAATGGATTTCACAATGGAGAAAATCCCTATGAAAAGCCAAGATCTTCTTGATTGGAAATTATTTGGGAACAGAAAGAAAAAAATTGCAGAAGCGTACTTACATTTAAATCCATTAATGACACAGAGGGGAGATGGGAACCCTAATTCAGAAAAACCTAATTCTAAATCTTAGATCGTTGCGTTCTCAGTTAGGAACCTCACCCTATTTATAAGAAATCTTTATGGGGCTAATTACAAGTCTACCCATCATAGACTTGATGATTTTGCCCCCAGGTATTCTTCATACCATATTATTCTTATGTAAATCCACATATCTAGTTTAGATAATTAGGACCCTATATAAGCTTTAATTAGATCATCACAATTGGGTCCATTCAAAATTAAATATGATAATATATACACAATTATAAATGTTATTTATGTATGTCTACACAACTTGTGCACATATATCCTTAGATCTCTACATGATGTGTGGTCCAAAACCCAACAATCTCCCACTTGGACCATACAATCATGCATCTTAGAGAATTAAAAAATTGTATATAAATTACCATCAACAACTAAAATGTGATCATAACTGAAAAATTACCTAAATCAATCTCGTCCATCAGCCTCATCTATACATGGAACAAGGGGGGAAGTCGTCGCCAATATAATGTAACTAAACCCACAATGATCACATATACCGACTTCACTAATATGATCTACGCTTGTCTATTTTTAACTGGTCCAACTTTAAAAACTTTATGAGATTATAATTCAGAGTGAAATAATGAATAAACTAGAAATTTCGTAAAATTTGTTAAAAAAATATCATGACATTAATACAAATATTAAGCTAACTAAATATAAACTCCTACTAATCAAAGCATCTTTACTAATGCCAACCATATAAGCAACATACTTGTTGAAAACTATAGGCGCTAATGCAAGTGGATCCACAATAATAGAGTTCATCCTTATAAGCTCAATATTCACAGAACCACTCTGAACTCTTTCTTTTCTTTGGCAGCTCAATTTTCAAACCCTTTAATTTTCCAGCTGATACATATCGAGGACTACTCCCTTATATTCCTCACCCTTATACCTCATAGAGACTAGTTTTCTTAGAGTAACATTAGTCTTCGCCTTATCACTTCTTACGAAGCACTCTTCCGGGTGTCAAGGAATTGCTAGATATCTTTTTCATCAGACGTAGTATCCTAAAAAAACCTCTAGGATTATATTATTCATGATCATTAGACCGATACGAGTAGACCGCTCCCACCTCTCAAAGACTCTCTTGTCATGAATGGAGCTTTGATCTATTAGAGGTGCAAGACATTGATCCCTTAACGTATAGTCTAGATCCATACATCCCACGACGAGTGTTACTTTATTTTTTCAAACCTTAAAATTTGTGCCATTAATCATGGGAATGCCATTGAGTGTAGCAAACACATTATTAACACTCATGGCAATTGTACAAAGAGCAATAATCAATAATTAGCTCACAGTTAATTAACTAGAGGTCTAATAATCAAACATACAAATAACAACAACCAATCTTCAAGTTAATTGAGTGAAATCAAATCTAGTCTTTGGATAGAGATTCAATTCACTAGTAATTAACTTGCTGCAGTAATTAAGTTTTTATAGTAAAATCTAATCAAGTATAAAGTCTTCCTTTGGGCAAACTAGATACTCACAATAGACATTTTATAACTATAAACAACTTATTACCATATGTGCAAACAAATCTCTACCAGACAATAGTTTTCCTTTGGGTCGACGTGCTGTCTGCATAAGAATAAGCATGCACTAACAGCATGGTTATTCATAAACAAAAAGTTTTCACAATAGAGGTCACTTTGGTGACAATGCTACTTCTACTAATTACAGTAAATACCCAAGAAAGCTTATAAAAGCAACTCTAAGTTGTTATTTTCCTAATGATTATTAAAACAACTTTATATTCATAGACAAAAATTAATTTCATGATAATGAACCTCAACAATTAAACTAAAATCCGAATATTATCTTAATTCAAAATCAAAGTAAAATTTAAATTAATGTAAATTATTAATTGTGCTCTTCAACTGTGGTTTTGATAGTCATTAAGATTAACTTAATTAAACCAAATTTAAACACCTATTGAAATCCGTGAGCATGCATGATGTATAAAAGAATCCATCTTAATCACAGAAGCAATATATATATATATATATATATATATATATATATATATATATATATATATATATATATATATATAACTGTAATTGTAGCATAAGGCTAATAAACCATTCTCACAATAAGTTGGGGAAAAAAATTAAAATGGATAATATTAAATAGATGGCCATCAAATGCTCTTGCGATTAAGAGTTTTCACACGTCTCAGTCTCCCACAAGAACAGGAGGGCCCATATCCACTAAGGGGGCGTTTGGATGGTAGTAATGATTCCCTCTTTGGGGAAACCATTGCCCATTTTTGTGTTTGGATAATATTTAAGATTGGTAATCATTACCCCCATATTGGGGGTAATGAAAGAGGATGGCGGAGTAATAGGTATAATTTACTCATTTTACCCCTCACTAATATATATATATATATATATATATATATATATATATATATATATAATAAATATAAATGTATTTAATATTTAATTATAATAATCATATAATAATTATATTAAATAAATATTTATTTCACATATAAGGCATAAAATAATTAATTATAATAATTAAATTTTATTTAAAATATTTTATAAACAACAAAATTTTTTCTATATTAAGCGTTTAAAAGTAATTTTACATCATATTTTTCATTATTTTTTCAATACCCAATATATTATTTTTCTACTTTTCCGAATCCCAATGAATCTTTGAAGGATTCTCATGAGACAAACAAATTAAATTTAACATACATACGCAGATATCTAATCAACGTGTAATTATCACACTAATTGCATATATATGTTAACGAAGTCAAGTAACTTCTACACTGAGATCGCTATATATATTACTCAATATAATTTTATATTAGCATGAAAAACAACTCAAACATGCAAATCAAATTATATATATAGATCAATAAATTAAAGTATTAAGATTTAATCAAAAAATCTAATCAGTCATAAATCCCAGATAATTTCAAAGCAAGATCGCTCTGATACCACTTGAAGGAACTTGATGGATTTCACAATAAGAAAAATCCCTATAAAAAGCCAGGATCTTCTTGATTGGAAATTATTTGGGAACAAAAGGAAAAAAAAAAGTGCCGAAGCATACCTACACTTGAATCCATTGATGATGATGATTGGGTCTTATGGTTCTTCTAACTGATCACACACAGAAAAGAGAGATAAGAACCCTTATTCAGAATCTCAGATCGTTGCGTGCTTAGTCAAGGACTACACCCTATTTATAAGAAATCTTTATGGGACTAATTACAAGTCTGCCCATTATAGACTTCACATTTTTGCCCCCTTGAATTCTACACACCATATTATTTTTATGTAAATCTACACATCTAGTTTAGATAATTAGGACCTTATCCAAGTTTAAATTAGATCATCACAATTGGGTCTATTTAAAATTAAATATGATAGGATTTACACAATTATAAATGTTATTTGTGTACGTCTACACAACTTGTGCACATATATCCTTAGGGTGTGCTTGGGTGGGAGGGTTTGGAAATGTTTTGGAGTTTTTTTTTTTTTTTTTTTTTTTTTTTTGTGTGTGTGGGTGGGTGGGAGGGAGTGTTGAAAACCTCCCATTTCCCTCCATTCATCAACCCACCAAAATGGTGGGTTGGGGAGGGTTAACTATTTTTTTGGATGATTTTACCCTTATAAGATTTCTATAATTACAAACTTTGCCCCTTTTATAAGGTTTGAGCCATTATTATCTTTGCTTCCCATCTCTCAGCTGCCGATCTTTCCCAGCCTTTTATTTTCTCAGCCTTTCATTTTGAGCATTGAGCTTTTGTTTGCATAGCAGTCAACTTGCTTGTATGAAGGTTTGAGTTTGAATGCTTGGATTCAGTACTTCAACTAATTGGTGTTTGTTAAATAAGATTTCTATTAGTTGCAAATAATACAATTTTTCTTCTTCTTTTTTCATGTATTTGGTTGTCTAGATTTTGAGATAATTAATTTGACCGGTTTATGTTAATCGGCGTTAAGCAGAACTTAAATGCATTAATTAGATAAACATCAACATCATGCTATATTTGTTTTAGAAGCAAGATAATGGAACGACATCTGGATAGCTAGCTAACATGAACTACAATGAACTACTTTTAGATGCCATAATGGAACAGGATTAATATAATAAATGTTGGATAGGCAAATGGATAATTTACATTTATCATACAGCATAGCTGGAGTACATAGCACAAAGATGGAAGCAAGGGCTAGAACATCCTGGAGAAATATGAAGTTTGGTTTTTTTATTGAATGGGAATGCATTTATTTGTTGGATATAATGACCATACATGATAAAGTTTGGATTTCTTTTTTTATTCAATGTGAATGCATTTATTTGTTGGATATAATACATGATAAAGTTTGGTTTTTTTATTCAATGAGAATGCATTTATTTGTTGGATATAATATATGATAAAGTTTGGTTTTTTTTTATTCAATTTTTTGCACTTTTGATTGCTTTTAGGATTCTCATTGAAATTACGGTTGATCTTGAAGCATCAAGAGCTTGAGAGTTAATTACTTCAGGTTTGATTCTCTTAATTATTATTATTATTTTTTTTTTGAATGCTTTTGTTCGATATCATTTTAGATGTGTTCGATATCATTTTTTATTTCGTAATATATAAATTATATGTGATTATGATTAATATTTGACTCAAGCATGTAATAAATAAGAAGTTTTACCTAGTATATGTTAATGACTATACTTTCTTGTTAATTATCTTTGGAGAATGTGTTATTTTTATCTAAATCTTTAAGAACATGTTTAATTTAATAGATAGCATATTTGCTTATGTTTTTGAAAACATTATGCAATTTATGTATAGATGGCAGATGAAAGAGAATGTTTGGCAAAAATTCTGTTGGTTAAATTTTTGTTGGACAATTTCTTTTTAAAACTGTAATGATTGCATCACTTAGCATTAGCTTAAGTAGTTATCGCTGTGATTGGTTGGATCATGTGCTACATCAATGATCTTGAACATATGTCCAGTCAGATTGTGCATGACATTAGGCTTCACGGAGGCTAAGCAAGAAATGAGTTAGTGTCACATTTGCTTTCAAGCAACTTATGTCACAACATGATAAGAATGACCCCTACAACTTTTCTTGGATTATGTGATATGTTAGTCAGAGATGGCGGTCTTAGGCCAAAATGTCTCCCACCATGAGCTAGCTTTTTTCTTCCGCCATTCTCGTGAAATGATCTTTCGGCATTTCCATAATGTCTTATAAGCTATCATGGAATTAGAGGATAAATTTCTAATACAACCAGATGGCTCACACATCCTTTCTGAAATATTCAACACCAATGGATTCTATCCATACTTCAAGGTAATAACGCATCCATTAAATTGCAAATTATAAATTTATAAATTTATTACAACAATGTGTATGTTTGAAGTGGATAAAAAAATTTATTGCCAGAATTGTGTTGGTGCCATTGATGGAACACATATCCGTATAAAAGTTTCTAGTATCGACTCCCCTAGGTATCATGGAAGAAAAGAATATCCAACACAAAATGTATTGGCCGCATGCACATTTGATTTAAAGTTTACTTATGTGTTACCTGGGTGGGAAGGCACATCGTCTAATTCACAAATTATGAAAAATGCATTAACTAGAGCCGCTTCTCTTACAATCCCCGAAGGTAATTGTTAATACATTGTAATACTATATAACATTTCATAAACATATATATACATAGAAAATAATAGTGAAGTTTATTTTATGCAATAGGTAAATATTACCTTGTTGATGCTAGGTTTATGTTGAGGAGTGGGCTTATTACACCATATAGAGGGGAGAGGTATCACTTGATAGAATATTCAAGAAATCCACCACGGAATGCACGTGAATTGTTCAATCTCCGCCATGCATCTTTAAGTAATACTATTGAATGAGCATTTGGTGTCATCAAGAAACGTTTCCCTATAATATGAACCTTGACATAGCCCCATTATGGGTTAGAAACACAGAAGGAGATTATTTTTTCTTGTTTTATTTTGCATAATTACTTAATGGGTGTAGACCCAGATGATGCAATATTCGCACAAGTTGATAATGAACATGAGTGTGAACCACATGAAGAAAATCATCATCGTGTGAAAAATAATGAAGAATCCACTGAATGAGAGATTATTAGGGATGTTATAGCGGCCGATATGTAGGTTAATTATGTTGAGTGAACAATTTCGTAATGATGTCATGTATGTGTTATGTGATCAACCATTTTATGTAATGAACAATTTCGCATATAGTACACTTTTGAAGTACTAATTTTTCTGGGGTCCAGACACTTGTTAGTACACTTGTTAGTGATTTATTTGTGCTAATTAATGATGTAGTTCATTTTTGAAGTACTAATTTTATGTAATGATATTTTCAAGTAGTCATATTTTTTTGTGTTGTTGATGTAGTTACTAAAATATGTCAAAGAGAAAAGCAACTCATGATGGAAATACCACATTGGCATGGAATGCCACTATAGATGATGCTTTGTTTGAGGCTTACTTGCATCAACATATAGTGGGGAATAGAGTAGGAGGAACATTTACAACACATGCATTAGAGAATATAGTTATTGAATTGAAGAATAAATTTTTAGATAAGCCAAATGATAAGGACAAAGCACAAAACTGCATAAAAAATATATATAAAAAAAATTTACCTGATGTTATGACATATTCAAGAATGAAATGAGTGGATTCTCTTAGAATCCAACTACAGAAACTTTGGATGCAGAACCTGAAGTATGGCAGCACCTAAATGAGGTTAATTTTTTTTTCTAATATTTTAAGTACATGAGATACAAAATTATATTCATAGATGTTGTATTCCTAATATTGTTTAATATATACAAAGCAAACCAGAGGCTAGTGAGTGGATGAACAAAAGTGTTCAAAATTATGAGAAGCTCGTTCAACTATATGGAAAGGATAGAGCAACTGGGCAACAAGCTAAAACTGCATCGGAAATGAGACGGAGAAAAGCTCATAATCAAGCCTCATCAATGCCTACACAAAATGAGCAAGATACAATTGATGAGATTGATTTTATGGTTACAAAAAATATGGCGAATTTGGAAAATTTGGATGAAAATGAAAATGTGGATGCGCAACCCAATGAGATTGAAGATGAAGTCTCACCGATGCCTACAAATCAACAATGTCGCTTTGAAGGTCAAAGTTCTTCCAAGTTTAAGAAAGTCAAAGTCCCCGATATTAATGAGAATCTTAGCAAATTGCGAGTGGCCATTGAATCAGTCGCCGCTTCTATTGTTCAATCAACCACCTCAATGGTTGAAATATCTCATTCGAGCACGAATATTATAAGGGAATGTTTATCAAACCCAAATCCGTACAAAAGTTATGATGTATGAGGCATGCTTTTCGATTTAGGACTCTCACAACCAATTCTAACCGATGCTTATCTATTACTTGCAAAAGATGTGCCATTGTTGGAAGCTTTGATTAAATGCCCGAGTCACCATTGAAAGAGTTTATTGTTGAGGTCAATAGGCCATGATCATGAACCACAAAATTAAAATGGAAGGTTAGTAATTCTTACCAACATGAAATAATTTTTGGTGTATTAATGTAAGATATAGTTACTAAAATCGTAATTTCATTCTTCCTATTTTTGTAGGGATTGGTGGATGATTGTCACAAATGGTGGTTTGACATTGAATGATTTTGAAGAACATTTTGTATTTTGATCTATCTTGCCAAATCAACATTGACTTGACTTTATTTTGATGAACAATGTGGTTTGATTTCATGCAAGAGAACAATGTGTTATGGTTTATTTAGATGTTGGAGCAATGTGTATGTTACTTAATTTGAGAGCAATGTGTTATGGTTTATGTAGATGTTGAAACAATATGTCATGCAAGGGAACAATGTTGTGGTTTATTTTGATGAACAATTTTAGGTTACAATGTTTGTTGCTTAATTTGAGGAAACTATGTGTATTATGCGTGGTTTAGTTTATTTAGATGAAATATTATGTATTTTGGTGATTTTATGAAAATTGTTGTACTCATTTGTGGAGTTTTTTGGTGCTACAAAAATTTTATTATGTATTTTGGTGTTACAGTAATTTTATTACATTTGTAGATTTTTTTTAAATCTTGATGAAATTTTATGTTGGAATAACAAAGACCCAAACCAGAAAGTTTGATTAGTTGTCAAAAACATAATTAAAAATAATCCAAATGCTTATGCTTTTTGTGTTTAAATTGGAGCAATATAAGGGTATTTTGGTAATAAAAATACATAACCTTACTTTCATTTACTTCCAAACCAAACACAAAATGGTGACAACCCTTACTTTACTTTCCCTCCCCCCAAACAAAGTATGTATTCAACCTTTCCTTTCCCTTCCTTTCCATTACTTTATGAACCCACCCCTCACTCCATCCAAGCAAACCCTTAAATCCCTAGCTACATGATGTGTGGTCCAAAACCCAACAGTTATAGTTTAATAAGATAAAGAACATTCACCTGCTTATAAATTGTTTTGAGTTTTATTTTTAATTCAGATTGGTGAAGAAAACTTGGGAAACTAAAAGGGAAAGATGCTTGAAAAGGGGGCAACACTTGCTATTGAACAAGTTTCATAAGTATTATCTACAACAGCCAAATTTAGTCAACAAATGTTGTGTTGAATAAGCAAGATTCATGTTTATTTTAATTAAAAACTTAAATTATTAAAATACATTACAATAGAACGTAGTTCTATATAGATCATTACCCTTTATAGTAACTTTCCACCGTATACAGCAATGAGTGAATCAAATCTATAGTTTGGTCAACAATAACTAGCTACAAATGTATGGGTAAAATTAAAACAATAGTATAAGGCACCCAGTATTTGCGGCATTGGTACAATGATGGGCCAAATTAAAACAACAATATAATATACAACGACTAGCTACAATGCAACATTAATGCTGGCTATAGTGATCATACAGTCATTGCCATACTTATTTACTTAACTCACTTGTACATAAAATCTACTTTCCTGTTAGACTTAAAAAAAAAAAATCAAGAATTATGAACTTCATGCCTAAGCTTCTCAAATGGAAAGTAATGAAAATTTTAGGGAGATGTAGGAAAAAATTTTTTGGTTTTTTTTAAATTGTATACCACAAAAATTCGTTTAGTCGCATGTATATCCCTCAATAAAACCAATGCCTCTTAAAATTAGATTTGTTTGCATATATATATATATATATATATATATATATATATATATATATATATATATATATATATCTTATAGACTTAATATATATTATAAGTTATATAAATATTTATTTTATAATAATAAAAATAGAATTTCATTTAAATTCCTAAACTACCTCTAAAAATGTTAATTTTTTTTTATTAAAATGTAATAAATAAAACTTGCTTATTTTTTTAGTTGTATAAAATATTGACTTAATCACCATTTGAATTTTTAGGATTTAGATATGATGATGAAAATAAGTGCCGAAATATATATTTCATAACCATTACAATTTTTTTAATATATGAACATGTAATTATATATGTAATATATAATAATATATTTTAATGATGTATATATATATATATATATATATAGACTATTAATATATTTAGAAGTTATATAAATCTTGATTTTATAATAATAAAAATAAAATTTTATTTAAATTCCTAAACTACCTCTAAAAATGTTATTTTTTTTTATTAAAATGTAATAAATAAAACTTGCTTATTTTTTTTAGTTGTATAAAATATTGACTTAATCACCATTTGAATTTTTAGGATTTAGATATGATGATGAAAATAAGTGCAGTAATATGTAATTCATAACCATTACAATTTTTTTAATATATGAACATGTAATTATATATGTAATATATAATAATATATTTTAATGATGTATGCAAACAAATCAAAGTTTAATAAAATTATATAACATTTGATTTTATCCAGAGGGTATGCACATAACTCAGATGAATTTTCAATACACAGACGAAAAGACCAAGAGTCATTTGAACTTTAAAATTAAAGGTTTTTTTTTTTAGGGCCTATTTGGATAGCCTAGAATTATGGCATAATCCGTAACATTTTCTAATAATTATGCCATATTAGTTGTTTGAGTACTTATTTTAGTGTATAAAATTATGGCATAATATAGGTATTATGACATAAAAAATATTTCATTAAAGAGTGGAATATTTTCTCATTGTAAAAAGTCTTTTTATTTTTTGGTCCAACCTCCAGCCACTAGTCCACCGCCGGCTCCGGCCAGCCTCCTGCCATCGGCCACTGGTCTAACTGGCGGTTCGGCCGGCCTCCAGCGACAGGCCACCAATCTGGTCAGTGACCCAACCAGCATCTGGCGATCGGCCACTAGTTCGGTCTGCGGTCCGGCCGACCTTCGACGACCGACCACAGTCGCCGGCCTCCGATGACATGTCGGCGGTCCATTGGTGGTCCATACGGCCTCCGGTGACCGGTCACCAATCCACCAGTGGTCCAGTCGGCTACCGGATGACTTCCGGTGATCGGCCACTGGTGGTCCGGCCATCGGCCGGCAGTCCACCGGTGGTCCGGTTGGCCTTTGGCTACCGGCCACCAGTCCACCGGCGGTCCGGTAGCCGATTGACAGATTTTTGTAATTTTTTTTATTTTGTTAACCAAATACTCATTTTATAAAAATAAAATATATCACAATTTTTTTAATAATCACTTGCATTTCTTACATAATTAAATTATGCCATATATTTTTTATTTTACAGCCAGGCTTTTATAAAAAAATTTCTGCCCAACATAATCACTTGTCTAAGGGAATCAGACAACGTATTGGTTTCTAGAGCTCAAACATAGAATTTAATAAATTAAAGCTACTTTATATTTCTAACAAACCCTAATAAGTGCATTGATTTTACATAAATAGAGTTTTTGCTTGCATATTTGGCAAAAAGAAAAATTACTAATATACCTCTTTACATATTCTATTTGCTTGTATACTTCAATTAATTTTTTTTTTAATAAAAGTACTAGTCTTTTAAGGGCACATGAGCAAATATTATTTACAAAAGGGCATATTAACACTATTGATTTTTATAGATGTAAGCAAGTAATTTTCTCTATATATATATATATATATATTAATGTGAAAAATGGAGTTCTTGATGAAAAAATATTTTATTATTTTCAAGATAACATATGCTACAATAATTTTTTTTATCATCATCAATTATCTTGGTTTCTCGCTTGACTAGCACTTACGGATCCTCCTGCGCTCTATCTAATAAAATACAATAATAAATAAAAATCAACTAATAACTAATGACTATTTGATATCTATAAAGCACATAAGCATTATAAGAAAATAACCAACTCTTATAATCAGGTTCGCTGCCTCAGTCGCTTTAAAACAAAATTTTAAAACCTCAAACCGGCTCAATTCCAAATTAAAACAATAAAATTGGGCTTGAATTTCCTTATATTGGGGTCAACCTAACACAATTTGGGCTAAACTAGCTTGCACTCACTCGAACAAACTCCAATTGAACGGAACCAGCTTGAACCAACTTGATTTCTAATACAATCACCGTGAACCAAATTGGACCAGGCTAGCTCAACTGAAACCAAATCGAATTAGACCGGTTCAGCTCAATCTCACTGAACCAAGATCTGAACCAGGCTCGACCCAGTCAATAGATGCAACTCAAGTTGACTTGATTGAATCAACTTAACCCAACTCAATTCAATTCCAACCCAACTCAATCCAACCGTTCACTCCCATTCAAGCTGGACCGAATCAGTTGACTCCACAAATCAACTCAGGCTAACCCTACGTAAACCGAGGCGGTTGAACCCAATCAGCCAACTCAAGTCCAATTATCAAGCCCAAATCAATAAAACTCAACTCAACTCAACTCAAATCAACTAGGCTCAAGCCCAACCAACACTTACAACTCAAATCAACCAAGTCAACTCAACTTGACTGAATTAACTTAAATCCCCTCAATGATAATTCAATCCACTTGACAAACCCACTCAATTCAACTTGACTGCAGCAACTCAAGATCATTTAAACCAACTCCAAAATTCAAGCTCAAACTCAACCACTTAACACCAACTTCACACTCTAAACCAACTCTCCAACCATCAAACTCTTCCTCTCTATCCATACACGAATTCCCATGCATAACAATAATACATCATCATCTCTTCCTTCACCTCCACCATCTTCATCTTCATCTCACCAACATACCAAAGCAAGCAAGAATAACCATGCTCAAATATATACAATTAAAATAAAATATTATTATTAATTATTTTTTTATTATTATGTTTACTAGAGTACTCAAATGCAAAAGCAAGAAAAAAAAATTAATCTTAAAAAAATTTCAAAAATCTTGATGCTATATATCCCTAAAAAGTTTAATCTCATTCTATTTATTACATCTAGATAAAAATTAATATGAACAAGGTTAGTTGAGCCATTTAAATAAACAATTTTATTTCTATAATTATAAAAGTAATAATATTTATATAATTTAGAACATATTTTAACGATGTATATGGCGAAGAAGAGTATTTAAAAAAAAAAAAAATCAAATTTTAAGAACTATACATGATATTTACATTTATTATGTGGCATGCATGTATGCAATCAAATTTCCAAAAATTCACACAAAAACTTTAAAGTTAATTGAGGGTTTAATTCCACTCACAACTTTGATTGAGGTAAATGATTTATCTGATTTATATAAAAGAAATCTAAAATTATTTATTACATTACGAAGTTATCCCAATTCCAATTTCATATGAATTTGTAGTGAATGGCTCATTTCCAATGACCTGCCATATTTTCATTAATGTAAAAATTTTATTTAGTTTTTGGGGAAAAATTATTATAAAAACATATCACTCAACTAAAAAAATCTATTTCATATGTTTTGTGTGAAAAAATCCAAAATGTATGATAAAAGACATTTATATAAATATATCTCTTTTATAGAGTGAACTTCCAGTTTACATGTTGGGTTTTTTTTATAAAGAAAAAAAAAGTGAGATGTGGGAGAAAACTAAATAATAATATTATAATTTAACTAAATACAAATAAGATAAGTTTAGGAGCATGGCGGTGAATTTTATAATGTGTAAGTTAAAAACAAATATATATATTTTTTTTGTTTCTGACGATTATTTCTTCAACTTTTGACTTCTCCATTTTTGATGGTGGTCTGCCCTTGCTCCGCACCTTCAAAGGAGTTCAATTGGTCTTGCTCATTATATTCCTCCAACAACATTGACAGTAGAATTTTATCAAAATGATTCCCACAAAAAATTTGTATTATTCATCAAGTTATCTATTGCTCCATCAATACATTGCATTAGAAAATTATATTTTTCCATAAATTCTACTCCAAGTTCAGTAGCTTTAGAAAAATGAGAACATATTTTGTTGTATCTTCTTTTTAGCTCATTTGTTTGTGCATCATCATAATAGTTCATCACATACGTATGCCTCCGCTTAATATCTTTTCTCCAATGGGGTAAAATATATCTAGATGGAATTTTTTTTACATTCTTCTCAATAAGAACCTTCTATATGTGTCAGTAAATAATTCCTTTAAACTCACATAAACAACATGAGCATTTAATATCAACTTCAATCTCATTGTGATAAACATGGAACACCACTTACTTTCTAAATGAGCCTTCTTTTCCTTTTAAGAATATCTGTAACTTGGAATATGCATATTACCCCATCTGAACTAGTAAGTGCAAGATTGCAATAAATCAACCCTCGCGACTCATCTTGAAACAATTTAAAAATTTCATTTGTATAGGCTTCTTGTATTTGCTTCTCAAAATGACAATCAGTCAAATATTGGAAAACATGAGTTAAAAGAAACAAAATCAGCTTTGTTTTCCTTTTCAATCTTACTCTTCAAGGCATTATCATATTGCTCCACAAATTGCTTCAAAGATGTTGTTGGACCAACATAGCCATCAAAGAAAGCATTTATGCTTTCACTTCTTTGAGTGGTAGACATTCCAGCCCAGAAAACCCCTTTAACATATATAGGAGCCCAACGATGATGATTTTTATATAAACAATTCAACAATTCTTTTTTCAATATTATAGTCCTTCATCATCTTCAACCAAATGTCTTCAAATTCTTGAATATTTATTGCTTCATAAATGACACTCTTCAGAATTTTCTTTATTGCTTTGTATTCTGTTAGTCCTCCAAGCTTCTAGGGAACATTTTTCAGGATATGCCAAAGACAAAGACGATGATGAGAATTTGGAAAAACCACTCTAATTGCACCTTGAATTGCCATACATTGATCTGTAATGATCGTCTTAGAAGTCTTGCCTGAGATACATTCCAACCAAGTTTTAAACAACCAAATTTAGGTTTCTGTATCTTCCTTTGATAATAAACCACATCCAAATAATATTGTTTCTCCATAATGGTTTACACTAACAAAAGGAGCAAAAGGCATGTCATACTTATTCGTTAAATATGTTGTATCAAAAGAAATAACATCACCAAAAGCTTCATATGCCGCTATAGACCTTGCATCTACCCAAAATACATTTCTTAAGCAACCTCCCTCATCCATATCAATCAAATAAAAAAATTTTGAAATTCTCTGTTGCATGTAAGAGAAGTAAGTTCCAAGTGCCTCAACATCCCCAACCCCAAGTCTGAATTGCCTTGCCCTTGCAATAAAGTTTTAACAATCTTTCTCGGTATATATTAAGTTTTCATATCCCCCACTTTCAACTGCTAAGGAATGAAAATTTTTGCTTAAACCAATGCCCACTTGGTCATTTAATTCAAGTCTTCTTTTTTACATATGCATCTATTTTTTTATTGCACTTTTGGAAACGAGATTTTTGTGGACTAAGTGCATGATTATGTTCCAAATGAGCACTATAAATAGTAAAATGGCCATCATTACCAACAATAATATTAATCTTGCCCAGACAATTTATTTTGTAGATAGCCTTGGGTTGAAAGAGTTTTTTGCCGTGGATATTCTTTTGCCACCTCTTACACATGCAAGCGTGTAGTGCTTTAACTTTCCATCATCATCTAATTTTGTACTCTCTTTTGTGATGCCAACCCCTTGTTGTCAAGCATACTCAACATACAAATTGTAAACTTCTTCTTCAGAACTAAATACCATACCGGCCTTTGGAACAACTTTTTCAAATAATGAATCTTCCAATTGTACCAATTTTTCTTTGTCTCATATTTCTACACTAAAAGATCCAACTTCTCTCTCATTCTTGCTTTGCCCAGAAAACCCAACTTCCAGCTCCTCCACA
Source organism: Dioscorea alata (assembly GCA_020875875.1). Lineage (NCBI taxonomy): Eukaryota > Viridiplantae > Streptophyta > Magnoliopsida > Dioscoreales > Dioscoreaceae > Dioscorea > Dioscorea alata. The sequence goes on along the minus strand of CM037017.1, from coordinate 5,786,590 downwards.
TTGTTCTTGATTTAGATCTATATTAATAGACAAATAATAATTACAATAAATTAATAAATTGTATTTTATAATGTGGGCCCCGCCCAAATGAATGTTTTTTTTAATTCATGCATGCTTGGGGGTTACGTTAGAGGGAAGGAAAAAAAAAACCCATTTATATCTATATTTATTTATGTTTAATTTTAAAACCCTAGCGGTTTCCTTGTTCTTCTATCTAAGATCTCTCTTTGGAATAAGAAAGGGGGAGAGATCTAGCATTTTTTCTCTTCCCCATTTTTGGTGTGTGGTGCCAACGGCAAGGACAGGGATAGGTTTCTTCGTCAAGGGTTTTGTGTCATTTTTGTTAAGAGGTAAGCCACATCTTCCTTGGATATTTGGCCAAGTGGTAGAATTTGCATTCTTGTCTTCTAGATCTTGTTCTATTGGTGTTGAATGTTTGGATTGATGGATTAACTTCTTATTTATTTATAGAGATTAAATTTATTAATTAATTTATTTTGTTTGATGTCTTATAGAAGCTTAGATTCCATTGTTTTTATTTCTTTCGTTTTTGATTTCCAAACCATTAACTCAGTGCTTAGGGATTTTATTAGATGGTGAAATGTCTTGATGGTTGTTTTCAAAATCTTGATCTAACGTTTAAGAATGGAGTTAATGTGTGAAATATCTATAAGTCTGCTTGTTTAGGTCAATGTTTTCCTTTAATTACTCCTATACGTCAGCTTTGAAGGAATTTGGAAAAGTTTGGTTCATTTTCTTTTGACCAATTTAATGCATATATTGTCTTTAGATGCTTTGTTTTTCAAAGGGATTAGTGAAAAGTTTTGTGTTTGATATATATATATACACACTCCACATGTTTATTCTGAAGCTCTATATTTCCTTTGTGTGTGTGTATTAAGTGGATGGATGGCTAGAATTCTTCCCCGGTTCTACAGTCTAATTGTTAACATATATATATACAGCTTGGTTGCTTTAAAGTTGTTTGCTTATTAGTGTAAAAATTAGTTCCTTGTACTGCCCTGTTAAATAATTGACTGGTTTGCTGGAGGGCACTGACCGTTTTATGTTTGTAGTGGTGTCCTTGGCTATATGTTTGCTTTTTAGTGCCTTAAGACCTTAATGTTATTAGCCGATGGTTATCTTATATTTAAGCTTTGGAATCTAAGCCACAGTGTAATATTTATGTTTAGAACATTTGTTCGAGTTCTGATTTTAGTGTCCAAGTGGATTATATAGCTTGGGGATTTTCCATGTAAGTAAACCACCTATAAATATTAATATATGTATGTATTCTGGACTCTTGCTAAATTTTTAGTTAAATTATTATTAATTTTCTTTTATTTAGCCACTCTGTTATTTTATTACTAAATTATTATTCCTTAATTAACATTAAATTTTAGAATCATCTTTCATTTAATGTCTGAGTATTGTTTTATTTTCAGAATTGCTTAATAATCTTTAAATTTCTGTTTTATTTGATAATTATTTTCCTTTTTCCTGTTATTTATATGTTTATACTGAATTAACAAAGGAATCAAAGTTACTGACTATTGTATTTTGTCTGAATTATTTAAAGATTTAATAGTTTAGTCTTCTTTTTTTCAAACTTCTATGTATTATGTTTTACTGATTTCCTTTGATATATATATATATATATTGTTGGGTGGTTAATTAATTATTGTGCAAGTCACATTGAAAATAACTGGCTTATTTTTGTTAGAAAACGGGATCACTAAATTTCAATATTATTGTGTTGACGATAAATTTAGATCTGACATATTTTGCTATAGAAACTCGTAGTCCCCAATTAACTGTCCAATAACCCTGTCACTGTGGGTTAAACACTGACCATGTCAACACGTACTTCTGTCATAGGAACTATAGTTTCGCATCGTTCCGTCGGTTAAGAATAACGACTTCTAATATTCTAGCTCGGGTCACGAGGGTAAACATATAAGCTCTGAAATCTAACTTGGGTCACCGAGTTTAAACAAATGAATTCTGATGTTTTGTTTTAGCATTAGTTGTTTAGGGGACTTATATGATAGTTATTTTGATAGATTAAATATGTTTTGAATTATTTCTGATTTCTGGGTTTCATTTTGATATTTATTTCATGATGTTACACTTTGTATGTTTATTAAAATTATTGAACTTTTTGTGATCCCGATATTTTTAGCGGTTGCTTACTAGGCTCTCAAGCTCATTAAGTTGTTCTCTTTCCTTTTCAGATCAGGTGTAAGGTTGGGTGGTGGATAACTTAGCGGAATCGTTTAGCAAGTTGCCGTTTAGCTCTTATCATGTTAATAAAATTCCTTTGCTATGAACTTAGGTCTTCACGTCTTTGTTTAAGAGTTATGTCAAACTTTATTATGTGTTTCGTTGTATTTCAAATATTGTGGTTTCTTTTGTTTTTGGAATTAGTACTCTTGTTAGTTGATGTTCATATTTATAAGATAGGTTTTAAGGCCTTGCATGACTGCTTGGATACGGCCTTGTAGGTATGCGGCCGTTTGTCAACGCTTCGGGTTCAGGGCATGACATATAATGTTGCTGAAAAGGCTTTAAATTTAATTGTGTTAAAATGAGTTGATGCCATGTTCTTGGGTTACAATAAAATGGCTTCAAATCCACAAGCCACATTTTTTTTTTTTATTTTCTCACATTTGAACAAAATTAAAATAAGACCAAACCATTGAAAGCATAAACCGAAACACAATAACTTTACAAAATAATTTAACAAGCATGACACTCTTATATCAATTACATTTAATTTTGAGAATACATGCAAAATAATTTTTTAAATAAGTATTGATCGAACAACATACAAAATAATTTAACAAACATGACACTCTTATATCAATTACATTTAATTTTGAGAATACATGCAAAATAATTTTTTAAATAAGTATTGATCGAACAACATACAAAATAATTTAACAAACATGACACTCTTATATCAATTACATTTAATTTTGAGAATACATGCAAAATAATTTTCTAAATAAATATTATAAACTAATTAAACATCCATAATTTACAAAGAGTAACAATATAAATATGTACAACAAGCAATTCTCAGGCACAAACACTCAACACACAGAAACACACTTAATACACAAACACACAAACACTAATTCTCTCTCTGACAAGCTGGGCACACACACTCACACACACACACAAAGACATACACTCAATAAACAGACACACAAACACTAATTCTCTCTCTCACAAGCTGAACACACATTCAACTCAGAGACATTAATTCTCTCTCTTTCACGCACGGACACACACACACAAAACACAGACACAATTTGATTTTTTTTCTCTCTCTCTCTCGCACACACAAACCACTAATCCTCTTTCTCTCTCTCACACACGCACACACACATGCACTATGAACTAACTCTTCACACACAAACTGCCTATGAACTAACTCTACACACATACACACACAAACTGTCTATGAACTAACTCTTCACACACACACATACACACACAAACTGTCTATGAACTAACTCTTCACACACACACACACACACACACACACACACACAATAAGCGAGAGAAGAAGAGAGAGTGGTGAAGGAGAAAAGGGCGGACCTTTGGAAATATTAATTGGCGGGCGATAGAGGTTTGTCTATGGCGACCGGCTACAAGGTTCAGGGATTTGTTTACAGCTACGAGCTACAGGCTTCAGCAGCTCGGGATGTGAGTTGCTCGGTCACGTGCAAAGACGAAGACGAAACAACAGAGGAATTAGAGCAGCTTCTATTTTTTACTTTTTTTTAAATTGTGATGAGTAGGAGAGATGGAAGGGTGGTTGACATGGATGCCATTGGGCATCCAAGTCATTCGTGTAAAGGTTTTGTGAATTAAGTTTGGAGCAAATAGCATTACTCTTCAACCAAACATAGTTTTCATTCTTATTACTTTTTCAATCCCCTCATTGTCATTGCTTTTTCACTCATTTCCATTTGCAACCAAACGGCCCCTCAATGAGCTTAAAACAAACAACCATTAAAGATGCCCTAAAAGGAAACCAAAAATGTTGAAATGGGAATCAGCACATATCAATAAATACCATTTTTAATCTTATATCACTAGTTGTTTTGGAATATTGCCTTAAGATTTTTTTCATGATTTAATTTCATTGTTGATTGTAGCATTTTTTGCCCCTTATTACAGATTAGGATTTGCTTTTAAAGGGACCATGTAATCATACTACAAGTTGTTATAAGAATTTTTGATTTCTTTTGAATTAAGCAATTAGAGACATAGGCCTAGCATTCGGCCTCAGAGTTCTATTCATATTTCTTAAACGAATTTGGAGGGTAATTTGTGAAAATTCATATTACGAAAGTTTTGATTTCTTTTTTTTAACTCATTTTGGCAAATGACCAATTTACTCCTCTGTATATTTTTAGTATAAAAAAACTTAAATATTGAAAATATTTAAATAGTTTAAAATAAAATTATTTAAAATTTTTTCTGATTACTAACCTTTTTTGTTTTCGCTAAGGATGTAAGATTAGTTAACAATTGGTTTAGTTGCTAATTAAGTTATTAATCATGTTAATTATTTTTTAAAAAAAAAATTAGTTATGTGATTTACATCCAATGGCATCAAATAAAATGTTTTATCAATTATATATGTTTACTACTCCTCATAGTTGAGTCAATTAGTTTCAACATTTATCTTAATTTCAGATTCTAATCATATTTTACTTTGACTTGCATAAAATATCAAATCAATTCACTTTTTCTAAATTTGATATCACAAAAATATTCTCCACTGATTTTAGCATAATTTCACGAGATTAATACATAGAATATTTTTAGGTGAGTTTTACATAATTTTAAGAGATTTGTTCCCCAACAATGATTCATTGCTTATTATGAATGATTAAAAAAAAATTTCTTAATCATAGTTTTTTAATATAACAACAATATTTGTTTATAAATAAATCTATACCCTTGTGCTACATATACACTAACTAAGAAAATATATTTAAATACTGTTCACTTCAAAATCAACATAAGAAATTTACAGTAATTTCATCTTTATTTTAACCACTCACAATTATAATTATAATCATAAACATTCACCTACTTTCATTTCATAATAAAATAAACACTATAACAGTAAAAACATAACAAGACTAAAGTCAAAGGTATACAAGGGGGTAAAAAAAAAAAAAAAAAAGCTAGTGTTGAATACGTGAAAACAGGACACCAAAATATTAAATAAAGAACGCACAAATATCTATTTACTATAAACAAACCTAAAAAATAATATTGAAAGCACAAATTATAAAGCAGAGATGAGACATATTGCGAAAGAGTTCTTTTTCCTTTGACAAATGCGGACAAACCATGTATCAAAAATATGCATAGAAATAACGCCCTCACTTAGTGGCGTGGGGCTTGGGTTGCAAACCAAGATCACACCAGACCCTTTTATTACCACATTGCAAGAAGTAAGATTTGAACTCGGGACAATAAAAATCTCTGACAATTACTTTATGCAAGTGGTGCCGCTAAACAATGAACTTATTAGCACAAAAGAGTATTCTTTAATTAGTAGTTGATTTCAAAACAAAACTCACTAATCTTGAACATGTATCATTGCATTTCTACAATAAATATCTTTCTCATATGGTTTTTCTGTGTGCCATTACTGGAACGAGGGCACTTCTTGGACATATTTCTATTTATGTTCAATAAATGTGTTCAATAAATGTACATGCGCTTGAAGGCAATGTTCTTGCGAACAAGTGCAACAATAGTGTTCTAAATTAACTAAATGTTTTACCATTTTAATGTAACGGCTAATTCTAGTAGAGCTTCAACCTGGCTAATTGTTCGTTGTTTTTCCTGTTGTTTCAATTTCATTGCAACTGCTTCAGCGTCAAACCCGTCCGGGAGCTGGACACTGTTCAGTTCAGCTCGAACTTCTTGCAGTAGTTCATCAACTTCTCTGATAAAGTCAGCTCGTAATATCACATCGTCATCCTTGGGTGGAAGACCGATGCGGCCTTGATGCTGGTGGAATTTGGAAGCACCATCAAAAAAATCTTGTTATAGACAGTTAAATTCTAGAGATCAATGTTACAAAGAAAATGAATATAAGACACTTGACCTAACTGAAATATAAAACCAGTGCTTTAACCTGCTTCAATGCTATTTGCAATGATAAGAGTGGTTTTAGTCAAGTAAAAATGTCACAAAACTCACACTCTAGTTCTGAAATTTTGAATATCATATGGATACCATAGTAATAGAAAAATTGAACATGTATGAACTGGTATCAAGTCTTTTGATGATCATGATTTCACAAAACTAATGCTGGCAAGATACAAAACATTAGAAAAAAAAAACTAAAATAAAAAGATTATTGTTCATACTAATTAAATCCTATGTTCCTAAAAACAACTGGCCAGCAAATTAAAAGTGACACAAGCTGATTACCAATGTAAAACAAAAGATGGTATATATTTGTTTCTACTTTCCAAGGAGGAATACATATGACTAGCAGCAGTTGACAGACATGCATATAAATAGCCAACGCACCTGATAAAAATAGATATTTTATCTAAGAATAATGACAGATGTAGCTGATTAAAACATACCTCAGCAACATCGAACCCAGATGGAACGAGCATACTGAATGGATCCTCATAAGGAAAGGTGTCAACCATGCATTTTCTACATTTCTTCAACCATGAATCATCATCAAACCCATCATGGAGGTTTAAGAGATCATTTAGTAATCTCATTGCAGGTGTAGATTCCCTCTTCAAAATTTCCGTCTATAAATATAAAATGTGTTGACATCATCAATTTTTGTGACAACAACAATGAGCCATTTAAGAAAAAACAATCAGAGGCAGGATGAGATCTCACAATTTCAAGCATCAAATAATTGGGACAATTAATCTTTACCTTGATACCCTTCTTGATTAAACAACACAAGAGAATTGCAGATGTTTATGAAATAAATGGAATAACTGGAAAGTCTATTAACAAGGACACAATTATGATATGCACGAAAATGAACTAGATTAGAATAAAATGTGGGTTGAATTAATAGAAACAAGGAGGTGGATTGAAAAGTGCATCTTGCAATAATATACAAAGAATATTCTGATTTATGTAATCCATCAAAACAGAAAAAACTCTGCTCTTATGTATTCCCATCTAGCCAATACCATCAAGTGTCAAGAACAGTATAACCTAAAAAAATGTAAAAGCTTAAGTTTATAATCTAATTTTGATGAAGTCAAAAACCTATTCAACTCATATACAAATCTTCCCGCCAAACCAATTTAGAAAAAATACCCTACACACACTCATTAACTCACAAACCAAACACAACTTATAATACTTCACCCTAATAAAAGTCTCCAACTTTAGGTCTATGTAATGTTTTCACTTTTCAGTGTAAGCTAAATTGAACAAACATAGGCTAGAGAGCAATGGGTATCTCTGTGACTCTGTCTATCATATTAAGCAGATATTTATACTACTATTGATCAATAATGACAATGAAAGGTTGAACTTAATGTCACCTTTTCCTAAACCATCACCAATAAACACAAACCAATCCCCACACAGGCCTCCTATTTTGACCAATCCACACAAACCACATGTTATCAACAAAAAATACAATGATAAGATTCAATTTAAAAAAAAAAAAAAAAAAAAAAAAAAAAAAGCAATACCTCTATCCTCCTATATAAAAGGTCCAAGCTTCTAATGACATCCTTTTCATCCTGAAACCCAATAAGGTTGTGAAAAAAAAAATCACTCAAACAATTAAGTAATCAAGTTCTTGAGAAAAAAGACAGAAAGCGGGATCAGAACAGCAACATTGACAAGATAGCTGTTGAAGTACTAGATCAAACTTCTGAACTTCTGAAAGTATAGATCATTGTAGTTACTAAGATTTATTTATCCATATTAATGTTTGTTGGAATTTTTGTAGCTTAAATCATCATAAGAAATCAAAACAAACAAAAACATATATTAGGCTTATAATCATGACGTTAGAAAAACCATAGCGGCAGGGCATTTAAAAAAATAAAAAACACTGATTTTAAAGATCCATGAGGCAAAGAAATATTATTCAATCCTAGATGGTTCATATTAATAGTAGATACAAAGCCATAAAACATGAGGAACAAAACAAACCAAGAAAAATTTAATCCCAAAAATGAGATTCACAGTTACAAGAAGAAACCTCATGGGCATGAGAGAGAGAGAGAGAGCAATTAGAAGGCTGGTCCACATTAATAATCATAAGAAAAACCAGTCTTAATTACAAAATAGATTTATATAGCCAAGATGCTGAAGAAACATAACCTTCTAGACTGCAAGTACTCTCACTCTATAGTAGCAAGAGGAACTTTGTGCACGCAAACTTGGCATTTGTGATGAAAACAAAGGCATTCGGTAGAAGTTTATCAAATTTAGTGTAACATTTTAAGTGTGTTTTAGTTTTTAATTCTATAAGTGAATAAAGCAAACCATACTTTAATAAAATTATTCTGTCAATCATTCCATACACCTTGTGGACTATTCAGGACTAACTTGCAGCGTGCTGAATTATGCCCTTAACATGTGAAAGCACACAATTGAGGCAGACAAATCACAAAAGAAAATCATACCATGCTCCAAAAAGGAACATTCATCAGCAAATATCTCAACAAAAGAAAGTTCTAGAAAATCGTACATCTCTTCGAGCAAGATCAAGCCTGTTCCATATAACCATTAGAACAAGTTCCGTAAGTTCACCTTTCTCAGCAGCCTCCTCAATTTTCTACACATAAAGGTTGATTAGTTTTAATGCATGTTTGACAATAAAAAGTAGTTCTAATGCTATAAATTACTTCAGGAAAAATCCTGCACAAAAGGCATTGGAATTAAAGGACTTAGACAAAGAATGGTTCAATTACAAGAAAAAAAGATTGTCTTAGAATATTTCTACAAGAGTAACAGAACTTCACCATTAATTCAAGTTTGCCTGAGCAAGAAAATAGCACAAATAAGAAACCATGACCAACTAATTTATGTTCAATCAAATGAAACAGCACTGTAATGGTGAACCAAACCATTCATAACCATTAGGATACTATAATAAGACCAAATAGAAAACAGGATGCAAAAAATTCTTTTACAATAAGTCAGGTTCTACTGATGTATCGATCAAGATTTTTTAGATCAGGTATGGAGCAAATACCTGTTCAACTTCTTCAGCAGACCTGATAAAGCTAGAGACAAGCTTTCTTGCTTTGCGAACTTCTTCCTCAGGGTACCCCTTAAGGCGTGAGCCTATTTCACGATATTCATCATCCTTCATTCGCTCTTTCTCTTCTTCCTTTTGACGATAGGCGTGCCACTCAGCAGTCTTCTTTCTTTGTTGAGCTTGCCATTCCTATCATTTGCATATTAAATGGAGGTATCATTTAAAAGACTTAAAACATAAAAATATGGGGGAAGAAAGACATGCACAACAGTATTTTACAGATTTTAAATTTATACAATGAAAATGCAAATTTGTGCATCAAAAGTTACATGCAATTTGGAACAATCAATTGTTATTTCAACAAGTTTCTTAAATGTAGTACATAGTATTATATATAATTTGCCTTTGCCACATTGAGAAATATTGGAATGGTAAACTTACCATGAATACTGATTAATAACATTTGATATAAATGTAATTAATCAATCCAAGCAATAACATAAATTATGTGTGATGCTTTATTTTTGATGGAAAATTTGAAAGCTCAAACATTCCCAAATGCAAATTAATAGCGCATGAAATTGAATCTACAGCTCTACAAACCAGAGGGCTTCAATGTGTTCCAAGGTTTCATTCATGGTGGATAATAAATATATCAGGAAATATAAAGCAGCATAAATGCTTAAACTGTGTCAACCATGGCCATATTAAAACCCATGAAGACATCTGGAATTACCAAAACTAACGCAACCAAAGTCTAATAATTCAACTTCTTTCTAATAGTCATTATAGCAGCTAAATATTCTATTATACTGTCAATCCACGATACATTTCTAGCATTTCCTGGCTATTAGTATTACTTGATTGGTTTAACAAGGCCAGAAACAAACCTAAAGCATAACAGAACATATGCCAGATAGTAGATAGGCTCAAAGTCAACTGTAAATTACGCCACCCTAAAAAGACTTGAGTCCTTTACAATCTTGACCAAAGCTTGAAACCCAATAAGGAAAGATAAAGTTGAGATTTTAAGGACATAAAAAACCTTGGCATAGACTTGCCTCCTATTGAATGAAAAATAGTACTTACACCTACATAATCAGGGCTATTATTTGATTGACCAAGCAAATGCAATATGAGGTTCAGACTTAATCACATGAAGAGCAGCTGCTCAATAATGCAGCCCAGCATGAACATGCGGCATTTCATTTCAGCAGAACATAAGGATGCCACATGGTGCATTTTTTGGAGCATTTCCTGCACACATTAAGAAAAATTTAAACTAGAACTTCCACAAATAAATTCAATCATCAGATTCCTACTGTCGTCAATTGTTAGAAAACAAGTCTAAGATCTGAAATGCCAAAGACACTTCCAGATCCTTCATTACAGTAATGTCAGTAAATCACACGATAACCCAAGAACAAGGGAAAAAAGAACTCTTACAAAAAGGTTAAGTAGAGGAACAAGGGAAACAAGAACACCAGCAAAACCCACAAAAGCCAGTGGACAAGCTTGACAAGCAGGAAGAAACATCAAAACCACAACTTTCACAAAGAAATCAAGTCATGAGACTCATATCCACACAAATTAGTATGAAACAAGCCCAACATCCGAAACAATCGGTTCATGTTCGATGAAATGCTAGAGAGACAGGGAGGGAACAACATACATCATCATAAAACTCTTTGGGTAACGAAGCAGCTTGGTCATCCTCACCGATGACAACTTCCTCCTCATTCGACCGCAACACTGGAGGAATTCCGATAACGAATCAAGCCGGAACCTCAGAGGAAAGCTTGGGAAACAAACAAGCAAAGAAGAGAGAAGAACAGTAAGGAAGCAATGGAGGAAGAACAACCTCGGCATGGAGGGCGCTTGGATTTGAATGCCGGAAAGGAGGGAGGAGCTCGGTGGCAGCGAGGCCTTGATTGCGAGAGAGAGGAGAGGAATGGTGAGCGCGTAGGCAGGCACGAAGCCATGGACGCTCACTGAGGCTTTGTTGGGATTCTTTCTTCTCTGCTTTTTTATGGGGTTTTGGTGGAAAATTTATTGTTAGCCTGAACTACATAACCAAACATGTGCACATGTACTCCCTCTGATATTTTTTACTTCTCAATTTTAATTAATTCATATAAATTAAGAAATTTAGTTAAAGTTAATTAGTTATCTAAAATATATGAATAGTTATATTAATTTTTAAAAATTATTTTTATTTAAAATATGTTTTTTAATAGAATGTGTAGTTGAGTATGATTTATTGGAAGTTGTAGAAATACATTCAATATAAAGGATAATTTAAAAAAATAATATTTAATGTTTTATAAATTTTTTAAATGAATAAGTAAAAAGACTAAAAAAAACTCTAAAATGAGATAAGTAAAAATAATCGGAAGGATTATATTATGATTTAGGATCCTAGGAAAAGTGTTGATTTGGTCCCTGAAATATATTACAATGTTTACCTTGGTTATTTTTTTTTAAAAAATATCTTGTCTTTGATTTAGTGGTAGCTTATTTGAGGAGGCGGAAAGTAACAGAATGAGTAATTTTTGTGTAATTAGTAAATAAAAGTGGTGCTTTTCTTAGTTTAGGGAATAGATTTATATTTCTTAAGAATGTTGTGTTGAGTTATAAAAATTGGAAGAGGAATATTGATCACGCACAAATTTGATCCCTTAATTCAAAATTGATTTTTTTTTTATTTTTAAACTAATTAATATTTTAAACTAAATATTTTTTGCCAAATTTTATTGTTGACTACAAAAAAATATATCGTTTTGGTTCACAAACTGTAATTAAGGTAATTCCTATATTAAAATAAAGTGTTTAGAGATAGTATCTTAAAAAAAAATAGTGTAATTCTAGGTTTTTTATAAATTAAAAGTTAAAATGGACCAATTTTGAGTTTAATGTCCAAGTTGACTATAAAGTTTAGTTTAAAGATGAAATTAATCTATTTTTTTTTTTTATACAACAACTTAATTGATGAAAAACTTTTAGCTTATAGAACAATGATTTACAACCAATTTGTCATATGTAATAAAGTTTGTTTTGAATAAAAATAAAAATTATAAATAATATATATTACTACTCTATTATTTCGATTGCATGGGATAATGTCTTATTCTTCGTGAATTCATACACGTTAGCACATGCGCGCACACACACATATATATAATCCCATTTTTCGTGAATTCATACACGCTTGCGCGCGTCCACACACATATATATATATATTCCGTGTGTGTTAGATGCATTAGATAAGATGGATAAAAAAGGATTATTTATGGTATTGTTTTTTAAAAGAACTTGTTAAGCCACAAATTATATTTAAAAAAAAAACAATATTCCTCGATAAAATGAGAACAAAAATAGAAGATGAAACAAGAGGGGTTACCATAAAAGACTAAAAATGGTTAGATGGTTAAACAACAACACCCACTACTACCAAAACAGAAAAAAAAAAAAACAAAAACAAAAACAAAAGAAAAAAACAAGGGGAAGCTCTTAGTAGATAATCAAAGGTAGAGTTACCTATTCACAGTAGCACATGTAAAGCAAACAATAGGTGGTTTTGACATGTTCCATAGCTCTAATAGCACTCTTATCTATAATGGAGGAAGAATAAACAAAGTTTAGGCTGGGGTTGTAGTAGATATGGAGGCCTTCACCTTATTCCTCTTTGAATCAAGTGCTCAGTATAGTGGCCATGAGCACATTTTTTTTTTATCAGTAAAGCTAGGGGTTTGGATGAGGAACTTAACATCTTCATACCACTGTAAATCACTTCAATGGATGCCTAGTCTAAAACTGGTAGAAGCAGAAAGGTGAAGGGTCCTTGGCTTGGAAAGTTTGGGGCAAAGATTCAAACTTGTTAGTGAGAATCTCTTTATTGTCTTCTAGATCACAATCTCCTAGGAGGAACTCTTTTCAGAATAAGATTCTAAAATTTTGCTTTGTCAAATACATGAGAAAGAATTTCCCCTAAATTGTCCCCTTTGAGATAATCAAGAATCTCATCTAGCTAGTCATCAACGTCTCTAGCTAGATAGGGAGACACTAGTATTGCTTGTGAGGTATGACTCAAGTTTCCATAATACTTTCGAATGAAACAAGGGACTGCATTCTCACTAAACACCTCTAATTATTGTTAGGGGATGTGTCTATGAGAAAAGTGGGCTCATTATAGTATTTATTGGAGGCAAGGAAATACCACACCTAGAGTTTGAGACATAGGAACAAAAGGAACTAGCACTACAAACAACATTTGGTTAAGCTATTTCAAATAATATCATTAACTAGCACTACAACCAACATTTGATTTAGCTATTTCAGATAATATCAAATGAAATGAGCCCATCAATAGTATGCTTCGGGTTAACAAAAATAGCCCAAATGAAGAAATCACTAGTTCTATAGTAAAAACATGGATAATGGGCTTTGATTTGAACCCTAAGATTGGCTTCAAAGCATCATAAAATAAAAGCCCGGTATGTGAAATGCTTGCATGACTACCTATATTTTGCCAATAACCTTTAGGCTTGGTTCTGGTATGGCACTGTCACACCCCAATGAGGAAGCAATAACACTAAGAGAGGTAATTTTCAAGAATTAGACATAGTTCATCCCATCCACTAGTTGTACCAACACTTGAACCCTGTGCTGATTAGAATGTTAGATCCAATACTAGCCACCATAGTTCCAATAATCATAGCCACAATTGGTCTAAGACACTAGCAACTTAAGATACAATGATAGGGGCATAAATCGAATTACCTATTAGGGAGGAGGCTAGGTAAGCACCTACTTTTTATCACAAGATAATAACAATAATGCCTTTGGGTAGGTTAAGAAACTATAGAGCACCATCCATGTATGTCAAAGATGAGTGCATCGCACAGCTTGCACTTAAGACAAATGTTCCTTATTAAATTACATGTCAACAAAAGACTTGAGTCTCAATTATCATGTTCATAGGCTCCACATCACCTATACAAATAGCTCCTAACCTTTCTCTATCAAGTCGATTTAATCTGTACCATAAGATGGCCTACCAAGAGTTCATGGGAGACAAAAGCCTTAGCCATTGCATGGTAAGAAAGCTTAGAATCATCACTAGAGTTTAAGCATTAGAGGATACAAGAGGGATTAATGGAGATAGCATTATAAAGGGTTTGTAGTATGGTTGAGAAATTTTAGACTTCACTAGATGCAACATGAAGCATTATTTATTGATTCTGAGATCCACATACAATAGCAATACTAATGACAAACAATGGTGAATCAGCATTAGGATTAGTTCAAATGTATCACCCTCATTATTTTAGACAACACCTATTCACTGATTGGTATTTTGATCTTAACCAAGGAGCTATAGTTCCAATAGTAGAAATGGAGGTTAGCGATGGCAACCCAAAAGCATCACTCATAGATACCTCGTTAAGCCAAACTCGAGTAACTAAGGTACCAACTTACTAAAAGGATATTTTTACCTATTATATAGAGAGAGAGACAGAGAGAGAGAGAGACAGATCAACTGGTGATTTTTAGCCAAACATGTAAATTTTTCCAATGATAAAGATAAAACAAATGTCTAATGACTTAGAGCCTTGACCTTGTTATATTGCACCACATTGAGATATTCCTAAAGAAAGAAATATTATTTCCTAGTTATTAGCATGGCTAGAGATTATAATTGAAAGTTTCTTACGTTTCTTACGTTTCTCATTAGTTTATCACAAATTAACTACCATTTACCAATGATTTCAATATTGATATATAGTGCAAAAACCATTGGTATATACTTCCAAGGTTTACACTTGAGGAATTTCAATTCGTTACCTAAAATTGCATAGCTAGAAGAGTATACCAATAGTTTCCCATCTATTGGTGTAGATATCTACATATACCAAGAGTTCAAGTATCCATCAGTATATATTGTGGATATATCAAATAATTTATGTTTCCAGATTCACCAAAGGATTCGAATACATACACCAAGAGAATTTTTAATTATTAATAAATTTTGACTAACACATCTAAAATTGTAAATATATTATATGGAATATTTTAATGGTTAATTGTTTTTGTTAGTATAACTATATCTATACTTACATTTTAAAATGAGCATCGGCATAAACGTACATCAACACTGACACATTTACATATGCTGGTATAGTTGATCTATTTATCAACATATGCAAGAATTTGTTAGTATAGAAACCCTGTACTAACAAATTACAAGAGTGTGAGGATATGTAATCATTGGCAAATGACAAATTGTTTGCAGTAGATTTAAGTATAAAAAGATATAGAGACATACTAATCAAGGGAGTTATGATCATTGAACAAGGCGGTTTGAGGGTTTTAGGGGATATAAAATCATTATATTGGGTGTTTTAGTGTTTTGATAGCGTATCTTAGGACAGAAGAACTTCCTTCTCAAGTTAGAGGCTTTTAGTCATCATTTGTTAGAATAGTGTAGTTTGTTGCCATATGACTTGAGCTAGGGGTGGCATTAACTTGTGAAGAGGTGATCACATTTACATATCTGATAATTTGGAAGCAAGCAGGGTGCATAAGGCGAGCTTAATCTTAGGGGCTATTAATGCATTTTAGTGAGAATGAGGATTTCTTGGTAAGAGATTATGGGGAGGACCATTAGGCTTTGCTTGGGTGGAGGTATAAGAAGGTTTTTTAAAGTAAGGTAAAGTATGGTAATGGGAGGTAAAAAAAAGTTTTAAACCCTTCCTTGCTTGGGGCAAGGTATGATAAATGGAGGTTTTGAAACCTTGTTGTGTTTGGTTTGAAGGTAATTAGAGATAAGGTTATATAATAATATTACTACATTACCCTTAGGATAAAAGACAAAGTTATACTTCATTTACTAAATTACATGAAATTTAAATAATTCTCTCCATTGTTTACATAAATCTCTCCCATTATTATAAGATTTTTCATTTTGTAGAATGAAATTAATTAATTAATTAATTAATATCATTACTAGATTAATTAATTTTACTATATAGTTTGACAATATTAACTACCAACTAATAAATGCTTGATATTTTTTAAAACAAATAAAACAAAATAACTTATGCTAAAATAAACACTATTGTTGATGAGAAAAATATTAATATTGTTCGAACATCACAAAAAAAAAAAAAAAAAAAAAAAAAAAACTCAGTATGCTATTACATCAATTAAGAAAGTAATATAGTTCAAGAGTTTAAAAAACACAACACTAAGCACTTGTACTAGTTTTCAACATAGATGAAGATAACTTTTTCATCACATGCATCACAAGATCACAATTGCCATTACATCAATTAAGAAAGTAATGTAGTTCAAGGTTTTACAAAACACAATACTAAACACTTGCACTAGTTTTCAACATAGATGAAGATAACTTTTTCATCACTAGCATCACAAGCTCACAATTGCTATTATATCAATTAAGAAAGTAATATAGTTCAAGGTTTTACAAAACACAACACTAAGCACTTGCACTAGTTCAACATAGATGAAGATAACTTTTTCATTACCTACATCACAAGATCACAATAACAAAACATTAAAAAAAATAAATAATAAAGATATTCAATGGCAAATGCTAAAAATGATAAATAACGAAGACAAAAACAAATATATATAGAGATATACACAAAATAAAAAATGTTCCACCAACGTTTGGATGCTTACCTTTCATGTTTTTTCAGTTGTGTGGTTCTTATCATATCCCATTGAAGTCAACAACAACGACTTACGATGTTCATCCATGCATCCCATTATAGCTTCCGACATCTTAAGATCCTTAATGAGGAATAAATAAGCTTGGTTTATAAAATGTTGTGATAACCCTAAATTCATAAGCATAGCCCACACATCGAAGGCTTTAATTGGATCCATGTTTGGACCAAATTTATTCAAAATTTTGGTGGTCACATCCAACACAGTGTTAGATGCTTGGACTATTGCACTTGTTGATTGGACAATAGCATTCAATACCAACTCCATCACCATAGATTACATGATAACATCATCACGACTATCGGAACTTTTAACCTTCTTGGACTTAGAAGAACTTGGAGCTTTGGGAGATGCTTCATCTGCAAACTCAATTTCATTCTCTCCCAAATTTTCTAAGTTTGCTGTCATTTGGGAAATCATGAAATCAATGTCATCCATTGTGTTCCCTAAATGAGGGCCACTAGATGTATTCATTGAATTTTGATGTCTTCTTCATCTCAATTCTGATGCAATCTCAGTATGCTAGCTAGTTGCTCTATCTTGTCTATAGAGCTGAACTAACTTCTCATAATTTCTAATGTTTATATTCATCCACTCAACAGCTTCTGATTTGGCTTATAAATGGAGCAATGGTAAGAAGATTACATCTAAAACTATGAATATTAGCTTGCATTACTTTTAGTAAAAAAAAAAAAAAACTCACCTCAATTAAGTGTTTCCATACTTCAGGCTCAGCGTCCCACATTTCCTTTGTTGGATTCCAAGTGAATCCACTCATCCCATTCTTAAAAATATCATAGCATTTGGTAAATGCTCTTTTCATGTTTTTCATGCGGGTTTGAGCCTTTTCCTTATCTATTGGTTTATCCAAAAATTTTTCCTTCAACTCATTGACGATATTTTCTAATGCATGTGTTATGAAGATACCCCCAATTATATTTGCCCATTGTTTGTTGATACAAATATGCATCAATTAAAACATCATCCATATTAAAATTCCATACACATATGGCATTTCCATCAATAACATTTGTGTTTGTCTATCTCCTTGGTTTACCTTAAATGCAGCAAAAACATTAAAAAGAAGATTAATAATGACAATGTGTTTATCCATATACACACACACATATAACCCATAAGTAGGAGTTATACAATAAGAGAAAAATATAGAAACCATACATTTTGACATAAAAAGGCCATACATTACGAATAAAAGGATATAATAAGAACATATACATAAAAGACCATACATTAATTAAAAATTTACCACTTAGTGGTATAGTAACAAAAGTAAAACATCCAATAAGACAAACATTAACTTGTGCCACATAATTCAAATTGCTCATTATAATTGAGCCACATTTCTACTGCTATAGGATCTCTAATAATCTCTCCTTCCATTGTTTCTTCATTATTTTTCTGACTAATATGATGTTCCTCTTCTACTCCATCCATAAGTTCACTATCAACTTGTGCTACTATTGGATCACCAAAGTCCGTACACATTAAATAATTGTGTAAGATACAACATGCGAAAATAATTTTTTTTTTTTGTATTTCCAAACCATACAGAGGCTCTATAAAGCTTCCAATTATAAGCAAACATTTTTTAAGAACACCAAACGCTCGTTCAATAGCATCGCACAAAGACATATGTCGAAGAATATATAATTCACGTGGATTTTATGGTGGATTCCTAGAACTCTCTTTCAAGTGATATCTCCCCCCTATAAAGTGTAATAAGTCCACATCTCAGCATGAAGCTTGTATCAACTATATATATATATCGTGTTTTATTTAATATTATATCATGCACATAAGTATCTTCTGGAATTTTAAGAGGACGCGTTCTAGATAAGGCATTCTTCACAATTCTCAAATCAAACGCTATACCTTCCCACTCAGGTAACACATATGTGAATTTCAAATCAAATGTGCATGCGAACAAAATATTTTGAGTTGGATAATCTTTTCACCCACGATACTTGGGAGCTTCTATACTAAAGACCTTTATACAAATATGTATTCCGTCAATAGCACAAACACAATCTTGTGATATAATTTTACATTTTCATTCTCAACATGCACGCATTTTAACATAAAATTATAATTCAATATATAACTTATTACCTTAAAGTATGGATAAAATCTAGTAATTTTGAATATTTCTGAAGGAGTTTTTGCACCATCGGGTTGTTTTAGGAATTTATCCTCCAATTCTACTATAGATTCTAGCACATTATGAAAATGGTGAAAAATTATCTCATGAGACCACCAAAAAAAAAAAAAGGATAATTCACAATGTGAAACATTATGACCTATTAGTGTTTTCATGACATGTTCCTCAATGGTAGCTTGTGGTGTTGGTGTATGATATCATTCTCTTACTAACATATCACACAATCCTTGAAAAGTTGTAGGACTCATCCGTATCATACTATGACATAAATCACTTTAAAGTAGATGAGACATTGACCCATTGCGTACTCGGTTTGCTTCAAACCGAATTTCACGTGGGATTTGGTATCTACTGAGTTCATCCCTACGTCTTGTATACCAACCAATTATGGTATTAATGATTTCAACTGCTGCCAAATGATGTAATCATTGCAATTTTATAAAATAGTAATTTAACTTAGTTAGGGCCATCAGAAGTTTAACCAACATTTGTTTTTCGTCATCCATCTAAACATAACAAATTCATTAATCAAAATGTGAAGCAAACCTTTTAAGTGTATTGAAGTTTGTGGTCCTATTTAAGTGTTTTTAATTGCTTGTTTTGTGTTCTGGAAACAAGTTGTCAGAAGATTCAACACCAGCATGATAGGTGGTCTTCATTCAACACCAGCATGATAGGTGGTCATCACATGAATTAATTAACCTAACAAGACAATTGTCATTATAAACACTAATTGTTTTGAACCCTAGTGTAGGGGATGCAAGTGCTGCCAATTATGTTGATTAACAGTAACTTGGATATTGTGCATGAGTTCTTGAAATAACAGGTGGCTCAATGCTAAAACGGCTAGTGTTGCGTAAGAGATAAGACTACTGATTCTTTTCATTTCAATCTTACCCATATATGTAGCCTTAGTTAGTGTTTCAAGGGAGCTCACTATAATGAAAACTTGATTAAAGTTGGTTTATTGATTCAATGTTTTGGATTGTTGATTAGAGTTAGCATGTGTAGCCTGCTACTTGAGTAATTAGACAGACTTGAGACACCCATCTTAATGTTATGTTTATATATCTAAATTTGTGCCTACATTGTTAAAATGCCACTAATATGTCAAAACAAGCTAATAAGATTATACTGCTGCTCTTCAATTAGAATTTCCTGTAGCTGGTACAAACCTTCTAACACTAGGGGAACCCATTCTTTTTTTGTTTTCATTGCATGCCCTACTTTACTCTTATCTTCTACTTTTTTGTTGTTTATTTTGGGTCTTAACATAGGAGATCTTGAGGTTGTAGGAGCCTTCTTGCTTGTTTCTCTGTTAGTTGTAGGTTCCATAGGATTTATGATAGCATGTTGCTCAGCACTTGGGGTGGCTGCAATAACTGTGTTATTTTTCTTTCCTCCTCTAGTCTTAATTTTTCTCTTCCTTGGCCTTCTTTCAGTTTCAATTGGTAAATTCTGGAGAGCAGGTTGTGCATCACTAACCTGCAATTTTGGATACAGATCACCCATCTAATATTATCAATTTTTTCTAGTTATAATACATTAATATAACCTGTGACATGGTTTCATCTTGAATTTGTTGAGGTTCACTAGGTTCCACACCATTTGTGATAGCATTTTGCTCAGCAGTTGTTACTTGTGTAACTATGTTATTTTTCTTTCCTCCTCTAGTCTCAATTTTGCTCTTCATTGGCCTCCTTTCATTTACAATTGCTAAATTCTAGATAGTAGGTTACTGTGTATTAGTAACCTGCAATTTTGGAAACAAATCACCTATCTAATCTTGTCGATTTTTTCAGTTATATTGCATTACCTGTGATATGGTTTCCACTTGAATTTGTTGAGGATCACTAGGTTGGTTATTCATTTCTGTTTCAATGAAGTGATCAACCTGACAATGTGAACAAAAACAAATCAGTTATTACAATGTTAAAAAAAAAAAAGCAAATGACTCTAGATAGGAAATCACTCCAAACATACCAAGTGGAAATGTTCCTCCTAAACCTGTGGATTAATTGCATCGATGAGATTATTGACATTGTCCTATCAAAATCATTGTAATTATATTACTAGATAGTTAATGCTTATACCCAATACATGAAAATCACATACAAGGCATGGGAAAAAAAAAATTCACCTCAGATTGTTCCACATCATTTGTTACTACATCACTTGGTTGTCCTCCTTCATTCTGCAACCTAGCCTATCATATATATGCATGGCTACAAACCATGACTTACTGAATAAAAATTTATTTCATTCAATTAATAAATTAGGCAGCAAAGGTACCTCAATTCCATGAAATCTTTTGTTATGGCCGGCAGCGCCACATATGCTGCAAGTGATTTTCCTGCCCTTCATGCTGACTTTTCCTTTGGTGAATCTAGCCTCCTCAGCATTATTTTCTTTCCTTTTTTGTTGTTTACAGGTGGAGGTGGGATCATAGGACTTTGGGTACTACTAGGCCAACAACTCCTGTCCTGTATCGGATATAGAATGCGGCTATAGATTGCTAAAAATATGGACACCTTGTAACATTCTTCTATGTAATTTTCAAGCCTATCCTAGTTGTAGTATAATGCAAGATTGCATGAGCACAGGGCACTCTAGTTAGTTGCTGACATGACCCCTTGCGTGTATCCCGCAAGTGCACGGGCTTGTCGAAGTAATAAATTTTACCCTGGTGAGTGGGTAGTCATATCCACATGGAATAGAGATTTAAGATACAAGAACTCACTATTTAGCTATGGGGTGTACGAAAAGTGAGAGTAGCATTAATGAGTGAGTGTGAAAGCGATTAAAAAGAGACAAGAAATAAAGTAGAAAGATGGAAGGTAAGAGAGTGCAAGTAGGAGTAAATAGAGAAGGAACAAGCAATGAGTAAAATTGGGTACCCGGACAAGCTACCCCTAGGACTTATGCTTCTAGTGCAAGACAATGCTATTATACTTTCCTATTGATGTTAATTGAGTCGAGGATATCCTTAAACACACGGTCCCAAACCTAAGGTCAACCGTGACTAACCCCAACATTATGCCCCGGCATTAGGTTTCACTACGACCCTTGACTCTCGTTGACCTGTCAACTAAGCCCTAGGGGAGTCTGTCTTCCTAAGCCTCACACTACATGGGATTGCTTTAAGTTCTTGGGATTCCTAGTGATAAACCTATTTCTATGTATAGTTCTAACCCTTTGGTCCAGGTGGAAGAACCCTAGTCTCAATTAAGCCCCAGCACTAGGATTCACTTCAACCCTTCACTATGTTGCTTGCGCAACTAAGTCCCAGGGGAGTTTCTCTCCTAGCACTTCACTCTATCTCGACCGCTAAGAAATCATGGAACATGGAGGTAGGAAGAATCACACCGGAGGGGAAAGGAGACATTCCGCTACCTCACGACTCACCCTCTCAACCCTCTTCAATCTTAAATAGTCTAACCCTATAGGAGTTGTCACACTTCCAAAGGATAACCTAGATTGTTCTCAACCCTAGTGTCACGGCTAAGGGAAAACAATTACAAGAAGCAATTAAGATTGAAACTTGAATTTATTCATCAATAATGGAAAAGCATAATAACAATGTCAAAGAAATGTAATAATCCTAGGGTTTACAAGTCCGAATACCCACAAGGGGTTTAGCTCCTCATGGAGCTATACAAATCCATCAAAATATGAAAGTAATCACAAATTGAAAGCATCGATGAAAACCCCCTTGCGTATGATGTGGCCGTGGTCTTGTGCGGCCGCCGGACATCGATGACTATGCCGATAACGCACTCCGAACCTCCACAAAGTCCTCTCCGAAACCCTAGCCGTGCTCTCCAGAAGTTGGGGAGAAAGATTGGTCAAAAATATGTGTAAAAAGTCTCCAAAACGGGCTTTTATAACGTTGAGTCGCGGCTTAAAATCGGCTGAATCGGGATTTCACACGGCAGTGTGGAATTTCCATACGCCCGTGTGAAGTTGCTGGAATGCTGATTTTCGGCAGACAGTGAATAGTAACTTGCTACAGCATTTTGTTATAGTAACTTACTACAATACTGCTACAGTACCTTGCCGAAACGCTCCCGAATTCACCATTTTTCATCGAGGCCATTGAATTGGGCACACAATCAATGGTAGATCGTGCTAATTGCTTCAAATCTCTTTCTTGGTGAAGTTCTCCTAAGCTACACGAGTTAGACTTATTGTGAGCTTATTGTGAGTGTGACTGCCCTTGTGCTCCTCCAAAGGAGGTTGGCACACACTCACAAGTCTAAGCTCGTACCTTGTTCCTTGCTTGGTCCGAAAACTCCCCAATCAATGGCAAACACGATCTAACTTCGTTCTTCTTCTTCTTCAAAATAGCTCCACAAACCTACAATGCATAAGAGCACACAAATGCACACAATTTAGTGATAAAATCTGATAAAAGATATGCTCATTATAAGAACAATTTAGTGATAAAATCTAATAAAGGATATGCTCATTATAAGATAATAGTGCTTCGCGTTACTATAACACAAGCACTTATCAGTTGCTACTTTCTACAAGTGCAAGTTTGTTCTAGTCTGTAAACCACAAATTGGCCTTCATTGCCTAGGACTTGGTATTGTGCACCTCTTGACCAGGTTGTACTATAAGTAAAGCTCAATGCCTTTGTCTTCTCTAATTTTCTTCATTATTCTAGGACAATACTCACTGCCACATTTCTCCACAGCATCTCTTTTCTTTTGAATTCTCCTCATTAACTTTGTTCTTATACTTTCATTCAATGTCACTATCCCTTTGCTCCTAGCTCCAAGTATTAGACTATTAAAACATTCACAGAGGTTATTCAAGAGCATGTCACATTTAAAACTAGGTCTAAAGTGTGCCCTAGCCAATGCTCAGTTGCTATTTTCTGCATGAGCCCATAAGCTCCAGGGGCATTGCCTTTAAAAGTTCTATTTCTTTATTAAATGCATGTGTGTAAGTGGCCCTTGCACATTTTCATAGTTGATCTTTTAGAGCTTTTCCTTTGTAATTATTTCTAAATTTGGTGTGTTTATACCTAACACAATATTTATATTCATTATTGGGAAATAGGTCTTGTAATGCAGGTATTAGACCCTATAATGATATTTATTTGGTGAAACATTACACAAGACACAAGGACAAACAAGAAGACAACAAAAAACAAAGAAAAGAAAAATAATATGGATCAGTTAAAGCTGACTATGTTAAAACCAATATTGAATTAATTGAAGATGAAGTGTTATGATAACAAACCTTCTGCCTATCACTCATAAAAGCCCAATGATGGCTATTGTTGATGCCCAAATCTACAGCTAGCAACTCCAAGAACCATCTCCAATTATAATTGTTCTCCCTATCCACCAGTGACCATGCAATGGGATAGATGCATTCATTTGCATCTATCCCCATAGTTGAAAGTAGTTGACCTCCAAACAAGCCCTTCAGCCAGCAACCATCTACTGAAATTATTGGTCTGCACCCTGCCAAGAATCAAGCCTTCAATGGAGACAAGCAAACATACATCGCTTCAAAAACACCTTCACGGCATTTGAATTTGATAGTGGACCCTAGGTGTGTCCACCTGAGCTCAAGCCTGCAGTCATACAAGCTCTTCATTTGTTCATGCTCATCACCAGCGAACATGCTATTTGCAGGATAAAATAAAATGGTGTAAACAAATCAACAGTAAATTATAACATGCACTAATATAAGCACTGCCATGAAGTAAATATAATAGTACCTTAGAGCAATTGATTTTTCCCTCCATGCTTTTAGCCTGGTAATCTCAACCTCCTAATTTTGCTTTACAGCTTGAATGATGGCTGCCAGAGACCATGAAGGATCTACCCATAATTGAGTCATGTAGGTTTGAGCTATCCATTTTGCACTCACATGCCTTACATTATGGTCTCTAGTGCACTCATGCTTGAGAATCCCAGATTTAATTTGAACTACCTTCTAATCTTTGATCATGGAAGCTGCCCACAAGTGCAAAGGGCAACCTTTCTTACAAATTGCCTTGCATCTTTTCTTATTACTGGGTCTAAAATTCATAACAAATTTATTCTTAATCCCATAGTTCCTAACAACCTCCTTAAATTGCTTAAAGCTGCTAAATTTCATTCCAACTGTGAAATGTGGATCCTTCATATCAATATCTTCTTGGAACTCTGAGTATTTTGGTTTGCTTAGACCTACAACTTCATCATCTGTTGAAGAAGCTAAATGCAAACATGGGACAGATTCTCCATAGTCAAAGTTAAATTCTTCTTCTTCATGAACATGACATCCTGCTCCTATTCTTTCATTTCTTGTATGTCTAACCATGTCAGGCCCAATGACATCATTATTGCCCTCATTTATGTCATGTTCCTCATTGTTAAAGCTATATTCTGAGTCATATAACTCACTCCCTTCTTCATTTTTTCCTTGTCCAGGAAAAGCATATTGTATATCAACATTCTCATTTATGTCCTGTTCCTCAGCGTCATTCCCAGCAGAATCATCTTGCATATCAACATTTTCAAATTCAACCTGTTCCTCGGCATCATTCCTAGGAGAAGCACCTTGCAGGTCAACATTTTCTTCCATAAATGGTTCATCAGCATCATTACTTGCACCTTTGCTGCAAGTAATAATGAAGACAAAGCCTCTAATAAAACCACAAAACTGTGGTTTTGGCATGGAAAAGTTCTAATGAAGACAAGTCCTCTAATAAAACAAGTTAGAGTAATTATAATTTGTGTCTTTTAAGCATGAATGGATGCTCAGAGTAACTTAGAGATGATAAACATGATCATCCATGAGATGCCTATCAGTTCCCTATTTGAAATGTCTTATTTCCGTGCATAATGTTAGTGGATGCCACCATTTGTTCTTATACATTAGTCAATGCATATCATATGTTTGTCTTAATGCCAATGAGAAGCTTTTGCATGTATTTCATTCAATTGTTTGAGTTCCAGGAATCATTTTGTCTTTTTTTTTTGTAATTTAATGTTCTACTCCTGTCATTAATCTATCTAATTCAATTTGAATAGTTCATAGTGTTATGAGAGATTGAGAGTTAATAAAGGAGAGATCTTTCTAAAAATGTATGCTTAGGAAAGGATGAATAGTTAGCCCTAGAGTCTCTTGAACTTTTGATACTTTCCAAAATGTTTGTATGGTTTAAAAAAAAGTATTATATACATATATATAGATATATACTACTTTCCAAAATGTTTGTATGGTTGACAACTTGATTAGGGTTGCAGTATTAATTGGTTGTATTTTTCTTTTAGAGTGTGTGGTTGTTTGCATGCCACCCTCCCTAGAAACCTCTGAGCATGTAGTCAATGTCCATTCTAGTGCTTGTATGTTCATAGTTTTGCTCAGGTGACATTATCTAATGAAATTTCACAAATGAGTTATTGCTGCTACAAAGGAAAATTTAGTTTGTATCTTGTAGATTGAGGAAGAAACCAATCAAGCTAATGTTGTAAAAGGAGTATTGGTGGCTCAAAGACATACCTTCAATGACATCTAAGGGAAAGTAAAGCATTTGAGTGAGAGATTTCTAGTGATCCGAAATCTTATGTCTTTCTCTTTCCTTGACTGAATTTTTTTTTTACTTTATGGATATTAGTTATAACTTTCTACCTCGTGATACAGCATAAAATGTTCACACTCTATTGCATGGATAAGGATTTATAATGGACTTTAAGAGAAATGAGTTTTACAAGCTATAGACAAGTCTGATACAGTTTCCCAAACCATCTATTCAGTTGTATTCCAGTTCTATGGGAAGTTAATAATTATTTTTTATTATGGTAACTTGTTTGTTAGCTTTCAGTTCCCGCACCCTATATATGCTTTTCCCTTGTTCCTATGATGAATAACTAGATGTTGTAATCAAACTAGCATAAATTATGTTGATCTGCACATGAACTGAAATCTGTTAGATACCATCGTGTTGTTTCTGGTAAATAATCCATGTGCCATAAACTCCTAATCTTAGGCCCTACCCTTAATTGCCCTTCTCAAATTCTAGTTGGCATCTTATTTGTCTCTTGACCAATTGCTTTACTGTAGAAATCTGCAATTCTGAGTTGAGTTGAAAATTATGCAATTAGATTGAAGCAAGTTATAAGACACTTAGTTGATGAGTTGGATGGTTTCTTTGTAGGGGCTATCAAGCACAAGAAATCAAAAGACACTCTTATTCCTTTGATGTACAGTAGGTAAACCTAATGGGTGTTTATTAATGATTTCTTGTTTGAAAGAGTTGGGTGTGTCTAACACAGTTAATGCTAATATTTTAATTAAGGAAAGGGATTCTTTGAGAAGAGAAAAATTAAAGGTTGGCTTTGGAGATGAAAAGCTCTCTCCCACCACTCAAACTTACTATCAATTATTTATCATAGATACATATATTAGACCATTATTCAATAAAGAATCTTAGAAAGAACACGCCCAAAAGGCCAAATGTTATGAGGGAATAAGCATGTGTTGGTTAGACTAATTTAGTAGATTCAAAAAGTATTTTAGGGTTTTGTTAATGGCGTATGCATGTCTGTGTGTGGGCCAAGTTGTCTATAAAAAAAATACATCATATCAATCACACAACACACACATCTCTATACACATAAACCAATTGTCACAACCTGTTTGGATGCCAGTAATCATCCCCCTCTAGGGGGGGATGGTTGGTAATCCAAATGGATACCCATGTTTGGGTATCCATTAAGTTGCCTTCATTACTTTTGAGAGGGGATTAACAATCTGCTAGAGAAGGTAATAGCCATTACCCCCAATATTGGGGGTAATGGCCATTCATGTCTGGTAAAATGTCAGTTTTGCCCTTATTAAAAATTTCCATCTCTCTTCTTTCCCCTTTCTTCTCTATACAGCCAGCCATTTATCCTCTCATTTGAAGAAGTTCACCAGCTGAGAAAGAGACTTTCCTTGTTCCTCTCTTGTGGATCGATTTGCTCCTCTTTTGCTCTATCTTGTAAGTTTTGTTTTTTTCTATGGTTTTTTTTCTTTTTTGTTAATGGCTCCATATATAGGTTGGTTATTCCTTGTTTTGATTAACAATGAGGATGAGTTTTCTGTGTCTTTTGGTTTGTATTGTATGAAAAATCTGTTAGTTTTGATCTTATTGGTGTTTTTTGTTTCTTGTGAATCTTGTGTGTGAGATCTGGATACAGAGACTATTTTGATCAAGTTTAGATCTAGTTCTTTATATACACAATAATGGAATCACAACTTTCACTCTGAGGAAGGGGCATGTTAGATGTTATCTCCCAAACCCCCACCTTAGTTTCCTTACACTCTACTGCCTTTTTTTATTTTTATTTTTTTCGCTAAGCTTCTAGAGCCATCAAGATAAAACATCAAAGCCATTAAGATTAAACATCAATGAACATTTAAAGATGAGTAGCGCTTGATTAACAAGATACATGAGCAAATTTTATTCTGGTAAAATTTAATGGATGATCATGATTAGTTTTATACAAACACTAAACAAGAGGGTATTTCAAGAGGCATATGTTAGCATCAAAGAGGCAACAAATGAGTTGACCTGAAAAATGTTCTTTAATGCTATCCTAACTAATTTATATGTTGGTCAGACTTTTACTGGTACTTACTTTTGCATAAGAGGAAATAAAAAATTGGATTAATTTGAGACCACAAGCTCTTCACCATGGTATTGGTAAAGGGTGTTGCTTGTACTTTTGCAGTTAAAATTAAACCACTATATGTTGAGAATGTAGACCAATCCTACAGTTCTCAACATTAATTACAAAGTAAAATTTTAGTCTTGTTAAAGATAAGTTTTTTAGTGTGTAGTTAATTAAGATGATGAGATTGACTTAATTTATTGTAAATATTCCCCCCAAAAATCCCTCAACTCAGACCATGTTGAAAATTAAAATAGCATATCAACATAAGAATATCGATAGTTTATCTAACAGTATTTTTTAACTTTGATACCTTGTTGAGAAATAAAACTTAGTCAAATATATAATCATGGGAGTTGTAAATATATTTAATCAGTTAATATACACATCAAGCATCATTGGAGTTTTAAATTGGTTCAGAATTATATGATAACTTGCATGCAGACTCATGGGAGTTTTGAGCTGAATTAAAAATATTATTGTATATAACATATCTTTATTATCATCCATATAAATCTGTTTGTGTCACATTGAACATGTCTATATATACATCATAATTTGTAAACATTATTGTATGAGATGCTTATAGAACCCATGTGTAATTGGTTTTCCACAAATAGATGAGATTGCGGAGCTCTGGCTATATTTTACTATCTATATGTGCTACTTGATAAGTGCTTGTGTTATAGTAATGCAAAGTGTTATTATCTTATAATGAGCATACCTTTTATCATATTTTATCACTAAATGGTGTGCATTTGTGTATTCTTATGCATTATAGGTTTGTAGAGCTAATTTGGAGAAAAAGAACGAAGTTAGATCGTGTTCACCATTGTTGGGAAGTTTTCGGACCAAGCAAGGAACAAGGCACGAGCCTAGACTTGTGAGTGTGTGCCAACCTCCTTTGGAGGGGCACAAAGGCAATCACATTCACAACAAGTCTAACTCGTGCAGCTTAGGAGAACTTCACCAAGAAGGAGACTTGAAGCAATCGGCACGATCTACCATTGATTTGTGTGCCCAAATCAATGGCCTCGATGAAGAACAATGGATTCGGGAGCATCTCGGTGAGCACTACAGCAGCACTGTAGCGTGTACTGTAGCAAAACACTATAGCAAGCTACTATTCACTTTCTGCCGAAAAACAGGATTTCAGAGAGTTCACACGAGCGTGTGAAAATTCCACACGGCCGTGTGAATTAATTTTTCAGCAACCCAGAAACTTCACACGGGCATGTGGAAATTTCACACGGCCGTGTGAAGTACCGATAAGTCCAATTTTAAAGCCGCGACTCAACATTATAAAAGCCCGATTTTGGAGACTTTTGAGGGATCTTTCGACCTAACTTTCTACCCAACTTCTGGAGAGTGCGGCTAGGGTTTCGGAGAGGACTTCATGGAGGTTTGGAGCGCGTCATCGATGTTCGGCGGCCGCACAAGACCACGGCCACACCATATCAAGGGGGTTTTCATCAATGCCTTTAATTTGTGCTTTCTTTTATATTTTGATGAACATGTATAGCTCCATGAGGAGCTAAACCCCTCGTGAGTATTCGGACTTGTAAACCCTAGGATTATTATGTTTCTATGACATTGTTATTATGCTTTTCCATTATTGATGAATAAATTCGAGTTTCAATTTTAATTATCGCTTTCAATTGTTTTCCCTTAGCCGTGACACTAGGGTTGAGAACAATCTAGGTTATCCTTTGGAGGTGTGACAACTCCTATAGGATTAAACTACTTAAGATTGAAGAGGGTTGAGAGGGTGAGTCGTGAGGTAGCGAAGCGTCCCCTTTCCCCTCCGGTGTGATTTCTCCCTACCTCCGTTTTCCTTGATTTCTTAGCGGTCAAGATAGAGTGAAGTGCTAGGTAGATAAACTTCCCTGGGGCTTAGTTGCGCAAGCAACAGAGTGAAGGGTTGACGTGAATCCTAAGCACTGGGGCTTAATCTAGACTAGGAATCTTCCACCTGGACCAAAGGGTTAGAACTACACATAGGAACAGGTTTTATCACTAGGAATCCCTAGAGCTTAAAGCAATCCCAAGTAGTGTTAGGCTTAGGTAGATATACTCCCCTGGGGCTTAGTTGCGTGAGCGACAGAGTGAAGGGTTGACGTGAATCCTAATGCCGGGGCATAGTATTGGGGTTAGTCACGATTGACCTTAAGTTTGGGACCGTGAGTTTAAGGATATCCTCGACTCAATTAACATCAATAGGGAAGTATAATAGCATAGTCTTGCACTAGAAGCATAAGTCCTAGAGGTAGCTTGTCCTGATACCCTATTTCATCCATTACTAGTCTTTCTCCTTTCACTTCTACTTGCACTTTCTTGTTTTCCATCTCTCTATTTAATTTCTTGCCTTTTATTCTAATTGCTTCCATAATTCACTCATCAATTTTATTATCACTTTTCGTACATCGCACAACTAAATAGCGAAGTCTTGTGTTTAAAATCCCTATTCCCTGTGGATTCGACTACCCACTCACCAGGGTAATTTTATTACTTCGACAAGCCCGTGCACTTGCGGGATACACGCAAGGGGTCGCGTCACTACTTTTATGTTTTGAACATCATGATTGCTACTTATGTAAAAACGGAAAGCAACAATAGAGATAGAATGATTCAAGGGGAGACTGAGTCATCATCAAGTAGATGCCGTAAACAGTATGATTACTTGAACAGGGTGGTTTATAAAAGCGACATTAAATGCATCGACAAACTGCGCATGGATCGTCAATGTTTTCATAAATTATGTCGATTGCTAACCACCAACGGTGGGTTGCGGGGCACAAAAAATGTACTAGTTGAGGAGATGGTTGTAATGTTTCTAAACATTATAGCACACCATGTAAAAAATAGAAAAATTAAATTTGACTTCTTGCGATCTGCGAAATAGTTAGTCGACATTTCCATGCTGTTTTAAAATCAATTATTCTATGTCATGGTGTTCTACTTAAGAAGCCTGAACCTCTCAATGAAAATTCAAATGATCATACGTGGAAGTTGTTCAAGGTAACAACATTCACCAGTATTTTTATTTCATTTTATTATTAGTGGACATAGTGTAAGTGATAACTATTTTTTAACCTAGAATTGCCTTGGAGCATTGGACAGTACACATATCCGAGCGAATGTGTCTAGAGTTGATCAACCGCGATATAGAACAAGAAAATCTGAAATCACCACTAATGTACTCGGCGTCTACAGTCACGATATGCAATTTATATATGTCTTGTCTGGATGAGAGGGTTCAGAACATGTTGGCCGAGTTCTTAGGGATACTACCACGAAACTTAATGGACTAAAGGTCCCAAATGGTATTAAAAATTTCTATAATTTTATTAAACTAATCGCACAAAAAATATTATGTAATACAAATATATTTTTCTTATTAGGTTTATATTATTTGGTGGATTCGGGATATGCAAATTGTCCAGGATTTCTTTCACCTTTTTGAGGTCAACGATATCATTTGAGTTCTTGGAGTGATGTCCATCAACCAGTAACGCCAGAAGAATTTTTTAATATGAAACATGCCAGTGCTAGAAATGTAATCGAGAGGACTTTTGTTCTCTTAAAAATTCGGTGGAAAATTCTAGTTAGTCTAAGCTTCTATAGCATAGCCACCCAACGGCGTATTATCAATGCGTGTTGATTGATACATAATTTCATTAGAAAGGAGATGATCGAAGACCCTGCAGAGGATGAAGTGACCACTCTATCTTTGGAAGAAAACATAGAAGATGAAATTGGTAATATCACAGTCGTTGAACCAACAAATGAGTGGAGTGAATTGAGGAATCAAATGGCTTTAGACATGTTCAACACTTGGCGATCAAGCCAAGTGATTCATTAGCTATTTATGTGCTTTGAATGCTTTTATGCAAAACTATTTCCTTTTGTTAACTTTTTGGTTTTGTATTCGTGCATTTTAATATTATATATGCCAAACATGCTTGAGATATTTTATCTTGGTTCTTAATTTCCCAAATGATATATATCATCTACTTTACTACTTTATTTATTTTTTGTTTTTGTATAGCATGGACTCAGATTCTCAACAAAGGGGTCGTGGACAAAACAAACGCTACTGAACAGAAGAAGAAGATAAGGCTTTAATTGATGCCTTGGTTGAGCTTTCTGTCAATCCCATTTGGAGGGCTGAAAATGGGTTTCGAGGTGGATATCTTCTTCAGTTGGAAAAAAGTGATAAAAGACAAAATTCCACAGACCATGATGAAAGCTGTGGCAAATATTGAATCCCGGGTAAAATTATTTAGAACTAAAACTACTGCAATTGTCAATGTAAGCTAGGCAGGGAGGTAGGATTCATAAATTTTTTAGGCTACACACAAGCGTAAGAGTGGAGAGGGTGAATTTGTAGACAAGTCAAAAGTTGTCAATGTAAGTGAATTTGAGTCATTTCTCATTTTATTTAATTGTTATCATTAAAGTTTTGATTCACAAGTGTGATAGAAATGTTGGTTTTATATATATTTTATTGGTTATAATGTTAATTTTTAGTTACCATTGTTTAAGTGTATTAGATGCTATTTGCATGAAATGAGTTTTTCCTTTTTATCATTCATTTTTATTGTATGAGTTATAAATGTTAATATTTGCTTTTAAACGTGTTATAGGAAAAGTATAATGCTGCATTGATGGACAAATATGGCAATGATATCTCCTCCCATCCAAGTTTCGATGGCT
This sequence comes from Dioscorea alata, assembly GCA_020875875.1. Lineage (NCBI taxonomy): Eukaryota > Viridiplantae > Streptophyta > Magnoliopsida > Dioscoreales > Dioscoreaceae > Dioscorea > Dioscorea alata. The sequence continues at coordinate 5,753,031 of CM037017.1, read as the reverse complement.
AGTCATTGTATGATACAATTGGGTGATTGAAGACTACATAGACAAGTGTTTATGGTTTTGGGAGTAGGGTAGGCTCAATACAGTTGTTTAGTGTGGTATCTACATGTCCTTCCACATTTGATTCAACGTGTGGACCTTCCACCTATCAACCTTTTGCTACAAATGAATCTATGTTGCAAACACAGCAGCTTGCAGAGAAAGTTGAGAATTTAGAAAGTATAGTTCTTGATATTTAACAAGGTCAAGCAGGGCTACAAAGTAAATTTGGACAAAATCTTGGAGTAGGTGAAACGCTGTCATCCAATATTATTTTCTCAAGCAAGCCAATCGGGAATTAATTCAAGGGATGCCACTACCGGAGATGGTGGAGAAGATGCATAAGTAGATAGAAATGGCCTTTAGAATGGTGTTGTTAACATTTGTTTTGTTGGAATACCTTTAAAACTATTTTAATATTTTTGTTAATTGCTTTCAACTTTATAACTTCATATACATTACACGTGTTGTTGGATTGTCTTATGAATTTATGTTTTTTTATTGTGATGAACAAGTGATTGTATTATGGTTTGTAGGATTGTTAAATGGATATGTTATTATGTTCATATTATGCATAATACAGGTTTAATGTGTAAAATATGTATATATAATGAATTAATAATAGTTTCCCGAAGGAAAAGTATATGATTTACCGATGGAATCGCAATCATTACTGACGGAGCAATTAATTTTTGGTGAAAATAAAATACATTTACCGACCGAATTCCTAACTTTTAATATTTATTACCGATGAAAAAAATACAAAACTGACAGAAATTATAGTAACAATATTATGCTTCACCGACAAATAACAATATTTGCACCGACGAAATCATAATTTTTACTGACAAATAGTATTAAATTAATATTCTTTACTGACCAAAAAAAATACTTTCTATTGACAGAAAGCTTTCTTCACCGACATATTTTTCATTAAAAAATTCTTTTTAGCGACGAGCGACGAAAAACATACTTTTTGCTGATGGAAATTTGTCTTTTACCAACGGAATTATCATAACTTAATATTTTTTACCAACGGAAAAAATATTTTTTACCGACGAAAAAATTCCATTAACAACGAACAACACCGACAAAATGAATTTAATTTTTATATTTAAATAATTATTGCCGATGGAAACGTAATCATTACCAACACATATTTCTGTCAGTGATTGTTTATTTTTACCGACAAAATTTATTACTAGCAATGGAAGAGCATTACCGACATGAGATTTAGTGACGGATTATTCCCAACCAACTTTCCATCGGTAATGATACTATTGCCGACAAAACTTTCCATCGGTAATGATACTATTACCGACGGAATGTCTACTATTGCCGACAAAAATTTCCATTGGTATTGGATTGTTTTCTTGTAGTGTATATTAAAACCAACAATCCTTTTATCTAAATGAACCAATAATAGAATCTTCTTATTCTTTAAATCGGCAACTCCAATGTGCATGGACCCTAGTGTTTAGTTTTGCGCTTCCAATTCTAATCTTCCCCAATTCCCCATACAAACACATGATCTCTTCCACAGTTGGTAAAATGTAGATCAATATTGTTGTGGAATATTGTCTAATTTATAATATAGTTCAAATGTGGTGTTTTAGGCTAGGATGGTAACCTTACCTTGTAGTGTTGAGATCCACAATTGAAATTGAGTACCACCAACATTTGCACAATAAGCACAAAATAGCATTCCTCTGTTTTAATGTCATGCTAGATAGTTTAGTCATTTCCTTTTTTCTATGGAAATTTCACAATATGTTATGCTTAGAAAAAGCTTACTAGCCTTGGATCTATCAGCTTGCATTTTCGATAATTTTATAGCTCCATATAGTGCACTTTTCTTGAAAATTCAATCACTAGTTAGATTTTGATTAAGGGTTAATATATCTTATTCAAGAAGATATTTTAATATGGGAATGTTGAAGTTAGCAACAAGAAAAAATTGGTTCCACATTAGTTTGGAAACTATCCCATACTGTGTATACACATTTGGGAACATCTTTTCCCATTATACCAGATATCAAATAAGAGAATATCATGTTCTACACATCATGACGATAAATGGCATCAATCCTGAGACCATGGCTGGCTGATTACTGCGGACTGGGATTCACTACTCCTTTGCTTCCAACCGAAATAAGGAATCTCCTTTTTTTTTTTCTTCATAGGATGTCAAACAAAAGACGTTGCTAGCCATGATCACTAGTTTGTATCATCTAAAATTTGACATCACATGGATGTGACAATACTCTCATACCATGGCAATCAATTTGATGCTTAAATTCAATTCTTTTGTCAAATTTATCAAAACCAACTATCCTTTTGTCTAAACCAACCAATAATAGAATCTTCTTATTCTTTAAGCCTACAACGCCCTTCACATTAGCAGAATGATAATCCAAATGGCAAGTTTTGTGCTTTCAAAAATCATTTCCCCATTCCGCAATACAATCTCATGATCACTTCCATTGGTAGTAAAATATAAATCAACACCCTAGGGGAATATCTTACTTTTTATAATACACTTTAACTGTTATTTTTTAGGCTAGAAAGGTAACCCTATCTTTCCCTGTAGCATTGAGATCCACAATTGAAACTAAGGGCTACCAAAATTAGCACAATAAGAAGAAAAAAAAATACCTATATGTTGATGTGATGCTACATTTTTAGTCTTTTTTTTCTTTTGAAAATTTCATAATCTATGGTCCTAAGCAAAGTGTATTAGGCTTGGATTCGTCAACCTATAATTGTTATTAATTTACAGCTCCATTTAGTGCACTTGCCACAAAATTTGGATTATTACTTAAGTTTTAATTAAGGGATCTTGATTTCCTATTGTGATGACTGGGGATGTTGGTCATAGATGCAAAATAAATAACTTAATTTATAAACAACTACGTACAATAGGGATCAAGTCCTCATGCAAAATTAAAATGCATCAAGTAATTTGATGGCGATTACAACATATCAAGTCGATAGTAAAATTGGCCAAAACATTAAAAGTCCGCATTGAATAAAAAAAAGGGCAAATTTCATGATAGGGTTTACTATATCTAATGCAAGCATGTATTCAAATATATAAATGTCAAAGTTAGCAATAGAATGGACTTGTCCCATTTTAGTTAAAAAAAACCCCACTGATAATTTGAATACATGTTTAGGAATATCCTTTCCCATTATAGCTGATGCCAAATATATGGATAGCAGGATCTATTGATCCTCACACTAAATGCCATCCATCATGAGACCATGCTTGGCTAATTAGTGTGAATTGAGATTCAATACTCCTTTGTTTCCACCTGAATAAATGAATCTTTCCTTCTCTTGACAAGATGTGAAACAAAAGACACTACTTTGACATAACATGCATTTGGCAATACACTCATACATTTATAATTGATTTTTTGCTTAAATTAACATCTATCATCTAATATATCAAAACCAACTACCCTTTTGTCTAAATTAAGTAATAATATAATCTTCTTATGTTATAAACCATGCGTAGGCACAAGGGCATGACATCCATCCTTCACAATGCTTTGTTTGGATTCTTTCTTCTCCACTTAGAAAGGGTTTTGGTTTAAAATTTACAGTCAACCCCTAAACTACATAAACCAGAAAAAGTGTTATTTAGTCCATGAAATATAAAACAATGTTTACCTTAGTGGGTTTTTTTTTATTAATTTAGTGTGGGCTTATTTGTATAATGGACTATTTTTTGTTCTAATTCTATTGTGTTATCACTGAAGAGGATGAAAGAAACAAAATGAACCATTTTAGTGTGATCAATGAATAAAAGTAGTACTTTTCTTAGCTAAGATTTTTATTTCTTAGAAAAGTTGTTAAACAAATAATTAAATGTGTTGAGTTATATACATTGCAGGAGGAATTTTGATCATGGACAAACTTGATCCCTCAATTCAAAATTGAGACATTTTTTATCTTTAAACTCAAAATTATTCTAAACTAAATATTTTTTTGATCAAATTTTGTTGTTGAAATTAAATAATATATTATTTTGGCCTGTAATTTAGGTAATTGTTTTATTAAAAAAGAGTTTTGTTTGAAGATGAAATTAATCTATTTTTTGTACAATGATGAAATATGTTTAACTTATAGAACAATGGTTTACGACCAATATATATATATATATATATATATATATATATATATATATATATATATATATATAAGATGTGATCTATAGAGGTGAATTATTTATTGCATTTTCTTTTAAAAACTCGGTAAGACATAAATATATTAAAAAATGAAACCAGTATAATATTCTGCAATAGAATGACAACAAAAATAGTAAGGGAATTAAGATGGTTACCAAAAAGACTCAACAACACCATCACCATCCAAAAAAAAAGGGGGGGAAGCCCCCAATAGATAATTAAAGATAGAGATACCCATTCTTGGCAGCACATGTAAAGCAATTATTAGGTGTTTTTGACCGATTCCATAACTATAATAGTACTCTTGTTTGTAATGGAGGAAGGACAAATGAAGTTAAGGCTGGCCTTGATGGTAGATATGAAGGCCTCCACATTAATTATTGCTCTTTGAATCAAGGGCTTTAGAATAGTGGCCATATGCACATTTTTCTTAGTAGAGCGAGGAGTTTAGATGAGGAACTTATCATCTTCATTCCACTGCAATAATTGTTTCTTAGGTTAGCCACTTTGATAGATGCTTAGTGTAAAACGGGTAAAGTTGAAAGGGTAAATGGTCCCTAGCTTGGAAATTTTGGAGAAATGATTCAAGCTTGTTAGGAAGCACCTCTTCATTGTCTTCCAAATCGCTTTCTCCTAGGAGGAACTCCTTTTCACAATTAAAGTTAAAGACTTCTCTTTTTGAAATACATGAGAAACCCTTCAAGATATCACTATTCTAATCTTGCTAGTTTATAATGGCCCTAGGAGAAGGTGATCTAGAAGACAATGGAACAAGGGACCGCATTCTCAATAAAAGTTTCTACCCATAATTAGGGGATACATATACTAGAAAAAGTGGGCTTACGAAAGTATTTATTTTTAGCTAAGGAGATGCCACACCTAGAGTTTGAAACATAGGGAAGAAAGGAACTAGCATTACAACCAATATTTAGTTAAGTTATTTGATACAATATCAGATGAAATAAATCCATTAGCAGTAGGCTTTGAGTTAACAACAATTAGCCCAATGAAGAACTCACTATTTCTATATTTAAAACATGGATAATGGACTTTGATGTGGCCACTAATATTGTCTTAAAAGTACCATCAAACTAAAAATCCTGTATGTGAAACGCTTGCATGGCTACCTATGTTATGTCAATAACCTTTGGGAATGGTTCTACCATGGTACTCTCTTACACCAATGATGAAGCAATAGCACCAGGAGAGGTAATGTCTAAGAATTAGGCATAGTTCATTCCATCCACATTGTCAACACCAGGTGTGCCAACACTTTTGAGCCTCATACTGATTGGAATGTTAGATTTAAAACTAGCCACCGTAGTTCTAGAGAGAATAGCCTTACCTAGTCTAAGTCGCTAGTAGGACGTTGGAGCCTTAATCATTGAGGAGGACATTGCCAAATTATAAGACTCTAGTAACTTAAGAGACAATGCTAGGGCTACCTCATACTAATAACTAGATATCACCCTGGGTGGATAGGGATGTGTGCCATAAATCGAGGTGGCTATTAGGGAGGAGGCTAGGTAAGCACTTACTTTTCATGTTGAGATAATAGCAATGATGCCTTTGGGTAGGACAAGAAGTAGTGGAGTACCATACACATATGTTAGAGATGAGTTCATTGGACAACTTGTACCCAAGGCCAATGCTCACTATCAAGTTGCTTGTCGACAAAAGGCTAATGTCTCAACCACAATGTGCATAGGCTCCACATTCCCTATACAAATAGCCTTTACCTTTCTCTATCATAGAGGTTTAGTGTGTACCATAAGATGGCCTTACCAAGAGAGCATGAAGGACAAGAGCCTTAACCATTGCATTTTAAAGATGCTCAAAATCATTACTAGAGCAAGTGTGAGCATTAAAGGATGGAGGAGAGATCAATGGAGATTGCATAATTAAGGGTTTATAGTGTGGTTGAGGTATCTCAAACTCTGCTAGATGAGACATGAAGCATTGTATATGCACAATGAGATCCACATACAATATCAACTTCCTTCACAGTTGAAGGGTGTTGATCCAAGGGCATAGTTTTGGGCTTCCAAAATTAATTTTCTTATTCCACAATACAACAGCATGATCTCTTACACTAGGAGCAAAACATAAATTAACACAATGAAAGAATATTATATTGTTCGTAATATCCTTCGAGGTTTTTTAGGGTAGAAAAGTTACCTTATCTTTCCTTGCAACCATGAAATCTACAAGTGAAACTTGAGGGCTACCAACATCAACACGATAAGCACAAAATAGTATATCTCTATTTGGATGCCATGCTCAATCTTTTGGTGATTTTTGTTTCCAGAATTTCACAATTTATGGTAATAAGTAATAGTGAATCAGGCTTGGCCCCCACCGCGGGAAAGGAAGTAGATGTAGGGATAGCGGAAGTAGGCCCCGCTAAGGATAAGGAGGGTAGTCTAGTTAATACCAACTAACTGAGTTGCGGGCCTCTCCTCATTCTATGCGGGCCTCTTCACAGCTTGAGCTTCTATCCATTAGCCTGCAATTGCCATAAGTTTACATCTCCATTTAGTGCCCTTGTCATGAACACTTGATCATTAGTTAGATTTGGTTCATGAGAACTCCTTTTTTCCATTATGTGGAGTGGATAAGGATCATAGTTGCAAAATTAAATAAACTCATTGATGGGCAATTACACATACTAGGGATCAACCCTTTATGAAAAATAAAAATGCATCAAGTACATTTAATGCCAATCAAAACACACATAAGGTCAATACTATTATTAGCCCAAAAAAAAAAAAAATGAAAGTGCCTATCAATGACAAAAGAAGGGCATGTATATATATATATATATATATATATATATATATATATATATTATAATAAAAGTTGCTCCATCTTGTGTAAGTTGATATTCTAATATGAGAATATTGAAGTTAGCAATAGAATGGACTAATGTCATATTATTTTTAAAAACTGTCTGTTAATGTGTATACATGTTTAGAAATCTCCTTTCTATTTTACCGCACATCAAATAAAGGAATAGCTGGATTGACAGATCCTGATGATGACTACCATATATCATGAGACCATCTTTGGTTGATTAGTACAAACTAAGATGCATTACTCTTTTATTTCCACCCAAATGAATGAATCTCTTTTTCTCTTGACCAGATATCAAACAAATGATGTTACTAGCCATAAGCACTTATTTGTATCATGTATAATTCCACATCACATGGATTTGATACAATCATATATTGGGAACTGATTTAATGCTTAAATTCACATGTATGGTGCAACATATAAAAAAAAACACTATTATTTTGTCTAAACCAACCAATAATTGAATCTTATGCAATATACTAGCAACTTTTTTCTCTGTTGGAATATGTTGATCTTAGTGCAGAGTTTTGGGCTTCTTTCCTATTTCACAATACAACCTTATGATTGCTTTCACTTGTAGCAAAACACAAATCAACATTATGGTGGATTTGTGTTTTGCTACAGGTGAAATAAATATTTTTAAGATTGTTTATAATGCCCTTCAAATAAATATTTTTAAGTAAGAACAAGAACCCTATATTTTTTTATATATTTGAGATGTACATTTGAAACTTGAGGGATACTACCATCAATATAATAAGCGCAAAATACCATATCCCTATTTTGATGGCATGCTAGATCATTTGGTCATTTATCTTCATTTTTTTCTAGAAACTCCCAATTTGTAGTGCTCAGTAATAGTATAGTAGGTTTGGACCCATCAACCTACAATTATCATAATTTTATAGAGTTAAGTAAAGACATAATAAAGAGTTTGATAGATACAATCAATGATCACTGTAAAGAAATGATTCACTTGGCATGATGTATAGATTCAATATCTCATACTTGTCAAATGTTGAATTATTAGAACTAAATTAATTGAGAAGAAGATTAGGAACAAGAATTAATGTCACCATGCAGAAACAATATTACTTGCCTCAAAAAGGTGGTGAACTTGAATAGAGAACCAAGAGCTTTAAAAGGATTGGTTCTGTCTGGTCATTATTATTCACTTGATTATACAATTCTGCAAGTCTCTAGAAGAAGACATAATAACTTGAAACTCATTGAAATAATATACTTGGAACTAAATTTTGAAAGAAATATAAAGAATGATTAAACCAAAACTAAAGTGTCTACAAGCGCTAGAACCAAGAAAATTAAAAGATATGTTTTTGATTGCAAGCCTATAAACATGAAAATCATAAGCAATACCAATACATTCAAGCGATTATCATATAAATTTTGAATCATGTATCTTCTTGTATTGCCAATCATCCAAAAAATATTCAATCCAAAATTTGTGGCCAACTAGAATCAAAAGATCATACTAACCTCGTACACAAGATCGGTTCGTCAGACCTCTTTGATCAAGGAGTTAAGAACTCAAACAACAAATCCATTCATCAAACCTCTCTAATTGATGAGTTTAATTAGGGTTTTAAGCTATTTTGTTCTTGAAGCTTCAAAAAAAAAAAAAAAAAAAAAAAATCAAGGAGAGGCAAAAGAAAGTACTTGCCTCGAACAAAGGACAATAGAGCTCACCACATAGACATGATGAACATTTAATTTTGATAACTTTTAGTACATTTAAAAAAATTAAGCTTTTAGTATTTTGTTTTAATTATTTTTTCATGTAGACCCATGAATATATATATATATATATATATATATATATATATATATATATATATATATATATATATATATATATATATATATATATATATATATATATATATATATTCTTATGCATCCTTATTAAATAAAAATTAGACTGGGCTAGCAAAATATATAGCACAATACAAGATGAGCCAAGCTTAATTTTTATCTCTTTTTCTAATAAATATAACTCATTAGCTCTATTTTACGAAATAATTTCAACAATTTGATTATAAGCATTCATATAATAATAATAATAATAATAATAATAATAATAATAATAATAATAATTATTATTATTATTATTATTATTATTATTATTATTGTTCCATATATCTTTATTTAGGCCCTGTTTGGATGCAAAATAAAAAAAATATGGCATAATTTTATTATGTAGAAAGTGCAACTGATTATTACAGAAATTATGCCATATTTTATTCCTACAGAATGGGTGTTTGGGTAACAAAATAAAAATTTATCACATAAATTATTACATATTTTTTTCTTACAGAATGAGTGTTTGTTTTGCATAATAAAAAAATATTACATAATAAAAATAGCCGTTGGATTATGACCATTGGAAATTAATTTGAAAACTAGCCGTTGGAAAATAGCCGTTGTAAATATAACCGTTATAATTATAGCCGTTGTTATTTTCCCCTATTTATACACAACATGATTTCTTTGCATTATACACACTTTTTTTTTTGTTGAAAAACTTCATAGCCATTGTTTCACTATGGATCCCTTGACTCTTTGGAAGAAAAAAATTGAAGAAGATGATCTAGTAATGCTAAACTATTGGTCGAGACAATGTCTAACGACTTCAAGAAGTGTGGAACATCACACATCTATTCTTACAGGTGTTGCATATGTACAAGAAATTCTCGAAGGTCATGAAGAACATTGCAAAAGAGAATTTCGTATGGAGCCTTATATATTTCAAGCATTGGTTGATCGTTTAAGAGAAAAATCTCTCCTCTGCAACTCAAAACGGACAACAGTCGAGGAGCAACTAGCAATGTTTATGTACACTCTTGCTCATAATGTTAGTAACCGTGATGTGCAAGAGCGATTTCAACATTCTGCAGAAACGGTTAGTCGTTATTTTAGTAAAGTACTTAAAGCTATAAATCGACTTGCTCGTGAATACATAGAACCTTCATCGACAATAACATCACTGGTTATTCAGAATAACAGAAAAATTTTCCCCTATTTCAAGGTAGGTAAAGCTATATATTATGAATTTCTTTGTGAATATTTTTTTTTTGTCATTGTAATTTTTATACGTTTGTTTATTTTTTTAGGATTGTGTTGGTGCTATCGATGGAACACATATTCCTATCACAATTTCTTTGGATAAACAAGATCCTTACAAAAATAGGAAGCAAACTCTATCACAGAATGTTATGGTCGCATGTGATTTTGATCTTCATTTCATATATGTCTGAGCTGGTTGGGAAGGTTCAACTTCTGATGCTAGGATTCTCCAACGTTCGATTGAGCAAGGTTTTGAAGTCCCAAGGGGTAAGTATTATCTTGTAGATGCAGGATATGCCAATACTCCGAATTTTATTGCTCCATACAGAGGTGTCCGCTATCATTTGCAGGAGCAAGGTCAAGCGCAATGTAGACCGAGCAATTACAAAGAACTGTTTAATTTGCGACATGCTTTTACGGAATCATGTTGAACGCATCATTGGCATTTTGAAAATGAGATTTCCGATACTTAAAGTAGCAACTTTTGACCCAATCGACTCTCAGACTGATATAGTCGCTGCTGCTTGTATGTTGCATAACTTCATCCGTATACATAACAGTACAGATGTTGCTGATAATTATGTTGGTGAAGCCCAAGAAACTATTGTTCCTAATGGAGATGAGTCATATGGAGAGGATGTTGCAACCATGAACTCTGAGCGAAATGCAGGTGCTCGCAAAAGAGATGAAATAGCAATGTAGATGTGGAATGATTATTGTAGCTATCGCCAAGCTAGAGCATAGGTTTGTTACAATCATGAAATTGTTTCATTAGGTCTTCTAGATGAAAATTGTTGGTTCTTGTTAAAAAGTCGTTGCCTATGCTGATTTAATGTTGAATCTAAAAGTTTCTAAAATTTTCAAGTTCCTGAATAGCATTGTAGAATGCTATATGACAACCCATAAACAAACATTCTCATATGACAAAAAAAAAAAAAAAAAAATACATAACAAGTTTTTGATAAAGATACCTCAAATCAAAACATTCGTATAACAAGTATAAGACAAAGAGATATCTAGCAAGTTTTTGATAAAGATACACCCATAAATATATATCATTCATACAGCAATGATACAAAAAAAATTACACATAATCAAAACATTCCCATAACAAGTTCAAGGTCAACACATTCAAAATAACAATGTCACACTCATCATATGTTACTCAATTTTGTTGAACATCATTCTGAGCCATGGCACTCTATGGTCTTCTTGAAGGCATAAGAAGAGTTCACGATAACTCTTATCTTTAATGAAAATTTGGGTAGCTTTGAACATTTCTTCTTCTGTGAAAATGCCACTCATTTGGTTGAACACCTTCATGCAATCTTCTATCGTATGTTTTTCCACAACTTGATTGGCCTTGATAGCATCCAGATATTCTTTACTCTAGCGCTCTCGAAATGCAATGTATTTATCCATGTTAAATGATGATTCTTGGGGCCTTTTCCCTTTTCGCTCCTTTTTTCTTCTTTGTCCATCTTGATCTCGTATTCCCCGCAGAATATCATTGCTTGAACTTTGAGTTTGAGGATTCCGTGGTTGAGAAGAAGGAGGTTCCACTTGCATTTCTTCATTATCCTACATCTAGTGTATAGGTGATGCTTGTCTTGAATGGTTTGGAGTAAAAACACTTGTACTGTGCACTGGAGATTGAGAAATATCTTCATAATCTTCTATACCACGAGATCGTTTATCTTCAGCATATCTACCTACATCACAAATATACTATATGATTAGTAAAATAAAACTTTATAAAACTAATACTATATGAAAATATTTTCTTACCCTCATAAACCTCCTGTAATGCGGTAAAATATGGAAACGGTCTAGTATGCCACTTCCTTGCATCTTTATTTCTCTGTTTGAATTGCTCAAAATTAGATGGTTGTAATTACTGAAAATAATTCAATATTTATGTACATACCTCTAGTAGTGGTGCCCAAACATCATCGGGAGCCGAGACAATGTGTCTTTCGTAGTCCCATCCAAATCCACTTAATTCAGAAAATCCTTTTAGAAGCTTGTAGGTTTTTTTCAGCTCTTGTTCTAATGATTTGACTTGGGTTATGGTGATGCTTGGATTGGAAAACTTGGTTATCATGTCCCATACCATCTTGTTCCATGATTCTTTGGTCCATCCATTTTATGAACGGTAAGCAGGAGTATTATACTCACCCAATAACTTTACTAGGTGGGCCTTGTGAATTTCATTCCACTTTGCCCTAATTTCATGTCTACCGTCACTTGCCACGCCTTCACTGTCATAATTGATCAAACACTGTCAAATAAAGTTTTATTTCATAAATAATGTCTCAAAAATGTAAGTAGTTCAATGCTTCAAATATATATATATATATATATATATATATATATATATATATAAAGGTGCAAAATGGTGGTCAACCACACATTATAAAGTTTTATTTCATGTCTACACCTGTAATTTCCAGTGATATCATATCAAAATAAAAGAATTCACCATAAGAAAAGAAACAAACAAGGAGATGACTTCTCATGCTAATTCTCATGTCTAGATCTCAGGTAAAAAACAAGGTCCATGGATGCATGACTTCATAGCATCATCTTTACACAAACAAACATAAAAGAGAACTGTCTTTATTGTAGCATCAGATCAGATGGAATGTATGGTTTAAAAAGCAAGACACATATGCAATGATCAAGACAGAGTTGCCCAGCACCTAGAATCCCATTGTGTTCTCTGCAATCTCATCAGCACATGCATCATCTACTCTCTCAAACAGTTCCACCTTAGAAATTCCCATTTTGTTCACTCTTCTGTGATGTTATAAACTTATAATCAATCAATAAACATGACAGAATACCGAGGGATTCTGTTCAGGCTTTGTGAGATTAATCACATGTTAAACTTCGGCCATAAAGGTTCTCAAAGACATGCATTTAGTGAGGCCCAATTTCTGGATAACCTATAATGCTGAGTTTCTAAACTAATAACTTTTTCCTGCATGAGATATGAGATATGAGAACAGGTATTCTAAGGTTCTCAAGAATTGTTTCCTAAACTATTCTAAGGTTTAGAACTTCAGAAGTTGAGTCACAATATTTGGACTAGTTACAGAACAAGTATTAATACATAGAAATTGTGAAAGAAATTTCAATCACAAATCAAAATGCCTAAAACTTATGTACTATAAACATGAAAAAAATATTTCACACACAAGCAAAGCAATGCATGGTAATGAATAGAAGTTCTTAGTCATTTAAAGCATTCATTCAATCCAACTCAATAGACATAAGAAGCCAATCTAATACAAAAACATAACTTTGTAACCAATTGTAATAAAAGTAGGAACCTTGAATAGATAATAAACAAGACTTAATTTGAAGAGATTCATTCAGGCAATTTCACAAACAGGTACCAGGCGAGACAGGGAAATCAAACAAACAACAATTAAAGGAGCTTATGAACTTAAAAAAACACTGCTTTTAACTACAGAATGATACAAATAAAAAAGAAGTGATAAATAATTCCAAATTGAGGGAAAATATATCAAACAAAGACACACAAAAAGAGTCCAACTTAGATCAAATATTCAGCAAAAGCACAAACCTTTGCCAATTGAATCACATTTATAATTTGTAAAACAATTACGACAGAGCTCTAATCATAAGCATAAAGAAACAATTAAAAAAAAAGTAATCCAACCAAGAATTCCATGAACACAGAGGAAATCAAAGGCAGAGAACAAAATTGAAGAACAATTCAAGCATAAAAATTACAATTTGGTTCCATATTAAGAATCAAAATAGGATTTTTACCGATAAAATCCGAGGAGAAGAACAGGATCCTGACGAAATTGGTGTTGAGCTCCTTTGCAGGGGAAAAGAAAGGGGAGATCGGGCCGTGGGCTGTTGCTCCGGCGGAGGAGGTGGCGAGATTGGGCCGTGGGCTGCTGCTCCGGCAGAGGAGGCGGCGAGATCGAGCCGAGATCGTCAAGAGAGGTGACACACCCCTTGCGTGTGTACCCCGCAAGTGCACGGGTTGTCGAAGTAATAAAAATACCCTGGTGAGTGGGTAGTCGTATCCACAAGGAATAGTGTTCAGAAACAAGTGTTATCGCTATTTAGCTATGAAAGAAGTCGATGATGAAAGAAGTATATATATATATATAAATGTAAAAGAAAATAAAAGAGTGCAAGAAGAATAATGAGGGTAGGAGAGGTAATCGATATAAAGATGGGGGTACCCGGACAAAGCTCCTCCTAAGACTAATGCTTCTAGTGCAACACTAGTATTATACCCTCTAATTGATGTCTAATTGAGTCGAGGATATCCTTAAACACACGGTCCCAAACCTAAGGTCAACCGTGACTGACCCCAACACTATGCACCGGCATTAGGATTCACTACGACTCTTGACTCTCGTTGACCTGTCAACTAAGCCCTAGAGGAGTATATCTACCTAAGCCTCACACTACGTGGGATTGCATTAAGTTCTAGGGACTCTTAGTGGTAAAACCTGTTCCTATGTGTAGTTCTAACCCTTTGGTCCAAGTGGAAGAACCCTAGTCTAGATTAAGCCCCAGTGCGTAGGATTCACTTCAACCCTTCACTCTGTTACTCGCGTAACTAAGCCCCAGGGGAGTTTATCTACCTAGCACTTCACTCTATCTCGACCGCTAATGAATAAAGGAAACGGAGGTAGGGAGAAACCACACCGGAGGGGAAAGAGGTACATCGCTACCTCACAACTCTCCCTCTCAACCCTCTCCAACCTTGTGTAGTCTAATCCTACAGAGGTTGTCACACCCTCAAAGGATAACCTAATAGATTCTCAACCCTAGTGTCACGGCTAAGGGAAAATCTCATACAATCGGCATGCAAGATTGGAACTCAATAATAGAACATTAAATTAAGAAAGCATAATAAAAGTCATAGAAACAATATCATCCTAGGGTTTACAAGTCCGAATACCGACTAGGGTTTAGCTCTCCATGGAGCAATACAAAGTGAATAAATAGTTTAAGAACATATGCATGAAAACCATAAAGAAAACCCCCTTGTAGATCATATCGATGGTTTTGTGTAGTTGCGTGTCTTCTCCAACGAATCCCTTGTTAAGCCTAAGGCACACCTCGACAAATCAATGCCGATGAGAGCTTCCTCAATAGCTTTCTTCCAAAGGATGTCGATGTTGATGCCGTTTAATCGCCTCCAAAGACCTCCAAGAACCTCTCCAAACCCTAGCCGAAAGCCCCCCAAAAGATATCCAAGTGATAGAAATGGAGGGTCCCCAAATAGATCTGCAAACGGGCTATTTATAGGCTGAAATCGGGCGGAAATCGGAGTTCCACACGCCCCTGTGTTAATTCCACACGGCCCTGTGAAAAACCAGGAATTCCACACGCATGTGTCTTAATTCCACACAGCCGTGTGGAAATTCTGAAATCGTGATTTTTTGGCACTGTGAACAGTAACTTTGCTACAGTTATTTTGCTACAGTACGCGGCCGTGTGGAATTTCCACACGCCTGTGTGAACTCTCTGAAATCCTGATTTTCGGCAACAGTGAACAGTAGATTGATACAATACTTTCGCTACAGTATTTTTGCTACAGTACTTAGCCGAAATGCTCCCGAATTCATCGTTCTTCATCGAGGCCATTGAATTGGGCACACAATCAATGGTAGATTATGTCGATTACTTCATTTCTCTTCTTTGACGAAATTCTCCAATGCTACACGAGTTAGACTTTTGTGAATGTGACTGCCCTTGTGCCCCTCCAATGGAGGTTGGCACACACCCACAAGTCTAAACTCGTGCCTTGTTCCTTGCTTGGTCCAAGAACTCGTCAACAATGGCGAACCTAACCTATTCTTGCTTCATTCTTCTCCAAATTGGCTCCACAACCCTACAATGCACAAAAGTAAATAAATGCACACTTTTTAGTGATAAAATCTGATTAAATTAATGCTCATTGCAAGATAATAACGCTTCGCATTACTATAACACGAGCACTTATCAAATCCCCCCACACTTAAGCTTTTGCTTGTCCTCAAGCAAAATAGAACGTGAAAGTACTTGAGAAGAACAATTGAAAGTGCTCGGCCTTAGGTTCACCGAAAGTATGCAAAAGGAGCATTCTACAAGTAAGGGGAAATCAAAACATTGCATAAGGTTACCAATGCTCTAGCTAAAAACTTGAATCAAAAAGGATGAAAACTCGAAAATGTGTTAGTGTGTGCGATCTTACTCAAGAGAACCAACGAGTACTCCTCAAACTTTGGTTAGAAAGGACTTATTTATATACAAAAAACAAAAAATAGGGAAGGAAGTAGTAGCTTCACACATCCTTGAAGGTAGCCCTTTCCTAGGCGGCCGCCAAAGGTGGCTTTCACTCTTTCGAGGAGGTAGCTCTTTCTACCGGGGTAGTAGCTTTCACGCATCCCATGAGATAGCTCTTTCTCTCATTAGGGCATAACTTGTATCCGACTTATGAGAGTAGCTACATACTTCATAGGCGGTAGCTCTTTCCACCCCAAATGCATACATAAAAGAAAGCAACTATTCACAAACTCATATTTTTCTCTTTTTTTCTTTTTCATTTTTCCACTTTTTTTTTCATTTTCATCTTTTTTTTTCATATTTTTCTCTCCTTATATATGCATTTTCCAAAGTAAAACTAAGAACAACGATAAACTTGTCCTTAAAAACTTCAAGATTGAGTTTCCAAAAGATTCCAAGAGTAAGTTGTGCAATATGAGAATATCGAGCAAAAAATTCCTAATATTCAAGTAGAAACTAGAGCATGATAGGACACAATGTTAAAAATTCTCCTAAACTATAAGAATACAACCGTTGCAACTAAGGTGAACCGCCATAGGCTACATAAGCATAAGCAATTGAACGCACAAGTAAAAGTGTGTGCAATGTGAACTTCCCCCACACTTAAGATGTACATTGTCCTCAATGTACACATGCAAGCACAATAAAAAGTATAACAATCAAAACATAATGTGTGGAGGTGGGCAATTGAAACAATACTCCCCTGAACTCCTAGTGGTACGTTTGATGGAGCTATGTTTATTAAGGGTTGAGTCTCAACGGGTTGTGGAGGGTACACGGTCCCATGACTGTTCCTATGACTAGTACTCAAATTCCTTGCATCCAAGACCATCTGCACGTACACAAGGGGGATCAGTGAAGCTCAATAAAAGTAAAATAAAACAAAAGAAAAATAAAGCTAAAAACGCCTCAAGCGTCGGTGTCGTCCGTTCTTCGATCTCCGGTGCTGCTGTCAGTGCTGATACTGGTGGATCTGGTGCTGAAAAAGAAAAGATTGATGAAGAAAAGGAGAAAATATGTTTACTGACGAAGTGAAAATCAAAAACTTCGAATATGGTCGGAAAACAACTTAAAAACTCCTTAAATGGACAAAGAGAGGGTTGGGAAAATGTGAGGAAACATCCCTTGAGTGTGGAGGCATTTAAAATTGAAAAGGCAAAAGAAGATTTTAAAATTAAAAACAACCTATCATGTACTGTACATCCACACGGCCGTGTGGAATTTCCACACGGCCGTGTGCCTCCACTAGAAGGGTTCACAGGGGCAGTCACACCCCCTTGTGTTTCCTATGTTTGCTTTCCAGAACATACACACGGCCGTGTGGAAATCCCACACGGCCGTGTGCCCAACCTGGCCAACACAAGGCCGGCCACAGGGGCACCCACATGCCCATGTGGACTCTCTGGATCCCAAGAAAATCATCTAAGTGTTCCACACGGCCGTGTGGAAATTCCACACGGCCGTGTGCCATGCAGACGCTCACCCACAAGGGCACTCACACGTCCCTTGTGAGCCTCTAGATGAAGTTCTTGTTCTGCAGAACATCCACACGGCCGTGTGGAATTTCCACACGGCTGTGTGCTATACACATGGGCACTCACAGGGGCACTCACACTGCCCCTGTGTCTCTCGGGATGGAGAGTTGTAGCTTTGCAGAGATCCACACGGCCGTGTGAAAATTCCACACGGCCGTGTGCCTTTATATGGTCGTTCATAGGGGCAATCACACGCCCCTGTGTCTTCTCTGGATGAGTTCTGAACTGTGACACACGCCCGTGTGGAAATTCCACACGGCCGTGTGTCTTCTCTGGGTGACTTAGAAAAATTTGCAAGCTTTGCAGAAAATTTCAGAAACTCAAATACAACGTTCAGAGCTTGCATATACAATAAAAATTCGACCAGAGATCCATGAAAACACACTCAAACGACCCAAAACTTCGACAATCACAATTAGGCACACTATAACACCAATAATCCATAAGAAATCATAGCGCACGCATAATAAAATTAAAACACCGAAACTAGGCAATTATTCATGCTAAAACTAAACTAAAGCCTAGAAAAACAATAAAAACTTGGGTTGCCTCCCAAGAAGCGCTTGTTTAACGTCACTAAGCTTGACGTACCACTTTCTTACCTCAAGGCGGCTTGAAAAGAGTGTGTTCCTCCCGACAAGATCTTACATAGCTACTTCCTTTAAACCAAAAAATGACTTGCCGAGGTGGAGTATTTGTTGGAGGGTCCAACCATCCTACTTTTGGCCTCCAAGGAAACAATTTGGGTTGGGAATTGTCCAAGCTTAGCATAGGTGGGTCATGGGATGGTTTAAATATCCTCCCCACATCGTTTTCCCTTCCCAAAGTCTCTTTCTTGCTTTTTATGAGTTGATCAATCCCAAAGAGCGGTGCTTGTTCCATTACCTTAGGGGTTGCTTCTTCTTGTGTATTTTCATCTTGAAAGGAACATGACACTAGCAAATCCCCTCGAGAATTTTCTTGCTCACAAGCACCATCTTCATTCAAGCAATCCCAATTCTCCAAATGGCATTCTACTTTTTCCTCTTCAATTTCTACAGCAACATACTCGGTATGCCCCATTTCTTTATTATCATTCACGACCACATCATCTCTACAAGGGTCTTGCTTTACTTGCTCAAATACTTCATGTTCCTTGGAGAGTGTGTCAAGTATCCATCCTAATTGATGTTTAAGGTTGTTGTAGGAGGCTTCATGATACTTTCGTGTGGCTTCCATACTTTGGCAAGAGGCATCGGATGCTTCAATAAAGTTATCTAGTACCTTTCTCCACGGAGGTGCATCCTCTTCGAGTCTCTCATCCTTTTGAAATAGCTCTTGAGGTGCTTCCCAATGTTGTCCATCGTTATTCCATAAAAAATTTTGGTAGCTCCTTTCACTTGGATGATGTGTGCTATAGCCTGGATTGCTCTGTTGTTGTGAAGCAATAACTCTATCAAGCTTTGTACTGAGAGCTTCAACTTGAGAATATAGCTCAATGATTGAATCAATCTCCATTTAGGCTCCTTGCAAGAAAAAGTGAGACAAAACAAAAGAAAACAAATAAGAACGATGGAAGAATAAGAAAAGGTGAAATGGAATGAATGATGAATAGCTAAAATAGCAAAGTACAAATGTCTCTAAAACGCCTATTCCCCGGCAACGGCGCCAAAAACTTGACACACCTCTTGCGTGTGTACCCCGCAAGTGCACGGGTTGTCGAAGTAATAAAAATACCCTGGTGAGTGGGTAGTCGTATCCACAAGGAATAGTGTTCAGAAACAAGTGTTATCGCTATTTAGCTATGAAAGAAGTCGATGATGAAAGAAGTATATATATATATATATATATATATATAAATGTAAAAGAAAATAAAAGAGTGCAAGAAGAATAATGAGGGTAGGAGAGGTAATCGATATAAAGATGGGGGTACCCGGACAAAGCTCCTCCTAAGACTAATGCTTCTAGTGCAACACTAGTATTATACCCTCTAATTGATGTCTAATTGAGTCGAGGATATCCTTAAACACACGGTCCCAAACCTAAGGTCAACCGTGACTGACCCCAACACTATGCACCGGCATTAGGATTCACTACGACTCTTGACTCTCGTTGACCTGTCAACTAAGCCCTAGAGGAGTATATCTACCTAAGCCTCACACTACGTGGGATTGCATTAAGTTCTAGGGACTCCTAGTGGTAAAACCTGTTCCTATGTGTAGTTCTAACCCTTTGGTCCAAGTGGAAGAACCCTAGTCTAGATTAAGCCCCAGTGCGTAGGATTCACTTCAACCCTTCACTCTGTTACTCGTGTAACTAAGCCCCAGGGGAGTTTATCTACCTAGCACTTCACTCTATCTCGACCGCTAATGAATCAAGGAAACGGAGGTAGGGAGAAACCACACCGGAGGGGAAAGAGGTACATCGCTACCTCACAACTCTCCCTCTCAACCCTCTCCAACCTTGTGTAGTCTAATCCTACAGAGGTTGTCACACCCTCAAAGGATAACCTAATAGATTCTCAACCCTAGTGTCACGGCTAAGGGAAAATCTCATACAATCGGCATGCAAGATTGGAACTCAATAATAGAACATTAAATTAAGAAAGCATAATAAAAGTCATAGAAACAATATCATCCTAGGGTTTACAAGTCCGAATACCGACTAGGGTTTAGCTCTCCATGGAGCAATACAATGTCAATAAATAGTTTAAGAACATATGCATGAAAACCATAAAGAAAACCCCCTTGTAGATCGTATCGATGGTCTTGTGTAGTTGCGTGTCTTCTCCAACGAATCCCTTGTTAAGCCTAAGGCACACCTCGACAAATCAATGCCGATGAGAGCTTCCTCAATAGCTTTCTTCCAAAGGATGTCGATGTCGATGCCGTTTAATCGCCTCCAAAGACCTCCAAGAACCTCTCCAAACCCTAGCCGAAAGCCCCCCAAAAGATATCCAAGTGATAGAAAGGGAGGGTACCCAAATAGATCTGAAAATGGGCTATTTATAGGCTGAAATCGGAGTTCCACACGCCCCTGTGTTAATTCCACACGGCCCTGTGAAAAACCAGGAATTCCACACGCCCGTGTCTTAATTCCACACAGCCGTGTGGAAATTCTGAAATCGTGGTTTTTCGGCACTATGAACAGTAACTTTGCTACAGTCTTTTGCTACAATACGCGGCCGTGTGGAATTTCCACACGCCCGTGTGAACTCTCTGAAATCCTGATTTTCGGCAACAGTGAACAATAGATTGATACAGTACTTTCGCTACATTATTTTTGCTACAGTACTGCTACGGTACTTAGCCAAAATGCTCCCGAATTCATCGTTCTTCATCGAGGCCATTGAATTGGGCACACAATCAATGGTAGATTATGTCGATTACTTCATTTCTCTTCTTTGACGAAATTCTCCAATGCTACACGAGTTAGACTTTTGTGAATGTGACTGCCCTTGTGCCCCTCCAATGGAGGTTGGCACACACCCACAAGTCTAAACTCGTGCCTTGTTCCTTGCTTGGTCCAAGAACTCGTCAACAATGGCGAACCTAACCTATTCTTGCTTCATTCTTCTCCAAATTGGCTCCACAACCCTACAATGCACAAAAGTAAACAAATGCACACTTTTTAGTGATAAAATCTGATTAAATTAATGCTCATTGCAAGATAATAACGCTTCGCATTACTATAACACGAGCACTTATCAAGAGGGCTTGGAGAAGAGCTGGCCGAGAGAAAGAACGAGAGAATGGAGACAGCACCAAAGGTCACGAGTTTTGCAATATAAAAATATTCCAGTCTTACTGGAATATTTTTTTATGGCATATTTCCCACTTTATGCCATAATTCTGTTGTGTGAAATAGCTACCCAAACACCTATTATGCCATAATCTTGTCAAAATATTATATTATGCCGGATTGTACGGATTATGTAGGATTTTGGTGCTACCCAAACAGTCCATTTGGGTAAAAATAATCATTTGAGACTGATGTGATACTTTTATTTATTTTACAAAATTTTGCTTTATTTCAAAATTTTATCCATTTATCTGATACAACTAATATTCAATTTTTATGTAAAATAACAAATATATTATTTAAATATTTTAATTGCATAAAATATAATTTTAATATTTAAAGGCTAAAATGGATGGTTAAAAATTATTTTGGGAATAACTCTATTTTTTCAACCATTCAAAAATCAGCAAAACTAAAGGGAATTTTGAATCCCTCTTTTTCAACCATCCTTTCCCCAAACATAAAAATATTTCTTTTAAAAACAATCATTCCAATAAAATTGTTCTACATTATTTCATCATAACATGTAATGCGCCATATGTGTTTTTCTCACCAAGTATCTTGCCTCATATTACCCAAGGATTCCCCACAACAATTTCCCATGAGTAGTTACTCTGGGATTACTTACGGATAGGTTACCCATGGACAATAATCGTGGCTAATCTATCGGTAACAATATGGAGCCAAATACTACCTTTAAGTTACCCATGGATTACCCACGGATATAGGAATAATAACCTTAACTCATCCGTGGATAACATTGCGGAGCCAAAAACTACTTTCAAATTGCCCAAGGATTACCCATGGATATGGTTCTTACAGACAATATTACTGGCTAATTCATTGGTGACAAATTTTATCTTTAAGCAACCCAGGGATTACCACGAACATTTTTCCCACACAAATTTTTCTTGGGTATGCATGGGTAATTTCAACGCAGGAATAACCATCATTATTTACCCATGGATTACCTAGGGATGGAAAGTGTCTCCATAGATTAATGCATATCTATTCCTTAGGTAAATTTAATTTATCTTTATTTTATAAATTTCTTGCTATTCCGTGAGTATTCCCTATTTATATTCCCGTGAAACCTATCCCTAGGTAATATTCTGTAGGTAAAATGCTTTACAAGAATAACAGCTCCATTTAGTGCACTTGTGCACTTTTAATAGGGGATGCAAGTTATTGATGCAAAAATTGGATAAACTCACTGATGAGCAACTGCATATACTACGAATCAAGTCATTGTGCAAAATTAAAATGCATTAGATACATTTAATGCTAGTCAAAACGCATTAGATCAACAATAAAATTGTTCAAAATAGTAAAAGTGCAAATTCATAACAAAAGAAGGACAAAGTGCAAATTCTTAACAAAAGAAGAGCAGATTTCATGATAAGTGTTATTGCATCTTATGCAAGCAAATGTTCTAATATGAGGATATCACAGATAGCAATGGAATAGAATGGTGCCATATTAGTTTGAAAACCATTCATTAATGTATATACATTTTTTGGAAGGTCATTTTCCCATTTTACCTGATATCAAATTGAAAAGTGCTCGTGTTATAGTTACACAAAGTGTTATTATCTTACTTTGAGCATTACTTTTATCAGATTTTATCATTAATTAGTGTGTATTTGTGTGCTTTTGTGCATTGTAGGGTTATGGAGCCAATTTGGAGAAAAAGAGCAAAATTAGGTAACGTTCGCCGTTGTTGTGGAGTTCTCGGGCCAAGGAATGAACAAGGCACGAGTCTAGACTTGTGGGTGTGTACCAACCTCCTTTGGAGAGGCACAAAGGCAGTCACATTCACAATAAGTTTAACTCATGTAGCATTAGAGAACTTCGCCAATAAGGAGAATTAAAGCAATCGACATGATCTACCGTTGATTGTGTGCCCAATTCAATAGCCTCAATGAAAAACGATGAAATCGGGAGCATTTGTTGCGTGTGAACTGTAGCAGTTACTGTAGAAAATTAATGTAGCAATCACTGTAGTAGTTTACTGTTGACTGCGCGTCAGAAAACAGATTTCAGAAATTCCACACAGGCGTGGGGAAATTCTACACGCCCGTGTGAAATCCAGATTTCAGCCGATTTTCCAGTCGCAACTCAGACTATTTAAAGGCCTTTTTGGAGACTTTTTCAGCATCTTTTCGCCTAGTTTCTGGAAGGTCGCGGCTATGGTTTGGAGAGGACTTTGTGGAGGATTGGAGCGCGCCATCGGCATCGACATCGAAGCCCGTCGGAAGATAGCTATTAGGGGAGCTTTCGTCGGCACTGATCCGGTGAGATGTGCCCTAGTCTTGACGAGGAGCTTGATGAATAGACAAATCGGGCGCACAAGACCACAGCCACGCTACACAGGGGGGTTTTCATCTGTGTTTTCGATTTGTGTTTATTCATATACATTGATGGATTTGGATAGCTCCATGAGGTGCTAAACCCCTTGTATATACATTAATTAGTGTGTATTTGTGTGCTTTTGTGCATTGTAGGGTTATGTAGCCAATTTGGAGAAAAAGAGCAAAGTTAGGTAATGTTCGCCGTTGTTGTGGAGTTCTCGGGCCAAGGAATGAACAAGGCACGAGTCTAGACTTGTGGGTGTGTGCCAACCTCCTTTGGAGGGGCACAAAGGCAGTCACATTCACAATAAGTTTAACTCATGTAGCATTAGAGAACTTCGCCAACAAGGAGAATTGAAGCAATCGACATGATCTACCGTTGATTGTGTGCCCAATTCAATAGCCCCAATGAAAAACGATGAAATCGGGAGCATTTGTTGCGTGTGAACTGTAGCAGTTACTGTAGAAAATTAATGTAGCAATCACTGTAGTAGTTTGCTGTTGACTGCGCGTCAGAAAACAGATTTCAGAAATTCCACACAGGCGTGTGGAAATTCTACACGCCCGTGTGAAATGCCAATTTCAGCCGATTTTCCAGTCGCAACTCAGACTATTTAAAGGCCTTTTTGGAGACTTTTTCAGCATCTTTTCGCCTAGTTTCCGGTGGGTCGCGGCTATGGTTTGGAGAGGACTTTGTGGAGGATTGGAGCGCGCCATCGGCATCGACATCGAAGCCCATCGGAAGATAGCTATTAGGGGAGCTTTCGTCGGCACTGATCCGGTGAGATGTGCCCTAGTTTTGACGAGGAGCTTGGTGAATAGACAAATCGGCCGCACAAGACCACAGCCACGCTACACAGGGGGGTTTTCATCTGTGTTTTCGATTTGTGTTTATTCATATACATTGATGGATTTGGATAGCTCCATGAGGTGCTAAACCCCTTGTATATACATTAATTAGTGTGTATTTGTGTGCTTTTGTGCATTGTAGGGTTATGGAGCCAATTTGGAGAAAAAGAGCAAAGTTAGGAAATGTTCGCCGTTGTTGTGGAGTTCTCGGGCCAAGGAATGAACAAGGCACGAGTCTAGACTTGTGGGTGTGTGCCAACCTCCTTTGGAGGGGCACAAAGGCAGTCACATTCACAATAATTTTAACTCATGTAGCATTAGAGAACTTCGCCAACAAGGAGAATTGAAGCAATCAACATGATCTACCGTTGATTGTGTGCCCAATTCAATAGCCCCAATGAAAAACGATGAAATCGTGAGCATTTGTTGCGTTAGCACTGTAGCAGTTACTGTAGAAAATTAATCTAGCAATCACTTTAGTAGTTTACTGTTGACTGCGTGTCCGAAAACAGATTTCAGAAATTCCACACAGGCGTGTGGAAATTCTACACGCCCGTGTGAAATCCCGATTTCAGCCGATTTTCCAATCGCAACTCAGACTATTAAAAGGCCTTTTTGGAGATTTTTTCAGCATCTTTTCGCCTAGTTTCTGGAGGGTCGCGGCTATGGTTTGGAGAGGACTTTGTTGAGGATTGGAGCGCGTAATCGGCATCGACATCGAAGCCCGTCGGAAGATAGCTATTAGGGGAGCTTTCGTCGACACTGATCCTGTGAGATGTGCCCTAGTCTTGACGAGGAGCTTGGTGAATAGACAAATCGGCCGCACAAGACCACAGCCACGCTACACAGGGGGTTTTCATCTGTGTTTTCGATTTGTGTTTATTCATATACATTGATGGATTTGGATAGCTCCATGAGGTGCTAAACCCCTTATATATACATTAATTAGTGTGTATTTGTGTGCTTTTGTGCATTGTAGGGTTATGGAGCCAATTTGGAAAAAAAGAGCAAAGTTAGGTAATGTTCGCCGTTGTTGTGGAGTTCTCGGGCCAAGGAATGAACAAGGCACGAGTCTAGACTTGTGGGTTTGTGCCAGCCTCCTTTGGAGGGGCACAAAGGCAGTGACATTCACAATAAGTTTAACTCATGTAGCATTAGAGAACTTCGCCAATAAGGAGAATTGAAGCAATCGTTATGATCTACCGTTGATTGTGTGCCCAATTCAATAGCCCCAATGAAAAACGATGAAATCGGGAGCATTTGTTGCATGAGTACTGTAGCAGTTACTGTAGCAAATTAATGTAGCAATCACTGTAGCAGTTTGCTGTTGACAGCGCATCAGAAAACAGATTTCAGAAATTCCACACAGGCGTGTGGAAATTCTACACGCCCGTGTGAAATCCCGATTTCAGCCGATTTTCCAGTCGCAACTCAGACTATTTAAAGGCCTTTTTGGAGACTTTTTCAGCATCTTTTCGCCTAGTTTCTGGAGGGTCGCGGCTATGGTTTGGAGAGGACTTTGTGGAGGATTGGAGCGCGCCATCGGCATCGACATCGAAGCCCATCGGAAGATAGCTATTAGGGGAGCTTTCGTCGGCACTGATCCGGTGAGATGTGCCCTAGTCTTGACGAGGAGCTTGGTGAATAGACAAATCGGCCGCACAAGACCACAGCCACGCTACACAGGGGGGGTTTTCATCTGTGTTTTCGATTTGTGTTTATTCATATACATTGATGGATTTGTATAGCTCCATGAGGTGCTAAACCCCTTGTATATACATTAATTAGTGTGTATTTGTGTGCTTTTGTGCATTGTAGGGTTATGGAGGCAATTTGGAGAAAAAGAGCAAAGTTAGGTAATGTTCGCCGTTGTTGTGGAGTTCTCGGGCCAACGAATGAACAAGGCACGAGTCTAGACTTGTGGGTGTGTGCCAGCCTCCTTTGGAGGGGCACAAAGGCAGTCACATTCACAATAAGTTTAACTCATGTAGCATTAGAGAACTTCGCCAATAATGAGAATTGAAGCAATCGACATGATCTACCGTTGATTGTGTGCCCAATTCAATAGCCTCAATGAAAAACGATAAAATCGGGAGCATTTGTTGCGTGTGAACTGTAGCAGTTACTGTAGAAAATTAATGTAGCAATCACTGTAGTAGTTTACTGTTGACTGCGCGTCAGAAAACAGATTTCGGAAATTCCACACAGGCGTGTGAAAATTCTACACGCCCGTGTGAAATCCAGATTTCAGCCGATTTTCCAGTCGCAACTCAGACTATTTAAAGGCCTTTTTGGAGACTTTTTCAGCATCTTTTCGCCTAGTTTCTGGAGGGTCGCGGCTATGGTTTGGAGAGGACTTTGTGGAGGATTGGAGCGCGTCATCGGCATCGACATCGAAGCCCGTCGGAAGATAGCTATTTGGGGAGCTTTCGTCGGCACTGATCCTGTGAGATGTGCCCTAGTCTTGACGAGGAGCTTGGTGAATAGACAAATCGGCCGCACAAGACCACAGCCACGCTACACAGGGGGGGTTTTCATCTGTGTTTTCGATTTGTGTTTATTCATATACATTGATGGATTTGTATAGCTCCATGAGGTGCTAAACCCCTTGTATATACATTAATTAGTGTGTATTTGTGTGCTTTTGTGCATTGTAGGGTTATGGAGGCAATTTGGAGAAAAAGAGCAAAGTTAGGTAATGTTCGCCGTTGTTGTGGAGTTCTCGGGCCAACGAATGAACAAGGCACGAGTCTAGACTTGTGGGTGTGTGCCAGCCTCCTTTGGAGGGGCACAAAGGCAGTCACATTCACAATAAGTTTAACTCATGTAGCATTAGAGAACTTCGCCAATAATGAGAATTGAAGCAATCGACATGATCTACCGTTGATTGTGTGCCCAATTCAATAGCCTCAATGAAAAACGATAAAATCGGGAGCATTTGTTGCGTGTGAACTGTAGCAGTTACTGTAGAAAATTAATGTAGCAATCACTGTAGTAGTTTACTGTTGACTGCGCGTCAGAAAACAGATTTCGGAAATTCCACACAGGCGTGTGAAAATTCTACACGCCCGTGTGAAATCCAGATTTCAGCCGATTTTCTAGTCGCAACTCAGACTATTTAAAGGCCTTTTTGGAGACTTTTTCAGCATCTTTTCGCCTAGTTTCTGGAGGGTCGCGGCTATGGTTTGGAGAGGACTTTGTGGAGGATTGGAGCGCGTCATCGGCATCGACATCGAAGCCCGTCGGAAGATAGCTATTTGGGGAGCTTTCGTCGGCACTGATCCGGTGAGATGTGCCCTAGTCTTGACGAGGAGCTTGGTGAATAGACAAATCGGCCGCACAAGACCACAGCCACGCTACACAGGGGGGTTTTCATCTGTGTTTTCGATTTGTGTTTATTCATATACATTGATGGATTTGGATAGCTCCATGAGGTGCCAAACCCCTTGTAGTTATTCGGACTTGTAAACCCTAGGATGATTTTTTTTTTTCTATGACATGTTATTATGCTTTCTTAGTAGATGAATTTAATTGAGTTCCAATCTTGATTGATTCTTGTGTTGATTTTCCCTTAGATGTGACACTATGGTTGAGAGTCATCTAGGTTGCCCTTTGGAGATGTGACAACTCATATAGGATTAGACTACTCGAGATTGGAGAGGGTCGAGAGGATGAGTCGTGAGGTAACGAAATGTCCCCTTTCCCCTCCAGTGTGATTTTCCTACCTCTATGTTCCAAGAGTGAAGGGTTGCAGTCGAAATAGAGCAAAGTGCTAGGAGATGAACTCCCCTGGGGTTTAGTTGCGCGAGCGACAGAGTGAAGGGTTGTAGTGAATCCTAGTGCTGGGGCTTAATTGAGACTAGGGTTCTTCCACCTGGACCAAAGGGTTAGAACTACACTTAGAAACAGGGCTAATCACTTGGAATCTCTAGAACGTTAAGCAATCCCACGTAGTGTGAGGATAATACATTGTCCACGACTCATTAAACCATCAATAGGAGAGTATAATATATTGTCTTGCACTAGAAACATTACTCTGCGTTTGCACTCTCTTACATTCCATATTTCTCTTTTACTTTCTTAGTACTTTTAATTACTTTTGCACACACACCTATTGATCTTATTCCCACTTTCCGTATTTCACACTAGCTATTTAGCAAATCTTTTTGTCTACAATCCCTACTTCCTGTGGATTCGACTACCCTCTCACCGGGGTACTTTATTACTTCGACAACCCGTGCACTTTCGGGCCCCTGTCACAAATAAATAGATTGTGGACTTACAAATCCCAACAATAAATATGATCCATCATGAGACCATGCTTGGTTCATTAGTGTGGACTGAGATTCACCACTCCCTTCCTTCCACCCAAAAGAATTATTCTCTCTTTCTCTTAACCGATGTCAAACAATTGACACTGCCAAACATAATTACCTTTTTGTACCATATATAATTTGATATCACACAGATTTGCTAATGTGTGTTTACATTGGTAATTGACTTGATGCTTAAATTCACATATGCTGTCTAATATATCAAAACCAACTATTCTTATGTCTAAATTAACCAACAATAAAATCTTCTTATGCTATATATAAACCATAAACTCCATTCAAATTAGGAGAATGGTTATCCTAGAGCAGAGTTTTGGTTTTCAAAATCAATTTTTCTATTCCACAATACAACCACATGATCACTTCTACTAATATTAAAACACAGATCAATGTTATAGAGGAATAATATACTGTTTACCATACCTTTAAAATGAGGTTTCTTAGATAGAAAAGTAATCTTATCTTTCCTTGTAGTATTAAGATCTACAATTGAAACTTGAGGGATACCAGCATCAGCATAATAATCACAAAATAGAATAACTCTATTTAGATGTCATGCTAGATCTTGTGGTCTTTTTTTTTTCTGGAATTTCATAATCTATGGTGCTAAGCAATATTGCACTAGGCATGGACCTATAAGCCTACAATTATTTGATTGTTAGATAGATTTGATTCAAGAGATCTCATCTTCCTATTGTGTTGACTAACGATGCAGATCATATATGCAAAATTAAATAAACTGGTTGATGGGCAATAGTGTACTTTAGGGATCAAGTCCTTGTACAGAATTAAAATTCATCATGTACATGTAATGCCAATCGAAACACAACATGTCGATGTTAAAATTAGACAAAACAATGAAAGCGCCATTGATGACATTAAAAATAAGAGCAAATTTCATGATAAGAGTTACTACTTCATGTGCAAGCAAATTTTCTAATTTAAGGATATCAAAGTTAGAAAAAAAATGAATTTGTGTCATATTACTTTGAATACCCTTAGTTAATATGTATACATGTTTGGGAAATTCCTTTCCCATTATACTTGATATCAAATAAATGAATAACATATTCCACAAATCCTGTTGATGAATGCCATCTATCATGAGACCATGCTTGATTGATTAGTGTAGACTGGGATTCACTACTTCCTTACTTCCACCCGAAAGAATGAATCTTTCTTTCTCTTGATTGTATGTCAAACAGATGACGCTGCAACCCATGATCACTTGTTTGTACTATATATACTATGACATCACATGGATTTGGTAATAAATTTATACATTGGTAATCAATTAGATACCTAAATTCACATCTATTGTTTAATTTATCAAAACCCACTATCATTTTGAATAAATCAACTAATAATAGCCTCTTATACTTTAAACCTGTAACTTCCTTCACCATAGGAAAATGTTGATCCTAATGTGGAGTTTTGGGTTTCCAAGTAACCTTTTTCCCATTCCACAATACAACATTGATTGCTTTCACTGATAGCAAAACAAAAATTAACATCATAAAGGAATATTATATTTTTTATAATACTCTTCAAATAAGGTTTTGTTAGCATCATAGCATTGTGATCTACATTTGAAACTTGAGGGCTACCACCATCAGCACAATAAGTACAAAATAATATATCTCTATTTGAATTCTATGCTAGATCTTTTGTTCTTTTTTTTTCTTGACAATATGTTAAACAAATGATGTTGCCAATGATGATCACCTATTGTAACATGCATAATTTGGCATCACAAGGATTTGGTGATACACTCATATCATAGCAATCAATTTGATGCTTAAATTCACATGGATCGTCTAATATATCAAATCCAACTATATGTTTATCTAAAACAACCATTAATAGAATCTTCTTATGCTAAAAGCTAGCAACTTCCTTCACAGTAGTAAAATGTTGATTTGTGTATAGAGTTTTAGGCTTCCAAAAATCATTTTTACGTTATATAATGTTAACCGCATTATCGCTTCCGCCAGTAGCAAAACACAAATCAACATTATGGAGCAATATTATATTGTTAATAATACTCTTCAAAGGAGATTTTTTTTTAGCTAGAACAATAGCCCCATCTTTCCTTATAGCATTGAAATCTATAATTTAAACTTGATGGATACCAGCATCAACACATTAAATACAAAATAGCATACCTCTATTTGGATGCCATGCTAAATCTTTTAGTCATTTTTTTATTTTTCATGGAATTTCACGATCTGTAGTGCTAAGCAATAATGAACAAGGCTTGGATCCATCTGCTTGCAATTGATATAAGTTTACAACTCCATTTAGTGCACTCATCATGAACACTAAATTATTTTTTTTCTTTAACAAATATCATTTTCTTATTGTGTTGATTAGCAATGTAGGTCATCGATGCAAAATTAAACAAACTTACTAATGAGCAACTACATATACTAAGGTTGAAGTGCTTGTATAAAATTAAAATGCATTGTATACTTTTGATGCCAATCAAAACATCTCAAGTCAATACTAAAATTGACCAAAATAGCAAAAGTGCAAATTACTGACAAAAAGAAAGGTAATTTCATGGTAAAGGTTATTGCATCTTATATAAGCAGATACTCTAATATGGGAATATTGAAATTACCAATAAAATCGATAGGTGACATATTAATTTGAAAGCCCTCCGTTAATGTGTATACACATTTGGAAAGATCCTTTTCCATTTTACCTGATATCAAATAAATGGAAAACAAGATCTATAGATCTTGATGATAAATACCATCCATCATAAGACCATGCTTGGTTGATTAGTGTAGACTAAACTTCACTGCTTCTTTTCTTTCACTTAAAAGAATGAATATCTCTTTTTCTTAACTGGATGGCAAAAGGTCAACACTGCCAGACATAATCAACTATTTGTAATATCTATAATTTGACATCACATGGATTTGGCGATACAGACATACATTGGTAATCAATTTGATGCTTAAATTCATCTCTATTGTTTAATATATCAAAACCAACTATCCTTTTGTCTAAATTAACCAATAATAGAATCTTCTTATGTTATAAACCATCAACTCCCTTCATATTATGGTAATGTTGATCCTAATGCAAAGCTTGGGCTTCCAAAAATCATTTTTTTTTCTCATTCCCAATTCAACCCATGGTCACTTCCACCCATAGCAAAACACATATCAACACCACTGAGCAATATTATACTATTTATAATATACTTTAAATTAGGGGTTTTAGCAAGAAAAGTAACCCTATTTTCCTTATAGCATTAGCTTCTAAATTGACACTTGAGGGATACCACCATTAGCATAATAAACACAAAATAGAATATCTTTATTTAGATGTCGTATTAGATCTTTTGGTTATTTTTTTTCTGGAATTTCATAATTTATGGTGCTAAGCAATATTGCAGTAGGCTTTGTCCCATCGTTTCCAATTACAATATGTTTATATCTCCATTTAGTGCATTTGTCATAAATATTCAATCATTAGTTGGATCTGATTCAGGAGATCTCATTTTCCCATTGTGTTAACTTGGGATGTGTAACATAGATGCAAAATTAAATAAACTTGTTGATGAGCAATTGCATACACTAGAATTAAGTCCTTATGAAAAATAAAAAATTCATCAAGTACATTTGATGCTAATCAAAACACATCATGTGCAAGGAGACATTAGAATATGAGGATATTGAAGTTGGCAAAAGAATGTATTTATGCCATATTACTTTGAAAACCATCCATTAATGTCTATACATGTATGGGAAGTTCCTTACCCATTATCCCTAATATCAAATTAATGAATAATAGGTTCCACGGCTCATGTTGATCAATATCATCCATTAGGAGACCATACTTCGTTAATTAGAGCGGATTGAGACTAATTACTCCCTTGCTTCCATCCGAAAGAATGGATCTTTCTTTCTCTTAACTTGATGTCAAATAGACGATGCTGCAACCCATGATCACTTGTTTGTACCATGTATAATATGACATCATATGGATTTGGTGATACAATCATACATTGTAATCGATTTGATACTTAAATTCACATCTACCATCTAATTATTCAAAAACCAACTATCCTTTTGTCTAAACCAACTAATAATAGCTTCTTTTTCTATAAACTAGCAACGCCTTTCACAATAAGAGAATGTTGATCCTAATGTAGAGTTTTGGCCTCCAAGAATATTTTTCTTATTCCACAATACAACACAAGATGGTTTCCACCGGTAGTAAAACAAAATTAAGGCCATGGACTAATATTTTATTGTTTATGATACCCTACAAATGAGAATTTCTTTTTTTAGGCTAGAAAGTAACTCTTTTTCTCTACAGCATTAAGATTTGCATTTCAAACTTGAGGGCTGCCACCATTACCATAAGAAGCACAAAATAGCATTTCTTTGTTTAAATGTCATGCTAGATCTTATGGTCCTTTTTTTTTCATTTCATAATCTCTGGTCTAAGCAATAGTGTACTAGCCTTGGATCCATTAGCCTGCAATTACCAAAAGTTTGTATCTATGTTTAGTAGCCTTGTCATGAACATTTGATTATTAGTTGGATTTGGTTAAAGGGAACTCATTTTCCTATTACGTTGATTGGGGGATGTGGGCTATGTATCCAAAATTAAATAAACTCATTGAAGAGCAAATTCATATACTACAAATCAAGTCCTTATGAAAAATTAAAAGGCATCATATATATTTGATACCATTCAAAACATATCAGGTCAATATAAAATTTGTTAAATGGCAAAAGTGCCCATTGATGACAAAAAAAAAAAAAAAAAGGCAAATTTGAGGGTATGCGTTATTGCATCTTATGCAAGTAGATATACTAATATGAGGATATCAAAGTTAGCAATAGAATGGGCTAGTGCTATATTATTTTGAAAACCCTCTGTTAATGCGAATACATGTTTATGAAGGTTCTTTCCTATTATACATAATAGTAAATAAATAGATAGCAGGATCCACACATCCTGACAACAAATGCCATCCATCATGAGAGCATACTTGGTTGATTAGTGTGGACTAAGATTTTCTATTCCTTTGCTTCCACCATAAACAATGAATCTCTTTCTCTTGACTGGATGTCAACAAACGACATTGCCAACCTGATCACTTGATTGTATCATGTTTAATTTGACATCACATGGAGTCATATATTCGTAATCGGTTTGATCTTTAAATTCACATGTATCATCTAAGATATCAAAACCAACTAATAATAGAATTTTCTTATGCTAGAAACTAGCAATTTCCTTCACATTAGGAGAATGATGATCCTAGTGCAAAGTTTTGGGCTTCCAAAAATCATTTTTTTCCAGTTCCATAATATAACTGCATGACACATATCAACATCATGGAGTACATTATTGATAATACCTTGCAAATGAGGTATTTAGCTAGAAAAATAACCCAATATTTCCCTGTAGTATCGAGATCTACAATTAAAAGTTGGGGCATACCATCATAAACATATTAAGCACAAAATAGTATATCTCTATTTGTATGCCATGCTAGATCTTTTGGTGTTTTCCTTTTTTTTTTTTTTATTGTTTTGGAATTTCACCATCCGTGGTGCTAAGCAATAGTGTACTAGGCTTAGTCCCCTTTAGCCTATAATTGACATAAATTTACAGCTCCATTTAGTAAACTTATCACGAACATTTGATTACCAGTTAGATTTGATTCAAGGGATCTCATTTTCTTATTGTGATGACTGGGCATGCTGGTCATAGATGCAAAATTAAATAAACTCACTTTTAAGCAATTGTGTATACTAGGGATCAAGTCCTTGTGCTCCTTTTGTTTATTTTCTGCTTTGTCTTGGTCTTTTGTGACCCTATAGAAACTTTTGGTCTACTTGATGGCTCAACTTTGAAATCCTTCATATTAAAGTAAGGCCTTGGTTTTGGTGTTCTTCTAATCAACAAAGAACCTTGGCCACCATGAGAGTTTTGGAGGAGTAAGCAAGTGAAAGAATAATAAGTTGTAAACAAGATGATGGACCAGAGCTGGAGCTATTCACTACAGTTGGGCTACCGGCTTACAATGTAGATGAAGATGATTGATGGCGAAGCTTTAGTTGTGTTGCTTCTAGTCTCTTTCTACATCATTCAATTCTGATTGGTAGAAAGCAACTTTCATTTTGAGATGCTGGACATCTAAGCTATGATGCTTAATCAGTAATTCGAGATCTTTCTTCTCTTCTACACCATTATCATGTGAAACTTCTTCAAGTTTCATTTTTCAGTGA
Organism: Dioscorea alata; assembly: GCA_020875875.1. Lineage (NCBI taxonomy): Eukaryota > Viridiplantae > Streptophyta > Magnoliopsida > Dioscoreales > Dioscoreaceae > Dioscorea > Dioscorea alata. The sequence goes on along the minus strand of CM037017.1, from coordinate 5,717,423 downwards.
TCCTGAGTCCATTCTTGAAATCTTTGGAGACTATATGGATAAATGAGAGAAAAATATTATCCATGTTCCAACTACATTTTGAATTTGGCAATCTTTAAGGGACAATATGATAGTATGAGTAAAAGCCAACATGATTTGAGCCTCATTCTGTTATGAATGCTATACATGATTATTTTAAAACTTTATACAATAAGATACATTTTTGATGTTATATACTATTAATAAATTATAAATATTGATTAATTGATAAAAAAATAAAAAAAGATTATCATCTTCACTAAAGTGGCTAATTGAGTGGGAAGAGAAAAGATTCTTGGTCCCCATTTTGTTAATTTAAAGCATTTGATCTTCACTTGTATTAAAATACACATCACTAATATTTTGCTCAAGGTAATCAATATTGAAAAAAAAAAGGTTATTTATATAATTAATATAAAGCTATAATCTACTCATAGCGAAAGATAACGAGAAATATGATCATAATAGTAAAATAAGACCTGATGAACTTGCTTTTTTTCACTAATGGAATAGCTACCAAAGAAATTGATATTACATAAGACACATGGTATAATATACATAAGCTAAAAATATACATATCTATCTAGAGACATACATCTTCTTAAATAGTTAGGCAACAATCACAACAATTGTAGTAAATGCTGCAACCAATGGCCTTACATGGTCATTAACAGTCTAGCTATCCATCTACATAATTAAGGATAATGTTATTTATTTCAACAGATCTCTACTAACTGAATTCAATACACAGCACTCATGAACTACCAGCTACTAACTTAGTTTATCTATATGTACATAGATGTCTACATAATGGTCATGCCTAACAAAAACATAACGCAAATTATTTTTGTTTTTTGCTACAACAGAAAAAAGAAGATGATACACTCCAAGTAACAATAACAGCTACACAAAATTCAATAGATGAAGGGGTTCAACTCATCATATTCAAAAGCCAACGTAAATAAGAAACAAAAGCCAAAAATAAATAAATAAATAAATAACATGTTGATGAATTCTTAATAATAATAACAACTTCACCAGCTTCAAGATATGTAGGGATTCAACTCATCATATACCATCATATACAACACTCCCAAAATAAATAGACAACATGGTAATTAGAACATGGTAAACACAAATAAATAACTACATAAGGCATAGTGATATAAAGTTAAGCATCATGCAAAGGAAAAGCAAAATAATACTCATTTCATGAAGGAATCAAAAGAAAAAACAAATTTATTAAAAGCAATAGCATTATGGTATTTAGAAAAGGAAAAAAAAAAAAAAATATATATATATATATATATATATATATATAAATATATATATATATATATATATATATATATATATATATATATATATATATATATATATATATATATATATATATATATATATATAATTTAAATAAATGAAGGACAGCACCAGACTTAAAGATACGGACATCATGCAAAGGAAAATGGTAGTCTGTTCATGAGGAACTCAAAAGAAACAACAAATTAAAAAAAAAAAAGCCTATAAATAAGCATCATAATATTAAAAAAAAAAAAAGGAACAAAAGAAAATAAATATGGAAACCGTATTGCTATAGAACACTGCAACACATTTTTAAATAAATGGAAGGTAAAGATCCTGACATCATGCACAGAACAACCACATAGTACTCATTTCATGAGGAAATCAAAAGAAACAACAAACTTATCAAAAGCAATAGCATTATAGTATTCAAAAAAGGAAAGCATAAAGAAAATAAATATGGAAACCATATTGCTATAGAACACTACAACATATTTGAAAAAAAAAAATATGTTATTGGCATGAAGAACAACATGAGAACTAACCAATTAAACAAAGTCAATGTCAAACAAACAAAAATGAAATGAGTACCACAAAAAAAAACAAGAGTATAAATTAGAAAAAAGGAGTTGTAGGGGAAAAACCAAGCAGATAACTAATAACCAAAGTTTGAGGATAACCATCAATGTAAAGAAAATACCAAATAAGAGAAGCTTACACCCTGTTCACATATTAAACAGAACTTAGGTAAAAACAAAAAACAAAAAACAAAAAAACAAAATCAATAAGATAAAGCAAAAGACAATATGGATAAGTAAAAATGTTAGTCACTGAATGAATGAGGATTTCATGGAAAACAACATTAAAAATGATTTATCAGGAAAACAAAAGAACACAACAATGAAAAATACATGCTAGGAAGATGTGTATAAGAAATAGAAAAATACACCACGAAATAAATTGCACACTATGCAAATATGATGAAAAATAAATAAAAAATCAACATAAACAATGGAAGAATACATACTATGACGATCTACAAGGAAATAAGAAAGGTAAACACTGAAACAAATTACATACTATGCAAATATGCTGAGAAATAAATCAGAAATAAACCAAAAATACAAAAAAAAAAAGTCAAAAAAATACATGCTTTGAAGAACTCCATGAAAATATAAGAATAAATCTTTAAAAAAATTACATTATATGAAGATCCACAGAGAAATAAGTCAAAATAAAAAAAAACATAAATTAAATGAAGATCTGCAGTGAAATAAAATAACACACCCAAAAAAAAAATTAGATGATATGAAAATCTCCTGATAAATAAACCAAATACAAAAAAAAAATACATGCTTGTAGATATGTAAGAAAGCACGAGATCGGGGAGAAAACAACGTATGAAAATAATAGACATGTTCGCATTGTAGAAAAGAGGCCTCTAAAAACCAGAAGGAAACCACAAAAGGAAAAAATGGAAAACAATAGACAAGCTACAAGCCACTACAAGAAAAAGGAAAGGATAAAGTAAAAAACATCCCAAAGATCATTGTTCAAACCTAAGACAAGATAAATTTTGGAGGATAGATGTCTACCAAATAAAGATATGAAGGGATGGCAAACAAAAAAACTGGAGTAGCAGAGAGGGGGATGATCGGGCAAAGTAGACGGTGACAAAGAGACCAGGATGCTCGGGCGAAGTAGATGATGACAAAGAGATCAGGATGGCAAGGAGAGGAGGAATGGAAACCCAAGCATGAAAAGCCCAAAAGTGGAATGGGAAATGGGAAAAGTCGGGGGTGATCTCAAGACAAGCACGTGACAACATGTGAGGGAACTAAAGTTGCTCAAATCCTACTTCAGGGTTTTTTATATGGAAGTCAAAAGGGGGAAGTGGTTGGTTTTGGAAGTTGTCAAATCATGACTTTGGTCTCCAATTCGGTGAACCAAACTCAAGGAAGTGGTGTGGAACTCACCATTTCAACCACTTTGGAACCAACTTCAACGAGAACCAAACACGCCCTAGGAAGACAAATAAATATGTCATTATTTTAAAGAGCTAAAAAATTATATTGGCATTGATATAAGGCATCAATAGAGTAATAGTAGATGGCTAAGATAATGCTTTTGTAAAAGTTGATTATTGGCATATATTGATAATAGAAAATAACAGTAATCATAATTGAATGTAACTTAAGAGGAATTTGACAACAATTGTCTATCTTTTTATACCATCACATTAATAGAAGAATTGTTTACTTTAAAATAAAAATTGAAATAGAAATAGAAATTGAAAAAGAAAACATAGGAGGGGAGACAAGGATAACCAAAGAAGAAAAAAGAGAGAAATGAAATAAAAAGAAAATTGTAACACTAACTATGTTTAATTGGTCTAAAAATCACATTACTATACTAGAAGTACTAAACAAGATAAAGAAGAAAACTGCAAAATTAACTTCTAAATAGGTACAAATTGATATCGAAAAATTCAATCAAGTAAAATGGAAATTGATTTTAAAAAAAAACAAATAAAGAAAATGATGATAGAATTAACTCTACAAGGTTTAAACTAACATAAAAAATTTTAACCACATGCCATAAATAAACATGTAGGCATAGGCACAAACTGATTAACTGAGCATACCGAGTCCGACCAAACAAGTCAGGCCAACCCATAACCGGCTCGATAAATAGTGCCTACCTGCCAATACGAGTTGACCCGACAGACCCAGCCCAAATGGTCTCACAACCTACCAAGTTCGGGCTCAGCCCACCCAGCGTAGATGGTTTTTAAAAATATTTTTTATTCTTTTTTTAATTTTTTATTATTAAATTTAAAATATCTTGAAATGTAATGGGGGAGAATACTCCTTCGCCAACCACCCTATGTTTTTTTGCTTTAATATTTTTAAAATAAATAAATAAATAAATAAAATCTCAAAAAAAAAATTAAAAATTAAAAAATTAAAATAATTCCAATAAATCATAAAAATTTTAAGCAACTAGAAATAATTCAACATAACTTAAAAAAATGGAAGGCTTAGATTTAATTAATTTACCTATCTAATCAAGTTATCTAAACATCTTATTAGGTATGAGAGAAATTATAGCCCACATAATCTTTTACTGTAAATCGAAGTTACCGCCCACTCACTTATTCATCACCATTGAGATCTGCCTAGGTCTTAGCTTCATAGCCCACTCACTAATTAAAAGAATGTGATACAAGTTTTCAGTACCTTGCCATTGTTCAAGAATGTTGAAATTCATATCTATTTTGATGTTCTTAATGAATCAAAAAGTAGTATTAAAGTCAATGCCTTGCCATTTTCCCACCTTCTCAATAGAACCAAAAAACATCGCATTAACTAGAGATCCTCTGGCTTGAACTCCCTAGATAGAGATATTAAAAATGTGGAACTCCTCATTAATGATCTTGATTCCCAAGCTCAGAATTACTCTTGCCCAACCTTATATGATGCTTCCCTTTTCATCAATAAAAAAAAATCCTCCACAATAAGCATTCAGCCTTATTAAGGCAAAGTAACCTTAGATGGGCTCAAAGATCTAGACTCATGTGGGTTCACAATGGGGACTTGAATACAACCATTTTTCATAATAGTGCCCGCATGAACAATCATTGAATCTCCATTTTCCAAATCATTGATTGGCATGGTAATTTACATGTTGAGAGGGAAGCCATAGAAAAAGCTTTTCTTGATCATTATAGTGACCTTTAGTCTAAACCAATACCAGCTCCTTTTCTTCCATTCTCCACTCCCTCCCCCTTGATTTTCTTGCACTACTGAGGATGGGATTAATCTAGTCAGAAAGGTTACTAAAAGTGAGATTTTCAAAACCCTTATTACCTTAGCTTCTAGAAAGAGTCCGAGCCCCAATGGCTTCAACGTTGAGTGTTATAAGTTTTTTTGGTATGACTTTCAGAATGAGCTCTACAATGTCTTTTTTTTTTTTTTTGAGAAAGCTCACATGCCTAATTTATTTCCTTGATTCCTAAGAAATCCAACCCCAAGACAGTTACTGATTATCTCCCCATTTCCTTGTATAACATGTGCTATAAAATTATCGATACGATCCTAGCCAACAAACTAAAGATGGTCATCCCCAATCTGGTTGGGAGAGAGCAAGCCGATTTCGTCCAAGGTAGGTCTCCTGCCGATAATATAATAGATATTCAAAAAGTGGCTCACTCTTTAGATAATGACTATAGTAATCCCCCAAGGATGATTGTCAAAATTGATATTGAAAAAGCATATAATACTCTTAGTTGATAGAATATTCTTGCTACTCTTACTAAAATGATTTTTCCTACTATTTGGCTCACTTTAATCTATGCTTGCATTACCTCCTCTAGCTTTGCTTTCTTAATTAATGCAATTCCAACAAATATTTCAAAAGCTATAGGGATGTGTGTCAGGGTGATCCTTTATCCTCTTACCTTTTTATTCTTGTCTCTCAAAATTTAACTGTCATTCTTAACCATGCCCTTATTACGGGGATGATCACTGGTTTTGATTCTAGACTTCAGCATAACTTCAACCATCTTATGTATGCTGATGATCTCATTTTAATCTCTAAAGCCACTAGATCGGTTGCCAGAAATATAAGGTTTTGCCTTTCTCTTTACTCCAACCTAACTGGTCAAAAGCCTAATTTTGCCAAATCCGCCATCTTTTTCCCTAAGTGCCTGAATTCTAGACTCTCAAGGTGCATTAAGAACATTCTTGGCATCTCCATTGGTTATTTCCCCTTTACTTACCTTGGCATTTCTATTTCCCCAAAAAAACTCCTTGTTTCTCATTTCTATCCACTTGTCACTCGTTTTCAGAATCTAGTTTCTCATTGGCAAAATATGCACATCTCTCAAGCTGGGAAGGTAATTCTGATTAATAGTGTCTTTATGGCCATTCCCACCTATACTTTAGCTTTTTACTCCCTTCCTGATGACATCCTTGATAAGCTTACAAAAATTAATAGGAATTTTCTTTGGTGTAAGAGTAGCAATCATAGTGGTCTTCCTCTAGTCTCTTGGAGCAATACTACACTTGACAAGGCTGATGGGGGATTGGCTATCATGAATCTAAAGCATACTTGCACTACTTTTTTAGATTGATATTCTTAATTTGAAATATGGTAGCTTTCATCCTTGGAAGTTTTATACTCCTCCCAAATGCTCTTGGTTTTATAGAACTCTCTACAAAAATTTGAATTGCTGACACACCTCTTTTGCGTGTGTGTACCGCAAGTGTATGGGTGTTGAAGTAATAAAGTGCCCAGCGGGTAGGGTAGTTGAATCCACAGGGAATAGGGTTACTAGTACTAACAGTTTCTCTGCTATCTAGCCTAATGATCAATGGATGTGATGATCTAGTGTGTGAAGAAATGAATACCAAAGATGAATATGCAAGGGTAAAATAGAGGGAGATCTCAATGCTCCCCCTAGGATTCAGGTATTAGATACCGGGTGTGAAAGTGTTTCTAGAATGAGTAGGTTAAGTCATGGAAATCCAAAGATAATCGGATCCTACCTACAGATCGCAAGGAGCAATATACAAAACAAAACATAAGCCCAAATACCTCTTTTGCGTGTGTACCGCAAAGGTTCATAAGCCCAAATACCGTCTAGGGGTTTAGTGATCCATGGAGCAATATACAAAACAAAACATCAGTAAATGAAAGTATATAGAAAGCATAGAAATAAACCCCCTATATATAAACTAATGGCCTTGATGGAGAGCTTCGACGTCTTGATGGAATCCACTATGAAGCTAGGGTCACCGGTGGCTTCCTTGATGCTATGACGGAGGAGGAATAGATCAAAGTCGGTCAAAAAATACCTCCTAAGCTGCAAAGACCTCCTCTCTAAACCCTAACTGTCTCATATCTCAAGAGCCGCACAAAATATGTGAAAAATCTTCCAAAGAATAGGGCAAACCGGCCTTTTAAACTCAACATCGCGTCTCTATCACGTGCCTTGACCCGCTTGGGTTAGCTGCCACCTGCTCGGGTGGGCTACAGATTTCTCCACTCACCTAGGTGGATTTTTGACCCAGTAGGGTGAACATTGTTTTGCGACAGTGCTCCTCATAAACAAAGCTCCAAAACTCTTCTCTTAAGTCCACATGGATGGGCACATGGCCGCGTGGTAGGTTATGAAACTTCTTGTCGTCTAATCACACCGACATGTGCCCATCCATGTGACAAGAAGACTCCCAAAATGTGCTTTCATAACCTATCTTTGCTTCTTTTTCTTCTCTCAAGATCTTCACAAACCTATTTGCACAAAGAAACACCAAATACAATTTATGAGACATAAAACATGATAAAAAATGATGCTCAATGCATGTAAAACATATAAAAAAAATATGTTTACTCAAGCACCAATCAATTGGATTAAAATTTAGATTCGGTTGAGTTCTATCAATTCTAGCACTACCTCAATTTTCAATCACCCTTGGATTTTTGAGATTCCAATAATTTTTAAGCCTACTTATGTGAATATGGATCTTGTTGGTAATAATTTTCAAATTTATGATTTTATTGAACTCTTTGATTGGAATGTTTATCAAATCCATACTTTGTTAGATAGTCTTGCTAACCCTCCCAATGCAAACTTGAGTTTTATCCATGATGTGGGTAATAATCATTAGATTTGGTCCCAAGGCTCTAAAGGTGCTTGTTTTCAGAGTGGTTCAACAAGTTACTGATTACACTAAAGATGCTTGTTTTCAAAGGGAGATCTTCTTCTTTAACATTTTTAATTGTTTTCCTCTGAAATACTATTTATTCACTAATGCCTCTTGGATAACAGACTCTTGCTCAAGTTGTGGTGGCTTTTATGTGATTAATGGCAACAAAAAGATTTGTCTTGCTGGAGCCAGTTCTATTACTGTCAATATGAGTGTGGAAGCTGAGTTGACGGCAATGTGCCTGGGGTTACGGGTGGCTAAGGCGTGGAACCTTTCTATTGTAGTTGTTTTCATTGATTACTTTGAAGTTCAGGACTTGTTAACTCATGATTGTGTTGATACTCTGAATAATTTAAAGGCTAAGGTTGTTGATTTTAAACACGAGCACAATTTGCGCAATTTTACTGTGGAGGTCATCCCCCATGTTTGGAACACACTTACTGACAAACTTGTCGTCCATGGGAGATCGCGTCATGATATCTCGTTATACCACCAAGGTCGCGACCTTCCGAGATGGTTGATGGAGGTTGTTAAGTCTATGAATGTCTCCAGTCTTTCCTCCTTTACTTTCTGTTTCCTTTTCTTTCTCTGTTTAGTAACTTTCTCGGTTTTTTTTCTTTAATAAATTAGCAAAATAAAAAAAAGTCAATGTTCAACAATTATATATATATATATATATATGAAAGCAACTTACATTTCTAATGCAATTTAAAAAAAAAAAAAAACCAACCTACTGAGTAGATTGAGTCACAAGTTGAGAAAATTCCAACTCATAACCTACTACAATACAGACCGATTACAGGTTGCCAGGTCAACTAACCTGGAGAGTTTGACCGAGCAAAATGTCAACCCGTCCCCCCCCCCCCCCCCCCCCCCCTAAACAACTATATACAAGTCATGATTAAGAAATAAAATATAAAGAGATATTTATGCGTCATGTGAAAATAGAACCATTGGTGGTACGAGGAAAAAAAAAACATAACAATATATCATAAAGATCAAATGATTACAGTACTACTCCAACCTCGTACAATACTTGGACTCTTGGTTATACCAACTTGTTTATTACTAAACATAATTATTAATATTTATCTAATGTATAAAATATCCTACATAATAGTATTACACATCCAAACACCCTAAATAAAAATCTATTGAACATAACCACACCTGACAAACAAAGTATGGTTAAGAGCTATTTATTGAACACAAGTGTTGACATAAAAGCAAAAGATCTCAAACAGCCATAGAAGGCATCCATATCCCACACAAATAGTAATTTGTTTTGAATAAATGTTCCTTATTTAAGATACTTGGAGAACCATCCTAACATGTTCTGGTGAGCTTCTTCTGCATTCTTCACTGCAGCTTCATCATTCACATCATATCTCATAGTCCATCCATGTGCAACCCCAGGAAAGATCTTCACAAAGCTATCTACCTGTAAACGAATACGATAAGCATGTCAACACCAACAAAGTGATAGAAAAACATCAAAATAGCATCACAGATTTATCATGCATTCCAACTAATTCGGATTTGATAGAGTACTATTAATGAAAGCATTTGTAACATGACATATAAATAGAAGTGTCATTGGCAAGAGGCAAATTTATATTCCTCACTTCAAACTTGCTGGTTGGAAGGATATATAAATCCTTTTGGCAAGTGTGGCCTTTGGACGGTATACAAAGACCAGTGTTTAATGTGCCAACCCCTAAAGCTAACTCAAAGCTCATCTCCATTGACTTCACACTTGCTACATCAGTTTCTTTACCTCTTTCAGCGAGAAATTATCAATAGACTTATCTTTGTTTTCTTTGTAAACAGTATATATTATGCTGTCAAAAGAGCTTGTTTTCTTGTTTGATCATTAGTCACATGCTTTTTCCTTTAATCATGCTTTGAGAAAGCACTCAGAGACGATGACAATATAAGAAATGTGCGTGCAACTGATTCCAAATGTCAGATCAGAAATAATAAAAGCATATCCAAACAATGGCAAATTTATGTCAGTATATCCTTGCAGCTGTGATCAGCACAGCTGTCCTATCATAAACCCCAATTAAATTTCCAGAATTTCTGCTGCAGCTACATGACATGAAATGAATTTGCATCTGTCACTCTCACAGCTTAGGAGAAAGATTCAAAACTCTAGATCACACCGTTCAGTCCACAAACCAGGAACTTTTATATATTTTCTTATCCGAATAACTATGCAGTAGGAAATCTGTCAATTTCCCCTATCCTATAATCCTTAGTCCGAGTAAGTTTGCACATACTTTGAATTATATAAACATAAATTATAGCATACGTTTGTCTTCAACATGGCTGACTAGTAGCATCTTCTTAGGTTATGACTTTTGAATTAAGCATGTGCAATACTAAGGTTATATATAGGAGTGATCCATAATGGATGATAACAGAGGGAAGAAGAAACTAATAAAGCTTCTTCATCTCCATTATCATCTTCCTCTCAATTGATAATCTGCAAATTGTCATTCCTCTTGAAAATTTAGCTAATCAATTAGAGTTTATAACCTTTAATTCCCCTTGAAGTGGAATCAAAGCTTGAAGATCTATCATCAAATGGGCATTGAAGCCAAAAAAATAAAAATAAAAAAGGAAGAACAACTCCTCAAGAATGGTTTTGGATAAGATTATCTTGCAAAGTTAAACTCTCTGTATTATAAGCATCCCAACAACCCTTTGTTCTAATCTTTGATGGTTTATTGGAGTATCAAGATAAAGACCTTATTTGATTCTCAAGAATTTGAGATTTGGTGGAGGATGGTTCTGAAGAACATTCAACTCAAAAGTTTGTCCAATGAAAAAAAGAAAAATTGGAGCATGACATAAAGAAGAATGCAAAAACTCTTTTCTTCAAACAACAAAGAATCTCAGAAATCTTTCCAAGAATCATTGGAGCTACCAAGGCCAAAAAAGCATGGGACCCACTTCAAAAGAAGTTCTAGGTAATAATGATAAGGTACAAACTATTAAATTCCAAGCCCTAAGGAGGGATTTTAAAAATTCAAAGATGAAAGAACAAGATAGAATGAAAGATTACTTTTCTAGGCTCATGAAGTTAGTAAACCAAATGGATACTCTTGGTGAAAAAACCAAGAAATTAAAAGAATGGCAAGAAAAAATCTTGATAACCCTGTCTCAAAAATATGATCCTATTGTTGTTGCAATAGAAAATTCTAAAGATTTGCATATTTTGAGTGTTCATGAGTGAACGGATTCTCTTGAGTCACATGAGCAAAGAATGAATAGGCATTCAGAAAAATCTCATGAATGTGTCTTCCAATTCAAACTTAATTTGATCATACAAAAATTCTCTGAGAGAATCTTTAGTCCGAAATAGAGGCAAATATTCTAAAAGTGGAAGACAAGCAAGAGGAAAGTGGAAGACGAAGAAGTGATTTTGAAAGACAAAACAAATACTTAATGTATAAACAAAACAACCATAATGACAAAGATTGTTGGTTCAAAGACAAGCCCCAATGTTTCAGTTGCAAATAGTTTGACCATCTTCTAAAAGATTGCAGGCATAATGCCAGCCATCAAGCATACTTTTCTGAAGAAAAAAAAGTGATGGAAATGCTAGCATGTTCTATGCATATCAAGCAGACTGTGAGCAAGAAAGTTATGTATGGTATCTTGATAGTGATAACAACAACCATTTGACTAGCTACAACCAAGATATCTTTGTCAAGGTTAATGCACCCAACAATTCTCGAGTGAAGATGGGAAATGGCTCTCTTGTCCAAGCAAAGGGAAGAGATACAATAGCTAGACATCAAAACAAAATATCACGTATATTGTCAGTTTGTTGTCTCAATTTATGCAATAGCCAAAAAAGATTCACCTTGGAGCCACTAAAAAAAGTGAGGCATATCAACGGAATTTGCAATTTTAAGTTATGCATGATAGAAATGAAGAAGTCAAGCTAATTGAGTTCTGTAAAAATGTCTAGGCAGGAAGTATAAAAGATATGAGACACTTCTGATTATGTTTTTTCACCTTAGTTTTCTTATTTTCTTATAGGCACCCAAGAAGGGTAAAAAAAAAGATTGCATTATCTTCAGTGAAAGCAGAATATATGGTAGGCAGCATGGCAACATCACAAGCAATTTGTCTTAGAAGAATTTTGGAAGATATTGGAGATAAACAAAATGAAACCACTGCATTATTTTGTGAAAACAAATCAGCAATTTTTATGGCAAAAAATTCAGTGTATCACAATCGCATTAAGCACATTGGAATCAAGCATCACCTCATCAAATAAGCAGCTGAAAATTAAGAAATTCAACTCAAATACATAGGTAATGAAAATCAAGTGGCAGACATCTTCAACAAAGCTTTGCCAACATACAAGTTTTCCACTTCAGAGAAATCATGGAAAATCAAGAACATGCCATTAAAGGGGAGTGGTGACTATAATGCCTTGGCTTGAGATAATTGACAAATCTTATGAAACATGTGATAATTTTCTTAAGATGAGTGCTAAGGCTTTTGTGTCATGCATTAACGTGACTACAATTAAGCTTAAGATTTATGGGGGCTTAGGTTATGATTTATGCATTAAGCATGTGTCATAATAAAGCATATATATAGGGGTGATTTGTAATGGATAATGGTATAAGGGGGGGGGAAAAGAAAGAAGAAACTAATAAAGCTCATCTTTATCATCATCTTCCTCAACCATATGTCCTCTTGAAATATTAGCCAATCTTCGCGAGCACTAATTCCCTTTATTTTCTACTTGCCCCGCCATGGAAAAGAGCAAAGTCACCTGCCATCTCCTAAAAGAATTTCTATTTATTAACCTGGGGCTATAATATATGTAAATGGTCTTTTTTTTTTTCTTTTAGCCCCTTTCATTATATAAAATCTCCTTTACCATACATATTTCATAAATACTAGAAATAATATGAGAATACCTCCCTTGTTTATTAAAACCTCCATAATCCTTTCATTAAAACCAAGCATATATCACTCTATTTTTAATTAAAAAATACATGATTTCTCAATTAAAGCCAATCACATATCTCATATTTAATGACATACATTATGAAGGATTTTATATACAAAAAGAGGGTAAAAGGTCATTTACATATATTGTAACCCAAGTTATAACAACAACTTTTGCTTTACCATGGCAAATAAAACAAAATTAACAGATGGGGTCATAGGAATTTCTGAAAAATGAGGAGATGGCAAGTAATTCTGTTACATTTCAGAGGGTGACAAGTTAAAGATCTTGATTTTAGCAAGTCTATTTCCTTTCATGTTTTATGTTTGTATTTATGCTAATTCAAATGCACTCTTACAAAAATCTTGGCCAATAACAATAGAATCTATACATTACCATTGAACTGAAATAAGAAATGTTTGAACTAGAAAAATAAATTATAGAGCAGCTTTAGCTAACAAAAAATGAAACATACTTACCTCAGGTTTAGTGCACAAAATCTTCTCAAACTCCTTCAAGAGGGAAGGTGGAGAGGTACGATCAATCTCAGCTCCAAGCACAGCGAGAGGCACGTTAATCTCTAAGAGATCATAAGCTTTACATTAATTTCTAACATATAATATAAGTTAAAAACCAAAGATAACAATAGCTTCATTGTTTGCATCCTTTTCTTCAAGTATAGAGTATGTCTATTTACTAAACACTATAGGAAAAACTACTAAAACCATGAATACAAGAAATTCATATATCTGCCCATAAACAATAAGAATGCATATATAGCTCCTGAAACCTTGGATTTGTGCGTATATGATCCTGTGATCAAAATAAAATCCAATTTTCAAACAACAGATGCTGATATCCCATTTACTCTCTCCTTTCTCTTCAACTATCCTCTCTTTGACAACAGGGTTATGTATGCACAAATCTAGTTAACTAACAAATACATACTATTCTATTCTTGAATGGGATATGCATACATTTTCTTGTTCTTGTGCCCCACATTAAATTTAATGTGCCTAACATATGTATAAAGAAGAACGGAAATAAAAGAGATGCAAACCTTTAATATCCTCCACAGTGACATAAGAAGGATGCAACATCACAGCAGCTTTTATGTCTTCAGATTTTGCTAGTTCTGCCACAACCTTGGCTGAGGATATATGCTTAGTTAGACACTATTTAATTTTAACACATTTTCTTGAATAGTTTCAACAGCATTCTGATATTCATAGTACTGAAATAATAGTCATGCCAAGGAAAGAGAAATGCTTCTCTTATTAAGTAAGCAATTTTCAGGATCAATGGGGAAAAAACTCATACCACCCCAGCAAAATCCAGCTGCACCAATTGCAGATATCCCTGTACTTTTCAGAGCTTCAACAATGGGTTTCGCTTCTTCATATCCTTTAGCCTGTAAAAGAATTAGTTCAGAAACAAAGATTATAAAAGTCTTCTTTACAAACTTTTTACCTTTTAATGAGTTTAACTGTTGCTGATGAGAATTGTCTTTTGCTAAAGGAAACTGTAAACAGTTCTTTTTCTATTTATCTTTTTTCTTGATTCCTTCCAAATTGATTCCAAACCTCTTACAGATTTAAAAAACTCTTATTGAACTTCACTAGATTTCACTAGATCCTTCCTTGATATAATTTTTCCAGCTCATCATATATCACAAAATGCTGAACTTGAGACATTCCTTAAGAATACAACTGTTATAGCAAAAGATGTGCAGATAGATTTTACATGAAGACAGATGCAAGAATTGATGGATTCATTACCATTTATTCAACAATGTTATAACAAAGTGTGATGAAGAACTGAATGGCCGCATTTAAACCAAGAAAATATGAAGCATAGTTTACACATAAAAGATGTAGTGTGACGTAGTGATGGACACAAATAAATAAATACAGTCCCATTCAAGAACATGGATGTCACCTAATGAATTTTTTTTTCTCAAAATTATACTTAAAAAAGAGGCTTCCGGGCCAAAACCTTATGGAAGTTCAATATCCAAGTTAATGAAAATAAATAGGAAAAGAAATTGCATACTGCATCATGAGCTTGCAACCAAGTTGGGACAGGAACTTTCTCAGGAATATAAGGATCGCCATGGAAAAAGTCAGGGACCACCACAAAATACCCAGCAGCAGCAACTTTATCAGCCAGTTTCCTTTGCAAGCAATGTGGAAATAAGGCTTTAGAAATGGTGAGTATTAAAGGATAATCTAACTATTCATCATGGGTCAAAATGTACAAATTAGTTAATCAAGTAATTACATGCCGCAAATGCGGCTATCTGGCAAAGTAAGAAACAAGAAAATGGATCATTATGTCTAGGAAATACTGATGAGTTTTTACATATGGATAATATTCTTATTGTCTGCACCTTTTGAATGTATACCCAGACCTGTATGCATGGAAAGCATCAATGAAAAATCCATAATATGCATGATACAATGATAACATTGTGTTGGGAAGGAGAAGAAGGTGGAATACAATAGGATCCAATCAAAACCTACTAATGATGCTAAATAAGAATGGACCAACCAGCAAGTTGCCAAGTCTAGCAAAATCAAGACTGGAAATTCCACTAGGCCAAACCAAAGTCAACCAAGAAGTTCAAAAGGCAAAACCAAATCAAACATATTGTTCTGCAGTTACAATTTTAATAAGTAGAGAGTATTCAAAAATAAATATTTACTACACTCAGAGCTATGGTAAGATAAAGCACCGGCACTGAATTCAACTTAGCATTCAATATTATGTTATCTTCTAAATATGTGCACTCGCCTTTAACCATCCAGTTTGGCTAATTTGACCAATTTTGCAATAGAATTAGTTGGGTCAGCCAATTTGACATACATTTCCAGTTCATTTAAATCTGCAACAGCAAAATTGCGGGTTCTAGTCAGATCAAGTTGGTTAGGGTTGGTTTTGAGAATAGTTGATCAGAATAAACTTGTATGAAGAACAAGGAGGTGGATGCTGATAGAAGAGAAGGAAAGAATGAAATGAATTGATAATCTGAACAACTGACCATTAGGTCTACATATAGGCAGAGACAATACACATGCACATATCTCTCATGTACATATACGTATATATATACGAGTACACATACAAAGGATATATATGATACGTATACACCTAACATATATATCTAACACCCCCCCTCAAACTCAAGATGGATCGTATGTCTTGAGTTTGGATAACATGAATAAATGCTGATCACGTGTCTGGGCCTTGGTAAAGAAATCAGCCACCTGGACCTCGGTAGGGAGATAGTGAAGTGATATAGTCTGAGCACGAACATGACATCGGGTGAAGTGGGCATCCACACCAATATGTTTGGTCAATTCATGCTTGACCGGATCTGTAGCAATCTGAAGAGCACCAGTATTGTCACAGTGAATCGGAGTCGGAGAAGTAATCGATGCTCCAAAATCTTGCAAAATCGATCGAAGCCAAAGAACCTCCTGGACAGTAGAAGCCAAAGCTCGAACCTCAGCCTCAGCACTAGACTTGGCAACAGTAGCCTGTTTCTTGGTCTTCCAGATAACAAGAGAAGACCCAAGAAAAATACAGTAACCTGTGACAGAAACCCGATCATCAGGAGAACTGGCCCAAGTAGCGTCAGAATAAGCCTGTAGCTGAAGGTTGGATTGGCGTGAGTAGAACAAACCACGTGAAGCGGTACCACGAAGATAACGTAACACTCGAAGAAGATGAGCATAATGAACAGAAGTAGGGGCCGCAACAAACTGACTGAGAATGTGAACAGCATGAGAAATGTCAGGACGGGTGACGGTCAAGTATACCAAACTGCCGACCAGATGCCGATAACGAGAAGGGTCCGATAAGGGTACCCCATCAGAAGCTCGGAGCTGCAAATGAAGCTCCATCGGTGTAGCGGCAGTACGAGTATCGGTCACACCAGAGCGAGCAAGAAGATCGAGAGTGTAACGCTGCTGAGAGAGATGATAACCATCAGGATGAGAGGATATATCAATACCCAAGAAGTACTGAAGTGGACCGAGATCAGTCATCAAGAAGGTCTCACACAGTTTCTGTTTTACAAATGCAATGTGAGCAGAATCATCACCAGTAAGGATCATGTCATCCACATACAGAAGAAGAATGGTTCTGCCTCGAGAGGAGGAATGTACGAACACGGCTGGATCATGTATACTCGGAGTAAAACCTGCAGCCTCAACAACTGTACTAAATCGCTCAAACCATGCACGTGGAGCCTGTTTGAGACCATAGAGAGCACGACGAAGACGACAGACTGACCCCTGAGGTACCTGAAGGCCAGGGGGAGGAATCATGTAAACCTCCTCCTTCAAGTCCCCGTGAAGAAAGGCATTCTTCACATCAAGCTGATGGAGGACCCACCCACGAACAGCAGCAACAGCTACTAATGTGCGGACAGTATGCATGTGGGCCACTGGTGCAAAGGTCTCCTCATAATCACGACCATACTCCTGCTGAAAACCACGAGCAACAAGACGCGCTTTGTAGCGCTCAAGAGACCCATCAGAGCGAGTCTTCACCCGATAGATCCAGCGACATGTAATAGGAGTGGCATGGGGAGGAAGAGGAACAAGATCCCATGTGTGAGTCCGAGATAAGGCATCAAGTTCCTCGGCCATGGCAGTGCGCCACTCAGGTGATCGAACCGCTTCCCTGTAGGTACCTGGCTCAAAGACATCTAGAAGACTGGTGCTAGCAGAGGCATAACGAACAGGGGGACATAAAGTGGAGCGATCACGTAATGAGTAAGAGTGGGATAATACCTCAGGAGCTGGATCAATAGCAGGAGAGGCATCAGAGTTGACCTGCCATGGAGGAGTTGGTGTAGGATCCCGACGTTGATAAAAGAGACGAATAGGTGGGTGAGCAGGAGGAAGTAAAGGAGAAGAGGAAGATACTGGCGGAGACTCAATAGATGAAGGGGAAGGGGGATCAAGAGAGGAGTGAGTAGGAATCTCTGAAGAAGGGTGTGGTGGAGGAAGTGAAGGCATAGGAGAAGGGTCCTCAGAGGAATGAGTAGGGAAAAGAAAAGACAGAGGAACTGAGGAAGAAGGTGATACAGTAGAAGAAGGAGAAGCATAAAAGGGTTCCCCATGGTGCTCCTTCATCAGCTCCACCTCTGCTCCCACTACCACACACTCCTCAGGTGCATTCTGTCCAGACCTCTCTTGCTCCTTCTACTTCGTTGTCTGCTACAGATCAGCAACTATTAGCGATGTTTCGCCAGTTCCAGCAGTCTCACTTGGGCGACTCCACAGGGCATGCGCGGTCAGCTCAGGTTCCTCCCTCCACTCCAGGTTGTTCCTGTCCTCTTTGGCTTCTTGATTCTGGTGCTTCCCTTCACATGACTCCTAATGCTACAAATCTTCTATCATGTGTTAGATATATATGTTAGGTGTATACGTATCATATATATCCTTTGTATGTGTACTCGTATATATATACGTATATGTACATGAGAGATATGTGCATGTGTATTGTCTCTGCCTATATGTAGACCTAATGGTCAGTTGTTCAGATTATCAATTCATTTCATTCTTTCCTTCTCTTCTATCATGGTATCAGAGATGCTAGGTTACATCTGAGGGTCATTTTTCCGGCCATCTTTCCCCGTCGGCCGTTTTTCCGGCTATTTATTTATTTTTTTTTTTGGCGAGCAGATCTCTTCCCGGCCATCTTCTTAGCCTTCTCACCTTTCGTTCCCCTCTTCCTCCTTCTTCATCTTCCTTCTTAAAAAAAAAAAAAAAAAAAAAAAAAAAAAAAAAAAAAAATCCCTCATCCGCCGACGATTTCATCGTTGCCGAGCTCCAATCATCCCAACGCCCACATCCCAAGCCCCACCGGTCATCCACAACCGTAGATCGTCCCTCGCTGGCATCCCAAGCCCCGGCAACTTCCGGCCAACCTCGTCCTTGGCTCCCGTCCAAGCTCCGTCCTTGCCAGTCGATCATTCCACCACCGGCAATCCAAGCTCCGGCAACTCTCGGCCAGCCCCGTCCTTGGCTCCCGTCCTTGCCAGTAGATCATTCCACCACCGGCAATCCAAGCTCCGACAACTCCCGGCCAGCCCGGTCCTTGGCTCCCGTGCGGCACCACCAACAGACAGCATCTTTACACTGTGAGAGCCAATCTCCCTAGTATTATATACCCATACCAAACCTTCCCTCTAACTGCAGTTATGGAGAAGTTAGGGTGGTGGGTCCCTGTATTAACATGGTATCAGAGCTGTAGGTCCCGCTGCGTACTCTGGTCGGCCGTGACTAGGATCTTGGGTCCCACATCCGCTGTGGGCCCAGGGGGGGTGTTAGGGACGTAGTGGCTCAGGTCCATAGTCCCACATCGCCTGTGAGAGCCAATCTCCCTAGTATTATATACCCATACCAAACCTTCCCTCTAACTGCAGTTATGGAGAAGTTAGGGTGGTGGGTCCCTGTATTAACAGATGCAAGCCTAGGGAAAAACCCTATGAAAGAAAAAATATTGAGTAGGAGATCAAGCAGTTAGTTGGTATCACCAAAAGATGGAGTTCTTTCTAGAGAGGAGTGCGCCTACAATCGTTTATAGTTGTCTAGCAAAATAGTGAACTGTAAAGTAAATGGAATGCAACAAATCTAATGGATTAAAGTATGAAAGTGGACAGTGAACACAAGATACACAGCCTCCTTGAAGCACTACACATGATATACATGTATGTGAACCTAATAAAAATTAAAATACAAAACCCATTTACTTAGCAAGCTGATGAAGAACATGATTATTCCACATTTTTTCAATTAATATTATAAATATTGTACTTTTCTTGATTGCCCCCAACATATTTAGCAAATAGTAAGCTCAAATCATTGCATAAAAAAAGATGAACTTAATTGGGTGCACACTGGTCTTCAGATTCAAAATCAGAGATAAAGAGTGGCCGTGCTCGTAGGCACCTTAGAGTACAAAATGTAACAAATCGATGATCATGTTGTCCAAAAAAGGAACTGTATAATGTAACAAATCGCTGACGTCAACAAGCAAAGTCACCAGCATTTGCGTTATCGCTGACGTCAACAAGCAAAAGTTCCAAAAACTTCCTGACTGAAAAAAAAAAGCTTTAAGGAATTTTAAAATAATAAATAACACCGAGAATGGGTAAATTTTTCATTTAGTCATCGTGTTTTGGTCGAATTTCATTTTAGTCATTGTGTTTCAATTTGTATCTTTTTGGTCATTATATATTGATTTGTGTTCACCGGGTGGTCATTTGGGATTTTCCGGCCAATTTTAGATTACGTGGCAGCCAGAATTACCAGCTCACTTTTTTTTAATTGTTTCTCTCATCCCAGCTGGAGGGATGAGATGAGCCAGATGCTGACTCGGCTTACTTAATCCAAGTCAGCATCCGAGTCAGCTCCACCTTGCCTGCCTTCTTCCCCTTTCTATGCCATTGTTTTATCCCTAATTTGGATTTGATCTTCCAAGAGAGAAAGGGACATCAGAGAGAGTGAGGGCGGCATCAGCAGCATCAAGGTCACTGTTGGTGAAGCAAAGAGAGGAAGAGGAAGCGATCTCCGACATTGTCATAGGAGTGAAGCTAGGGCCAGCCGCCATTGTTGTATGAGTGAAGCAAGGAGGGGAACAGTTGTTGATAATGACCAACTATTGGAAGATAAGAGCTGGAGAAGATGCCGCACCAAAATATTGTAAGTTTATATCATGCCGTTTTTACATTGATTTGTATTATAGAAATTGGTTGAAAGATTTGGAAATGTTCAAATTAATGTGTGCATTGGCTATGATTATAGCTTATTGTCTTTATTAATGTCTGTATTGGTTGTGTGAGTGATTATTGTATGTGTTTATTGTTTTGTGTTTATTTCTAGATAAAATGTGATGTTTTGTCATACCCTTGAAGGGATATTGGTGACTGTGTTTATTGTTGTCTTTGTTTATCAATAATTAATGTACTGGTTGTGATGTACTGGTTGTGTTTATAGTTAGATGCCTTACAGTTAGATGCCTTATATAATGAGATGTCATTGCCTATATAATGAGTGATTATTGTCTTTGATTATTATCTGTATTGTCTTTGTCCAGTGCCATTTGCTGAGTACTTTACAATACAAATGTACTAAGGGATGGATGATGTTGCAGATTTGGGTGATTATAAGCTGGCAGGTTTTGTTGATTTCTGTGATTCTAATTTCATATCTAAATTAGAGATTTTAGATATGGCCAGTGAATTGAAGATTCATGTAGATGGATGCAGTCTTTGGTGGAATGGAAGTAAGAGTGATGTAGTTAGTTTGATAGAATTACAAACTGACTCAGATGTCATTAGGATGGCTTCAAGTGTGGGAGAAACTAGGATTACCAATGTCTATGTGAAAGTTGCTAAGTTGGATGGTCCTACTAGTGAGAACATTGTAGGAAATATTGCAAATGTCGGGCATTCTGTGCAGGCAGCAGAAGTTGATTCCGTTGAGGTTGATGATCTTGATGATGCTGAAGAGCAGGAAGATGAGTTAGAAGAAGCTAGAGATGAAGATGTTGATGATGATAGAGAGCAGGTTGATCCTACAGGTTTGCAGGAAGATCAGTTACAAGAAACTGGAGATCCTGAAGAACATATGGGCAATAAATTTGTGCAGGATGATAATGTGCAAGAGGCTGAGGGAGATGGAAAAAGTAATATGGCACAAGGAAGTGAAGCAGAGAGTGATATTCAAGATTCAGAATATAGCCTTCATAGTGACGATCTTGATGATGGGGATGAAAGTGATGAAGGTGATGAAGCTGCTACTGAAGAACCGGCTACACCTTGATAAAGAATGCTTTATCAAAGTGGGTGTTGCTGCTCTACTGCATGTGCATGCCTTGAATTTTTGCAGGGACCAATGTAGTGGTCCCGGGATTCTGGCAGCTTTAATTCTGGGTTGTTCAAACTTTGTCCCTTACATATAAAATGGGGTCAAAAAATCCAACTGTCTTTTGTATTTTTTTTAATTTTGCCAACATATCAAATGGTGTCCAAAACTTGTATCCCAGGACTCACTTGTATATTGAAAATGGTGTACAACCAATTTTGTACTACAATTCCCAGGACTCACTTGTATATCTGTTATGGATGTTATCAAAATTGTGAATTCAGAAAAACTGATGTTCTTTTTGTAATCTTGTGATTCATGAATTTTGGTAAATATATCAATGTAACAAGATCTGTAATAGTTGATGGTCTCTTTGATATTTATTCATGTGCAGACTACAATTCTGCAGCAAATCCTCATAAGAGAATGACAAGAATTTTTCTTATGCAACATGTATAATGTTGAGGAGATTATACTACTTATTTGTGATGTTCATTTGAGAACTCCTGCAAAATACTATAAAACAACTGAGAATCTTTTCTCTATGACTGCTCATTTGTGATGCTTATTTGGCATTTTTTTCTCTTTAAAAAGGCATTTTAATTACCTAGAAGACCATTCCACAAAGAATTACTTACATGAAAATTTAACCATTTGCCATTCCACGAAAAATTAGTTACATGAAAATTATAAAAAAACAAAAAAATTGTATTATGAGTTCACTAAGCAAGGGAAAAACAACTTCAGGCACTCCATCCTACAGCTCGCCATCCAACTGTGTCAAGCTCTCCATCCTACGGCTCTCTAACCTACATAAAAGCAACCTTGGCCTCCCGATGGAAGTTCTACACCCTCCCCGGCTTCCTCGACAACATGTGCATCAACCCTCCAAATAGCATAGATCACCGGCGTTCTTCTGTTCCATTTCTTCACTGCGATTTGGAAGCTGAGGAAGAAGGAGGATGAATAAGTGGAAGCTGGGGAAGAAAGGGGAAGAAGGCAGGTGGAGCTGACTCAGATGCTGACTTGGATTAAGTAAGCCGAGTCAGCATCCAGCTCATCTCATCCCTCCAGCTAGGATGAGAGAAACAATTAAAATAAAGTGAGCTGGCAATTCCGGATGCCACGTAATCTAAAATTGGCCGGAAAATCCCAAATGACCACCCGGTGAACACAAATCAATATATAATGAACAAAAAGATACAAATTGAAACACAATGACTAAAATGAAATTCGGCTAAAACACGATGACTAAATGAAAAATTTACCCCACCGAGAAGCCCTAGTGATAATAACTAGATCGTCCACAAACATGTGATAGTTAAAATTTTTATTCAATTGAGCATCAAAATTAGGAATTAAACTTATGTCCATGGCATAATTAGAGAGGGAAAAAGGTTTTAAGGAACTAGAAGAAATAAGAAAGGGGAAATGGGTGCATTCCTGTCATACTCCCCTATAGCTATTAATTCAATCAATTGGTTACTCATTCATCAAGAAAGAAAAGAAAGCAGAAGTCAAGCAAACCTTCATCCTAGATATCTAAATGTCTAGGAAATTCATGAGCTTGAGGGTGGCAAGAACAAAATTCCACTCTAGAACATCATAGGCCTCTTTGATAATTATATTGATTAACATCCCCTTGGGGACTTGGGTATCATATTCTAATGAGTAACCAATTTTTTTAACTGCAAATATGTTATCAAAAGTGGATCTACTAACAAGGAAACTAGATTGAGTTCATTCTTGAGTGAAACTTCCTCAAGCTTCGGTTTTTTCAAAGATCTTGAGTCCATTATTAAAATTTTTACGAGAAGCTCGAGCAGATACAATAAATTATCTGTATTGGAAACTATATGCATAAATTAGAGAAAAAAAAAGTTCATGCTCCAACTACAAATTGAATTTGGTAATATTTAAGGGATAATATGATAATATAAGCATATGCCAAGAATCGTGCCCCATTTTATTAAGAATGTTATATATGATTATTTTAAGACTTTATATAGTAAAATATATTTTTCTATGTTATATACTATTAATAAATTATTAATATTAATTAATTAATAAAAATTAAAACGATTATCATCTTCATTAGTATAGTAAAAAAAAAGGAGGCAAATTGAGTGAGAAGAAAGAAGATACTTGGTTACCATTTTGTTGACTTAAAAGCATAAACCAATTGATTTAATCTTCACTTGCCTTAAAATACACATCACTAATATTTCACTTTAGGTAATCATTATTGAAAAAAAATAGTTAGTTAACTAATATAAAGCTACTATCTTCTTATAGCAAATTAAAAACATGAATTATGATCATAATAATAAATAAGTCTAAAAACCACTTATTTTTAACACCAAGAAGCCTGGATGAACTTGTTGCAAGTTGATTGAAGAAGCTGCAAAGGAGGAGAATTGGTCAGTGGAGGTCAAATGGGAAAATGAACTTTGTTATCATACTTGGTGTGATGACTAGTGTAGTGGAGAGGAAATCCCATGCTCTTTACTGTCAATGAATGAGCTAGATAATCTACTGACAAATAGGTGAAGAAGTTTAAATATTTTGCAGTGTTGTGTCTCTTCACAGTATGTTTGGGATATGCTAAATTATCTCTCTGGTGTATTTAGAGATTGTTTGTGTCTTGGAACTTTAACCAAGATGTTATGTTATTATTATTTTGAAAAGTTTGTGTTTTGTACTAGAGAGGTTGGTGTTCTCTCTTATCAGGCGTTTCCTGTGTTTTTTTTCTCAAATGAATGAGAAGCAGTAAAACTACTGAAACCTCTTGCTCTTCTTCCTAATTGTTTTCTCAGATATTTTCACTCTGCAGATATATCTGACCAGCTGAGCTTCAACAACTTGCTCATGTTCTTCCTCTAATTGATCAAATAGCTACCCAAGACAGCTATTATACAAGAGCTAAATTAGACATATCTATACAAATTTAGGAGGCAAAATAAATGCCATTAGTTTAAAGAGCTAAAACAATTATTAACATCCACATAAAGTATCGATAGCATATTAGCAGATGATAAAAAAATTAATAATGTTTCTACAAAAGTTGATTTTTAGCATAAATTGATAATAGAATATAGTAATTGTAATTGAATAAATCATAGGAGGAATTAAATAACTATCGTTTATCATTTTGTAGCATCAAATCAAGTATGCAAGAATTATTTATTTTAAAATAAAAATAGAAACTAGTAATAGAATTTTTTTTTAAAAAAAAAAGGAGGGAAGAAGAAAGAGATAACCAAAAATTAAAAAATAAAAATAAAAAAGGAAATAAAAAGGAAACAAAAACATTTAATATGTTTGATTGGTATAAAAAATTACATCTACACACTAGAAATATTGAACAAGATAAAAAAAGAAGACTGTAAAATTAACTTCAAAATAGACTGAAACTGATATCGAAAAATTCAACAAAGTACAGTAAGTATTTGGTTTTAAAAAAAATATAGAAAAAGACCATAGAATTAACTAAACAAGGAATTAAACTAACACCAAAAATTTCAACTAAATACCATAACTAAACATTAGCTCAATGACATATATATATATCATGATTAAGTAAAATATCAAGAGATAATCATGCCTCACATGAGAATAGAACCATTGGTGGAAAGGACAATACGAGGAAAAAAAATTGCAATAAAGTCATATAGATCTAATGATCATACTACTGCTCCAACCTCATACAGTACTTGGGAGTATTGATTATATGAACTTGTTTATTATTAAACATAAATATTACTTTAATAATAATATTTATGTGACATATTAAAAATATCCTACACAATACTATTACATGTCCAAACACACTAAATAATAATTTATTGAACATGAACACACCTGACAAACAAAAGCATGGTAGAGAATTATACATTGAACACAAGCGTTGACATAAAAGTACAAGATCACAAACACTCGTAGAAGGCATCCATATCCCACACAAACCGTAATATGTTTTGAATAAAAGTTCCTTACTTAAGATACTTGGAGAACCATCCTAACATGTTCTGGTGAGCTTCTTCTGCATTCTTCACTGCAGCTTCATCATTCACATCATATCTCACAGTCCATCCGTGCTCAACCCCAGGAAATATCTTCACAGAGCTATCTACCTGTATAAAAAAAATATGATAACCATATCAAAACCAACAAAATGTTAGAAAAACATCGAAATAACATCACAGATTTATCATGCATCCCAACTAGTTCGGATTTGATGGAGTACTATTAATGAAAGCATTGTAACATGACATATAAATAGAAGTGCCATTGGCAAGAGGCAAATTTATATTCCTCACTTCACACTTATTGGTGCGAAGGATATATCAATTCTTTTGGTAAGTGTATCGCTTGGACAGTATACAAAGACTAGTAGCTGACTGCTAACATCTTCTTAATTTTCATATTTAATTCTGTTTATTATCTTGTGGGACTTAGAACTGCAACTTAACAACTTAACACATGTAAAATATTTTGATCCTTACATATGTCTGTTAGTTTTAGCCTTTTCTATTGAAAATAACAGATTAATTTGAGATATTTGACTAAGCTTATGAAAATGCCTTAATTAACTAAAATGTGTGTGAAAATTTTTGTGCATAAATGTCATTAGCATTAGGGTTAGCACTTATTTGTGAAGGCTTAGGTTATGACTTTTGCATTACGCATGTGTTATACTAAAGGCTATACATAGGAGTGATTTGTAATGGATGAGTAAAAGTGGAAAGAAGAAACTAATAAAGCTTCTTCATCTCCATTATCATCTTCCTCTCAATTGATATCTGCAAAATAGCATTCCTCTTGAAACATTAATTGATCAATCAGAGTTTAGAACCTTTAATTCTATTTAAAATAGAATCAGAGCTTGAAGATCTATCATCAATTGAAAAAAAAAATTAAAAGAAAGGGGGAAAAGGAAAACAACTCCTCAAGAAGATCCTTGAAGATCAAAGATGAAGATTATGTTGCCAAGTTCAACTATCTGTATTATAAGCATCCAAAAAACCCTCTATTCTAATCCTCGATGGTGAGATCATTGATTGTTGGAGTATCAAGATGAAGACCTTATTTCTTTCTTAAGAAATTTGAGATTCAATGGAGGATGGTTTTAAAGAACATTCAACTCAATAAATTGCCCAACGAAGAAAAAGAAAAATTGGAGCATGACATGAAATTCATACAATGAGTCTCCGAGACCTTTCCAAGAAACATTGGAGCTACCACAGCTAAAAAAGAGTGGGGCATGTTCAAAAGAAGTTCTCGGTAATAATGATAAGTTACGACTATTTAAATCCAATCAACAAGGACAGATTTTGAAAATTTGAAGATGAAATAATAAGAACATATGAAAGATTACTTTTCTAAACTCATGGAGTTAGTAAACCAAATGAAGACATCTGGTGAAAAAACCTAGAATAAAAGAATGGCAAGAAAAAATCTTGATTATGCTGCCTCAAAAATATGATCCTATTGTTCCTGCAATAGAAAATCTAAAGATTTGCATCTTTGAAAACTCGCGCATGTTGGTTTCTACAATAGTGCCTAGGCAGGAAGTATAGATGATATGAGAAACACTTCTTGTTATTTTTTTTTTCACTTCGTTCTCCTATATTCTCATAGGCATCCAAGAAGGATAAAAGAGTTGCATTATCTTCGGCAAAAGCAGAATATATGGTCGGCAGCATGGCAACATCACAAGCAATTTGACTTAGAAGAATTTTGGAAGAGATCGGAGCTAAACAAAATGAAACGACAACATTATTTTGTGAAAACAAATCAGCAATATTAATGGCAAAAAATACAGTATCTCACAATCACACTAAGGACATTGGAATCAAGCATCTTCATCAGAGAAGCAAATGAAAATGAAGAAATTCAACTCAAATATGCAGGTAATGAAAATCAAGTGGCAAACATCATCAACAAAGCTTTACCAAGAGGCAAGTTATCTACATTAGAGAAATCATGGAAATACAAGAACATGCCATTAAATAGGAGTGGTGACAATAATGGATTGGCTTGAGATAATTGACAAAGCTTATGAAACAAGTGATAATTCCATGAGATGTGTGCTTAGACTTTTGTGGCATGCATTAACATGACTACCATTAAGCTTAAGATTTTTGAGGCCTTAGGCTATTATTTATGCATTCAGCGTGTGTTATATAAAGATTATATATAGGGATGATTTGCAATGGATAATGGTATAATGAAAAAAAAATGGAAGAAGAAACTATTCATCATTTTCCTCAACTAATATGTCCTCTTGAAATATTAGCCAATCTTCTTGGTCTCTAATTCCCTTCATTTTCTACTTGCCACCCCGAGGAAAAGAGCAAAATCCCCTTCCATCCCCTAAAGGAATTTTTAGGTTTTAACATGGGGCCGTAAGATATGTAAATGACTTTTTTTACCTCTTTCATCATATAAAATCTCCTTTATCATACATACATCATTAAATATTATGCATAATATGAGAATACCTCTCCTGTTAAGTAAAACCCCATGATCCTTTCATTAAAGCCAAGCATATATTGCTCTATTTTTAATGTAAAAAATCCATGATTTCTTCATTAAATCCAATTATATATCTCATATTTTATAGCATACATTATGAAGGATTTTATGTACAAAAAGAAGGTAAAAGGTCATTTACATATAATCTTGCAATATGGAGGATTTTGCTTCAATATGGCAAGTAAAATAAAATTAACAGAATGGGCCATAGATATTTCTGAAAAGTGAGAAGATGGCAAGTATTTTTGCTATTTTCCAGAGGGTGGAAAGTTAAAGACCTTGAATTTAGCAAATCTATTTCATTTCATTTTGTTATGTTCGTATTTATGCTAATTCAAATAAATATTCTTACAAAAATCTTGGCCGATAACAATAGAATCTATAAATTGCTATTAAACTGAAATAAGAAAAGTTGAAGTTTGAACTAGGAAAATAAATCATAGAGCAGTTTTAGCTAAAAAGTGAAACATACTTACCTCAGGCTTAGTGGATAAAATCTTCTCAAACTCTTTCAGGAGGGAAGGTGGAGAGGTACGATCAATCTCAGCTCCAAGCACAGCAAGAGGCACCTTAATCTCTGAGTAATCATAAGCTTTACATTAATTTCTAACATATAATATAAGTTAAAAATCAAAGATAACAATCGATTTACAGTTCACATCCTTTCTCTTCAAATATAGAGTATGCATATTTACTAAACTTTATAGGAAAAATTACTAAAACACCTCCATGAAAACAGGAAATTGGTATTTCTACCCTTAAACAATAAGATTGCATATATAGCTAAACCTTGGATTTGTGTGTATATGACCCTCTAATCAAGATAAAATCTAATTCTTTAAACAATAGATATTGACCCCCTTCACTCTCTCCTAACTCTTCAACTCTCCTCTCTTTCACCACAGATATATATATATATGCACAAATCTTCTTGTCAAATATACTATTTTATTATTTATTGGGGTATGCATATGATTTCTTGTTTTTATGCCCCAACATTAATTTTAATGTGTCTCACATATGACTAATTAGGAATGGAAATAAAAGAGACCATACCTTTAATATCCTCCACAGTGACAAAAGAAGGATGCAGCATCACAGCAGCTTTTATGTCATCAGTTTTTGCTAATTCTGCCACAACCTTGGCTGAGGATATACACTTAGTTAGACATTATTTAATTTGAACACATTTTCTTGAGTAGTTTCAACAGCATTCTGATTTCATAATACTGGAATAATACTCATGCCAAGGAATGAGAAATGCTTCTCTTATTGAGTAAGCAATCTTCATAATTAAAGAGTAAAAGAATCATACCACCCCAGCAAATTCCACCTGCTCCAATTGCAGATATCCCTGAACTTTTTAGAGCTTCAACAATGGGTTTCACTTCTTCAAATCCTTTAGCCTGTAAAAAAGCATTGGTTTAGAAACCAAGATTATATAAGTCCTCTTTATAAACTTGTGAACTTTTAATGAGCTTAACTGTTGCAAGATGAGAATTCTCTTTTGCTAAAGGAAATTGTAAACAGTTCTTTTATGTTTATCTTTTTTTCTTAATTCCTTTCAAATTGATTCCAAAACTCTTACAGATTTATCAAACTCTTGTTTAAGTTCACTAGATACTTCCTAGATATAATTTTTCCACCTCATCATATATCACAAGATATTGAACTTGTTACATTCCTTAGGAATAAAATTGTATAGCAAAAGATATGTAGATAAACTTTACATGTGGGCAAATGCAAGTATTGATGGAATCATTAGCATTTATTGAACAATGTTATAGTAAAGTGTGATGAAGAACTGAATGACAGCATTTAAACCAAGAAAATATTGAAGAATAATTTACACATAAAAGATGCTGTGTTGAGCAAGTAAATAAATATGGCCCTGTTCAAAAACATGAATGTCAACTAATCATTTTTCTTTTTTTTTTCAAAATCATACTTAAAAAGATTTTTCTAGTCCAAAACCTTGAAATTCAATAACTAAGTTAATGAAAATTAATAAGAAAAAATTTCATACTACGCCATGAGCTTGTAACCAAGTTGGGAAAGGAACTTTCTCAGGAACATAAGGATCACCATGGAAAAAATCAGGGACCACCACAAAATACCCAGCAGCAGCAACTTTATCAGCCAGTTTCCTTTGAAAGCAATGAGGAAATAAGGCTTTAGAAATGGTGAGTATTAAAGGAGAATCGAAGTATACATCATGGTTCAAAATGTACAAATTAATTAAAAGTAATTACATGCCATAGATGCAGCTATCCTGCAAAATAAGAAACAAGAAAATGGATCACTATTTCTGTCAAACACTGATGAGTTTTTACATAAGGATGATATTCTTATTTTTTGTTACCTTTTGAATATATACCCAGGGCTATAAGCACAATAAGCATCACTAAGAACACATAATATGCATATGCATGATACATGATAGCAATGTGTTGGGAAGGGGAAATCAAGAGTGGACCAACCAGCAAGTTGCCTAGTCTAGCGAAATCAAGTGTGGAAGCTCAACTAGGCCAAACCAAATTCGAACCAGAAGTAAAAAAGGAAAACCAAATCAAACATATTGTTCTACAGTTATAATTTTTATTAGAAATTCTTCAAAAGAAAAATATTTAACTATACTCAGAGCAATGGTAAGATATAGCACCAGTACTGAATTCAACTTAGTACTCATTATTATTTTATCTACTAAATATGGTCACTAACCTTTAACCAGCCAGTTTGACAAATTTGACCAATATTGCCATAAAATTAGTTGGGTCAGCCCATTTGACATACATATCCAGTTTATTTAAATCTGAACCAGCAAAACCACTTGCCTAGTCTAGCAAAATCAAGATTGGAAGTTCAACTAGGCCAAACCAAATTTGAACAGCAAGTTCAAAAGGAAAACCAAATCGAACATATTGTTCTACAGTTATAATTTCAATAAGTAGAAAATATTCAAAAGTAAAATATTTAACTACACTCAAAGTAATGGTAAGATAAAGCATAAGTACTGAATTCAACTTAGTACTCAATAGTATTTTATCTACTAAATATGTCCACCAACCTTTAACCAGCCAGTTTGACTAATTTGACCAATTTTGCCATAGAATTAGTTGAGTCGGGCAATTTCACATACATATCCAGTTTATTTAAATCTGAAGCAGCAAAACCACTTGATCTAGTCTGATCAAGTTGGACTAGCCAGTTAGAGTTGGTTTTGACAATACTTGATCAGATTATATTTGTATAAGAACAAGGAGACCAGATGCAAGTCTACATATAAAAACCTCTACAAAAGACAGGTATTGTGTGGGAGATCAAGCAGTTGGTTGATCATATCACAAAACGATGGAGTTCTTTCTAGAGAGAACTGCACCCACAATCCTTTATAATTATCTAGTGGGATAGAGTGTGCTCTAAAGTGAATGGAATGTGACAAATCCAATAGTTTAAAGTATGAAAGTAGATGGTGAACACAAGAATACGCATCCTCCTTGAGACACCACACATGATATATATGTATGTGAACCAAGTAAAAATTAAAATACAGAAACCATTTATTAAGCAAATTGATGAAGTACATAATTATTCCACTTTAAGCCAATTGAAATTATAAATGTCATACTTTTCTTGATTGACCCCAAACTTATTTTGCAAACAGTAAGCTCAAATCATTCAATAAAAATAAAGTCAATTTAATTGAATGTGCACTGATATTCAGATTCAAAATCAGGGTTACAGTATGGCCATTCTCATAGGCACCTTAGAGTACAAAATGTATCAAACTGATGACCAGCTTTCGGTAAAAAGGAAATGTATAATGTAATTACAAAAAAAAAAAAAAAAAAAAATCATCAAGATAGATAAAGTTGAGATGACTATGCCAAAATAAAGTGAATTGGGTGCATGGTGTTTGGTAACATCACAGGACATACCTTAAATTTGGTGCTTCAAAACCTGCCAGAGAAAGCACACTATGTTAGAGACTACCATTGAACATCTAGGGGTCGTTTGATTCGCGATTATGATATATTACTACGTAATGATATTACCTGATAGTAATAAAATTAAGAATATTATATGCCCAGTAATGTTGTAGTAATTTATGATAATCATATTTGGTTGAAAACTCATATTAAATGGTAATTAACTTGGTAATGTTCTAAATTTTCCAAAATACCTTTGTGTCTACCGTTTTATGCAAATTTAAATTTATTAAAGTAAAATAAAATTTTTATAAAAAAATTAAATTCTCGAAGATGAACATATTTCCAAATTAATGTTATTTAAATTTATTTTTTTTTATCCAACAAATAAAATATGAAAATTATTATTTTTAAACAAAGGGTATATTTGTCAAAAAAATATTTAAGATTACCACCAACTTGGTAATCCAACATAGCCATCTATTTTGATGGTAATGGGATCAGTAAGTTTTTTGGTAATCTTCCAAAATTGATAATCACACATTACTATTAATATTTTCACCACTACCAATCCAAACGTGGTAATTTTTTCAGATTACCATGTAAAAGACGGTAATATTTTCATATTATCGCGAACCAAACGACCAGTTTGAAAAAAGTAACACATCAATTACCAATACACAGCATTTAAAAAGTAGCTAACTAACAGATACTTTAAAAGTAAGCAAAATTTAAACCATAATATCAAAAGAATGAAATACTACCAATGCAAGATTCTATGGGGCCACCACTCTTGACATGTAATTATTAATTTTATGACGATGATCAAGTCAACATAGACAATGTGACACCAAAATCTTACTATAAGTTCTATTTGAAAAGCAATGTCAATTTTCACTGTGGCAGACTAGTTGCATCATCCCACCAAACAGAAAATTGGGCAAAAGCAGACGTTTTTTTGTCATATAATACATAAAATGCGAGGCAAGAGATCGCATTCTATAGTCTCCGCCAACCTGATTTCAAGGCTAGAAGTTCGTGGGGCTCAGAAGTTAATTTATTTTCGGAAAATAGTAAAAATAGTTTGAGTTCGGTAGACTTAGACTATTAAAAGAATTATATTATTCCGTTTATAATAATTTTTAACTATTAATCAGGAATTCACACTTGTTCCATTTGATCAATCACAACTTAACAAGCTTCTAACAAAATCATACGATATTTATTTTTTTTTAACTAAATGTGAATAAACCACAGCTTTACTTCTCTTTTTTTTTTTTACACTAAGAACAGACAACCCGAAACCCTACTAATCAGTTAGGGGTGTGTACAAGCCTCCGTAGAGTAAGTGGGGCCGAAGCCTTTGCTTACATGGACGTTGGGACCACTCACACATAACAACCGTTCACATCTCTGAGAAATATGCCATTACCCGAAAATCAAACTCTCACTACTTGGTGAAGAGCTCTATCGGGGACTCGGCCAAAAATATACAAACGGAAAAAAATAAACCACAAATTTCAACAACAATTCCAATCCAAACCAGTAAAACAGTGAAATTGCAGAAGCATACAACATCTTATCAAACAGTACCAACATCCAAACAACAACCATCAAAAGAAGACCAAAATCAAAATGAAAACCAAAGCATCCCAAAACTCAAGAAGAAGAAGAACAACAACAAAGACAAAGAAGACAAACCGTAAACATCGGAGACGAGGAGCACAGCGAGTTTGGATTCAGGGGATCCCGCAGTGTAGGCCTTGAGGCCTCCCAGGTTCTCAACGACGGCGCCATGGCCGGAGGAAGGGTTCAATGCGGGTGGATTCTCGCAGCACTGGGATTGCGAGTGAGTGTTTGCCATCGCTCTTTCCTCCAATGAATGCTCTGCTCATCATCATCACTCCCCTTCAGACGTATATATACAGATTTTTCAGTGAATTCATCAGCATTTGCAAGTGTTATGCTGACGTCAATGAGCAAATTTTCCAGAAACGGCTGAGTAACATTTTTTTTCGTTTTTTCACACAAGCAGCTACAAAAATGCACAATTTTCAAAAAAAAAAAATGCACAATTATACAGTAACTTGAATTAACCGATGAACCCATTGTCATGTTATAAGAAAAAATAAAAAATATTTTTCACAAATAACTTTGACAAAAAACCAAATAAAATATAAATTAAAAGATTCAAATTTGAAATCTCTCGTATTTATTTTCATTTTGATCACTGAACTTCAATTTGCGTCAATTTAGCACTCAATTTTAATTTGATTTTACTGAGTAGTAAATCAAAAGATTTCAGCTCCCAAATAAATGATGTGATTTGTTTTCGATGATACAAACACCTCCAATAGACTTTATAATATGCAATGGGAAGGACTGATTCAGATTTTCAGACAACCATATAATCAGTTGGAGATTGAAATCCTTAATTTATTGTGGGATGAAATTAAATTAAAGTTGAGTGATCAAACTGATACAAAATGAAGTTCAGTGATCAAAGTGAAAATGAGCTAAAGTTTAATGACTTAGTAAAAAATTTACCCTAGTAATTATTACTAGATTAGTCACAGTTCTTAATAAAATTGATTTGAAAATTTTTTTAATAAATAAAATTTATTTAAATAAATACTTCAATTTTGGGGAAAAATGAAAATGTTTGAGATTGATGAAAACGAAAGGTAGTTGGGGGTAACCCATCAACCGGACATGCGAATGGCCTCTGGAGCCGTCTTGTTTGGGACACTAAACCTAATTGCAAGTATTTGCAGTTTTGGGTTTTTTTTAAAATAAAAAAATTTAAGGGCCTGTTTGGATACCACTAAATTCCATAGGAATAGTGGTCATTCCTATGGAATTTAGTATTACATAGGAAATTATAGAAATGGGTGTTTGGACATTTTTTTTTAGATTAAAATTACTATAGAATCACTTGGTTCCATAGTAATTTTATAATGAGGTGGGACCAAAATATTTTTTTCCTTCGTTTTTCGGGCTGGGCACTGAGATAGGGTGTTTGTGGCTAGAGGAGAATGGAAAAGGGTAGGAATGATGTTCTGCCTCTTCTCCAGCTCAACTTTGCCTCGCTGGCCGGTAAACCCCATTCTTCCAATCCTTCCAGTGGACGCACGGCTGTAGGAGGACTCAGTGCATCCGACGAGCAAGAAGCATTCATTGAAAGGTTCGAGTGAAGTAACAACTCTGCCGCCTCAACAGTGCCGATGGGCTAAGAGCTTGCGACGAAGGCAACAAATCCACTGCCAGAACCAGAATCTAAAGCTTCTTCGCCTCCACCTTCGGAGGAGGCTTGGAAACCAGCTCCCTGTTCACCAACTGGCCCTTGTTGCCTGCCGGCACAAGCACCGGCCTCGCCTTGATGTCCCCGGTGTTCATCGACATCATCCTAGGTGCCCCAACCATTAGAGAATCTCAACCTCCTCCTTATCCGCTTCGCCGGCACCGCCGTCATGATTGTCACATGCTTCTTCCCCCCCAATCTATTACATCTTTGGTTTTTGCATCATATTTTTCTAATTAAGAACAACACCATTGATTTTTGCATCATACTCTTCTAATTAAGAACAACATCCAGGACTTGTTGTGCTGAAATTGCACACAATGTCTCTGCAAGAAATGTAAGGAGATTGTAGAGCGAACTGCTCAAATTGATAGAGTTGTCACCAACAAGCTTGTCAGGATTCGCAGCCAGGAGGATGAGTGAATTGCTCTTCAATGGCTTATGTTGTTTCTTGCCTTTTCTTTTATTTTTTAGAAGCTATTTTTTTCATAGTTTTGAGCCATTATCTGAGTTTTCGAGGGTATTGTATTGAGTTGGTATTTATAGTTTGAATGATGTTTTTAGTTCCTGAAATGTTGAGATCTGTTATTTATTTTGATCTTAAGCTGAAACCGGATTTTGAACCATCTTTGGTGATGTGTGCTTGTTGGTTTGCTTATGTTACTAGCTCATGAAACCAACTATTATCTTCACAAATGTGTCCAGATTTCCATCTGGAATTTTATGATGAAAGGAACATAAGTGTATATGTTTATATAACCATACAAGACTTGAAATTATTGTTAATGGTGGAACTTATTTATGATTATAAAAGTGCTATAACGAACAAATTGGCTCAACAATTGGATGACTGGAAAGCTACAGCTAAGCATGTTTGCATTTTAAGAATGATTTAATCCTTGTTTTGCCTTAAGTGAAGAAGAGCAATGACAACAAGAGAAGGATTTGAGAAGTTTTTATTTTCAAACTTAAATTTCTATGGAAAAATTCTTGTGCATATTCAAACACCATTCTGTAGGAATTTTTTCTGTAGTAAATTACACAGGAATCATTTTCGAATCCTATGGAAAAATTTATTATGAATCCAAACGGGCCCTAACTATTTTAACTGTTGTTAATTCAAGATAATGTGATATGTGTCAGTTATTAGCTGTTTAGGAAGCCACTGGATACTCCAGTGGAAGGCAGGCGAATAATGGGTGAGTAGCGCATGTCAAAATGACATTTTGTGATTTTTGTGGTACTGTATAGTATTATGTAAAAATATTATATAATACTATTTATTTATTTTGTATCTGGTACACGGTGAAAAAAATTATAATTTTCAGTTTTTTAGAATTGTAAAATAATTATTTATCGTTGTAAGGTTATAGTATATATTATTTTAAGTGTATGTGGTAGGTTATTATTGTTTCATGTGTTAGTTCGTCCCACACGGTAAATTTCTATAAAATCATTAAATCATGATAAATAATACAATATTATATCTTTTATCTATATGTCGCTTTTAATAGCCTTTTGTGAGACAACGTTCAACGTTTTTGTAACACCGAAGAAAAAAAATACAAACAACCAAATTGCTCACATCTATAAAATTCAAAAGTCATATTAAACATATATTTATTTGATAGGAAAAGATGAAAGTAATAGCTTAGCAATAAAACACTTGATTCTCATCATATCTGAAAAATTCAGGGTTTGACTTTTTTTTTTTATATATATGATTGAGATATAAATAAAGCATTTATATGGTGATATGCACATATTCCTAAATTATAAATTCAACATGAACTTACATATAGCAATGAAATAATTATAAATCAAACATGCATTAATAAACAACGTAAAAAGCACTTATGTTATAAAATTATTTTATTTATTGCCCCACTTAATTTAATCTCGAACCAGACTATAATTTATGCTCCAAATGACCGATTTATAAATATCCAAAATTACATGCGTTATACAAAATTTTATTATAATAATATAAGCTTCCAGTTTTTTAAAGCAAAATTCTAATACCAATGATATTTACGGGGAAGTACCAGAAAGTCCCCATCAAATTTCATTTTTCCCTAGAAGTCCCTTCAAGTTTGCAGCTTCCCTCAAGGTCCCTCCTTTTTGAAAATATTATTTTTAAGTCCAAAAGGCAGTGACGGGGTTAACGTAGCAGTTATATCGCGTGTGAAATGACTCTAATGCCCTCATTAAATTTGGCGATGATGACGCGTTGGCAGTTGGCGCGCCGAGGCGTTGGGATGCGCGCAGAAACCCTACCTAGCAGCCGCAACGCTTGGGTTACTTCTTATTGCAGTGAAGGTCGTTGCCGTTCTTCCTTTCCACTCTCTTCTTCCTCGCCAGACCCTTTGGTCAAGTTTTCCGGCAAGTTCCATCAAGGTACTGACTTCTCCGATGAGTTTCACGGCAAAAGGCAGCGTAGAGGTGAGAAAGAGTTCATGTGTATGGTTTTGTGGTTTGTTGTGTATAATTTTTTCTTTTGACTGTGTGTTTGCATTGTTGACATAGAAGAGAAGATGGCGACCACACTTGTAAACGCGCGTTGTTATCTTGACCCTGTTGTTGAGACGATTTCAGAGTTGAAAAAGCATATGAACAAGAGGCATTGGGATATCCTCCGCGGGACGTCGTTCGGTTATTTCATGGACGTCGTTCCCGTGCTACAAGAACGAGGGGTTCTCGATGTTGTATTGCAAGTGTGCGATGAGAAGAAGCAAGGCTTTCAGATAGGGAAAAGCCTTGTTGCGTTCAGAGCCGAAGATGCCGCTTTAATCCTAGGTCTCCGTTGCGATGAAGACATTGTATCCTTCAATCACGAGAAGGATGCATCAGACTTTGAGAAGAAATATCTACACAAGATGCACAACCGCCACCGCGACGCCATTAAAGACAACCTACTCACACTTGTTCGGAGCAAGAAACATGAGGACGAGCAGACCTTCGTCAAACTCCTGGTAGTGTACTTTATGACGACGATCATATTCCCCAACAGTGTTCTGCATGTGCCAACGTTTGTAGCAAGGTATGCCGACGACCTAGCGTCATTCGGCGGTTATGCCTGGGCCCATACTACGCACAGGTGGTTGATGGATGATATCCCGGCGACAGCCGCTCGTGTGCAACTCCGTTGTAAAGGGAAGTCCACAACTGCAGGTTACATGAAAGGTTGTTCCGTTGCTCTCATCGTCTGGTTCTACGAGGTGACAAGAAGCGTGAAGAAACAAAGATTAGGAAAGACACCCCGTATAGTGTTACGGGGAGTCCAGTTTCATCAAGGCGGCGTCCATCGAGCCGCTTTTGAAATCAATCAAAGGAAAACAAGTAAGTTATTTTTATATTGATGTGTACAATGTGGATGAAAATGGTTTTCTGTGTGTACTATGCTTTTTCTGATGCTTTTCCTGTGTATA
The DNA here is from genome assembly GCA_020875875.1 of Dioscorea alata. Taxonomy (NCBI): domain Eukaryota; kingdom Viridiplantae; phylum Streptophyta; class Magnoliopsida; order Dioscoreales; family Dioscoreaceae; genus Dioscorea; species Dioscorea alata. The sequence continues at coordinate 5,678,335 of CM037017.1, read as the reverse complement.
AAATGATGTTTATGTGTATATAATGATGTTCTTGTGTATATTATTAGTTTCCTATGTATAAAAATTGGGTTCCTGTGTATAATATTGTGTTCCTATGTATAGAATTACTTTCTTGTGTACATTTTCATGTTTCTTGTGTATAATATTGTGTTCATATGTTGATGTTGCAAACTTTGGTTTTTGCTTTTCAGTTTTCCGTGCTTCTGCCAGCCAACGCTGAAGAGCGTTTGTTGGTTGGTAGTGTTAAGAGAACTCATAGACAAGCCACCGCCAGTTCCCCGGATCTTGGCGAGTCTAGGAAGAAGTCCCGCCCAACAACAAGGGCTCCTCCTCCTGCGAAAAAGGTAAAAGTTGACCCGCAAAGAAGCGAAGTCGGGATCAATCCTCTCCCAACCCTCAAGAGATGCCGGAGGAGGTTCCCCGAGGGGATGATGACATGCGCCGTTTACTGCAACAAGTTTTGAAGGAGTTCCGCGATCTGCGAGCTCGTATAGACGAGCATAACCAGCAAGATGCAGGCCGGAAGAAGTCTAACTCACAAACGCCAGCCTCATCCCCCCTGCGCCGGCAACAGACATCAACCATTCACACTCGGCGGCCCCCGCCCCTACTCCTAGCCGCAGATTCAAATGGTCAGCACGAAGATCTCCACGCCGTCCTCCCAAGTTAGAGGCCGTGTCAACCACCGATGAGGAAATTCCTGCTCAGTGTGTGGACGCTACTTGCAGGGATGTTAATCTTCCACAAGCCGTAGGCGCTGATGATTCAGACGCTGTTCCTGTGGAGGACCTGGATCCTAGTTCCGCCATGGATGATATCCCTTCGAAAGTCACATCCCCTGATGCCGCCATGGATGATATTCCCTCGAAAGTCACTGCCCCTGATGCCGCCATGGATGAAATCCCCTCCAAAGTCACGGCCCCGTTGGCAACTTCCCAAGATACTCCCCCAAGGTGTATTACACACCGCACTGCTTCGTAAGAAACACACCAAAGCAGTCCCTCTCCGACAAAAATTCCACCAAAACGAGCCCCTCTCAAGAAGACACCGCCAAAACGGGCTCCGCAGAAAAAAGCCCCACCGAAAAAGCTTCCTGCAAAGAGAGCTCCTAGGAAGAGGGTTCCACCACCACCAAAAACCAAGCCTTCTGATAAGCCTTCCACCCCGAGTGACGTCTCCGGACCCGATGATGACTCATTACAGGCTGTCGACGCACTACTTCAAGGCCTAACCGGTTTGCGGAAGGATAAACCCTCAAAGGATCCTCTTGCGGTAGTTCCTTACTATGAGGATCAGAAGAAGTCAGGCTTTCTTCCATAGAGGAAGACCTACCCTGGTTTTGCAAAGCTTAACAAAATGGAACGACTAGCCATCACCATCTTTCTAAACACACGCGTCGACAGGTATTGTTTTTATTTCGTATGATATATTTTTCATGCCTTTATCATGCTTAGTGCTGCGATTATATATGATTTCGTGTGCATAATATATGTGTAACTTGTACCATTTCATTACCTGTGTATAGTATGTTGTTTCCTGTGTATAGTATATTGTTTCCTGTGTATAGTATGTTGTTTCTTGTGTATAGTATTTTGTTTCCTGTGTATAGTTCTATGGTCTCATGTGTATTGCGCTATATAGTTCTGTCATTTGGAGGGACGCTGATGATAATGGGTTCACCACCTATGCCCACCTATTCATCCTTCTCGAGGGGAAAGAAAATGTACTCGACGATGTGTTGGATGCCCTCTTACTTATGCTTCGTGCTGAATTGCTGAGTAATCCATTGGAGTTCAAGAAACGTGCAATTCTGATGCGGCCGTTGGCGCTTGCAATGCAGAAATTACAATTTGCAGCTGAACAAGCATTGTACCTGATGGAGGATGTCATATACGGCCACAAAACGGCGGAGCTAGTACTTATGCCAATTGTTCTGCACGGTCACTACCATATACTTGTGCTAGACAATCAAAAGCAACAGTATATGCACTACTCGTCGCTGCAATCAGACACTTATGACTCAAACGCTGTGGACATGGTGAGTGGCACAAATATATTATGGAACTACCAGTATATTCTCTCCTAAATATAGACTAACAAAATCTGTTTACCTTCTCAGCGGGATCTGTTCGAATTATGCATCGAAGCTAATACAGGCGGTAATCCGTTTCGACACTTCCCACTAAAGCATGTGCGGAACTGCCCCCAGCAAGAAACCGGGTCCGTTGATTGTCCGGTGTTTTGTATGCGTTATATGGAACAACTTTTGAACGGTGAGGAATTATCCGTACCACATTCGGACGTCCCAATCCTTCAAGTCCGGTATGTCACACGGATACTTATCGACGCGATGTGGAGAAAAGTTGTTCCGACACCAACAGTGACAACGGATGCCACCGGGGATAAGCACGATGGCGCCGTGGTAAAGGACACGGACGGTGAGACGGCCGACGTTGGGGCGAAGGAGTCCGTTGTCGACAATGAAGCCGCAGCTGGCAGAGAATCGGCCGAGGATAAGGCCACTGGCGATGGGAATGAAATTTGTGGTAATCAAGACGCCGCCGCGGAGAAGGAGGACGCTGAGGTGAAAGCAACTGGCGCTGAGACTGATACTGGTGGAGATAAAGACGCCACCGTTGAGAAGGATGACTCCGAAGTGAAAGTAACTAGCGATGGTAAGGAAACTGACGAGGATAAAGTTGCCACTGATCTGAATATTTAATTTCCCATACCTAAAGTTTGGTATTTGAACATATATTTGTTTGTGACTGTAAACTTGGTTATGTAATTAGTTGTCAATTCAATATAGATAAGGATATCTAAACAAAAGCTCAAAACAAAAGCTCAAGAAATACAAACACGAGAAAGGGAAAATGTACACCGCAAGGCAGGCTATATATACAGAAATGCAAGAACATACACAGGAAGAGAGGTTATCTACACAAAAACGGAAATTAATACACGATAAATACTTTTATATACATAGAAACCAAAAACAATACACATAAAATCAAACATTCTACACAGTAACGCAAAATAATACACGGAAAATATAAAACAAAGTTCAATGCAAACAACATACAATACAACACACAAATATCGTATGTTATCGTTAAGTGTGCTATTGTCAGTCCGTTATGACCACATTGCATGATTGACGATTATGTCCAGCTTGGTGGCACCGGCTACAATGTAATTCGCAGACATCGAAGGCTTGTGACTCTATTCTTTTCCTTCCTGGACGGCCTGGTCGTTTCTTTGATATTGGCTGCCTAATTTGTAGGTCACGATTTGCATCAGATGGCTTATCACTGTCAGGAACGGGGAATATCGGATTCCCATATGCCCGACGATACCATTCGACTGTGAAGTAAGAATCAACATAAGAATGGACATTCGTTTCTGTTTGCATGATGGTCGCACATGCATGATTGCACGGTAAGCCATGTACTTCCCATCTTCTGCAGGAACAACCACGGCATTGAAGGTTGGCTGCATTGTTGTTATCGTCAATGACTTCGTAAGTGTCCTCAGTCGACCGACCCACTCTCAGGTAACGACTGTCATCAACGACTTGTTCAACTTTTTTCCTAATTTCGGGGCACAGATGTGTATCCCAGTTGTTGGATTACTCGCGTCTGTCGGCGAACATATTCTTAAGTTTGAACCTAGAAATCAGAGGATAAAAATGGAAAACATAGTCTAGTTAGGAAACAAAATATGGACAGAAAGAAAAACACAGGAACCGACGACACACAGGAAGTGACATTGTATACACAGTAAGGGAAATTTTCTACGCAGGAAGTCACATTGTATACACAGGAAATGATATTATATACACAGAAAGTGACATTGTATACACAGGAAGTAATATTGTATACACAGAAAATGACATTGTATACACCGTAAGTGACATTGTATACACAATAAGTAACATATGGTACACAGGAAGTCATTATTACACAAACATATTATCAACCAAGGAAATTTACCTGATCGAGTCAACCATGCTTGTTACTGGTAGATGTCGTGCCTCTTTAATCTAGGCATTGAAGGATTCTGCCACGTTGGAGTACATCTCACACCATCGCATTCCTTTGAAAAGAAAATTTGACCAATGATCGACATCTGACTTATGTAGCACCCAAGCGTGTGCGTCGCCCGACAAACACGCAAGTTCTTGAACTGCATCATCGAACTCTTTTGAGGTGTATGCGTACGCAATTTTGACGATTATTGCCCAGCATTGCATTCGCATAGCTTTACCGAGGTTAGAGTTGGTCTTCATGAAGTTCGCCTCCAAATGTCGGAGGCAATAACCATGTGGTGATGAGGGAAAGACTCGAGCGACGACATTCACAAGACCCTTGGAGCGATCTGATATGAATGTTATGACTTTGTCGTAGTCATCCTGACCGTACAAGGCCTCACCAAGAGTAGCAAGAAACCAAGTCCAGTTGTCATCAGTTTCGTTGTTGACGATAGAAAATGCTACGTGGAATAGGCCCTCGTTGCCATCTTTTACGGTTGCACCTAGAAGAACCCCACCATATTTGGCTAGGAAATGAGTTCCATCAATAAAAAGTAATGGCCTGCACCCCTGCTTGAACCCTAACAAACAACCCCCAACTGAAAAGAAAGCACGCTTAAACCGGTCGCCATCATACTCAATGGTGACAACGCTAACAGGATTTGTCTCGGATACTTTATCAGCGTACCATAGAAGCAAATCGTAGCTACTAACCTCGCTACCGTGAATAACCGAACTGGCGACCTCCTTCCCCATCCAAGCACGTTTGTATGGTAGGCGAACACCATGGTCACGCAATATGTCTTTTTGTATGTTAATAGCTCTGTACAACGGGCTTTCTTTTAATTTATGCATGACACGTTCGGAAACCCACTTCTTACTTGCTTTTGGATGCACTGTCGTACCAATGTCTTCACCGCAAATGTGAGTTGGTTGCATTGTCTTCAGCCGGAACGTCTCATGAATTCCCTCTTTAGAAGCATGCACTCTCCATTGGCATTCCGAGGCAGCACACCTTACAGTCACCCTCATTTTGTCATTTTTTATAAACATAAAGCCAAAATTTTTCTTGATAGCTATGCTTCGCAGGCAGTCTTTAAAATGATCTGCGTTCTTAAACCGTTGGCCTACTTGCAAACTTGAACAATCGTGTGCATCAGTACACCCGATAACACTCAGCGCCCCAGAAGAATTATGTTGGGAGAGGAAACTATCACCATTCGGGTTTATGTTGTTCGACAAGGACCCCCTGCTTTCGAAAACCCAGAAATATAAGGGAAACAAATATTATATACACAAGAAGTGAATATTATACACAGGAAACCTAAATTTATACACAGGAAACTAATATTATACACAAAAATAATTTTATATACTGGAAACCAATATTATACATAGGAAACAATAATATACGACACGAAATAAATTTCACATTCAAAAGGGTAGAAATCTATTTAAAGAACAACACGTATAACACAATTGACAACTACTAAAGCTCGTAATTTTATTACGATGGGATTAACGGGCCGGAGTTTCCATCTGTAGAGACACGCACTTCCTCGACAATGATGTCAACGACGAAATTGTTAAGCTATGGTATATATGACACATTCGTTGAAAATCCACTTCAGACTCAATGGGGCAAAGCGTCTTGTATGAGTCAAGCGTTACGAACTTCACTATCACTTCAGAAGCATCTAGGGACCAACGGCCACATATTTCACCCATGACTGACTCCCATGAACTTAATATAGTAAATTGTAGCACACGGCCTTCTCCTTTGAATCTCGCCACGGCAGAGTACGTTTTCATTGTACAACTACAATAACAATAAAAAAAACAACAATGTAAATAGAAGAAATAACAAGAACAATTACAGGAAGAACAACAACGACAACAATAAAAACAAAAAGAAGAAGTTCAAGAACGAAAAGAAGAAGAACAATAACAATACGAATAAGAAGAACAAGAAGAAGAACGAGAACATGAAGAACAACAACTAACTTACGCGTGCAGGAGTTCACTTCAAGCTTTGGCAACGGACCAAGATGAGGAACGACAAACCCAACCCAAGATGAGAAGAAGAAGAAGAAGAAGAGGAAGGAGTGAAATATACTCTCTCTCTGACATAATATATTGCATAGCCTTACTCACAATAAATGGGATTTGACATGGACATGAAAGCTACTTTTTGCTGGATTGTTTTTTGCTTTGTTGTACATGGGCATTTGTGTAAATTCATCCCATTTTAACTGACGGAAGAAACGTCAAGGACTAAATGGAGTTTGCATTTAAAAAAAAGGGATCTAAAGGGAAATGAAAATGTCAGAGGGACTGCAGTGGAAGTTTGAAACTTCACAGGGACTTTTAAGTAATTTTTCCTAATATTTATTTATTTATTTATCCATTTTGATCGTCTCTCTCTGCTTAATCATTGAAAGAAAGGCTTCTCTTTGTTTAGTCATTAAAGTACATAACTCATGTGAGTCATGTCTTGTCTCAAATCAACATTTGCATTATTTGCAAGGTAATAATTCAATTTATAGATCCCACCATTTTGTGCCTATTCTTAAATTTGGCATATTTATGAAAAATTAGCTATTTAATTCACTATTTATCATGTGATTTAGAGGATTTAGTAAATAAAACTATTTTAGTTGATAGTATTTTAGAATCCATCCTATAATGTTTGAATTTAGAAATATAGGATATACGTACCTATAATTACTTTCGAAACATTTTTCAAAGCCTACATGTGCATCAAAAGTCATTTATAATTTTCATTTCAGTTTTGAAATTCATCTAATGTCAAAAACTTTTTAATTTTTTGGCATTTGTTACCTTAAGTAATGTACTCATATTTTTATTAAGAAAATGGAGTTGAACCTCACTTTATGGCAAAGTAAAGACACTGCTAATATGACTTTTCTATTTTGTCTAAAAAAAAAATTATCTTATTTCAAACCCGTCTCAAACCAATGTTTTAAAAACTGAACCAAATTGGAAACCATTTGAGCAGTCTATTTGATGTTCATCAGGTCAATTCAATTGAATTTGATATTTTCAAAACTAATAAATTTTCAAAAAAAATATTAAAAAGTTGTAATAATTAAAAAAATTATTTATTTCTAATACCAATATTATTTATTTATTTATTTCTCCATTTGATGGTCTCTCTTTGCTTAATCATTAACGAAAGACTTCTGTTTGCTTAATCATTAAAGCAAAGAAGTCATGTGAGTCATGTCTTGCCTCAAATCAACATTTGGATTATTTGCAAGGTAATTTTTCAATTTATAGATCCCTAAGATCTTTGTACTTATTCTTAAATTTGGCATATTTATGAAAAATTAGATATTTAATTCACTATTTATCATGTGATTTAGAGGGTTTAGTAAATAAAACTATATGAGTTGATAGTATTTTAGAATCCATCATACTCTTTCAGTTCATTTTTACTTGTTACGTTTTGGAGCTATTCTTTGTTATTTTTTACTTGTCACATTAGAAATTTTGTGCAAAATTAAATATTTTTTTTCAAGTTTACACTTTTATTTAAGGGAAAATTACTATTTACCCTTTAAGAATTTCAAAACTTTCCAAACAGCCCCTGTGAGTTTTGAATACCTCGAACAACCCTTCTGTTATTGTTTTACTTTTTTTTTGCCCCCTGTAGGTCACTAGGACTGGGTCCATGTTATGAAATTCCATCGTTACCCTTAAAAATGGTGGCAAAAAAGCCTTCAATCACATCATGTCAAACTTTTTTGCATATCTTTTTTCATTCTTTTTGCTAATCACACCATATACGACACTCTTTCACCTCCATCATAAATTCTCTGGCCATACTGAGTAATTCAAGCCTTGATATTTGATCTGCACATACATAATCTACTTACCCTGCCAATTCTTGTACTCCACTTACAAAACAATGCATACGTATTGTGAATAGTTCTGCATTGGGTACTAAAATTTGATTGAAGAAAGCCAGACTTAAAACAAGTAGAGAACCAAAAGACATATGCTACAAAAAAAAAAAACCATTGACTCTATTGAGGATCCCAAAAAATCATTTAGAGGCCGAACGGTTTGAGGACAACTGTTAAGGCTCAACAGCCTCATTAACTCGTAGCTCAGGTTGCTCTAAAGCCACCAATGAGATTTTGTTAAACTCATAGAATCAATGATATGATACTAAGGTAATGAATAGTACAATTAATCATACTAAGGCAATTAAGTCATATGAGATTAAAATATACAATTGATTGACTTAGACTCTACAAATGCATGGCACTAGCACTAATTAACATAACTAATCTTCAGCACACTTCATTAAACATTAAGCAAAATTAAAACCAGGGCATAGCAAGAATGGGTAAGTTTAAACATAAATAAAATCACACAGATGACATCATATTGTGTTAGTAATGAATGAAAAATTAAATCAGTAAACATAATATACACACATACAATGGCAATGTTAACAACAAGCCTAAAAAAAAATTCATAAACACTCATACAAATAAACTCATAAAAAATTAAACTGACTTTAATTAAGCCAACAAGTAAATAGAATGAAAAAATATTGGCCAATGAGTAATCATACTATGGCAAATAATAAGAACAAAATTCCTGAGTTAATTAACTCAGTAAATGTAAACATTATGAACAAGTTGCAAATGAGTGAACCCATAATCATAAGGATAAGTTGCAAATGAGTGAACCCACAATCAAAAGGATAAAGACATAAAAAGGAAAATAAAAACAAAACAAAATCATCTCCACAATATCAATTTCAGTAGATATGCAACTCCAATCCCATTATGCAAAGGAATAAAAAAAACAGTCTTCACATTCATTTCACTGGTTTTAAAAAGTACACATCCATTAATTCATTTATCAAAAAACAAAAACAAAACCTCGGTAATCTTACAAGAACAACCATTCAGTAATCTTAAACCCTAACATCTAAAAGCTAACAAAATTGTTTATGTGTGTGTGGGGGAGGGGGATGGGCATAACTTAGTAAAATGAGTTTGTTCAAACTTAAACCCTAACATCTAAAAGCTAGAATTGCATAATAGGAACAGATCAAAGGTTAGGGTTTCACTTACAGTATTCCGGAGCATCTTCCCAATCACGTCGAATCTCCCAGCTCATCGACATTCTTAGCACCAAGCTCCTCTTTTTCTTTGACACTGATCTCTTCACACCACCGTCTTCGTCTTCCTCAAAGAGCCACCGTCTTCGTCTTCCTCGTTGTCCTGCTCGGGCGATGAAAACGAAGGCGAGCCAAGGGTTTTTCTAATGAAAAGGGCTTATGTGGCAACATAATCCCAGGTGTGTTGCCACTCAGCACAGCTGACATGTCTCTCGCTAGCTGACTGGGCTTTTAATGGCCTCCACGTCAGCTAATGACGAGGTTAATCCACGGAGTGACCTGTTTGTAAAATGATTAGTGACTTTAGTAAGCACTTTGAAACAAACCAAATTTCAGTGAGCAAAGTGATATCTCGACAAACTTGAGTGATTTATCAAAAAAATTAACCGACTATTATCTCCACGGATAGCAAAAATAGAAAGAAAAATTGGGTGAGCACACCAATCCACATTCACCATCCTGCTATGTTCACAAATAAGTTGGGCAACTTGATGTTCATTCACATCAAAATACACTCATCTAGCATCTCAGTTCGGTACTAGTCATTATTAAAAAAAAAAAAAAAGGATTATTCAATTAAAACCCAAATAAAACTATTATCTCCTCCAATAGCAAAATTAAAGGTAAGAAATACATTAAGAATGATAACATCATAACAATCGATAGTTTTAAAACCGCTAATTTTTAACACACATGACATTATATATCATGTCATAATTGCGGAAAAATTGAAACGAACAAATACATCAAATCTAAGGGCCGAAATGAGTATTTTTTTTTTTACATTTACTTTAGAAATACTAGTGGTTTTATGACTAATAAATATGCAGAAATGAAATGAGAAGGATAAAACTGAAGTTTGCATTGCAAGCTTTATATTGAGCACAAGAGTTACTTGGCATAAAACCAAGAAATCCTAATATTCAAAAAAGGCATCAAAATTGCAAGCAAACACTAATGTGTTTTGTATAAAGGTCTTATTTAAGATATTTGGAGAACCAGCCAAATTTGTCCTGGTGAGCTTCTTCGGCGTTCTTCACCACTGCTTCAACATTCACATCATATCACCAATAACTAAATAGTTTATTGGTAGCTGGATCCCTAATAAAACTTTTTACAAGTGGTGCTAGTTTAAATTTTGGGTGAGGGCACATTTTTGGGAGTGCAAATATTAATTATATGTGTGTGGTCCCAGCGTCAATATGTGCACGGGCTCCGCTTCTACTTGTTCTGCCGAGATTTGTGCACGCTCCTATATTTTTTTAATAAATAGGCCACACACCTTCACCAAAAAAAAAAAAAAAAAAATTCACATCATATCTCACAGTCCATCCGTGTTCAACCCCGGGAAAGATCTTTACAAAGCCATCCACCTGTTAAAGAAATATACAGTCACCATATCAACACCAACAAGTGTTGGAAAAACATCAAAATAGCCAACCGGATTTATCATGGATTGCAACTGGTTAGAAATTTTATTGAATAGATTAATCCTTCCAATCCAAGTAAAGATTATGTTATGCTATCGTAAAAGCCTGCTTTCCTTTTTGCTCTTCAGTTTCAACTGGGACTGGCAATTCAGGTTCACTGTGTATGAATGGCCCATATATACTGAAGCCAGCTACCTCACACAAACACAATATGATTAAATAAACGGGTCACAAACATGAATACAATTATTACATAGTTGACACAACATGACAAGGCTAAAACAATTGATAAACTGGTTATATTTGGTTTGCACACAATTAAATATGATGAGCACAAGACACATGACTAAACACCAAAAGACAATCATTAAGGATGTAATTTGTAAAATGTTCAAAAGATTTATTATACAATAGATATTTTATCGTCTAGTATCAAATTTCTCTTATGATTAAATTCTCTTTTCTATCTTTACAATCATATCAGTACTGATGCCTATAAATAGAAAGTGAAAAGAAAAATGTGCCAACTGTACAAACAGTCCAAAAGTGTAGTACAGCTGGATCTAGACATAAAAGATAGATCAAGACATAAAGCTAGACTAAAAAAATATATTATCATACTTCACAACACCCACTTTATCAAATTTAAAATAATTCTCAATAGACTATTATTGAAGATGTTGGGCACTGTTATGGTACAATTATTAAACATTTTGGATGGCCTGCTTACGACACGAATAAAATAAATGCGCTTTTTTTTAAAATAATGTAATTTTTTATTTAAATACAAAAATATGTATATCTTCAATTATTTACGAGTTTGGTTTAAACGGAAAATGTAATACCGGTTTTAATTATTAAAAAAAACCAATTTTCCCGTTTTTGGGTGTAATTTGCTAAAAAAAACAGCATCATTGTTATTTTTTTATATAATTTTTTAATTTTTATTATTAATAAAAACCGGACTCTTCATTCGTGCATTTGGCCTGATGCCTATAAATAGAAACTGTTCACTTTTTTATATTTACAATCATATCAGTACTGATGCCTATAAATAGAAAGTGAAAAGAAAAATGTGCCAGCTGTACAAGCAGTCCAAAAGCTAGACTTAAAAAATATATTATCATACTTCACAACACCCGCTTGATCAAAGTTAAAATAATTCTCAATAGACTATTATTAAAGATGTTGGGCACTGTTATGGTGCAATTATTAAATGTGTTGGATGGCCTGACATGCTTATGACACGAATATTATCAATGTCATAAATGCGCTTTTTTTTTTTATAAATAATGTAATTTTTTATTTAAATACAAAAATATGTATATCTTCAATTATTTACGAGTTTGGCTTAAACGGAAAGTGTAATACCAGTTTTAATTATTAAAAAAAAACCGGACTCTTCATCCCATTTTCTATTTTTTAATTTTTTAATATATTTTTTTAAATTTGTATACAAATTTCCATTTTAACCCTTTATTTGTTGTTAATTACATTTCTGTTTTTAATTACTAATTTTTTGCACTTTAACCCACATTTTTTCTGTAATATTTCAATAATTTATTTGTGATCATTTTAAGCCAATTTTTTTAAGAAAATCTGTAATTTAAATATAAAACATTATTTGAAATTAGAATTATAATCGTTAATTATTCAAATGGGAATTATTTTAATAATATTTTGAATATTAATATTAATATTAATAATAATAATAATATTATTATTATTATTATTAGAGTCACAATTATGGAAGTAGGAATTATTAAAAATTATTTTTATTATTATTAGTAAATTATTATCATTATAGTGAGAATTATTTTCAATTATTTTGTTGATGATTTCATTATTATTAAGAAAGAATTATTCCAAACTAATTTGTTAATATTTTGATTATTATTATTATTAGAGTGGGAATTATTTTAAATTATTTTATTAATATTTTGATTATTATTATTATTATTATTCCAAATTATTTTAATTCCAGGCCATGTGCGCCCCCAGCCACAGCGCGCGGCCCAGCCCAGTTCTCGCGCGCGGCCTATCTGCTGCCCATCCGCGGTTGGTATTTGCACACCTTGATGGGTTCAGAATTTATGCCTAATACCCAATTCTTTTAAACCCTAAATTAGCATAATTTATTTCATTATAAAACATGCGTAAACATTAAAGGATTTAATTCATACAAACCCTAACTCATGCATGTTTATTATAATCTATATGAAATAATGCATTAAATTCAAACAATGTGTAATTTCTAAATAACACATACATGTCAGAATTTAATCATGCTAGACAGAGGAATGAAACCAGGCTCGGATACCAACTGTTAGATTTCATCAAACTTAATTACGACATCTATGTCGTATATTATATATGGAAGCAGGATCACTTACCTCCAGCCATAGCGAATTGTTGAAGACGACGAGAGCCTCTAAGTCCACGCTTGAAATAACCAAGGACTCTTCCAATCTATCCCGTCCTCTCTCACTGATGGAGCTAGGTATTTGCAAGAAAGATAGATTGGGGACCCCTGGTGATGTCCTATATATAATCTTTACCATCAAAGAATTAACTCCACTTAAAACATAAGTAGATCATTATCTAAAGTGCCAATTAGAGTTAACTTAGGACTCCTATTAGATAAAGTCATAGACCACATTATGTAGTTTGAATTCAAGTTGGATTAATATCATCACGAAGTTAATTTAGAATAGAACTCAAACTAACAACAATAGCTACATAGTTAACACCATTCCTCTTCTAAATATATACCATATTTACTAAATATTAAAGTTAAAAATTAGTAAAATACACCCCAAAAATAATATGGGTATTTACTTTAAAATAATAAAATCACACACACACACATATATGCATAAAACCTTGGATTTATGTGTGTAAAATCTAATTCCTTTAAACAAGACATGGTTACCCGCTTCTCTCTCACTACACCATTTTTCATTTTTAGAGGCTCTTTTATAGAGGGGGGTTTTAAAAATCTCCACAATAATTATATATATAATTTCTTTTAGTGAGCTAAAGAGCCGGTTTGAAAAACCCCCTCAAATAAAAAAACAACACACTCATACACACCCTCTCTCGATCCCCTCACACACTCACTCACACACCCTCTCCACATGATCACCCTCTCATGCTCATCCTCGATGCCGATGTCGATCGATCTTCATCTAGGGCTTCTCCGATGGAACCCTCACCATCGTCTTCCTATGATTTCACTGATTTCCTCACTCACATGCGCCACCCTGCATCGTCTGATCTCTTTCGATTCACTAACAGGTTCTCCCAGATCATGCCCTGTTTCTTGGGTTTTCCTTTCTTTTTCTTGATTAAATTTGATTTCTATGACATTAGCTTTATCATTTTCTTATTGATTATTGGGGGTTTTAGCTATGATGTCATGGAATTTGTGAAGAGTTTGAATATTTTTCTTTTAATTGTTCCTTTTGAATTCAATAAATGGTATTCGGGTTTGATTCTCTTGTGGAATTTGGTTTTTGTTTTTGGTTCCTATCTTACATGAGTTTTTTTCTTTTTAGGTTGTTTTCGGAAGGAATTACAATCCTTTAGTGTTTTTGTAATCTTTTCATTATTGATAATTAGGGTTTAGCTTTAATTTCATGGAATTTGCCAATATAACTCTGATAATATTTAGCTGCAAGTGCAGTTAATCGTTCTTGTCAGATTGTTTATTTGCAAGATTTCAAGGCCTTAACTTTAGAATATTATTCTTGATTCTTTGTTTCTATTGGGGTTGTGAATTAAGGAATGACTTAAGAATTCTATTTTTTAAGCAGGTATAATCTTCTAGATGTACATAACTTAGTTTTATGCTTGCATGAGCTCACTTTTCTCATTCTTTGCAGGTTGCCTATTATTTTTTGTGTCATCAACATGCTAAATTATATTGATCGAGGGGCTATAGCTAGCAATGGTGTGAATGGTTCTAGCGGAACATGCAAAGTAAGTGGCATATGCATGGCCGACAGTGGAATTCAGTAAGCCACAATGAAGTATCTCCTATTTTGTTTAGAATTTTAGTTGATTAATGCATGGTGAATGTAGAAGATATAATTTTATCCTTCGTTATATGTAGATATATATAAATATATATGTATAATGAATTTTAAATTATATTGTTTTTAAAGAAGATGTTACTGCGGTGATAAAGTTCTTTTGCTTATAATACCACTACTAGATACTAGATTGTATATAGCATTGCTATACCTTCCGTATTCTATATGGTTTGGTCGCTGGTAAGTACAGCTTATGATGTGTTTGGAAGTCCCTTGCTAAACAAATAGTTCCCAGAGAACCAAGCAGAAATTCCACTAATAATTGGCTTTTTTGACTTTTTGGAACAACTCGATGATTTTACAAGATCCACCTATCCAATTTTCACAGTGCGTGGCTTGCTATACCTCTTTTTTTGTTCTTTGAGATTTGTAACTTCAACTTATTTTATGTTTGTGCACTGCCTTGAGATTTGTAACTGCACCAAAATATCATAGAGCAAGGTTTTTCATGACTCAAGAACACTTGAGTTGAGAGTTAGATTTGTTTCAACTTTAGATGTTTCAATATAGTCTTGGATACATGGTAATTTACCATTTTTTTTGTTTCAGTAACAGTTTTTGATTTTTGCTTTCTTTCAGCCATAATCCTTTTAGACTTATTGGAGTTGGTTTGTTTATTTAGACGGTTGCCGCAGCTGGTTGTGGATTTTCCATGGAATTCTGGTCAATTACATTTTGCCGCATGTAAGCATCAATTTTTTGCCATCTTTTTTAGCACACTATGGCTAATTATAATGACCTAGTTGTTATTTAGGTTCGTTGGTGTTGGCGAGGCTTCATTCATAAATCTTGCAGCTCCCTTCATTGATGATAATGCCCCAACAGTTTAGGTCTGATTTGACTCTCTGTATCCTTTATAGTTAAAGATGAATGAAGTATGGTTATCTATTGTATGCTTTGACCTTTCTTATGTACCTCCATAGCTAAAAGAAAATATTGTACATATTTGTGGCTTGCATGGACCTCTTTCATGTGTTCAATCTTTCAATATTTTGATAATGAATAGTTCAAGAACTTGTGATAATGTAGTTAACACAGGTTTTTTTGTTGTTAACTTGTTGGTATAGAATGTCATTTAGAGTTCGTGGTTTTTTGAGATAATACATTGTTATATGGTAGTTTATAGCAGACTGGAAATTATGAATTCTTTGGAATTATAGTGGAGCTAGCAACTTTACTTTCAGTGTAAAATGATGTTTATTTTGTTGACATTCATGATATAAAAGCCATTGCATGAGCTATTACAAGCATTTCTCATTTTGAAGCTCCCTTTGTTAATCTCACTTAAGCTAGACATTGCAAACTATTGTAAATATCTGCCATGCTTAGAAGATCTTCTCCCTCTCAAGAGGTTCTGTAACTCTATTATCTGGTGATGATTTTGGGCATACACTGAAAGAGAAAAAAAAAAAAAAGGTTTTCAGTTAAACCAGAGTTTCTCTTATAGAGGCCAAGAAGAACTTGTGTACCCAAAGAAGTTTAAAACAATCATTGGATCAAGAAATTTTAACAAAGCCAGTCGAGGTAAAAAATAAGTGATGAGCTGGTAGAGAAGACCTTTGTTTTATGTATGAGATCACTACCATTTTCTTGTTCTTCTCTCACCTAAAATATCAATTTTGTCTACAACAACCAATCTAAATGTGAAGTGCAAATTTGATTTTTTTCTTACTTCTTTGTCTATTCAGGTATGTCAGCATGCATTTGAATTTTTGATGTGCATAGTTTTGCATGTTTTAAGTTTTTTAGCCTTTGTTGATCTACAACAAAATTTATTTTGCTTGACATTTGGCTCCAGAAAATAACATGGCTTGCAACCTTCTACATGTGCATTCCTACTAGGATAGTAGTTGGTTATGTCTATGGTGGTGTGGTGAGTTTCTTATGTCAATTGTTTTCTTGAAGGATCTTATATTTAAATTTCCTTTACATTTTCTTTAGTTTGACTCCACTGTTACGCTAATATGAGTTGCTGTAAATTTGTTTGTCATCAACCATCACTATATCATAGCTTTTGGAAAAGATCCAAGGAGGCCAAGATATAAAAATTTCATATACTTATTGTCATTATATGGCTTCTTTGATGTCTTTCTATCCTACTCCCAAATGAAAAAATTGATTGGAAAAATGTTGATGAAAAAAAGAAGACCAATGAGAAGGATTTCTCGAAGCATCTCAAAGAATCCAAGCTAAGGATGTGGTTATTTTCAAAGAGGAAGAGAAAGAAAGCTACTAAATGGGAAGATTTCAAGAACAAGAAATTTAAATTTTGGAATGGTGATGGTTTGCTAAAATATTCAATTACAAGCATAATTGCCCAGATTAAAACTCGGGGTCGAGTTTCTCGCGAGTGGGGGTGAATGACGCAGTGGCTATTTTAGGATTTTAAATTTAAATATTAAAAGTAGTTTTTGTTTAGTATTTTGTAATTATCTTAGATTTTTTAGTTAGTTTATCCAGTAATTTGTAACTATTTTAGTTTTATTTACTATTTTGTCCTTAGTTTAAGTCTATAAATATTGTTTTAGTGTTTTGTGAAAGAGGGATCAATGAATTGGAAATTAATTTTTGCGTTTACTCTATTTTGAGTGTGAGTTCTTGGATTAGAACTGTGTATCCGCTGCGTCAGGTGGTATCAGAGAGAGGATGTCAACTGGTGGCGAGGGTGTTGGTCTTCGTGACGTTGATCAGGAGGCTAGAGCCCCTTTGGGGGACGAAGCATTGCAACGATTGGAGCGGCGTTTGGAGCAACGGATGGATCTCAGATTCCGGCGTTTTGATGAGCGCTTTGAAGAAATTGTAGATCGTTTGGATGCTCTACAGATTGATGCACCCAGGAGACGGAATGACAATAGAAGGCCAGGGGTGGAGATGGCTCGTGGTGTTCCTATTGACAGACGTCGTCCTGTCCCTATTCATAGGCAATATGTCTATGATGAAGATTTAGAGGAAGAAGATGATTTTGAACCAAATTGGTTCGGACGTCATCAACCATATGAAGACCAAAGGGCGAGAAATAATTATGGGCGTATTGAAAGGGATGGTGGAGATTTCCGGTTAAGGGTGGATATTCCGTCTTTCAATGGAAGCTTGACCATAGAAGAATTTTTGGATTGGATTGCAGAGATTGACAGATTCTTTGACTATATAGAGATCCCTCCAGAGAAACGGGTTCGATTAGTAGCATGTCGTTTGAAAGGGGGAGCATCTGCATGGTGGGAACGGATTCAATTCAGGAGAGAACGAGAAGGTAAAGGTCCTGTACGAACTTGGTACATGATGAAGTATTTATTGAAGAGGGGGTTTCTACCCCCAGATTTGGAACAGATCCTCTTTCAGCAGTATCAACATTGTCAACAGGGCAATCGGTCTGTCCATGAATACACTGCGGAATTCATGAGACTGTCTGAGAGAAACAACCTTATTGAGTCAGAAGGGCAACAGGTTGCAAGGTATTTGGAGGGGTTGAGGCCATCACTCAAAGACAAAATTGGTGTACAAGTTATCAAAACCTTATCCGAGGCGAAGAATATGGCCCTAATGGTGGAATTAATGCAACAAAATCGAGGTTGGAGGAATCATGAAGATTATAAATTTGAAGAGTCCACAAAAGAGTTTGAAGTTCGTACTAATAAAACAACAACCAATACAGAAGGAATAAGACAACAGAGACTGTAGGGAAAAATCAAGAAGGAAAAGATAAAGAAATCAGGAAAAAAAGAAAATCCCTATACAAAACCTACTGTAGGTAAGTGTTTTAGGTGTAATCAACCTGGACACAAATCAAATGAATGTCCCTTGAGGAAGACTGTGAACATTGTAGAAAAGAATGAAGAGATTATTTGTGAGCCAGATGGTGATGAAGAAGAAGAATATGAAGCAGAAGAGAGGCAAGTTTATCTTTTAAGGCAGACAGTGTTAACTCCTAAATGCCATCAGTTGATTAATAATAAGGTGTTCAATACTTTTATTGAAGATGGAAATTGTGAAAAGATAATTAGGGAAGCTTTTAAAACTGAGGGAAAAAAATGAAAAAATTGATTGGAAAAATGTTTATGAAAAAAAGAAGACCAATGAGAAGGATTTCTCGAAGCATCTTAAAGAATCCAAGCTAAGGATGTGGTTATTTTCAAAGAGGAAGAGAAAGAAAGCTACTAAATGGGAAGATTTCAAGAACAAGAAATTTAAATTTTGGAATGGTGATGGTTTGCTAAAATATTCAATTACAAGCATAATTGCCCAGACTAAAACTCGAGGTCGAGTTTCTCGCGAGTGGGGGTGAATGACGCAGTGGCTATTTTAGGATTTTAAATTTAAATATTAAAAGTAGTTTTTGTTTAGTATTTTGTAATTATCTTAGATTTTTTAGTTAGTTTATCCAGTAATTTGTAACTATTTTAGTTTTATTTACTATTTTGTCCTTAGTTTAAGTCTATAAATATTGTTTTAGTGTTTTAAGAAAGAGGGATCAATGAATTGGAAATTAATTTTCGCGTTTACTCTATTTTGAGTGTGAGTTCTTGGATTAGAACTATGTATCCGCTGCGTCAATAAGTTTTTGCACATCATAGTTTCTTGAATGACTTGATAATGTTTAGAACCCTTACTAAAGTTATGTCATAGGAGGTTGACAGAAGATAACATCTAATAGAGAGTACATGAAATTTTTAGTGAATACGTATTTGTCAAAGGAGGTTGACAGAAGATAGCATTTATTTTTATTGTCATTTTATTTTTTGTATGTTGTCCTAAGCCTACAATGTATTTGTAGGCCATGAAAGCTATCAAATTTTTTGTCGGGCTTGAAAGCTTTGAAATTTTTTGTTGAGACTCTTGTCTTGATTCAAGCTAAGTTTAGGCAAGCAAAATAACGTGCAGATTCTTAATTCTGTTAACATGTGGTGATTTTCTCAAAACTTTTGTTTTGTTTGGTTAGATCTAATACAATTATAATATTTTCCTCTTTGGGCTGTGCCCAATTCATGTCAGAGTTGTCACTTGACAGCCCTTGAACTATTTTAACATCCTTTTCCACTTCTTGAGTTCCCTTCCTTCCTTTCACCCCAGCATCTCGATCGTTTATGTGCAATGGTTATCTTGATGTTTTTTCCAATATGATGAAATACATCTACTTGCTTTTAAT
Source organism: Dioscorea alata (assembly GCA_020875875.1). Taxonomy (NCBI): domain Eukaryota; kingdom Viridiplantae; phylum Streptophyta; class Magnoliopsida; order Dioscoreales; family Dioscoreaceae; genus Dioscorea; species Dioscorea alata. The sequence continues at coordinate 5,658,477 of CM037017.1, read as the reverse complement.
ATCTAAACGTCTCATTTTTAGTGAATCTTTTTTATTCTTGTTTCTCCAGATCATACTATGTTGTACTCTCACAGCTTTGTGTGAGTTCTTTCAAAATTCCTACATGAACATGAACTTGACCATTTTGGATTGCTTCTCCTACATATTAGTGTTTTATAAAATAAATTATTCTTAATCAATTGCATTCCTTGTGCGGTAGAGCATCTGCTAAAGCTTTCCTATTGAATCTTCATCTAGATCAAGGCAGGAAAAATATAGTGGTATGGCTTACTGACTTTACTGGTGTGATTTTGTAATGAGCTAGATGAATTATTAGATTTTATCTCTAAGCAACAGTCATTTTTATTGTCCTTGATGAATGTTGTTAATTTGCTTTTGTGCCAAAGTTAATCATATGATGAATGTTGGATCTTGCATAGTAGACAAATTAAATAGCATTTTTCAGAGATGCTCTTTATGAGTTTGAAAATATGGCAGGTTTTGGTGATTGGATAAAATTTACTTCTCTATATGACCTTGCATTATTGGTCATTTATAGGGAACCCATTGATAATCAAATTTCTTATTTCATCCCTAAGAAAACAACATCTACAATGTGTGTAGCATTCCCTTTTGGCTTATTATGAGCTTTTTATACATGTGCACTTAGATAATGTTCCTTAAATTTATCATTCCTTTTGTGTTCCTGTATCATTGATCCCCTTCATATTGTTCTACCTAGTTTTGGATCATCTTTATGTATGTGTGATATAATTCATGGGGTCTTCTCACATTTGCTTTGGCAATTGCATCTTGAATTTTTGTGTGGACCTTTTAGATTTTTCCATATGATATCCTCTAGCAACAACAAAATATGAAAATGGGACATATTTATACAGGTGTCTGTTTGACAAAAGATTGACACACTTTTGATCATATTTATAATAGTTAATGACAACTGATGAAAGCTATTAGTTTGACTAGCACTTTTTCTGTTTGTAACTATTCTCACTGTTTCAGAAGGAAGTGGAAGTGCAACTGATGAGGAAAATGAAAGACACGATGTTGCTGAAGAAGAGGCTGATGATGAAGAAAATATCTTTTTTGATACAAGAGATTTTCTCTCATCAAGCTCTTTTAAAAGTAGTGGATCTGACTTCCATAAATCAGAAATTGATTCTGATAATGATGAATTCTATAGCAATGGCTCAGTTGATGGTTTTGATGACTGCATGAAAGCTACTGGATCTCAGTACCCCTATGTTAGGAGGCGTAAAAAATTGCCTGATCCTGTTGAGAAAGAGAAAGGAGTTAGCCTTTGGTCAATGATTAGAGATAACATTGGGAAAGATCTTACTAAAGTATGTCTTCCTGTATATTTCAATGAACCACTTTCGTCCTTGTAGAAATGTTTTGAAGATCTTGAATTCTTTTACCTTATAGACAGAGCGTATGAGTGGGGCAAAAAGGTAACATTTTAATTCACATGTCTTATGTTCTTTCTTTTGTGTAGATTATTTGTTGTTTTCCTCCTTTTATGGTGTCACCAATAACTAAGATTTATCCCTACCCTTATTCTTACTATGCAAATTGTGATGCCAGTATCTTCTTCAGACATTGAACTCTTTTGTATAACCTAAGTTCGTCATATTACTGTGACTAATAGGTTTCTTGAACACATTAAAGATTAAATTTTTACCAAGAATAACAACTTTTTCAGAAATTCATGTCCTTAATTATAATGATATACTTGAAATGAGATTGTCATTATTGTTTTAAGTTGCTTAGCATTCAAGGGCTTGATAAGCACATAAGGCCACAAGCATAATCAAGTATTGTAAAACCTGATATTACTGTACCAAACACTTAAAGCCAAGATTTACTCTTTGAAAGAAATGTGATATGACATAGATGTAAAGTATGCTTGTGGCCAGGTACAAAATGAATGGCTCCATGGAGACAGCTAATTGCGATTGCTTGTAAATTGTAATTCAATTGGAAAATCTTGTTATTCGGCTTTTGAACCATCCGTTGGACTTTAGTAAAATGTTTCCAGTCAAAACATAATTTCCCAACATTATCAATAGTGCTACTTGATCTTTATGAATTCCATATGAGGAGGCTTATGTTGAATTCATATGTTAAATTGAATTGTTGTTTTGTGTACACAAAATGTCAGAAATAACTTGCCAGTTTTCAGTCATGGTTCCTGAAAGTGTTTTGCTTCAGTTTTATGCCTTTAATGTGGCTTTTGCCATGGTCAAATAGTCTTTTAATCATCTACCTAAATTCTACAGGGAAACAGTCTTATGAGAATATTAAATGTTGCCGCATTTGCCATCTCTGGATATGCTTCAACAGAAGGAAGAAAATGCAAACCTTTTAATCCTCTTCTTGGAGAGACTTATGAGGCTGATTACCCAGACAAAGGGCTCCATTTCTTCTCAGAAAAGGTGCCTGGACCTTCATATTATCATCTTTGATATTTACTTTTCTGTATACACATCAAGTCTTCGAATCTGGGATTTCTCCATTCTATATTTTGGCGTTTCCATGATGGTTTTCGGTTTTTATTTGGATGGTCATTTAGTTTCTTATATTTATCTTTAGTCACCATGTTGGGAAAATGAAGCAGCACATTCACAGCCAAATTGAGGGCTCGATACCAATCAATATATGTGCCTAGAAATCAAATTTAGATTCCACTGAAATAAGTTACTATTTGGTAATAACTTCAAATTCTATGCTAGTTGTTGGTGGAATTTCTTCAAATTCTATGGCAAGGCGATAGTTTTTTTTTAATTGTTTGCTGGTCATAGTCATTGAGTCTATTCTTCATGTCGGAGAACAAATAGCAAGGAAACCTGTATGTGCATGATAGAAACTAGGAAGTAGGGAATTGACTGCTGAGTCCAATTCCAGCACCAAAAATATCATCGAGTCTAATCTTCAGATCAGAAAACATATAGACCTGCAGTCCTCTGCCAATATATTGTATGTATATATATTATGTAAAATGAAGTGTTGATGAGAATTTTGTGTTTTTTATTTGTGTAGAGTATTAGCAGGAATTTACCAAACTATTTCTTAATTAGTCATTGGATCCAAATCATACAAGTATGCTCTCTTTGTATATATATTTTCTAGATCTTCTTCAAATTAATGTTCATATTTTGGATTGATAGATTGATAGATGAATGGAAGGAATTCTGCAAATAATTTAGCATTTAATAGTTTTTATTTGATTTTTAATTGCAATTATAGCTCTTTATTTGATAATGTTTGTTTAATTATGCAGGAGAATTCATGGTTAAAGATCAAAAGGGTTGAAGATGAAAAGGATACACGAAGCTTTTTAAGCCAAAAAATATTTTGTAATAAAAGTAGACAAATAGTGTAAAATTCTTTACATTTTGTTATCAATCAAAATACATTGTACTTGAGCTCATTACTTGTCAATAAAAATCAATGAAATTGAATTTAGGATATTTTTGAATGTATTGAAAGATTCATGTTTTTTATTTACAGGTTAAACAAATTTATTTATTATTAATAGGGAAATAAATTAAAATTTAATTTAATTTAATTAATGAACAAATTTAGAGGCAGTTATAATCGCCTCTAAAAGTATAAACATGTGAGAAATTATTAGCTATAGAGGCGGTTATAACGGCCTCTAAAACTATAACTAGAGGTTTAAAATTTTAATTGTAGAGGCGGTTATAACCGCCTCTAAAACTATACCTAGAGTTTTAAAATTTTAATTGTAGAGGCGGTTATAACCGCCTCTAAAACTATAACTCAAAATTTTAATTGTAGAGGCGGTTATAACAGCCTCTAAAACTATAACTAGAGTTTTAAAATTTTAATTGTAGAAGCGGTTATAACCGCCTTTAAAAACCGCTTCCTTAGCTATTAATTTACCCCAATGGTTGTATCAAACTGGCTCTAAAGTCTAGAGCCGGCTTGATACAAGCCGGTTGAAAGACGGGTGAAAAATTCACCGCTAAAGCTATAGAGGCGGTTTTAACCGCCTTTATAGGTGTTGAAAACCGCCTTTATAGCTCTTTTTTAGTGTAGTGTCTCTCCCCTCCTCTTTCCTACAGTTTCTTGGTATATACATACAATTCATAATTTGTTAGGGTACACATACAATTTTGTCTTTTTTTTTCGGAGTACATACCAAAATAAACTTAATGGGTTTGAGATATTTAAGATAAAGAATTGAAATAAAGAGATCACCTTTAATATCCTCCACAGTGACCAAAGAAGGATGAAACATGACAGCAGCTTTTATGTCTTCAGATTTTGCTATTTCTGCCACAACCTTGGCTGAGGATATACACATAGTTAGACACTATATAATTCTAACACATATTCTTAAATAGTTTTGACAGTATCTGACAGTCATAATTCCGGAATAATATGCTCATGCCAACAAATGAGAAACGCTTCTTCTCTTATTAAGTAAGTTCTCTTCATAATCAAGGAAGACAAGAATCATACCACCCCAGCAAAATCCAGCTGCACAAATTGCAGATATCCCAGTACACTTGAGAGCTTCAACCACAGGTCTTGCTTCTTCAAATCCTTTAGCCTGTAAAAGCATTAGTTTAGAAACCAAGATTATAAAAGTCTTGTTCATAAACATCTGAACATTGAATGAGTTTAACTATTGCTGATTAAAATTTCTTTAGCTAGAGTAAATTGCAAATAATTTTTTTTATTTTAGTTCCTTTCAAATGGATTTCAGAACCCTTCCATATTTTAAAAAATAACTCTTATTTCAAAACCCTTGCATAATTTTTTCCACCCCATCATATATCTCAACATGTGGAACTTGTGGCATTCCTTAGGAATAGAATTGTTATTGGCAAAGATGTGTAGATAGATTTCAAATCTGAACAGACAGAAGAATTGATGGAATCAGTAGTATTTATTCAACAATGTTATACCGGTGTGTGATGAAGAATTGAATGACTGCATTTAAACAAAGAGAAATACTGAAGAATAATTTACGCAAAAGGGATGTGGCGATGGACATACAAGTAAAAAAAGGGTTATGTTAAGGATACGACAACCAACTAAAGATTTTCTTTCTCAAAATTATAGCAAAAAAAAAAAAAAAAAAAGACTACTGGACCAAAACCTTTAAGGAAACTTAAAAATTAAATTAAAAGAAATAAATAGAAAAAATGCATACTATGCTATGAGCTTGTATCCTAGTTGAGATGGAAAGTTTTTCAAGAACATAAGAACCATCGTGGAAAAACTCAGGGACCACCACATAGTACCCAGCAGTAGCAACTTTATCAGCCAGTTTCCTTTGAAAAGAATGTGGAAATAATGCTTAATAATGGGAAGCACAAGGAGATTCAAGGATACACCGAGGACCAAAATTTAGAGATTACTTAATCAAGCAATTACATGCCACAGATACAAGTACATAAAAGAGCAGTTGCATCATGGCTGACGTAAACAAACAAACTTTGTAGAAATGTACATAAAAATTATTAAATATTTCTTTCATTATTTTTATTTGTCGTGGTTAACCGAATCTCTAGTACCAAGAAACTTAGTTATTTCACAACATTTTATAAAAAATTAGTTATCTTTCAAAAATTACCCCTAATTTATATCTTCATATATCTCTCTTGTATTTAGGGCCCGTTTGGTAAGAGGGAAAGTTGTTACTTTGCAGGAAAAGTAACATGCGTGAATCATTTTCATCCATTTCGTTTATAAACCAAGTACGTAAAGTAATGGTCAAAATGTAATCACTTTCCCTTTGACCAGTGAAAGTAATTGATAGGGACGGGGGTGTGAAAGAGATTACATCGTGGGATGTAATCTTGTGACATTTGTTAAATGACCAAATTACCCAAATGAAGTTCTCTTTTTCTATTAAAAAGATTTTTTTTCTTTCCATAATAAAAAAATTAATGAAATAATCACAAAAAAAAATTAAATTTTGTTAAAAATTAGTTTTTTAATTAAAAATTGCTTTCCATAACAAGATTTTTAAGATAACAAATTAATTTGATATTCAAATAAAAAAATATTTTTTAATTAATCTTTGAATTTGTTTTTAGATAACAAATTTAAAAATTAATTAAATAATCATTAATATGAATAATTTTTAAAATATTTAAATAGTTGACCGCACACATATGACTTTATTAACAGAGAATGGAAAAAAATAAAAAAAATTATGGGCTTTGTCTTACTAAAATAACTAATAAGGGTAAAATTGACAATAATCATAATTTTGCTTGGAAAGTCTGCTTACATCAAACGTATGAATTAACTTTGCATGCGTTTAGATTATAATTTTCTGGAAACATAACAAACGTTGTAATGTAACTTTATAATGAAACACTTTACTGGGAAAGACTTTGTGGGGAAAGATTTTGCTGGGAAAGTATATCCCTACAAAGCACCAAACTGACCCTTAATTCCAAGAAAAGAATTGAACAGAGTGTTAAAGGTAATTTTGAAAAAAAAATAATAAATACTTCTTGATATTAGAAAATGATAGATAAAAATAACATGGATTTATGACAGATAAAAAGAAACGAAGGGAGTAAGATTTAATATTTGATTAGGCTAATGATTTGGATGCCCTCTCTCATACTGCACTTTCTCGTGGTGTCAAGTGGCCCTTCTTGGCCCAATTTGGAACAAGTCCACCACGGCTAGACCTGATGCATGGCCAGCACGGCATGGGCCCATCACGGTTAGACCTAATGCATGCCCAGGCCAGCATACCCACCTTAGACTCACTCGTGCCGGACTGGCATGGCCCACTAACCACTAAAGTAAGCCCAACACAGTCTTGTCCGGTTATATTTACTTTTATTTTTTTATTTTAAACACAAAAATATTTAAAAAAAAAACTCCAAAATTTAGTAAAAAGTATTAAAAAAATAAATTTTAGAAACATAAAAATGAAGGCTTCATCTTAAAAAAAAAACTAAAAATATAATAAAATAAAATAAAATAACCCATGGGGTGTGCCAGGCTTTGTGAACCTAATATGGGCCACGTGTTAGCACCGGCTCTTAGACTGCAAGCATTTGTCCAAGCACGATCCGGTGGTCTATGCCTTTTGGGCTTAGGCACATACTGCAACACCATGTTTAGGCCAAGCATGGACTATCTCATATCGGGCGATGATGGGCCTATGCTAGCACGGCTTGTTTGACACCTTTAGCACTATCTATTTATTTATGTATTTACTTGAATAAATTTTGAAACCAAACTTTTTTTTGTCAGATGCTCTATGTAAAGGACATTGGATGCATGCGATGATCTGAAAAATGATTCTTTTTTTTTTATTTTTTTTATCATTAAGGTAAGTACTCCTTTTATAAGTTTTCTAGTTAAACTTGGAGAATTGGCAATATATGAAAGTTGATAATAAAATAATTTTAGAAAGAGTTTCACAAAACAAGCAAGACTTGTGCAGGACAACCTTAATATATTAAAAAAAAATACATAAAATACAGTAAAATCTAGTGCTCATATGGAAAAAAAAAACAACAACAAATGACATTGATATATCAATTATTTGTTGGATTTCATCAAACTTAATTAAGACACTATGTCATATATTATATGCGGAAGCAGGATCACTTACCTCCAGCCATAGCAAATTATTGAAGACGATGAGAGCCTTTAAGTCCATGCTTGAAATAACCAGGGACTCTTCCAATCTATCCCGTCCTCTCCTATCGAAGGAGTTAGGTATTTGCAAGAACGATAGATTGGGGACCACTGGTGCTGTCCTATATATAATCCTTACCATCAAAGGATTAACTCCACTTAAACTTAAGTAGATCATTATTCAAAGTGCCAATTAGAGTTAACTTAGGATTCCTATTAGATAAAGTCATAGACCACTTTATATAGTTTGAATTCAAGTTTGATTAATATCATCACGAAGTTAATTCAGAATAGAACTCAAACTAACATCCTCCCACTTGGTCCAACTTTATCATAGGTAACTTAATATCCATTCACATTAACCCATGAAACCGTATGTCTACATCAAAGAAATAAATTACATGAATCATGGCGGTAAGTCATAATTATAACTGAGTATTACCTTCCATGCATTAGGATGCAATCTCTCTTTAATGCAAAACCTATATATGGCATTTTATCATAATGAATAAGCCAGATGCTTATTCAGGTCCAACACACGCAAACTAATAATGCATAAACTTAATAATTGTCATTCTCAAACTTAATGTATACGCTTAAAGAGAAGACAAATAAATAAATAAATAAATAAATATTTAAGAGTTAAATACTAAAGTGATATTAATTGTTCATAGAGAAGAACCAAGTCCCATATGTTCAACATGATCTCTAAACAACTTTGGTGCGATTCCTTTCATCAAAGGATCTACAATCATCAACTCTGTGCTAATGTGTTGAATGGTTACTTCACTGGCATTCACGCGTTCCTTTAGTGCTAAATACTTGATGTCGATGTATTTACTTCAACTATCACTCTAATTATTCTTAGAGAAGAATACAGCAATGAATTATCACAATACATCCTCAATAGCTTAGATATAGAATCAATTATTCTAAGCCTTGATATGAAACTCCTCAACCAAATACCCTGCGAACTCGCCTCGAAACATGAAACGAACTCGGCTTCCATAATGAAAGTAACAACCAAAGTCTGTTTTGCACTTTTCCATGAGATAGCACCACCGGCCAACGTGAAAATGTAACCGGATGTTGATCTCCAAGAGTCAAGGCAGCCAGTATAATCTGAATCCGAGTACCCAATGGCCTCCAAGTCATCTGATTTTCTGTATGTAAGCTTGTAATCTTTTGTACCCTGAAGGTACCTCATTACTTTATTTGCAACTCTCCAGTGGTAAATCTCTGGATTACTTTGATATCTTCCCAACATCCCCACAGCATATGCAATGTCCGGTCTCATACAGACCTAAGCATGCATAAGACTTCCAACGGCTGAAGCATACGGGATGTTTTCCATCTGTTCCATTTCCAAATTAATTTTAGGACACTGGTCCAAGTTAAACTTGCCACCTCTCACAATAGGAGCAACACTAAGCAAACAATTTTCCATCCTGAATCTCTCAAGAATTTTATCAATATAGGCCTCCTAAGATAACCCCAAAACACCAAGGGATCTGTCTCTATGTATCTTAATGCCAATGACATAAGATGCCTCACCCATATCTTTCATGTCAAAATTCTTAGAGAGAAATCGTTTCACCTCATGCAACATACCCTTATCATTGGTTACAAGCAAAATATCATCAACATATAGGACTAAAAAGCAAAACTTACTCCCACTGTCTTTATAGTATATGCATTGATCCTTAATGTTCTCAACAAAACCGAATGATGAGATAATGATAAGAGCCTAAATGTATGTATTTATACTATTGTTTTGTATATGTTTGCATACTATTTAGGATGAATCGATGCCCGTTTTTCGCCTAAATTGGTTATATTCTTGTTACATGCTGCAAAGAAGCTAAGATGAGCTCAAGGACGCAAGTGGAGTGAAATCGGCACCAAAAATCACGTTTTTGGAGCAAGAACATTGTTGCGGTACTATAGCAAAGAAGCTGGGTCTTACTTGAGCAAGGTAGTGAACTGCGCGGGCTACTGCGCACCCGCGCACCTGCGCACCTGCCCGCGTAACTCAGGACAAAGTGATTTTAAAGAGAGTTAGGGCATGATTGGAGGGGCTTATGCTTCCCCATCTTGAGGGCTCTCGGCGGAGGCTTTTCACCGAAGTTAACACCGGCCGATCTTCACATTTTAGAGGAAGAGAATCAAGGGGAGAACATCCTTGGGCAAGAGCTTCATCGATTCCACCTTGAAGGACCTAGGAGACGACGAGGGAAGCCGACCCATCGGGCGTTTGTGGAAGATATCCGGGCTTTTTCTCTTCTCTTCTCATTCTCATTGATTGATGGAGTTTTTCTATGCATTTATTAGTTGTTTTCATGAACCTATCTTGTGTGATTTCTTGTATGGACAACTAAACCCCAAGGTCACCGGATGTCGGTGAACCTTGGAGTGAACTTGTGGTTGTAGAATGCTTTGATTTGTTTAATGCATGTGGTTTGTTCATGGTTTAAGCTTGGTGCACTTTGTTGTGTGATCTTGCATAAGAACTCTGTGTTTCAACTTCTAGGTTGTACTCGGCGCGTGACCATCGCCCTTGTATTAGACGCACCCTGCTTGATGGGGATTCATGTATGAACACACCATGATCATCGGGTGTTTCGTACCCCTCCAACCATTAGGGCTGGACCTAGGTTGAGTTCCGGTCTTAATTAGAGATTTCCCTGTGTATATTGCAATCGTAGGAGGATTTGGCCGGAAGAGATTCCGTGTCAATACTTGTATGGGATTAGGGATTATCACCGTGACCATCGAGATAATCTATCATTGGATTTCTCTTGGCCTGAACTACTGCATGCTTAGCATTTCTGGCATTCTTCTAACCCTTAGTAGCCCCAGGGGGACCCACATCCGTGACCGTCTTCATCTCTTGATTAACACATTCTCACTCAGCACATTCACATCTATTTGTTTAGTTTTAATTCTGCTAGTAGCTATAATTTCCAAGTGATTTGATAGGTTAGACAACTAGTAAAAAGGAAGTAAGGGTAGCTCCTTGGGCCCAGGGAATACGACCCTCTCGTGCCCACACGAGAGGTATTACTTGATGACCCCGTGCACTTGCAGGACACTCATCAGATAATATTGTGGAACTTCAAATACCACTGTCAGGATAATTGTTTCAGTCCATATATAGATTTCTTAAGCTTGCAAACCAAACTTTCACCTTCACTAGAGAAGAATCCTTCAGGTTGTTTCATAAACACCTCTTCATCTAGATCTCTATTAAGGAAAACCGTTTTCACATCCATCTGATGTAATTCCTAGTCAAAATGGGCAACTAATGCCATTATAATACGAAAGGAGTCTTTTTTCAAAACTGGAGAAAAAGTCTCATTATACTCGATGCCTTTTTTCTGAGTAAATCCTTTAGCAACCAATCTAGCCTTGTAAAGCTCAATGTTTCCTAGCTAGTTTTTCTTTGTTTTGTAGACCCACTTACACTCAATAGCTTTTGCCCTTTTCAGGCAACTTGACTAGATCCCAAACACCATTATGTGCAATGGATTCCATCTCATCCTTCATAGCATCATACCACAACTTAGAATTACTACAACTAATAGCTTGTGAAAACGTTTTAGGGCCATCAGCGGCTCCAAAATTATAGTCAGATTCTTGTAAATACATAACATAATCACTAGATATTGTCGGTTTCTTAATTTTAGTTGATCTTCTTAATGCCAAATCATTATCTTCTTGATGAAGTTGTTGCTCAATAACTTCAAATTGATGTTGTGGGACTTAATCAACTAGATCAACAGTTTGTGGTTCCTCAATGATTGTCATTTCAATGTCTTCTAAATCTTGATGGTTATCATGTGAAATAATCAATCTTTGATTAGTGTCTAGAGTTTCTTCATGATCTTCTTCAAGACCAAAGTCTAGAGGTTGATCCCTTCCACTAATCAAGTCAATCTCAAGTAGTTTGGCATTTCTTGATTCCATAATTCTAGTGCTATATGATGGATAATAAAACCTATAACCCTTGGACTTTTTGGCATAACTAATAAAATAACCGCTAACAGTCCTTGGGTCCAACTTTCTCTCATGCGGATTAAACACTCTTATTTTAGCTAGACAACCCCAAACACACATATGTTGCAAACTCGGTTTCAACCTTTGAATAATTCAAATGGAGTTTTAGAAACTGCCTTGGTCAGAACATGGTTTAATAAATACGCTGCTGTTTTAAGAGCCTCAGTTCACATAAATCGAGGAAGTTTGGAGTTACTAAGCATACTCCTTACCATATCCATTAAAGTACGGTTTCTTCTTTCAGTTACACCATTCTGATCTGGTGAGCCAGGCATAGTGTAATGGGCCACAATACCATGCTCTTCTAGAAACCTCGCAAATGGACCTGGTGCTTGTCCATCCTCTATGTACCTACCATAATATTCTCCACCTCTATCTGATCTCACGATCTTTATTTGCTTACCGCATTGTTTCTCTACTTCAGCTTTAATGATCTTGAAAGCATATAGCACTTCACTCTTATTATCAAGCAAGTAGAGATACATAAAATGTGAATAATCATCAATGAAAGAGATGAAGTATCTCTGACCATACGAGTCCATCTTTGGACTACAAATGTCTGTATGTATGATCTCTAATAAGCATGAACTATTCCTAGCACCTTTCTTAAATTTGTTTGTTTGCTTACCCTTTATGCAATCCACACAAGTTTGAAAGTCGGTAAAATCAAGAGAGTCAAGGATTCTATCATTCACCAACTTCTCAATTCTTTTTATGGAGATATGTCCCAGTCTCTGGTGCCATAACATAGAAGATTTATCATTCAAAACACTATGTTTAATACCAACATTTACTTGATCATGCAACACATTGTAAGAAACATTACTTTGTAAATAAATTTGAAAAAGACCATCACACAATGCACCATTCCCAACAAGAGAAGAATTATAAAACAAACGAAAATATGTTTCATAAAACTTAAAGGAATATCCTAATGGTACAAGTTGTGAAACTGAAATTAAATTTCTAGAAAAACTAGGAATATAAAAGGTCTTTTCCAAATCTAGAACAAAGCCTGAATCTAAAACCAATCTACATGTCCCGACTGCCTCTACATGTGAATGAATCTTATTCCCTGAATAAATAAACCGTTCACTCTTCCTTAGTATCCTTCGGCTTAAGAAGCCCTAGAAGGTATTAGAAATATGGATTGTAATACCAGAATCAATCCACCAAGTGTTATGACAAACATCAACCATATTAGGTTCATAACAAATGAAAGAAGTTTCAGTACTTTTCTTCTCAAGATGAATCTTGAGTTTCAAATAATCCTTTTTCATGTGCCCTTTCTTCTTACAAAAGAAGCACTTGGACACCTTCTATATCTCAACAAGTAATTTGCCTTTATCCTTGTTCAGGTTGGTTCGTTCTCTCTTCTTACCTTGAGTAGTCATATGTGCACTTTCACTCTTTTCTAATAACAACCTTTCCTCCTCTTAAATACACATGGTCAAAAGCTCATTAATAGACGATTTATCTTTATGTGTGTTATATGAGATTTTGAAAGCATTATACTGATGTGGAAGAAGGTGCAAGATAAAGTGCACAAGGTAAGCATCTGAAAAATCGATATGCTCTAAAGCCTTAAGTTGAGCCACTAAGTCACTTATCCTCATGATGTGCTCACGCACACCTTTAACACTTATGAGCTTCATGGATAATAATTTGGTCATGAGAGTGCTAGCAAGAGCCTTATCTGAAAATTCAAATTGATCATCAATTGCCTTCAGCAAATCTCTTACATGTGCACAATCTAGGATTGAACCACGGATACTAGCAGATATACATGTCTTAATGTACATCATGCTTAAGTGATTAGACCGATCCCACCGTTCATAGAAGGCAATTGCAGCCGGAGTGCTATTGTCTGTCGGTACAGGTGGTTCATCCTTCCTTATAGCATAGTCAAAATCCATGCATCCCAACTGGAGGAGAATTAACTCCTTCCAAGTTTTATAATTATCACCCCTTAACATATGAACATGACATTTTTCATCAAAAGCATCTGATTGCATAACTACAATAAACAAAGTAACATACATATCATTCTTAGGGGCCGTTTGGTTCGCGGTAATATTTTCAGATTACCATGTGTTACGTGGTAATCTGAAAATATTACCACGTTTGGCATTGCACTGAGAAAGATTACCACTTGTTACGTGGTAATCTGGATGGTAATATCACATTACCAACATGAGAATATTACCAAGAAAGTGGTAATCCTATTACCACCAAATTTGGTGTCTATCTTGGATTACCATGGTAATTTTATAACTTTTTATATTTTACCAAAATTGATTACCATGAACCAAACAATGTAATAAACTATTCACAGTAATAAGAGTTCCCAACCAAACATGGTTATATCAAATTACCACAATATTCCCAACCATATAACATTCCCACCCATATTACCATGGTAATCTTATTATGTGGTAATATGTTATTACCACGAACCAAACACCCTCTTAATATTCAAGGCAATAAAACAAGTTGATATGCTTACCAATGCAAGCCATACCGAAAAGAAAAACATGAATCAATTTGTTATCACAATCTACATGTGGGCAAATATATAAATACAAAAATAGATTCATAACCACCGATAAAACTAATGGATAATTAAAAATCCTTAATACTTGCGGGCGATTTAAGAAATAAAAATTAACCATTATTTTATCCTGATTAATTATATAAATAACAAAATCCATGTGGGGCAAAATCATTATATCAAATATAATTAATCACAATTTGCCATTGATAAAACTAATAAATAATTAAAATTACTTAATACCTGTGGGCAACTTAAGTAACAAAAATTATTCATTATTTTATCCTAATTAATTATGAGAAATATAACAAAATCCTTGTGGGGTAAAATTATTATACTAATCATAATTAATTACAATTCATGTTATTTAAACTAGATGTGATCCATCACATTCATAATATGTAATTTATAATTTTTAAAATAAAATCATGAATATTGTGGCCACTCCATAATTAACAAAAATTCATTCCATCACATGACATACCAACCATATACATGAACAAATTTAATGTAAATAATTAATTATACAAATTATATTTAATCCACTTAATGCATGAAACATTCATACAAACAAACCCTGAAATTTAAATAAATAACTAAACAGGGTTCTACATGCAAAACTACACTAAGTAAAGCAATTTTTGCAAAAATCATCCAGTAAACTACTTTATTTAAAACAATTATTCAAATTAATAAATTAATAAAATAATTAAACTTTAGGGAAAAAAAAGAAAAAACCATAATTTTTCCTCGTAGGCAGCCGATGCCGGCGGACGGCGGCCGGTCGGACGTCGGTGCACGCGCAGCTAGCTCCTGCGCGTGGCTGGCTAGGCATGCCCAGGACGTGCGCGGCTAGGCAGGTGCGCGCCCAACCAGTGCGCCCGGCCAGGCCCTGCGCGCCCATGGCTAGCCAGTCCAACGCGCGCAGGTAGGCCCGGCTCGCACGCGTCGCGTACGAGGGCCCAGCCCAACAGCTAGTGTTGTGCGTGTGCGGCCCATCCGCGGCCTTGTTCATGATGGGTTCAATATTTGGGCCTAGTACCCAATTCTTTCAAACCCTAAATTAGCATAATTTATTTCATTATAAAACATGCATAAACATTAAAGGATTTAGTTCAGACAAACCCTAACTCATGCATGTTTATTATAATATATATGAAATAATGCATTAAATTCAAACAATGTGTAATTTCTAAATAACACATACATGTCAGAATTTAATCATGCTAAGCAGAGGTATGAAACTTGGCTCGGATGCCAATTGTTAGATTTCGTCAAACTTAATTACGACATCTTTGTCGTATATTATATGCGGAAGTATGATCACTTACCTCCAGCCATAGCAAATTGCTGAAGGCGACGAGAGCCTTTAAGTCCACGCTTGAAATAACCAGATACTCTTCCAATCTATCCCGTCCTCTCCCACCGATGGAGCTTAACTATTTGCAAGAACAATAGATTGGGACCCTGGTGCTATCCTATATATAATCCTTACCATCAAAGGATTAACTTCACTTAAACTTAAGTAGATCATTATCCAAAGTGCCAATTAGAGTTAACTTAGGATTCCTATTAGATAAAATCATGGACCACTATATGTAGTTTGAATTCAGGTTGGATTAATATCATCACAAAGTTAATTCAGAATAGAACTCAAACTAACATTATTGACCAAAGATAAAGGAATAGCAATTAAAGCTAGCATATCCTGTGGCGTAACCGGAGGCAAGACTGAGTGTGTTGAGTTTAAATAATAAAAATATTTTAAAAAATTTATACTACTTGTATTACACCTTAAAAAAATTTCAAAAAAAAAAAAAATGTATTCACATGGGATGAATAAGTTGAACCTAGAAATAGAAATTTTATTGAAACCAAGATTTTTTTTTTAATTTTAAAAAATATATTTAATCAAATTTATCTCAAGCTTTAATGATAAAAAATATAAGTTTAAAAAAATAAAGAAATGACAAAATATATTACAATTAAAAACTTGTGTTCTTTTTTCTTTTATTTTTTAAATTAAAACCAAACATTAGTGAACAAAGAAATGAAAATTTTATTTCATTTCAACCTTCTTTGTAAATTATAAGCGAGCCTAGTTAAACATTTATAACAAATCAATAATTGCCATAAATTCTATTTAAAATAAAATAAATGAATAAATAATTCATAAATTAGTTAGCGTTCTGCAACCTTTTGATTCCTCTCATTCTCTCCCTTCGTCGCCTTAACTTCAATTTTGAAAAGCAACAACCCAAGGGGCTTAAATAAAAAAAATAAAAATAAAAAATAGAGCAAAAAAATGTTTTAGGGGACTCAAAGAAATAGCCAAAGGGGCCTATCAATAGATTTTAACATATATTTTCAAAAATATAATTTTTAATATTTTATATACCGATTGTAAAAAAACAAAAAAAAACATGTCAAACAATATATTTTTACAAATACTTTACTAAAGTTGTTTTATACAACATAAATAAATTTGTAAAAAAATATAATAAAACGGTGAAATAATAGATTTTTGAAAATATTTTCTTTTAAAATATAATTTTTAAAATTATATGTATTAATTTATAAGACATTTCAATTTAAAAAAAACATAAAAATTAAAAAAAATATATCAGTAGGCACAGGGTGATGCCTGATGCCCTTTTCCAGCACTCCTTGCCCATTCCAAGGGAAGAGATGGGAAGGAGCAAGGAGCTGCACCCCCTTGACCCTGTCTCCCTCTATCCCTTAGGATATACAAAATTCATGAGATCTCACATAAGTGAGTAAATTTTTTGGTAGGTTACTAAATTATGATTTTTTTTTTTTATTTTTATGGTTCAAAATTCAATTTGAATCAAAACAATTATTTACATTAGATTCTCTTTCATTGGCTCATTACCTAAATAATTTCGGCCCTTGTTTGATGATGTGGAAGTTGAAAATTCATAGTCGGCACCTTCACCACGGGTTGCCTGCACAGCTGGCCATGGGACGTCACCTTAGGTGGCCATCTCAACGAAACATGTCAATGGCCTATAGTTGTTTTTATTTTCTTTTGGACAATTTTATTGTAACTTTTTCCATGTGGATGATTTGTTTGTCAGATTTCACATTCAGGGTTTGGTTTGAGTTTTTTTTTTTTTTTTTTTTTTTTTTTTTTTAATTTGTACTCTCAATTGTGGTTGTCTTCTCAATCACTTCTCATTTTTTTTCTTGTCTTGTAAGCTATATTTTCTATTTCCCCCTATATTATCCAAATCCTAATGAGAACCTATGAAGCAAAACATAAGCATACACCGTTGAATCTGAAGATTTTCAATATATATATAGGCCTAAAATTACAAAATTCTACAAAAACAATGATTGATAACATTTAATTTATGTGTAAACCTGTGGAACAATGAAAGTAAACATATAAGTTTTTTTTGTAAATTATTAGTAACACTGAAAATGAGCATTTAAGTTGAATGTACTTGAAAACAATGAAAATTAAACTTACTCAACAATGTTCACTGAATCTACACATTTACAAAAGAACTTCAAGCCTAGATTCAACACTAGTATTCCATTGATTTGAAAGTATTCTATTACTTGCATACTTCAAATTTCCAAAACAAAAAACACTTCAGCTTTACAACAAAAGTATTCCACTGATTTGCAACTTTACAAAATAGCAGTTACTGTACATTTGAAAGCATATATAACTAATCATGCATCTTTACAAAAACAATGTTTTTTTTTTTTTTTTTTGGCCAAGATGAGCGGCCTAGCCGCTAAGATAAGGGTGTGCACAAATCTCGGCGGAGCAAGTGGGAGCGGGGCCCGTGCACACATGGGCGTAGGGTCCACCCGCACATAACCACTACTCACACTCCCAGAAATGAGCCCTCACCCAAGATTCGAACTCTCACCACTTGTGAAGGGTTCTATTGGGGACCCGACTACCAATAGACCACTTTGAATAACACTAAATTTGTAGCTTTACTAAAGCTATACCTTCACAAAAACTTCCAAAAAAAAAGGTACTATGAGTTGGTCACAAACACGAGAAGGTTACAAATATGCAATCACTTGGTTAATTTCTGTATAGGTCACCGTACTTTGGACTTATTTTAAATTGGTGTCAAAACTTCAATTTATATCAAATTGGTTACCAAACTTTAATTTTTTTTCTAGCGACGAGTGATCCAATGAATTCCAGCCTATATTTGCTTGTGTGGCCACCGGAATGTATACATCAACGCTCACTTATCGAGCTGGCCGCCATGTGGCCAACGTCCACATCACCAGGTTTTGCCACTTGGATGTACTCTTGCCACGTTGCTGGCCCTGTCAGATGTTTTGCACCATGTGTTGAAGGAGGGCCATCGTCTTGACAAGGGTTCCTTGATTTTGGGGCTTTTGCAACGAAAGAGTAAAGAAAGACAAAAGGAGAGAAAACGATAGAGAGAGAGAGGCATTAAGAGAAGAGATGGAGGTGAGAAGGTCGCCAGTGTTAATCAAGCGGGGGAGAGAGAGCCATAGCTAGCTTGTGGATGACCGGGGTCTTCACTTCCAACATAAGGAGGTTTAACTGTGAAGATGACAGTAAATTGGGACTAAAAAAAAGTCAGTTGAGGACAACCTGAGCCTAAAGTTGTTCCCAGAATATGGGTGATCAATTTGCTTTTTCTTTTGGATCAGAGTAAGAGTAGTGATTTATGATAGAATTGATTAGTGGCGTTCGGACTTGCACATGATTTAGATGTAATGTGCGATGTGTTTGAATTTTTACTATATAGAGTTGGAACTCCATGCTTGTATTATTATTGTTGTTGTTGTTATGCAAAAGTTTCATGTCACAATTGATGTTTGTAAATAGCTTTTGTCTCTGCATATGGATATGATGAGACTTTATTCAACAAAGTTTTGTCCACTGTAATGAAATATATGATCGATTGTTTGGTGCATGATTTATGCCATGTCTAATGCTTGAATTATTTTTTTGTTTAAATGTGGAATTGAAACTCTTAGCTTGAATTATTATTTTTTTTCCAATTGTTGTGGATAAGTGTTCCGTCACATTTTTATTTGTTGTTTGTTAATAACATGTTTCTACATATGGACACAATGAGATGTTTGTCAATAACATGTATGTGTACCTCTATGTTGTGTATAGGGTTTTAATTTAATTTGTGTATTGCAGGGAAGGAATGCATGTTCAGCTAGTCAGACAAGTCAAACAGGGCAAACCAACCCATAATCAATGGTATTCTAATTTTCTTGTTCTCTAGTGGCTTTTTTTTTTTTTTGCAAAAATAGTCTATATAATTTGTGCTTTGTGGACATTGCAAGGTTGATAATTCAGTGGTAAGAAATCAAGAAATTCCACACAGTATGGCAGGATTACACACAGTAAGGAATCAAGAAATTCCAGTTGAGGATGTTGTTTCACAACAACAATGGGAAGTTCCAGTTGAACAGGTAAATGCATACAACAATCTACGGTTTGGTTTTGAAATTTTTATTTATCTTGAATTTTGTTCTTGTTATTTATTTTTTGGTTTTGTGTAACAACTAAGTAGAGCTAGTACATGATCAAAGTCTCTCCAAAGCATCAGTTGGCTTGACTTCACACAGTAACATACCAAAATTAAACATCAAAAGCTCTACCAAAGGGAGGCCAACTGAAGCAGAAGCTATGTCATTTCATCAACAAATCCCAAATGAGGTTGTGTCTTAGGTGAGTTCAACAAGTGTATTTTTTTTTACTTACAATTCAATCTGACTGAATTTGTTGGAGATCTAGACAAACCTACCAAAAGTACTTAAATTTGTAATTTTTTTATTACTGAAAAAATACATAAATATAGGTTGTGATAGCTCCAGAACAAACACACTATGTAGGATCCTCATTGGGAGAAGCTCTTGAAGAGGCAATAGTTAACAAGAAAAGGGGCCAAAAAGTCGGAACCACCTCCTCTTCTACATTATTTTTTCCTGCAAACAAAGATGAAAACAGCTAAAAAACAAAGAAAACAAACTACTCAAAAAAGAACAACTCCTAAAATAGCTAATCCAAAAAATTATCAGCAACTTTCACCAGCCAATGAGGGAGATCATGGCCTCAGTGGAACAAGGAAAATCTAGGGTTTGGCCTTCCAAATTTGCTAAGTTGTTAGTAACTTCATTGCCATCTTGGGGAATATACTCCACCTCCATATCCAAATTACGTAGTAGAAAGCATCCAATATGATCAAGTTCTTCTTTCATTCTCTATGAGCACACGTGATTATCACAAACATGTAGGTCAAGCACTACTAGGCAATTAATATTAGTTAGTATTTTGTGCGGCTACAAGGACAAATCGCTACATTGCTCCAAAGTAAGCCTAATAACAATAATCTCTCCCTCCATGTTAGTGTTCTTAGCCTCCTCAGAAACTCCAACCACAAACCCTAAGCCATAAGAGGTTACAATATCATACCAAAATTCATCGCAAAGAATTAAAATAATAAAACTATAGCAGTTAGGCAGCAACTCCCTAATATTGTCATTTGTTCTTCTAGCATATTCCCAAGTATTCCTTAAGGCAAGCTGGAAAATTAGAGTTATATATGTACTCTTGCCAATGAAAACTTTCTCACATCTGTTTTTCCATATCATCCATGAACATGTATCGGTTAAATACTTCAAGAATTACCTGTCAATTCTATATTTCCAATCTTTTAAGATTCATTTACCATAAAAAAACTCTCTAGCATTGATAATAACTTTGGAAAATTTTTCAACCAAATGCTCGGAATTCCTACTCAACCTACAACCTTAAAAAATATGCTCAATAGTTCATTGCTCAAGCTACATAAGGAGCACATCATTTGGGGTCTTAGATTGATACTGAACAAGTATTGAAATATAGGAGTTTTGCCATGGAACAATCTCTACATAAAAGTTTTAACTCATGGAGCTACTGGCAATCTCCACAATGAATTCCATCCTTTCTAGTTATCCAAGTAAGGATTTTCATTAAGGAAGTTAATTATACATTGCATTTGATATTCTAGTATTTGGACAACTCAGAAACCAAACCCAATGATTTTTACTTTCAGAATTAAACATCATTCTTGAAGGCCGATTACAATCAATGTTACAAATCAAACAATTTAGTAAACCATCACAATCCAAGGTATTACCATTGAAAAACTCAGAAATACTTAAGGACTCAATGGGTAGATTCATGTTAATGTAAGTGGATTTGTAGGCTAGGGAAATTTCAAAGAGTCAAGGGGGCCTTTGAAAAAATTAAAATTGGTGACATCAAAGTTGAACCCTTTAATCCACAGATTGGGTCCTAACTTTTCAGCCTTTTTACAGAGTATTCTATAAAACTAAAGTAAGATTTTGCCCAAATATCAAATTAACCATATTTTAGCTGGGCAATGTGAATCCAAAATTTGTCCTCATTATTAAGAAGAGCGAAATTATTTTTAGTCATGAGAGAAACTTTTGAAACACTTAGATTTTTAAACCACAACCTTCGTAACTTTTGCTAGTGAAGTAGTGCTCCATCCGAAGTAGTGGATGCCGCTACAATTGCTACTCTTAGCCCAAAGAAATTTTGTAGCTATCATGGAAATCTTATCTAAAATTATATCAAGAAGTGGGTAACAAGATAAGAGATAAGAAGGCATTAAAAGGAGAGAACTATTAACTAACACAGCATGGCTAGCAAGAGAGATAATTGAATGGTTCTAGGAAGTGAAACACCTACTAGCTCTATTATCAAAGGCATTGATGAATTGGTAGCCTTTTGGGGGATATTAAAACTCCCAAGTATTTGAAACGAAAGCAACCCAGATCCTATGTGTAGAATTGCTTGAATAATGTTGCGCCAGCTAGGAAGATGAATAGTAGATTTTCTCATGTTAACTTCATGCTCGTTGAGTTTGTTATAAATGTCCAAACAAAATCTACAAGATCTAGCAGTACACCGAGAAGCCCTAGTGATAATAACTAGATCGTCCACAAACATGTGATGGTTAAAATTTTTATTCAATTGAGCATCAAAACTACGAATTAAACTTATGTCCATAGCATAATTAAAGAGGGAAAAAGGTTTTAAGAGGGTGTTTGTTTCAAGGGATTTGGAATCCCTTAGCTTTTTAAAGTCAAGTGTTTGTTTTGAGATATTTCATTTTCTATATGCTTTTGAAATCCCATCATTGAGGGATTTTGGTTTACGGTCAAATTGACCGTAAAACCAAATCCCGGGAGTTCAAAACCAATGTATATGCATATATACATATACGCATACACAGACATATGCATATATACACACATACATATATTTATACACATACACATATGCATACATATACATATACATATACATATACATATACACACATACATATACTTATATGCATACACATACATATACATATAAATATTTATATAAACATACATATAGATATATGTATGTATATACATATACATATTTATGTATAGATATACATGTACATATACATATTTATGTATATGTATAAACATACATATACATATACATATTCACTTCTAGATATGCTTGTACATAGTATGTTTACATATACAAATACACCTATATATGTATGTATATATGTGTATATATGCACAGATACACACATATACATATACTTATATAGATATATATACTCATATACATATATGTATATACACATATGCACACATATACATATATTTATACAGATATATATACTCAATACATATACTTATACAGTTATACACATGTTTTCCAATTTCAGATTTTCAAATCCTTTTAAACAAACATAAAATTTTATAATACAGTAATTTCAGTTACATCCAACCAAACACAAGATTTGAATGCACTGTATTTTGAAATCCAAGTATTTCCAGTTACATTGTAACTAGAAATCCACTGCATTTAGAACTACATCCAACCAAACGCTACCTAAGTAACTAGAAAAAATAAGAAAGGGGAAATTGGGTCATCCTGTCTTACTCCCCTATAGCTATTAATTCAATCAATTAGTTACTCATTCATTAAGAAAGAAAAAAAAGCAGAAGTCAGGCAAGCCTTCATCCTAGATATCTAAATGTCTTAGAAATTCATGAGCTTGAGGGTCTCAAGAACAAAATTCCACTCTAGGACATCATAGGCCTTTTTGATAATTATATTGATTAACATCCCATTGGGGACTTGGGTATCATATTCTAAAGAGCGAACAATTTTTTTAAGTGCAATTATGTTATCAAAGGTGGATCTACCAACAAGGAAACTAGCTTGAGTTCATTCTTGAGTGAAACTTCCTCGAGCTTCGGTTTTTTCAAAGATCTTGAGTCCATTCTTAAAATTTTTACGATAAGCTAGAGCGGATGCAATAAATTATCTATATTGGAAACTATATGCATAAATTAGAGAAAAAAAAGTTCATGCTCCAACTACAAATTGAATTTGGTAATCTTTAAGGGATAATATGACAATATCAGCATATGCCAAGAATCGTGCACCATTTTATTAAGAATGTTATATATGATTATTTTAAGACTTTATATAGTAAACTATATTTTTCTATGTTATATACTATTAATAAAGTATTAATATTAATTAATTAATTAAAATTAAAACGATTATCATCTTCACTACTATAGTTAAAAAAAAAAAATAGGAGGCAAATTGAGTGAGAAGAAAGAAGATACTTGGTTTCCATTCTGTTGACTTAAAGCATAAACCAATTGATTTAATCTTCACTTGCCTTAAAATACACATCACTAATATTTCACTTTAGGTAATCATTACTAAAAAAATAGTTAGTTAACTAATATAAAGCTATTATCTTCCTATAGCAAATTTAATGTTGGAAATATAGTCCCACATCGGTTGTGAGAAAGAAGTGCAATGGGTTTATATATAGGCATAGGGGTTGAGCCACTAAGTCTCGAGACTTTTTGGTGTAAGACCCCTAGGCTTATGTATAATCCATATAGGGCCCACTAGTACAAAATATAACATCTAACATCTAAAACATAAATTATGATCATAATAATAAATATGTCTAAAACCTACTATTTTTAACACCAAGAAGACCGGATGAAGTTGCTTATGTTCTTCCTCTTATTGATCAAATAGCTGCCAAAGACAACTATTGCACAAGACACGAGTTATATTATACATGCGCTAAATTAGACATATCTATCCAAATTTAAGAGGCAAAATAAATGTCATTAGTCTAAAGAGCTAAAACAATTATTAACATCCATATAAAGTATCAATAGCGTATTAGCATATGATAAAAAAATAATAATAATGTTTTTACAAAAATTAATTTTCAGCATAAATTGATAATAGAATACAGTAATCGTAATGAAATAAATCATATGAGGAATTAAATAACCATCATTTATCTTTTTGTAGCATCACATCAAATATGCAAGAATTGTTTATTTTAAAATAAAAATAGAAACTAGTAATAAATTTTATCTTTTAAAAAAAAAAGGAGGGAAGAAGAAAGAGATAACCAAAAATTAAAAAATAAAAATAAATAAATAAATAAAAAAGAAACGGTAACACTTAATACGTTTGATTGGTATAAAAAATTACATCTACACAAAGAAGATCGTAAAATTAACTTCAAAATGGACTAAAACTAATATTGAAAAATTCAACAAAGTATAGTAAGTATTTGGTTTAAAAAAAATATATAGAAAAAGACCATAAACTTAAGAGTAATGCTATATCTTCCTACCAGCCTTCCCAAATTCCTCAACCGTCGCAGTCTCATCCCGGCTATCACTGTCCGGTCCTAGCGCCGGCGCCAGCTCCGTCGCGTCCCGTCCCGACTGTCATTTGGAATTTCTTTTCCTTGTAATTCATGCTTGATCTTGTAGAGATCTTTGAATCAAATCGTGAATCCAATTTTATTGCTTGCTGGATATCGTTTCTTCATTATTTCTTGTGTTCTATTGATGATATTTGTCAGGCTAGGTGGGTGAATCTAGGGTTTCTGGAAAACCCCCGAGTAATGTGTTGATCCTTTCTGTATGTTAGAGTTTTCCATGTTTAGTCATTAATGATAGTCTTGTGTGTGTGTGTTTTTTTTTCTCTTTTTATGCCAGAACAATCACCATGATTTATAATCTTATCCTTGCTTAAGATTGCCTTGATAAAAATTTAAACTTTAATTTGTGGTTGTGAATGTGTTTATATTTTTGGTCATTTTGTTGTAATTTTTTTCTCCTGATTTAGATGGTTATGTACTCTTCAGGTTTTTCCGATTGAAAACCTAAGAATGTTAAGTTTTTTGGCTAGGTTTTGAGATATTCGGATTTCTCTTAGAAAAATTTGACGGTTTGAACATTAAGTCTTGAGGATGTCGGGGCAAGGGCAGCGCTTAACCATGGTGCCAACTGTGACTATGCTTGGTGTCATGAAGGCACGGCTTGTTGGTGCTACGAGAGGCCATGCCCTACTCAAGAAGAAAAGTGATGCCCTCACAGTCCAATTCCGGCAGATACTCAAGAACATTGTAACTGCTAAGGAACAAATGGGAGACATCATGCGGGCCTCTTCATTTGCTCTAACTGAGGCAAAGTATGCTGCTGGAGAGAACATCAAGCATGTTGTGCTTGAGTCTATCAAGTCGGCCTCAATCCGTGTTTGGGCCCGGCAGGAAAATGTTGCTGGGTGAAGCTCCCAAAGTTCGGACATTTCACTGATTCTGCTTCAGACACCAAGAATGACCTTACTGGCCTTGCCCGTGGTGGCCAGCAGATCCAAGTATGACATCTGAATATGGGATGCGACTTTCGCCGTCACAGGAGTGTCGGGGGAGGACAACCGGGACGGGATGCGACGGCGCTGGGACGGTGCCGGGACCGGACAGTGACAGCCAGGTTGAGACTGCGACAGCGACGATTACCGGACGGTGAGAGGGAGACGAGAGGGGCGGGCAAGATTTTAGGGATTTGGTTCTTTGCTTTTTTGGTTTTTTTTTTTTATTAAAAGCTTATTAGGAAATGCCACGTCAGCCACCACCTCATTCGGTTGAGGAATTCGGGAAGGTTGGTAGGAAGATATAGCATTACTCTAAACTTAACTAAACAAGGAATTAAACTAACACCAAAAATTTCAACTGCATACCATAACTAAACATTAGCTCAATGACATATATATGTATAAATCATGATTAAGTAAAATATCAAGAGATAATCATGCCTAACATGAGAATAGAACCATTGGTGGAAAAGGCAATATGAGGGAAAAAAAATTGCAATAAAATCATATAAATTTAATGATCACAATACTGCTCCAACTTCATACAGTACTTGGGACTATTTGATTATATGAACTTGTTTATTATTAAATATAAATATTACTTTATTAATAATATTTATGTGACGTATTAAAATATCCTGCACAATACTATTACATGTCCAAAAACACTAAATAATAATTTATTGAACATGAACACACCTGACAAACAAAAGTATGATAGAGAATTATACATTGAACACAAGTGTTGGCATAAAAGTACAAGATCTCAAACACTTGGAGGCATCCATATCACACACAAATAGTAATATGTTTTGTATAAAAGTTCCTTACTTAAGATACTTGGAGAACCATCCTAACATGTCCTGGTGAGCTTCTTCCGCATTCTTCACCGCAGCTTCATCATTCACATCATATCTCACAGTCCATCCATGCGCAACCCCAGGAAATATCTTCACAACGCTATCTACCTGTATAAAAAGAATATGATAACCATATCAAAACCAACAAAATGTTAGAAAAACATCGAAATAACATCACAGATTTATCATGCATCCCAACTAGTTCGGATTTGATGGAGTACTATTAATGAAAGCATTGTAACATGACATATAAATAGAAGTGCCATTGGCAAGAGGCAAATTTATATTCCTCACTTCACACTTATTGGTGCGAAGGATATATCAATTCTTTTGGTAAGTGTATCGCTTGGACAGTATACAAAGACTAGTAGCTGACTGCTAACATCTTCTTAATTTTCATATTTAATTCTGTTTATTATCTTGTGGTGGGACTTAGAACTGCAACTTAACAACTTAACACATGTAAAATATTTTGATCCTTACATATGTCTGTTAGTTTTAGCCTTTTCTATTGAAAATAACAGATTAATTTGAGATATTTGACTAAGCTTATGAAAATGCCTTAATTAACTAAAATGTGTGTGAAAATTTTTGTGCATAAATGTCATTAGCATTAGGGTTAGCACTTATTTGTGAAGGCTTAGGTTATGACTTTTGCATTACGCATGTGTTATACTAAAGGCTATACATAGGAGTGATTTGTAATGGATGAGTAAAAGTGGAAAGAAGAAACTAATAAAGCTTCTTCATCTCCATTATCATCTTCCTCTCAATTGATATCTGCAAAATAGCATTCCTCTTGAAACATTAATTGATCAATCAGAGTTTAGAACCTTTAATTCTATTTAAAATAGAATCAGAGCTTGAAGATCTATCATCAATTGAAAAAAAAAATTAAAAGAAAGGGGGAAAAGGAAAACAACTCCTCAAGAAGATCCTTGAAGATCAAAGATGAAGATTATGTTGCCAAGTTCAACTATCCGTATTATAAGCATCCAAAAAACCCTCTATTCTAATCTTCGATCGTGAGATCATTGATTGTTGGAGTATCAAGATGAAGACCTTATTTCTTTCTTAAGAAATTTGAGATTCAGTGGAGGATGGTTTTGAAGAGCATTCAACTCAATAAATTGTCCAATGAAGAAAAAGAAAAATTGGAGCATGACATGAAGAAATTCATACAATGAGTCTCCGAGACCTTTCCAAGAATCATTGGAGCTACCACAGCTAAAAAGGTGTGGGACATGTTCAAAAGAAGTTCAAGGTAATAATGATAAGTTACGACTATTTAAATCCAATCAACATGGACAGATTTTGAAAATTTGAAGATGAAATAATAAGAACATACGAAAGATTACTTTTCTAAACTCATGGAGTTAGTAAACCAAATGAAGACATCTGGTGAAAAAACCTTAAATAAAAGAATGGCAAGAAAAAATCTTGATTATGCTGCCTCAAAAATATGATCCTATTGTTCTTGCAATAGAAAATCTAAAGATTTGCATCTTTGAAAACTCACGCATGTTGGTTTCTACAATAGTGCCTAGGCAGGAAGGAAGTATAGATGATATGAGAAACAGTTCTGGTTATGTTTTTTTTCACTTCGTTCTCCTATATTCTCATAGGCATCCAAGAAGGGTAAAAGAGTTGCATTATCTTCAGCAAAAGCAGAATATATGGTCAGCAGCATGGCAACATCACAAGCAATTATCTGTCAATCTCCCCCTCTTATAAGCCTTAATCCAAAAGTAAGTTTTTCCTATCTATTAATAGAATCCCGTGTCTTTTTGTCTTCAAGTTAGCAAACTAGTAATATATTCTTCATTTATTCTCAATCTTCACAATTAGTTGTTTTTATACCCCTGCGGAATTTAAACTGCACCTTGATCCATGCAAAAAATATTTCGAGTTGCAACATCAAAAGTAGCTCCAAGGTGTGGTTAGTAAAATAAAATTAAAAGAGGGGATTATGAGGTACTTCTGAAAAGTGAGGGTGCGACAAGTAATTTTGCTACTTTTCAGATGGCGGCAAGTAAAAAAGCCTTGGCTTTATCAAGCCAATTTCATGTTTCATATTGGTATTTATACTAATTCAAATATAACCTTAACAAAAATAAATTATAGAATAGTGTTAGCTAACCAAAATGAAACATACTTACCTCAGGTTTAGTGAATAAAATTTTCTCAAAGTCCTTCAAAAGGGCAGGCGGAGAGACATGGTCAATCTCAGCTCCAAGCACAGCAAGAGGTACCTTGATCTCTGAGAAACCATAAGCTTTATGTAAATTTCTACCATATAATACAAGTTTAAAAATCAAAGCTAACAATAGCTACACAGTTAACACCCTTCCTCTTCTAAATATATAACATATTTAGTAAATATTAAAGTTAAAATTACTAAAATACCCCCGAAAAAAGAATACGGGTATTTACTTTTAAATAATAAAATCGCATATATATAATGCCTAAAACCTTGGATTTATGTGTGTAAAATCTAATTCTTTTAAACAAGGCATGGTTACCCACTTCTCTCTCTCCCTTCCCCTTCCCTGCAGTTTCTAGGTATATACATTCAATTCATAATTTGTTAGGTACACATACAATTTTGTGTTTTTTTTTTCAAAGTACATACCAAAATAAACTTAATGGGTCTGAGATATTTATGATAAAGAATTGAAATAAAGAGATCACCTTTAATATCCTCTACAGTGACCAAAGAAGGATGCAACATGACAGCAGCTTTTATGTCTTCAGATTTTGCTAATTCTGCCACAACCTTGGCTGAGGATATACACATAGTTAGACACTATATAATTCTAACACATATTCTTAATTAGTTTTGATAGTATCTGACAGTCATAATTCTGGAATAATATGCTCATGCCAAGGAATGAGAAATGCTTCTCTTATTAAGTTATCTTCATAATCAAAGAGGAAAAGAATCATACCACCCCAGCAAAATCCAGCTGCACCAATTGCAGATATCCCAGTACACTTGAGAGCTTCAACCACAGGTTTTGCTTCTTCAAATCCTTTAGCCTGTAAAAGCATTAGTTTAGAAACCAAGATTATAAAAGTCTTCTTCATAAACATCTGAACATTGAATGAGTTTAACTGTTGCCGATTAGAATTTCTTTAGTTGTAAATAATTTTTTTCTTTTAGTTCCTTTCAAATGGATTTCAGTACCCTTGCATATTTAACAAACTCTTATTTAAGTTCACTAGATTCTTCCCAGATATAATTTTTTCCACCTCATCATATATCTCAACATGTGGAACTAGTGGCATTCCTTAGGAATAGAATTGTTATTGGCAAAGATGTGTAGATAGATTTCACATCTGAACAGACAGAAGAATTGATGGAATCAGTAGTATTTATTCAACAATGTTATACCAGTGTGTGATGAAGAATTGAATGACTGCATTTAAACAAAGAGAAATATTGAAGAATATTTTATACACAGAAAGGATGTGGCAATGGACACAAGTAAAATAAATGGTCATGTTAAGGATGCGACAACCAACTAAAGATTTTCTTTCTCAAAATTATAGCAAAAAAAAAAAAAACACACACACACACACACACAAGACTTCTGGAGAAAACTCAAAAATTAAATTAAAAGAAATAAATAGAAAAAATGCATACTGTGCCATGAGCTTGTATCCAAGTTGAGATGGGAACTTTTTCAGGAACATAAGGATCACCGTGGAAAAAGTCAGGGACCACCACATAGTACCCAGCAGCAGCAACTTTATCAGCCAGTTTCCTTTGAAAAGAATGTGGAAATAATGCTTAATAATGGTAAGCAGAAGGAGATTCCAAGGATACACCAAGGGCCAAAATTTAGAGATTAGTCAATCAAACAATTACATGCCACAGATACATGTATCCCTCGCAAATAAGAAACACAAAAATCAATGCTTATGTCTGGGACACCAATGAGTTTTTACAAATGGATAGCATCCTTATTGTGTTACCCTCCAATGTATGCCCACACATGTATCCATGGTCTGATCATAAGCATCAATGTTGAGTACACATTATGCAGGTGTGCATGACGCATCACTGTTTAAGACTAACGAATAATATTCTTATTTTGTTACTTTTTTAATGCATAACCAGGGACACATATCCATGGTTTGATCCTAAGCATCAATGTTGAGTACACATTATGCAGGTGTGCATGATGAATCACTTGTCAAGACTGACGAATAATATTCTTATTTTGTTACCTTTTTAATGCATACCCAGGGACACGTATCCATGGTTTGTTCATAAGCATCAATGTTGAGTACACAATATGCAGGTGTGCGTGATGCATCACTGATGAAAACCGACAGATATTATTCTTATTGTGTTACCTTTCTAATGTATAACCAGACATGTATCCATGGTTTGATCATAAGCATCAATGTTGAGACACCATATGCAGGTGTGCATGATGCATCACTTGTCAAGACTGGAAGTTCAACTAGACTAAACCAAATTCAGAACTTAAGTTCTGAAGGCAAAACTAAATTGACATATATTGTTCTATACTTCTAGTTTTGATAAGTAAAATCAAAAATCAAATATCTAACTAGACTTAGCATTCAATATTATTTTATCCTCCAAGTTCTAACTATTTCGGCTCACCTTTAACCAGACTGTTTGACTAATTGGTTGATTTTGCAATAGAAATAGTTGGGCTCGCCAATTTGACATACATTTATGGTTTATTTAAATCCGAACCAGCCAAACTACTGGTTCTAGTCTGATCAAGTTGGACCAGCGAATTAAGTTTGGTTTTGCAAAACTTGATCTGATCAAATTTGAATGAAGAACAAGTTAGCCAGATGAAAGTCTACGGAAAAAGATCTATGAATGCCAAATATTGTGTGGATGATCAAGCAGCCAGTTGATCATATGACCAACTGATGGAGTCTTTTCTAGAGAGAGGACTGCACTTGCAAAGCTTTATAGCTTTCAAGATTGATCCATTGCACTCTACAGTAAGTGCAATGTGATGAATCTAATTAATTAAAGTATGAATGTGGCTGGTGAACACAAGAATACCCAACCTCCTTAAGGTGCTACACAAGGCATACATATATATGAATTCAGTAAAACAATAAAATACAATTTCCATTCATTTAGCAAATTGATAAAGAGCATTATTCCAATTTTTATCTTTTTTCTTAATCCAAGATTACCTCCCAACATATTTGACAAACAATAAGCTAAAATCATTGCATAAAACAAATTGAACTTAATTGGGTGTACACTGATATTCAGATTTCAAAGTCATGGTTAAAGGGAGGCCATGCACATCTATACTTCAAAGTACAAAATGTATCAAATAGATGATTGTTCATGTTTGCCAAAAAGGAAATGTAAAAAATAACAAAGTTACAGAAAAAGGAAATGTTGAAATAAAAGGAAAATTTTGAATACAAATAAAGTTGAGCTAATTTGCCACAATATAGTGAAGTGGGTGCCTAGTATTTCGTAACATGACAAAAGGACATACCTTAAATTTGGCGCTTCAAAACCTGTAAAAAAAAAAAAGAAAGCTATATTAGACGCTATCCATTGAACATCTAAATTATTGACCAATACAGTATCTTGAAAGTAGCCACATAACAGATGTTTTAAAAGCATGCAAAATCTAAATAATAAAAGTAGCTTATGTCAAAATAATGGAATCATGTAAATTCAAGATTCTATGGTCTATAACTATTGACATGTAATCTATCAATTTTGCTAAGATGATCAAGTCAACATAAAAAATGAGACACCAAATATAGCACATAAAAAATGAGACACCAAATATAGCACAAGTTTTATTTTAAAAAAAAATTCCCATGACAGACTAGCAACATCACCCCACCAAACAGAAAATTGTTCAAAAAGCCACCATTTTGTTATACAATTCATAAGGCCCTAGTCAAGAAGATGCATTAACAAGTTCATATTTTCAATATGTTTACTATTTAAGTAGAGAAAAAACAGTACAAACAGTTTGATTTTGGCATACTAAGAATATCAAGAGAATTTATGTTGTTCCGTTTATAATTATTTCTACCTAGACTACAACAATTGAGGCTAAAATAACAACAACAACAACAACAACAACAACAATAATAAAGAAAGAAGCAAAATCCCTCACTCCAAAACTAGGAAAAAATTACAGCCCCTCCCATCTATGATATCGAAGTCCCTCACCATATGATCAATCACCACTCACCATGCTACTAAAAAATATTATGATGGTTACTTCTCATTTGAACCAATATATACACGCATAATCAACAGTAACCAATCAAAATCAGTAAAGCACTGCCATCTCAGAAGTCAGAAGTATACACATCTTATCAGACAGTCACTGAGCCACAGCATCCAAGCAACAAACATGGAAAGCAAACAAGAATCAAAATAAAACAAAGAAAAACAAAATCCCAAATTAACACAACCAAAACTCAATAAGAAGAAGAACAACAAAACAACAGGCCCAATGTTATGAATGCAATTAGTCTTAGCTCTAAAGAAGTAGATCAAACCTGTTGCAACTCATTCACAATAATAATTCTGCAGAATTCCTGCAGATTAGAGCATCTAATCCAAATAAATCTTGCAAATCCAAGCATTTCCAAGCATTCATACATTCAGAATTCCATTCACCATCTATTCATGGTTCATTAGATCCTTAGATCTTAGATAACTAGCAGCAAACAAGTGTCAAGGAAAAGAAAAGAAATAACCCAATGTAGAGAATGAGAACAATCTCACCACCAGATTATAGTTGCTGAAGAAAGAAACCAACAGAATTAAGAGATAAAATTGCTCCAAGGGACCTTGAAGCAACCCACCAAAATGCTTCCCTGCTCCCACACAATGAGAGAAACCAGGGACCTCAAAGAACTCCAGAATCCAGCTGCCTCCCTTCATTATCAATTCCCCTCTTTATGTTCTGCTGAATTGCAGGTATAACATACCCTCTAAGTCTTGAGCTTATTCTCCTCTCGCGCTTCCCTATCCGACGCGTGTCCTCCTTTTTACCTCCATTCACTTGATTCAGCTTCTCCTGCCCGTCACATGCTCCACTTTCTATTTTCCCTTTCTCTCCCTTGTTGACCAGCTTGACTGGTAATGTAACAATGCCCCCCTCATAATCAAGGACCTTGTCCTCAAGGTCCAGGTCAGGGTATTGAAGCACGAGCTGATCAACATCCTCCCACGACTTCTCTTCAGTTGTGAGGCCGTGCCATTGAACCAAGACGCGCTTCACTCGCTGCCCATTCCGTATAATTTGCCGATACTGTAAAAGAAAAGCCGGTGTAATAACTGGTCCATGAGCGGAGGACACTAAAGGCAATGGCACAGTTGTGACGCTAGGTTCTCCGAGACAGGGCTTCAATAGAGAAACGTGGAACACCGGGTGAATTTTGGTGTCCTCCGGCAGATGTAACTTATATGCGACAGAACCAATCTTCTGTACAATCTGAAAAGGACCAAAATACTTCATCCCTAGTTTCTGGTTCTTTCTGAGCAAAACTGAGTGTTGACGGTATGGTTGAAGCTTCACGAATACCCACTCGCCCTCCTTAAATGAGACTTCAGAACGGTTCTTATCGGCATTGCTCTTCATCCTCAATTGAGCTCGAAGAAGGTTGCTCTTAAGTTGAGATAAAACCTTATCTCTGGTTGATAACCAATGTGCAACGAGAGGGGGATCATCTCCTGTCTCATTGTAGGGCACTAAATCTGGTGGATCTCTTCCATAAACCACACGAAATGGGGTCATTCCGGCGCTTGTTTGATACGAAGTATTGTACCAGTACTCGGCCCAAGGTAACAGATCCACCCATTTGCCAGGATTGTCACAAGTAAAGCAACGAAGGTACATTTCAAGGCTCTTGTTCAGCGCTTCAGTTTGTCCATCCGACTGAGGATGGTATGCTGTGGACATTTGAATAGAAGTATCCATTTTGGAGAAGAGATGTTGCCAGAAGCGACTTGTGAAAGCCTTATCTCGATCACAGACAATAGATCGAGGCAGCCCATGTAACTTGAAAACAGACTGTATGAAGGTATCAGCTACTACTGTGCTTGAAAAGTCATTCTTTAGTGGCATGAAATGTCCAAATTTGGACAGTCGATCAATCACTACATAGATTACAGTATAACCTCGGGAGCTCGGCAATCCACAAATAAAATCCATGGCGATATCATCCCAGACCTGCTGTGGGATTGGAAGAGGTTGTAATAGGCCTCCCGGAGCTGTTGTGAGGGACTTGGCTTGCTGACAAACCAAGCAGTGTTGGACAAATTCCTGGACGTCGCGGCGCATTCCTTTCCAAAAGAATTGAGTAGCTATGCGCATATACGTTCGCAGTGATCCAGAATGACCGCCGAGAAGAGAACTATGAAAATCAGTCAGTAATCTTTGTTTCAAATTATAATCATTTGGAATCACCAAACGACCCTTCCAACATAATAATCCCTGTCGAAGAGAAAATCCAGGACTGTCATTGGTTGTCCCTTGTAAGGAAGTTAAAAGTGGCCCATAAATATGATCCTGCTGTTGTAACAATTTAAGTTCCTTGAAAAATGATTCCTGAGACTGAGAATAAGTAAGAGCAAAACATCGGGATAATGCGTCAGCAGCAATATTTTCCTTGCCTGGTTTATACTCAATGATGAAGTCAAAGCCCAACAACTTAGGAAGCCAGCGCTGTTGCTCAGGTGTTTGTATGGTCTGCTGGCAAATATGCCGTAATGCCTGTTGATCTGTGCGAATGGTGAACTGATGGCCAAGTAAATAATGGCGAAATTTTGTTACAGCTTCAGTGACGGCAAACAGCTCCCTAACATAAGCTGATTGACCTTGCATCCTGGGTGACATTTTTTTTGAGAAGTAGGCGATCGGGTGATTAGTCTGGCTCAATATGGCACCAATTGCCACTCCCGAAGCATCTGTTTCTACTGTAAATGGTAGAGAAAAGTTTGGCAAGGCCAATACAGGTGCTGTAGTCATTGCCTGTTTGAGTGTCTCGAAGGCCAATTGGGTGTCGTCAGACCATTGAAAAGAGTCTTTCTTCAGTAAATCCGTCAGTGGACGTGCCAAGGTTGCATATTGTTTGATGAACTTGCGATAGTACCCACTTAAGCCTAAGAATGCCCGGACATGCTTAAGTGAATTAGGAACCGGCCATTGTAATATAGCTGCGACCTTTGAAGGATCCATTTCGACACCCTTAAAAGAAACTAAATGACCCAAGTATTCAATCTGCTTTTGACCAAAGTTGCACTTTGACAGTTTAGCATACAACTGATTGAAGTGTAATGTGGCCAAAACTGTCTCGAGGTGTGCTAAGTGTAGCGACCAAGTTCTGCTGTAGATCAATATGTCATCAAAAAAAACTAGAACATACTTTCTTAGAGCAAAGTGGAAAACCTGATGCATTAAAGACTGGAATGTTGCGGGGGCGTTAGAAAGCCCGAATGGCATGACCAACCATTGATAGTGACCTTGATGTGTTCTAAAGGCTGTTTTAAATCTTTCACCCGGATGCAAAAGTATTTGATGATATCCTGAGCGCAAATCCAACTTAGAGAAGTAAATTGCACCATGAAGCTCATCCAAAAGTTCATCCACTGTAGGGATAGGATAAGCATCCTTGATGGTAATGGCATTCAAAGCTCGATAATCGGTACAAAAGCGCCAAGTTCCATCCTTTTTTTTTACCAAAATAATGGGAGATGAGAATGGGCTTGTACTATGTTCAATTAACCCCTCAGATAGCATTTGTTGGACCATATCCTCAATTTCTCCTTTCTGGCTGTGCGGATACCGGTAAGGTTTCACTTTTACAGGGGCGCTGTTTGGCATGAGTGGGATTGTGTGATCACAGGCTCGCGAAGGAGGTAATCCACATGGCTTGGAAAAAACAGATTGAAATTTCAGTAAGATTGCAGCTAAGTCTGGTGAAGTAGAAGATGGTAAAGTGCTGAGAATTTCAGATTCCTGAACACCATTGTTGTGAATTTCCTCTGAATAAACTTGAAGAGAATAACATTCACGAACTGCATGAGTTGAGCATAATCTGGTTAACTGATTTAGAGTTGCATCAGTAGGTTTCTCCACTTGATCACCTTTTAGCACCATGAATTGATTGTTGTGATAAAATTGGATCATCTTCTTTTCATAATCTACCATATGAGGTCCCAATTTGGCCAACCAAGAGGCTCCCAATATTAAATCTGCTCCGGCAATATCCAGCACATATGCATGTACTAACAATGTATAGCCCTGAACTTGGATAGATAATTCCGGAATATGGCCATCAACTTGCAAGGTTTGTCCATTTCCAACCAAAACCTTCATTGGTGTTGTTGGAAGAACATCCAATTTCAGAAATTTAGCCACCCTCGGTTGAAGAAAAGTATCATCACTACCACCATCTAGTAAGATTTTAATTGGTTGGTCGCCTAAGGACCCAGTAAAACGCAAAGTACCTGAGAGAGGTGTACTAGACATGGCATTTAATGATAACTTCATACCCGGATCTGTCCCAGGTTCCCGAACTTCTTGAGTTGAGTGGGGATCAATAATAAAATCATTCTCAGAAGTCTCATTATCATTATCATCCCACTGGAAAATCAGTAATCTTTTATTGGGACAATTATGAGTAGGTGAATACTTGGCATCACAATTAAAACATAACCCTTTGGCTTTCCTGATTTGCATCTCTTGCAATCCCATTCGCCGAAAAGCTGTAGGTGGAGTAGGATGGAAGGTACCTGAATTTGAATTAGGAAAACCCAACTGATTCTGACCCGTTGCTATAGTAGTAGAAGGAGACTGTATAGGTCTGGCCGCCGGTAATGCCTTCATTTTTGTATCAGGAATATAAATATTCTTGTTGTAGAAAGACTTCTTTCCCAACTGAAGTTTTTCCTCAAATAATTTCGCTAAGGACACAGCTTGTTCCAAATCTTCCGGATGCCAAGGAATAATTTCTGCTTGTAACTCCTTTTTTAGTCCACTGACAAAACTATCCAATAATATTTCCTCTGGAACACCATCAACCCGATTAGCTAGAGCAGTAAAATGGTCATAAAATTGAGCCACAGTGCCTTCTTGAGTTAGCCGAAATAAGGAATATCGAGGACAATCAAATGCTGATGGACCATAAGTACATTCCAATGCTCGAGTGAGAATCTGCCAAGAAGTCAATTTACCAGATTTTTGCAGCCTTTGAAACCATGGCACGACGGGACCATCAAAATGCACTGAAGCAATTTTCAATCTGTGATGATCTGGAACGCCGTAGTAATCAAAAAACTGTTCAGCTTGGAAGATCCAGTGCAAAACCTCATTTCCTGCAAATCTGGGAAAATCGATTTTGATGTTCTTGACTGAATAATTGTCTTTGGCTGGAATTAAGGTTAATGGAGATGAATCCTCAAGAATAGATGGTAATGCCGAAGTGGTACCCTGAGATTGAAAAGACTGAAGTGTCTCCATCATCTGTGAAAGTGCCGTCAATGATTGTTGCATTACGGGTAAAGCAGCAAGAGATTGTTGCAATACTGGTAGAGCAGTAAGAGATTGTTCAATTTGTTTAAATCTCTGTTCATTGGTATCCATCAATGAAAATAAGGTTTCCACCTTAGCTTGAAGCTCCTTCATGCGAGTATTCTCGGCCATTGAAGGAAGACGCAACGAAAGCACCTTTTGTTATGAATGCAATCAGTCTTAGCTCTAAAGAAGTAGATCAAACCTGTTGCAACTCATTCACAATAATAATTCTGCAGAATTCCTGCAGATTAGAGCATCTAATCCAAATAAATCTTGCAAATCCAAGCATTTCCAAGCATTCATACATTCAGAATTCCATTCACCATCTATTCATGGTTCATTAGATCCTTAGATCTTAGATAACTAGCAGCAAACAAGTGTCAAGGAAAAGAAAAGAAATAACCCAATGTAGAGAATGAGAACAATCTCACCACCAGATTATAGTTGCTGAAGAAAGAAACCAACAGAATTAAGAGATAAAATTGCTCCAAGGGACCTTGAAGCAACCCACCAAAATGCTTCCCTGCTCCCACACAATGAGAGAAACCAGGGACCTCAAAGAACTCCAGAATCCAGCTGCCTCCCTTCATTATCAATTCCCCTCTTTATGTTCTGCTGAATTGCAGGTATAACATACCCTCTAAGTCTTGAGCTTATTCTCCTCTCGCGCTTCCCTATCCGACGCGTGTCCTCCTTTTTACCTCCATTCACTTGATTCAGCTTCTCCTGCCCGTCACATGCTCCACTTTCTATTTTCCCTTTCTCTCCCTTGTTGACCAGCTTGACTGGTAATGTAACACCCAACAAGGATAAAAAGAGCAAACCGAAGACATCGGAGATGAGTAGCACAGCAAGTTTGGATTCAGGGGAGCCGGCGGTGTAGGCCTTAAGGCCTCCGATGTCCTCGACGACGGTGCCATGGCCGGAGGAGGGGTTTAATGTCGGTGGATTCTGGCAGCATTGGGATTGCGATTGAGGGTTTGCCATCAAACCTCTCTGATTGTCAGTTGTCTTCCAGAATGTGGGAGGTATATAAGTACCTAAAAGAGCAGTTGCGTCATGGCTGACGTGAACAAACAAACTTTGTAAAAATGTACATAAAATTTATTAAATATTTCTCAGTAGTTTCTTACCTACTAAACAATTTAATTATTTTATAAAATTTTATAAAAAATTAGTTATTTTTCTAAAATTACCCCTAATTTATATTTTTATATATCTATCTCATATTTAATTTTAAGAAAAGAATTGAATAGAGTGTTAAGAGTAATTTTGAAAAAAAAAATAATAAATACTTCTTGATGTTAGAAAATGATAGATAAAAAATAATATGAATTTGTGGCAGATAAAAAAGAACAGAGGAAATAATATTTAATGTTTAGTTGGGCTAATAATTTGGATGCCCCTTCTCGTACCTCACTTTCCCGTGGTGTCAAGTGGCCCTTCCCAGCCCACCAAAGTTATACCTAATGCATGGCCAGCCCAGCACGAGCCCACCATGGTTAGACGTGATGCATGCCTGGGCCGGCATGCCCAACTTAAACTCACTCGTGCCAGACTGGCATGACCCACTAACCACTAAAGTAAGCCCAATATAGTCTTGTCCGGTTATATTTTATATTTATTTTTTATTTTAAACCCAAAATTATTTTCAAAAATCACTAAAAATTACAAAAAAGTATTAAAAAAATAAATTTTAGAAACATAAAAATGAAGGCTTCATCTTAAAAAAAATTAAAAATATAAAAAAACAAAATAAAATAACCCATGGGATGTGCCGGGCTTTACGGACATGATTGTTGGAATTTTTTTAGAAAAAGAAGAAATTCAAAATAATAATAATAATAATAATAATAATAATAATAATAAGAATAAGAAAATTTTTATTATTTGAATGTCTTTTTACAAATATCAAAACATCACTCGTTATATAGACTAAAACAAACTTATAAGACTCCACAATTTATTAAACTAAATAACAAACAAAGATATCATCCAGCAACTTTGAATTAATCTCCAACACACTTCCTTAATTCAAAGTTGCAACTCATTAAAAAAAAATAAAAATAAAAATTTTATAGAGCTTCAAACATGGAGCACTTCTCTCTATACTTCAAATATTCGTGAAGCACTTCTCTTCACTATATGATGCACTTCTCACCAACCTGCAATTATTAGAACATATATCTTGAAAAAAAAACTTCTTGGTGCACTTCTCACAAATTAATTCAAAAAATAGTTTCTGCTTCATCCACTTTAACTAAATTTGCACATTTTTTTAGATGCCCGAATCTTTTGAATTTGAAACATTGAGGTTTGTTTCCTCTCCTAGACAACACTCCTTCTCTTCACCTTGGTTAGAGCTGCCGTATTGCTACTAACCATCTTGATTATCCACAAGACCTCTAAGATCTATAAAGCTTGGATACCCTGTTGAAATTGTTTAGGAAAAGAAGAAATACAAAATAATAATAATAATAATAATAAGAATAAGAAGAAGAAGAAGAAGAAAATTTTTATTATTTGAATGCACTTTTACAAATATCAAAACATCACTCGTTATATAGACTAAAACAAACTGATAAGACTCCACAATTTATTAAACTAAATAACAAACAAAGATACCATCTAAC
The DNA here is from genome assembly GCA_020875875.1 of Dioscorea alata. Classification (NCBI taxonomy): domain Eukaryota; kingdom Viridiplantae; phylum Streptophyta; class Magnoliopsida; order Dioscoreales; family Dioscoreaceae; genus Dioscorea; species Dioscorea alata. The sequence continues at coordinate 5,617,405 of CM037017.1, read as the reverse complement.
AACTTTGAATAATTCTCCAACACTGATATGGGCCACGTGTTGGCTGTTAGGATTTTGCCCTCGAATGCCAAAGAGGATACTTGTATTAGGGCAATTTATTTGTATTATACATTCCTATTATTATTAAATAGGCATTTATTTTGATGTTCATATAAATCTTTCCACTAATTAATGTCAATTTGCTGATGAAACTGCTAGGTACTTAGGGGGCATGTGTAGGAGGAACACACCCATGATGCTTTTCCTTGAGCTACTTTATTTCTTGCTACCTATATCCCTAGTCCTTTTAAATCTCTTACCCGTGGCTGTCTCCTCAGGTTGCTTGGCAAACCTCTTGGGGTGAAAGTTGTAGGCCAAGGTGCACCAGTAGCTTCAAAGCCTGTTGTGGAGGCTAAAAAGGTTTGTCATTTTGAATATCAGACATTCTCAGTATATTACAGGCCTAGTTTAAGATATTGATTATCAAATTCCTTGATTAAGATCTAGAGTGATTTAGTTTTGATGTTCCATGTAGATAAATTTTCTGTCAAAAGATTCAACTCTAATTGCCTTCTTCCTTAACTCAACTAAGATGATGTAAGATGTAAACAACAAATTAGATTTTCTAAGAAAGCAAAAGCATCACAATGTTAACTAGCTAGTTGATAGCAGTTTGCCTCGATAGAATATAAGTACTAATTCTTTTATTGATGTCACTGTGGATACATACTTTTCTCAAAAACTATCTTTTTCAAGAAAACAACACAAGAGCTAGAAACAGCTATAAAGGCATCCTCAAAAAAGAAAGAAAGTAAGCCTTCTTAAAAGAGCTTTTTCAAGAGAAAACTCATAGTTTCTTAGTATGTTTGAATAAACTTTATTCTCTTAATCTAAAATTTATCTTCTATGTTTTTCTGTGTTTTAGTGTCATAGTTAAAATATAAATATTTATTTTATAATCCTCCTTGTTTCTCTCGCAAGATATAGTAGCATGTGAATTCAGTCTATTATTGTTTTTTTTTTTTTTTTGTAGATGAGTGATGATATTGGTTCTCATCACTCAAGATCACATCCAATTGGGAATTCAACCCAATCAAATGAAATTGAAAGTCCTAATCTTGAAGGTTCTTTTCCAAATGAACATGCCATTAAAGAGTGCGCAGGAGATCATACAGAGTCTACTACACAAAGTAGAAGGCTAAAAAGTGTTGTGTGGAGTCATTTTACAAAGACTCAAGTTAATGGAGAGGACAAAGCTCAATGTAATTATTGTAAGAAATTGCTCGGTGGGAAATCAAAGAATGGAATGAAGCACTTGCATCTACATATGGAATCATGTATCTGACGAAAGATTAGCCTAAGATGGCATAAACTTATCACATCTAAGATGGTGAAAGGCAAACAAGAAATGGCAACTACAATTTATGATCTAGAATTTGCAAAGAAGGAGCTAGCTCAAGTGATCATTATGCATGAATATCCACTTTCAATAGTGGATCATCTTGGTTTTAAAAAATATTCATTCGCACTTCAACCACCATTCAAAGTTCCTTCTCGAAACACCATGAAGAAAGAAATTTTAAAAATTTATGATGTTGAAAAAACGGTGGCATTAAAATTGATGGACACTAATGAAGGAAGAGTGGCAATTACAACAGATATGTGGACAACAAGCAATCAAAAAAAGGGTACATGGCAATTACTGCACACTATATTGATCACTCTTGGAATTTGCAAAGCCGCATTTTAAGATAATATAAATTCATTTTATGATTATACATTATTTTTTCATAATAGTAATAATTGTTCTTTATTTTTTATATATTAGAATGATTGATAGTCTTCTTTTATAGTAGGTTCATCTAAGTCCTTGCTTCTCACACAAGTGAGAGACTTAGTATTGCATTGGTTGGATGTTTATTGGATTGGAATATTGATGGCAAATTATCCACCACAACTTTGGATAACTATAGCACAAATGATTCCATGATTGAAAAGATAAAAAAAAAATAAGGTGCATCTTGGGTCTTTGCTGAAGGATGGTTCTTTACTTCATATGCGTTGTTGTGCGCATATATTAAATCTAATTGTGAAGGATGGATTGGAAGTAGTGAAATATGGGGTAGAAAAGATTCGTGACAATGTAGCTTATTGGACTGCAACTCCTAAAAGAGTGAAAAAATTCAAGGAAACTGCTAAACAACTACGCATGACGTACACTAAAAGCTTGTGTTTGGATTGTCCAACTAGATGGAATTCGACTTATAAAATGCTTGATATTGCTATTTCATATAAAGAAGTATTTTGTAGGCTAAAATATCATAATGATAAATACACTTGTTTTGCCAACAACAACACAATGGGAATTTGCAAGTGAAGTTTGTAAAAAGTTGAAGATTTTTAATAGTGTTACAAAATTGTTTTCTTGCACTAATTATTCTACTGCTAATTTTTATTTTCCCAAGGTGTGTGAAATTAACTTGGCAATATCAAGTTGGCTTACTTCTTCCAATGTGGTGGTTCAGAGAATGGCAACAAAGATGATGGATAAGTTTAAATGCTATTGGAGTGTGATTTATGATATTATGGGAGTCGCTATAATATTGGATCCAAGATACAAAATGAGTTTACTTGAATATTATTATCAAAAATTATATCCTGTTGATGCCTACCATGAAACTAGAAGAATTCAAAAGCTTTGTTATGGTTTGTTTTTTGATTATGAGTTGAAGAGTAAAGAATCAACTAGCTATCCATTTGAAGATATCAACAGTTTTGTGGTTGATAATTTCTTTAATGACTTTGATGCATTTGTGAAGAGTCAAAAAAGGCAAAAACAACACATCTTAAGTCAGAGCTTGATCTTTATTTGGAGGAAGATATTTTACCAAGAACATCCGATTTGATATTTTGATGTGGTGGAACTTAAATGGAGTTAAGTATCCAACACTACAAAAAATTGCAAAAGATGTATTGGCCATTCAAATATCTTCTGTAGCTTCTGAAACTGCATTCAGTACTGGTGGTCAAATACTAAGTCCGCATTATAATTGACTTCATTGGCATACTTTAAAGGCTTTGATGTGTGTTAGAAGTTGGTTATGGAGTGAAGAAAATAAAGGTAAAGTAGTTTTCATACATGTTTTATGTATTAATATTTTAATATGTTATGTTTTATTATCTATAACTTATTAAATTTCATGTGGCTTATTTAGGAATGAGTTCTAAAGGAATGGAAGACTATGCCAATTTACTTGATGAGATAGACTCCGAAGATGAAGGTAAAAAAAAAAAAGATTTTACAAATTAAATGATATTTGGTGCAAAATATATAAATTTTATTTTTTAAATCCAAAATTATTTTTGTTTAATGTAGATGAACAATTAGTAAGTGGAGCTACTCATGGATTGGAAGATGATTGATTATTTGGTGATGAACGGTGATCACCTAAACAAATAAATGCTCTTATTTTGACAGTGTAGTACTTATGGTTTCATTATCACTAACTCATTAAATTTTATATGGGTTATATAGGAATGAGTTCTAAAGCAATGAAAGACTTCAATTTACTTAATGGGAAGGATTTTGAAGGTGAATGTGAAAAGAAAATGTTACAAATATAAAGATATTTGGTATAAAATATATAGTTTCACATTTTGAATCTTAATATTTATTTTGTTTTATGTAGATGAATTATTAGCAAGTGGAGCTACTCATGGATTGAAAGATAATTGATTTCTATGAAGATGATGATGATGAATGATGGTCATTTGAACAAAAAAAAAAACTATGCTTTTGGATTGAAATTTTCAATTCCTACTCTAACATTATTTTTGTGACTTTAAATGTCTATATACTTTGAATGTCTATTTTGTATTGACTTTGAATGACTATTTTCATTTCCTACTTTGAATGTTCTATGATTCAGGGTGTGACATTGAAACCATGAAGACATGTATGAATTTCATTCTTGTTCTATTTTCTTGTGACTTTGAATGTCTATTTGTTGAATCTTATAGGTTGATGCTTTCTTAATATGTTTTCAATTTTTTTCCATTTGTTATGCAGGGTATTTTTAATTTATACTTAGTATTTTAATTTTATTTTAAATATTTTTAAATAGGGTCATGGTGGGGCGGGTATACTCGCAGGTAACCGATTACCCGTCAGGTGTGGGTGTGGGTTAGGGTTTTAAAAACCCGTCAGATTCAGGTATGGGTGCGGGGTAGCGAGTGCGGGTACGGGTATGGCAAAACCCACACTCGACCCCGACCCGTTGCCATCCCTAAAGATGAAGACCTTAACTACCCAACCACTAGAAACACTCACTTGTGACTCATGCTCCCCTAAGCCTACTTTGTCATCAGCTACAACAGCTTGCTTTCCATTCCTCATTGATTTTTTGGCCCCTATTGTATTTAGATGTGTCACCCAAAGCTGAGCTTCTCTTGAATTTAAGTCCATATGTATTGTTTGAATAGGAGTTGTGACCACCTATAATGTTAAAATAAAATAAAATAAAATAAATCCTTCAAATAAGGAAGATATATATGCAAGCCCTTGTTTTGACTATGTTATGTAGGAATGAGCAAAATGGGCACCTACTCCAATTTTTAAAACCGGATCGGTTATCCGATTTTTCGGATTGGTAAAAACTCAACCCGTATCCAACTCGGTTTAAATCGTATATCTAAAATTGGGTACCCGATTTGAACTGGATCGGATATCGGATATCTGGATCAGAATTTAATTTTTTTTACTCCATGGATTTGTTTTATATAACAACATTAAATAAAAAAAATATGAAAAACTTATAACTTATAAAGAGCATTAAACTCTTATATTATACTCCACTCAACAAAAGTCATAACAAAAATTCAATATTTCAAATACAAGAATTAATTTAATCCAATTTTTCAAATACAAAAATTCAGTAGCCAAAACCAGAATTGAAACCGAACCGGGACAAAACCGCCAAGAACCTTACTTAGGCGGTTTGGTTCCAGTTTAAGGTTTTTTTGAACCGGAACCGGCGATTCCTGAACCGTGGCCATGTCTAGGTCAAAACCCAAATGGGTTGAAACCCAACATATTACCAAATATGTACCACATGAATATATAAAAAAAAAAAATCACTATTGGTATATCAACTTTTATATTGATTTGCCACATGACAGATGTAAGAATTTAATAAAATGCACCATGTTATAATGATCTTTAATTATTTGATAATATTTATATTAGCTTTGGCGTTAACTTTTTGTTAATTAATAAATATCAATATGAACTATGGTTACATATAAATTTGCATTATTTATATACTATGTTAATACCACATAGCACATATCCAATTGTATGATGCAATGCACTATGTTAAGTAAAATTTTCCATTTCCAATTATAATTTAATTTAAATTCAAGAAATAAAATGAAACATGTCATTGATATATAATCTTCACTGCATAAAAGAACTCTTCGCAATTGTTTTCGCCTTTGATAAATTCATATCCTACCTTGTTGGCTCCAAAGTGATAGTATATATAGACCATGCTGCGATCAGATATCTTTTAAGCAAGAAGAATGCAAAACCAAGATTAATTAGATGGATTCTCCTTCTTCAAGAATTCAACCTTGAGATTCGTGATAAAAAAGGTGCAGAAAATGTAGTAGCCGACCACCTCTCAAGATTGCATCAGGATGTGGATAAGAATGGAGAAAATGAGCTGGTAATCAATAATGCATTCCCATATAAATAGCTGCTGAGAATTTCTACAATTGAAGCTCCATGGTATGTAGATTTGTGAACTACCTTGCTTGTGGAATTCTGCCACTTGATCTGAAATTTCAGCAGAAGAAAAAGCTTTTTACAGATTTGCGACATTACTTTTAGGATGAACCATTCCTTTACAAGCAATGTGCTGATGGAATACTTCGAAGATGTATCCCTGAAGTTGAAGTAGAAAACATCTTGTTCCATTGCCATTCTTCATCTTATGGTGGTCACCTTAGCTCTTCAAAAACTGCAGCCAAAATACTTCAAGCTGGGTTCTATTGGCCAACACTTTTCAAAGATGCGAGGAGATATGTGCTGCTTGCCTGTGATCGTTGTCAAAGAACGGGAAACATCTCAAGGAGACATGAAATACCTCTTAATTACATACTTGAAGTGGAAATCTTTGATGTTTGGGGAATAGATTACATAGGGCCTTTTCCACCCTCATGCAACACTAATATATCCTTGTGGGTGCGAACTACGTCTCCAAATGGGTTAAAGCTCTTCCATCCCCAACAAACGATGCTCGGACAGTAATTAAACTCTTCAAACAGGTAATTTTTTCAAGATTCGGAGTTCCTAGGGTTGTTATAAGCGACAGTGGATCATACTTCATTGGACGGCAATTTGAGAGCCTCCTTAGGAAGTATGGGGTAACACACAAGATCACCACACCGTACCACCCCCAAACAAGCGGGCAGGCTAAAATTCCAAATCGGGAGATCAAAAGCATACTTGAGAAAGCAGTTTGAAGGCTTTCCATTTGCCGGTTAAATTGGACCTTTATGGGCGTATCGAATAGCCTAGAAAACCCCTATCGGCATGATCTCGTTTCATTTAATTTATGGCAAGGCTTGCCATTTGGCGGTTAAATTGGAGCACAAGGCATTTTGGGCAATTAAAGCTCTTGATTTTGATATGAAAACAGCTAGAGAAAAGAGGAAGCTTCAAATACAAGAACTGGAAGAACTGAGATTGGATACCTATGAGAACACGAAAATCTACAAGGAAAAACCAAATTGTGGCATGACAAACAGATTTTTCGTAGAGAATTTCAAAAAGGGGATTTGGTCTTGTTTTTTAATTCCAGATTCAAGCTTTTTCCTAGCAAATTAAGGTTAAGATGGTCAGGACCTTTTAGAGTGTCCAAGGTCTTCCCATATGGCACTGTTGAAGTTCACAGTGAGATAACAGGCACCATCAAAGTCAACGGACAAAGACTGAAGCATTATATTGTTGGAGAGCTCATTGAGGAAGGGAGAACTTATGCTCTCCCAAACCCCCCATCACTGAATAAATGAATAAAAAGTGGTCGCGCTTATGACCTTAAACGAGCTCTTGTTTTTCTTTTTGATTTTCAGTCTTTTGTTCTATTTCTCTGTTTGTGCATACAAATTTTTAATTATGTTAGCTGATTCGGGTATAGATGTTTCCTGCAGGTTCAGAATTGTCCCAAGGCTTCCTTTGGCTCATTTGATGTTCAAATGTACAGCCAAGCTGCTAGCAGCCAGTACAGACTCATCAAGGTCGACTGCTATAAAACACAACCGGAGTGCGTCAGGGAACACAAGTGTGGACCGTGCACTAATAAGGAGAATCCAAAAATAGTTTTCCCTCCAATTTTTCCAGTTTTTGTTCCCGATCGTAAAGTCCACCTTTCTCTTTCCATCCGCTTTCATTACTTTTTCCCTCGCCCCAAGACTATCCCAGATGCTTCCTATACCTTTCCTCTTGATCTTCTTGTTCTTTCCTTTATTCCTTATTACTTTTTCCTACAACCAAGATACCTTTATGACTTTCCATCACATCCCCCGTTCATCTCCCCATTTCCTCTCTTCTTTTCTATTACTCATTCATTTCAACATAACTTTCACCACTCTCTAACAGCCCAACCTATCAACCTAACCACCTCCATCATCTCCACTCATTCTCATCAGTTTTCTCACCACCCTCCTTGAGTTTCACTGGCAACACCTTCAACATGCAGACCAGAAGAACTAAACGTACAGCTGCTGCACCCAGCTCCTAGGACCAGCCTCCACGACCTCCTCTGGCGAGCCACATCTTCACTGAACAGCTACTTGAAGCACCTTTACACAGCATCATCTTCAGGGATGCTTACCAACAAAATAGGTACCGGGTTCTCTCCAAACGAAGGATCATTCTAACCAAGTATATGGATGATGGTCTCATGCGCACCTTGGGTATTCTAGATGATGTTTAATGGATGATAGGCAACTTAGGATGGAATACATTTGTCAACATGAGGTTTCCTACCTATAATCTTCTAACCCTAGAATTTCTAAGTTCCACTGATGTCTATGTTCTTTATGGCCCAGACAGTGAAGAAGGTGAGATTACATTCCGACTACTTAACCAAGACTATAAACTCAATCTAGCATAGTTTAATCAAATTTTTGGTCTTCCAATTGGTGGCGACCGCCAAACACCTAAGGACTTTGACGCCATGGACTTTTGGCACACACTCACCCACGCACCCAAGTATGAACCCTCCACTGCTAGAGCCACTAGTCTTGGGAACCCATGTTTCAACTGTATTCATCGTATAATGGCTCTTACCTTATTTGGTCATGGCAACTGTGAAGCCATAGTTAGGCAATCTGAACTTATGCTCGCCAGTTTGCCAAAGTTGGCAAGGCTTCATCTGGCGATATTGTCCTTGGCAGCCTCATAACTCCAATTTCATTTGTTTTTCATTGTGACTTGTCTCCATTTCAAAGAATTCCAGGTAACATACGGCTGGATATGGAGGCTTGCATTGCCATGAAAATGATTGTCAAAGAAGTTGATGATTACTACCTCATTCTCAAGGGGAACAAACCACATTATCCTTTCCCCGACCCTGAGCGGACCACTGTCCACCATCCTAAAAATTGGGGATTTCCAGGCCTATACCCACCTCCACCATGACATGCTAAACATTCTCCTGCAGAACACACCCCACAACATTCTCAACAAGATCCACAACCCATAGACAATCTCGCACGTATTCTAGCTGCCCTCGACACTATCTTCGCTGAACAATAAGCATAAAGGCCCATTCTAAATCAACTCCAGTAGTAAATTAATTCGATTTATGAGTGGCTTGTCGAGTAAAGGCACTTCTCAATAGGCTTGGGGGAGTTTAGCAATATAGTAGTTTACATCCTTTCATGCATTCTTGCATTTGCATCTTGAAAAAAAAAAGAGAGACTCTTGCTACCAGAAATCCTATGATGAATTGTTTAGCATGACACAAAAAAAAGGCATGGGATAGTTGTTCTTATCTAATGGTGATTGGATTGCGCACTTTGCATTTGCATGAGTTTAACTTAGCTAATTCCACTGCTTGTGATCCTGTGTTTTAACTTAGTATATACATTTGTAATGAACTCTTCTTGAGATTTCGTGACCCCATAACATTCTCTTTGCACAAGTTAAGTTCTCAAATAAGAGGGAAATGACATAGGTGATGTTCTAAAATCTAAATTGAAAAAAAAAAAGAGGTCTATGGTAGCACTCCTCTGTTTTCAAGGGCTACTTGCTATCAAAGCATGAGTGCGTTTATGTAGAATTGTAATAAGTAGAAGGGTGGCCCTTGTGCCTAACCAGCATGTGCACCCTTCGAAAAGAAAAGAAAAAAAAAAAAGGGGGATCGCCATATTCTACATTAGTTGTACAAAGAATTAAAAAAAAAATTAAAAAAAAAAACAACCTGGCTAGTGAATTGTGTAGGAGATCTCATGGAATCTCTAAGGTTCATTTCATCCTTATATCCTATTTTAAAACTCAAGACCATTTGCATGTGGGATGAATCAATTTTCTTTTGTAATAATTGTGTGCAGTCCATCCTGTGAAAGAAGATCAATTGCTTCATGTCCTTTATGAACTCTCTTTATAGTTATGCTTGTGTCCTGTGCCAAACAATGTCATCATCTGATTTCTGTGTACTTCCCTTGCCGTGGTGTTTAATTGTAGCAATGCTTGAGGGCAAGCAAAAATTTAGGCTTGGGAAGTTTGTTGTACATAAAAATTGCGTTATTATTACCCTGCATTTAGCTAATGATCCATCATTAATCATGCATTTTTCCTAGTGTTTGTAATAGTTCCCCCTTTTTTTGTACAAACTACTCCTTTTAGTTGTTTTAATTGTAGAAAGCTGGAGCTAACTGAGAAACTCTGGAGACTGAGGATCAGTTTTTGGAGGACACACAACTCACCTGTGATTTGCGAAAAAGTACATGTGGTCTGTAAAGCTAACTGAGGCCCAACTTCTATCACTGACTATAAAAATGTAGCATAAAAAGTTTTCTTTTATGGGAGAAGGAGAGGAAGAAAGATAGAGGGACAAAGGGGGTAGTAGCTGGTGAAAAGAAAAGGGGAATTTCTAAAGATCCTGAAAGGGGCTGAAGAAGGAGAAGAGAGAGGGAGAATTAAAGATCAGATCCTTGTAGACATCATAGGGAGTCTTTCAAGCCCTGTTATGTTGTGTCTCTACATAACATTTATTTTTCCTACTTTCCTTTGTAACTGAGATATAGAAGTGTAAAACTTCTCTTTTAGGTTTGGGGATTAACCCAAAGTAGCAATCGTTTGATGTGTAGTTAATTTTCTATGGATCTTTTGTGCTTAAAGGTAGATTTCTTTGAGTTGGCTTTTGATTTAAGTAACACAACTTGTGAATGTGAAAACATTACTTGCTTTATCTTAGGGATCAAGTTTAATTGAAAGGTTAATCAAGGTCTTGGAACCTCTTAAGCCACCCTGATTTTATTGAGAGGTAATTCTTGAGGGTTCATTATTTAATCATTGATTTTATTAGGGTTTTGAAGGGGTTCATCTACCACAAAAGTAGAATATGGCCTAATCGAGATCAACTTGTTATCTCTTGAAAGAGAGTGACAAGTAGCTAAGGATTAATACCCTTCAATCAATCTACCCAAATCAAGTTTAGATCCAAAACACATCATTCAATTACTCTTTGTGGTGAGTTGCCAAGCCTAAGTTCTTCTAAATCAGAATCCTAATCCACATCCCTGAATCCATGTGTTCTTTATTTGTGCATTTTCATCTACTTTGTTGTTTCTATTCTCCATCCTTTTTATTGTCTAGATAACCCATCATTGTAATAGATTAGTAATCATACTTGGTTCTCGTGGGATCAATATCTTATTACTACTTGGCAAAGCCGTGCGCTTGCGGTTATGCAACAAACAACTTACAAAGACCCTATATATACAAACACATAATAATGCCAAGAATAGCGAAGTAAACTTCTGATTTCAACGTTCGGGAGAGACTACTAACTACCATTTACATAATGTGATAAAAAACTATGAACGTAATTAGAATATATACTCCTTATTTATATAAATGCTCAATTTTCCCTCCTAAGTTCTTAGGAGTGAAAGATTTTTCTCATATTTCAAGCTAAAATTTAGCCTATATATATCCATTTCATACATTTGATGAAAATAAGAATTTTAATATATGTGTATTACACTATGTTGATATGTAAGGATTGAGTTGGTGCAATTTAATGGCACATATATTGTAATGCCCTGAACCTTTTGATATATGTAAGTAATTATATTCAGGGTATTATAACAGTTACAGTAAGATTTTACTTGCAGATCAATTTTGCTGAAAAATCCAAGTGAAAATAGCAAGGACTTTATTGTGATAGTTTATAGTAAATTTTGGGTTCAGAAATAATAAAAAGGACTTGATCAAAACTGTTTCCAAAAACTAAGGACTGAAAGGTAAATTGACAGGGACTCTTTGGAAATACTATTTTATAATTCAGGGACTATTGGTGAATTTGGAGGGACCTTTTTATAAGAAATTTATATTCTCGGGGACTAACCGTGAATTTCGGCAGAAAACTTAAGTTGAGAAAAATCTAGAATGAATGGGGTTTCTCTTCATCCTCTTCTCCTTAAGCCTGCTACAGTATCCCGAGAGGAAAAGAGAAAAGAATGGAAAAATGGGAGAGATGATGCTTGATGAGAGATGATGCTTGATGCTTGATACTTGATGGAGGGAGAGTAGGATGAAGTATTCTTTGGTCTTTGGTAAGTATTTTGATGGTTATTCATTGGTATACTTGGATGCATGTGTGTGTATTTTGGATTGTAAAAAAATTATTTTTTTGAGGAAGAAGAAGGGTTTATGATGGAAATGATGAGATTGTTGTTAGTTTTGATTGTTACTTCAAATTTGTTTGTGAATACTTGTATTTTTGAGTGAGATTTAGCTTGGAATGGATGATGTATTTTCGGTTTTACTGTAGATTTACTGTAGCGACCGAGATTAGGGTTCGGTTTGAGTAATTAAGTTGATGATGATGATGATGATGATTAAGATGGTAATTATGATATATGAGAATTGATTTGGTTGAGTTAGGGAAATTGACTTGGTTGGATCAAGCCAAGTTGGAGTAATTTGGTTGTGTTGGGTCTGGATGAGAATTGAAGTTGGTTGGGTTCTATTGAATTGATTTGGTTGAATTGGTTTGATTAAATCAAGTGGAGTGGATTTGAGTTGGTTGAGTCATCAAAGTATAGTCTCCACCTTGCTTCTTCCACTATTAATGTCTCTTCATTAGGGAGATCAAAATTCAGTGATGAATCATCAGGGAAAGGATGTGCTGCCAAGAAGTCTGCCAACGCCTGCCCTTTAATAGCCTTCTGTGGAGTGTATGTTATGTCAAATTCCATCAGAATCAGTGCCCATTTTGCGAGTCTTCCTGTAAGCAATGGCCTCGTCATAAGCTATTTCAATGGATCTATTTTTTATATGAGTATTACTTTATGCGCTAGCAAGTAGTGTCTTAACTTATTGACTACAAACACCAAAGCTAGGCAATGCTTTTCAATTGGCGTGTATTTACTCTCAGCTCCTATCAACATCCTGCTGAGGTAATATAGCGCATTTTCTTTGCCTTCTTCATTGTTCTGGGCCAACATAACTCCCAAAGGCCCTTCCAACGCGGCAGTATATAAAATCAGAGGCTTTCCATGGATCGGGGCTGCTAATACCGGTGGATTCAGCAAGTACTGTTTGATATCTTCGAAGGCTCTTTGACATTCATCATCCCATTTGAAAGGAGCATTTTTCTTGGCCAATTTAGATAAGGGCTTGCATCGTCCAGAGAGGTTGGAGATGAATCTTCTTGGCCAAACGCCCTTGGAAGGAGCGCAGCTGCTTCAGTGTCTGAGGAGGTGGCATTTCCAGGATCGTCTTTATCTTGGAGGGATCTATCTCTATCTCCCGGTGCCTCACGATGAAGCCTAAAAAATTCCCAGAGAGGACTCCAAAAGCACACTTCATGGGATTCATTTTTAACTTGTATTTTCTGAGGCGTATGAAGACTGTCTTCAGATCATCAAGATGCTTGTCTTTAAAACTTGTTTTAACCACAAGATCATCCACATAACATTCGACAACCTTGTGAATCAAATCATCAAATATCCTAGTTATAGCCCTTTGATATGTTGCTCCCGCATTCTTCAGTCTGAACGGCATTACCCTGTAATAGTAGATGCCCATGGGTATTCGAAAAGCGGTATTCTTCTCATCATCTAGATGCATTTTGACTTGATTGTATCCAGAATATCCATCCATAAAGGAGAATATCTCATACCCTGAGGTGTTGTTAATCATGATCTCCATAACGGGAAGGGGAAAATCATCCTTGGGACATGCTTTGTTCAGATCCCTGAAGTCTACACATATCCGTATTTGCCCATTCTTCTTTTTCACAGGGACTATACTAGCTACCCAATCAGGGTACTTCTCTTCTCTGATAAATCCTGCTTCACTCAACTTCTTTGTCTCTTCTATCACCCTTTCTTCCAGGTCAAACTTCATCTTTCTCGGTGCCTGTTTGACTGGAATAGCATTAGGGTCAATGGCCAGCCTGTGAACAGCTACCTCATCATCTAACCCCGGCATTTCATTATAATTCCAGGCAAAACAGTCAATATGCTTCTTCAGGAGAGCCTTGAATGATGATTTTTCTTCTTCTGATAGCTGTGTGCTTAGGAAAGTCGGCATTGGATCCTCATCGCTTCCCAAAGACTCAGAGTAGCCTATTCCTTTCTTATCCACATATGCAGGATTCCACAATCGATGAAAGTCCTGATGTGACTTTCTCGACCACTTGATTTTGTCCCCAAACCTCTCAACTATCGTCTTGAGCTTGTCAAGGTAATAGCTTGGGAAGTTTATTTGTTGAGCTTTATCATCTTCTATTTCTTCAATATTTATGATATCATCATTTGAGATCTTCTTGCTCTTGGCTTTATAAAAGAGGATTCATCTCTCTTTTTCATGCCGAGCTGGCACATAGAATGTCTCTAGACGCTCAACTGTATTCACATTCAAATCCTCTAAAGACTTGTAGAGTCCATTAGGGATCCTTGTAATGTGCAACACATTTTCTTGAGCAGATCTTTCAACTTGATCCTTGCTTTGGCGTATATCCTTATCACTTTTATCTTCAGATGATTCAGTGTCGCTACCAAAGTGAGGTAGTACTGGTTCCCTCTTTTGGAGTACTGGAGTAGATTTGGTCATCTTCATCAAAGAACCTTCTTTTGGACTTGGCAATTTACCCTCTTCAGTTGATTTACCCCTTTGGATGCACTAAGATAATACATCGCGTCTTCATAGTGTATTTCATGGATGCCAAAGGGTTGGATCTCTCCATCAATTCTGAACTCTTCCCCGTCTACCAGGTATTTTACACATTGATGAAGTGTTGAAGGAACCATCTGGTTTTCATGAATCCATGGCCTTCCTAGGAGAGCTTTATAACAGGCATCAGCATTAATCACATGGAACTTCACATCAGATGTCATCTTTCCAAATTTAATGGGAAGAGTAATGGACCCCAATGCCTTTTGGCTGTGTTGATTGAAGCCCTGGATAATGATCTTCTCTGGAGATAAGTGGCATATTTCAAGGGCCAATGCTCGGAGAGTGTTGAGGGTCATTAAATTCACAGAAGACCTTGGATCAATTAAAACCTGGTTGATCCTTATTCCATCACAAAACCTTGTCACATATAACGGTCTATTGTGTGTTGTAGTTCCAAGCAACAGGTCTTCATCTGTGAAGGACACTGAAGGTGTATGGACTACATGCAAAACATCTTTCATGTTGACCTCGGCAAAGTATGCTTGATACTCCTCAAGATTTTGTAGAGCATGTATTAAGGACTCCCCTAACTTCAGTTGACATCATCAATGCATCGTACATACTGAGGAGTGTTGGGACCTTCTTCAAATGTGCCAAAATGTTATAATTTGGCTTTTTCTAGTGTTTCTTCGGGGAAACATTATCTTCTTCGATTATCTTCCCTTTATTTCTATCATTTGAGCTAGAAGCCTATCTTGGTTGAAGTGTCTTCCCAGTTCTGAGTTGCCTCTAATGTACATGTTGTGGTACTTTATTTTCTTCATCAGGGAAGTTCAGCTCGTCTTCTGAATCATCAAGAATGGCTATGGCACAACATTCCCCTTTTTCTTCAAAGTAGTCCTCTGTGAGTGTAAAATTTCGCATAGAGACCTGTCTTTGCAACCAATTTTGGAATTTTTTGCATTCTTCTATGGTATGTCCTACAAGCCGGTGATATGGACAGTAGTTTGGATGACTATCAAGATGCATCAAGTATGGCCTTTTGGGTCTAGGCACATCCAACCCTTTTTCTATGGCTTGATCAAAAGCTCTTTTCTCTTTTCTTTTTTTATTTTGACAACTTGAGAAATAGATATTTCCTTAGCATTTGTTGTTTTGGCAGGAGCAGAAGAATCTATGATCTCAGAGACAAAATTTTGTCCTGATGATTCTGGAGGGTACCTCCCAGATTCATCCCACTCAGCATCTTTAATATCTAACTGGAGCAGCCTATTAATTGACTCCTTCGTCACCCTTTGAATGAAAGTAGGGATGTCTTCAGCAGGCATAACTTTCCTTAAGACCTTATATTTTGGGGTCTTCGGGGTATAATATGGTTCTCTGGGCTTTGTTTGTTGGTAGGGCTCCAAGAGCTTAGCATTCGCCTTCTTTACTCTCTCCCTGAATGCTATCTTCTTTCTCTGCTTCTTGCTAATATAGGGTCTTCCATAATGGTCATATGACTCTTCTGGCTTAGAGAAGCTATCATAATCATCATTTTTATCATCTTCTGGGTTGCCTAGAGGGTATTATCCTCCCGAAATAACCTTGCAAGTCTCCACTTGCACATCTTCATCATTTTCATCAATTTCCTTAGCTAACTCTCCAAGTAATTCTTTGACTTCTTCAAGAAAATAATCTTTGAGGGTAATTAGAACTCTTTCCTTCTGTTCATATTCATCAAGAGTCTCTAAATACTCCTCAATAATAGACTTCTTGCGCTTTGATTGTTCGCTCTTTTTCTTCTTGTTCTTTTTCTTTGATTGCTTCGTCAGGGGACCTTTAGGAGGATCTTGGGAACATTACCAAGTGATCCCTGGAGTTCAGCCAACCTCTTCAACATTTTCATTGATCTTTTGGATATAAACACTTCCCATAACTCTTCTAGAACAGCTTAAGGTTTATCATCTTCTGTCAATGGAAGTATCACTTTATTGCCAACCACCGTGACTTCTCCTTGGGATGATCCCTATGAGTTTAGGGTGGTCACATAACGAGTATGCTCAGCTGGTTGCTCGGACAAAACGTTCTTTGAGAGTGTGATTTTACCCTCTTGGCACTGTCGCTCCACCCAGTCCTTGAAAGCATAGAAATCTTCTATTGTATGTCCCAACACCCTATGATATGGACAGTAATTAGGATGGTCCTTCTTACTTTGTTCTTCAGGCCTTTTGCATTCAGGGAGCTGCAGACCTTCTCTCACAGCATCTTTGAAGATCTTATGTACTTTGTCTCTTCTAAAGGAATACTTCTTATTCATCCTATCCTTCAAGGAAGGAAGAGGTCTTGATTCATTGCCAGTAATACCTAATGCAGATGCCTTAACTTGTTTCGGCTTATGGGGCTCAGCTACGCCTTTCCCTTTCTCAATATTGAAAGTTGTGGCAGTGTACTTGACACCTTCTATCCTCTTCGATTTATCTCTATCATTCTTTGAAATCGACTAGAAATTAGTCAACACCTTTGGGTTAGTCCTTTCTAATTTCTTGGCTTGTGAAATCAAGTCTTGGAATGTTGTGATGCCAGATGTACTCAGAAAGGGTGCCATCCAATTATCAATGTTCCCAAGCAATAAACCCACCGCCTGTGGTTGATCAAGTGGTTGTTCACACTTAATGCTCAAGTTCCTCCATCTCATAATGAAATCTACCACTTTTTCATCTTTGTATTGGCGAGTGGCCGCGAGGTCAGCAATCGTGATTTTGTCACTTATACCCCCTGACCGTACTCGAAAGGCATCTTTCAGCTGCTGCCATGTTTGAATTGACTCGGGTAGTAGATTCGCATACCATTCAAATGTCACTCCTGCGAGACTTGCAGAGATCTGTGCTTTTGGTTGATCTTGAGATTTGAACATTTTAGATGGTCTCGAGATCTGTGCTCTCGGCTGATCTTGATATTTGAATATTTTAGATCGCCTCGAGATCTGTGCTCTTAGCTGATCTTAAGATTTGTGTATTTTAGATCCCCTTGAGATCTGTGCGAGAAGCAATGGTTGTAGACCAGATACTTCTGTCTATAATGCACTAATCACATCTCACTTTCACTTAAAAAAAACAACAAACCAAGGCATTAGCGAAGGCTGTGGGGGTACTTTCAAAAGATGAAAGGGATTGAAAGATGTAAGCCGAACACTTATGTGTAACATTCTTTTAAGAGCTTTTACTCAGGCAGGGGATGTAAAGCAGGTTGTGGAACTATTGAAAGATCTAAAAGTAAGTGAGGTTTCTCCTGACCTATATACTCATAATGGAGTCATGGACGCGTATTTTCGATTCCACAAATTCTGGCGAATCTTGAGATTTAAATATTTTAGATCTCCTCGAGATCTGTGCTCTCGGCTAATCTTGAGATTTGAATATTTTAGATTGTCTCGAGATCTGCGCTCTCGGCTGATCTTGAGACTTGAATATTTTAGATCGCCTCGAGATCTATGCTCTCGGCTGATCTTATGATTTGAATATTTTGATCGCTTTGAGACTGTGTTCTCAGCTAATTTTGAGATTTAAATATTTTAGATCACCTCGAGATCTGTGCTCTTGGCTTATCTTGTGATTTGAATATTTTGATCGCTTCGAGATCTGTGCTCTCAGCTGATCTAGGGATTTATATGTTTTTTTATACGTGATTTTAAAATTTTTTATTCAATTTAAATTAGGGCATGCAATTTTTTTGTAAACAAGGGCATTATAGCAGAGGTTAATGCAGAGCTAGCAACAGAAGAAGTAACTTATGATGAATATTGTACTTATAAAAGTAATAGTGACGAAAATGCTTTAGGAGAGCATTTAAGAAAGGAATTGCCTGCTACAATATGGAGAGATTACATGCATCAATAATTTATTAGATACTTAATTAGCTTTCTTTCCATGTTGCCTAATTTTCTTGCATGACCACTATCTTTAGCCACTCTCAAACTGTGAAGATGAAACAACATAAGTTCTTGGGCTCAAGATGTTGTTTATTGCCATTGTGTTAGGTTTACTACTCTAGTTTTAGTTTCTTTTTTTTTGGTAAGTCCTTTTTTGATGTGGAATGGCATTTTTTTAAATTCATGTGGCAGTTACTAATGTTGTTTTAGAAAACACTGGTACCACTTGTAACAATTCTATCTCCATTGGCATGTTATTTATGTTCTCTTTTCTCCTTCTACCTACAATTGTACTATTGTTATGGTTTGTGGCATCAATTGATAGCTTGTCCTTCATCTTGTAAACAGATCATAAAGTGGTTGCCTCTCACTTGTACATAATTTAGATGATTCGTCACTAAATTTCTAGTGATGGGAACAAACAACCATGTACTTGTTGAGCAACTATCTTGTAATACTTCTCATTTGTGATTGATTTTCTCTAGTATCATAGTTACCTATGGAAATACTCTTGTTAGGCACTTAGATTCTGTTAGTTCCGCCGGTTAAGGTTTGTGGGTTAAATGAACACTCAATCACTGAAAGAAAAACACACACAAACCAAACAAGAAAGAGACACACAAAGTTGGTAACCCAGTTCAGCGTCCACTCGCCTACGTCTGGGGGGCAAAGCCCAAAGATAAACAATCCACTAAAAGAGGTGATAAAACATGAGTACAAACACTTGTCACTCACTCACTCAAATAAGAACACTACCCTCTCTAGATTGTCTAGTGCTTCCCTACTCCCTATTTCAAGAGTCGCACCAATCTCATACCAAGGTAGTATATATAGACATTTCAACGTCCCAAATATAGTCCATACCTCTTTTAGAATCTCCGCGGCTACTAACTTTAGAACCTTCCGAAATTAGTTGTTGCAACTTCTATTGTAACATGTGTTGCAACATGGCCCTAACTGCTGACTTGACTAAGTTCTGGTTACGTTGCTAAGCGACCTCAAGACCCATTAACCACCTAGTCATGCTTAGTCCGAGTTGATGTAGCCAGATCACTTGATCTCGACTACCAGCAACTAGCCTCCCTCCTCAGCTCCTCATCACGCAGTCCCCTCGCAAGGCGCGCACGCCCTTGTGCGTCTTCATGAAACTTTCCAAACTTGATCTTCAATTCACCCAAGTTTGGTCTTCAAATCTTCTACCAAAGATCTTCAATCAATCAGCTCAATCATGCCACAAATAGGCATGTCTTCAATCATACCCTTAATAGTCTTCATCCAAATTTATTAAGGCTCTTCAAATCATATCTTCAATATAGCTCCATATCTTACCATTGATAGGTATTTCTTTATTTAGCTCCATCCATATTTAGTCTTCAATCACATCTTCTAAATATGGTCTTGATGAGATCTTGTCTTCAAGTTGTAGCTTGCTTGATCCACTTGCCAAAAATAACTTTATCAAGATCTTCAAGAACATATTTCTCCTAGCCAAGCCACATTGCCATGTCATCATACTTTCCACGTCATTATCCATGCCACGTCACTATGGCTGCCACGTCACCTTGATTAGGTGTCAAATTATACCAACTTAAAGTGCTCTTGCACTAACAGATTCTATCCTTTATATTCAACTACCAAGGTCTGGCTTTAGAAAAAATTTCAAAAATGAATGACATTGTCAATAACTCATAGAACTTGCTATGCAACTTCATTTGTGGACCTTTTGTAATCCTATGTAATGTTAATGCAAATGTAAAGAATTGTTGTTGATCAGTACTTTGATTAGAAAAAGCCACTTATTATGTTTTACTTTGTGATTCAAGTATGACTTCTCTGACTAAATCTTTCATAAATGTTAACAATCTGTCCACCAATGGAAGATGTTTCATCTAATGCACCTCAGTTTAAAAGAATTTTGTGCCATGCATGGGCTTCAAATTCATAGCTAAACCATTCGGTTTGTTCTCAAGTCTATATCTCTTGGTTTCTTTTGTAATCTGGTAATTAGTGATGGAGCACCTTTTGTAGTGAACTATACTGTAGGCACCTTTTTTTATTCTTTATGTACCTCTACCCACATTTGATAAAAGATAGTTGTGTTCCATGTTTTTTTAAATTAATGACATGCCTATTAATCAAAACATCTAAGGGTGTGTTTGTTTGGGTGTATTTGGTTTTACATGTAAAACCAAATACACCATTTTGTGAAATCCATTGTTTGTTTGGTTGAATATGTAAAACCTGGTGTAATTGGATTTACACTACAGTGGTTTTTTGGGTGTAATTGGTTTTACGCCCAAACCGGGAGTAAAACAAAATTCAGGAAAAGCAAAAGCAAAGAAGGAAAATAAGAGGAGTTCTCATAGGTGTGTTGTCATCCTCCGCTCACATCGAAGAGCTCCAAGGCTGTCCGCTCACACCGGCAAGAGCACCTCCAAGTCCATCCTCCGGCAACACCGGCAAGAGCTCCAAGGCCGTCCTCCGCTCACACCGGCAAGAGCTCCTCCAAGTCTGTCCTCCACTCACACCGGCAAGAGCTTGAAGGCTGTCCTCCGCTCACACCGGCACAAGATCAAGCATCATCAACATACTTCGGTTGCAAGATCATCAATTATACTCCGGTTGCAAGATCAAGCATCATAAACCTTTGCATCAAATCATCTTCATCATCCTTTGTTAAGTTCTAGTAATTGGATCTAATTTTCTCATGATTTTCCTTAGATTTATTTGTTCTTATAATTCTCATGTTTCTAGATCTAACTAGATTTTTTTGGATTTTATGCATTATTTCTTGCAGATCTTCAGCAGTGAGATAGATCTTCACAAGTTTCCTTCATATTTGTTGTTTTCCAACTTAAGGTAGCTAATTTTTCTGAATTTTTACATATCCACACTTGAATCTTTGTAGATCTAGCAGTTTTCTTACTATATATTCCTCCAAAAATCTGTTCATATATATATATATATATATATATCTGCTGAAATCATGTTGTATGTGTTATTTTTTTTATTTAATATGCAAACATTTTGTTTTGGAATGCATGGTATAAAGACAGGACTTTATTAGAGTTGACTGCAGGTTGTATTTACATGTATATATGCATATGATTGCAGGTGGTATTCCATAGTTTACTTTTTATTTGGGTTTTTGATTGTTATGAGTTATTATACTTCACTCAACACAATGTATATATTGGATCTTTGCAGAATGTTTCATGGTGCCAAAGATGGCATTTATTATCTTCTAGTGTATCAATTTCTGGTAGATAGTGAAAGATGAGAATGAAACCCTTTTATATGTCTCAACTGACAACACACTCACTCAAGCACCACCACTACCATAAATTGCCCCCGTTTTCTCAACATAATAATTATTAGATAGAAAGAGTGAAGCAGGTACATCCATTAGCTATATATAGCTGCTGTTGTTTATGCATATATATATATATATATATATATATATATATATATATATATATATATATATATATATATATATATTACCTATATCTGCTGTTGTTTCTGCTGTTTATGCTTATATATATACTTTGCTATAGCTGTTGTTTCTGCTTATATATATATATATATATATTATGTATTAGCTATTGTTGCTGTTGTTTCTGCTGTTTATGCTTATATATATACTTTGCTATAGCTGCTGCTGCTTCTGCTTATATATATAGTAGTGTATGGTCTATGTGTGATGGCTGGTCTATCTCAATTAAAGTATCAGTGATAGAAACATGGTGCCTTTTTTGTTTCCTTACAGTTTCATGGAACTTACCTGCTATACATCATTCATTGGTACTTAACAAAATTGAAAGAAAAATGTTTATCATTCTAGTTAAAAGGACCACTTCTAACTTTGTGAATTATATATGTGTGTGTATTGTTTTGAGTGCAGACTTTTTTCTCATATAGTTATATATATATATATATATATATATATATATATATATATATATATATATATTATTTAATTTGTTGTTCTTAGTGATTTAAAAGCTAGAACTAATCACTCACAACCAAGTTGCCAGGACATTCTGTGATTTATAATCTGAAAACATACTGATTTATTTATTAACTATTTTTGTTATGTTTCACAATATTTCATTGCATTATTTTGTGCTCTTATGGATACCAATTTTTTTTTTTTTTTTGAAATCTTTGTATTTTTAAAAATTGTAGATGGCTACGAATGTCAGAAAGGACCAATTATCTATTATGCAAATATTTTTAGTTGCGGCTTATGCCGTCACGTTTGCTTTGCGTAGCAAAAGACGTAGAGTTTGTAGAGAACCATCAAGAAATCGGTTAATAATTAGAGAGCAATATTTGTCTAGGCTAGTGGATGGCAATGCCACCACTAGTATCAACATGGTCCGCATGAACAAGTCCACATTCTTTAATCTTTGTTCTATAATGAGACAAAAAGGTCTTATGAGAGATACGTTGCACATCACTATCGAAGAACAACTGTTGATGTTCCTACATACTATTGGACATAACCAACGCAATCAAGTCATTGCCCACAATTTTCTTAGGTCTGGCGAGACTATTAGCAGATACTTCAATCATATGCTTTACGCAATTGGACAATTACGTGACGAGTATGTCCACCCACCTAGTACACAAACGCCAACATACATAGCATTAAGGTCTACATTATACCCTTATTTCAAGGTAGACATACATTTTCAAATTAAATCTTGAATTTAGTCGCTAATAAATAATTCTTGCTTATACTTTAATAATGGTAGGACTGTATTGGGGCGCTAGATGGGACCCATATCCATGCGTCTGTTCCTGCATCTGAAGTTCCAGCATTTCGTGGAAGGAAACCATACCCTATCCAAAATGTGCTTGCTGCTGTGGACTTTAATTTACGTTTTACCTATGTCCTTGCTGGGTGGGAAGGTTCAGCACACGATGCTCTAGTCTTGCGTGATGCACTCGAGAGGCCAAATGGCCTGTCAGTTCCCGAAGGTATCTATTTTGTGTAGTTTACTATAGGTTAATGTACAATAATAATATAGTGAATTATAATTTTGTTAACTGTCACATTTGATTTTTAATAGGAAAATATTACTTGGTTGATGCGGGGTACGCTACAAGACCAGGATTTTTATCTCCTTATAGGGGTGTCAGGTACCACCTCAAAGAGTTTGGCTCACGAACACCAGCAAACCATAAAGAACTCTTTAACCTTCACCATTCATCGGCTCGTACGACAATTGAACGTGCATTTGGTTCTCTTAAGGGGCGTTTTAAAATTCTCACATCTAGACCATTTTTTCCATTCAAAACTCAGGCTGAACTAGTCTTGGCTACGTGTATTCTACATAATTATATCTTAAGTGGGGGTGAAGATGTGTTTATACCTTCTGAGGAAGAGTGGACTCCGCATCGGCCACCGTCACAGAGTAACACAAGGGAGCAAAGAGAAGAGGCCCAAGAATGGGTGGCATACCGAGAAACGATTGCGTGCAATATGTGGGCAAATAAGTAGATAGTTAACAGTTTGCTTATTATGTAACCAAAATACATATATTTCTAGACCATGAGTTGTACTATTATTTCTTTGTGGACCATTTTGTAAGATAATGCTTGTGGTAATTGGTAGGATTCAATGTGTTTGGTAAGTCAATGTTATGGTAATTCATCTCTAGGTCATTACATTGTTTTTTTTTTTTTTTGGTAATTCAATGTTATGGTTGCTAAACGTAATCTTTGGCAAAAAATTTCATGTTTATGAAAAGTTGGTTGTTGTTATCTTTTTATAGCATGTTGTTTGAGTGTATTTGTTTGGGTGTATTTTGTAAGACAATGCTTGTGGTAATTGGTAGGATTCAATGTTGCGGTTGCTAAATTCTGTTTATAGCATGTGCAATTGTTCTTTTTAAGAAACAATGCTTATGTTTTTGGCAATTGTAGAATGGATAGCATGAGAGCATCAGAAGATAGCCAAACATCGACAGTAAGAAGCCCTACCAAGAGAACTAGTGGAAACAAAAGGTGGACATCTACTGAAAGCCGCTTCTTCATATGGTTCATGGCTTCCCAAGTGGAACAAAGCTTTAAAGTCGACAAAGGTTTCAAATCCCAAGCATTTCATGCCGCAATTAAGGCAATAAAAGAGGAATTCGGCGTCATAGTTACCGAATCAAATGTGTCCAACCATCTAAGGACAATTAAAAAACGATAGGCAAGAATTAAGTGGAATGGGTTGGGATGATGGACTGAAAATGATAATCATGGGTGAGTCAGAGTATAAGGACTACATCAAGGTACTAATTTACTTGGAAGTTATCTTATTTATGGTTTCTTTCAATTTTTATTTATGTCAAAACCCTTTACTAATTTGTTCTTGTGTACTAGATTCATCCACAAGATGAACCATTTCTAAACAAGCTATTTGAAGATCATGACTTGCTGGAGGCTATTTGTGGTAATGACCAGGCTAGTGGACGTCGCGTTGTTCACTTTGGAGATGAAATTGGCATGGACATGTATGATAATGATAACTTCCGCCAATCGCCTCAAATTGGTGGTCTTGAAGATACGTCTTTCGAGGAGACAAACTTTCATGCAAATGTGTCAACACCTATCCGCACGCATTCAGAAAGCTCAGAACCACGGGGAGCAACATCCAGTCAGACAAGAAGAGGAAAAGGAAAAAGAAAATTAGTCTCCGAAGTTGAAGCAATACAAGAAATGAATAACGCATTTAAGGAAGCACTAGGGAATATGAATTCAACTCGTACTTTGTCTTTTGTAAAAGACCTTATGAACGAGTGCATGAAATTAAAAACGCATGGATATTCTGGCCGTGAGATTAATAGGGCCTATGATTGGTTGATGGGGGATGAAATGAGGGCTATATCTTTCTTGGCAAAGGATGAAGAACTTAGAATGTATTGGGCAGAGGAGTTTTTTGGAGGAGGTTATTGAGGGCAAAATTAGCAAAACTTGAAGCTAATTTCTATGCATTACTTTTGTACCAGTTGATGATGTCTTCTAATGTTGGAATGCTCTATATTTCTTATATTATCTTATGATTATGACTATGAAGGGTATTTAACTTTGTTTTTTGTTTGTATTATGTATGTTGAACATCTTATGCTTGTAATGGGAATTGTCTCATTTGTAGTATGCATGTTGAACATCTTATGATTATGTTTGTATTTAAATTTTGTATTATCTTATAATGTTGGAATTGTCTCATTTGTTAGTGTCTTTATTGTCTTCATCCAGGTACATGTTGAATGGGAAGCACTAGATGGAGCATTATGAATGTAGTTTTCTTGTTGAATGTTTTTGGGAATGAATAAATGTTGTATCAATACTTTTCTATGAATTGATCTTGTTGTACATATTACCTCGACATATTTTTTTTCATCATAGTTGTATGACATATGGGGGCACAAAAGGCTAATTTGTAGTAATATTATTATTCCAAAATATTAAATGAGATATTATGAAATGTAGTTGTTTATTTAATTAAATTTTGAGTAATAACTTATTTAATTAATTTTTTATTCAAATTTTATTTAACATGAATAGTTAAATTTTATTTAACTAAGATTTTTTTAATTGGAGAAGTCATTTTTGATAATATATTTAAAAAATATATCAATTATTTAAAAAATAATTTAATTAAAAAAATTAATGCCTATGTTAATTAATATAATAATTACATTCAATAAAATAATCAACATTAACATTTAAAATAAACAAACACAAAAGATTGTAATTTTGAGAGTTTGGGGGGTAATCTCACCATGGGTGCCCATATCTCTTAATACATCAAACCAAACACCGGATTTCATAATACAGATTTTCAAATCCCTCTAAACAAACACAGAATTCTGTAATACAATATTTTCAATTACATCCAATCAAACACCAGATTTTACATTACTGTATTTTCAAATCCATGAATTTCCAGTTACAATGTAAATGAAAATCCAATGTATTTACAAATACACCCAAACAAACACACCCTAAGAGGAACATAAGCACCGACATGGTGAGTTCACAAGTGGTGAGAGTTCAAATCATGGATAAAAACATATTTTTAGGAATATGAGTAGTGATTGTATGCGGATGAATCTAGGACCATGTGTGTGTGGATTCTACTTCACTTGCTCTACAGAGGTTTGTACATGTCTTTGCCTTTTTTAATAGCCTAGCAGCTCATCTTGGGGAAAAAAGGGAGAACATAAGCAACCACTTTATCTAATGTGTGTGTGTGTTTTTTTTTTTTACATAAATAACATGTCTGATTTTGTGTTTTGTTAATTTTAGTTTAATATTAGAGGTCTTACGTTAAATTTGGAAGAATAGCGTTACAGAAATGCGGGTTGGATGACATACGGGCCTAAATTATGCAAATTTATTATTAAATTCTTTGAAAATTGAGAAAACAACTTCACTTTTATTTAATTGAATGAATGATAATTGAATTTTCTTTATCTTTACTATCAGCTACAAAATAATTAATATTAATTAAAATTAAATTAATAGTAATGACATGACTCATGGTTTAATAATATAAAAAAATAAAAATACAGTTTATTCAAAATAATATAAATCTAAAAATATGTAAAAACATTATCATTGTCTATTGTCCATTTCATATTAAAAGAGCAAATTAATCAAATACGCATTGCACTCATGCTTGACTAGCCACAAATTAAAAAGACGGAACAAATGAAGTCAAAATTTTTGTGACAGAAAAGGAACTGAAAAACACCGGAACATGAGAATGTTTAAAGTTTAGACCAACTTTGTTAAATCTTGTTAAAAAGTACCTGTAAAACACACAGCATGATACACAAATGCTTTGCTCTAATAACTTTTCTAGTGAAATTATATCAAACATAAATACCAATCAACAAATATTTCGCATAGTAACTAATACATGGGAGATGCACTTCCATTCAAAATTACAAGGCAATCAAAGAACTAAATACAAGACGATGAGCTATCCACGTCATGATGCGGGAACTCTCCGGCCCAAACCATCGTTGACCGCCTTCTGAATGAGTGGATGTATCCCCTCGACGAAAACTTCAGCATCCAAGGTTTCAATATACGGCCATATCTGCAAATAATGCTCTCCAGAAAGTTAAGGTACTAAGTTCCCAATCGAAATTCAAGCAAACAAAAGATATACTAACCTCAGTTACGTATTGCCTAGAAATGGCCTTAAGATAACCTAAGGTTGTTAGACACCACTGCTCCCGTTCGCCGATGTTATAGGGTTTGGTTGCCTTTTCTCCATTAGATCGACTGTCAAAGAAGCATAATTTAGACATGACCAAATGCTTACTAAAAAAATACCTCTGGTTGTCCATCAGACAAACAGAATGTTGTAATTTATGTATAGCCCTTGAAACCTTTAAAAAATTAACTTTTCTAGCCCTCCCCTTCAAATAAATTGAATATTCTAATCTAAGATTAAGAAAAAAATATTAAAACTATCAAAAACAAAGTCTCAAGGATATATTTAAAAATGAAATCTACACTGCTGTGAGGTCTGAAGAGTAGTTTAGGAATTCAAAGTTACAATATATTTTTCAATTTATAGTAATAATTAATTTTGTATGAAGTTGGTCGATTGAAGGGGTACAGAAGCAAATTTTTCGGGTTTTCCGGAATATACTGACAATTACAATATTTTAGAGGTTAACTAGATAACTAACAACTAACACTATTTCCAGGAGTAAAATGACAAAAAATAACCTAAAACACAAGTCACCTGGCTTTGGCTTTTCCATTTTCGCTATCCACATCCATTGTAGTTGATTCTTCAGTGTCAACAGTCATGGAATCAACATAAGCATCCCGTAAATTAGGAACCTTTCCATCGTCAGAAACAGGAGGCAACCGATCAGTAAGCACACCCACGAAGTTCTTGTACAGTGTCATGAACAATGCCTGCATGGCACCATCAATAAAAGTTGAGCAGAGTTTGCACGCAGAATATTATAGTGACCGAATTGAGATATGGATTACAAATGGCAGTTAAAGTGACAGCAGTGGTTGAGGTAAAACTAGCGTTTCATATTTTAATCAATCAGTATCACACAAATGATCATGACAAGTGCCATGACATGTCTAATGTGATGTATCCCCCATGTTCATCACTTTAAAAAATTGTAACACTAGAATACTGTGGACCGAAATAATTCAAAAGGCAGATTTAGACATGTAAAATGAGACCCAAAGTCCGTTAGGACCCAAGTCTCCATCTGTCATAAAAAGGTCCTCAAGAAAATATGAGATCATCTGTTTTCAGAGTTCTCTTAGTTGAATGAATCCAAATGCACTGTCAATTTCAAACACAAATCTCCATATAGAACAAATAACTTTAGCTTTGAATATGATGGTTTCTGATAGCTGAGGAAGAGGGTGATGTGTTATAACATGAAGATAGCATTCCAAGAAATTTTAATTCAAATTGATATATTAATATATTCTTCATTAAATAGAGCAATGATTATGATAAATTGCATACCTTATTTTCCTCAAGAGCTCTTAAAAGAAGGGCTTCCTTAGCTTCCGAAGACTCCTTGAGCGATGACACCTCCTCAGTTGCCCTATCAACGTATCCTTTAAGACGCTTAAGCCTCCCTGGTTTTTCAGCTGGCACCTGTTGACCATCCACAACTTCAAGCTTGGCTTCGGCAGCCTCCAACTCTTCCTTTGTTTTGCTAGCAGTGTCCTCTGCTAACAAAATACCTTTCTCAAGTGATGAGATCTCTTTTCTCAAATCACAGATACGATTGTAAGTTTTGTTGATTGCATTTCTCAGAACCTATAAGAATGGCAGGTGTTAGTTAACAGTTATAAAAGCTTAAATTGATTAATGAATGAATTCAAACATTCATTTCTTATACAGAATGATTCATAATAAGCAGTCAAATTTGTGTTATATGTAAAGTCAAGCATTTGTAGGGCACAATGAGACAGGAAGACTGCCCGCTTGAAGGTGTGCACACAAACACCCCATCATTAGATAACAATCAACAATTTCAAGCTCAAAATTACGACATCATGTTTAACGCAGGATTTCAATTTTTAGTAGCTTACTGTACACCTGGAATTTATTTAAATCTCTTCGCGGCTGTAGTTGCATTTAAATACTACTGAAATTACCAGTGGAACTTCAAAAGTCATCTATCACAACAACTTTTCCAATTCATTTTCATCATTTCATGGTACAAAATTTACCAATAAAAATTCACAACAATTTTGATATTAATTCTAGTGCCCTTCAGCGACTAAAAGGTTTGAAACAATTGGAAATGAAAACAGGAAAAAAAAACCAAGATAAGAAAGGTGGGTACTTCCAAATAATAACAACCAAATCGTTCATTGCACATGCCATCAAAGCCAAAGTGATTTTAACATGCTCATCAAAGAGAACCAAAAAAAAAAGGAACATACGACAAATAGATCTCCAATAATGGATCATGCTGCTATCAAGTCGTAGGAGTTTTAATAATCGGCAACGTAATAGTGGAAAACTCGCATATTAAAGTGACAAAAAAAGCTACCCACTAAACATTGGTAGAGCCCATATAATACAAAGTGAAAACACATACCTCCCATGGACGATCTGATGTATGGAACTGCTCAATATTAGATGAAGAGAACACCCAGTTTACAATGGACAGATTGGAAACTAGTCGATATCCCATCATTCTGTCAATGGCTATAGCAGTCATCTGCGTATTGTTCTTCCAGTAGGAACCCACTTCATCTAATAGCAAAACTTGGCCATCCCTCTCTGGGCATAACTTAGCAATCACTTGGCCATACCTTTCCAAGACAGTGATTAGATGAGTAAAACTTTTGGAACCAATATCCATAAGTGTCTGAATGACAACCTCCATTGCGAGTTTAGAACCATGAACAGGAATGACAGTTTCCTCTACCCATGACATTATTTCTCTCACTGTTTTCCTTCCCTTAACCAAGCTGCATAACTCTGCTGAGATTTTGTGGCCCTCTGTCTTTTCTTCTCCATCAACGACATTGTATTTGAAGCTAGTTCCTTCCTTGGGGGGAAGTAACTCCTCTAGCAATGGTGCATTTTCAATGCTCTGTAAAGAATAATAATACAATATTACTAGCTGATGAAATGTGTTTGTTACAGAATCAAATAAAAAGAAGGTAAGACACAAGTATCAGGCAGGTGTATAACCACTTCACAGCCCATCAAAGACCTTAAGATGCATGTTTCTCCCACAATCAAGAAAATAAGACTCAGCAATTTAGGAAAGGCAGTTACCTGTTTTATTTTGTCCCAGTATGATAACCGAACTTCCCTTTCCAAAACTTCTTGAACAAAAACCCGCTGTGGGGCCCATCTAGGAAGTTCTTGGACATGTGCCCATTCTTCCCAGGGCCAAATGTATTGAAAATTTGCTCTGCCAACATCAAAATATCAAATTAGGTGGTTGATGAAGCCTCCAAATGATGTGAGGGAGAAGATATTGCCATTTAAAATTGTATAGCATTGTGCATCTTAAAATAGACTGACAATTTCTGAAATAACCTGCCTCAATCTTTCATGCCATAAGAGAAATGAGAAGACCAGAAGAACAGCATATGAAGTAAATCATCAAAAACTGTGAAATCTAACGAAAACATGGCAGTGATTTATTATGGATGTCATAAATTGCTTTAAGGCATGTAACTAGCCACAGCATGAAGCTTCCAGTTGCAACATGAGGAACACTGCTGTCCAAACAACAAAGTGCTTGATGTCTGTCCATAAGTGTGCAAAGGCTAGTCTAAAGGCAATGGCCGCAAAAACTTAAAAGCATAAAACTAGTGAAACAAATATTATAGTGTAGTTTCAAAACATCAAATCATCAAACCAAAAACCAGTGTCATGCCATAGTTCAAGTTGGAGAAAAACAAGAGGGGAATGAAAAGAGCATTACAAGAATGACAGTACTCACAAATGATGAGAAAACCATAGAATAAGCCTTGTCCGGCACTCCATATCCATATCAGCAATCCTGTCAAACAGAACCCGAACCGCTCCAGCTACTACGGCCGGGAATGCCCCAGGGAGTGCCTAGAAAGGGAGACAAAATAAAAAGGGATTTTGATGGCTGTGCATTTATTAACCATACAACCAATACTATTCATTAATCATACAACTAATGCTACCATATCTAAAAAACGAAACCATTACAGAAGAGAACCACAGAAATGATCGAACTGCAGTTTGACAAATACATATAATCGAGCATTTGATGCTGGCATCCATCCCCTTCAAAAGTAGATGCCATTATCTTCCTGTACAGGCTACTATTGAACACTTATCATGCGAAAAGAAGTGTCCTCCTCTGTTCATCCATTCATAATCAAAAGATATGTTCAAAAGGATCTTTCTTATGTAATTCTTTTTCTAGTGTTTAAAACCAGATAATATCCAAAGTCGAAACAATAGTTCCCCACCTTAACGATCTGCATCTATTGCCCTTTTTGTGCTCTTTTATGTTAAACCATTAATTTCCATTGAAATAAGATGTACAAAAGAAAAGCAGCAACTTTACGGCAATTTGAAAGTACAATTTACAAATTTGTTAGTTTAAATGAGGCACATGATAAGCTGACACTTCAGGGGAAATTTTACATTCAATGTTATTTTGCATATGCCTAAGAGACCCGTAGAATGCTAGGACATGCATAATATGTGAATTGATATGGTTATATAAATATAGGCCTGTAAATGGGCCAAGCTTGATCAGGATGAGCCAACTCGACTCAGTTCAAAGTTGCATAGCTCGACCACAAAATTGACTCGAAGCTCAGCTCTATTTAGCTCAAAATTAAAATCAAATTGATTTATTTTCCAAGAATTCAAATCTAACTGGATTTATTTCAAAACTAAAACTTCATTCATAGCTTGATTATTTTATAAAGATAAACAATACAAATTATATAATATTTTTAATATAATTGCATATTCTATGATATTTTTATATATTTATAAATATATAAAAATATAAATGTATTTAAATATTTTGAGCTATCAAGCCAAGCTCAATCAACCCCAGCTAGGCTCGAGCTCAGCTTAATTAATTTTGAGATTAAAAACCAAGCTCAAGCTTGATTCCAAAGCTTGAAAATTCAAGCCGAGCTCGAGCTCTACCCAGGAATAGCTTGAACTATTGGTAACCCTATATATATATATATATATATATACATAATTTAAAGTATTAAATGCTATAACCCTGGCATTGGATATTGTGAACTGCTAATAAAGTTAAAATCCTGATAATCAAATAATTGCAAGGTTACCTTGCAAAGGTCAATGATCACCAAGGTGTAGTATAATGGCTTAAATGGAGGTTGAGGCAGTAACAGTAGCTGAAAGAAAACAGCAAATGCTGGATGAATGTATTGAACATGATCAAGATACAAGCAGAGAATATAAATAAACAAATGAAACAAATAATAGAGGTAGAATTAGCATCTGTTCAACAGAAGCATGAAAACAAGAGGTTTACAGTTAACACAGCATTTCCCACCAAATTAGTATTCTAGAAAAGATAATATAATACACAACAGAAAACATAAAGTCATATTACAAAAACCAAGTGTAAAGTCAGAAACTGAACATTTATAACAAGGGTTAGATCTTCGGTCAGAAAAAGAAATACATAATAGCACAACAATTCTCTAAAGAAAACAAGATGGTCACAACTATAGAAGACAAACAGTAAAAGCGATCCTAACTTTCTAAGAAGAAAACCTTTGTTGTTCAATATACCCTTCCAAAGTAAATACTTGGGAAAGCATGTATCCATTCAGTGTCATCACAGATCACCTCGAAGTGCTAAGCTATCTAACAAAGCACTAAAAGAGTTGATTACATGAGCAATTGCCAATTGACCAGTGGTTTAGAAACAACCAACTGTATCAATTAGGCACTCATAGGCTTTTGTTATTGCAAATCTTGAACACCAACCAGATTTAGTACAATGATGGTAGTAGATATGTCCAATCAAAAATTCAAAATCTCAAAGACAACAAGAAACAAGAAAAGAAATGCAAATGCGCACTCAGAAATTCATTTTCACGTTTTAATTTCTTAATTGAGAAGAAACAGCAGTAAATACACAAGCAGAATTTTATAAGTTCTTCACTAATCATGGACAAAGATAACGCTTGATATCACCAGAAATGCCCATGGAAGGTTTTCCCCTTGCCTTTTTAAAATAATATCATCTAAGAATTTTTTTCCCCCATAAAATTGAGATCATGTTCACAGCAACATGTCCAGAAAACTCATACTGCACATCAATCACTAGGAACACTGGTTAAAGAAATAAAATTTGTAGGTTGTGAGAAAGAGTTGGACAAGATCCAACAATCAACAATACATACTTCATCCTAAGTGATCAACCAGAACTTTTTGATTGATTGATTGATTGATTGATTGATTGATTGGGCATAGTCACTCAATACAACATAGGGTAGAAAAATAACAAATGACAAATTAAGAGATTGGGAAAAAAATGAAATGGGAAGAAGGCCTTCAGCCAAAAAGAAAGTGGCTACATGGTTTATTGGTAATCTTATGACGTGCCAATTATAGCAATTAGTTCAAAGGGTTAAATTGTAGTTCTGTGAGAAATCGCTCCAGCAAAATCAAAGGCAAGCATCTTGACCAAAAAAAAAAAAAGTGCAACAGTCATTTCTAGGTTCTAAACTCCAGGAAACAACACAATTGCAAAATACATCAAAATGCAGCTACAGAGCATTAATTAGCACCAAAGAGCAGCAGTGATAAACTGCATCAACTTTCAATACAAGAAATGACAACAAACTCAAACTAATAGGAGAAAAGAGGAAGCTTATATATATTATAAGATTGTACAGCAGGTTGCCAGGCAGATAGTGGTAGCATCCCTTATTCATGGTGCTGTGAGACAGGCAATAACACATACAACAGGATTCAAGTAATAATCAAGTGATAAACATCTAATAAAACATGAGCAGTGAGATCACTGAATTCCATAATGGCAAATAACAAAGGGATTTACATTTTTGGCAAGGATGAAAAAGATTCATATAACTGCCGGAAGGACAAAAAGATAATAATAAAAATAAATAAATAAATCAAGAAAAGAATAATGAGTTTCAAGCAAAGGCATGATTAAACCTCAATAAATGCAACTGAAAGAAAAAACAAAATACACTTTGATAAAACTATGATGCGGCCAATCACAGGATGGCAAGTTTGGACACAAGCAACATATTTGCTTCAAAGTTCAAAGCTCTGACATAATTATCAGAAAGGTAAAACAATAAAAACACAAATAAAGGATCAAACAACAAAACAACAGCAGGGGGTAACACGAATGTTTTCCATATAAGCTAATTAAAAATTCAAGCTGGATACCACCAATCAATTGCCATACAAGCTAATTAGAGTTAATGCGGGAAAGTAACTGAGGTAAATAAACAAACATTAGAGAGAAAGTACATCACAGACTTGAAAGCAGATTTATGTCAAACTTTCAGACTCAAATACGTGGACCCATAAGGAACGGAAATCAGCAAACAGAACGCCACTCTCTTAATTAGTCAGGAGGGAAAGCACATACAACAATAATAACAAAAAGCCGTTAGCCCAACTAGTTGGGGTCGACTCCATAAATCCTTCCCTTCCATGTTAATCTATCAACTATCAAGGGCCAAAAGACATAACATGCAGGGCAAGTACATAACATTACCAAAACAAAAATAACGAACTTGGCAGGAACCACAAAAATATAAAGAAGAGAAAATGAAAGAGTTGACAGACAAAGGGTGACAACAGCAAACCATATCATGAAGATATTTTAGAGCAGCAAAGATGCACTTTTGTAAGATGTGCTCAGTAAATTTACACAAAAAAACTTTCATTCAATTTCTGGTTAAACAGGATGAATCCAGCCAACTTTGTAGCATCAGTAACCATACAATCACTTATTAAGGCATAACATAACATTTTATAGTGGAAACATGCCTCCAAACAATACTGAATGTTTCAGCTGTGATCAGGACTAATGCCAATTTGGTCAATATTTGGTTTTTGTTGAATTTTAATTAAATAATCTACTCAATGAATAACTATTTACACATTCCAAAATTTTAGGCAAAGAAAAAGTATCAAATATAAATTTACAATAAATAACCACCATCATGCTCCATCGTAGAATGAAATATACAATATTTGACTATCCTATAACAAGTAACAACTTAGAAATTGATATGACTTTTAACATGAAAAAAATACTTATTCCCTTGTTCACCCATCTCTTTAACATCTTTTAGCATGAAAAACACATATTCCCTCGTTCTCCCATCTCTTTATATCCTTTACAAATGCAAGCTAAACTACTTTTGCTCTTAAATCCTAACATTAAACAAAGAATATGATGCACCAAAAACAAATAACTTAATAAACATTTAGCTGTTAATGAAGTGTAAGTGAAATAACAGATCTTCAAACAGTTGATAATGTGTGCCAGATTGTGTAAGTGTCAGATGTTACATTAACTTTACTCTTAACTTCAAATAGAAATTCTGTTATCATTACTAGATGAAGCAAAAAATAAAAATATAAGGATTTGCTTTCCAACAAATGAGAAAGTTGACAAATATTCAAGTGCTATCAAGTGGTTATCATCTGTTATGCTACATTTTGCTTCATATGGCAAAACACATCCCGGCAGCAGGAGGACAGACAAAATTGTGATTAAAAGGGATGGCCAACAATGAAATCCAAGGGAGAGCATCACTAACCAAATGACTTATAATGGGTAAAAAATATGCAGCCTAAAATTATCATTTTAATGCAATGCGTGGGCTATCCTCTGCTCACAACTTATTCCTTATTTCATAAGTTTACATGGTGTACCCAATGGTCTATTCACTTGAAGTTATCCCCAAATCTGTAAAGTACACAAAAGTCTACATACAGTTACTTTAGAAGGATTAACCTTTGTGCCAAGAAAAGAACAGAATATACCAGTACTTACTGCAACAATTCAAAGAGTTACCTGGGAGAATACAGTCTCTGCCATCAAATATTCATAGCGAAATGGAACAGGTAGACCAACCATGTATGCAGCACATTCTTTGCGGCTATCTTTCCATGAACCAAATGATATATTAGAGTTCCAGTAAATATAACAATTACAATAGAAAAAACGAAATTTTAAATAAAGCATAATAAAAAGAAAAAAGCTAAATGAAAATTTTAAATGATGGTCTTCACACTCAAAGGAATGAAGCTATCAAATGAAGAGGGATCTACAACCATCAATAAGTTAAAAAAAGATGTCTAATATACGTCAATGATGCAAAAAAGAATAATAGTTTAAAGCTGATAAACAGGAATCAACTAGAAAATGGCATGACTTGCATTGGTTCAGAAAATGGCCTCAACCATAAAGCAAATTTCTGTAAAACTGAATTGAAACAATATAATATGGTATCATGCATGCATGCAAGGCTAAGAAACTATTAAAGTTAGTGCACATGATGATAGCTTCAAAATTTGAGTTCATAAGCAGCAAGCTATTTCCAGTCATAAATGGTCAAAACATGAGGACAATTCTGAACTAACAAATAAAACAGCAATCCATAGGCATAAAAAATAAAAAAATTCTGAACTGTCAAATGAAGTAATCAGCCATAGATATATTTCAAAACAAATAAAATTAGAGATTCATTTGCTATAGCATATTATCAAAAAATGAAAAAAAAAACAAAAAACAAAAAAAGGTTAACAGAAGGACAAGTTGTACAGACCATCCATTAAAGAATAGAAGAACGTCAAGCAAATATTCCTCGACAACAAAGCGATCTATTGGTTGCATAATCTGCGGTAAATAAAGAAATAACACAAGTTATAAAAAAAATTACAGGCAGTCTCAGCATCAAAGCTATTCTATGGCTATGGAACCAGAAATGGAAAATAACCATCAGCAAATAATTATTCTGCACATGAAAATTGTCATGATAAATTGCATCAAAAGCATTTAAATATCAAGGAGACAGTGAAGCAAATGTAATCCTTGTACTGAATACAAATCTTTGTGAAAACTAACTCTCCCCTATTTTTATATTGAAACCATAACACCAGCAACACATAGTACCCCATCTACTTTTAGAAACAAAGCATTAAGGATAAAGAGGTCCAAAGACAAGTAGGAAGCAAAAACAATCACAAAATACTAACAGCTAGTTAGGTATAGAAGCTGATTGGGGCTCCACTTGAATAAACATTCCACATTTTACAGAAATGCATTTGGCAGAACTATTTTCTCACAAACTAAATTTGCTTCAAAATCCTCAAAAGAGCAGTTAGAGGTAAAGATAGAGCAAATGGAAATGCTAGACAATGTGAATGAGTTTGGCAAAACTTTATTGCATAAACATTCAAACTGCATTAGACAAAAGCTTCATGCTTCACCCTCCTAAATTAATAACCCAAGCAACTTCCTGTTTACTTAATTGTCTTTCCTAGGACATACAGTATCACCTGATCACGAGAAGTTGCAGAGTGATAGGTCTGAAAGTCAACAGATTTCTATTTGGCAATAAGTTGATGTATCAGGAGCATGTAGAAAATGAATGCTTAATTCAATAATTAATAAAGTACATGCAATTGGCATCAACAGAAAACAAAAGTTTTACATATATGCATAAATGTCCAACAATCAGAAAGGTAGAAACAACCTAGGTAACACCCAATGACAAATGTAGAATTGTTTATAAGGATTTCTTTAAGCAAAAAATTTTATCTGGATAAAAAATATTGGTTCAACTGCATCATAAATTAAAATAGGAAATAATCTTTTAGTTTCTTTGCGATAATAATGAGAAAATCATGAAACAATTCTTTCCATGAATGATCAAAATTAATCTACAAGCATACCTCAGCTTTATTTGGTGGGAATATATTAAGCCTGCAAAGCCTTTGAGGATACTTCAACTTAGCTTTATGATTTGAAGAAGGGGAAGAGGAAAATGCAGGTAGCTCGGGACAACATATAGGAGAGAGATTGTGAGACTTTCCGGCTACCAATTGAGCTTCAAAGGACAGGTGAGGCCTGGGCACTAAAGGGGCATATCATGAAAATGTGCAAGTGAATACCAGCCCACAATAATTAAAACTTTGCCAAACTGTTATTTCAAGAATGTGGGAAATGCATGGAAAGCATTATAAATAGGTGAACAATCAACAGACTTAAAATAGAATTCAACATTAATGATAACAAAACAACTCAACAGGTAAAATATGATCATTCCACTCAACAATTCCACAAATAAGAATGGAAAAATTGACTACTAATATGACAAAGAAAAACTTTTTATAACATATTTCAAGCCCGAACCGCAAAGTGCACTATGCAGGCTCAATTTCTCACAAGAAAATCCCATAAATGACAAAGGTGCTTACTAAAGTGAACAAACAAGGGCAAATACAGGACAACATCACTTGCAATAATCTCATGAGAGAAGTTTGTGTGAACTGCTATATTAAATACCTCATGGAACAATCAGAATCTACATAAAAGTATTAGAGGACTAATTCACAAAAGTTGTGATACATATTAGTATTGGAATAAAGAATGTAAGCTTCGGACAAAGCACAGTCAAGTTTTACATCAAATACTACAAAACTCCACACCATTAACAAGATCGAATGATGTTATAGAATACACATTAAACAAAACCATTTGTCACTCTCCACCATGGTGCTAAAATTTGTTTTTAGTTTTTATTTATGACATGATAAAAAGCTTCAAATCTGTGCAGTTGCTTCAGCAATGTCGGTCATAGTCTGCCAATGTTTTTTGAATAAAATAAACGAATAAAAATCAATATGCATTATTTTTAGAATACATATTTAACTCTTAAAATTTCATAATA
Organism: Dioscorea alata; assembly: GCA_020875875.1. Lineage (NCBI taxonomy): Eukaryota > Viridiplantae > Streptophyta > Magnoliopsida > Dioscoreales > Dioscoreaceae > Dioscorea > Dioscorea alata. Next base: position 5,578,139 of record CM037017.1, on the reverse strand, counting down.
ATTAGTACTATTTATTATTTAAACAAGCAAGTGTATCATCAGTAGAGGAGGCCTCATGTACCCTCTTACACGGGAAGGGATGCCCTTCTATCCTGCAAAATTTAATGCTTTTGGAACTCATGCTTATCAGTTTGCTAGCATAGTTCCGCTTGGTTGGCATGCACCGTTATAGAAAAAATAAATATGAGGCTTTAGGTTATGCCATTTGTAATCTTATTTTAATACAGAAAAGTGGCTCTAGAAAGGTCATCATCTTGGGTACCAACTCAGCCTCAAAATTTCACCTACATTGCGATCTAAAGATGATGATATTGCATACTTCTTCAAGCAAATTTCTTAGTAATGAGTCTATTGTGAAATGATGAAAATATAGGAAATTAATTATTATTTTTCTTGACAGCGAATATATATTGAATAGGAGAGAAAATTCTAGGATTTCAAAGGAAATTTGAGAAAAAGACTACAAAGTCTTGTTTGCATGATAAAGCTCTGGAATTGCTTTTGTGTGGGCTATTAGCTAAGATCTATAACAAAACTTTGCTTCATGTTTTCTTATCAAATCGATGACAAGGGATATAAATTTTTACTTTTTGATATATTACCTCATCTATCCTCTTAAGTTATTAACAACACCTAAGATATATTCCCATGACTTGTAGTATTTTCTATAACCTTTCTAATTCTATTTACTTCTTTAATATAGGTTAATCCAACTGCCTTGTGGATAAATTTAGTTGTTTGACATCACTGAACGCCACATAGAACGACAACTGAGAAGCAATTAAGCAAAGTACCTAATAAAAGAGGCAGCCAAAGGATTAATGAGACTCATTTAGATGTTAGAAACACTCTAACCAGACATGATTCAAATTTGTTTCAAGTCACAGGGTGGTGTTTCTTTCAATATTGTAGTAAACTATGAGCCATAGAATTCAAACTTCTAAGTGTGTGTGTGCGTGATGGAAGACTATGGAGAGCAAGAGCATACTAAAAATAAACAAATTAAAAAATTAATAAACACAAATATCAGCAAACCTAAATGTCAAGCCTGATTTCAGATATGGATGACTGTGAGCCCTGAATTTCAGCTTAATCAGGACGAACTTAGTCTCAAAGAATTAATTTTAACACATTGGTTCCTACAACTTACCGCATTCTATTTTGCAAATTTTAATTTTTCAGGGTAGCCCACTTAAGAATGAGAAAATCAAGGCCAATTTTACGTCTTTTTCATTGTTTCCTCACTTTAGCTATGATCATATACGCTCAGATAATAGTAAGTGTCAGAACACAGATGACAAGCACATTAAATGGCTTATCAAGATCATCTAAATGGACATATAGGTGATGCAATGCAAAGTAGTTGATCACTATGTCAGTACTAAGAAATGTATCAATCTCCTCTCAAGGTTCTTCTTAACAATTGATATCATACATGCACTCTAAATGACAATGTTACGTCTTTTTCATTGTTTCCTCACTTTAGCTATGATCATATACGCTCAGATAATAGTAAGTGTCAGATCACAGATGACAAGCATATTAAATGGCTTATCAAGATCATCTGAACGGACATATAGGTGATGCAATGCAAAGTATTTGATCACTAGGTCAGCATTAAGAAATGTATCAATCTCCTCTCAAGGTTCTTCTTGACAATTGATATCATTCTAAATGACAATGTTGGTTTTAGCCATTCATAAACAATCCAATATGGCCTGCGCATGGTTCAACTTCCAATACCAAAAAAATGTCAGCTCTATCCAGCAAACATATTTGTTAAACTGTCATTAGGATAAACAGAACTAAGCACAGAGGTAGGACTAGTTGTTACCAGATTGATAACATCAAATGGGCGAAGAAACTTACAACTGAGTAAACTATAACACTTTATTATTTATAAATAGCAGTAACTCATGCTCAAGAGTAGACAAGGTCTCCAAACCTGTGCGTTCACCAATACGACCAAAATACAAGCAGAAACAAGAAGGGAAGAAGACTCATCCCAGTTAGATAAAATAAGGAATACAATGATAAATATAGTGCATGAACTTAATAAAGAAAAAAAGAAATTAAAAATGTGTACCACTATCAGCTTTCCAACCATTTTTGGAGAGAGTCTGTATCCGGTCCCATAAATCTTCTAAAAAATCCTAAGAAAAAATGGCCACAGTTCAATGACTAGTGCATGATTAGAAGCATAGAAGATCAATCAACATTTGGTGAGTGCAAATATCACCCTTACCCAAGGGAGAAAAAAGCACCACAGTAATAATGCACAAAGGCAGAAAAGATCTTAAATTGTAAATAGTTATCATGTGTTTATCTCAGTTTACTTGACCTCATCATAGTTCTGGTTTGTTTCATATTATCATTATTTGTTTGGTTGGATATCTTGATCATGCTTTAATTTATTTTGGCTGTGTACCTATATGTGTGTGTGTGTATTCTAAGTCTTGGAGTTCATCGAATGTGTGATAAGATTTTGGTTTTTCGACATCGTTGCTGAGCAAGTACGTCTACTGATGCCAGTCCACCATCCATGTTGATTTTGTGTTTCAATTTTCATCTTGAATATTAAGAATAATATCTCATTTTAATGAATATCATGTTATGAGAAAAAGAAAAAAAAAGTCTTTGAAATGGTCTTTACAAACAAAGCATTTGATTAAAAATACATACTATTTCCAAAATTAAAAAATTATAAAGTACAACAAAAAAGGCTACTCAATTAGAGATAATATAGTGGCAAATAAACTAGAAACAAGAGATGGGAAAGCCAAATGACTCGGAAAACTGAGAGCAGGGCAACAAAACCCATCCTTCGTTCCTATGATGCCAGTCTAGCAAACAAGACTCCAGCCAGCGCTAGCTATTGATATGGTAATATGCAAACATCTCATACCACTATCCAGACTGGTTTTTTTCCCTTCAAATATGTAACACTTAGCTCACGAACGAAAACCTTATAACCACACCGGACATGGCTATTCAACTTCCCAAATGGGTAAGGGATCAGTAAAACAGTAAGTTCATGTCCTGAACACCAGTTAATCCCTTGCCACTCTTATTCCACGCATTTCCCACACTCGAGTCATTATGCTTTACCTCTTCAACTACCTACAACAGGCCTAATCATGCTTGTTAGCCTCAGGACATAATCCTTATGCCCCATGCTAGCAACAAAGAGGTGATTCCATTGGATGTGAAAAAGGTTTTCACAAGAATGAAACTTTATTACTTAATACTTCACCTAAATTTTATATTAAAAAAAGGCTCTATTTGGGTAAGGACTAAGGAGTGATGAGAATGCATGGATCTTACACTTACACTACAATTCTTAAGGCTATCATGTGACAAATTTTACTGTGTGATTATTTTTCTTCAAATAAGATCACATTCTTTTCATACAAAACTAGATGAAAGCAAAGTAAATTAATATTACTTATTAGTTTATATTTCCGGTGCTTCTGAAGGTTGTGTATAGTGATCTTTAGTTGTAATTTCAAAAACAATAACATTATACCAACAAATCTTCAGCCACATTAAGACCACTGATTCCATATATAATGGCTCCTTAGCAAGGAAAAAAGTCCATCACAAAAATAATTACTTAGAAGTCCACTCTTTCAAGGGGTTTCTTAGTATCCTAGCAACATTAAGACTGCCAAGTACTTAAGTCTTGACTTAAGTTATAAAAAATATAATTAGATATCAGTTTCAACTAGCAAACTAACCACTCAAAGTCAAAATAGTACATAAAAAATCAGTTTTAACAACAATAAAATCAATGTCATGTAAATCTGCATCAGATTTTAAGGCAAGAAGCTAGTCGCATTAAGGATATAAGATAAACCGACTTACAGAAAAAAGAAGTTTACCTTATTGTCAGAATGTTTAGCTTCATCTAACTCAAAAATTCTGAAACCAGCATCACCAGAATGCCTTCTCATGCTTAGATAAGACTCAACACGGACCATAACACTATCAACCTCATCGGGAACTTGCTGTAAATCAATCTCACAAGTTATGTTGGAAAAACTAGAAAGAATAAGCTCATGTTTAAAAGACATAGAAAAAAGCCTGTCCAGAAGATCAAATGGAAAATTGTTGCTATAGCTCTTTGATTATCAGTAGGAAAAAAGATAAAAAGAAGCCCTGCATATAACAGCTTGTGTAAATATGGATGATGTATAAGTAAAACTTGAAATTGAATGTCATGCTAATAACTGTTTAATCAACTTTCCATGAAAATACAGGTGAGAAATAGTTAGGAAGGCGCATAATTATGTCATTATCACATAGTATACATGATATTTTTAGTGTAAACTCTCTTCAAGACATGCTACGGCATACAAGAATAACTGAGCCCATCAACTAGTGCACGGGAAACAGGTGCTTTGCCACCAAAGCAAAATGCATGCATATGCATCTAAATATACATTTACATGCATACATATTAATATATGTTTGGATACACTAGCATTCAAATTATTTGAACTACCTTAGAAACAAAGCATAAGGAATTGCTAAGTATATATTTGTATTTTAAGACCGACATCCAAAAACATACTACTAAGGCATAAATTTTGCATCAACCCAACAAGTTCATAAAACCAATTCACAACACAATTTCATGACAACAAAGAATCAACATGTGCAGATACACCTAATTTATACTACCAAGAAATTTATGAGAAACATAAACTCAGTAACCATAAGACCAACCACCACCCATACTACTAAAATGCCTTGAGGAAAGAAATAATGTTACCTCAGATAGTTCTGCACCTCCCCAAGGTAAGCAGGATAAGATACATGTGACATAAAAGTCTGCACATGATTGCCATGGATTTTCACCCTCATCATCAACGACCTTGGAAGCAAATGATAGCAGTTTCTCGAAAACCTCAATTATAGAACCAGGTAGAAGAACTTTGCTGCACATCTACATAAAAGGAATAGGAAAAAAATCTGAGCACAAGATGGCTGGTAGAAAAATAGCCAATAAGAAAAGATAAGACACAGATTAAACAGATTAGCCATCGAATAAAAGAAACTTGCACTCAAAGTTCAACAAAATAAAAGAATACTTGGGATGTACTAAAAGAGAAATAAGAACAGGCTAGTGGAAGCATGTCCCAGAGCAAACTCAACAAATCAATATCAAACTTGATTTAGAACATAAAATATGCATATTTATTTCACGAATGCAAAGCATATTTTATTGACTGACAAAGCAAACACAGAAACAATAAGACACACCCAATGAGAAATATAAGAAAGGCAACTGATGATAATATTTGTAAAAGAGTTGAGAAAAACATGCATAATTTATTAGAAGAATATCTTGGGAAAAAAAATGGAGACAGGTGCTTTTTATAGAAGAATTACCCTTGCATTTGACTAGCTTTTGCATCCAAATCAATCACATAAGGCACTTGTCATTTGATTAGTTATTTTACACATCTAAATCATGCTATGTGAAATTCATAAACATGGAAAAGAAGCCAGACTATTACAGAAAAGAATTAAAAGCATAAAGGAAAGGTGAACGACTTCATAAAGCACCTTGTTTAACCTACCAGCCCTGTCAAGAACCGCATAATTATACGAATTCTGTCGCAATTTCCCGAAAACAAGGCCTCCTGAAATGTTGGTGGCAAAATGATTAGTGACTCAATTTCTATTAAAAATATATAAAAACATCATCTAGACAACAGATACCAAAGTTACATGCTTCATCGCAATCATGCACATTGAATATTACCACAAGTTAAATTTGCATATTATGCACCATCTCACAACTAACTAAGCTGAAAATGTACATCAAGCAAAAAACAAAATACAAAAGTACAACAGAAAACAAAATGAATTATATATATAACTTATCAATGGAATTTCAAACCTCACAGACAATGAAAACCTAAGATTTGGAAGCATGGAAAATAAAAGATTAAAATTAAAATGTGGCGTGATTGTTTCATGGAATCAGAAGGAAAATTGTAATGCAGCCATGAGTTACCTGTAAGATGGTTTGACTTGCATCAACCACTCTTTTAGCGAAGTCCTCATCTTCAAGGTTTATTAAACCAATCTGCAAATTTTACAAATGAGCAAACACCAGATTATACTTACAGTAATATAAAAAGTATGCCTTATCCACTAATCATCAGACTTAGATAGGAAAAATCAACTGACATGGGTAATTATGTAATCAAGATTACAGTCATCAGGGTTTTATTAGACTTTGCTCCAATATATAATTGGACACAATGCAATCGAACAAATGCCCAGGTATTACAAACAAATTTAATTGAATTGAATAAGCATAGATTCTAAATAAAATAATACAATTCCAAGTGACTAAAGAATGCCATATTCTCCAGCAAGAAACAATCACAAATCTACAAACGGGTCGTTTGGTAGGTTAGATAAAAAAAACTTAATTAGGTCAGACATAACCAAAACATTGGACTAACCACCATCAACTTAGTACACCAAATGACGGAACTTATTAGCAATCGCAGTAAGATCATATTTACACAAAAATGTTAATCAGCATCTAGAGAATTAAAATAATAACATATAAATTCTTGACTAAATGATATATTGAAGTCGGAATAATTGCAAGAGATAGAAAAATATAGATATTAACAGCATACCAATACAGCATAGAAGGGAATCTTATGTGGCAATTGCTCAGCACATTCCAGAAAGAGCTGCAGTGATCAAGAGAAAATAAAAATAATCGGGTGAGACATTCTACAAGGAAGAATGATTTACACAGACTTTTTAATATCACTATGAACAACTATCAACCCTTCGATGGTAGATCTTCAGGAAGAATGCAAATAAATTGCATATAAAACAGCCAATGTCAATATTATAAAACAATGTCATAGTTAGAACTCCCAATAAATCTGGTCATACTTGAAAAAATAATAAAATGATGCTCAGTAGCTTGCAGTTAAAAGACATAGAAATAGGTTTTAACAAATAAGTCATCAACAATCATTTAACACTCCATAACAATTACATAAATATCAATGGTTTAGAGTTGAGTAGAACTCAACATTAATTTAATTAACAAACTAGCTACCAGAAAAGTAAAATACATGCATTGATAATTTTCTAAATCACAAACTAGAGTACAGAATCTTACACAATCTTACATTCCCACCTTGACAAGATATTAGACAGCAATCATCCAAAAAGAACCATTATTTCTTCTATAATGTCATTCAATTCAAGTCACATAAAGATGCGGTGCTATGCAAATGAATAACTAGATTCAGCTAGTACTAAGCTAAATTATTTATTGACAGTGTTCTGGGCCTATTTTTTTAATATATATACAACTGATCAGAATGAAGGTTTTTTGGCTACTTTTTTCCAAAGCAGATAAAATCAAATACGGTGTGCATGCATGCAATACTGCATAATGTTCATGCATGCATAACGCAAGATAAATGTAAAGTCATAGAAAGATTTACATAAAGCAAGAGAAAGCATGATAGACAAACTATAAACTATAATCGATACATCACACACTAAATAGCTGTTATTTGTCATCAATGATTCTATAAAAGAGCAAATGTCAAAATAACCTTAAAAATCTCTTCTTTTGAATGCTCCATCTCTCTCCAAATTACACCATAGCATGTATCCTGAAGTATAAGAAATATCAAAATTAGTAAACCTGCGTACGTATATGTGTCACATTTTGTTGATAAGAATTGCCCTTCCATAATTACCAACACTCCCCAAATGGTTTCCTCTTGAAAAATGTTGTACCACAAATTTGAAATTAAGAATTAGACATTATTAAAGGGCATATATAATTGGATGAAGGACACAGAATTATGAAGTTTTAGAGTATCAATTATCTTTTATGCAACCACATAAACTCTATAACGAAAATAATAGTCCTTAATCACCAAAAAGGAATGTTCCAAGGGTTTGATCCAACCTAAAAGCTTAAACTGACATGAAGAACAGCTCTTGCTTATATAATCAGGCCAACATTTATTTTATTAACAGACGGAGCGCTAGTATCCCTGATAAAGAATAGAACATTCAATTCAGAGATTATAATTCTCCATACAGCACAACGGAGGTTGGTTGCATATATACCAGCTAAACAAAAAGTTATAGAAAGAAATAACTACGAGCAAATTTAGTATTAATAAAGATTGAAATTTTAGTAAACTGGAAAGAAAACTTTTCAGGAGGGCATTTAAGCTAAAAAAAAAGGAATATTCAGCATATATAGAGTAAATTAGTTAATCAAGGATCAAATGCCTCAACCAATGTAAGTTTGATAAGAAAAAAAGGGTTGGTACATTATCTATCAAAAGAATTCCGCTCCAAGTTCATGTTTAACGAAGCATTAAGAAACTAAACTCAGAACATTAACACGAGAAATGAAGTTATACTCAATGCCAGGAGAATTCAGCCCTGAACTTCACAAAACCCTAACTTTCTCCATGTGAAAACAATGAAACCCAACAAAACAAAATTCTACCAAAAAAAAAAAAAAAAAGATTTGACCAGGGGCAAACAGTGAAACCCTCATAATCAAATTCATTACAAGAAACCCATGAATCCGCAACACTGCCTAATCAAAGCTAAAACCTTTCTCTTTCTTTGAAGGATTAGGATTTGAATAGAAGATAAAAAGAGAGAATAACACTCACAACGTGCTCTTTGTGGTCCGTGGAGCCACCATACTCCGCGCACTTGTCGCCGATCCGCAGGAACAGTGACCGCCAGCTGCTACTGCCGCCCATCGCTGCTGAGAAGAGAGAACAAGAGGATTCGTCCTAGAACAAGGGTTTAGGAGAAGATATCGAAATGGGGAGATGCGAGGATTGAAAGCTAGGGTTTGGTTTTGTTCCTGGGTTTTAGGTTTTAGAGCAAGCGTTTCTCTCCTCTAGGGTTTGGACGGGCTAGAAACATCAAACATGACAGTGAATTTTGCATATAACCCCCCTGCTAATGATTTAATTACGTGTGCTATAAAAATAAATAAAGACAAAATTGTTTTATTGCATAGTATACCCCTGATGAAAATCATATTTACTTAAATATTCTTGAAAATTCAATTTATAAATTTTATAAAATATAAATTATATTTTTTTAATTTTCAACATAAATAAAGAGGAGAGGATAAAAAATTTTATAAATTTTTTAACTGTTAAATACATAGCGTATATAAACAAATGAAAGTATTCCATAGGGGTATATGATTAAAATAATTTTTACAAGGGTATATGAGAAATTTTTCATTTTTCAAAGGCCATACAAATAAAAAAACATAAATAAACAAAATAAAATAAAATTTATCCCTAAATCCAATAATTTTACATTTTTAATAAATCAATTTTGTACAAATTGATCCCTAAAGTACATCATTTTAGCAGGCAGGTAAAAGAAAATTAAATATAAAAACAACCTATGGTTATCTTTTAATCTCGCTAAAATAAATAATAATAATATAAAATTCAATTAAAAGCAACCAAAAAATATTTCAGGGTTTTAACTAACAACATATTTTAAAAAGGAAAGACCAAAGTATACAAAAGAAAAACCACAGGGAGAGTTGTTAGAGACTAATGATAAGCAATTTATACTTAAAAAAAATGATGTATTCATATAATTTTCTTATAGTGCTTGTCCAAATTCATATAATCTTAGTCTTTTGCATTTTCTTGTATGTGTACTGGTGAGCTTTGAAGAAAGAGAGCAATCCAAAAATTTGCAGATAAAGTTATTTGTATATATATTTACATATATATCCTTGTAAAATTGTAAGTTAATTTATTTTTCGAGTTCTTATATTCCCCTTCCCCTTAAAAGTTTACAAGATATTGTAGATAGAGATGGCAATTTTTCCATTTTGCGGAGAGGAGCCATGTTAAGTTAGTTTTTATTTTATAATTAATTTTATTTTATGTTTTTGATGCTACACTTGAATCTCAGTTTGATAAACTAGTTTGGCCTGCAGAAGATGGATGTTTCTTGAAGGCTTCCTCTTGTAAACTTGAGTGTTAAAGTTTTTTTTTTTTTTTAATAAAAAGAGCTAACCAGCTTTTATTGAAGAGAAAAGGGCTGAAATACAAAAGCAAAAAAAGAAACAAAACCAACCACAAAATAAAGAAGCAAGTAAAAAAACCAAGTAGCACCTGAAGCAAACAAATTAAAAGGTGAAGCCATCCAGAATAAAACATCTCATAATCCACTTCAAGAGATCACGGCCATCATGAAAAAGGGTAACTGTGAGAAGATTGGCAGCGAAAGAAGCAAGGCAGTTAGCCGGTTTCATCCACAGACGCGGAATGGCATGAAGAACTGGTTGCTGAGCAACGGCAAGGATGTCGAGTGAAATATTAAAATGATGATTGAACCGCTAGGCATTTGCAGAATCATTAGTGTGGATTAACTTATGAATATGAGCATTTGAAGTAAAAATGTGACAAAGAGGAAGGTCTCCAGCAATGGCAGTTTGAAGAGGTTAAAACGAGGAACTCAGCATCCAAACAGATAGAAGAGGCAAAAGGATAGCTTCCTGCAATGACAATGCGATAGTCAAAAGTCATCATGAAAAAACCAGCGTGAAATACCTTATTGGAGACACAATTGCCTGTGGAGATGAAAAGGAACAAGCCATCCGCATGAGTGAAATTGTTAAGCAAAAGCTTCTTGCTGAGGTTTGTGGCAGAGGGCTGCTGAAAATCATTAGCCAAGCAAATTGCTCACCGAGCAATCAACCTAAAGTTAGGGACAATGTGCCTAAAAACCTTGTCACAACGGGCCCCTTCCAAATATGCCAAGCCACAGCAACAATAATTGACTTAATATATGTAGAACTATTCGGACTCGTGAGCCAATTCCCGGAAGAAAAACCTCCAGGGAAATCAATATTTTTGCCAATAAGGGATTCAACAAGAAACCAAATTCTTTGGGGAAAGATATACTTGAAAAAAAGATGCTCCGTACTCTCAAGATCAAGATCACAGAGGGAACATAAGCATCTAGGGTCCATATTAATCGAAAACAAGTGCTCATAAGTTGCAAGACGGCCTTTGAATAATAACCAAAGAAAATGTTTAACACAAGGATCCATTTTAATAGCCCGGATCAAATGCCAGCCAACCCAAGAATCATTGCTATCGAAATTACGATTCAAAACATTATACACATTGGAGGCAATTTTGATGTTATGAGCTATAGGAAATCAGACCCAAAAATTAGAGCCAAGTAAATCAATAGAACTCAGATTATCAACAAAATCATTCAGGGAGCTGCCAAAAAGGAGGCTTAGTTTAGCTTTAATCCCAATCATTCCCCAATGTGAAATCCACCAAATGATACGAAACCAAGTTGAGATCCATATTTAAAAATGTAGGTTTGAGAGCTAATGGAACATCAAAACACCAAGGATCATGAAGAAGAGAGGTGTTATGAGGATTCACATTCTTGATCCAACAATGATGTTTTAAAACATTCGCAGAAGAACAGAGCCCACGAAAAAAAAGCAGAGCACTTAGAAGTAATAGAATCAGTCCAAAAATTTAACCCACCATATTTATCATGCAAAATCTCCACCCATATAGCATCGTCATGATTAAGATATTTAAACACATGTTGTGGCAAAGATTGCGTATTGAAAGACCCTCCCTCAGATTTAAAATCAGTGATATTATCCCAAGCCACAACGTGGATGCCCTTTCCATTACCACCCTGATGCCAAAAGAAGCTCCTCATAGCCTTGTTAACAGCAGAAAGGACAGACTCCGGGATAGGATAAACCGAAAGATAGAAATTGGGAAGGGACAGGAGGGAAGAGTTAATCAGGACAACCTTGGCAGCCTTGGATAATTTAAAATGTTTCAATCTATTGCAGGTTCTCTGAATCTTATCAATCAAAGAATCAAAGACGGAGGCATCAAGCTTTTTAGGAGAAACAAGGACTCCAAGGTATCTAAAAGGGAAAAGGGCTGGATTAATATTGAGGATAGAACAAATGCTATTTTGAACACGTTTGTTGAACCAGGAAGGGAAGTAAATAGCTGACTTGTGAAAATTTAAATGCTGCCCAGAAAAATGGCCATACAACTCAAGACAACTTTTGATATTATGGGCAGAAGATCTGGAAGCGCGGGTGATAATGACCATATCATCAGCATACATTAGGTGATTAAAATTGGTCATAAGGTTATTATTAAACCCTGGGATAAGGTTACTGTGGAGAGCAAAATTGAGCATCATAGTAAGATTTTAGAGCCACTAGAATGAAAAGATAGGAAGAAATAGGATCACCTTGCCTAACTCCCCGAGAGGAGGAAATTGAGGGAGAAGGTCGACCATTAATCAGTAAGGAAAAAGAGCAAGAATTAAGGTAGGTATTAATCCAAGAAATCCAGAGACTGGGAAAGTTCATTTTGGCTAGGGTGGCAAGAATTGCACTCCAACTAATAGTATCGTACGCTTTTTCGAAGTCAATTTAATAATCATCCTAGAGGGGTCATTAATAGAAAGCTCAATGGAATGGGCAACCTCTTGTAACACAATAATATTATCGAAGGGACAACATCCCGCTACAAAGCCCGACTGCTCTTGACCAATTAAAGATGGGAGAACAGTCAAGAGGCGATTAGCTAGAAGCTTAGAGATAATTTTATAGCAGACGTTATAGAGGGAAATAGGACGAAAGTCAGAAGCTGAAGAAGGGTTATCCTTTTTAGGAATAAGGGCGATAAAAGTTTTGCCCCAAGAAGAAGGCATGACAAAGTTATTAAAAAACTACTTAACCGTAGAGACAAATTGATCGCCAATATCGTCCCAAAAAAATTTGTAAAATTCAGCATTGAAACCATCAGGACCAGAACTCTTACCAAAGGGAAGATCAAGGACTACTCGGTAAATCTCTTCACAAGAAATGTCCCGCGTAAGAAAGCAACCATCAGCCTCAAAAAGGATAGGGAGATTGTTCGAGAGCAAGTTGAGGATGCTGAAATAATCATTATCGTTCGGATTCGACCAAAGATTTAAATACAACTACATGAAAGCAAACTCAATATCCGATCTCTCACAAACAACATAACCATTCATGTCAGTAATTTGAGAAATAAAGTTGGAATAAGACCTAAGACGAACAAAATTGTGAAAGAAAGCTGTGTTCTGGTCACCATCATGAAGCCAAAGAAGATGGGCATGTTGCGCCCATCTAAGGGAATTATGTCTGAGAAGCGAAGCAAACCTGGCATACCGTCGAGAAAATTCAGACAACACCGCACTATCGATAGCCTCAGAAGACTCCAAAACAACAATAGTATATTCAAAATTTTTAATCTCAGCATCAAGGGGGGTGAGACCAGAACGCTTCCAAGATAGATGTCACGCCCGACCCGCGGGCCCACAGGACACGACAACCGCCGCGACGATCCCGAGGAGGGATACCCCGCCACTCAGCCCTCGGGATGCCGCAAGGCTGACCAATACACCTGGAATTCAAAAATATCTCTTGCAGATATAGAATAGAGAATAATAATACATAACAGGAGTAACAATAACGACAACAGCAACTACAACAAGATATAGAAAATACAGAGGTTTCCAAGCACACAGGAAATCAATAAGTACAACAGTAGGAAATGATGAAACACCAAACCATGCAACAGGGTTTTCTACAAACTAGTGGATCCGACACTCAACAACATGCTCATAAACACAAATAACATACGTAGACTGAAAGAAATACAACAGGTGAAAATAACAGCAAATGCTCAGCACACTGCCACACCGCCAAACCTACTACCTGCAACAGACTGGGAAGAGAAACGAGGGGATAAGTAACCACAGTTACTCAGTGAGGGAAGTTAGCGCAACTCTAAAAGAAATATGCCAACCACAACAACAACAATAATAATAATAATAATAAATTACCAACATAAATACTTTAGTAAAAACAATACTAGTTTAGAAAACATCAACACACATCATAGAAGTCTTTAAAAGAAGTAAAACAACATAAGACCATGGTTTTGAAATAAATAATCAAAATACGGGTAGCAACTCAAATATGTGGGAGACTGTCCTCCTAAAAACAACAGCTGGGCTTCGCCCCCTCACCACACATTCAAGATGATACCACAAAAGAAATACACGGGATAAAATCTCAAGTTCGATATAAAGCAATACCCAGCACTCACCCAACATAATGTGGTCTAGAAAACTCTCTAAACCTTCGCCGTGGCCATGGCTAGGTTCAGAGCCGTCAAGGTACTCATGTCCTTGACGTTGACCCATCGGTTCACCGGTTGGTGACCCGGCTATCCGATGAATATCCAGTCAGGGCTCTACACTCCCACCTGAACCTGGCCCTCGTAGAAAAATCCGGTCTACCACGCCACCTCCACAGGCTGGCCGTGGAGACCGCCTACCGTAGTAGGGCATCATCACACAAACCCATCAAATAAACACAAAACCACCAGAAGCACAAAGCCAATGATTACTCAACAATAACAACACCTCCACATTCCCACGAGGAAAAAAAATACTAAAAGAACACAAAGGAAGCTTAAGCTTTAAAACACAAAGTGATAAATAAAACTCAATACATAAAACAACATGAAGGACCTCTCAATCAATCAACATGAGTTTCAAGGCTTAGATTTCATAAAACTAAAGGTTTTCACAACAAATCCCGAATTCACACAAATCAAGGATTTCAAATTCATTGAAGCGTGTTCACATCAAGCATTAACAAATCAAATACCAAATAAAACATTCAAGATTTCATTCAATGCTACCATCATTCACCAAAGAGCCAAACCCGTATAAATCAATAAAATTATACTTGAAACATGATATAAGTATATATATATGTATATAAGTATGTTCAAGTCTAGCTATCGGTATTCTTCTAATAAAGCTATACTAAACAATTCCACTCACTGAAATGGCGATTCTCTTCCTCGCAAGCTAACCCTCGGCTACTCCTTTGCCTCGAGCCAAGACTTCTCCTTCTTGCCAAAGCACCACAAAACACAATAATAATTGTTAATATAAAATCCACACAAGGAAACCCTAGGTTTTCCTAACAAACAACCCTAATTCGATCCTAGAGTTGGCTCAAAACTAGGTCTAAGGGTTACCAATGAATTCCTAAGGGTTTTAGCTTCAATCTAATCCAAAGAAATTAAAGAAACAATTAAAGATTGCCGGTGCTACAGTAACCTCGGGTTGCTACAGTAAAACCCGGCCTTAAACAAGTGTTTTCTCCCAAATACAACATCAAACAATGAGATTTTCTTTACAATAATCCACCACAAAGAATCACAACCTCAAGGGCTTCAATTTAAGCTCATAAACATCCACAATCAAGTAGAAATCTAAAGTTTATTTTAGGTTTTCAAAATTCTCTAAAAACAAGAAAATACAAGAAAAATACGAAATGAAACGGTTGAATTGAAGGCTTACCGTATTCAAGAGGATGTGAGGAGGAGAATGGAGGTTTTGGTTCGCCGGAAGAGCTCGCCGGAAAACTCCAAGAGAAAGGCTAGGGTTCGGCCAAAGAAAAGCAAGGAAAGAAGAAGAAGAAGAAGAAAGGAGAAGGGTTTTAAGAAGAATTCGTGATGCTATAGTAACGGGCTGCTACAGTGACAGGGCACTATAGTAGCGGGTAGCTACAGTACCAGGCGTCTACAATAACAGATCACTACAGTACTGGGCTGAAAAATCTATAAAAATGGGCTAGTTACTTCTACAGTAAACCCTGGTTATAACAATAGAAGTCTCCCATGAGTACGGTAAGCAGGTGAGAAAACACATGTAAAGGGTTACCATTAAGAGAAAAGGACCAAGCGTCTCTAATTGCGACCTAGCAACCAATATAATCTAACCAATAATTTTCAAAATGAAACACTTTGAGGAAATTAGAATTATGAGAATTCACAGAGAGTAAAAGAGGAGCATGATCAGAAAAAATTCTAGGCAAATATTTAAAGGAGTAAGAAGGAACCTTATTTATCCATGTAGTATTAGCCAGACCACGATCAAGTCTGGCCCAACGGCGAGCAGAACCAAGTTGGTTATTGCACCAAGTGAAAGGGGGTCCGCTAAAATTAAGGTCAAACAAGTTAGCTTCATCAATAAAATTATGAAAGAATCTAGCTTTGCGAAAGTAGTAAGTAAAAGGACCGTCCTTATGCTCAAGCTGACTGACAACAAAATTGAAATCGCCGATGACAAGCCAAGGGAGGCCAAGATTGGAAATATGGATAAGTTCCTGCCACAAGGAGCATTGAGCACGAACACGATGAGAATTGTAAATAATCGAAATAATGACGTGATTAGAGTTATCAAAAGAAATAATAAGATGTAACGCTCTCCGGGAGACTGCAATGGG
This sequence comes from Dioscorea alata, assembly GCA_020875875.1. Classification (NCBI taxonomy): domain Eukaryota; kingdom Viridiplantae; phylum Streptophyta; class Magnoliopsida; order Dioscoreales; family Dioscoreaceae; genus Dioscorea; species Dioscorea alata. The sequence goes on along the minus strand of CM037017.1, from coordinate 5,561,725 downwards.
AGTGACCCGACCGAGCTTCTTATTCCAAAGGGTGATGATGCCGCCAGAGAAACCCTATGCTAGGATGGCCGCCCATTCTCAGGAATTAGGAACAAGGGCACAAAAGCGATTGAGGCGAGCATCATCAACTCTGGATTCAACAAGACACACAAGGGAAGCGTTAAACTGCTTAACAAGATTGAGGACACAGGAAGAGGTTTCTTGCGCCGAGATTCCTCTGCAATTCCAACATAAAACATTAAGGGCTATCATAATAAACAAGATAATGAAGGGATTAGAGACAAGAAGGACAACTCCCTGAAAAAGAGGAAAGACGAGAAGGGGATCAAGGGCAAGGGCCAGCTTGATCAAGCCTTACTTTCTTCTGGGTAACCGCCTCAACGTGTGACCCTTTCCTGACTAGAGCTTCTTGTCGAGCTTCCTCTTGAAGATGATCAAGAGTCATCAGGTCATCAGCAACATCATCATCAAACATATCGTTATCTTCATCACCGAAAGAAACTTTATCACAATCATTGCTCTCACACATGGAATCACCAACAAGGGTAGCAAAAATACTGTCAATGGTTTGCTGGTGAATAGGGCAAGAGTCGTCCAATGGAGTGGAAGGAGGGTTTGAGAGGGAAGTACGAACAATAGGGGTGGCGAAGATGACTAGGCAGGAATTAACAGGATGCTACGGTTAATAGAAACACTTGGGAAATAGGGGAGCGAAGGCTTAATGGGAGGGTTTAGATTGACATTAGGATTTCCGGGGAAGGGGAGAGGAGTAGAAGAAGCCAAAGGGTCTCTAGTCTGCGCAGAGGAGGGAGCGATAGGACCAAAGTCTTAGAACTCGAGATTAAAGTTAGGCGGAGAGTTAGAACATTGGAAAGAGGCATGAGAAACATGGGAAGCAATAGAGCCACCTCAAGCACCTCCCTTAGAACAACCATGTGCTCTGTTAGAAGTCTCGAAGGGCTCGCAAGTCACAGCACAGGAAGAATCAACGGGCAAAACAGGAAAAGCAGGCGGATCTCCCATTGGGTCTGTATCCGTATTAATATAATCAACTTAGAAAGAGTGAGAAATAAGGGCACCGCCTCTCCCGCGACCTCTTCGAGCATCACGTGTCGCACCAACTGGACCCACTCGGGACACGATGGGAACAGGGGTCTCCGTGACTGCCACGTCAAGAGCCGTATGGCTAGCACGAGGGCCAACTCCACGACTACCGACGAGAGACAAGCATCCATGGTCCGAAATCGGAATCCTCAGGTTGCTAATCAACAAGCAGGCTGCTCATCTCCGTATCGCTAGCAACAACAACCTCCGGTTGAGATGAAATTACCGTCTTTCCCCGAGATTGTTGGAGGGATGGAGAAGATCGTTCAACCATGGTCACTGTCGCCCGGGAACAGGAGTTAGAGCTATGCCTAATGACACCACAGGTATAACAAAACATAGACAAGTGCTCATACAGAACGACAACAAAGATACGGTAAAAGTCAGTTCCAAGCCAGAAGCCCCTACACAAGGGCTTGGAAATATCAATCTCAACACAGATCCTGGCAAACTTGGATCTAGATAGCGAAAGGGTAAGTTCATCAATCTTAATCAGGGGGCCGAGATGAGCAGCAATAGTCTCCAGAGACTCAGCATCCCAGAACTCGACTGGTAAATTGTGAAGTTGAACCCAAATGGCAACTGTAGAAAGCTTAGCGAATGCCGGTTCAAAGAACGGTTGCGAAGGGGAAAGCTGAAGGATTAACCCGTTAAGCGACCAAGGGCCCTCAGTAAGGAGGCTTTGCATCACAGATTGGGAAGGACACTTGATGATAAGGAAATCATTAGGGAGATCTGAAATCCTCAGCTCGCCAAAAGTCGCCTGTTTTTCCATCAGAGCAGTCTTCACTTGGTCAAATAGGGGTGGCTTGCCAAAAAATTTTCCAAACAGAGAATGTTGGAACTTCAAATGAGCACGAAAAATGGCATCAGCATCAAGCCTGACGAAATCAATGGAGGATTCCTTCAACTTCGCTAAGATTTGTGGATTGTGAAAAGGCGAGGAGGCGGAAGCATGGGCAGGATCAGACGTGACCTGAGCCCAGGACTTCAAGGGCAGATTTGAAACAAGGACAGGGACATTCTGTCCCCACTTGCCATGGCAAGGGGAAGAAGAAGGGGAAACTCAAGACAATAGTAGAAGAAGGTTTCAAGTAGAACTTTTGCTCTCTTGAGTGTTAAAGTTAAAGTTGAACACTAATGAATAGTGATATATATATAAGGTGGGTGAAATCTTTGCAAATGGGCAATGTGGTACTAAATTAAATATGAATGTTTGTTGTATATGGAAATAGTGTTATATCATCATGCATTTTAGTTAGCAATCCATCACAATCATGCATATTTCCTAGTTTCCCTAATGATTTCCCCTCATTCTGCACAATCTACTCCTTTTAATTGTTTTTTGTAGAAAGCTGGAGCTGACTGGGAGATGGCTGGAGACTGAGGATCAAATTATGGAGAAAACACAACTCACCTGTGGCAAGTGAAAAGTACCTGTGGTCTGAAAAGCAGCGTGGGGCTCAGCTTCTATCAAATGGCTTTGAAAAAGCAACCTTAGGGTTCTTTTGAAGGAGAGAGACAGAGGGACAGTGGAGGCGGCTGGAGAAGAGAAAAGAAAGAAGTTCTAAGGCTCTGAAAGGGGCTGAGGGAGGAGAACAAGACTGAAGAATTGAAGAACAGATTCTGTGGCCATCATTGGGAGTTTTCTCAGCTTGTTCTGTTGTGCTGTGTTAGCTTTTATTCCTCCTATTCTTCCTTGTAACTGAGACATGGAGTTGTAAACTTCTATTTAGGTTTGGGATTAACCCAAAGCAGTAGTTGTTTGATTTGTGTTACATTTGTATGGATCCTTTATATTTAATGGCAGGTTTCTTGAGTTGACTTTTGATTTAAGTAACTTGACTTGTGAGTGTGAAAGCCTTACTTATTTTATCCTAGAGATCAAGGTTAACTGAAAGGTTAACCAAGATCTTTGGACCTCTTAAGTCACCCTGAACTTGCTGAAAGGTAATTCTTGAGGGTTCTTCATATAATCACTGTTCTTAGCAGGGTTTTGAAAAGGGTTTGTCTATCACGAAAGTAGGAGACAGCCTAATTAAGACCAACTTGTTATCTCTTGAAAGAGAGTGGCAAGTAGTTTAGGATTATCACCCTTCAAGCAAATCTGTCCAACCTAAGTTTTGATCCAAACATATCATACACTGCTCTTTGTGGTGAGTTCCCAAACCTAATTTCATCCAGATCTGAATCCCAGTTTACATTCCTATATGCATGTGTTTCTTATTTAAGTATTTTCTGCTACTTTGTTATTTTCATTCTCCCAATTTTTAATTGTCTAGATAGCCTATCATTGCATTAGATTGGTAATCATACTTGGTCCTCGTGGGATCGATAACTTATTACTACTTGGCAAAATTGTGCGCTTGCGGTTGTGCAACAATGTTTTGAAACCAAAGATGGACCCAATATACATGGGTCTCTAACACTATTTGAGAATTTTTTAAACTTACAGTGCACTGGAATTATTATTGTTATTTTTAAATATCTCAACTAAATAATTTTTATTTAAAACATTCTTGGCCACATCACAATAAAACTTTATTATTATTTTTTTAAGTGTTCTTTTATGGATACATATGATAAGGATATGGATTTATTAATATATACAAGCAGACAGTAACCTTTTGGGAAGGTGTAGAGGCATATGAGCACATTGTATATTTAATATTACCATCATTCTATTCTTTTTGGATTTAATATCTTATTTAGTCATTTTATTATAGTCAATATACCTTTAACTGTTTCTTTTACGGTCCAAGACGCTAATATGTCGCAGATCACTTCCAAAATAATACTCATTTGTTCCTTTTATCTCTTGTAGTTAACTAAATCTCATGTAAAAAAAACTTAGTTATTTCACAAAATTTTATAAAAAAATAGTTATTTTTCTAAAATTACCCATAATTTATAATTTCATATTTCTCTCTCACATTTTATTCTAATAAGAGAATTGAATAAATAAATTTGTGATAAGTAAAAAAGAATGGAAGGAGTAATAAAAAAAGTACTGACTATAATAATATGAGGTTAATATCTTATTTAACTCTAAGGCAGGTAGTGACATTTTCCAAATGTGAAAATAGAGGGATTGACAACGAACAAATTATAATAAGAGACTAAAAGACAGATTAACTATAATAGAGGGACTAAATAATGTGTTATACTTTTTTTTTTTTTTCTCTTTCTCAATTTGCCTATATAAATTTTCATCCCATAAAAAATTGAACATGAAGTCCCCTTGAAAATATCAAATGAACCTGCCTAAAATAAATTTTAATTTATTAATTTTGATTTAAATCAACCCCATGTCATCTCGTATTGATATTTTCAATACAAATCTTACAATTTTTGTCCTTTATTAATAATACCATATCATCATCATCTCTATTTATTTATTTATTTATTTTACACAAGGGGTTGGGGGATAATAAGATAAGAGGAATTCTTTTGGAATATTAGTTTAGATATAAAATTTTTATTATCAGTTATCAAAATACTTAATTAAAATTAATAAAAATTAAAAACTAAATTTTTTCTAAATAATAATAATCTCTGAAGCAAGTTTTATTTCTATCATTTTCTCTTTCTTTGGTTACCTTTGATCCTTTGCCTATAAAATCTTTTATGTACACGAGAAGAAAAGTTTTCAGCCTATTAATAAATTTAAATTATTAAATATATTTATTTAAATTATTAAGGGGGGGGGGAACAAGATGCAAATGTCCAGTGGAAGTGTCATTAGAAACTGCATTGCCACAAACAACAGCAACAATAACAGTGAAAAATGCGACAAAAAGGTTTTTGAACTACAAAAAACAGTTTGAAGTACACTAGTATCTGTTTTTTCTGATCGTCGACCAGAATTGTATTACAAAGACGAAACAAACTGCTCGACATAAGTTGAATATGATATTTTTCAATGAGTGAAAGTCGGAAACTCAAATACACATTCAAATAAAGTTTCCCTGCGGAGAGATATCACTCGAGAGATGCTCATCAAGCTGCCGTTGATCCATGTTCTTCGTTGTTGGTCAGAGGATCAGAATCAGCAGCCACTGCAGAGGTACTTTCAGATTTTTCGCTTGCGTTATCTTCTTGCACATCCATGTCAGAGTTCACAGCCTCCTCGTCGGCCTCAGCTTCAACCATCTCTTCATCAGCATCGCCTGCCAAAGCTTCTACACCGTTCGGGGTTGGACTGGATTGATGAACTTGGGGCTCATTTGGTGTTGGACTTGAATGATGAACTTGGGGCTCACTGCTTCCCTTCTCAGATTCTGCAGATTTCTGCAGCAACTCTGTGGGGTAAGGTTCGGTGCTCCTTGTTACCGTAGATGTTACCAACAAATTCTGTGAACAATTTCATGTTCATATAAGAAATTACTGAATTGCTGAGGATGTAAACAAGGACCAACATTTGGCCAATTTGCAAAGAAATATAAAAGTATTTAGAGAACAATATATCTAGCACACCAACTTCAGAATAAATAATTATTACGATTTTATTTTGCAAGCAAAGCCAAGCTAATTGGATAAAATCCATGTACAAAAATATGTTGAACCAAATATATGGTAGAGCGCACAACCTTAATTCTGAATAAGGAAAGAATTTTTACTTGCCACCAACCTTTCAAGCTGGATAACATTAAAGCGAACATTTGTGCTAAACAAGTCCAGCACAAAGAAGTCCAGCTAAAACAGAAACAGGAGCAGCATGTATGTATATAATTCCCAAGCCTATTACATGGCTTAAGTTGTAAGCCCTTGAACATGTATTTGCAGTTTAAAAGCGTGGGGGAAGGGAAGACATCCCAATAGACATACTCCATTTTTCACTAACTTAAAATCTTAAAAGTGTTTCTTCATTCCAACAATATCTCAACCACAAATCTGTATGCTATACGTAAATGTCTTGACATCCCTAGTGATAATTTCTTTGTGACATCTGAACAGTGAAGGAAATTGAGACGCATAATCTCAACATCAGACCAGAAACTACCAATTCAGTTTCCAGAAACTTCAAACCACTCATTACCTTTTAACAGTGCCAGGCATAACTTAAAGTGCCTATGCCACAGAGGCCTCTTTCCAAAGAATTGTAATGTGAACTATCTAGATCATTAACAAACAACCTCTGCTAGAAGAAATGAGAATTTGTTGACTGATTAGACAAAAAGATGATATGTTGGAGGAATATGTCTACCTTGATGTATCCACCTTGAAACATACAAAAATGAGATCCATTTTCCAAAGGGAAGAATTTTCATTGATCCAAGATATTTTCTTAAATTATATGCTCTGTACAGGCAAGGCATAGACAAATCATTCACCACACTCATGCATGCTTAAAAGTTAATGAGTACAAGGAAAGTCAGGAGATAACATGCAAGACAGGAGATAATGGACTTTGTCCATGGGTCAACTAATAGGTGAAGGGCATGATATACAGGATTATAGTGCATAGGACAAGATGCATCTTCAACTACATATGAGCTTGATAAATCTACCAGACTAACTGTGTGGATATGGAAACCTGTAAATAAATGCTTCTGCAAACAAACCTTCTCCAGAGCCAGAGCAAGCTTTGAGAGCGTTTTATACGTGCTTTTTGGAGACAGAAGTATCTGTTAAATGGCATGAAATCCAATCTCTTAGTATTAAAACTTTCAACTTCAACAACTATTAGAAAGAAAAGAGGTAAAGTCTGCATTCTAGGCATTCAAGCACATTCCAGATTATCAGTATAATAGTCTCACAGAATGACATAAAGAACATGATGATTACAAATGAAAGTGAAATCACCTCACAAAGCCTCTGCAATGTAAATGGAGGACCATCTGAAAAGCTTAAAAGAGCTGCAAGACACATATCATAATAAGTAATCTGTTTTCTTATATCACCAGAATTGCAAAATTAACTGATACATCAGAATAGTTAATACCATGACAAAGGTATTTAAATGAGTTTAATGAGTATTGGCATTACTACTTTGTAATTGCATGGTTAAAGCAAATAAGAGTATGATAATGTCACCATGACAGTATATATAACTATGAAATTTTTTCGATTGTAAAAGACAGCTCAAATAGTTCCAAATATCTACTTAACCACATTCAAGTTATTGATGGAAGGAATGATTATATCTCCAAAGGACAAAAGATAAATGGAGTAGAATTGTCTGTTAAGGATAAATTAAAATTGGAAAAGACAAACTAGAGCGTACAGAATAATTGACAATGCGAGTGGAATTAATCAGTTTAGGAGCTTTTAAATGTGTAAACATAGAAAAATCAGATAAATGCCCTTATCTTTAACCTCTCTCCCTCACTGTTTCTCTAATCATTTACTCTTCCTCCTTCCTACCTCTTCTCTTTCTTTGGTTCTCTAATCTCTCACATGAGACAGATCAAAGGAGAGATAAGGAACTCTTCATCCTCTATCCCTTTGGTCTCTCATCTCTCCCTGATTTCTTGTTAACAAGAGATAGAAAGAGAAGAGAAAGAAGGGATGGAAGAAGGATGTTGGAGATCAAGGGATTAGTGAAGAGAGGAAGGGAGGAAGAAGTAAATGTTGAAGATGATGTTAAAGAAAGAGGAGCTGTGGGAGAGAGAAGGTAGAAGAAAACATGTCTTCTCTAGAAAAATTCTGCTCTGACCTTGACTGCAGTAGTATATATGCACAAAGCCAAAAACTCTTGGGGGTATATGTGCAATTTCAATATTTTGTTTTAGGGTATACTTACAATTCCATCTTTTCCTAGGGATATACAAGCAACTACCTCAACAATTTGAGCGTTTGTTAATGATTTCTGCCTCTTCCCCTGTCTCTCTTTATTGCATGCATCATAGCAAATGGATGATACATTCAATCCACCAGACTAAAAACTAAAACAGTTTCTTACCCATAAGTTCCTTTTTGTTTAATAAAATTAAATATCCAAGAAGGCATGGTGTCAATTGACAATATAATAGTTGCAGATAAGTTCATCACTTTTTAGGTCATTTCACTTTTAGATCTATAATTTGTAGAGATGCTGCAACCTAGTGCCATAATTTACAGAGTTTAGTGTAACTGCTTAAATCGATAATTGAAATGCACGAAAACTAGTTTCAAACGATACATGCACCTGAGTGATTTCACAGGATGACCTAAAAAAGCATGTTGTGGATGCATCAATGGTGAGGGATTATTATACAAATAACCATGAACTCCATAAGCATGCAGGATGCAATTGTTCATGCATAGCCACATAAGTGGCAGAGAGATCTCGACCTATGGTCAATATATAAGGATGCAGCCTACGTTATTTTTGTTATGTAGTAGAAGGTTTAAAAATCCTGCAAAGCAATTGATAGGATTACGTTTCACAAATTACCTTCCTCTAATCTTGTTGCTAACTCTGCATAAGTTTCACCTGACAAAGAACTCAGCTGTGGCCCATCACCACCAACCATTTGGGATTCAGGATATTCCTCCAACGCCTTGCAAAAGTAATTTCACATGCACTAATTAAAATAAAATCATATGAATGCAAATTTTCATTGTTTAGATATTAGTAGTTTAACCAAATAATCCCAGATCATAATAACAACAAGCATAAGATCACACAAAGGCTAACCTCCCAATACCTGCTTTAGCTGTGATGAAAGCAAGCTTCTCAGCACTTCCCAGTCATGCCTGGATTAGAAAGTAAATTGCACATTACCACACAGGATGAAAGTTTTCACAAAGGAAATCCAAATCTTGATCACATATAAATAGAAGATAACAGTTAATAATGAAATGATGATACTAAACTACAAGAACATGCAATTTCGCAACTTTATGTCTGCTCTAACAAACTGCAATTGCTAATGAAACATAGCGTAATTAAAAAAAAAATGAGGAAGAAGGAAAATTTTTGTTAAAAGATTATAATGCAGGAAGATTCACAAATTGCATAATAGAAAGAAGCTGCATCATTAGATTGCCAACATGGTCTTAAAATATTTTGTATTCACCCTGTTCAAAAAACATGTTCACTTTGATCATTTGTTTATTCTCAAAATTTATTTGAAGCTAGATAAAAATTAATAATTATTTTAATTAAAAAAAAATCAGTAACAATACTGGGAAAAGAATATTACTCTATCACCAGTACTGGTCATCAGGGCAATTCAAGATGAAATATATAATAATGAAAAGCATCCAATATGTATGACTGAAAAAAAAAAATCATCACTAATGGTACTTCAGCTTCCTTTGAGTTCTTGTATGAAAGATTTTTAAAGACTCCTTTCAAATCCAAATAAATGCTAAAAAACCTTAGCCTTTCAATCACAATCTAGTGAAAATCTCTTGTAGAGAGAAACTTAGACACACTAGCAAATAAATCGGTTGCAGCTCCTCAATCCAAAAGGATAAAAAAAAAGCTTCTAATTTACTTCTCAATTAATTGATTTATGTATGTTAACATCACAGTTATTAAAAGCGCAAGGCACAAAAAAAATTTAAAAATTTAAAAAAAAAATCAGAAAATTCAAAATAAATACTAAAATTTCATAAAACAAGAAAAATCAAAGTTCAAACTTGGATAAAACATATACATAGAGAGAAGAGCATATCACCAATGTAGCAAAAAATCATCACATTAAGAAATACGATTACGGTTAGAATTACTATTACTTTACCACTATTAAGAAATACTATTATGCTAGAAAATCCTAATCGCTATCAAGTTCAATAGCTTCATCATTTTTTTTCTATCATTATTTTCCCACTCATTCTCATATTCATCCTTAAATCCTCCTCATCCAATGGCACATGTTTATCCGGCTTTTAAAAACTAAAAAAAAAAACCTTTTATTTTCAAGGGTTAAGATTTAATTTGATATTATCTAATGGCTTATATTTATCTAGTTCTTAAAAACTAAAAATAAGTTAAAAAAAAAACCTTTTGTTTTGAAGGGTTGAGATTTAATTTGATAATCTTCTAATGCCTCATATTTATCCAGCTCGTAAAAGTAGAAAAAAAATCTTCATATTTATCAAGCTCTTGAAAATTGAAAAACATTAAAAGAAAAAAAAGGCTACAGGGCTACACTTTACTAAGGCACGCCTCAAATCTCCTTGATCTTAAGGCAAGGCACGCGCCTTGGGGCTCCTCGTTAGTATCCCGCACCTTTGTGGCTCCAAGGTGTTCAAGCTGGATCATAGGCCTTGAGCCTGAGGCACACCTTTAATAGCTATGGTTAACATATGTATGTGAGATCGTGAAGAAGTCCAAGAACAATCAGGAGGAATGAATACAAGAGAATATCATTATATATCAAGCTAAAAAATGCTCATATGATTGTTTATCACAGGAACACTATTTTTTGATCAAAAATCAATGTCCTAGAAAAGTTTCAAAAGGACATAGCAGAAGTAAAGCTTACCAGAATTTTCCAGTGGCAGCAATAACCTCTATTATGCATTTAGATTCTTCAGCACTGATGTCATACTTTGGCTCCATGTTCCTGCAATGGCACATGTAGAACAATACCTCATTAAAGCAGCATCCCCAAATTGTAATTGTGACAAGAAATTAAGACAATTTACTTGAAACTATTCCTACATAATTAATTCCAAACAAATGCATGATAACCAAAATAAAATTTGGATACAAAAATAAATTCAAAATAAATTAACAATAAAATTTTAACAGAGTAATCAGAGAGTAAAAAAAACATCAACCCTTATCCCAAGCAATTCCAGGCAGCTTTCTAGCCACTCATCTATGTATTAACCCTCCCTTGTCACCTTAAATTTTTAACACAAACCCACCTAAACAACCTCATAAATTTACAACAATGTTCTGTGCTTAACTTTTTTTCTTTTTGTTTGATTAGCATTCAAAATACAAAAAGCATTAGATCTAGCCACCACCTTATAGCTGATGTAAAGCGACGTCCAGACAACTATAGTTCTACAATGTTTTATTTTTTATTACATCACCCCACTTTCATTAGCCTAGGTAATTGATCCATTGCGAAAAACCAGCAATATTTGATGAAAGAGGAGGATGAGTTCTATACACATCAAGATCTGTCCTTTTGCATGATAAATCACACTTTTGGAGGCCAGGCCTCACGATCATCCGAGAGGCCTGGGACTGCAGCCATTGCAAACCATTGTCAATGCCTCCTTTGTTGACTAGCTCAGAAAATGACCACTAAAACATCCTTTCGGACTGTAGCTGCATTTCATTAATCTCAAAAGTCCAACTTTAGGGCAAGCAAAATACCAAAGCAACTTCAACAATTGTGAAACATTCTGGAAGTCAGTAGAATTTTCTTTAGTCTTATATTTGACAACATAGGAGATGGATCCCAACTTGAAATTCTCTTTGTACATTGGTCAGTCACAGCTTGGCCTGCAAGATAGATCACACGGCAACATGTGCCCAGACACAGAAGTATTACCTTGTCCAAGATGGTGCCTAAGGCCAAATTTTCATCTTCCTCAAGAGATGCTAAATGAGGTACTATCCTCTGCTCTCCTCCATTCTTGTATTGACAGCCTTATAACAAGAAGCATTGGATGTAAGCAAGCCTCAATCCTTTTCCAAACTCGTGATAGGCTAGCTGCTTTGCTTTGTTCTATTGGAGAGACAGTGCTTATCATAAAAAGCTCAAGCTGTATCAAAGCTTGCCTTAGCCCTTAAGGACAATGATTTCCTTCAATTTTTTCAAACACAACAGCCTTAAGTTGGATCTCACATTCAATGAGAGTTTGTGCCCTGTTTCAATTGAATTGTTTGTACTTTGTACTCCTACATAAGGATTTGTAAGGTTCTCATAACAAGTAACAACCCAGCTATGCAATGCATTCTTAGTTCTTTGGCATGAATCAGGCTCTGCCCTGAAACTTTTCCCTAAAGAAAGTATCTCTCCTTTGCCACACATCAACTCTGCTCATTGAACTTATGTAATAGAAAGTTCACTTGTCACCTCATAAACACTGAGTCTTAGTATAAGAATAACCATGTCACCTGTCCTGGTATCTGATCATAAAAATTCTCCAAATAAAAGCAAAGAATGGTACAGAATCTTATAGGTCAACTTGAAACCATTATCATATTCCTAATCTAACAGTATATCCTCATTCTACTTCATCATCAGATGTATAAGTTCAATACCATAAAGAATACCACAAACTCATAAATAGGCAACTAAGCATACAATAGAAAATAACTCTCTCTCACAAAAGCCAAAGGAATAGTAGAACAAGTATTACTTGAAAATCATTAAATCTAACTTGCTTCTCAAGAATGAATATATGTAAATTAAAAAAAAATTAATCCTATGGCATCTGTGATCTGATAAATATTTCAACCATTGACTCAACATCTGAGTTAAACAAATTATTACTGAAGTAATGGTCTTTCATTCACATTCACATTCACAAACATTTCTGTGGTATTGGCACTTCTGGTGGTTCTCATAACAAAATGTCTATATTTATGATAAGCATGCTTACTCATGATTTGGAAGATCTAGAGGTGCTTGTTCTGCACTATGATCAGCAACAATAGAGGAAAATGTTGAGGATGGCAAGTTCTCAACCACAGTATTATCCATCACAGCTTCTGTTTTGCAATGCAATTAAGAAGTTACAATAACCCGAAAGATAGATAAGATAAATGCCCAGAACAAATGCAGAACCATGGAAACAGCTAAAGTAACCACTTATAGCATACCAAAAGTACTTCCTATTAAGGGTTTAATATAGTATATACCCCCATGGGCAACCACAATGGAAAAGAAGGTAACTATATGCTATTCGCAACCAAGGTAAAATGCCACAAAAGAAAGAGGATGGAAACAATTGTAAACCACAAAAAATGCCATGAGAAATTTGTGTTTATAAAGTGAAATCTTTGATAAAACCAACAAAAGAAATGAAATATTAAATAGGAAAAGGAAACCAACTAATCCTAAGATGCTTTGATTGCCTTCAGTGCAAAAGCACTAATAACAGAAAATCTTTGATACAAAAATAAATGATTTATTGCTGCTTGACTTTGAATGCAATTGGCATGTTTGACATGGTGATCCTTCTAAGCTCTTACTCTTCCGTTTTGTCCCCTTGTTTGAGTTATTTGATCTTAAGTGTATTGATAGCCTTGGGTTGCTAGTAGTGTCATTGCAAGCTAGGTCTTGTTCTGGTTTTTTTCTTTTCTTACAAGAACTATATGATAGGCTATCACATTCTAGCATATCCACATGCAAATCTGTGAGAAAATGGAAATCTAAAACAGAAAACCTCAAAAAAGACAGTTTAGGTAATGGAAACTGAATCATACTAGTGTTTCCTGCTTTCTTTAGCACTACCAGCCCTTGGTTTAAGCTCATACAACTTCAAATTCATAGTTATAGGAATTTTCCATGGATCAAGACGATCCCAAACTGTGAGTTTTACTTCAAACAATAAAAACAGTGAATAGGGAAAAAAATTGAAACTTTTGACGATTTGAGAGGAATTTATACACTTTTCCCTTCTCAATCGAAATTATTTTCGAGAGAAGACCAAAATAGGATTCAGAATAGAAACCGATGGCATCAACAAGAGAAATCGAAGCGAAAACCGAGGAGATCAAGAGGCCATCAAATCAAACAAGATACGAATCACAACTGAAATACGAGATGAGTAGCACCTCAACTTCGAAAGCCGGCGTTCCAAGGTCGGCGGAGGCGGCGGAGTCCGGCGAGCACGGCTCCGACGGCAGATGGGCGAGATATGGTAGGCCTGTGTTAAATGAGAAAAGTAGTGGAAAAAATTAATGTTTTTTTTAAGAAAACTGTAATAAATAACATAATAATAATAATAATAATAATAATAATAATAATAATAGTAATAATAATAATAATAATAATAATAATAATAATAACAACAACAACAATAATAGTAATAATAATAATAATAATATAAAATTTTGAACAATTTTTATTTAAATATACAAATTCTTTATAATTAAGATTAAAAAATTAAAAAAATCAAATTCATATATATAAACATATAAAAATAACCCATGAAGTAAAAAAGAGTTGTCTTTCAAAATTTTTGAACACAAAATATATAAACGACCTTTAAAATTTTTTATCAATAAAATTATAAAATTAAAGAAATTAAATTCATAAATAAAAATATTTAGAAAAAAACCATGAAGTAAAAGGTTTAATAAATAATTATCTTTCAAAATTTCTAACAAATTTTTTTATTTAAATATGTAAATAAAGATTTAATTTTTAATAAACGAAAATATAAAATTATAAAGATAAATGAATACTCCGTATATAAAAATATTTTTATAAAACCATTTAAGTAAATGATCATCACAAATTTTCTTTTGTAAATAAAACTTTTAAATTCAAAATCTTAAAGTTGGATTTGGTTGATGGAATGCAATTGAATAGGAATGTGTATGAGATTGTAAAAATAGGAATGATAATAAAAATGGTGTTCGATTGGAAGGATAATTCATTATGAGTAAAAAAAAATTAAGAAGGTAATATTTAAGGGAAAATTACTATCCACCCCCCGCGAATTGCAAAACTTCCCAGACAGCCCCTGCAAGTTTGTAATACCCCAGAAAGCCCTTCCGTTAGTGTTTGAATTCCTTTTTCCCCCCTGTCGTTTATTTGTACAAGGGTTATGCTGTGAAATTCCGTGTGTACCCTTGGAAATGGTGGGAAAAAAACCTCCCAGTCACATCATGTTAAACATTTTTTATTTGGCTTTTGTCAATCTTTTTCATTCTTTCTTGCGTTGATTTTTCTGAAACAAAGTTTGGAAGACTCATCGTTTGCATTCTTTTGAACTCCGCCGGTTGGCCGATAAGGTGAGAATGTCTTCCTTTCCATCACTTTGATCATCCTTTAATGGAGGTTTATTTATATGCAGGTTTTTAATGGAGAATTTTTGTGCAATTGCAAGATACAACGGTGAGGGACGAGTGTTAGTGTTCACGGCACAGACTTGTTGGGATTCAATCTTAGCGGAGATATGTGACCGATGGGGTCTTGATGTTTCCCATGTTAGGGTGAAGTTTATCACACCCGATGGACATAAAACGATTTGTCCAATAGAAAATGAGGTTGACTTCCAGTGCATGTGTCATGTATACTCACTCTTCAAATGCGTTGCAGTCGATCTCATTGTTGAGACAGATGATGTGCCATTGTCGCATAATAGTCAAAACGAATTCTTGTCATTGTAAAGTTCTTATCCTTTATCTTTACTCTTAAAGTCATATGTGTTCGCGTAATTATTATAGTTACCGTTTAATTAATATATTTTTACGTTAAGTATTCCATTCTCCGTTTAAAACAATAAGTTCCCCTTTTAAACCAATAAGTTATGCTTTGTTAACCGGTCTCATCCCAGTTCCCGTTTAAACATATATTTTATCGTTTAACTAATTGTGTCTGTGTTTAACTTACTATGTTTTAGTTTAAATATACATGTTTCAAGTGAACTTATTTTGTTTCCGATTAACTTACTGATGTTTTCCGCTTAACTGAAGTGTTGGCAGGAATTCTGATTCTGCCAGCGCACCTGTTCCATCTCATGGCGACCCGGACGGTTCAGCATGCCTTCCGTCGTCTTCGGATCATCCCGAAGTGTTGTCGTTGGATATCGGACAACGTTTCATAGACGTTCAACATTTCAGAGACGCGCTTTGGAATTTTGCAATCAAGAGGAATTTTGACTTCAAATTCATAAAGAATGAGAAACACAGGGTGACTGTAGAATGCGCTGCCGTTGGTTGTGGCTGGCGCCTTCATGCATCAAAGGAATACAATAAAAATACATTCAGAATAAAGACAATGCACCCGTCACACACTTGCGGTGGTGGAATTGGCTCGGTGTCACATCCGAAAGCGTTGAAAAAATGGGTAAGCGCACGAGTGATTGATAAGCTTAAAAGCCAGCCATTGTACAGGCCTATCGACATTCAAAAGGACATGTTACGGGAACACGGTGTCCACATTCCATACAAGCAAGCTTGGTTGGGTAAAGAGCGTGCCCGGGTGATCCTCGACGGCAGCGACGTCTCCAGCTATGATCTGCTACTCTGATACGTGGATAAGGTGGCTGAGACAAATCCCGGCAGCATTGCGGTTGTAGAAAGAGACGGCGAGCGTTTTAAACGTGCATTCTTCTCGTTCCGTGCTTGTATCATGGGATTCAAGCGGGGTTGCATCCCGCTGCTGTTTGTCGACGGTACCCATCTTCTTGAAAATATCGTGGTACGTTGCTGGGCGCTATAGGCAAAGATGGAAACAATGGGTTTTTCCACTTGGCCTTCGGTATCGTCGACAACGAGACAGATGCGAATTGGACGTGGTTCATTTCCAAGTTAGGTGATGCGTTAGACGATGACGGCGATTATGAAGAGATTATTACATTTGTGTCGGACAGGTCTAAGGGGCTTGTGAACGCCATTGCAAGGGTCTTCCCCTCTTTCCCACATGCCTATTGCCTTCGACACTTGGAGGCCAATTTTATGAAAGCCAATGGCGGACTTGGGAAGGCATTGAAGGACGAGTGCTAGTCCATATGCTTTCGTATTGCGTGGGCATCAATGGCTAAAGAATTTGATGATACAGTGAATGAATTGAGGGTCACATCACCAGAAGCGCATCGCTGGTTGCTTCAAAAGTCATATTTGTCACATTGGTGTAATTATTTGTTCAAAGGTCAACGTTGGGGCAATATGTATTCAAATGTCGCAGAGTCCTTCAATGCGTGGATAAAAGAAGCTCGCCACTTACCCGTGACGAGAATGGTCGACTCCATACGGTATTTGAATGTTTGATTTTCAATCTGATTAAAAATCTTCGTCATTCTTTAACTTCTTTTACTTTACGTTTGCCTATAATGGTTTCCTTTTAATTATGTTTGTTCGTGTTTAATTATAATTGTTTTCGTTTAACTATCTACTTTTATGTTTAACTATTCTTGGCTTACCTTAACAATCAATTATAATTTGTTATGGTACAGGTTCAAATTAATGCGGATGTTATGCACCCGTCGTGAGCAAGCGAACAAATGGGCCACCTACTTATGCCCCGATATAGATAAGACGGTAGACGAACTGGTTGCGGAAAGCTGAAATCTTTATGTTGGTCGTTGTGTTGATGATCGTTATGAAGTCCTCGACCATTGCAGCAACTCCGTCGATCTATCGGGTAGAACATGCTCATGTCGCAAGTGGCAAATTTATGGTATCCCGTGCACACACGCTTGCGCTGCAATAATGCAGACAGACACTAACGTTCATCAATTTATTAGCGCCTACTTCACCGTGGAGACATACAAACTTGCGTATAGGGAAGCTATTTTCCCTATACCAGACGATGACAAGCCTACAGACGACAATCGAGAACTCCATCTGCGTTCACCTGTTATGAGAAGGTCACCTGGGCGACCCAGACAGAAGAGGATCGAGTCGCAAGCGTCTGAGGTCCGCGAGTTACGGTGCAGCCGATGCCACGCGTCCGGCCACAATCGTAGATCTTGTAATGAACCTGTCGCCGACTAGGCATCGTAAATTAACTCATAATAAGCATATTTATGTCTACGTGTTTGATATTTACACAGTCAGTTTAAACATAAATATATTATTTTAATGAGTAACAATGTTTGTTAAATGGAGACGTCAATATTTCAATGGTTTAAGTCTTATTTAAATGGCGAACGTTATGTTTAAGTGATAACATAGAAATGTAATACGTATAATACCAAAGCGTAGTTGTCCGGTCAAAATTGATCGACCCTTGGAATTCGCATTCAAAGACATTCAATATATCTCCTGAATTCAAGTAGCCAAGTTGAACGACCCTTCCATTTCCCGTCTACTGTATAAATTGCCTTCGCGTGGAGTGATTAGATTATAAAGTTACAAAAACAATTGATGCGACATCTGCTCGACCAGGGGATCGCCTGGACACATCCTGGCAATGTAATTGGAGTATCCTTCGAGATCAGAGAATCTGCAGGTTGTCGTTCAAATTGTAAAAAATGTATTTGGTTAGCAATTTGAACAACCCCATGGGAAGCCTTTGATTTGCAAGATGCCAATGATTACATTGCTGAGATGCATCCAGGACATCCCCTGTTCGATCAGATATCCCATCAATTGTTTTAACACTTTATAAAGGTTTCTAGATATCACAGGTTTTGGATGCAGTTGGATGATGTTTGCAGGCGAAGATTTTGCAGGCGAAGATGAACTTTCCAGCTTGAAATGATCCAATAAAAGTGCTGCTCAAATTCCCTGAAGGTTCATCTTCGATTGGAATCATTTCAAGCTGGAAGGTTCATCGTCGTCGGTTTCATTTCAAGTTCATTGTGTAAATGCACACTTGTTATGTAATCATTTATTCTCGTAATTGCAATAAACATATTTCATTTCAAGTGTAAAACTGCCTCTACGATTAATATTTATTCTCGTAATTGCAATAAACATATTTCATTGCAATAAACATATTTCATTTCACATAATATTGTTAAAGGACTGAAATGCAGATAGTCCGATGGCCAGGTTGAAGTTTAAATCGAACCAGTTAAAATTAAATATACATACTTATAGTTATACAGAAATAGGGTTCGTTAAACATTAACATATATAGTTAAACTGAATATTTCAAAACAATAACTCAAGTCGGTTTCCCCTCCCCAGTCGAAGACTTGCCTCTTTCTATGTTTCCGGTTATTCGACCTTGAATAAGTATGCGGGCAACATACTTTAATCGGAAATATGGTACATCCTTTCGAGGAAGGCGTAGCTTCTCACCTTCGAGTATTTGCTCGATAAATCGCATCACATAAACGGCGCAGTCGACACTTCCTCGTCTGTGTCACGGGGTGTGACCGTCGTGAATTAGCGGGTACATCATAGTCACCGCCTCGTAGAACTCTATATCCACACAATAGTCAAATAGTTTCTTCTGTTGAGATATACAACCTGATGTTATTAAAATACTGTTTATTAAACGGTGAATGACTGAGGAACTTACCATTTCAGACGCATTTGTGGTGTACTCATCGCTTTGGAATGACGAATAATGCCTGTATTCCTGTTTGTCATTGTCAAGCACCATCACATGGAAGCGGCCGTTCATGATTATTAGAAAGATAACAATGTCAACTTCATGCAGGTTTCGCGCGGCGTCTCCGATCATAGCGAGCGACGACTCGCACGCGTCAGGTTGTTTGGACATAAACAGTGCCAGTGGACGTGTGATGGAGGCGCGCTTCTTATAAGGGTATGGTACCCTCTTCATGGACGTTTGAATTATGCATACGAACGCGTCCATCAACTCGTCGGCCACCATTTTCTTCCCTTCAAGCAGAGTGAAGAGTTGTCTTCGTGTAGTGCTGACAAAGGCATTAGTCCAGACGACAGTGCTGAGGTTAAACAGTAACATATATAGTCAGACAAAGAAACAAATAATTAAATGTTGAAAAACTTAGTTAAACATTAAAGTATAATTGCAAAGTGTAATGTCAATGTCTAAAGGATGTAGTTAATATTTAAACATCCCATGCAAAAACAACAAACATACTCATCAATTATGCAGTTGGCGAAGATCGTTATTAACTCTTGCTCAAGTATGTCCAGTCGCGAGTACCCGGGGTATTTCAAATGCACCGGAATGAAGTCGTGCCGTACCTGTTCGTATGGTTCATCGTTGCTACTCTTTGTATGCGATGCGGCGACGACGACATCGTTCACCGGATTTCTGTCTGTCTGCGTTGCTTCCATAGTCTCCTCGGCAGCCTGCGGAGAGAGATGCGTTGTTCTTCTTGTTTTTTTCGCACGTCTCTTTAAACGTGACCGTCTTCGAATGGCGACCCCAATGACCTCGTCCGAGTCAAATTCCGAGCTGTGACTGTCCTTCGAACCGGGAACTTTATTTGTTTATATGGACGGCGCATTCGATTGTGGCTGCCCTTCTATTGCCGCAACCCGAGCAACAAGCTGAGGGAACTCGGTTGTCAGTAACTGGCACGCCTGCAGCAGACGTTCAGTGACATCATCGCTTTGTGCTGTCGGGGTGACTGCCGAAGTCGGTGGGGCAGTCGACATCAAGGGGTGTGTTCCCGTCTGCCGGCTTCCGCGCTCGGAAGAGATTGGCGTTTCATCTTGCATTGTCTGGCGGGCGGCCCCAACAATTATATATTCATTCGCATTCGCGGTAACCAGCTTACGAAACTAACATACGTAAGATAAGGTTTTGGTGACCATGTCTTTTTAAACGAAGAAGTATAAATGTAAATGTTAAACGTAATAGTCAAATAGTAATCCCTATAGTTAAACAGAGACTTCGATATATGTACCTCCTTCCCTTTGAGGGATGGCAAAATGGTTTGTATCGACCCTTGGTTATCGTAGCACAGCATCCTCGGTTTATTGCTAAAGTTCACTTTGTTTCCGTAACCGGTTACCTCGTAAAACCATATGTTCAATACGAGCGAGCAACCCTTCACGAACCCCGTCTGGATCTTCTCCCCGGCGCATCTTGCTCGAACTCTCGCGGCAGCTAGTGGGGTGTCATCCATAAGCCACTTGTGAGTCGCCTGCGCCCAAGCGTAACTGCCCATGGGGTTTTTCTATCGTGAATCATGGGGTACGAGGCCGTCGCCGACACGCCCAATTCCATCTCGACACAATTTTTGAATAGTTTTCGATGTAAAGAAATAAACTTTAAAGTTAATACGGAGAAATACAAAGCCCGATGCGTGTTACCTGTAACTTACCATATCAATCGTGTCTCTGTCGTATTCCTCACTCTCGCTGGAAGAGTAATGCCTGTACTCTCGTTTGACGTTGTCCGCAACGACGACGTGGAAATGGCCATTTAAAATTATTGGCATTATTACGATGTCAAGATCATGGACGTTCCGCGCAGCATCGTCGATCATGCCGATAGCAATTTTCGCCGTGTCCTCTTGTTTGGACAGGCATAGTGCTAGTGGCCGGGTGATGGCAGCCCGTTTCTTATAAGGAGACCGCGATCTCTTCAGATCCTTCTGGATGATGCAGACGAGAACGTCGACGACGTCGTCTGTCACCATTTCCTTCCCGTCCAATAACGTGAACATGTTGGCTCGTGTTGTGTAAACATAGTCATTCCTCCATACGACAGTCCTGATATTTAAACGAAAAATAAAACTATTTAAATGCTAACTAACATACTTAAACCGAGAAATGATATAGTTCAAGAATAAGTCGGATAGTTAAATAGAAAAGTAAAATACTTAATTGATAACATATATAGTTAAACGAAACTTACGAGTCCATATAGCAGTTCAAGAATATTGATATGATTTCCTGTTCGAATTGCGCGAGACGCGGTAACCCGGCATATTTTTTCTTCTTCGGAAGAAAGTTCTTCTGCACGTCATCGAACTGTTGATTTGCAAGGAGTGTCCTCTCAGCTTGAGTTAGTGTTCTTTGCTCGTTGACGACTCCTTGGCCTTCGGTGGCAGCCTCTTTATTTCCGGTAGCTGCGGCAACGTCTTTATTAGAATTCGGTACTGCCACAGAGTCTTTCTTCGGTACCGGTACTGGTGCCGGTAACGCAGCAGCGTCTTTGTTCGATTCTAGGGATACTGTCACCTGGATTGTGTCATCCTTCATTGCCGGTGCCGCTACCGGTAACAAGCCAGCGTCTTTCTCCGTTTCCACGGAAATCACCGCCTAGATGGTGTTCTCCTTCATTGCCGGTACCAGTGCCTCCAACGAAGGGACTTCATTGGCAAGAGATTCTATTATCCTGTCGACATCACCAGCGGCATCGACGGGCGAGCCCACAGCCAGTGCAGCCCCCGCGTCCAGTACTTGCCCCTTTTCCAATGGCGCGCTCGGAGTTAAAGTTGGCTGAGGCTCAGCCATTGTTGGTTCAACATCAATTGGTGCTTCCGTTGCGACGACGTCCGCCAGCGAAGGCAGCGACATTGTTGGTTCCTTCCACGCAAGCCTCTTCCGGCGCCGGCCTCGCGGGACTATTTTCGCAATGACGTCGTCATCGGAGATGGTAGCACAGTCACCCGGCGGATGGAGGGGGGCTCTTACGTCAACATCGGCCTGCGAACGTGCCTCCAGAGCGGCCACGCGAGCAATAAGCCTGGGGAACTCTATAGTGAATATCTCGCACGCATGCAATAGACGTACGGTCAGGTCGTCGGATGTTACTATCGGGGGGGGGGGGGGGGGGATGGAGGGGGGCTTGCCCGTCACTGAGCAGTCCGTGCGCGGGGTGGGCTCCGGGAAGGTGTTTCGCGTCGGACGCGCTTCGAGGATGTTGGCCGATCATCTCTTCTTGACGCCAACAGAACGGAGCGGGAATATCACTTCCGTGTGTAGTTGTATCAACCCGACGGCTGACCCCAACAAATATTTCTTCGTCCTGGTTCGCGGCGACCAATTCGGGAAACTGACAATTGTAAACAACAATACTGTTAAACACTAAATACTATGTTTGTAACAAAAACACGTAAGGTAAACAATACCCAATATAGTTAAATGTTAAATCATATGTTTAAATACTAATATATTTTGTTAAACGACAAATACAGTACTTAAATCGATTTATTACCTCTTTTCCTTCAAAAGACGAAAATAAGGTTCCCGTGGAGACTTGCTTCCGGTAGCTGTTCTCACTGTAGCACAGGATCCTTGGGGTCTTGCCAAAACGAATCTTCTTGCCGGTGCCGGTGAGCTCATAGAACCAAGTCGTTAGCGCAACTGAGCAACCTTTGACGTACCCCGTGTTGGTCTTGTTCCCGGCGCACCTCGCTTGCACTCGAGCGGCCGCTTGTGGAACGTCCTCTATCATCCACTTGTGGGTCGCTTGCGCCCATGCATATCGTCCCATGCCCGCTAGGTCGTCGACGTAGTCAACGATCCAGATTGGAACAGAGCAGGAGGTGTTCGGGAAGAGGATAGTACCCATGAGGTACACCATGAGGAGTTTTACAAAATTCTCCTCTTCCCCCCTCTGCCGAACTAGCTGCTCAATTGTTTTCTTGATGGAGTCTTTATTTCTCTCGTACGATTTTGATAGAAACCTCGATTCGAATTCCGAGTGTGGTTTCTTCTTTTGGAACACGACGGCGTCTCCAACACACCGTAGCCCCAGGATGAGAGCCACATCTTGAGGCCTGAAACTGACCAGGCTGGCCCCGATCCTGAATTTGTTGCTGCTGTCATCAAACCTCCGCAGCAGAGAATCAAGAAGGGTTCTCTCTTGGAGGACGGCTTCAATCTCGGTCAAAGTCGCGAACGGTGTCCTTCTGATGATCTCCCAGTGACGTCCACTCATGTGAGCTTTCAATTCACTCAGAGTCTGGACAACAGGTGTCAAGTAGCATCGGCCGTTAACTAGGTTGACCGCCATGAACAAAACCCTACAAGAAGAACAATACATCTGTTTAGACTCGTATAGTTAAACAGAAACCAAAATAGTCAAACAGTGAACTCAATACTTAAACAGAGACATGCATTGTTAAACGGAGACAGCATTATAAAACACGAAAATCAGATTTATCACACAGAAAACTCAACCATCAGATTCATCAACGGCCTCCTTACCTTGGTGTGAAAACTGATGAAATTCCGAAGACTTGAGCAGGAGTTCTCCTTCCAGACAATGGTGAAGAGGCGATGATAGCGTGATGCCCAGCCAATAACAACTTCGGAAATGGAAAACGTGAAGAGGTGATGGTAGCAAGATGCCCAGCCAATGACAACTTCGGAAACGGAAAGGTGAAGAGGCGATGATCGCAGTTAACCGGCGGCGGAAATGGTGTTCTTTCGGTAATAAACAAAGAAAAATAAACCGCTTCCTCTATAAGCAGTAACATCATTCCACGTAAGGGCATTACCGTCAAACCAAGTCGCGATTTCACAACTTCCCACGTAAGGGCAATTTCGTCCAATAAATTCAAATTTAACTCCGTCAAACTCCGTTATAGCCCTGGGGGGTTTGAAATTCATTCTATAGAAAAGGAGGGGTTTTTTAGGGATATCAAAATTCGTGGGGGTTTTTTTGTGAATATTGCAAACTTTGGGGGTTTCTTTGGTAATTTCCTGTTAAATGATAAAAAATTATTTATAAAACATTTGGAATATCATAATTCAAATAATTATTATAATTAAATATTTAAATTAAAATATATCACTTTAATCGTTATTAATTTTAATAATTTTAAATACCTATTTTAAATAATGATTTTTAATTTAAGTAAATATCTGCCAAAGGCAAAATGTCATTTTGCTTTAATTATTTTAATTAAATGTTTAAATTATTCAATATATGTTGATAATTATTTCCTTTAATTATTATAATTAATTATTTAAATCAATGATTTTTATTTAATTAAATCTTAACTAGTGAGAAGGTGTTATTTTACCATTAAGAACATTCATTCCACCACTATTCCCCCAATTTTAGTGGTAATAAAATTCTTTAATTATAGAGAATCCCATTATCTGTGATATCCATTACCATTTTTATAGTAGTGTGCATTAAATGAAAAATCCTGTAAACATTTCAACTTGGAGGTAGGTCTAATTCATTGATTAATCATACATCTTGTGGATATTTTTGCTTGAATGTATCTTTTTGGTTATGGTTGCTCTTTTTTTGTGTTTTATATGTAGATGGTTGAAAATTTTCATCAATTATGTAATTATTTAAAGCACTTTAGAAGAAAAAAATGAAGAGAAGTCATGGAGATAAAAGAGTATCAAGCAAGAAGACATCATAGAAAATGACCCGCCAATGTCAATCACCATAGGTATGCAGCACAATGCAGGATTTTAATTTATAGAAGTCTATAACCAACTCGTGGTGCACACCATACTTGTGGCGCATAGCCACAAAAAACACATAGCTTATTTCATCTTATATAAGATCATGGAGAGTTTTTAGAAGAGAATCTTTGACAGTCGTGGTTAGAGTTCGAGATTGAGAAGCATTAGAATAACAAAACACACACCAAAAGATGGAGGAGATCAAGAATTAAAATGAAGATCTATAGATTTTCAAGTGTGGAACTCATCGGTGAGCTTTTCTTTATTTCGTTTTATTTTTATTATTGATGCTTAGTTTGCATATCATGGGTTATAATTCAAACATGAGTCAGTAGATCTATCTTTTTAGGGTTGGGAATTAGCCTCTCGATGGAAAAAGATTTTTTGTATCGACTTATATTTTTTACTTTAATGTTTAAACTCCGTGATTTAATCCTTTGATATTTAATGCTTGTAAATGTGATGTATCCCATATTTGCATGGTCTTAGACACCAAAGGAAGGGCTGAAAGGTAAATTGCGGTGTTAGACACACTAAGATTAAGCCTCAAACCATAGATTTGGATTTTTTGAGGATTAATGGTTACCACAAAACTTATAGAGTCTAATTAGATTTAATTATCATGAAAGTAGAAGTTGATCTAAGTTAGATATCTTGCCATATTCTGAAAGAATATAGTGAGTACTTTAGGATAAACCACTTTCAGACAATTAAGTTTAATTGATAAATAGTCATATAAGATCTTTTGTTTAGTACTTCGTTGAAAGCCTAACCTTAGAAGCCCTTGAATTTTGAAGTTTTCCCACCTTGCCACTATCTACTGTTTAATAGTTTTTAGTTTTAATTACAATTAATTCTATTTATTTATTTTATTCATATTTGGAATTGTCTAGAATACCTTTAGTTGCAAGAAATTAGTAATCGACATTATAGTCATCGTGTGAACAATAACATATTTACTACTACTTGGCTTCTAGTGCATTTGCGGCTTGCATTAGTGTGCCCAAACATGGTGATATATTATTGTAGATATTGATTCTCATTCTAATAGTATCCATTCCTTTAATCCAACAACTATCCCGTCTTCTTTTGCACTGCATTTGTGCTTGAGCTTCCCCATGCATTCAAGAATGGACTCATGATCTATGATGGTGTGGAAGATAGGTCTATCAAATGGTTGATTAAGCATAGTAGATCTGAGGCTAAACATCTAAGAAAGACAGTGCGTTTCTTCTAATGGAGATGGGAATTTTTTTTTTCATTTTATTTTAGTCTCAAATTTTTCCACAAAGGTTCATGGTTGATGATGTGCATATATAGTTAAAGGATGTAGAGAAGAAGCTAGTCCCTTTTTGCTGTCAAGCATCGAAGCTACAAGCCATTAACCTTTCTGGCACGCATCACTTCCACTGATTACAAGAGATCAAGAACATGCTTAGGTAATACTTATGCTTGTTTCAAAAAATCTATTGATGGAAATTTCTCAAAAAGAATGTTAATTCTTTGTGCTATTGAAAAGCAAAAGCAACATACAAACTTTATTTCTAGTGTGTGCAGTTGCTTATTACCATGTTGTTTGATTTTGAATCTATGATCTAAATCTAGAGTCAACATAATAGGAAGATAAGAAGCCTATAATCAAATCAAAATAATGATCAAATACAAAGTAGCTTGTTATTTGCCATTCTTGTTTGCTAGTTATCTTTTACTCCTTTATGGAGTTTGATTTTAATTTAATTTAATAGTTTAGAAGTTTAATTGAAACTATTTATTTATTTATGCCATCTTGTTCAAGCACAATTTTACATACTTCTTTTTTATTATGATGATTTTGTAGTGCACTAAATGGTGCTGTAAATTTATGGCAATTACAAGACAATAGGCTAGTTTCTTCCTTGATTTACTTTTATTCATTGAGATATTAGATATTTCTTGCCCTTGAACTAGTAGGCCACACATACTGTAATTTATGTTTTTTATGTATATTGACCTAAAGATTTTTCTTAAGCATGTATTAGAAAAGGAGTCTTTAAAAACGTCCCTAGTAATTCACTTATTGAACCTGGATGTTTTATTACGATTCCCTTTTCCCCCAAAGAGCTATATTTGGATATATTTTTCACATCCAAATCCATTTTTAATTATGAATAATTTCATTATTTTGACATAATCTTGGTACCTTGAATGATGGCATACATATCACGGCTAACTCCTGATTGATTGTTGTAGTGATCATTTCATTTTAAAAATTAAAATTAACTGGTGATTTTTTTTAAGGAATACAAAAAACATGTCTTTTTATCTGATATTGAATTTTGTCTACTTATTTTATTTACTTTATTTTTAAACAAAACCTTATTGTTGATTGCCTTTCTTTTATTAGGAGTATTACATCTAGGTTCATTTTTATGTATGCACGCATGTAAGGATAGGGTTTGGCTCTTTTGTGATTATACTTGATGGTTGGAGGTAATGATACTATGGGACCAAATCCATATGCAATATATCATATGGTTGGAGGTAAAAAGAAAAACTCTTGTAGCATGTTTTTGTTATTATTTTAATGTAGATTTCATTTTTTTATTACATTCTTGTAAGTTTTTTTTTTAGTTGTGTACTTGCAGACCCAAGCCTACTTCACTATTGCTTAGTACCACAGATTATGAAATTCCAACAAAAAAAAATGTCCAGAAGATTTAGCATGGCACCCAAACAAAGATATGCTATTTTGTGTTCATTGTATTGATGGTGATAACCCTTAAGTTTCAACTGTAGATCTAAATGTTATAGAAAAATGCAGTGCTGTTCTTAGTGTTTGAAGTCATTTCTATTTTAAGCCAAATTGCTTTTGTGTGTGTGTGTGTGTGTGTGGCGTGCGCATGTGTTTGTATGTCTATAAATTTTAGTTTTCATGAAGTTGGTACTTATAGTGGTTACTTCAAGTTTCTATGTAAATAGAAACTTCCAAGAGATTGTAAGTTAATTATAATTATCTTTTGATGCATCAAGTTTTATGACATCTAATTTAAAACTGTTTGTTTGGTTGGGGTTAGGATAAGTTTGGCTAGGTTTTTGAAGTTTGAGTTGGGTTAGGAGTGAAAAATTTAAGCAATTTGTCCAAGTTTGAGTTGATTCATTTTGATTGAAGGGATTGGTATAACTTGGGATAAATTAGTTTGTCCTATTTTATTCCACAATCAAACATTACCAATAGAATTCTTAGTGAATATTGCTTGTTAATGTTGCTAAAAGTCATGTTAGGTAGGAATAATAAATGCATACTATGTTGCTATTTACTTTAGGGAGAAGAAACCTTAGTTTTAATCCTATTGTCACTCTTGGGTGGTAAATAATTAGTGTAACTCCTTGATTAATATTTTGTAAGAATCAATATTTCTACTTAAGTAACTCTAAAGGGATTTTCAATTTTTATGTTCTTGTTAATGAGGTATGGGTGTAGCCTATGGAAGGGTTAAAGCAAGTGATGGCTATTCGGAAGGAATAGAATCCTTAAGTATTATTCCAACTAAATTTCTTAAAATACTAGAAATGCTTCTTTTGTTAGCCATCTGGTTTATATATAGTTATATTAGTTGAAGAGTTTTTTTTTTTTTTTTACATATTATGAAAATTGAGGGAATATTGGCGTGAGCATTGTTTTTAATTGGAGATACAGGTGAGCTAGTCTAGCTTGTGTCAACCTAAACTTGTATTTAATTTGGGTTGTTCTTTTTATTGAATTGAATTCACTTTATAAAATTACTTGACTTTGAAACTTGTGTAACCTAATTGAAGAGGGGGAAATTAGTTTTTCAAGTGTATTATTATAGCTTTAGGTTACTTCATATCATCCAGCATTCAAATCAACTATGTTTTTGTTATTATTTGTAGCTGAAGATTTATTGAGGCCTCCAGTTTTATAATATTTTTCATTTTATTATTTTATTTTGCTATTCATATACTTATCCTTTGTTTATAGTAATTCGTATTATATATACATAACTATCATTTTGTAAAGCTTATTCATGAAAAGTTGGATCCTAAAAGAATTATTCTTAAATATAAGTTCCTTGTTTGTATCTTTTATGTTTTATTTTTCATATATGCCTTTTTAGCAAGTTTTACTAATTAATTCCAATACTTCACTACCATCGGTGAGAATATATAAAATGATTGTTGTATTCAAAATTTTTTTTGCACATTCACTCACATGAGCAATGTACACTCAATTGTGCTTATTCTAAATGTTGTTTATGTTGTGGTTGTTTCTAAATAGGATACAATTACTTTTTCCATATAAAAACCTCATTCGAAGGGTGTTATAAAGAGTATTAGTTTCATTCATAGTGTTCATTTATGTTTTACTATTGGTGAAAGTGATCATGTTCTTATACTATGGAAAGGAAAAAAAAGGGACTTTTTGAAGCCCAAAACTCTACACAAGGATAACCATTCTTCTACTGTCGAAGGAGTTACCGATTTGTTGTAAAAGAAGATTTTATTATTGGTTGGTTCAGATTTGTTGGCTAAGAGATGTGAGTTTAAGTATCAAATTAATTGATTACCAATGAATGAGTGATAGGCCACACAACCTAAGGCTATTGAAGGTTTATATCAGAAAAATAAATGACAGACTAACATATTCAATAGGTAGCTTTAGACACCTATATATTAGACATGTATTACGTAGTTATGTATTAGATATGTATTAGGCAATTATGTATTAGAAAATTATGTTTTATGGTTTGGATAGCTAGTTGTATAAGAATATTTTATTATTTTCTGACTCACTAGATGCCCTCTACGAGGATGAACTCAATAGTGGAAGGATTAAAGAAGCAAATGGAATCGATTTGTACGTAGAGATCCTTGTTAAAGAATAAGATATGTAGAGATCCATTTTTACATAATTGACTAAGAACAATAGGGAATTATATGGAAAATATACAAGGGATTTTGATGAGATAGACAAGAAGATTGAAAGTTTGGATGACATGTGCACCTTGTTGAAGATGTCAGTGAAAAACAATGGCCATGAAGTTGTGGAACTAGATGTAGGGAAATTTTACCATTCTCAAAGTCTTGTACACCATAAATCAACACTTTTGGATACACATTTATTCAACTATGAGGACTGTTTATCTGAAGCATGCAAGAAGGCCAAATTACCCAATTTCAATAGTTATGATCTAATTGAGTGGCAAGCTAGGGTTAAAAAATTCTTTGAAATTCAAAATACCAAACCAAAATTGAAACTACCTCTAGTTTTTGTATGTATGGAGAGTTCTACAATGCATTAGTTTAGGTATTTGAGGGGAAAAAAACTACTGAATTAGAATTGAGAAGCCTTGAAAACTGAATTTCTTAAGAGATTTTTAAGTAATGTTGTGGGAATTCGTTATGAACAAACTAGCTGGAATTCATTAAACAAGTTAGGTTGATGATTGTATGAAACATTTTGAGATGCTATTAGTGCAATTACCTAAAATTCCAAAGAAGTTGGCTTTGCATTATTTCATGAAGTTTAAGCGATGTAATCAAGTGAAAAAAAAAGGAAATCATGACCCATATATTGTGCCAAGAGTGATCCCTTTGCTCATTTTCAGCCCTTTTCTTGTCTTTAATTTCAACATCAAATTCCTTCAACAGTAGTACCCAATGAGTTAACCTTGGCTTGACATCAAACTTGTTTATTAGATAACGTAGTGCTGAATGGTTAGTGAAAACAACCACTTGTGACAAAATAAGGTATGATTTGAATTTGTAGAATGCAAATACCACAGCTAGCTATTCTTTTTCAGTGGTGGTGTAGATCTCTTGGGCACTTGTCAAACTCTTGCTTGCATAATAAAATGGCTGAAAATGCTTGTCTTTTCTTTGCCCCAAAACAATCCTCACAACATAATCACTAGCATCACACATAAGTTCAAAAGGGAGACTCCAATCCGGTGAAATAAGGATAGGTGCTTGTGTAAGTTTTTCCTTTAACAAGTTGAAAGCAAGCAAAACAATCCTCATTAAATTCAAATGGGGCATCTTTTTCCAACAACTTGGTCAATGGTTGAGCTATCTTAGAGAAATCTTTGATAAATCGGCGATAGAACTCCACATGACCCAAGAAACTCCGAATTGCTTTGATATTTGTTGGAAGAGGTAATTTTTCAATAGTTTCGATTTTCGCCCGATCAACCTCAATCCCTTGGCTAGAAATTTTGTGACCAAGGACAATCGGCCCCTCCCTCTAGGCTACCGATACTAGTCCCCTATGAGGTCCCGGTGGAGAAATTGCTCAATCTCAACACCTCACACCACGTATGACCGCAATAGACTCTAGAGATTCCTAAGAGTACACCTGATTCCTACAGATAGATCTAACCCTACTTCTAGGTGAAAGATCCCTAACCCCCTACAAGGTTCCGGCGGAGAAATCTCTCAATCTCATTCCTCACACCAAATATGGTTGCTTAAAGTATATGGAATACGGAGATAGGATGTACTAATCGGTGGGGAAAGGGGACACTCCACTATCTCATGACTCATCCTCTCAACCCTCTTCAATCTTGAGGTTTTAACCTTAATTGAGACCTCTCTCTCACCAAGGCAAACAACTCATGCAAACCAATCAACCACAAAGATCAATACGGCAAGCAAACAATGATTAAACAAGATTGGAACTCAATTAAACTCGGATTTAATAGAAAATACAAAGTAAATCAATACATGAATAAAATCCTAGGGTTCACATACCCAAATATCTACTAGGGTTTAGCCCTCCATGGGGCAAGTTACAAAACAAATAATGAGATGTAAAGCAATGAAAACCATGGATAAAACCCCCTTGAATTAGTGATAATGGCCTTGATGGGTTGCTTAACATCTTGAAGGATTCCTCTTCGTAGTTAGGTCACCGATGGCTCCCTTGATGCTATGATGGAGAAAGAATCTATCAAAGTTGGTGAAGAACACCCCCCCAAATTTGTCAAAGACCTCTCAAAACCCTACCCCCTTTGTCCTTCAAACGCTAGCAAAAAGTCTCCAAAGAATAGGGCCAAAGGGCTATTTATAGTAAAAAACCTGTGTCTATCACGTGCCTCCATGCGACCGTGTGAGTCTTCACACACCTGTGTGGGCTGCAGAAATGCCCACGTGGCCGTGTGGAAATTTTGCGCGGTCACATGAATAGTGTTTTTACTGCAATTCTACTACAGTAATTTTGCTGCAATACTTTACTGCAGTCTCTTCATAAACATGGCTCACACACTTTTCTCTTGAGGCCACATAGTCGAACACACGCCCACATGGTAGGTTATGAGGCTTGTCGTCGTCGAATCATCATTGGGAAAACTCTTGCATTCTTCACACAAGGAGGGACATGGGAGTGTGATTGCTTTTGTGCCTTTCCAATTCAAAGTCTAGCTTGAATTCTCTTGGAAGTTGGCACACACCACCATGTGTATGAACTCTTCTTGCGTTTTGATCCTTATGTTGCACAAAAACTCCCAAATGGTGCCTTTATATCCTATCTTTGCTTCATTTTCTTCTCCCACGGCTTTCACAGCCTATTTGCATTAAAAAAAAACACCAAATACAATTTATGAGACATAAATTATGATAAAAATGATGCTCAATGCATGTAAAACACATAAATAAATATGTCCACTCAAGCACTTATTAATATTTCTAGTATAACTAAAGTTGTTGCTAAATGTAGTAATTTTAGTCACTACTATTCATAGTAATTTTAGTCACAAGTACCTCTATAATAAATACAATAGCAATCACTTTAGAAATATTATCACAATTGCGTAAACCATTTGTGACAAAATTTTTGTTACCAAAACTTTAATATTTGTTATAAAACTTTATGACCACAAGTACTTAAAATTTGTAGCCAAATTATTGTCACTAAAAACATTGGTATTTGTGATAAAACTATATTGTCACAATAATTCATTTTATTATGATACCATTGTTGATACTAAAATGACTTAAAATAATGACAATTTTTTTTCACTAATAATATTTTTATTTTCATTACTGATAAATATAAAGTTATATCTTAGACAAATTTGTCACAAAAGACAAATTATTAGTAGCAAAATCTTATGACACAAGCAAATATAAATATTTGATATTATATAAAAATAAATAAATATCACCAAAAAAGAACAAAATTCAATTTCAAATATATAAAATTGAAAATTTTAATATCCAAAATACAATTATAAATTATCTTTTGGAGGTGAAATACAATTTAAAATTTTTCCTAAACAATTCTCAAATGTAAATTTGGAGGTGAAATACTCCCCTATGCATTTGAATCTACTTTTTTTGCTTTGCATACTCAACTTATGCTGGAATTTAACTTTTTTGTTAGGATTTAAATGTTATTCCCTCTACTTCATGCTTATTTTGCACTATTAAAAAATTAAGAATCTAATAAAATAATTTTTAAAGTTTTAAAAGAATTCTAATTTAATTACAACTTTGATAACATTAATTTTGTTAATTGGAAAGAGACCAAGTTCCATGTTAAATTGGCTTTTGTTGTTTTAAATAGATAAAACATCATGAATAATAAGAACAGTATACAATTAAAATCTAAACAACATATTCCTATTATAAAACCTTAGATTCAAAGTGTCAAAAATCAAAACAATAACAAACAACCATTTTTGAAAAAGAATTTAATAAATCTAATTTTAAAGATTAAAAAGGATAAAGCAAAATAATTATTATCCCTTATCCATCGCATACACTAAACAAAAGAACATAAGAAACAAAGCAAATTTCGTG
Source organism: Dioscorea alata (assembly GCA_020875875.1). Taxonomy (NCBI): domain Eukaryota; kingdom Viridiplantae; phylum Streptophyta; class Magnoliopsida; order Dioscoreales; family Dioscoreaceae; genus Dioscorea; species Dioscorea alata. Next base: position 5,527,974 of record CM037017.1, on the reverse strand, counting down.
ACCATAAATAATATACATATCTACATTTGAAGTTAGTTGAGTTACTATGGGTCACAAAATCAAACAAAATTAAATCGTTGTCATCGATCTACATAGGCACATTAGTACTCAAGGCTTCACCATTTATATTTATTGCCTTTATATGTTGTATTCATTGAGGATATGTATCTTTTTAAAATTTATTTTTTTTAAAGATTTATATTATCTATTATATTTTGTTTTGTAAAATTTTGGTAAATATCTATTTAATTTTAATTTTAATTTAGCAATTTTTATCTAATATAATAAATCTTGGTTATGATGCAAATTAAAAGAATGTTTTCTAAGCCTTAAAAATTTAACAAATTTTGGGGGATTTTTATGGTCACTCATTTTTTTAATAAAAAAAAAAAATACAAGTTGTATTTCTTTATTAAGGTATGTTTGAAATTTTTTTTAGATATATTATGAGATAAATAATCTTAAAAACTCCAAATAAATGTATTAAACAAAAGTTTTACTAAAATGTTTATATATATACACACATATATCCAATTTGAGACCATGCTAGTAATCTTGTTTAGACACATTTATTAAGGTCAATTAATTTCTTTTGTCACAAAAATCTCATATTTATGACAAAATGATGAATAGTCACAGAAAAATTGTCGCTAAATGTCTTAATTCTTGTAGAGTACTTCTTGATCATGTAATTTTGCATTTCTTCTATATACTATTGAAAATCTTGGGTGCATCCTCGACTGATAAGGAACAGGGATTCACCTTCATCTTCGTTATGGAATATTATGCATGTGAATTTGGATAGTTTTGTGAATTTTAAGGATATTGAAATATTTGGTGGAAAAAAATGAAAAATTTTGAAAATTATAACAAAAATTTGGAGTTTGGGAAGATGGAGGAGTATTTTTATCTATAATAGAGTAGAAAATTATAAGATAATGAAGAAGTGGAGAGGAATGTAGGTTTTTTTTAAATTTTGGATGTATTTGTGATAAAATTTAAAATTAAAAAATTAAAAAAATAACCTTTGGCATGTTGCATGTTTACTTTTTCAAAATTTGTGCGTCCCATTGGTCATTTGAACATTAAAAAAACATTTTTTTAAATTTTAAACAAAGTAGGTCCCACTATTTAGCGCTCAATGGCTACCAAACTCTCATAGTGGTCCGTATATTGGTTGAGAGGTCATTGAGCCCTGCAAGAGTCCTCGTTAAAGATGCGCTTATGTTTGATTCCATAGCTAGATCTTGTCTCCATTTTCTTGCCCATATATTTTCCTTTCATTTATCTAGAGTGGCTTCTACCTAAATATATCATTTATAGTTAGTTATAATTAGGGTTGGATATGGGCCGGGCCTGGGCTGGGCTAGACTCAAAAATACAACCCATATATTCGGGTTGGGTTGGGCTGGGCCATGTTCCGGCCAAATTGTTTTGGTCCAAACCCGGCCCATTTGATTGTCATTAGGCCCAGGCCCAGCCCAACCCAACCCAATAAATAAATAATTTTTTATGAAATAAATTGAAATAACTAAATAAAAATGCTACTACAAACCCTAAAATTTTTTCAAACTATTAAAAAAATACAACACAAGTGCTATAAATGGTTCAAATAAATTCTATATAAATAAGTAGTAATATTATCAACAAATATTACATCAAGTATAAATATACCATTCATAAAAAAACAAATATTAATACGTAGTACAAGGGTTCAACATGAGTTTCATAAGTAGCAAATATTACATAAGTAGTACAATGATTCAACAAGAGTTTCATAAGTAGTACAATATTATATAAGTAGTACAATGGTTCTACAAGAGTTTCATAAGAAGCAAATATTACATAAGTAGTACAATAGTTCAACAATTGTCCCATAAGAAGCAAATATTACATAATTAAGATCACCAAAGAATTAATTCTGGATCCCCATCAAATAGATTAAAGAAGTTAATAACCTATGCAAAACACCATTAAACAAAATGTTAATATAAACATATATAAGAAAGTAACCTAAAATTTAAAATATTTAAAGAAAATACCTATGTTGAAAAGTCATCCATAGAATCTGAACTTGAAGATAAATCATCTTCTTCAACACCAACCACCCCATCAGATTTTCCTTTAAATTATTAATGACAACCATAATTCAATATTTTAAAATATTTAGTTAAAACATACTAACATAACTTTTTAAAACACAATTACCTTGGTTCAAACGATGCTCGCAACCAATCTCGAAGACACATTATAGCTTGTATTGTCTTTGAACTTAATGAAGCTCGATAAGGACTAATCACTCGTCGGCTTGTGCTAAATGTGCTCTCTGAGGCAACAATGGATATTGGAATAGTTAAAATATCACGAGCCATGCTTGAGAGGTCTGGGAATCTCATTGAACAAGACTTCCAAAATTCCAAAACATCCAACTCCACATTTCGATCCAAACATGGTTCTTCCAAATAAAGATCCAACTCTGATTTTTGCATTTGAACTCTACTAACATGACCTTCAAATGCATCTAACTCTTGCATTTCATCATAATCATCATCATTTACAGTCAAATTGCTTTTGGAACTCATAGTATATTGTGAAGAAGATGCTCGATCTTTTTTGTAAGCTTCAAAACATTTATAAAGAGTAGCAACCACATTTGAAGTGTATCCTCTAGATTCCATCCCATACACTTTAGTATAACAAAATTCAACAAATTTGACTTTATAGCGAGGATCCAAAATAACAGCACAAGATAAAATCAAGCTATATTCAGACCAATATTTATCAAACTTCCTCTGCATTTCTTTAACCATAGGTGTCAAGAAGCTTTCTGGTTCATTAACCACATTTAGCAATTTACGATGAATTTGCCACACACCTTTAAGGGGGCATTTGGTTCGTGGTAATGTGAAAATATTACCGCCTGTTACGTGGTAATCTTTTCATATTACCACGTTTGGCATTACACTGAGAAAGATTACCACTTGTTACGTGGTAATCTGGATGGTAATATGACATTACCAACAGGAGAATATTACCAAGAAGGTGGTAATCCTATTACTACCAAATTTGGTGTCTATCTTGGATTACCATGGTAATCTCATAACTTTTTATATTTTACCAAATTGATTACCATGAACCAAACAAGGTAGTGAACTATTCCCAGTAATAAGAGTTCCCAACCAAACATGGTTATATCAAATTACCATAATATTCCCAACCATATAACATTCCCACCTATATTACCATGGTAATCTCATTATGTGGTAATATGTTATTACCACGAACCAAACGACCCCTAAAATATAAATTAGAAGTAGAATATTTGACACCAGAAAATACGCAAGTCACCTAATGAAAATACTTCAAAAAATTGCATAAAGCAGCAACATCATTCCACTCTTGATCAGTTAAGCTATATGTAAAATTACTGTCTCTTTCACCCAAATACAAGAAAGCAGCTTTGTAATGAAGTGCCACAACAAGCATGTCATAGATAGAGTTCCATCTGGTTGGACAATCAAGACATAATTTCTTTCTAATGTCCAAATTTAACTTCTTTGTAATATCATAAAATTTCTTTCTTCTATGAGTGGATTGCTTCACATATTTTACACCAAGACGCAACTTGCCAATGGTCAACATAATAAGATTAAATGCTGATTGCACAACCAAATTTAATATATGAGCACAACATCGTATATGAAAGAATTCACCATCACAAGGAAGAAACCCCTGCTGGTTAAGACAACTCTTAAGCAATGAAACAACACAGTCATTTGTACTCAGATTATCCAAAGTGATACTGAATAGTTTGTGTTGAATGTTCCATTGAGCAACACAGGTATTAATTTCATCTTTAATAGAAAAGCTGTCATATGGAGGTGGAATGAGTTTAAAATGAATAACCCTCTTATGTAACAACCATTTATGATCAATAAAATGCGCCGTAACACAAATATAGTGATCCTCAGTGATAGATTTCCATGTGTCTGATGTTAAGCATATTCTACTAGGGCACTCAATCAATATGTCTTTCAAATTCTGTCTTTCTCGTTTATATAGCAACATAATATCTCTTTTGATTGTCTTTCTACTCATCATTTTAAATTCAGGACATGCAGCTGCCATCACACGTATAAATCCAATATTCTCAACCAACATGAAAGGTTGTTCATCAACAGCAATCATCATAGCAATTTCTCTACGAATGATCTCAACATCAATTTTATAATTTGAGAATGACGTACCGCTGGTTGTTGTTTGATGAGAAATTGTGTATTGTCTAATGTCACGACAAACACGTTTCGGACATTTAACCAAGTGCCTCCTTAAATGAGATGTTCCTCCTGTGCTTTTGCAAGAATATGCCTTCTTACAATATTTGCATTGAGCTCTTTGTGAATTTGCATCAATTGGTGGTAATTTGTCAAAATGCTCCCACACATCCGATCTACTACGCTTTGATTCAGGCTCAACATTGTCATCATCAAGATTTATTGGTGTACTTGATTGACTTTCCATATCTATTGAATAAATAAATAATTTACAAACAAAATTAAAAAAATCAATAGAAAAAAATAAAATTCATCTCATGTAATAAAAAAATTAATTTAAAATAAAAATCTAAAAGATGAAGTATAAGAGTGAATATATAATTACTTGGATGGTTAGACCTTCACTTGAGAATGAAATGGATGAAGTGAAAAATCCAATGAACACAATGATTGCTCAAAGTAGGAGAAAAGCTTGATCATGGAACCTAAAGAAAGCTCATGAAGTGTGAATTCAAGACTCCAAAAAAAGAAGAATACCTGCATAATCATATTTAAGTGGCTTAGATTAAAAAGAGGCAAAAAAACTAGTGCTAGTGCACATCAAAAGAAGAAGAAAAAAAAAAATCTAAAAAATATATTACTTGGATGCCGAGTCTTCACCGGAGATGAAATGAATGAGTGAAAAAAAATAAAAGAACATGGCCGTTGATTGAAGCAGGAGGAGAGAAGCTTGCCAATAGAATTCATTGTTTAAATGTCATTATGCCAGCTTTGAACTCTCAAACGAAAAAAACAAAAACACAATTAGTGAATTAGATGAATGCACAAATCCCAATACATGTTATATATTAAAAAATCAAAATCAAATGCTAAAAGCTAGCAAGCTGCCTATATTTGATTATCCCAATATATTTTATATATTAAAAAATCAAAATCAAAGGCTAAAAGCTGCCTATGTTTGATTATTTTCAAACATATATATATATATTAATTATTTATTTATTCGGGTCGGGCCGGGCCTGGTCGGGTTAAAATTCATCTGACCCAAACCCGACCCGAAATTTAATCGGGCCAAAATATTTGAGCCCAACCCAGTTCTTTGGGCCAACTTTTTAAACCCAGGCCTGGTATTTTTTGGGCTGGGCTCGGGCCAGCCCATGGGTCGCCAGGCCCATGTCCATACCTAGTTATAATGTTTATGATTAATCATATAAGCAAAATGTTCTTCAAGGATTATATATGATTATAATGTTGCTTTTTGTATTCAGGTACACTATAAAGCTGGCAAAATTGTTAGATCTCATGTAATCTTATTGCATTAGATTTTGCCATTTCCTCAAAAGTTTCATAATTTTATACATGTTATAAATGTATATTAATAGAGTAATTTTGGATTTGATCCTAATTGTCCATTTATTATTTGTTTCTTTGTAGTCTGAAAAATTGAATTATGCAACGATTATTTCAATTCATTGTTTATTGTTAAATGTATTTGCTTGTTTTTTTTTACAATATTTGTATCTATTGAATTTTTTTCCAAAAATTCTAGCCAATTTAGGTCCTTAAAAAAAAGTAATTATAAGATTTTTTTGGTTTATTCTTGTCATGTCATGTTTCATAATTCATTTTATCAGTGATCATGGCATGCAACTTCTTCTGTTTGAGATCATATCAAGCAAAACATAGATTCATTCCTTTGGTTGGAAGCAAAAGAGAAGTGAAACTTAGTCTGCATAGATTAGGGAAGCATAGTCTACATATGCATAGCATTATTAGGATCAATGGATAATGCCATCTATATATTTTATATCAAATATAATGGGAAACAACATTCCCAAACTGTGGATGTATATCAACTGAGGGTTTTCAAAAGCATGTGACCCCAGTCTGTTCATTGTTAACTTCAATATTCTTATATTAGAGTATCTGCTTGCATAAGATGTAGTAAACTGTTGTCAATGAAGTGGTTCATATATATTTGTTAACATATGCATTTGAAATTGTGAAGAAGTTCAAGAGTAGTACGGAAGGATGGGTACAAGAGAAGATTATAATATATCAAGCTAAAAGATGCTCATGTGATTATTTATCCTTTTTGTAGCCAAAAAAATATCCTAGAAAAGATTCAAAAGAAAGTAGCAAAAGTTAAGCCGAATAGAATTTTCCAGTTGCAGCAATGACCCGTGTTATGCATCTAGATTGTTCAACATTGATGTCTGGCTCCATGTTCCTATAATGTCATTAGTAGAAGAATTTTTCATTAAAGAAATATTTGCAATTTTTATTCTATGTAGTGATAAGAAAATTGACAATTTACTTGAAACAATTCCTACACAACTGATTCCAACCAAATGCATGATAAGCAAAATAAAAGGTGGATACAAAGCCAAATTAAAAATAGATTAACACAAGACTTTAACAGAGTAATTAGAGAATAAAATAAACATCAAGGCATATCCTAAGCAATTTAAGGCAGCTTTCTAGGAACTCTTCTTTTTATTAACTGTTCCTTGGCACCTTAAAATTTTATCACAAACCTAGCTAAAAAACCTTGTTAATAGATCTAGCCACCATCTTATAGCCAAATAAAGATACAACCACACAGTTATAGTTCCACAATGTTTCATTTCTTCTTACATACACCCCACATACATTTGCCAAAATAATTGATCCATCAGGATGGGCTAGTGAAATTTGATGACACTTTTGTAGGCCATACTTAAATAATTTGATAGGTTTATAGCCATTCCAAAGTATTGTCAATGCCTCCATTTCATTGATCTAAAAAAAAGTCCAACTTGACAAGATGTAATAAATCAAAACAACTTCAACATTTGTGACACATTCTAGAAGTCAGTAGAATTGGACTTCAAACCATTACCATATTTGTAATCTAAGATTATATCCTTATTCTACTTTATAATAAGAGGCATAAGTTTAATACCATGAATAATACCCCAAACTAATAAAATAGGAAGCTAAGTGATGAGTGAATGTGATATAGACATTTTACATACCCTATTTGCATAATTAGCTTGTCTTATAGCATGTAATTATGTGTAATTCGATGCTACTTTGGGTATTTATATTTAATTATGCAGGCAAGCTGGTCTTGGGACAAGAGAACATGATTTAGAATGAATTCAGTGCAAAATGAGCTCAATTGCACTGTAGCACAGGAAGCACGGTCAGAAAGCACTCCCATGCTTCTGCTAGTACAAATCTTAGGACTTGGTGAAATTCTTCAGAAGAAGAGATGCATAGTTTTAAAGCCCAAAGCATAGTTATGCACTGGAACCATGGTCAGGAAGCACACTGGTGCTTCTGCCGGTGCAGATGATAGGAGTTTTCACAATAAGGGAAGCACGAGATCAGGGTTCTATGCATGGTCATGCATTGGAAACATGGTGGGGAAGCACACCCATGCTTCTACCCATGCAGATTACAGGTTGGCTACTCGTCATGTGAAAAATACATCCCAAGACATCCCATAAAGAGCACGGTTAAGAGCACGACTGGAAGGACAACTGTGCTTCCATCGGGAATAGCCTTTTTAAGCCCAAAGTTAGGGTTATGAAGGATTTTCTATTTCTATGCTTCTGGACAACTGCTGGGACTACTCCTGGAGGTGATTGGGGATAGATCTAAGCCAAGAGAATATCGAGAAAGTTGAGCAAAGTTGGCAGCAGCTTCAATGGGCATTCTTTAACAAGATTTGGGAAGTAAGAAGGGAGTTCATGGATTCTTTTTTGTTTTATGTCCTTTATTTATATTTGTTTTGTTAGACCATGAGAAGCTAACCATCATTCGGCCTTGGGCTATGAACCTCGACTTGTAATGCTTTGATTTTCTAATGTTTTGACTATGAAGTTTCCTAGTGATTCCTTTTATGTTTTATCCTGTAATGCAGAATCCAATGTGCATGAATGCCATAGTTGTAGTTACAAAACTCGATGTATAGGTTGCCATAGTTGTGTTAACAAAACTCGATGTGTATTCCTGCCATAGTTGTAATTGCAAAACTCGATGAGCATGTTTGCCATAGTTGTATCTTAACCGTCTAGTTGATGATTGGGAAATCCATCTAGTCAGGGCACATATAGAGGAAAGGGGTTGAGTGTGTTCCTAGAGATAGAGAGTATGGTGTCGAATCCTTTGATTTAGGAGTTTACCCTTGATCCAAGGAGATGTACCGGATAGTCAAAATAGGAGTCATTGCATTTGTCCAGGGGAGTCGTCCGGGGCTGTGCTCTTCCTATTAATATTACACCTAGATTTTAGTCTCTGTCTAATCCTTTTTTTTCATTCCTTACATTTAGTTTCTTAGATAGAATTCTCACAACCGTTCGATTAGGTTAGACACTAGGAAATTAATGAGAATAGAGAGCTTTCCAATTCTTGTGGATTCGACTACTCGACCAACTCGGGTACATTATACTGCTTCCTAAGACATGTGCACTTGCAGATATACAAGGGCATATCACTAAGCATAAAAAGAAAATAACTATATCCCACAAAAGGCAATGGAATAGCAAAACAATTATTACTTGAAAATCATTAAATCTAAATTTCCCAAAAGAACAAAAATAAATTAAAAAAAATTTATTTTATAGCATCTATATATTCCAACCTTTAACTCAACATTTAAATTAAAAAAAATTATCAGTGAAGTTGTAGTCTTTGTTTGTCAATGTCATTCATAGACATTTTTTTGGTATTGGCGCTTTAGGTGGTTCACATAACAAAATGTCTGTGTATGATAAGCATGCTTACTCATGATTTGGAAGGTTTGAAAGTGCTTGTTCTACACTATGATCAGCAACAGAAGAAAATGTTGAGGATGGTGAATTCTCAACCATAATATTATCCATCACAACTATTTTGCAATGCAATTAAGAAGTTACAATAATATGAAAGATATGTCCACAACTAAAGCGGAACCATGGAAACAATTGAAGTAACCACTTATAGCATTTCAAAAGTACTTCCTATTAAGCATATCACAATGGAAAAGAAGATAATTACATGTTATTTGTAGCATGGTAAAATACTGCAAAAGAAAACCGATGGAAAGAATTAGAAACTACAAAAATAAGCACTTTAAGAAAGATATTGTGTCTAGAAAGTGAAATCTTAAAGGAAAAAAAAAGAAATGCAATATTAAATAGGTAAATGGAATCAAATAAGTCTAAGATACTTTGCTTGACTTTAGTGCAAAAACACTAATAATAGAAAATCTTTGATACAAACATGAGTGGTTTATATTCTTACATTCAAAAAGTAAATTAGGGTAGGAAGTGTTTAATACTAGATAGTGTTTTACTTGCTAAGTAATTTATGTTATTTAGGAATTATTGACAAACTTTAAGTGGAGTAATTCATAAGAAATCCAAGAAAGGGAAACAATGTTTTAGGTGTTTAAAGCTTTTCTCTCAAGAAGGAAAGCATAAACATCCTTAAAGCTAGTTTCTTCAACAAGTTAGTGTTCTTATGCTTGTAACTTTCTTGAGAATTAAACTTAAATTGGGTGGCTCAAATTGTATAGTGGATTCCCTTAACCTTTATTGAAGCTTGACTTTGAATGCAATTGGCATGCTTGACGTGTTTGATCTTTCTAAGCTCTCACTCTTTAATTTTGTCCTCTTGCTTAAGGTATTTGATCTTAGGTGTATTGATAGACTTGGGTTGCTACTAGTCCTCGGACAAGCTATAAAGATGTCATTGATAGCTACGTCTTATTCTAGTCTTTTTTTTCTTTTCTTTTCTTACAAGAAATATATGATATGCTGTCACATTCTAGCACATTCACATACAAAAATGCGGGAAATGGAAATCTAAATAGGACACCCAAGAAAGATACACTACAAAAATATTACTGTTTTGCAACAGATATTTGCAACTGATGAATTCTGTTGAACTTTTGCAACAGACTTGCAATAGCTTTGCAACGGCATTGAACATTTGCAATAGAATTTGCAACGAGTAAAAAAAATTGTTGCAAAAATAGTGGGAGTGATTTTGAAATGGATTTGCAACTTACTTTATGATAGGTTTGCAACGGATTTGCAATGGCATAAATTTTCTTTTGGAGGGAAGTGCATGGGAGAAATTTTGAGAGGACTTTGCAAAGGACTGATAAAGTATACAATGCCATTACAATTGTGCAACAAGAATTTGCAACAGAATGATTCCATTGCAAAGTTCCATTGCAAATTTACAACAGAAACTTTCAATGAAATTGTGACATTACAAAGTTGCAACAGAATTGTAACAAAGTTGTTACGATTTTAATTTAATTTAATTTTTTTAAAATTTATATAATTTCTAAAAAAATTTTGTTTATATTATATAATTTTAGAGTTATTAAATGTACTTTATGTTAAAATTTTGATATAATGATGATGATGTACAATACAATGTCTTTTGATTTATATAAATATAAATACTAAGATATTCTAAATTTAATTAATGATAATATAGAATACTAAGTTATTTCATTTTTTTTTATCAAAAATTGATATATATATATATATATATAGTAATCACATGAGTATTCTCATATTATATTTTAAAATGAAGTTATATGATGGTAAAAACATAAATTAAATATTAATTAAATATGTATGTTTAGCATAATCTTTTTAATCATCATATTATTCTATAGTTAAATATGTATTAATATATTTTGACAATAAAAATTAAAAACATGAGTATTTATTTATTTATGTGATTTTATGAATATGTAAAGCTACTAACTAGTTTTACACATCTTCATATCATATTATGCAAAGTTAGAACTCTAAATCCCTGGAAAAAGTTCAACCAAAGTTAGCTTTTCACTTTTCACTTTTACCCAAATCTAGGGTTTGGCAAAATTTTTTCACCAGCCAACATCCATCGACTCTCTGACCCCTCCCAGATCATCGCCACCGTCATCAGCAACAACACCACCATCACCAGCTCTCCGACCGTCCCTTCCATCACATAACTCCTCACCGGCGAGACTCAGCAACAGCATCGACGCATCCGCTTTCATCGACGCCAACGACTCCGTCGCCTCGTCACCTCGTTGCTGTCTCTCTTTGGGTTAATGCTCTGATCTCTCTCTGTTTGGGCAATGCTTGTCTTTAGCCTCCATTTGTTGTTTGTTTTGGTTCATGATTTGGAGTTAATGGTGTGATCTCTTAGTTTGGATATTTTGTCTGTTTTCACTAGCCTCCACATGATTCCTATCTCGTTGATGATGCCAATGTCCTGAGCCGTGTGACGAAGTTTGATTTGGAGTCCAGCTAGGAAGAACCTCCACATCAATTTCATCATTGTTCTTAAGCTCACTGTATGAGTTTCTTATTCTTCTTATAATTGTTATTCTCACTCCTTGTTTCATTTACTAATTGTTTCTGAAACATGAAGTTCATCAATTCACTTAGAAATCCATACTTTAGTTTATCTATGAAAATTGGATCATCTGCTACAATTATAAGTTTGGTACTTGTGTTGCTCCTCTTTTGTCTACCTTGAGTTGTGCATGACATCAGAACATGACCAACACAATTGTTAAGGTCATTTGAATATCTGTTCTCATACTGTTGTAGTTGTAAAAATATAGTCTTTGAAGGCAGCTAAATTAATTTTGCTAGTTAGAAGATGATGTTAGATTTTTGTCTCATTTTTTATTGCCTAGTTTATAGAATTATGCATATTATACTCCATTTCTATTTCCAAATATCTATGTTTGTTTTGTTTATAAGAGAGAATTGGCAGCTTTTGTTTGTCAGGTAGTCTGTACTATTGTGTGTTTGTGTGTCATTGTCTGGAATTGGCATATTCTTTCATCAAATCTGGCAAGCTTTATTGTGTAAGATATGCTATTTATTTGTAATGTCAATTAGACAAAATTAATTTGAGATGAGGTTAGGTCCATGTGTGAAGAATGTATGACATCAATGCATGATTTATCTTGGTCTGTATTCAGAGCAAGTGCATGGAGGATTGCAACAATGTAGTTTTTACCTTTTGTATTGCCTGCCTAAAAAAAAAGGCTAATGGGGTGATTTTCTGAACATTAAAGAGTTGTTTAATTCTCTGATTAAATTATATATCTTTTTGACATAAATGAATCGAATCACATGAAGAATGCATCATATGTATTCATTGATGGTTTTATTGGTTTTCTTGTCCAGCCAACCTAATTATGGATTTTTGTCTGTTGTGTTGCATTGCTTTTAATGGAATGTTACTGATCATATGATGAGCGGGTCTCATATTTATTATGGTCACTGCCTGAGCCCTGATCCTCAGTGGCTTGAACACTTTGCAGATTATATATATATATATATATATATATTGTCACAAAAAGTAGAGCTCTTCATAAATGAAAGTGAAAAAAATGAGTACATTTTTCAGCTATTGTTTTCCACCCTGTTTAATTAAGGACAAGCATTGTTTTCCCAATGAAACAAGTTGAACATGTTGCTTCATTTTTTTTATTGCATTCGTTTTAATTGTTAGTAATAGTTTCAACATGAATCACACATTAATTATTTAAAACCAAGTGTCCTAAATTCCGAATTAAGCTTCAACCTTTTGTATATAAAGAGTTAATGAGATATAAATTATTCATTTGCATATAAATTTTACAATGCTGCAAAATAATTTGTACTAAATTTATCCACGGATGATGTTTATGAGTGTTTGTTTACACAGCTATATTTCCACATACTTTATTGAATATCTACAAACAAAGAAAGACCTATTCACTGTAGTTCTAATCCTCTTCAGCTACCACCACCTAATACCTATTCACTAGTGTTGTAGTATCTCAAGTAACCTTAACCTATTCAATGTTATGTCTACTCACGAATTGTCTCCTTCACCATAGGAAAAATGTGGCTGCTATGTATATCATAAAATAAGTTTTGATTGACCACTCAACAAGTAAACTTCATGTACTCTTGATTAAATTGGCTCAAGTTTTTGGTATTGACTGATGATTAGATTTATCACATACTGTGATACTTAAATAGTTAATAATAGAATGTTCATCAGGAATAAACATGAATGACATAATTAATAATTAGCTTAGCCTATCCCTATTGTTCTCAATAATGTCAATAAAATCGTTCTTATGTTTGTACCCCATCTATATGACAATCCGGTCCTTGTTTAGTGAGCTAATTATGTGGCATACCTAGCAAGGCAGGCATATCCCTGATCTTTGATAATGATGAGAAATCTTATAATGATAGTTAGTTGTTGTTAGGCATTAATTGTGATTACTAACTTGACCAAGTATTGGTTCTTAGTTTTTCCAATTGCTTTCCTTGTTGTCCACACAATTACAATCATTTAATGGCCAATTATATCTATAGTGTTTCTAAAATCATTGACAGTTCAATGGTTGGTAGAACATGAAAAAGGTTAGGCATTTTGTTTCTCCTGGCATGTGATACTCCTTCACAATGATAGAGACTTCGAGCAACTACACTCTTTCAATGTGTTCTCCATGCTAGCTCAATTGAGTTTGCTATATTGGTTTGTATTGAAAAAGGCTTGTCTAGGTATGTGTGATACTAATGTAGATAGCAGAACTGCAAACTCGGTGTTACATACTTTAATATTGTTCCTTGTCTGAGATGATATAGTTTTGAATGGAAAACAATATTTTATTTTTTGTGATACTGCACACTGGATATCTATTTGTTTGAATTTTTATTTAACATAACAGAAACATCCAGAAATGGAATTCATTTTCATCAACATAGAGATCCTACTGTTTTTATTGTATACCCAAATTGCACTCTCTAAACACAAGGTCTACCTTTGCTAGATATAATATAACACATGCACATCTCTATCTCATGATCATCATTTTGTTTTTTTGTTTTTTTCCATCTTTCTAATTTACTTTGAGAATGATGTTTGTTGATAATAATAATAATGCATAGAATGAATGTTATGGAAACATCCACGTTTGACTGTTTGAGAGATTATAAAAATAAATAAATAAATAAATAAATAAATAAATAAATAAATAAATAAAAATATATATATATATATATAAACCAAACAAATAAAACAATTCACTTTCTTTCTTTTTTCTTTTTTTTTTCTTGATAAAAATTCTATTACTTTCAACAAATACAAAGACTTTGTGCATGAGAACATTTATCAAAACAATCTTTTGGCCTTAATGTAAATATGTAATCATCATTATAAAAACAAGAACTAGTACAAAGATTACCGGGGGGGGGGGGGGGGGGGGGGGGGGGGGGGGTTTGTACCAAGTGTCAAAGTGAATAACTTTTGCTTTTAGTGGAGGAAATGCAAAGTTTTTTTAACTTTTGCTTTTCAGTTTAATTTTTTGATTTTCAATTTGTTACTAACCTTTTCACCTTTTCGTTTATTAGTATATTTGTTTATATGTTTTGCTATTTTAAGAGATTGACAAGTTTGAGTCTGTCTATGATTTTTAGGAATTATCATTATTTTACTATTATATGTTAATCTTGATACATTTCTAGCAATTTGGAATTCATTTTTCCACTAGAATACATCAAACTAATTATATGTTTATTTTCATACTCTTGAAACAGAGAAAAGCTAGTGGAAGGCTTTTGAGTTACAAGAGTCTGAGAGAAGCTTGTGGGAAATACTGAAGTGAGTGCTCTCTCCAGGACCACCACATATCCACACATTTGCATCCCATATATCTTACCCATTTATTGTTGTTGTTCATTAACCTCTCAAATTTCAATTATTATATTATTATTTAATGTATATATTAAATTAAAGGGAATCTTCATTGGTGCTTGAATGAATGTTGATGCAAATTATCAAAATAGACGTATTCGTTGACTAAATTGTTAGAAAAGTGATAAACATGCCAAAAAAATTATTAGTTGTTCTTTCTTCTAATTAAAATTCTCGTGTGATTAATACATTCTTTCATTGCCATCTTTGTGAATGCTATGTTAGAGACACAAAACATGCGCCCAAATCGACAGTGGATGTATCAAAAGAGAACTAGAGGATTAATTGATCCAACTTTTGTAGTTGGGGTTGATTCATTTGTGGAGTTTGCTAAGGCTCACCCAAATTGTCTTGATGGCCATTTGATGAGATGTCCATGTAACCACAAGAAATGTCGGAATCGGAATTTTTTGGATGAAGATACTATTAAAGAGCACATTTCTAAGTATGGATTTGTGGAGAATTATGAAACATGGATCGATCATGGTGAAAGTGATGATGGTGATACATCTAGAGAACAAGTGGTGGGAGAAGTGTTCGAGCTATATGTTGGGGATGGGAATATGTCCGCATTTGAGACAATGATTCATGATGCTGTAGGGCCATCATTTCAACCACATGATATTCAAGACAACCCGACCCCAGCAGTTCAACATATTTATGATATGTTAAGAGCAGAACAACAAGAGTTATGGCCAAATAATCATAATAGAATATCCAAGTTATCTGTTGTTGCTCGCTTAATGAATTTGAAGGCATAACATCATTTTTCTGAAAGATTATATGATGATTTTTGCCAATTGATGAAAGAATGGCTCCCTAATAGCAATGTTATGGTTGATGGATTCTATGAAACGAAGCAATTAGTTAGAGGGTTGGGGTTACCAGTTGAACAGATTGATTATTGTAAAAGAGCTTGCATGTTGTATTGGGGTGAAGATAGTGAATTGATAAGTTGTAAATAGGTACAAGAAAGGTAGAATTGATTTTGGAAGCCGAAAAACAATGGTACCATATAAGAAAATGTTCTACTTTCCTTTGACCCCTCGTCTTCAAAGGTTATATGCATCTAATGCTACTGCTAAACACATGAGATGGCATTATGAGCATGAAATGAAAAAGGATGGTATAATGCGGCATTGCTCGGATTCTCCTGTGTGGAAACACTTTGATAACATGCACCCATCATTTGCATCAGAATGTAGGAATGTCAGATTGGGTTTATGCACAGATGGTTTCCAACCATTCGGGCAATCTGGTCAACAATACTCATCATGGCCAGTGATAGTCACACCATACAATTTACCATCTTGGATGTGCATGAAAGATGAGTACATGTTTCTCTCTAAAATTGTTCTGGGTCCATCAAATCCAAAGAACAGATTAGATGTGTTTTTACAACCTTTGATAGTTGAGCTAAAAGATTTATGGGAGATTGGAGTGGAGACTTATGATGTCGCGAGCAAACAAAATTTCAGGATGAGAGCCGCATTGATGTGGACAATTAGTGATTTCCCAGCTTACTCAATGTTGTCTGGTTGGAGTACAGCGGGAAAACTAGCATGCCCATAATGGAGATTGAATCATATAAGTGTTCTTTGCTTCTTTTTTTTTATGTACTTCTTCCCTTTTTTTTTAAGAAAGGGTTTTAGTTCAATAACTTCAAATTTTACTTCAAACAATAAAAGTGATCAAAACTGAAATCATAAGTTTTACTTCAAACAATAAAAGCAAAGAATGAGGAGGAAAAGATTGAAACTTTTGATAGTTTGAGAGAAATCTGTACACTTTTCCTTTTCTCAATTTAAACTATTTATGAGAGAAAACCAAATAGGACTAAGAGTATAAATCGATTACATCAACAAGAGAAATCTACAAGACTAAAGTGATCAAAAGGTCATCAAATGAAACAAGGCATGAAATTACAATTGAAACACGAGATGAGTAGTATCTCAACATCAAAAGACGGCGTTCGAAGGTCTACTGTAGTTGCATACCGCGAATGCAGCTTTGAGGGCAATGGATGAGATGTGGCAAGCATATGTTAAATGTACTTAAGTGATGGATAAAAATTATGTTTTTTTTTAATGTACTTAAGTGTTATTATTATCATTATTATTATAAATAAAATAAATTTTAACCATGAATTTTTCTTTATGTTTGAAGCAAAATTAGTTGTAGTCCCAACCATTAATTTTATAGTATTTGTTAGAATAAATTTTGATATTATAACTTAGATTAAAATGACATTTTAACCCATTGTCTGTAAAATTCCGTTAATAATGCATGTAATTAAATATTGCATACATTTGCGATACTAATGAGTTTTTTCTTATGTAAAAAAAAAATTGGATTTTTTTAATAGAAATAGATGATATTCTTATATTTTATGATTAATGTAGTCTAATGATATACATTTTAATTTTTTTTTAAATGAATAAAATAATCATTGATCAAATTAAAAAGATCAAAAATTGTTTGAGGTGTGATAAATAAAATAAAATTGAAAGTAGGTGTTGGGGAGGGGGGTAATTATTATTTAAGAGGTCAAGAATGCTAAATAATTTTCTTAGTTTCAAGGGTAGCAAGTAAGAAACTTGTTAAAGTTTTGTAATAAAACAAAATAATAATTAATACAAACAAATATTATGTCTTTTTTTTTTTTAATAGGATTGCCTATTGATGTTAAGTTTTTTAAATTATTAATTTGTATAAGCAAAACCTAAAAAATTATCTTGTAAACTTATAATTGCGCTCAATACTTTTGCGGTTATGCGCTTATAAGATACATTGAACATATATATGGAGCTTTTTTTTCCTGGTTATAAATATTAGGTTATAAACAAGTTTTTGATGCAATAAAATCAACAAATGAATTATCTTATATAAGATAAATTATCATCTAGAATAATGGTTTGTACTTTATAAAGTTACAAAAATTCAATATTTTCAGAACTATAAAATATGATTTTATGCAGTGTATATACACAAATATTCACAATCGATGTACCAACAAAATTCTCTATTTCAATAAATTTAAAGATCTTCTATAAATTTTTTTTTATCAAAAATTTAAATAAGTAGATATATTTAAATAAAAATTTTGAAAATAATGAAACCATTCATCGAATCATGTATTAATTTTTTAATTTATCTTTCAAATTGATATATGAATGTTGTGAGTACTGATATAGCTACATATTAGATTTCTCAAGTAGCTTTTCCGAATGACTTCATGTT
The DNA here is from genome assembly GCA_020875875.1 of Dioscorea alata. Taxonomy (NCBI): domain Eukaryota; kingdom Viridiplantae; phylum Streptophyta; class Magnoliopsida; order Dioscoreales; family Dioscoreaceae; genus Dioscorea; species Dioscorea alata. The sequence goes on along the minus strand of CM037017.1, from coordinate 5,509,708 downwards.
GATCTTAGATGCCAAGTTGGCATCCATGGGTTTAGGGTTTATGTCTTACGGTTTAGGGTTTTAGTGTTTACCAGTCATAGTTTAGGGTTTTATGGATTTGTGAATTTTACTGTTTTATATTTAGGGTTTTATTGGGGTATGGTTTTAGGTTTTTGGATTTACAGCCTGTTTTGATGCATAATAAATTTTTCTATAGGAATTTTATTCCATAGGATTTGAAGATGATTTCTGTGGAATTTACTACAAAAAAAATTTCTATGGGATGATGTTTGGATATGCACAGGAAAATTTTTCCATAGGAAGTTAATTTTGAAAATAATTTTTTTTTTTCTCTTCAGTGTTTTATTTTTTTTTTTTAAATTTTGGTTGTGATACTCAAATTACATTAATGGATGATGTTTGTTGAGTACATCGGATTGTATTTTATCATCAATCCAATAACTATTTTTTTTTAAATTAATAATAATAACAATATATTTTCTTTGATATCCATTGGAAATTAAAAAGTTGAACAAAAAAAAAAAAAAAAAGGAAAAACAAAGTTGGTCAGCATTTTTTGGTTGGTCTCCCATCTCTATGCATTCACAGATCTCTCTACAAAGAATTACAAAAAAAAATATTTATTACTTACAAAAAAAAATCTCCGTTTTGCTATCCTCTGCCGCCATGCACCATCTCTTTCCGGCTTCCCCAGTCTCATCCGCTGGCTCACTTCCTTCTAGCTTTTCATTCTTCCTTTAAGCGCTTCAGCCCTATCTCCATCCCCTTCCTCCTCCTCACCGGCCCCACCACCACTGCCGTCACTCGCCACCTTTCCATCACCAGCTGTCGCCTGAAATCCTCTTTTAGCTTCTTCACCTCCAAAATCTTCGCCCATATGAAGACGATCTTCGCCATCGGACTAGTCTTTTGGATGATCTTCGGCTACCTTGCCGATGTGACCTTCTTTTCCTATAAAATCGCCATTGAGGGCAAGGACATGGTGATGTCCTTGAAATCCCACATCTAGAAGAGTAATTACTATGGAATGGAGGAGTGGCCCGAAAAGTAAAGGGAAAACAATTGGTTCCCACCTCTTTTTCAAATTACTATGGAAGCATATGATTCTATAGTAATTTTATACTATAGAAATAACGTCCAAACAATCATTATTATAATTTCCTACATAACCTTAAATTCGATAGGAACCACCACCATTCCTATGGAATTTAGTAGGTTTTAGGGTTTAAGATAAAGGTGAAAAAATGATATACATATTGACATGGATGCAAAGTCATTCAAAAAATCTATTCATTTGAGAAATTTATTTTGTAAATATAGCATTATTCAAATCTTAAAATATATGGAGAAACATTTGAATGACGATATAGTTGAATACCAAAATTATAAGTACATTAAGATATTAGAGAAATCTTTTGATTTCTGTCCAATGATTTGTTGATTGATTATGAGTGAATTGTGACAATTTGTTAAATACAAAAGCAATATCTAGTTAACTAATAAGGAAATATTGTAGACTTCCAATGATTTACTAGTAAAGAGTGGTATCAAGAAGGGTTGAGCCATCATAAAGCCACATGGAAAAGTAGAATACTAAGATCGGCTTAGAGGCATTTATTTTTGTCTTAACAAGAACATCAAGCAAAATAGTTACAAATAGAGAGAATACAAGGTCACTATTATACAGGGTGATTTCTATGGGAAGAAAGTATGAGAGGGAGATTATATCTTTGATAGAGTACTGAGTACTTAGTTGTTTCAACAAAAGCTTGTAGAACCACACTATAACTTCTAGTGAGAATAAGATCATTAACATGGATAAGCAGATATTTAGTAATAACATTACAATAAAAAACAATCAAGGAGGCATCAAATTTGGAATTGACAAAGGCAACCTGGAGAAGAAATCATCGAAATTCAATATACCATGCACGAGGAGCTTGCTTTAAGCCATAAATAGATTTATTGAGCTTGCTCACTTAAGAAGAAAAGCTTAGATCATCATACCTAGGTGGTTGGTTTATAAGGACATCCTCATCAAGATGGCCATGAAAAGAAAGGTATTATTGATGTCAATTTACCGAATAGTCCACCTACAAGAAACACAACAAGGAAAAGAACTACCCATACTACTATTAATTTGGCAATAGGGCTAAAAATATCATGATAGTTGAGTCTTGGTCAATGATGAAACCCTTTGGCTTACATTTAACACAACACTGATTTAAAACTAATGACATTTTAAAACACATTAGGTAGAACTGAGTCCCAAGTGCCATTATGAAGAAAGCATTAAATTCTTCAGATATGGTAGCATACCACCTAGGATCCTTGAGGGCTTAAGAATAGGAGGTGGGTCGGTGTCATTGACAGAGGTGAAAAAAGGATGGCTTATTTAGGGTTCAACTTGAAGATTTTATTTTTGAAGCCATTGATCATTATATTAGAAGGTTCATGGCTTAGATAAAATTTGGGTGCACTGTGGGAAGTGGTAGCTAGGTGTTAGTGAGATTTGGGAAGAAGGAGGCTACGAGATAATTCTGATATCAAATGAAGTAGATTTGATGGAATCTGGCGGTGGGATTGCAGGATCATGGTCAAAATTTGGATATGTGGGCTCGGGGTAGATATTTGGGTAAGGGTAGGCAAAGGAGTGAAAAAATGGGAAGTTGCATAACCAAATAAGATGATGCCTTTCTAGTCAAAATCTATGATGACTAATGTCAACATTGATAGATATGGTAAACTAGGTGAAAATAAAGTTATCAAACTCAGGAGACGAAGAGAAATATGACTTTTAGAAAGGAAATCTGATTTGTTAACAAAGATGATGAGAGATGAAAACTTTTTGTGACAATAAATCTAGATGCAAATAAGTATTCTAACATATAAAATAACCCAAGAAAATGCAAGAATGAGGCTGAGACTCTAGATTGTGAGATATATATGGATAACACAAGCAACCAAAGGCATGAAGTTTAGACAGGTTAGAGGATGTGTGGAAGAGCTTTTGAAAGGATGAGATCATAGTGAGATTTCATTTTGGCATACAATGAATGAGATCAACTATAGTAGCAATAAGAAAGGAAATAGAGAAGGGATAAAGATGCATTGTGAAGGAAGTATAAACTAATTTCAGAAATATAATGATGTACTGCTTACAACACCCATTGTGTTTAAGTGTGTATGGTGAAGTCATAGAGTGTGAAATATCATAAGGGACAAAAAAGGGTTTTAATGCTAGATACACTCCACCTTTATCTTTGTAAAAGAAATAATTGGCCAATTGAAACATTTTTCAACAAAAGATTTGAGATATTAGAAAAAAACAGAAACATCCGATTTGTGTTTAAGTGGATAAAGTAAAATATATTTTGTAAAGTGATTAACACATTAGTTCAACCAAAGGATGAAAATCACAAAATGGTAAGTTGCGGCTATTACGCAACAATAGGAATCACAATTAAAACTATTAAAACAACTATTGGAGAATGATACAAACTTAGGCAGACATAAATGGTGCATGACAAAATTGAAGGATGACCTAACCAGTTATGCCACAAATAAAAAATCTCAAAAAGATGTAGTAAAAGCTAGTAAAGATTCTAGGTTACTCTGAGAAGAAGACCAGTATAGACGTCGTCTTTAAGAGGATCTTGATATAGGATACCCCTATGCAAAGGTCCTTCACATGAAATCTAGAAGTGGTAAAGATAATATGCACATTATTATCTTCATATAGTTCTAAAACACATAGAAGATTTTTGTATTATGGAGTGTATATATAAGGCACTATGAAATTTAAAATAATAAGAGGTAGAGGGGGAATATTGAACTGGTGTGAGTGATGGGTAGTCCAACACTATCACTAATGACAATTTTTATCTGAATCATATAAGAAATACAAATGTCAGGTTGATAAGGTTAGTGGTTACATGATGAGATGCACCAAAATTAAGGTGTGGTTCAGGAGCAGTTGATGCCATAGAATAAGTGGTGGTATGGACTTCAGGAAGATTGTCATCTTGCTAATTTTGGGAGGGGGATCATGTTGTCCTAGTCCATGGTATGTGTTTGAACACTGAGTACTGTTTAGCAAAATTCCCCTGCTGCTTGCAAAGTTGACATTGATCAAGGTATAACTGAGGAATCCATTAAGAGTTAGGACCAGGTGGGTACGGGGCACATAAGTCAGGAGTGCGCTGAGGATGTGCTATAGATTGTACGGAGGAATGAGGGAAACTTTGAGAGAAAGCACTGAAGCTGTCAATCTCTCTTTGTTTCCAATTCTGCTTTAAAATTCACGATCTTCTCATATAGTTCTTCAAATGTTATGGACATTTTGCACACTTGAATAGTATTAGATAATTCTTTATAGCTCTCATCTAGACATTTAAGGTTTTTGATGGTGAGGTTTTTAATATCCATTGGGGCATTTATCATTGTTAGTTCATCTACTTTAATCTTGATTCCTTGCATATACTCAATAATGTATTGGGAGCCTTTGATAGAACTATTTAATTGGGTCTTCAATTGTGTTATATGGCATCATGTAGGCTTTCTATAGTTTCTGTGAGAGTGGACCTTGCTTGTTGAGGTGTGGTGGTGGTAGAAATAAAAAAGAATTAGCATGGAAGATAGGGCACCAATAATAACATTAACTTTGAGTTGTTCTTGATGAACCCAGGTATGATAAGCAGGGTTGATAATAGAACTACAATCTTGGGATATCATAAGTGTAGGGCATATGGAGAGCCATTAACATAATTGAGTAGGTTGTACCTGATAAGGAGAGTGAAAAATATGAGATGCCATGTCATATAGTTAGTGGCTATGATTTGACCGGTGCATGTACAACAACATTGAAGGAGATAATAGGCATAACAACTTATGATTTAAAGGTACAGAGAGATGGCTATATAGTGATAATGATGTCATTACTAGATCCTACAAACAAGGAGGAGATCACAGTGGGAGAGTGAGAAGTCATGACATGAGAATGTGATTCAATGGTGGTGATAAAAAAACTAGGTAATGACTGGCATTTTCTTTTCTTAATTTTTTGCATGAGCCTATTATGGCTCTGATACGATAGAAAACTTTAGTAGAATCACTCTAATAATATTATGTCACCTTTTAAATATATTTACAAACATTAATTTCCTAATATAGACAATTATGGAATTAGAAAATTACAAAATAAATGGAGGGATAAGGAGAAAATAAAGTATATATGGTACATAATCTACACGCGCTATTAAATATGAAGTTCAATTTATGAAAAGTTCGGATCTTTCTTGTCTTGGTGCAAAGGTTATCATGGAAGAAGCATTAATTTATATTAGATTAGGAAAGCAAAAATTTGGGTGAGAAGACTCTCTTCATAAATCATTTGTGCCTCATGAATTATGATCTTGATGATGATTATGATGCGTTGTTTGCATAGGACATGCATGAATAAAAATCATAAACTGATGAAACCATATAACCTAAGGAATGTTACAATTAACAATTAATGGATGATCTCATACAACACAAGTGGAGGCCATCTTAAAATTAGATGATTTGTTATAAAACTCGAGGGCAAGTAGATAAAATATAAGCACATAAAAAAAAATTGAAATAGTATAACAAGTTTTGATATTCTATGATAGTCACGCAAGCTGAAAAAAGATGCCATAGTTACTTTATAAAAAAAAACTATAGATTATTGAGCAAGACAAAAATGGTAAGATTAAGGGACTATTTATTTCTTTATTCTATCAAAATGAACAAAAAATCAAATAAACAGAAAAAATTAGAGAAACGAAAAAGGTTGAAATCATAAAAATAATAGCATAACCATCTTACTAAACAATCTTTATATATAGTCTAAAGCTCATAGAACCAGGTAGCAGTGAATCAAAGAAAGTAAACTAGTGACAGTAAATCAATAAGAAACGTCTCATATGAAAAATTGACTTTTAATATAGGTTAGCTAAAGCCTTTTAAGAATGCACAAAATTGAAGCCCAATAATAAAGGCTAATCAATTTGATAACTTGCATATATTAAATATTCTATTCTAGCAACACTATTAACAAAAGTGTTTTAAATAGAGCTAAATCATAGAGCAAATGGTAAATGCAATTACAAGTATCTTGAAATCAAGTGGAAGTTATTAATTGTTCAAATATGGATGACAAGATCAAAAGTTTTAACTCATCTTCATTAAAAAGGTAAACAATACAAATGTATGAATACAAGTTTAAAAGTGAAATAGCGGGAAAGAATACAAAGGAACTAAGATTCTGAGATGATTTAACATTTGTCAAATAAATAAGAGTGGTTTAAAAAGATGAAAAAAGAGCAAATCAAGGTGAAGTTATAAGCATCTCACTTCCTGGATTATAAGATCTAAAGGTATAAAGCCATCTATAATACAAAAAGAAATTGATAATGATATTTAAATTAAAAATTGAAAAATGAAATGAAAATGATGAGAACAACCCAAATTCTTGTTTAATTTTACAATCATTGGTCAAATTATAGTCATAAGATTAAGTTAAATGTTTGTAATGCAATTAGTTTACACAAAAAATATGACTCAATCAATTCCCAACAGAGTTTTTAGACTTGTAATAATTATAAAATGGAAATTAAAGTAGGAACTCAGGTTGGCTATTAAATTAAACACAAAATGATAATATGAAACCAATCAAATAAATTGGAAATAACATCCGTTAACAATTGGTTCATGCAAATCAAAGTGAACTAAGAAAGATTTCTATACTTATCACAAGGTCATAATTTTTGAAGTCATTTGCATAATAGAATATCACAACAGTAAGATATATATTAGAATTATGATTTAAAAGTTCATATAAGTGCAAGCATCAAATGAAGCAAACACAATTGTTGCATTCATAGGTATAACAAAATTTTTTTTCTCATATTAAACCTACGGCAGATTGTCATCATCAACAAAGCTTTGAATTATCCAAATACCTGGCCATCGTTTTAACTAAGTAGAATTGTCTAAATCAACAAATGGTAGGGCTTCCATTACTTTTAAAAAGTTATTTCTTTGCATAAGGACACAAACTATATGCCAGCAGCTCGATGAACTTAATTTGATCTCGTATATATAAAAATATTTCTACATGAGTATTCTACCACACATATGACATGTTAAATGCTAACCAAATCTTATTACCACATTTATTTTCTTTTAGATACATAAAAAATTTTGTTTAGATAACATCAATCATATAAGTTAGGTTTTCTTCTTCTCATCAAGGGGAAACCAAATAATACATGCTTGATATGTACATATCGAAAAATGATGACACTAACTAAATTGATACATAAGCTTTCATTATTGATATCTCCTAATGAACAATTAAAATAAAGGCAAAAAAAAAAAAAAATGAACCAAGGACAAGATCTTACATTAATATTTGTTGAAAGTAAGAACCAATTTTCTAATTAATAGATGGAGGCAAGGGTCTCCTTGTATAGGGAGAGACCCAAGGCAAAACCAGGAACAAATCAACCAGACATTGCAATAAGCAATAAAGGAAAAAGAAAGAGAAGGAAAGTCTAAATAAGGATATATAGTTGTCTCCTATTGGTTTCCAACACTCCTCAAGATGGAATATATATGTCCATCATGCTCAGCTTGCTGTAACACCGATCAAAGTGCGAACGTTGGAGTGGCTTGGTGAAAATAACAGCCGTCTGATCTTTGGAGCTAACATTGGCTGTGTGTAAGGGACCGTTGATAAGTGTCTAAATACATCATTTTTATTATATATTTTTTATGCACTTTCATGTATATTTCTATGACTCCGATACCCTTTACTCTTTTTATATGTTATTATTGTTTCAAGACGTTGGAGTATCATCTAGAGCGTGAATGAGCTTCTTTTGGAATAAATCAAAGATTTTATCAAAGCTCACACACACATCCTCAGGCTCTGGATAAAAAAAGAGTGGATTTTTAGGCACCGATCACTGTAGCAGTGGCTACTGCAGTAGAATTACTACAACATATAATTGGAGCAATTTCACTGTAGTAGTGTATGACCAATGTGTGGCCCGCACAGAGGAGGCAGAGTGGTGTGCGACCACTCTTGCACACAACTTCAAAACATTCCCTTGAAGCTTTTAAAAGCCAATCTAGAGCTTTTTGGAGAATGTCTTTGGCCACTATCTTCTTCACTCTTCTCCACCATCATCTCCATCATTGTCCATCACCATCACCAAAATAGTTTATTGTCCGGAGAAGGGGTTTTGGAAGATGATTTGAAGAGCAAGAACTCGGTAGGGAGAAGGTCACCCTTTAGGAAGAACATCGAGAAGTTCGACAGCGCAGATATGACGAGCTCTTGTCACCACCTTCTAGCCTACATCCCAAGGGAGTTAATTATGAGCTTTTGTATTTTTTTTTTATAAATACTCTCCTTGTGATGTGGAACTAGACTCCCAAGGCCACCGGGCATCCGGTGAACCTTGGGAGAAGAACTTTTTTGGATGATTACTTCTTTTGTTAATTGAATGTTTGCATGTTTATTTGATTTCAATCTTTTGTTTTGATGTTCAACCTACAATGGATGGATTTCATAGGTTTTGATTCATGAATTGTATATGTATAGTGGGATGCTTGCATGTATAAGGTCGCACAATGTTTGAAGGGGATTCAGTGTACTGGTACATTGTAGGTTTCGGGTGTCGGTAGCTCCCTGCTGGCTTTAGGGTAGTTCTAGCCAAGAGCGAGCATTAGAATTACCCTAGGAAATACATCTCATTCCCAAAGAAATCATAGGTGTATCTTTCGGATGGAGGAACTCATATTGGATTGGGGCTACATGACAGAGGTTTCGGGGTAGTCGACTCCTTAGTCTAGCCAACTTAGCACTCAATTTCCTAAATTTATCCTTGTTCTTCTCCCTAGTGGATCCTCACTCGAGGTCTTTCGTGCTCATTGCAACTTACCCTTTGGATTACCTGTATGGTGTGCCTTAGTCCATTTTATTTATAGTTTTTTTTAAATTTATTTTCGTATATATGTTTGATACAACAACTCTTCTTTTGGTAGACTAGATAGTGATACCTAGGAGGAAGTAATAGTAGATCTAGGGCCCATAGAATATGACTCTCTCATGCTTGCATGAGAGGTTTATTACTTGACTACCCTTGCACTTACGGCCAGAGAGTCTCATGCTCACTTTCTAGAGTGTCGCGTGCACACCATCAAATTTTTGGCACTGTTGTCAGGGACAACAGTGGGAACCCCCTCAGCAAAGATTGCTACAAAAACCCCCACAACCACCCGGGTTCCAAAAACAATACAGAAAAAAGTTTACCACCGAAAGTGTCTTAGCTAAGTTCATGTGGGTCACGAACTCTTGTTTGAACGTGTTGAAATCAGGTGTGAGAGATATGCAAGCATCCATTCAAAGTATTGAGAAAAAAATTGAAGAACTTCTCAAGGCATATGCTAAGACTGAAAACAGTAATGAGCAAGGGATGCAAGAAAAAAATGGGAAGGAAGAAAGCATGGCCATAGAAAAATGTGAGGAGGTTGAAAAAACTGAGCTAATGACAACTGAAGAATTGCCTAACTCAATGTTGTTCAGCCCGTCCAATGCGCAAAAAAAAAAAAAAAAATGGGAATTGAAGATTATTATGTGGATAGGAGGTGGAAGCTCTTCAAGAACCCACCTATGCTGGGCCTAGACAATTCCCAACAAAAAATTTTTCCTTGGAGGCCCAAACAACTTTCATGGGTAATTCAAGGCACTTTAATAAGAGTTGAGGAAGAAGATGTGGGTAGGGGGGTTGAAGCCATCCAAGGACCCACCAATGCCGAGCTTAGATAATTGTCGACCAAAGGTTTTCACATGGAGGCCAAAACAGTTTTGTTGGGTGCTCCAAATGAACTTAATCATGAATCAAGAAGAAGTGGGAAGGAGGTTCAAGCCATCTAAAGATCAGCCCAAGTTTAAATTGCATAATTCCAGGCCCAAGTTATTTCCGTGGAGGCCAAAAGGTAGTTCATCCATGTCCTCCACCTTAACACCATCCCAGAAGGTACATTTCATTTTTTGGTAGCAGTTATGCCACGTTTGGCCGGGATGAGCATACCATCTTCAAACCTCCATGAGGTATGAGAGATACGTCAGACTCATGACGTTAAACAAGCTTTTCTTGGGAGGCAACCCAAGGTTTTAAATTCTGTATTCTACTTAATTTGTTTGTGTGTTTTATTTTTCTTAGTTTTTTGTTTGTTTTTGTGTTAAGCTTTGTGTAGATTACTCATTTTCATGTTTTTATTGCATAAGATGTTTGGTTGAGTATTTTTGTTCATGTTGTTGATTCTTGATGTGTTCATCATAGTTTCATGATCATACTTTGCGTTTTGATGAGATTTATGCATGTAAGGTCTAGGCTCATTGTTTTGGGAGGTTGAGCAGGCCATTTGATGGCCACATAAGCCCTCTTGGGGGTTGTACGGGCTGTATGCCACCGACACACACATGCTTGGTTGGTGTGCGGCCTGTTGTACGAACCACGCATAGCTCGCACACACCAGCCAAATGGTTGTGCAGCCTAGTGTACGGGCCGCACACAGGCTTCAGAAGGGTATGCGAGCCGCACACCAGCTCAAACACACACGGGTAGAACATTCTCTTGAAGCTTTTAAAAGCAAATCTAGGGCTTTTTAGAGAGGGTCGTTGGCCACCATCTTCTCCACTCTTCTCCACCATCATCTTCATCATTCTCCACCACCATCACCGGAGTAGTTCGTTGGCCAGAGAAGGAGTTTTGGAAGGTGATTTGAAGAGCAAGAACTCGGTAGGGAGAAGGTCACCCTTAAGGAAGAGCATCGAGGGGTTCGACGGTGCAAATTTGATGAGCTCTTGGCACCACCTTTTAGCCTACATCCTAGGGGAGTTGATTATGAGCTTTTTTATTGTTTTATTTATGAAAACTCTCCATGTGATGTGGAACTAGACTTCCAAGGCCACCGGGCATCCGGTGAACCTTGGGATAAGAACTTGTTTGGATGATGACTTCTTTTGTTAATTGAATGTTTGCATGTTTGCTTGATTTCATTCTATTATTTTGATGTTCAACTTACAATGGATGAATTTCGTAGGTTTTGATTCATGAATTATATATGTATAGCTGGATGCTTGCATGTATTAGGTCACACAATGTTTGAAGGGAATTCAGTGTACTGGTACTCCAAAGGTCTCGAGTACCGGTAGCTTCACGCGGGCTTTAGGATTGTTCTAACCGAGAGAGAGCATTAGAATTACCCTAGGAAGGACTCCTCATTCCCAAATACATCATAGGGGTATCTTCCAGATGGAGGAATTCGTATTAAATTAGGGCTACACGACGGAGGTTTCGGGGTAGTCGACTCCCGAGTCTAGCGGATCAAACCTAGCCAACATAGCACTCAATTTCCTTAATTCATCCTTGTTCGACTCCCGAGAAGATCCTTGCCCGAGGTCTCTCGTGCTTATTGCAACTTACACTTTAGATCACTTACATGGTGTGCCTTAGTTCATTTTGTTTATAGTTTTTTCTTTTATTTATTTTTGTATATGTGTTTGATATAACAACTCTCCGTTTGGTAGACTATATAGTGATACCTAGGAGGAAGTAATAGCAGATCTTGGGCCCTAGGGAATATGACCCTCTCATTCTTATGCGAGAGGTTTATTACTTGATGACCTGTGCACTTGCGGCTAGGGAGTCGTGTGCTCGCTTTCTAGCGTGTCGCGCACTCACCATCAATCGCACTAAAAAAGATCACGCGTATGGTGATGGTACACTTCAACATTTTTTGTGCACTCATGAAACATAAAGTTGTTTGCTATGTATGTGGCTGCTCGATTCATATCTGAGTTCCATACTCTTAAGAATAGTAACATGCAAATCTACTATTAGTGATCGTACCCACATTAGTTTTGTTGCTGCTTGTTCCATAGTCCTATACTTACTCTCAGCACTAGAGTGAGAGACAACTGCTAGTTTCTTTCTCTTCCATGTGATAAGGTTGCTCTCTAGATAGGTACAGAACTGAGTAGTGGATTTTCTATAAAAAAGAGAGCCTGTATGGTCAACATCTGTGTAAGCAACTAGATTGATAATATTGCTTTTAGAAAATAGTAATCCTATCCTGGGTAAAAACTTAATGTACCGAAGAACCATCATAGCAGAGTCTAAGTGAGTTTGAGTAGAATTGTCCATGAACTGGCTTAGTTTCCCCACTGCAAGTGCAATATCTGGATGTGTAATAGTCAGTTATAATAGCTTCCCTATTAGACTTTTGTACCTCCGTATATGAATCTCCTCGCAATTGTAGTCGTATATATGCAGCTTAGGGTCCATCAAAATATTTGAAGGTTTGGATCCCAATATCCTAGTCTCCTTCAAAAGATATATTGCATATTTCCTCTTCTAGAGAATAATTCCTCTTTTATTGTGGGCAATCTCAATTCCCACAAAGTACCACAGTGGATCAAGATCTTTGATCACAAACTGCTTAGTTAAGGTTTTTTTAACATGCATCAGCCATCTGGCTTTGAGATTGAGAGGAAGTGTCAGAAAGTGTCTATTGAAGAAGGTCATTTATGGACTGAAGTAGAGCCCATGTGCATGGTTCTAGAAATTGTTCGATGTTCTTGAGAACTTATGATTCTTAACTTCCACTTCAAAGTTGTTGCCATGCTGGTTAACATTGATGGCATCATGCTGACCGGTGATGATGCCTAAGGGCTCAGTTTGCTATATGTCTCTTCCAATGTGGGCACGGTAGATCTAGTAATTAACTGGTCAAGAGAGATGGCATACGTGGGATTGGCTCTAGCGAGAAACAAGAGAACCCCAATCTATCTTCTATGGTCTTTTTAAGTCTCACAGGTGTAGTTAGGCCAACAAGCATTGTATTTCTCAATTAATGCTTTCAACTAAGAGTAGTACTGTGATAGGGGCTTATCTCCTTGCTTAAGATTCATCATCTTGTAATAGGTCTGGAAGATACATCTAGATGTTTTCTCATGGGAATAAGTATCCTATAGACTATCTGACATCTCTTTGGCCATCTTGTATTACATGATTTCATCACCAATGTGGGGACCAACACTATTCATGACCCAGGCACATATCATACCATTGTCCTTGATCCATGTCACATACTTCTCTATCTTTTCCTTAGACTTTGGTTCCATGAGAATATGCTCCTTCTAGTGACCCTTGATTGACATCAAAAACGTGCATGGCCATAGTGCATTGTTGATCTCATCCAACTTGATAAGGAAACCAAAGAAAGGATGCTTGGTGCTTCCTGCATCTGTACCCCCCGATGTCACTTTCGAACTTTCTGATACCGTGATGATATCTTTATGAATCCAAAGATACAAAACCCATTAACTGGAGACAAGAGGAGTCACACCATCAAGAACTCACACAATGGCATAATCAAATCAACCAAAAGGCTTTAAGGTAGCAGACATGCCACTGGGAGCTGCTGGAAGTAATTGGAGGCCATGGGAAGAAAGTGGGGGCTCACTATCGATGGCGGTTATGCTACTAGGCCTGGTGAGGAAGGAGATAGTGGGGCTAGGGCTTTAGAAAGATGGGTACAGGGACCAAGTAAGGGGATGGTGGGCTAGGGCTTTGAAGAAATGGGTACAGGGACCTAGTCTAGGATCGTCTATTTGATATGATGTTGAAAGTAGGAACCAATTTTCTTATTGATGGATGGGGAATGGGTCTCTTTGTATAGGTAGAGACCCAAGCCAAAACTAGGAACAAATCAACTATACATAGCAATAAGCAAGAAAGGAAAAAGAAAGAGAAGGAAAGTCGAAATAAGGATATATAGTTGTGTCTTATTGGTTTCCTACTGGTTTCGAACAATATTAAAACATTTTCAAAAATTCAAAATTCAAAAAGGATCCATAGCATTAATAAGATACATAACTTAAACCAACCATATTATAAAAGAATCTAATCTATCACATATTCTAAATATGGGCAAACATTAAATTTCCTGTTTTCCTTATAATTATATGCAATTTAACCAAATATTTAGTTGGAACACCGAAGATGAATTGAGAGCATCATCTTTTAGGATTTTTTGATTTTTAGAAAAAAAGGTTATTGTTGGATGTTTGGCATTACACCACCCTTAGCATCATCTTAAAAATTTCCAAAAGCTTGTAAGTTAGCAATGTTGCCAGTTAAGAGGACGAGCTTTGAGTTGCTAGTTAGCAATGTTGCTCAATACCTTAAGGCTGGCAAGTATGTTGAACATATCCATGCCAGTACTTTGATTTATTCCACTGCTGTCCTAGAGTAGCTTGCTAGTGAGATATTCAATCCATTTCTTGCTAAGGTTAAGATTTGCCATTTTTCAATATACATGGGCTTTTATGTTATTTTATATATTTTTTAGAAAAATGATTTGAATGAATGCTTGACAAGGCACCACTTTTAGTGACCATGATAGATTTCAAAAGCTTGTTCAATTCCTTATCATTTCTTATTGCAAGTTGGAGGTGTCTGTGTAAATCTATTTATACTTGGAAAACCATATCAAAGGATTCCAAAAATAAAAAGATTTTACTGAGGTGCATCCAGCATGCAATAAGAATTGGTAAGGGTTTGAACAAGCTTTTAGAATCTATCGCAATAGCTAAGGGTGGTGTATGTATTGTCGAACATCCATCCAAATCATCTTTCTAAAACTCAAATAAAACAACTTAAAAACCCATCTATACCGAATAATGGCAAATCTTAACCTAGGAAGAAATGGAACAAATACAACACTAGCAAGGTACTTTAGGATGCTAGTAAAATAAATAGAAGTACTAGTGTTAATATGCTCAGCATACTTACGAGCCTTAAGGCATCGATCAACCTGCTAACTAGGAACTCGAAGCTAGTCCTCTTAGAATAGAAATAGATTTCTTATCCTTGAGATTGTTGCGACCACTACTCTTAGTTTTTTCCAAAGAAGTCATGGAGATGCTTCGATGTAGAATCAGAAACTTTAGAAAATTGTTGTTATTGATAGAGAGAAGTCAAGAGAAGTTGAAACCCTAAAAAGAGAAAACAGGTTTTGTGTTGAGTTCAACAATGAGGAAGAAGGGAGTTTATATAGAAGGATTGCAATTAATTTGAAGGTCACTCTCATTGGTTGGCAAAAGAAGAAAATGAATTTTCTGGTTTGGGGTAATCCATGCTCCTTGTGATGAGTGTGAAAAATTGTGGACCATACAAAGTTTTTGTTTACATGTATAACTTTTGAAAGTTGTCAAATTATTTAATTTCCTATATTTGGGCAAATTTTAACTAGGAAATCCTTCAAAGATATAGAAATTACTCACCATAACCATCTCTAATTTCATACTTCTTTTGTTTCAAATTATTTACCACTTTAGGTAAATTTTTTATTTTTAATTATTTTTTACTTTTCATTACTGCTGCTGGAGATGATGAGACCACCACCATCTTCATCAAGTATCAACATGGTCCGTGTGAAAAAATTCACCTTCTTCAATCTTTGCACTATAATGAGACGAAAAGGTCTTATGAGAGATATATTACATATTACCATCAAAGAACAACTATTGATGTTCCTCTACATTATAGGACATAACCAATGCAATCACTTTCTTGGGCATAACTTTCTTAGGTCTGGTGAGACTATTGGTAGGTATTTTAATCATGTGTTTTACGCAATTGGGCAGTTGCGTGGTGAATACATGCATCCACCTAGTACACAAACGCCTACATACATAGCATTGAGAGCTACATTATACCCTTATTTCAAGGTAGTGACACATTTTTCTACTTGTCTTGAATTTACCACACTAGAACAATTCTTAATTATACTATATTAATGATAGGATTGTATTGGATTTCTAGATGGGACCCATATCCATGCTTCTGTTCCTGCATATGAAGTTGCAGTATTTCGAGGACGAAAACCATACCCTACACAAAATGTGCTTGCTGCTGTCGACTTTAGGTTACATTTTACCTGTGTCCTCGCTGAATGGGAAGGTTTAGCTCATGATGCCCTAGTCTTACGTGATCCACTTGAGAGGTCAAATGGCTTATTAGTCCCTGAAGGTATCTGTTTGGCATAGTTTGCTATAGGTTGACATACGACATTAGTGTAATCATTATAATTTTTTTAACTTTCATATTTGCTTTTTCTTAGGAAAGTATTACTTGGTCGATGACAAGCATGCTACAAAACCAGGTTTTATAGCCCTTTACAGGGGGTGTTAGGTACCATCTCAAAGAGTTTGGCTCACGAACACCTGTAAACTATAAAGAACTTTTTAATCTTCACCATTCCTCAGCTCGTACAACAATTGAACATGCATTTGGCTCTCTTAAAGGCCATTTCAAAATTCTCGCATCTAGATCATTTTTCTTATTCAAAACTCAGGCTGAACTAATCTTGGCCATGTGCTTTCTACATAATTATATATTGAGTGGGGCTGAAGATGTGTTTAAACCACTCGAGGAAGAAGGTACTCCACATCGGCCACCCTAAAAAAGTAACACAAGAGAGCAAAGAGAAGAGGCCCAATAATGGGTGCATACCGGGAAATGATTGCACTCAATATGTGGGCAAATAAGTAGATATTTACCTTTTTTAACTTTTATAATAAAATAGTTTTTTTTTACCATGAATTGTACTATTACTTCCAAGTTGACAAGTTATTTTGATATGTACTCAAATAAATTCTATGTTTCCTATGAATATTGATGTATAAGATAAGGGCCAGATTTTGAATTTATCTAGAAAATGTCCATTTATTCAAGTTGAACATCTTTATTTGTGGTTAAATCATTCCAACAAATTTAAATATAATTAAAATAAATCATCATGCTAACAATAAGCCTAACAACAAGCCAAACCTACTAGAATGTAATAATTATCCATACTCACTTTGGAAGTGTGGTTAAATCTATAAAATTCAATAATGTAATGATTGCATTCCCCTAAAATTTTGGCATACACTGAGTAAAGATTTTGTAATAATGCAATAATGTATTGATTGCATCAATCATGGATTTTCATTTATTTTATTTGTTAATTATATTCTTAATTTTACTTCTGTACTTAAATAAATTCATGGATTTTCATTTTTTTTTTGTTATGGATATGATTTGGTCTCAAATAAATTATATGTTTCTTATCATTTATATTTTGTCCATTTGTGAAATTTCATTCTGTTACATGTAATTATGTCTTTTAAGAGAGTTTCAATTCTATCTTTTAAGAAATTTGGCTTATATGTTTGCCAAATATAGAATGGATAGCATGAGAGCATCAGAGGATAGCCAAACATTAATAGTAAGAAGCCCTGCCAAGAGACCAGGTGGCAACAAAAGATGGACACCCACTGAAAGTAGGTTCTTTATAAGATTCAAGGCTTCCCAAGTAGAACAAGGCTTCAAAGTGGATAAAGGCTCCCAGGCATTCCATGCTGCAATTAAGGCAATGAAAGATGAGTTCGACATCATTGTTACTAAATCGAATGTGTCCAACCACCTAAGGGCAATTCATTAACGATGGGCAAGAATTAAAAAGCTAAAAGAATTAAGTGGAATAGGTTGGGATGATAGTTTGAAAATGATAATCATGTGAGAGTTTGAGTATAAAAACTTTATCAATGTATTAATTTACTTGGAAGCAATTTTTTTTTTTTTTATGGTTTCTTTTAATTTTGCCTAAGGTAGTTTTTACTTAAGCCCTATAGTGATTTCTTCTTGTGTACTATATTCATCCACAAGATGAACAATTCCTTAACAAACCTATCAAAGATCATGACTTGCTGGAGCTTATTTGTGGTAATGACCAGGCTAGTGGATGTCGTGTGTTCACTTTGCAGATGAAATTGGCACGGACATGTATGATAATGAAATGTTTCACCAATTGCCTCAAATTGGTGGTTGGTGGTCTTGATAATGTCTTTCAAGGAGACAGAGTTTCATGTAAATATATCAACACCTATCCACACCCATTTGGAAAGCTCGGAACCAAGGAGAGCAATATCCACTCAAACAAGAAGAGGAAAAAGAAAAGAAAATTAATTTCCTAAGTTCAAGCAATACAAGAAATGAATAGCACATTTAAGGAGGCACTTGGGAATATGAATTCCACTCATACTTTGGCCTTTGCCAAAGACCTTATTATTGAGTGCATGAAATTAAAAGCACATGGATACTCTAGTTGTGAGATCAATAGGGCCTATGATTGGTTGACGGCTGATAAGTGCTAGAAAGTTCATATTTTCTATATCATTTACACCACATTGGTATGGAATTTGATATGTTAGCACCTAACTAGTACAAAATATCATTTTTTTTGTTCACCATGGCCTTTATTTCTATTTTAAGGAAAAAAACGAATTTGGGGGCGCTTTGAAGCAAAATATGCTAAGTTGTTGAATCAGAGATCCATCACGGCTTACAACAGCCGTGGTGACATCTCACCATAGTCGTTGTCTACACTCACTACTGTTGTTATTAAGCCATGGCAGCATAGAACCACTGGAAACAACACATAAGCCGCAACGGCCTCACAAAGGCCATTGTGAAAACCCATCACGCCCGTGATTTTGCCACACAACGTCTAGAGGTTGTACCAGGACATGACTTGGAGCCTAAGTAATAACTTACTCAACACGGGCATAACCATGCCCATGGTGAGGCCATGGCGGGGTTAATTCTATAAATATCCTAGTTTTCTCTAAATTTGGGAAGATTTTTTTTTATCGAATAAGTTAGGGAAACCGGAGTTTTGGAGATCAGAGCTGCTAGGGATGACTTTCAAGCATATTTCAATAGATTCCGGTGAGTTTCTCAAAGGTAATTCAACGATTATCATTATAGGAGGGCGTGTGAAAAGATTTGGGGCCATCTTGTCAATCTTGAGATCCTTTCAACCTCAGCCTTTGGAGATCCATTCGAGGAAGTTAGTCTAGGATTTCTTTTGATATATTTTCCTATGGATAATTGCTATTAATTGGTTTATATTCTTTTACATCCATTAGAGGGCCCCAATTCGAGGGAAATTGTATGTCTAGGTATTCTAATTATTGTTTGTGAACCTTGATTGATATATTTAATAAAATCTTTCTAGTTTTCATAAATCATTGCATGCTTGTTTAATGATAATTTACTAATGTGGATGAGGAAATTATGCCCCCTCATCAGAAGACCCATGCCATGATAGATCAATGCATGCTCTAAGAGGTTAGGTTTTGCTAGATCTTTGGATTAGTGATTGATTGTCCTTAGGCTTAGGGTTTGGTTTGTCCCTTCTAGAGGAATTCTCGTACTTAAGGCAAATATAGGAGGTTGGGTAGGAAGAGATTCCACCTTAAGTTTCTAATGATTTAGACCTTGTTGCCAATAGAATATGATTGTCATATTCAGTGCCTATCATAAATATTAATCAAGATAACTATCATACAGCAACCCAAGTTTCTTCCAATTATGGTTAATGATTCTTCAATTGTATTATGTAATAAATTATAGAAGTAAACTGAAGAAAGAACGTAAATGCTTAGGCTATTGATTAAGTGAAATAAAGTAATAGGAGCCTCTCATCGTTCCTGGGAAAATATGACCCTCGTTCTCACCCACAAGATATTACTTGATGACTCATACACTTGCGGTATTCACAGACTTACTTTGATATTATTTGCATATTTAACTCATACGTATCACACGGCCATCAATGGCTGATAAAATAAGGGCTATGTCTTTCTTAGCGAAGGATGAAGAACTGAGAATGTATTGGGTGGAGGAATTTTTTGAAACAATGGCTAATCAAAGTGGAGGCTTCTTGAGGGCAAAATTAGCCAAACTTGAAGCTAATTTCTATGCATTACTATGTACCTATTGATGTTTTACAATGTTGGAATGTCTATATTTGTTAGTTTATCTTATGATTGTGACTGTGAGAATTAATTAACTCTTTTTTTATTTATATTATGCATGTTGATTATCTTATGCTTGTGATTGTCTCTTTTGATATGTTTTATTTGCTATGCTTGTAATTGTTAGCAAGTTGTTAATTCTAAATTTGATTGCCTTTTTTTTAAATTTTTTAAATTACTGTTATTATTGTTTTTGTTGTCTTGATCCAGGGACATGTTGAGTGGGAAGCACTAGATGAGAGCATTATGGATGTAGTTTCTTCCTTGAATGCTTTTGGGAGTGAATGAATATTGTATATAATTTTATGGATGGCTTCAACTGTGTGAGCAAAATGCTTTCCATATGTTTTATAACTCTCAAATGGATGTAGCTTCTTCCATGAATGGTGAGCACAAACACATATTATCAATGAATTGTAAAATGGTTGTATAAATTGATGTTGTTGTACATATTGCCTCAGTGTATTTATTTCTTCATAGTTGTATGACATATCAGGTAAAAGAGGCTAATTTGTAGCAATATTATTATTCAAAAATATTACATGAGACATTATGAAATATAGAAATTTATTTAATTAAAAATTGAGTAATAACTCATATAATTAATTTTTAATTAAAATTTATTTAGCAGGCATGATTAAATTTTATTTAACTCAAAATTATTTAATTAAAATTTAAGTAAACAAGTAAAACATTATTGGGAGAAGTCATCTTTGAAATTAGAAGTAATAACAAAGCTATATTTAATTGGTTTTAAGTAACGACTAAAATTTATAATATATTTAAAAAGTAAAACAATAATTTAGAAATTAATTTAATTAAAAATTTAGTGATTATGTTGATTAATATAATAAGTACATTCACTAAAATAATCAACATTGACATTAAAAATAAAAACAAACAAAAAAAATTGTAAGTTTGAGGATTTGGGGGTAATCTCACCATGAGTGTTCGCATCTCTTAAATACATCAAACCAAACACCAGATTTTATAAACAGATTGATAAATCCCTCAAAAATAAACACAAAATTCTGTAATATTGTATTTTTAGTTATATCCAACCAAACACTAGATTCTGCATTACTGTATTTTCAAATACATGGATTTTCAATTACATTGTAACTGAAATTCCACTGCATTTACAATTACATCTTACCAAACGCACCCGTAGTTGAAATTGATTGATTTAAACCTTTAATTCCAAGAATTTGTTTGATAATTTATGGTAAAGAATTGAGTATGAAATCTTGCCACAAATTTGTTTTGAATGTGGGAAAGTAGGTTATTTTAGCTTAGTATGTCCTCTTAACACAGGTGTAATAACTGCCATTAATTAAAACATGGTAGGAGAGTATGCTACTATTATTTAGCCAATTTGGTGAAAGACAACTCCTAGGAAGGTTAATTCAGGCCTTAGATTATTGCTCAACTCAATTTAAGGAAGGGAAAAAAATTCAGCTTTTGTGAATAGTACCTCAAATTCCAAAAAACCATTTTCAAATAATGTGGGATCCAAATTCTCTATCCTAAATAATTTAGAGAAGGTTGAATTGTCAAATTTAACTAAGATTTATATGACATCTTTATTAGCACATGATGGAGACTAATAAATCCAAGCAAATAACTAAGAAACCTATCGAAGATAAGGCTTGAATACCTACAACAAAAGCTAGGGGTTCTAGTCAAGCTTAAAGTATACTTGTATCCCTATCTAAGCAGATTGGCACCTTGGCCAAAATTAGACAACAAATTGTGTAGTCAATGATCCTAAAATATTTCATCACTAACAAGTCAAATAATATAAGAGACATTGGTGGTATCATTTTCGAAGATTCACACACCATAACACTCTCTAATAGTAGCATCTTCTTTGCTACTTGGGTAGAGATTAAAGATTCTCTAGATAATGCAAAGAAGTTCAGTAGATCCACTTATTCTAATTATGATGGGATTTACTAGCCAAAGCCAGTCCAATTACAAGTTAGATAATTCTCAATGGAAGCCCTTGTGTTGATCCAGTTAATGGAATAGATTTCAATTTTGAGAAGAATATAGCTGTCACTATTGATACTGAAGTTATGTGTTAGTAAGATGTTGATCATCTGCAATTATGTACTACTTTTCTTTATTATTTTATCTATGTCTTTTATGTTTTGGAACTACTAAGGGGCTAGTAACAACATATTCAATAGGGTTGCTATGGATTTATTTTTGTAGTCATAAAACTGATATAGTATTTTTGAGATGAGCAGAAAATGGATTCATTTGAGTTAGACGCATGGTATAATCAATTGGGTCTTTTCCAATTGTTTCCGCTCACCATAATCCCATGACTGACACAAGTCTCTAGGAGGTCTTGTTTAGAATTAGCAAACATGTGAACAATCCATGGTGATCATGGGTGACTTTAATATCTATAGAATAGTTGAAGAGAAGCATGGTGGTGTTAAGCCTAACCTCTACTAGTGTGACGAGTCAAATAATTTCTTGAATAAATGTGACTTCCATGAGCTTTTGTTCATTGGTCCTAATTAAGATTACATGGCCTTGATAGCTCTTTCATTACACCATTGCTTTGCACATTTAGAGTATTTGTCTCCTATTGGTTTGAGGCCTTTTTAGTTATGAGCTTACTAGTTAGCTTATCGTGGGTTTCATGATTTGGTGAGTACTAACTCAAATTCTCAACTAGCATATACTACAATAGCTAGTTGTTTTAGAGAAGTTTAAAGAGTACAACAAAGAGGTTTTTGGTAATATTTTTTGCTAATAAAAGGAAGATTCTTAATCTTATTGCAAGAAGTAGGAAAAACTTGCGTTTAACTTTTCTCAACTTCGTTTAGGTCACAAGAAAATGCTTGAGTTGGAGTATAAGGAGATTCTTCTTTAAGAGGAAATATTGTGGTTTCAAAAATCAAGGTCAAGGTGGATACTCGATGGAGATCACAAAACAAGATCTTTTTCACTTTATTGCTCTCACACAAGGTAAAAGAAACAAGGTTGAGGGCTTACAGGATAGTCTGGGTAACTTTGTCAATCTATTATTACTATGGTAAAAAAATTTCCTATTATGAGGTCAGTTTTCTTTTGAGTTTAATGAAATTCTTCCAATGTTAATTCCTAAAATCTCTAGTCTGAAGAGCTACTCCAATATGTGTCTTGTTGGCTTATGTAGTGTGCTCTATAAAATATTTTCTAAACTAATAGCTCACATATTGAAATGATTATGAAATATCTTATTGGTCAAACTCAAATCAATTTTGATTCAGGTCACAAAATTGTTGATAATATAGTAACTAATTAGGAACTTGTTCATTCTATAAAACTAAAGAAAGGGAAAAAGGTTAGATGGATATTAAAGTAGACTTGGATAAAGCTTATGACTAATAAAGTTGGAGTTTTATTAGTGATACTCTTTTTGCTGCCAATTTCCTATGGTCCTAGGTGATAGAATTATGGAGCAAATTTTTAAATGCATTATCTCTTTCTAGGGATGCGTGACAACAATACTCTTTTCTCCATGTATTTTTGGACTTTGTATGTAAAGGCTAGTCCATGGCATGCCAAATGTACTTTGTTAAGGTTATTAGAACGGTATTCAACTAGGTAGAAATAATCCTATTCCTTCCCAACCTTTTTTTTATCAATGGTCTATTAGTATTTGCAAAAGCTTCTATAAACCAAGTTTAGTCTATTTTAAAAATTTATAGGCCTTTGGTGAGACCTTCGGTAACAAAATAAATTAGTAAAAGACCAAAACCTTCTTCTCAAAAAATGTTTCTTGAGATCAAAATTCTTTTACTAGGGCTTTTGGGTTTAATACCACTATTGATTTGAGAAAATACTTAGGATCTCCTCTTATTCATGGTTGAATCAAGAAGATAGCTTATCAAGGGATTATTAATCATTGCACCAAGTTGTTAGGACAAATAGATAATCAATTATCCATTATAGGGAGTGTTACTTTAGTGTAATCTTGCCTTCAATTTATTTCAGTTTTCCAAATGCAATTAGCTAAAATCCCTACACGTGTGTGATGAAATAGATAAAAAATTAAGAGATTTATTGGGGGATCTTAATGGAAAATGGAAGATACAACTAGTTGAATGGGATCGATCAAGTGTGTAAAAGAAAGTCTACATGAGGGCTTAAGAAAGTCAGAGGTTACTAGCACAACACTTTTGATGAAGCTAACTTGTGGCGTTATGAGTCAACCTCATGATATGTGAGTCCAGGTGATGAGAATTGAAGTAAATATTGCAAGAATGATGTGCGGTCTTGGAATAGGGATAACAAAGAGAAATGTTCCTCTATATGGAGTGGCATTAAAGTGGTTTAGGACAAGGTTAAACAATGCATTTCATGGGATGTTAGATGTGGAAATCATGTGAGATTTTGGTATGATAATTGGGTGTACGAGTTTAATCTCCTCATTTAGTTTGCTATTATAGAATCGAGTGATAGAAAAATTGAAGAAAGTGAAGATTATGTTGAATGTAATGGTGATTGGGATAAGAATTCAATTATTAATTGCCTCCTTCTGAAATCTTCTCTATACTTGCAGTGATTCCTCCTTATGCAAAAAGAGGACTAGATACCTCTTTATGGATGTATAACAACTTGGGTAAATTTTCAATCAAGGGTGTGTATGACTGGTTAATAGACAACAATGAAAATGAGGAACATTGCAGTTGGCGTTGTATATAGTGCTAGAAGGGCCTCAACGTGTGCATTTTTTTTATGTGGGTTTTTATTTATGAAAAATTAGCTACCAAGTTTTTTTTTTTTTGCCATAAAAGACATTTGTGTAGCTCCAGTATCTATCTCAAATGATATTATGCTTTTTATTTATAGAAGTATCAACTGATGTTAATTTATTTTAAAATTATTAATTTATGAAGAAAAGAGCATAAACATTATGTTATAACAGTGCTAAGTATTTCTTGTGAGTAGCTCCTTATAAGATGCATTAAAAATATAAAAGAGCATAGTTTATAAATGAACATTTATTTTATTTCTTCTCTATAAGATAAATTATTGTCACCAATAATAATTATACTTAAAGTCATACTTTCCCAAACAATCAGTATTTTTTTGTATGTATGTAAACATCTTTCTTCAAGTTTTATAAGTTTTTCTAAATCAAGATTAATAAAATTATAAAAATCAATATTTGTATAAAATAAAAATATGATTTTATGGGGTGTATATATACAAATATTCACATTTAAATTGGTGTAACCATAAATTTCTTTATTTCAATAAAATTCAATAAACATTTTCATTAAAAAAGAATAGGGAAGTAACTATTGTCCCTCTATAGTTTGCATATCCCCAAAAAGTCTGTAAAAGTTTGGGTATCTCTAAAAGGGCCTTCCTTTTTTATTTTTATTTTTTGTTTTCAACCCAGATGCTTGTAATGGAGGAGAAGGTGCTCTTAAGTGGTCTAGGAGATTACCACTCTATCCCTATGCCTTTTCCTATAATCTCAAGCGAACAAAATGATGAAAATACCCCTCCAACGGCATTGGGAACCGCCTACGGGCGGTTGGACAATTGGCGGCTCTAAGTGTTGGGATGTGTTAAGTAAACCCTTGCTTTACTAAAGCCGCACCACTTTGCCTTCTTCTTGTTATGGTGAAGCCTATGGAGATCCCCTTCCCCGTAGTCATTTTACTTGCGAACCCTTGTCTTTGAGTTGTCGAGAGACTTGGTCTCTCATTCAAGGGCTTCCTTTCTAGGTTTATTGGCAACTTCCTTCAAGGAAAAACTGACCCGTGATGTGAGAAGACAAGCTTGGGTTGGCGCCTAGATGGATTAGGCTCTGATGTTTTGTGGGGTATATTTTTAATGTTTGCAGTTTGGTTGTTTATTTCCTTTGCAGTATTGGTTATTTCTTATGTAGAATCTGACATTCTATGGTGTGTATTTTGTAATGTTTGTCATTTTGGTTGTTTATTTTTTGTGTATTATTTGTTGCTTTCTATGTATAATAAGGTTTCAGTGTGTGTCACTTTGTTTTGATCTTCCAATCATTGATTGATTATGTGTATTTCCTATTAACAACAGAAGATGGATACAACCCTAGTCAATGCAAGATGTTATCTGAACCCTGTTGTCAAAATGATCTCTAAATTGAAGAAGGAAATGAGTAAGCGGCACTAGGAGGTCCTCAGCCTTTTGCCCATTTTATGGATGTGGCACTTGTGGTGTAAGGGAGAGGAGTGTTTGACATGATGCTACAAGTTTACAATGATCACAACTAGAGCTTTAAGATAAGGGAAAGCATAATGTTATTTAGGGCAGAAGATGTGGCACTCATTATGGGCCTCCGCTGCAATGGAGATATCATATCCTTCAAGTATGAGAGGCTCCAATCAAAGTTTGAGCACACATTTCTCAACAAAATGCATAATTTACATCTTGTGGTCTACTTCATGACTTGTACGTAGCAAAGGTGGTGAGGAAGAAACATTTGTGAAGCTTCTCATGGTCTACTTGATGACCACCATCTTCTTCCAGAATACTTCATTGAATGAGCCAACATTCGTAGTAACGTACACTAACGATCTGGCCTCATTTGGCCGTTATGCTTGGGCCCATGCCATTAACAGGTGGAAGATGGCTAATGTCCCTTTGATGGCCGCACATATGTAGCTTCAGTGTAAAGGAAAATACACCATGGCAAGCTATTTAAAATGGTGTGCCATTGCCTTAATCATCTAGTTCTATGAGGTGAGTGCCAGTATGAAGAAATAGCTCATTGGATACACGGCCCAAATAATGTTCTACGGGGAAGGCAGTTTCATAAAAGCAGTGCCCATCAGTCCTCTATTGAAATTACTTAAAGGGAAAAAAGTAAGTTTTTCCTCTTTCTGTGTAATATGTTTGCTAATTGTTCCTAATGAAAAATTTCATGTGTATTATTATGTTTTAGTGTGTATTTTATTGGCTTCCTACATATTATATTGGTGTACTATGCATTCTTCTGGCTTCCTATGTAAAATCTTTGTCGCTTGTATATAAATCACGATCCATGTGTAGTTTTCAAGTTTTATGTGTAAGTTTTAGATTATTTGCGTATGATATGTTGATGACATTTTAATTTATGCATGTTTGCTTTGTAGTTCTTCAAACTTGTTTGTCCCAATGATGAAGAGAGTGCATTAGTTGGTAGTGTTAATCGAGAGACCCAGAGGCAAGCCTCTGAGAAATCGTCTAAAGTGGGTGACACAAAAAATGGACACAACGAAAAAATCATGCCCCCATGGAGTTTAGGTAAAAACCAAGCAGAGAACCTACAAGGAAGCGAGGTCGGGCTCATTCCCTCTTCTCAACCCTAAGAAATTTGGCCACCTTCGTTCGTCAATTGGGAGCCCGGACAATGTTCTACAGGATGATGATGATGTGCACTAGTTTTTGTAATGAGTATTAATTAAGTTTCATGAACCATGAGCTCGTATGTACATGACCATGCAAATGGTCGTGTACATGACCGTGCATTCCCCAGCCCAAAAGTTATACCGAGAAGAACACGGCTGTGTATATGATGTACACGCCTGTATACATCCAAGATTCCAAAGAAGCATAGTCCAGGAGAGAACACGGGCTGAAGAAAGATACATGCCTATGTATCTCAAGAGCTAAAAAGCAAACCATTAATAGATATACACTTCCAGATGAGAAGATACATGATCATGTACACCTAGCTGTGTACCTTGGGAGTCATGGTTTTGAGTTCATCCAGAGATCTACACAGGAAAATTACATGCCCATGTACTTGCTCATGTACTTACTCTATTTATGGGGGCATAAAAAGAAAGTTGAAAAAGGCATTTGGCATAAAGCTTTTGGGAAAATGACTTTTGGGGGTGACGGCTATGGTTTGGAGGTGAATTAAAGGAAGAAGAGGGAGTTCAAAGGAGTCACCAGAGTAATGATCCAAGGTGACAATATCGACTCACATTGATTCCTACATTAAAGATATTGAGAGGGGTTTCTTCTTCCATGCTTAGTGTTATAGGGCTTTATTTCTTGTGTTTTGAGATGAACATGAACCCCATGGAGGCTGGATGTATAGATTTGATGTAGCTAGGGATGAGGGATAATCATATTATTATATTGCTTTGAATATAGATTTCCTTCAGATTGTTGGGTTTATCTATATTTTTATATTGTTGGTCAAGTATAATGAGAATGGCAATTTCATTTTTATTGTGTGATTGAGATTGAGAGATTCATCATGCGATATCACCGATAGATAAAGAAAATAAAGAGAGTGCGCTAAAGATAGGCCACTTGTGATTCTTCAGATTAGAGTCATGTAGTTAGAGCTCTGATTTATAATTGGGGTTTCCTAGATCTCTTTGCAATCTTGTAAAAGTAGGATTAGAAGAGATCCAATCCTACCGTAGCATAGGATTAGGTATTGGGGCGACTCAAGAGAGCATCTGTATATTTTTGAAATCCCTCGGTCCAACAATACTAAGGTTTAATCTTTATTAATTGAGATTACCTAAATTATTAATTCCAAAATGAGGTCTTATTCGGGAACTGTCTTATCTCATTAGTTATTTGCTTCTTGGATCCTCGACCATAGTTCTTTTCATTCTTGATCTTTAGTTTACTTGCCTTGATAATTTGGTTGCTTGCTAGATAGCAAGGTTAGGGTTATTACTAGTAGTATTTAGTCCCCGTGGATTCGACAACCCGACTCATAATGATCCATACACTTGCGGAATAGTGTGCATATCACTCGATTATGCACCCTATCAATTTTATGCCGCCATTCCGGAGGGCTGAATATATTAAGAACACTCTTATTAGTTAGACTAGCTTTTTATTGCTCTTATTTCTTTTTGTTATCAGTAATTTTCTTTTCTTCTCTTTACATTGTGTTGTCTATTTTAGGGTTTCCTATTGATCTTGTTTCACTTGATTTATTTTCAGGAGAATGTGCATGATCGGATCTTGCACAACCAGACTTATTAAGCAAGATTTGGAGATTCAAAGAACTTTTAATAGGAGAATGAGATAGTTGGCACAAGATTTTGATAGTACAGAGTCACTAGCTATGGTTGGACAAGAGGGGAAGCCCAAAACATTGGCCGATTATGCTAGGCCTACTTTGGATGGTACACAATCAAGTATCATGAGGCTTCCTGTAATAGCGAACACATTTAAGCTCAAGCCGGCTTTCATTTAAATGGTTCAAAGAACCTGTTCTTTCCATGGACTGCAGATGAGGATCCCAATGCTCATCTTAGCATCTTCCTTGAAGTTTGTGATATGCTAAAGCTTAATGGAGTCTCCAATGATGGCATACGATTGATAGTCTTTCTGTTTTCAATGAAGTCAAGGGCCAAGAAATGGTTACAATCTTTGCTTAGAGCCTACGTGACAACTTGGGATCAACTTGCCAAGTTGTTCTTGATACTTCCCACCTGGATGGACCACCAAAATTCACCATGATATTGCTTCTCACTCAACAAGATGGCGAAACATTTAATTTATGAGGCTTGTGAATGTTACAATGAGTTTTTGAGGTGTTTCCCACGACATGGTTTACTGGGATGGATGGAAGTGCAAAGATTCTATCATGGTCTAACTCCAAGTGCCCCCCAAAAGATTGATGTAGTAGTTGGAGGGGTTGTAGGGATCAAGACACCGAAAGAGGCAAGGCAGCTTTTTGATGGCATATAAGTGAATAGTTATCAGTGGACTTCTAGAGGCAAGATAGTGAAAGCAATGGGGGTATTTGAAGTAGATGCGGTGACGGCTTTTGTGGCACAAGTTGAGTCTTTAAGTAGGAAATTAGATGGGATGATGACACTAAGAGTGGTAACCATCATGGTATGCGAGACTTGTAGTGGTAGACACCCCACCAATGATTGCCCCATTGTTAGCACGTCCTAGGGGCAACATGAACAAGTTGATTTTGTAAGTTGGATGAACTGGCCACAATGGAATTCATATAGCAACATATATAACCCCGATTGGAGGAACCACCCAAATTTCACATGGAGTGGTCAAGGGCAACAAAGACCAAATCAACCACAGGGATTTCCTGAGAAAAGGCCTAGTTAGGATGAATTGGTGACTAAGTTCATGAAATTCACCGAGATTACTAATTGAATTTCTAATCTCACGACAATCCCCTAACATTTATTGAGACCACTTTGTAGAATCAACAAGCTTCACTCCAAAACTTAGAGAACCAAGTGGGTTAAATTGCTAGGGTGTTATTGGAAAGACCCCAAAGGAGGCTTCAAAGCAATACAAAAGTGAATCCTCGAGAACATGTCAAGGCAATCGCATTGAGAAATGGCCGAGAATCTGAGAAAGATAAATTGGTTGAAGTTGAAGATAAGGCAAGCAAGAACAAGGATGTTGAGAAACCTATTGTGAAGGAGTATCAACAAGAATCCCATACCCTTCCCAGCTAAAGAAAGTGGAAACTAATGATAAATTCAAGAGGCTTTTGGAGTTGTTCAAGCAATTACATAGAACAAATTGGCAGTGAATCAAAATCAACCAAAATAGTGGCAGTATATCAATAAGAAAAGTTTCATATGAAAAATTGGCTTTTAAAATAGGTTAGCTAAAGCCTTTTAAGAATGCACAAAATTCAAGTCTAATAATAAAGGCTAATTAACTTGATAACATAACCTTATATTAGATGTTCTATTCCAGCAACACTATTAACAAAAATGTTTTAAATAGAGTTGAATTATGGAGCACATGGTAAATGTGATTACAAGTATTGTGCAATCAAGTGGAAGTTATTAGTTGCTCAAATATGGATGACAAGGTCAAAAGTTTTAACTCATCTTAATTAAAAAGGAAAACAATACAAATATATGAATGCAAGTTTAAAGTGAAATAGTGAGAAAGAAAAAGAAGGAACTAAGATTCTAAGATGATTTAACATTTTTCAAATAAATATGAGTGGTATAAAAAGATGAGAAAATAGCAAACCAATGTGAAGTTATAAACATCTCACTTCCTAGATTTATAAGATCGAAAGGTATAAAGCCATCTATAATATAAAAAGAAATTGATAATGCTATTTAAATTAAAATTTGAAAAATGAAATGAAAATGATGAGAACAACCCAAATTCCTGTTTAATTTGACAATCATTGGTCAAATTAAAGTCATAAGATTAGGTTAAATGTTTGTAATTCAATTAGTTTACACAAAAAATATGACTCCATTAATTTTAAAAGAGTTTTTAGACTTGAAATAATTATAAAGTGGCAATTAAAGTAGGAACACAAGTTCCCTATTAAATTAAACACAAAATGATAATATAAAACTAATTGGATAAATTGGAAGTAACATCTATTAACAATTGGTTCATATAAATCAAAGTGAACTAAGAAAGATTTCTATACATATCACAAGGTTATAATTTTGAAGTTATTTGCACAATAGAATATCACAACAGTAAGATATATATTAGAATTAAGATTTAAGAGTTCATATGAGCACGAGTATCAAATGAAGAAAGCACTATTGTTGAATTCATAGGTATAACAAAATTATTCTCATACTAAAACTACGACAGATTGTCATCATCAACAAAGCTTTTAACAAAGCTTTGAATTATCCAAATACATGGCCATCCTTTCAACAAACGGTAGGCTTCCCTTACTTTTAAAAATTTATTTCTTTGCAAAAGGATACAAACTATTTAGCAGTAGATCAATGAATATAATTTGATCTCATATTCATAAAAATACTTCTACATGAGTATTCTACCACACATATGGCATGTTAAATGCTAACCAAATCTTATTACTGTTTGGTGAAAACATCAATCATTTGATCTTTGGAGCTAACATTAGCTGTGTGTAAGAGACCGCACTCAATAAGATCACATGTTTGGTAACAGTCCACCTCAACATGTTTTGTGCACTCATGAAACATAGAGTTGTTTGCTATATATATGGCTGCTCGATTCGCGTATGAGCTCCATACTCTTAGGAATTATAACATGCAAATTTGCCAATAGCAACAATACCCACATCAATTGTGGTGCCACTTGTGCCATGGTCCTATACTCACTCTCAGCACTAGAGCGAAAGGCAACTGTTGTTTCTTGCTCTTCCATGTGATAAGGTTTCTTGATAGATAGGTGTAGAACCTAGTGGTGGACTTTCTGTTAGAAAGAAAGCCAGCATAGTCAACATCAGTGTAAGCAAATAGATCAATAACATTGCCTTTAAAAAATAGTACCTTTCCCAGGTGAGGACTTAATGTATTGAAGAACCATCATAGCATAGTCTAAGTGAGTCTGAGTAGGTTTGTCCATGAACTAGCTCAGTTTCTCCACTACAAGGGAAACATCTGGACATGTAATAGTCAGGTGCAATAACTTCCTTATTAGACTTCTATGCCTATCTATATCAATCCCCTTGTCCTAGTAGTCATATATATGCACCTTAGGATTCATCAAAATATTTGCCGATTTAGATCCCAACATCCCAATCTCCTTCAAACAATCTATTGCATATTTCCTCTTTGAAAGAACAATTCCTTTTTTGCTGCGGGCAATCTTAATTCCCAAAAAGTACCATAGTGGACCAAGATCTTTGATCACAAATTGCTCAACCAAGGCTATCTTTACATGCGGCAACAGTTTGGCTTTGAGATTGAGGAGGAGTGTTAGAAGGTGTGCCTATTGAAGAAAGCCATTTATGGACTAAAACAGAGCCCACGGGCATGGTTCTAGAAACTATCTGAAGTTCTTAAGAACTTATTATTCACAAGGTCCACATCAGACCATTCCCTATTTGTGAGACAAACAGGGAAAAGAGTTGTTGCTATACTGGTCTACGTTGATGACATCATGCTAACCTATTATGATACCTAGGGGCTCAGTTTGCTATACACCTCTTCCAATGTGAGCAGGGTAGAGCCAATAATTATCCGGTCATGAGTAGTAGTAAATGTGTGATTGACTCTGGCGAGAAACAAGAGAACCCCAGTCTCTCTTCTATGGGCTTTCTGAGTCCCATAGGTGCAAACAACCCAACAAGCATTGTATTACTCAATCCATGCTTTTAACTAAGAGTAGTACTGCGATAGGGGCTTATTTTCTTGCTTCAGATTCATCATCTCGTAATAGGTCTGGAAGATACAATTGGAGTTCTTCTTATGGGAATAAGTGTCCTCTAGACTATCCCACATCTCTTTGGCCATCTTGTAGTACATGATTTCATCACCGATGCGGGGAACGACACTGTTTATGATTCGGGAACATATCATATTGTTGTCCTTGATCCATATCTCATACTTTCCTATCTTTTTCTTAGGCTCTGGTTCTATAAGAATATGTTCATTCTCATGACCCTTGACTGACATTAAAACCATTCGTGACCACAGTGCATTATTGATCTCGTCCAACTTGACCAGAAGACCAAAGAAAGGATGCTTGGTACTTCCTACATCTGCACCGCCTAATGTCATCTTCGAACTTGCTGATGTTGTAACCATGTCTTCATGAACCCAGAGCTACAAAACTCATCAAACAGAGACAAGAGGAGTTACACCATCAAGAACTTGAACACAATGACACCATAACATCAACCAAATGATGTAGAATGTGGCAGACGTGTCGTGCTACTTTGCCCACTAAGGAAGGAGGTAGTGGGGATAGGGCTTCTAAAAGATGGGTACATGGATTGGGGAAGGATATGGTGGGTCTAGGCCTTCAAAAAAATGGGTACGAGGACCTGGTCTAGTGTCGTTTCTCTAATACAATGTAGAAAGTAGGATATATGTCCATCATGCTCAGCTTGTTGTAACACTGATTAAAGAACGAACTTGACAGTGGTTTGGTGAAGATATCAGTCGTCTGATGTTTGGAGCTAACACTACCTATGTGTAAAAGACCGCCTTGAATAAGATCATGTGTATGGTGATAGGCCATCTTAACATGTTATGTGCGCTAATTAAACATAGGGTAGTTTGCTATGTATGCAGCTACTCGATTACCATATATGAGCTCCATACTCTAAGGAATAGTTAGATGCAAATCTACTAGTAGCAACCGTACCCACATCAGTTCTGTTGCCGGTTGTGCTATGGCCCTGTACTTACTCTCAACACTAGAGTGAGAGACAACTTTCTATTTCTTGCTCTTCCATGTGATAAGGTTACTTTCTAGATAGATACAAAACCCAGTAGTGGACTTTCTATTAGAAAGAAAGCACGCATAGTTAGCATTTACATAAGCAACTGAATCAACAACATTGCTTTTATAAATCAGTAATCCTTTCTCAGGTGAGAACCATCATAGCAAAGTCCAAGTGAGTTTGAGTAGGTTTGCCCTTGAATTGACTTAGTTTTCCCATTGCAAGGGAAATATTTGGACGTGTAATAGTTAGGTACAATAGCTTCCCTATCAGACTTTTGTACCGTTATGTATTGATAAGTGCTCGTGTTATAGTAACGCGAAGTGTTATTATCTTACATTTAGCATTACTTTTATCAGATTTTATCACTAAATTGTGTGCATTTGTGTGCTTTTGTGCATTGTAGGGTTGTGAAGCCAATTTAGAGAAGAAGAGCAAAGTTAGGTCATGTTCGCCGTTGTTGGGGAGTTCTCGAACCAAGCAAGGAACAAGGCACGAGCCTAGACTTGTGGGTGTGTGCATACCTCCTTTGGAGGGGCACAAAGGCAGTCACATTCACAATAAGTTTAACTCGTGTGGCATATGAGAACTTCACCAAGGAGAAGAATTGAAGCAATCGACATGATCTACCATTGATTGTGTGCCCAATTTAACAGCCTCGATGAAGAACGATGAATTCGGGAGCATTTCAGCGAGAGAATTGTAGCAAATCACTGTAGCAAAACACTGAAGCAAGTTACTGTTCACTGTTTGCCGAAAATCAGCAAAATAGAAAATTCACACGGGCTTGTGAAAATTCCACACGGCCGTGTGAAATCCCGATTTCAGCCTATTTGAAGCTGCGACTCAACACTATTTAAAGGCCCTTTTGGGACTTTTTCTGGATCTTTTCACCTAATTTCTGGAGGGTCGCGGCTAGAGTTTTGGAGAGGACTTGTGGAGGATTGGAGCGCGTCATCGGCATCGATATCAAAGCCCGGCGGCCGCACAAGACCACGGCCACGCTACACAAGGAGGTTTTCATCTATATTTTTGATTCGTG
The DNA here is from genome assembly GCA_020875875.1 of Dioscorea alata. Classification (NCBI taxonomy): domain Eukaryota; kingdom Viridiplantae; phylum Streptophyta; class Magnoliopsida; order Dioscoreales; family Dioscoreaceae; genus Dioscorea; species Dioscorea alata. The sequence goes on along the minus strand of CM037017.1, from coordinate 5,474,557 downwards.
TTTATTTTTATATATTGATGGATTTGTATAGCTCCATGAGGAGCTAAACGCCTTGTGGGTATTCGGACTTGTAAACCCTAGGATGATTTTGTTTCTAAGACATGTTATTATGCTTTTCTAATTGATGAATTTAATTGAGTTCCAATCTTGGTTAATTATTGTATTGATTTTCCCTTAGATGTGACACTAGAGTTGAGAGTCATCTAGGTTATCCTTTGGAGGTGTGACAACTCCTATAGGATTAAATTACTCGAGATTGGAGAGGGTCGAGAGGGTGAGTCGTGAGGTAGTGAAACGTCCCCTTTCCCCTCCGTTGTGATTCTCCCTACCTCTGTGTTCCAAGAGTTCTTAGTGGTCGAGATGAACTCCCCTGGAGCTTAGTTGCATGAGTAATAGAGTGAAGGGTTGTAGTGAATCCTAATGCTGGGGCTTAACTGAGACTAGGGTTTTTTCACCTGGACCAAAGGGTTAGAGCTATACATAGGAACAGGGTTTTTCACTAGGAATCCCTAGAACTTAAAGCAATCCCACGTAGTGTGAGGCTTAGGAAGATGGACTCCCCTAGGGCTTAATTGATAGGTCAACAAGAGTCAAGGGTCGTAGTGAAACCTAATGCAGGGGCATAATGTTGGGGTTAGTCACGGTTGACCTTAGGTTTGGGACCGTGTGCTTAAGGATATCCTCGACTCATTAATCATCAATAGGAGAGTATAATAGCATTATCTTGTACTAGAAGCATAAATCCTAGGGGTAGCTTGTCCAGATACCCTATTTCACCCATTGATTGTCCTTCTCTTATTATTCTTACTTGCACTCTCCTGTCTTCCATATTTCTTTTTTATTTCTTGTTTTTTCTAAATTACTTTTGCAACCACACATTGATTATATTCTCACTTTTCGTACACCGCACTAGCTAAATAGTGAACACTTGTATTTTTGATCCCTACTCCTTGAAGATTTGACTACCCTCTCACCGGGGTACTATTATTACTGCAACAACTCGTGCACTTTCAGGCCCTTGTCAAATTGGCAAATTTGTGAACAATCGATGGGTAATTATGGGTGGCTTTAATATCTATAGAATAGTTGAAGAGAAGCATGGTGGTGCAAAGCCTAACCTCTCTTAGTGCGATGAGTCAAATAATTTCTTGAATAAATGTGGCTTCCATGAGCTTTTGTTTGTTGGTTCTAATTAAGATTGCATGGCCTTGGCAGCTCTTTCATAAATGGTTGGATAGAGCTATTTATAATTATTAGTGAAGATTTCCTTTTCCTGAAGCTCAATTATGCCACCTCCCGAAGTTGAAATCAAATCATTGCCCTATTTCTTTGCACATTAAGAGTATTAGTCCTCCTATTGGTTTGAGCTCTTTTTAGTTTTGGGCTTACTGGTTAGCCTATCTTGGGTTTCATAATTTGGTGAGTACTAACTCAAATTCTCAACTAGAATGTACTATAGTAGTTAGCTTTGATAGAGAAGTTTAAAGACTAGAACAAAGAGGTTTTCGGAAATATTTTTTTCTAATAAATGGAAGATTCTTAATCTTATTGCTAGAAGTTGAAAAAACTTGCGTTTAGCTTTTCTCAACACCTCTTAGGTCATAAGAAAATACTTGAGTTGGAGTATGAGGTGATTCTTATTTAAGAGGAAATATTGTGGTTTCAAAAATCAAGGTCAAGGTGGATACTCCATGGAGATCATAACAAAAGATCTTTTTCACTTTATTGCTCCTGCACAAAGTAAAAGAAACAAGGTAGAGGGCTTGCAGGATAGTTTGAGTAACTTGGTCTTTAATTAAATAAGACTTAAGGAGACAGTTGTATATTTCTATTAAAATTTATAACAAATGAATCTGCCCACCATGAACCTTGGCATCATTGATTCCATTTATTAAGCAACTTAGATTGTGCTAGCCTTGTGAAAGATGTAGAGAATTTGGAAATTAAAAATGTGGTTTTTGATATGGAAGCTTATGAAGCCCAAGACTAGATAGTTGTGGAGTCTTGTTTTTTACCAGTCATAGTGGAGAATTATTCTTCAATCTGCTATTACTATTGTAAAAAATTTCCTGTTATCAGGTCAGCTTTCTTTTACTTTAATGAAATTCTCCTAATGTTAATTCCTAAAATCTGTAATCCAAAAAGCTCCTCCAATTTCTGTCTTGTTGGCTTATGTAATGTGCTCTATAAAATATTTTCTAAAATAATAGCTCATATATTGAAATTGATTATGAAATATCTTATTGGTTATGCTCAAATTAGTTTTGATTTAGGTCACAAAATTGTTGATAATATAGTAACCAATTAGGAAGTTGTTCATTCTATGAAACTAAAGAAAGGGAAAAAGGTTGGATGGATATTAAAGTAGACCTAGATAAAGCTTATGATAGATAAAGTTGGAATTTTATCAGTGATACTCTTTTTGCTGCCAATTTCCTACCCTCCTAGTTGATAGGATTATGGAGCATATTTTTGTATTGCCGGTATAAGGGCTCTATAGAATGCTAAGGTTTTTAATGCTTTCTCTCCTTCTAAGGATGCATGACAACCATACACCTTTCTCTATATATTTTTGTGCTTTGTATGTAAAGTCTAGCCCATGGCATGCCAAATGTACTTTGTTAAGTTTATTGGCATGGTATTCAACTTGGTAGGAATAATCTTGTTCCTTCCCAACTTTTCTTTTATCAATGATCTATTAATATTTACAAAAGCTTCTATGAACCAAGTTTAGTCTATTTTAAAAATTTTAAAGGCCTTTGGTGAGATCTTTGGCCAGAAAATAAAAAAGCAAATGACCAAATCCTTTTTCTCAAAAAAAAAAAAAAAAGTTTCTCAACATATTTAGAATTCTGTTACCAGGGCTTTTGGGTTTAGTACGATTATTGATTTGAGAAAATACTTAGGATCTCCTATTATTCATGGTTGAGTCACGAATATAACTTATCAATGGATTATTGATCATTGCACCAAGTTGTTAGGACAAAAGGCTAATAGGGAGAGTTACTTCAGTGCAATCTTGCCTTCAATCTAGTTCAATTTTCCAAATGCTATTAGCTAAACTCCCTACACGCGTGTGATGAAAGAGATAAAGTAGTTAAAGGTTTTATTGGAGGATCCTCATTGGAAAATGGAAGATACAACTAGTGGAATGGGATCGATCAAGTATGTAAAAGAAAGTCTATATTAGGGCTTAAGAAAGGCAGAGGTTACTAGCACAACACTTTTGATGAAGCTAACTTGGGGAGTTATGACTCAACCTCATGACATGTGAGTCCAGTTGATGAGAATTGAAGTATTTATACATGTAAACAAAAACTTTATTTGGTCAACAATTTTTCACACGCATCAAAAGGAGCATGGATTGGTCCTGACCAACAAATTCATTAACTTTATCACTAGCCAATGAGAGTGACCTTCAAATTAATTGCAATCCTTCTATATAAACTCCCTCATTCTTCCTCATTGTTGAACTCAACACAAAATCTTTTTTCTCTTTCTAGGGGTTCAACTTCTCTTGATGTCTCTCTCTCAATAACAACACTTTTCTAGAGTTTGTGATTCTACATCTAAGCATCTCCATGACTTCTTGGGGGAAAAAACTAAGAGTAGTGGTCGCAACAATCTCAAGGATAAGAAGTCTATTTCTTGTTCTAAGAGGAATAGCTTCGAGTTCCCAGTTAGCATGATGCTCGACGCCTTAAGGCCAGTAAGTATGCTGTGAGCTTATCAATACCAGTACTTCTATTTATTTTACTAGCGTCCTAAAGTATCTTGCTAGTGAGGTATTTGATCCATTTCTTGATAGGTTAAGATTTTCCATTATTAGGTATACGTGCATTTTTATGTTATTTTATTTGCTTTTTAGAAGAATGATTTAGATGGATGTTTGACAATACATACACCACCCTTAGCGAATGTGATAGATTCTAAAAGCTTGTTCAAACCTTATCAATTCATATTGGAAGATGGATGTGCCTCTGTAAAATCTTTTTATTTTTGGGATCCTTTGATATGGTTTTCCAATTATAAAAAGATTTGTGTAGACACCTCCAACTTGCAATAAGAAATGATAAGGAGTTAAACAAGCTTTTGAAATCTGTTACAGTCGCTAAAATTGGTGTCTTGTCCAGCATCCATCCTAATCGTTTATTCTAAAAAATAAATAAAATAACATAAAAACCCATGTATACCGAGAAATGGAAAATCCTAACCCTATAAAGAAATAGATCAAATACCTCGCCAACAAGATACTCTAGGACAGTAGTGAAATAAATAAAAGTACTAGTGCTAATATGTTCAACATACTTGCCAACCTTAAGGTATTGAGTAACCTTGCTAACTGCGAACTCAAAGCTCGCCCTCTTAAATGATAAGCAGTTGAACAAGCTTTTGGAAAATTTTAAGATGATGCTAAGGGTGGTGTATCGCCAAACATCCATCAAAACCTTTTCCTAAAGATCAAATAAACCTAAGAGATGTTGTTCATAATTCATCTTAGGTGTTCCAACTAAATTTTTGGTTAAATGGTATATAATTATAAGGAAAATAGGAAAATTTAAAGGTTTGCCCATATTTGGAATATGTGACAGATTGGATTTTTTTTTTGTAATATGGCTGGTTTGAGTTATATATCTTATTATTGCAATGGATCATTTTTTATTTAATAATATTGGAAACCAGTAGGAAACTAATAAGAGACAACTATATATCCATATTTAGACTTTTCTTCTCTTTAGTTTTCCTTTCCAGCTTATTTCTATGTATGGTTGATTTTTTCCTAGTTCTTGCTTGGGTCTCTCCCTATATAAAGAGACCCTTGCCTCATCCATCAATAAGAAAATTAGTTCCTACTTTCTACATTGTATTAGAGAAACGACCCTAGACCAGGTCCATGTACCCATTTTTCTGAAGCCTTAGACCCACCATCTCCTTCCCCAATCCATGTACCCATCTTTAAGAAGCCCTATCCCCGCTATCTCCTTCCTTAGTGGGCAAAGTAGCAAGACACGTCTGCCACATTCCACATCCTTTGGTTGATGTGATGGTGTCGTTGTGTACAAGTTCTTGATGGTGTGACTCCTCTAGTCTCCGTTTGACAAGTTTTGTGCCTTTGGGTTCATGAATTCATGGTCACAACATCAGCAAGTTCGTAGGTGACATCGGGGGTGTAGATGTAGGAAGTACCAAGCATCCTTTCGTTGGTCTTCTTCTCAAGTTGGACGAGATCAATAATGCACGGTGGTCACGAATGGTTTTGATGTCAGTCAAGGGTCATGGGAATGAGCATATTCTTACAGAACTAGAGCCTAAGGAGAAGATAGGGAAGTATGAGATATGGATCAAGGACAATGGTATGATATGTGCCTGGATCATAAACAGTATCGTTCCCCGCATCGATGATGATTTAAATTATGTACTACAAGATGGCCAAGGAGATGTGGAATAGTCTAGAGGACACTTATTCCCATGAGAAGAACTCTAGTTAGTTGTATCTTCCAAACCTATTACGAGATGATGAATCTGAAGCAAGAAGATAAGCCCCTATCACAGTACTACTCTTAGTTAAAAGCATTGATTGAGTAATACAATGCTTATTGGGTTGTTTGCACTTATGGGATAATTATTGGCTCTATCATGCCCACATTGGAAGAGGTGTATAGCAAACTGAGCCCCTAGATATCATAACAGGTTAGCATAATGTCATCAACATAGACCAGTATAGCAACAACTCTTCTCCCTGTTTGTCTCACAAATAGGGAATGTGGACCTTGTGAATTATAAGTTCTTAATAACTTCAAAAGTTTCTAAAACCATGCTCGTGGGCTCTGTTTCAGTCCATAAATGGTCTTCTTCAATAGGCACACCTTCTGACACTCCTCCTCAATCTCAAAGCCAAACTATTGCCGCATGTAAAGATAGCCTTGGTTGAGCAGTTTGTGATCAAAGATCTTGGTCCACTATGGTACTTTTTGGGAATTGAGATTGCCTGCTGTAAAAGAGGAATTGTTCTCTTAAAGAGGAAATATGCAATAGATTGTTTGAAGGAGATTGGGATGTTGGGATCCAAATCGGCAAATATTTTGATGAATCCTAAGGTGCATATATATGACTACAAGGATAAGGATGTTGATATAGAGAGGCATAGAAGTCTAATAGGGAAGTTACTGCACGTGACTATTACATGTCCAGATGTTTCCCTTGCAGTGGGGAAACTGAGCTAGTTCATGTACAAACCTACTCAGACTCACTTAGACTCTGCTATGATGGTTCTTCGATACATTAAGTCTTCAGAAAGGAAAAGAAATGTACTATTTTTTAAAGGCAATGTTGTTGATCTATTTGCTTACACAGATGTTGACTATGCGGGCTCTCTTTTTAATAGAAAGACCACCACTGGGTTCTACACCTATCTATCAAGCAACCTTATCACATGGAAAAGCAAGAAACAACAATTATCTTTCGCTTTAGTGTTGAGAGTGAGTATAGGACCACAGCACAAGTGGTAGCAGAATTGATGTGGGTACAGTTGATATTGGTGAATTTGCATGTTATAATTCCTAAGAGTATGGAGCTCATATGGGAATCGAGCAACCACATACATAGAAAACAACTCTATGTTTCATGAGTGCACAAAGCATGTTGAGGTGGATTGTCACCAAAAATGTGATCTTATTGAGTGCGGTCTCTTACACACAACTAATGTTAGCTCAAAGATTAGATGAATGATGTTTTCACTAAGCTGTGATAAGATTTGGTTAGCATTTAACATGCCATATGTATGGTAGAATACTCATGTAGAAGTATTTTTATGAATATGAGATCAAATTGTATTCATCAATATGCTGCTATTCACTCTCATCATGTTGCTCAAGGCTTATGAACTGGCCCAAGCTTGGCCCAAGCCCGATCCAAACAAACCTTGGATTGGATATGAATATCATTTTTAAGTGATGGATCGGCCCGCGGGTTGCACTTTTGGACTTTTTTTGGGCTGATCCAACATACTGACCCATGATTTGTCCCATTGAGTTTATTACTAAATATTAATAATAAAAATTAAAAAATATTACAAATGATTAATTGATTGAAATAAGCCCATTATACAAGGGAGCTAATTAGGTAAGTGGTTAATTGTCATGGGCCAACCTCATGAGTCAATGTAATGGCAACCAATGACTTCCTCCATGATTCATCTTGGAAAAGGGTTGTATTTCATTGATCAATCATGTACATAGAGGTTGAATTTTATGTAGAATGGAAAAAATGCATATGATTGACAAGTAGGTCCTAATATAGTTTGGATGTACTTATATTGTAGTGATGCAATATTTTTCTCAAGTAAAAATACAGTATTACTAATCAATTAATAAAATTATTTGATTTGGTTTTTTTTTTAAATCATCACAAAGTTTAATAAAGTAAAGTTAACAAAGAAAATAACAACAGTTGGATTTGAGCCAAATCCAACGGGTCAATTCTAGCCCAATCCAATGATTGATCCAAAGAGCTAAACTCATGAGATGGGCCATGGGTTTCATATTTCAAATTTAAGCCGGTGCAAATTATTCATGAGACTCATCGGATTTGGACTCGGGCTGGATCAAAACCTTAATTTCTGGGCTAGGCCGGTCCAACCAGGCCCAATGATGACAGTGAGCTGCTATATAATTTGTATCCATATGGAAAGAAATAACTTTTTAAAAGTAAAGAAGTACTATCCAATATTTATTTTAATGTTTTTACAACAACTTTCTATATAGGACAGATTCCTTATATATATACTATATATTAATTCTATCCCCCAAAAAACCTGTTCATCAAGAGCTTCCTTATGAAGGACATTTGGCCTATTCTGATTGGCCATCACAATTAATGGCCAGATCTCTCTCCCTTTGTAATTAACAGCTCTCACTTCTTTTATTTTTTGAAACCCTAACTTCAAGTTTGGTCTCTCACAATAGTGGAACCGCCGGTCTGATGAGGATGGAGAGTACTACCTCCCTCATCGCCTTCCCCGGTCACCAGATCCATCACGAGCCTTTTCCTCCCCCCCCTCCCCTCCCGTTCCACCACCATCCGCAACGCTCCCAAACCCTAGAATCCGGTTCTCTAACCCCATCCCCGTCTCAATCCTCGGCCCCAACGGATCCTTCACCTCTTCCTCCATCACAGCCCCAGTCCTCACCAAAAAGTCCTCCAGAGTCATCTCCTCAATCCCCTCCCCTCCTACATGCTTCCTCCCCGTCGACACCTCCCGCCAAACATCCTCCATCGTCTTCCCGTCGGGAACCGGGGACAGTGCCGAAGCACCCTCTCCGTAGATGTTACGCAGGAGATCATCAACACTCATAGATCCGATCGTCTTCGACGGATCCCTAACCGCCGAGTTCTACAACCGCATCTCCGTAGATGTTGCGCAGGAGATCATCAACACTCATAGATCCGATCGTCTTCAACGGATCCCCAGCCGCCGAGGTCTGCAATCGAACGATCCATTCCCTTCATACGCCGATAATTTTGGTCGATTTTTTATTGCGAATGATGGTTTTCTTGATGAATCTTTTGTTGTTTTTGGTTTCAGGTGAAGCTCTTGCGGATCTCTCGAGGGGAAGGAGATGATTCTCAAGTTTGTCAAACAATCCCTTTTCTTTGTGATTGATTAGTGTTAATTCACACATAGATGTTGGTCTTGATTGTTGAATTTTTTGCAGTGGAGTTGTTTTGCTAAATGTTGTATTTTGCTTGCAGTACTGAGCTTTGCCGGTTTAGCGGCGCAAATATATACTCAGGTAAGGGTATTAGATTTGTTCGTTCTGATTCACAGGTGAGGATGCTTTATTCTTTTGATTTGATTTAATGCAATAAGGTTTTTGGATTGTAGATGAGGAAAGTGTGTTCTTTTTTTTTTTTTTTTTTAATTAGGTGTTTCTTTTTGCCAACTCAAAATGCAAGCGCTATTTCCACAACCGCTTGAGGCCTTCCAAGCTCACCTGGACTGCTATGAACCGGAAGCAGCACAAGAAGGTGAGAAGATGGTGAGGAGATCGGATTCAGAGTAGGAAATCGGAGCCGGAGGGCAAGGTATTTCCATTTGATATTCTTTTTATTTCCCTTACATCTAAAATCTATTTTTCATTGGATTTTTATGGGTGGTGGATTGGAAACAACCAAAGAAAGGTTTTTGTTTTATCCTTTTTTATTTGTTGTTTGTTGTAATGAATGATGGTAATTAATTATCCTTCCATATTTTAGATATGGTGAAGTTGGGTATGATTAAATAGATTTTATATGGTTTAAGTTTTTTTTATAGTAATTATTAATAGAAAAATTGATTTAATCTCATTCTGTTTGAAAAAAAAAAGATTTTATTATATCTTGGTGTTATTACTCACATGCCTTCACAGCACCTGTTCCTTTTCATATTTGCAATGTTGCTTCTCCATCATACTAACAATATGATTTTAAAGTGATGATATATATAAATTTTCATATCCTTTGCAGCTATGAAGGGTGTGGAAAGACAATTATAAATGCAAGGGCTTTAAGGAAACATGCTCATATCCATGGAGATAGGCAATACATTTGCACTTATGAGGGTTGTGGAAGGGTAACAAGTATTCTCTCTCAAAGCTGCTTCTTGACATATGAAATAATCTATTAGTGTAGAGCAATTAAAATAATGCTATTTAGAGCTAATAATTATCATATATATTATCATATATTATCTTTATATGATTGTAAAATATACGATATATGCATTAAAAAATATGTTTTTATTCAACAATATTATGTTTTTTTGAGATTATGTTTTAATATTTTATGTTGTGTAGATTATGTTTTATATTCATATATTATTGTTTGAATATTTTATGTTTTTTCGATTATGTTTAATATCGTTTTTTTTTTTATAGTGTCTAAAAAACATTCTATTAAACATAATATTAAGCAACTAAAATATATTACTGTTTGATTATATATTTTATGTTTTTAAGATTCTGTTTAATATTCTAAATTTGATAATATATTATTGTTTGAATATTTGTAGATGTTTTTATTCAATGATATTTTATGTTTTTTAGACACTATATGAAATATTTTTAATTGATAAATAACATTATGTCTAATAGCTAGACATAGTAACATTTAAAAAGTGATGAGAGCCTAAAGATGTTTTTAAAGATGTTTTTATGTGTTTAATATTTATCATCATATCATATATCATTTTCATATAATTATAAAATCTGATAATATATTAATAAAACTTTAATATGATAACATTAAAGGTTTATACATTACAAGTGTTTTCATTCTGGATTCAAAATTGATGGATATTATGTTACATCATATTTTTAGCTTATTATGTTTTTTTTTTTCCAGGTACCTAGATGTGATGCATGATAAATATGATGCGATTGTTTACTTTTTTATAAAAAGGCAACCTGAACAGATATTTTTAGCTATATCTAGGAAGTGGTTAATATTTATCCTATATTATAATATATTATCTTCATATAATTGTAAAATATACAATATGTTCATTAATTTTGATTGTACTTCCGGATTGAATTTATGTTTATAGTCCTCATCTTTTAACTTTTATGTACTTATACAATTATACAATGATGATGTGATTTTTGAAAAGATTTGACAAGTATTGGAGATAAGATTGATGTGATCTTTGCATGTGACTTTGCTGACATCTTCCCATAAGTTGAAACTTTTTTTTGACTTTCTATGCACTTATATAGAAAACAAAAAAAAATATTTTCATTGTTGGTTATAAAAGTATGTGACTTCATTGCATGGTAAGAAAGTGAAAACTTTTTAACATCTTGATCAACCATGCACATCTTGCATCTTGACAGATTGAGCTAAGCCAAAATCAGATAAATGTTATATGTATGATCTTTTCATTTGATAATGTTAATAAATAGCATTATAGATATTCATTTCATTATGTTATGCTTATGATCATCTTTTGGAAATAATGAACAAAGAAAAAAAAATCTTATCTATTTAATAGGTAGCTAACAGGTATGAATCTTGATTTTCAACTCATTAGTTCAAGTTATTTGTCATTATTACAATAAAATTTTGAAGATATTCTACGCTTGATTAGTCTAGATATAATGATGTATCTATTATCTATTATATTAAATTAACTTTAATATATTAACTCAAACCAATATGATTATTGTATGTCGGTCTTCCATATTATGTTGTCTATTATCATAATACTTCTCATATGCAACCATGTTATTAAATATATCCATATTATTTTTATGTGGACCACTATCACCCATGAATTGTTATTCACAAATGTATTTATCAACTACTTTAATATCATTCATAATTTAAAAAAATCTTATCTATAAACACGTTATTTTTTAAAAAATATTTTTTAATTCCATAAATATATAGAATGCCATATATTAAAAGAAAAAAGAAAAAAAAAGCATAAAGGAAAATTAATAAGGTATCAGGGAATCTAGCGGCTTAGCATATGCAAAAGCAAAAGAGAAGTAATTTGATGCATTTTGGTTTGTTTGTTGTCTTAGAGTATGCACAAATATTGCATGGCCATGCCGCTTTAGTCTCTTCAGTCTTCATTGTCTTAGAGTATTGAATTGTTTGAATATTCCACCGACATGAAGTTCCCATGTAACTTGCCATATTTTATTATCACCATTATTAACAAATAAATTTTTGTGATGGTGTTCATCTTTGTTTTGTTTTTTTCTTAAAAAAAATCTCTTTTTTTTTATATCAAAAGGAATCTTTTTTGTTTGTTTGTTTCATGTTTCTATTTGTCAATTAATTAATTAACATATAATGAGGAGCATTATAGCTGTATCATATTTTTTAAAACTAAAATTCATTAATACTCACTTATAAAATTTTATCATTTAAAGCCTAATTAAATAAATAATAGTATTAATAACATATTAAAAAAATAATTTACATTGTGTGACACCTTAAAAAAGCTATGAATCAAACATCATATATAAAAATAAATAAATGGATAAAATTTAACATCAATTTTTTTCATTTTGACAAAGTAAAAAGAAATTTTGTTTCATATATATTTTATAATCATATAACATATCCAAATTTTACTTATCATCTGTTTTTATAGAAATTAAGATAATCTGATATAATATCATATAAAATACACTATGTGATAATAATTGCATTTGGTATGGAATAACTTATAAGTTTGGCTTATATATATATATATATATATATATATATATTTCCTATGTTTTTAATACCAATTTATTGATGGAAACTTTTATCTGTCCTTAATACATCATAATAGGTGAAAAAAATGGAAATCGATGGGCAGATTGTTATTGTTGTACAACTTAAGGTAATACTTAAGGAACTTTTCGAAAAATTAAGATTACCGCCTGCAATTTATACATGTGAAAAACATGGTCCAAACCACAAACCATGTTTTTCATGTAAACTCATATTTGAAGACAACTACGGAACTTATGAACAAGTTGGATCAGAAGCAAATACCAAAAAAGAAGCTGAAAATTATGCTGCTTTACGTGCCATAAAGCACCTGACAAATATTTATGATGTTATTATTAAAGATGTGAATGAGAAGGAACTATGTGATGTTAAAAATGAATTGGAAGAGCTAAAGGATATTAACGATGTATTATCAGACAACCTTTCAATGGTGACTGATGAGTTAGAGGAGCTGAAAGACAGGATAAGACTGGCAATGCAATGATGATTGATGAGTTGAAAGAGTTGAATGATAGGATATGACCGAGTAAAGCCCTCTCCTGAAAAGTACTTTATTTTAAATATTATGTGTTTAATATTTTAATGTATATCTTAATGTAAGTCTAATAATATTAAATATGTAATAAAATGTGTGTTTTATATTCATTCGCCGTTTATATGCATAACAGCCCCACTGTATATATTAATTAAAATATGTAAGGGTTGTTTAATTTTGATACAAAAAAACATCTATTCCCTTTTTACAAGATGGGAAGACATTAGAAAAGACATATGTGATCCATTGTAGTTAAAGAAAAACATACAATAATGTTTCTTTGCATATTTACAAAAGACACATAGGTAGCATGTGCCTTGATGGCTCGCCGACAGCTGATCTCAACGGCAACATCCAATCGTCCATCTGGTGATACACTGATCATTGGATCAATTTTATTTCTTTGCCTGAATTTTAGTCCCCGAGGTAGGGGTGCGTACACTTCAACATTATATATAAAAAGGGATTAGTTTTTTCATGTAGACCCCTAAATATGTGAGTAATTGAGAATGCATATGCCTTGAAAATAATAATGTACTAATGTAAAAACCCACGCTAACGCTACGGGTTCAATATATCAAAAAAATCTACTAATATTGATAATATAAATTATTAAGATAACTTTCAATATAAAAAGTATATATTCTCAAATTTTAAATTTTCTTATTGTTTTTGTATTTTTATGATAAAGTTAAGGGGGAAATATTATTCAATAAATCTTCTTAAATATAATAATTAGATATTCAATACCAAAACTTTTTTAGGGTTAAAACTTTTTCAAATTATTTATTTTTTGTATTCTTTCTAATTGTGATGTTTTTTATATGTTAATTACCAAAAGAGTACGAATTATATGAAATATTTCCATTTTTTTATTAAAATCCTTCTAAGTAAGAAATGATATTGTGCAATTTTGATTATACTAAAGATTTTTTAATCATTATTTTTGTATATTTGTATTACTGGAATATCAAAAACCAAATAAAATTATCTTAATAAATCCTCTCAATTAACATAATTAATTGATTTAAAAAAATGTCTTATAAAAAGAAAAATTATTTTAATATTTTCTTGATGTAACAAAAAGAGACTCCTTAATTATAACACGAAATTTTGTATTTGTTTTATCTTATAAGAATTATCTCTTATGTTTTTCCTCTATTAATTAATAAACTTTAATTTATCTTAACATAAATTAATCTATATTTAAATTTTCAAAGTTATTTAAAAAATATTAATTTCATTAATTGATTGATTAATGAAGTTACGTTAAATAATATGAGGTTTATGTTTGCTAATGTAATATACATATAAATGTAATATTTAAATTAATCTAAAATAAGATATTTCTTATTGTGAAATTTATAATGTGATATATATGATATATGATAAATAATAATTTTTTATATTTAAATAGTTATACATATATATAAATGTAATGTTTTAATTAATATAAAGTAGGATATTTATTATTATTAAATTTATAATTTGATATATATGATATATGATATATGATAAATGATAATATTTTTTATATTTAAATAGTTATTTTTAAAAATAATAATTGAATAAGTTGGATAAGATATTTACCATTATGAAATTTGTAAGTTTAATTTATCATAACAAATAATCTATTTGAATTTTTCAATTAAATAGTTATATATTTATATTATATTATAATTATTCAATATTATATTATATATATATATATATATATATATATATATATATATATATATATATATATATATATATATATATATATATATATATATATACATATATATATATATATATATATATATATATTATCAACGACAAATCACTGTAGTCAATTTCACTTCCGCCTTATATTCTTTTTAAAAATTTTAAAATTTATTACTGAATAGTACCTCAAAGTTTTCCAACTATTTTTGATCCATTCTTTTTGTTTCATTACATTTAATTTCTATTTTTATTGTTTCATTTAAAAAATGTAGGCTTGATTATGATTTAGCACCACCCTATGAGTATATATCCTTCCTCATAAAAAAATTACTTTAATTTTTGTATGATCGTTTGTAGACGAAGTGGTAGTCCGAGGATTTAGGGTAGCATCAGAGAGATGATGGAAATAAGATTAGAAGTGATGTTAGAATCAGGGATTTTGATCTCAAACATTAAATAAACTAAAAATATGAGGTCCACATCGAAAAATAATACAAAACAACTTTAAAAGAGGGAAAAGAATAAAAAAACCTCGAAGACAACAGAATTTTCGACGCCATGGCAACGGATGATGGAGGAATGGTCAGCGACATGCATATTAATTCCCGCAAGTGGGCGTCTGAAGAATTGTTGTTGAGACATGTCTTAACCATTCAAAGTGACTTTTGTTGATGTTGTACCGTTGAAAAAGTAAATAAATAAAAAAAAACTACCAACCAATTCTGATGTCAAGCGATAAATATATAATAAATCTATTAATAGTTTAAAGATGTGATGGTATGGATGCATAGAACTCATTTAGGGGCTGTTTAGTTACATGTAATAATATATATATACATTCTTTGTTCAGTATGTTGATGTGATCCATTGTAGTCAAAGAAAAAACACAAATAATGTTTCTTTGCATATTGACAAGGACCTCTCTATGGTTTATCATGGACACAAAAATCCCACTTTCTTATTTGTAAGATATTTTATTAAATCAATTAATTATGTTCAGGAGGTTACTTTAATTTGATCTCAAACATAAATAATAATAAGAATCACTCAAAAGAGAAAAATTAAAATAAAAAAAATCAAATAAAAGATATTACAATCACAAAAAAAACAATATACTTCACATAAACATCCACACAAAAACAAAAGGAAAACAAATATAGACAAAAATGATTGACTAAATCCACCTCATGGTAGCAAACACCATACACCATAAAAAGAAGGAAGCACCTAAGATTCTAGATAAAAACATTTGAAAAGCATTAATTCAAGTGTATATCTAAACAAATTCAAGCAATAACAATATAAATAATTTTGTTAATAATTCTGAAACAAAAACATGGCTTTAGAGATGCAAAAAAAGATTACATTATTGTTACCTTAGCACTTGAACCATAAGGATAACAAATATATCTTTAAATATATTTATATGAACTATATACTAAATTAAAAAAAATGTGTGTGTGTGTGAAAGAGAGAGAGATAGAGAGAGAGAGAGAGGGAGGGGGGGGGGAAATATGATATTGATGACAGATAGAATAGAGAGCACAATTAAGACAACATGGAATGATTCTGTCACCATTGTTGATTAACAATGCTCTCTCTCTTCTGTCATCTTAACCATCTTCATCATCTCTTCATCATACCATCGCTATATATCCGGTCTACCATCATATGTATATATATATTTACTACATCTTAATTCTACACTCCAAAATCACTATTACTCAAGATTTTGTCTTTCTTGGATATTTGGCCATCCCTTATTGGTTGAGTATTTTGTCTTTTTAATAAGTTTAATAAAAACAAAGCATCACAACCTCCTCTATCATCAATACCTCTGCTAGCTCACTTTATCATCCTTCCCGATTGCTCGTTGTTAGTCAATTGGCTAATGAGAAGCCGATAGCAATTTAATGTTAGAAACATTGTCTAGCACCTGTTTCTTTACTCCCGTGGATCAGCGTACCATCAATTTGAGAGGGCTTTATAGGTGATTTTGTTTTGTAACCCTAACCCTACTCCTCAATGACGCTGCCTTCTCCCTCCCCTACGCTCTCAAGCATGCCACCAATCCCGCCGCTTGAATAACGTTTCCCTTCTGTTTTATATGTAGCTGTGTCTAGCTATCTCTAGCTTTGTAACATAATTGACAAGAGATCTTTGTTTGGATTTTGTTTTCCTTTGCTATCAAAAAATCCATATCATCATTTACATACTATGATAACATATTAATGTTCTATATTTGTTTGTTTTTTGTTTTTTTATTGGCCGGCTTCCATAATAGTATAATTAAGCCACAATTGTTGACCCTTCTATATTAGAATCGTACATTTATGTGAAATTCATTGAACTTTACAACCTGTAAAGTAGATTTTGTGTGATTTATCTTTAACTTTTCCCACCCTTATATAGGGGGAAAACATAAGATTTCTGTAAGACATATAATATAGAAATCTTATGTGTAACATTATATTTAGAAATGTATAGCATATTAAAACATAAAAAATAATTTATAAAAGAAAAAAATGTTTCTATTAATGGTTATTAAGAAATCTCCAATATATCACTCTCACTCTATTTGTTGCTAGCTATGTCTAGCTAGCTATAACAGTATAAAATGATTAACAAGAGATTTTTGCTTAGATTTGGTTTCCCCTTGCTACTGTACTATATAAAATATGTTCAATTTGTATTTTATATTATAAATTTATAATTTTATCATTAAACCATCAATATCAATTATATGTTTAAAATATAGTATTAATGTCATACTCTTAATAAAAGTAAAGAAAGTTATATATAAACTACAAGTTTAAGAATTAATAATAATAATAATAATAATAATAATAATAATAATAACAAGAGAGAGAGAGAGAGAGAGAGAGAGAGAGAGTGTGTCATTACGATAATGATCTGTCATGCTAAGCCAAACAAAAACATAATAATCACATAATCAGAACAAATAAAAAATAATCAAAGCAAAAAATAATGCAAGAAGTACAAGAAAATACATATAACAAAAGATGAAAATCTATATGCTGAAAAGAAAGCTTATTGCAACGGAAGTATTACTACTCAATCTTTCTTATGGTGTTAGAAAAAACAATAATGATGATGATGAGTCTTACTATATTGTTAGGGATGATGTTGATGATACTTAATCTTGCTACGCTGGAAGCCACAACACTACAGGTAACAGAAAATTACAAAGCCGGTGTCAAACTTGATAGAAGAAGAAGCCTTATAAAGTAGTGTTACCATGAAATACGTTGTTTTCCATTAGGACCTCATCTACTCCCCCCAATTCCTCCAATAAAGGACAATGATGAGATAGAAAGAAGATGAAATAGAGAAAGTAGTGGTTAGGGTTAGGAGCATGATTATTGTTGGGAGTGAAGAATAGCTAGAATTGGGGAAAACAAAAAGATAATTATCCTATAAAAGATGGACAAATGTCCATCCTAAAAACAAGTGTAGAAGTCTCTCAATATAATAATAATAATGAAATGGTCAAAAAGAACAACTAGGTCCTCTGCCTTGGTTTTTGTTTTCCCATGTCAGTGCTATGATGATAACTTTAAAATCACCTCCTTGGTCATCATACAATCTACGAAGGAATGGACTACTTTGCTCCATTACCAATGTCTTAGAGCATATTTCTTTATTTAGTCCATATATTTCTCTTTTTCCCCATATTTTGAAATATATATATATATATATATATATATATACTGTATGATGTAGGTATACATAAATATGTGCATGTAATATACATCTCTTTCTTCAACTCTATGTTGTATACATAGATATATGCCTATACATACATACATAAAGTATACATCTAGAGATATATCATAAGCATTTGCTACTCACTCAAGCACTCACTCCCTTTTTCTCTCCATCTCTCTCTATATATAACCAATTTAAAAAAAGAATAAATAAATAAGCATAATTAGATCACCTTAAGACCCCACCTACTACCACATTGCAAAAATCTATATCTTACCTTTACTTCACATGCTACTTTATTGTTTTCTAACAAATTACTACCCAAGTTTTAAAATAATAAACTTTAACAAAACATATGAAAAATTCATTATTTGATTTATTAACATTTAACACATTATTTAAAAAAAATATATATGTTATCATAAACTTTTACTACTTATACTCACTCCCTCTCCATATGTCTATCTATCTAACTATCTACTTATCTATCTATATATGTTTTTAATCTAAACTTTTTTTAAAAATTATAACTATCTCTTTTTTTTTTTTTTTTGTTCTAAAAATTATCAATTTGTTATACACATCGTAATATGCATGGTTAAAAAACTCATAAATTCTCAAAAAAATGTTGAAAATTATAAAAGTAGACAAACAATCAATTTATTAAATAAAGAAAGAACAACATAAGCTAATAATAAAAAAAAACACTCAAAAGATAAAAAAAAAAAAACCAAACAAAAGATAAACATCCACACAAAAATAAAAGGAAAACAAATAAACAAAAAAAAATGCATTAACTAAATCCACATCTTGGTAGAAAATGCCATCAAAAGAAGGAAGCGCATACGATGCTTGATAGAGACATCTGAGAAGCATTTGTCCAAGTTATAATCTGCAAAAATCCAAGCAATAACAATTTAAAAAATTTTATTAATACTTCACAAAAAAAAAAAACCCCACACACTGAAACAAAGATAGAAGAAATACAAAAAAGATTACACCATTATTACTTCAGCACTTAAACCATATGTATAACAAGTTTAAATATCTTTGTATGAACTATATACTAAAGTTTGAATAGAAATATATATATAATGAAACCATAAAAACTAGAAGAACATAGAGTGTTAGAGAGAGAGAAAGAAGAAAAAAGATAAAATAATGATGGCACAAAGCAGAGAGCACAATTAAAATAACATGAAATGATTCTTTCACCATTATTGATTAATTATACTCTCTCTCTCTCTCTCTCTCTCTCTCTCTCTCTCTCTCTCTCTCTCTCTCATGTCATCTTCTCCATCTTCATCTTTATCATCTCTTCATCATACCATCACTACATGCTCTCTCTACGCATTATACCAACCTTATAAAATATATAAAAAAAAATGCATAATATTTCATATAATAAATAATTAATTAGGTTTATATGCATGCAACTTTCAACAATCTACAAAGGGAAAAAAATATAAAACAATAAAATATATAATCAACTTATAGTAATATATAACCATACATTATATAAATTATGTTAATTATATACTTTAATTATGAAATAGGAAAAATATAACAAACCACTCAGAGGCAAATAGCACCAGCTTCTTTCAACATAGGAATAAGCTTGCCAGTAACATGAATAGCTATGAGCTGATCCAAACCCCCAACCAATTGTTGGATAAGCTTCATACATTGTTGGATAAGCTTTCAATTTTTCCAACAATCTCTGAGCAACGTAATTCATGTGACAACCTCTTTTACCTACAATCACCACCATACTTCCCTCCACAATTGGTATCAAACCTTCCTCTTTGATTGCTATCATCAGTGATTGCTCCATCACAATCTTTCACTATCAAAGAGTTTCAAATGTAACATAGCCTGCTCTTCCCACCATATTCATTATATAATATAATATTATATATTTTTAGATATAGAATAAATTATTTATATATCATAAATATACACTGACATTACCAATGTGTTATTTGTATTTATTCCCTTCACTCATAAAACTATTGAAAATATATAAAAGACTGATCTTAACAAAATCTTACATATGCAAAGACAATCAACAAATTAAATCCTCCAAAATATTTTTCAGACAATAATATAAAAATATACAAAAATTTACAGATACTTATTATATAATGAATTTTTTTTAAAATATCATATATAATAATATTAATAATATTAATAATAACAATCACATAACAATTATTCACAAAAACATAATTCAGATTATTTAAAATAGAGGAAAACCCTTTCAAGAGATAGAAATCAAACTAAGAGTATCTAAACCTAACCTAAAACTATATAATATATATTTCACTATCATAATAATATCTCACTCATATATTCTACCTTTGTCATCCCCATCTTTTTAAACGTTTTGTAATTAAGAAGAAAACATCCTATAAAAAATAAGAATTAAACTAAAAGAATCTAAACCTGTACCCTAATTCCTCCCAAAAGAATTAATGCCGCATTTAAAGAAAACATCCCATCAATAGATACGAATCAAACTAAGCGATTCTAGACCTAAGGCTAAAACTATATAATATATATTACACTATAATAATAATATTATCTCAGTCAAACATTGTACCGCTTTTGTCCGTATATAAACAAAAAGATATGATTGAAACATTTTTAGATAGAAAAAACAAATCATATCAAAAGATACAAATCAAACTAGCAAAAGTTAACCCTATGGTCTAGGAAAGCGACTCGCCAAAACAAAAAAAAAAAAAAAAAAAAAGGAGAGATGGAGAGAAGGTGAGAGATCTAGTCGTTAATTACAGTGGCTAGGGTTTGAAAAAAAAAGAAAGCTCTTTCCATCATAACAAGATATTTCTCTTCTAACCATATCAGAACAAATGTTCATCAAACAAAAGCTTAATATATATATTTCGGTGATGAGATTAAGATTGAAAGATCATCTGAGCCTAGCAAACCAATTTTTCGGTGAACAAGAAGAAGGAAGAAAGAGAGAAAGTAAGAGATCCGGCCATTGATTGCGGTGGTTAGGGTTGGAGAAAAAAAAAAGAAAGAAAATTCTTTCAATCATAGCAGGATATGTGGCTTCCAAACATAGCAAGACAAATATCCATCAAAGTAAAACTTGAAGAATAGAAATTTTAGGGAGATAAGAATAAGATTAAGTAAATATATTAAGATTAAGCATATATATATATATATATATATATATATATGCTTTCTAAAATTATAATGATAGTCTATCTTTGCTTAATTTTAATCATTATATCACATTAAACATAGTATATGCCTTAAATATAAAAAAAAAAAATACTAAAACATAAAAAACACATAGTCATTTTAACAAGCTTAATATTTTTTAATTAACTACTACAATGTTTGTCAATCTCCATCTATTAATCATTTTATTTTTATCCTTCCAAACATTTCACAAAATCTGACATTTTTGCAACTTTATGTTGTTTCAATTATGTCAATAATTGACATGACACAACAAGCTAAGGCTTTTAATAATGCATAGGTATTAATTGATTCTCAATAAAGCTAAACTGTATTCTCCACATATAATGGATGATATCTATTCAAATGTGTTTCAACCTAACAAAAAAAAACTGAAAAGGAAAATGGAGGAAGAAAAGAAAAGCACTGCATCCAAGTTCAAAACAATCTGTGTGTTTTTTCCGGTAGTAGTGCAGGAAAGAAAAAAGTTATCAAGATGTTGCTATAAATCTTGGCAATGAACTGGTTAGGTTTCTATCTACATAGTTATTATCATTTATTTTGCAATTCTCCTCATTCCTTTTCCCCTCTCAATTCTTCTTCTTCTTGAAATATAAGTAAATTTTTAAACACCATTGAAATATTTTACTGAATATTACCATTGTCAGGTGTTGAAGAACATTGATTTGGTATATGGAGGAGGAAGTATTGGATTAATGGGTTTGATTTCTCAGACTGTATTTAATGGTGGTAGAAATGTTATAGGGTATGGATCTCTTTTCCCGAAACATTTTCAAAAAAGAAAACCTCCATTTAATGAAACTTTGCTAAAATTATTAACGAAATCTTTTCTCCATGTATTTAGTGTCATTTCGAAAGCTCTAATGTGCAGAGAGGTATGACAATAAATTGTTTCATTTTTCTCCCATTCTTTCTGATGTGTACATTTTTCCATGCCCTTTAATGAAAAAACATATCCCTGCATTTGTCCACTCATATGAAAACATATTCTATAATACTATATTTGTATGTAATTTTTCATTTTCCCATTTGAGTTTCAAATCACTGGTATCACCGTCAGAGAAGTAAAACCGGTTATAGACATGCACCATAGGAAAGCAGAGATGGGTAGCTATGCTGATGCCTTTATTGCTTTGCCAGGTTAGTATATAAATTGCATTTATTATCACTTAATATCACATATAATGAAAAATCATTTTATTTTATTTTATTTATATCGAATATCCATTAATGCTTGTAATTCAAACTTTCAATGAGAAATTCAATGAAAATATACTTTTCTTATGTTGATAACTGAAAATGCGCATAAATTAGCTACTATGAAATTTGTATTATATATCTATTTGCAAAGCTTACTAATGAACAACATAGAACACTGATCTACCATTGAAAAAAAAAATAATATTTTCAAAATACTTTAATTTTGTTACCACTCTTTTATCACTCATTATACTTAAAATTCACATATTCTCTAATTGATTATTATATCTACTTTCTTCCAATAGATAACTGTAAATGCAAAAAATAAAAAAAAAAATACTCATTTAAGTATATTTTTTTAATGTTCAGTAGGTTATGGAACTCTTGAAGAGCTTTTTGAAGTAATTAGTTGGGCACAATTAGGCATACATAACAAACTGGTAATTTGATCTCAATGTTCTATATACATGCATGAAATTATGAAAAGAAGATACATAACTTATGCTCTGTTCTAGATTGGTTTGCTAAATGTTGATGGATATTATAACTCGCTACTTTCATTCATCGACAAAATTTTAGAAGAAGGGTTCATCAACCTAGCTACACGATAGATCATCATCTCTTCTTCAAATGCAAAGGAATTGATTGAAAATCTCGAAGTAATAATTATAAACTTTTGAATACTATTTACAACATGTTTCTTTTCAATCATTATTATTGATTATTTTAAATTATGATTGCAGGAATATTCCCCACATTCATCTCCCAAAATCCCATCTTTAGGCACTCTGATTGACCTCAACCTTCCTGTTGCCATTAATGACAACGTTGAACACTCCACTGTCTCTGATACACATCCATGATGGCAATCACTTGTTTTCCTTTTTCTGTTCACTTTTTTTTAGTTGGAGATGAGAACTTGAACAACTTTTTTTGTGTTAATACAACTGGGTTTGTTTGCTAAAACTAAATTAGAATCATGAGGACCTTGCATAATATCATCTTAAAGACAACATTGCTCTTAAATTAATACTTATGTGATGATGAGTTGTAACAAATTCTCTTTAATGATGAAGTGTCTATATATATATATATTATTTCAATTCTTACAACAAAGAAGAAAAAAACCAAGTAGAAGGCTTAATACTTAAAATTGTTTTTCCTTTCGAAGTATTCAAATGAAATAATTTTCATTATTCAATAAACAATATAACATATTCAAGTAATACATTTTCCAACCTTTCACATCTTGCGAATATACTTCTCATAATAAAAACGATTTACAAAAACAAAATTACATTAACAATTTTTAAAATTTACATTATTTTTGTGATTTTCCTTTTAGATATAGTCAACCCAATTTTATTATATATATATATATATAATATTATTTACTGTTGATGTTGCAAATACACGAGAAAATTTCAATATTTCTTGTCTAATCCATTTTAAATGTGTTTCTCAAAATTAAAAACAAAATTATTTTGGTTGGTAATCTGTTTGTAAATAAAAGATAAAATAAAAATAAATTACATTTTTAAATAGATTAATTTTGTTTTTATCCATTCCTAAATCTCAGGCTTAGAATATATATATAAATTTCATTAATCCATATATATTACAGTTATTTTAACAAATAAATTAGCTCCTTTATTTGGTGAAAGGTTAGCCACCTGAATTGCCAAATACAAAGAGACAATAATAAAATAACACATAGTTTATTCCATCAGAATATAACAATTAACAATTCATCAAAAAATTGTATGACAATTATCCAAAGACCTTGGAATCCATTGGCCGAGGAACATGATGTGTGGGCAACCTTAGTGCTACTGCAACTAACAAAAGTTAGATTGGGCAAGAACAAATGAAGTATGTGAGCAACAAGCAACTGGGTTCAACCCATGTGGGGTTGCCACAAACTGAGTTGTGAAGCAAATATAACTCAAATTAGGAAAATTCAAATTTGTTATGACCATATAAAAGTTCATGCATATATACATAAGAAGAAAATCAGCACATGCAACAACATTCTTTTATGAGAATAAATTATAATATCATAACACAATTAAAGCAGAGATTTATATAGATAAACAGAATATTTTCTAAAGCAAAATGTTCAGACTTCAGCACTTGCATATGCTGTTGATTACAAAGATCACCATCTATTCTTTCTGACAAATAAGGGCGAGGTCAAAATACTGTTATGGGGAAAGGGAAATCATTAAGTAAAAACAACTCAAATAAAGTGAAGAACAAGTATTATAAATGTTAATAACGAACATTAAATGCAAACATACAAAACTAAACATTAACCTCAGGCACTAAGTGATAAACCAATATTTTAAGTGAAAACAAAAATTCTTAATCACAAATATTTAAAAATGATTTAGAACTTAAAACATTACATATCAACATCATTAATATGCTAGAAAACATTTGTATATAAATGAAATCATGGAAATTAGTCTTTTGAATACTTCTTTGTCCTCTAGAAACAATAGCAGGGGACCGAGTATAGCTTGCTTCTGAAAACTGTTCTCACCATAACACAGTATCCAGGGAGTCCTCTAGTGCAAACTTTTTTCCCAATGCCGGTTACCTCATAAAACCATATATTTAATTCAATGGCACGCCCTCTCAAGTATCTTATGTTTGTCTTCTGTCCACTACACCTTGCTTGCACTCGAGCAGCTATCTGTGGGACATCCTATATAAGCCTGTGTGTGGCCTCCGCCCATGCATATCGTGCCAATGCAAGTAGGTCTTCGACTTAGTCAACTATCATTTGGGCACAGAACAAGATGTGTTCGAGAACATCATAGTTCCTTAGGAGATATGGATTCAAGAGCCTCACAAAGTTTACTTCTTCTGCTTCCTTCCGGACAATCTCTAAAAGGATTTCCTTGATGGAATCTCTGTTTCTTTCATAGCTTTTTGATTGATTTTTTTTTTTTTTTTTTTTGAAGTGCAATTGTGTTTTTTTTTCGTGGGGTCTAAAACTCACAGCAGAGACCAAGTATGATGGCAACATCTTCGGATCTAAAACTCAACAAGCTCTTGTTGATGCTGAATTTTCATGTACAGTCATCATACCTTTGTATCAAAGCATCAAGCAAACCCTTCTCTTGCAATATCGCCTCAATATCCATTAACACAACAAAGGATGTTCTCCTGATTACCTTAAGGTGCCTTCCATTCATCTGCGGTTTCAACTTGTTAAGTGTCTCCATTATTGGTACCAAGTAGCATCTCTTGTTCACGAGGTTGGTGATTATGTCTCCGTTACCTATACAAAAACCAACATATTACCCAACTCAACAATAGTTAATTTTTAAATGAAAACCAATATCACTAAGTGAAAAAGTCAACATTTAAGCAGAAAACATTATAACATAGTGAAAAATATTATTTGTTCAGAGGAAAATAGTTTAATTGTTACAACATTATTTATCTACACATAACAACAAACATACAACTTGGTTTCTCCCTTAGAGCCACATCACATAGTCTCCACTACAACAAAATTGATAATTAGTGACAAATTTAATTTTGACATATTGATTTTTCGTCACAAAAAGAATACATAATGTGACAAAATCATTATTTAGTCACTCTTTGTTTGAGAATTTTATGTGATGATATTTTAAATTGTCACATGATATTGTTACAAAAGGTCTAGCTCCAAATGCACTTGTATTTTTAGTGACGTCTTAAATATTAAGTGACAAATATAGTACATCATTAATAAAATATTTCTTTTGTGACAAATTTTAAAATATCTTGTTTTAAAATTAAATTTTATATAATGTCACTAATATTAACATATATTATCAATGACAATTTGTAATTTTTTAATGTATCTTGATCTATTTTTATGACACATAGGTTTGTCACCAAAATATAAGTAATGATGACATTATATTATTGTCACAAATAAATATAAAAGTTTTTTAGGTGGATCATGTAAAACGTCAAGAGGCTAAACAACACTTTTCTTTTATGAATATTTTTATAAAATATTTTTCTAAAGACATATTTTTATACTATATAAATAAATTTTGTAAGAAAAAAAACTCAAGAAAGCAAAACAATATTTTTTGCAAAAGAATATAACATTTTTATGCTATACAAACCAATTTAACATCAAGGGATAAGGGGACAATAAAAAAAAAGATTTTGCAAATATTTTTTCTTAAAAATATTATTTGTTAAACTATATATATCAATTTGTACATTATTTTACATTTTCAAAAAAAAAATTGCGAGGGATTGTGGCATTCGCATATTAGTTTTTATTTCATTTGATTTATTTTAAATAATTTATTTTTTATTTGAATTCAAACAACTATCTTTATCTCTTTCTGAATTTTTTTAAATTTTAAAAATTTTATTCGAGATATTTTAATACATATTACTATCAATAAATTAAATTATAAGAGCAAATCTTACCATAAATGAGTAAATAATAATTTTTTTTGAAGTTAAGAAACTAATATATATATATATATATATATATATATATATATATATATATATATATATATATATATATATATATATATATAAAATTTATTTGATAAGCGTTAAATTGTAAAAGGCCTTTAGATTACTGAAGTAATTTTCTATAGATATTGATGAATTTTTTATAGCTATAGTATTAATTTAAAATTCAAGTTTCATTGGTTTAAATCTGTTAATAATTTGTTTAAAAAAATAATTATGAATTTTATTTAAAACAATTTAGTTTTTTTTATTGAATTTTAACCAATTTTAATTCAATAAAATGATATATCCTATAAAATTTTGAATAATTTTAATTTATCTAAATTTAATTTAAATATTTATAAAAAGTTAAAAAAAATCTATATAAATCTCTCTCATTCCCTGTTCTTTCTCAAACTTTCTTTTTCTTTCTCATCTTCACTAGGCTACACTATCATTCTTCTTCTCTTATTCATAAAAATTTTTTGAGAAAATTTCAAAAATAAACAATGTGGTTTCCCAGTTTTGCAAAAAAAAGACAGAGTTTTGTTTTTTTTCGTTTTTAACTTATGTGGTTTCTCCAGCTAGCAAAAAAAGGAAAACCGTTAACAACCATTTAACGGTGTTAACTCGTAGGAGCAAAATGGTTAATTTATTATAAAAAAGGCACATGACATTAAAAAAACATTATTTTCAACATGATTTTATTTGTTTTTTTTTTGTTTGGAATTTAAGTTTTTTTTTGTTTATTAGAATTTTTTGAGAAATTAATAGATTAAAAAAAATATTTTTTTAATGTCAAATGAGATGGATTTTAAATAAATTGACCATTTTACCCCCTTTAAGTTAACACCGTTAAAGGATTATTAACGGTTTTTTCCTTTTTTGAACGAAAAAAGAAAACCTCTGTCCCTCTTTTGCAAAACTGGGAAATCACAAGGTTTATTTTTGAAATTTTCCCAAATTTTTTTATTCGATTTTGTTGATATTATTATTTTAATTTCTTGATTTGCTTCTAATTATTTTTTTTTTGTGGTGATTTTTGTTCGGTGGAGATGGGAATATTTGATCGACTATTTCAATGGAAAAGATATTGACATTGGCTACAATCATTATGTTAAAGACTTCTTTCCAAAGGTTAGCCATTAGTAGTGATTCTTGTGTTTTTTTATTAATTTATATATTTTTTTAATTATTATTGTTTTATAATGGAAGATTGTTATTGGAAGATTGTTATAATTTTGATATTTGTTTGATTAGCACTCTAAGTTGCTAAAGTTTGTCACAAATTAATTAATTTGTGTTATGAGTATCTATTGTAAAGACTTCTTTCCAAAGGTTAGCCATTAGTAGTGATTCTTGTGTTTTTTTATTAATTTATATATTTTTTTAATTATTATTGTTTTATAATGGAAGATTGTTATTGGAAGATTGTTATAATTTTGATATTTGTTTGATTAGCACTCTAAGTTGCTAAAGTTTGTCACAAATTAATTAATTTGTGTTATGAGTATCTATTGTATTTATTATTAATTTTTCAGGTTCATATATATATATATATATTGAACTTTACTATCGTTAATTTACTCTTCTTAATAATTAATATTTATTATTTTAAAAATATTTATTTCAGGTCTTATTGAGGCAAGCTCTTTATCAACAAAACATCATAAACACAATTATGTCACAAAAACATGATTGTTTGTGACTAGAGATGGGCACGGGCCGGTTAACCGGCCCGGCGGGCCCGACCCGCCGGGTTGCGGTTCACCGGCCCCCCGACCCGGACCCGGCCCGGCATGGGTGTAGAACCCGCCGGGCCGGGTTGACCCGTTAGACCCGGCGGGTCCGGGTCACAGGAGGCCGGGCCCGGAACCGGCCCGGCTTCACTGTTGAACCGGCGGGCCGGGCTGACCCGGCGGTTTGGGCCCGGCGGGCCGGGCCAGTTGGCCTGCTAAAAAATATTTAAAAAATCAAAAATAGAAAATAATAATAAAAAATTCAGAAAATAAAAAAAAATAGAAAAAATTTTTGAAAATTTTTAAACACCGGGCCCAAACCGGGTTTGGCCCGGCGGGTTGGCCCGGCTGGTTGACCCGGCGGGTCAACCCGCCGGGTCAACGGGTTGGGTCTCCCCAACCCGTAACCGGCCCGTCTACAGTACGGGCCGGTTACGGGTCATTGAACCGGCCCGCCGGGTCATTGAACCGGCGGGCCGGTTCCGGGCCTGGCACGGGCCGGGCCGGTTTTTTTTTGGGCCCGTGCCCACCTCTATTTGTGACACTAAAAATATCACAAATGATATAATATTCAATTAATTATGACATTACAAAAAATTAATTTATGGCATATATTTTAACAACTATGCATGTCACAAAGTGTTTATTTTCTTGTGACATCTATAATTTTGTCACCTTAATTGAATGATCAATGTATTTAATGACGAAAATATCTTTTATTAGTAAATGATTTTCATCATCACGAAAATAGACTTTTGTCACTAATTATTTTTTTTTTTAACAATATATAGTGACATTCAACATTTTTTATGACGCTATTCTATTAAAAAGAGTGTCGAATATTTTTGTTATTTATTATTTGAAAATCAAAGGAATGTCACAAATGATAAAACTTTACTTTGCTTTGTGATAAAAATGCATGTTATTAATGATTATAAAACCCTAGAAAACCAGAAAAATAGCATGAAAATCCCAACCTGCCTTTCTACTTTAGGGTGCTACTTCCATTGCTTTAGGAGTGAAGAGATGGTGTCGACGAGGATGTCAAGTGTGTCGCAAGGGGTCTCCAACAAACTGGTTGTTGCAAGGCTTTCGGTGCCGAACTCTCCAAACAATGAAGGGGGCGAAATGAACGAAGTGAAAGGCAACTCATCTTTGCCGTTGCTCAGGAAGGGGGAAGTGACGGATAAGGGTGCGCCAATATCTTTTCCATTTAAGCCTCGAGATTCCCAACTGCCCAACTGCTTTTCAATGTCAGACTGTGGAGGGGTATTTTCATCAAAACACTTCAAATTTAACACCATTTGCTAACATAATGATTGAAAAAAAAAACATAAAAAAAAAAAAAAATACTTGGTGTGAATACTAAAATTTTTATGGTGGTTTTTTTTCATTAACAAAATTTTTCATGTCCAATGTTTAATCAAATAAAATAATAATAATTTTGACAGGTCAAGGGAGCTAAATTGTTTGACAGGTAATTATTATTTGACAGGACAAGGTAGTCATAATGTTATATTCAACGGTTGGCATGTGAAAAACTCTTAAATTTATCTAATAAAATAATATAATAAGTAATTAAAAAAATTATAACCTTTATTTATCATAGAAGTGCCTAATGATGTTGATTATTTTTAAAATTATTAATTTGTAATAACAAAAGCAAAATAGTAATAATAATAATCTTATAAACTTATAATAGTGCTTAGTATTTTTGTGATTACGTCCTTATGAGATACATTGAGTATATATATATCTATATGGAGTTATTTGTTTATTTATTTTGCCATAAATCATATGTTATAAACAATTTTTGGATGCAATAAAATCAGCGAATAAATTATCATATCATAACCAATAATTTCTTATACTTAATAAAATTATAGGAAATCAATATTTTCATAAACTAAAAATACGATTTTATGGGGATGCATATCCGTAGATATTTACATCTAAATGGGTGTACCTACAAATTTATCTAGTTCAATATAATTAAGGATTATCCTAAAATTTTTTTCCCAACAAAAATTTAAACATATAAATGTATTTAAATGAAAATTCTAAAAATTTAATTAAAGAAATTTTTGGATCCATGTGTTAATTAATTACCTTTATTATCCAAATTGATATAAGAATGTTGCATATATGTATATATATTGAAATTTTTATTTTAATTAATTTTAATGAGTAATCCGTGTATGTTAATTAATTTTATTGTCGCCTATTTGGAAGCTATATAAGTAAATAAATAAATTAACAAACAAATAAACAAAAACTAAAATTCGCAAAATATTGATCAAAACCTAGAGCTTAGATTCATCGAATGAATTAACCAAATTTACATGAAAGATGAAAAAAGTAAATTTCTAAATGTTTATTAATATTAATATTTTAAAATTAAATTTCCAATACATTCATATAAATAATTAAATCTAGTAAGTAAAAATTATTATATTGAGTATTTGGTTGTGAATTGAGTTTATATAAAATTATCCACAACCAAATCTCTCCTTTACTGAAACATAATTTAATCATTATTTAGCATCAACAAAATTAAATAAATATAATTTCTTATCAATTAAACGTTATTTCAAAGGACTATTTTCTCTAACAAATTAAAGCTAGGGTTTCATTATAGGGCTTTTTGCATGTGTACCTGAATAATTTTAAAATTGCATATTTACCCCTGAATAACAGATAATTGCATACATACTCCTGAATAATTCATATAATTGCGTATATACTCTGGTGTTCAAATTAGCTGAAAAATCATCCGTTAACAAGCATGTAAAATGACCGTTATATCCTTTGCATATATATATCCTTGAAAAACAATTTTTATTATAAAATGACCATTTACGAATACCCCCTTTAAAAATATGAAATTTAAAATACCCTTTGCATATATACCCTTGAAAAAACAATTATTGTAAAATGACCATTAATGAATACCCCCTTTAAAAATCTGAAATTTAAAATAGTTAAAAAAATATTTTTTATGTGCAATTATACCATCCTATTTATACATCCAAATATTTTTATAAAAACCTAAATAAGAAATACACCATTAAATACATTGATCTACATGTATACATTCACAATAATGATTTACTATACATAACACATATATCTAGTATCATCAAATCAACACATCACCATTAACCATCTAACTAAATCAAAATTCACATTATAGTTGTAACATATAATCATAAAATGTTTCCAAATACATTACCATGTCCACATGTCTATAAAATGTTTACGAATACATCAACATGTTCACAAAATGATGTTTACAAACGCATCAACATGTTCACAAAATATTCGCTAACCATTAAAAGTTTACATGTTCACATGAACATGTTAACAACAAAATATCAAAATGGAATCTATTACAATCATAAAGCTCCAATATTTGTAGCCAAACCTGCAAAATTAACAAAAATAGAATATGAGTATCTTTTATTACCATGCAATTAGAGAGCATAAAAGACTGAGGCAGAAGCAAAGAAGCTTGCCTTAACTGATATAATGGGCAACTCAAAATGGAGTCTCTTTCTCTCTTGGATTTTTTCTAGGCTTGCCTCTTCCCCTACAATTATAAATTAAACTTGATTAGAAACTCAACAAACAACTAATTGATTAATAAGAGGGCAACTTTAACATAGATTACAAAACTTCAAACAAAATTAAAAACAATTTAAATTAATCAAGTAGAACATTTATATAATTTTCAAGACTTTCCTCGGGAGCTACTTGTTGATGGATTTGTTGAATGTTCTGGCTCTTTACAAGTTCTTGCTTGATGACCAAATCCACCACACCTAGCACATTTATGTCTGCCTGACTTTATCTCATCTGCAGCCCTTATCCTATTTTTCTTCGGTCTTCCAGCTGGTCTCCTTGACAATGGAGGAAGTAAACCATCCAATTGACCATTAGAAGTCCATTGGTTAATGTCAGGCATGGGAGCGATCTCCAAGTTGTAGGCAACCCTAATTTTCTCCACTGAAAAATATAAATCAACATAGTCTTCCCATTTTGCACCTCTGATACTGAAGATGAATGCCATAGCATGGACACAAGGTATTCCAGAGGGGATAGTTTTATTGGTGGCCACAAATGTTTCATCATTATAACGTTGTGGCCACAAATATTTTTTTGTAACGTTATGGCCACAAAACTATTCTCCGGTCGCATTAATAACCACAAATATTTTTTTTGTAACGCTGTGGCCACAAAACTATTCCCCGGTCGCACTGATGGCCATAAATATTTCATCATTATAACGCTGTGGCCACAAAGGCTTTCCACGTGGATCATGTGTTTTGTGGCCACATCATCAACTTCATCGGAAATAGCCCCAAACATGCCATTGTGGCCATCAGTGCAACCGGAGAATAGTTTTATGGCCACAACGTTACAAAAAAAATATTTGTGGCTATAGCGTTATAATGATGAAACATTTGTGGCCACCAGTAAAATGAACCCTATTCCAGAGACTTGCCACTTTCTACAACTGCATATTCCATCTGCCAACAGAACCTCACACCTCTGTCCTTTATAAGAGACCTCAGCCTTTGAATCACTACAACGTTGCACCTCATATGCTGTCAATCCTCTAGATAGGTTTCTTATATATTTCTTCACAGATGGCACAATATCATCCTTCCATTTTGTTATCATTCTTCTTCTTCTATCCATGGTCACCATTATCTTTTGTCTGATTGTGTCTAAAAGATCCAAAACAGGCCTTTCTCTGGCTTCTGCAACCCATGCATTGAATGACTCAGATATGTTATTTGTGATGTAATCACATTTGCAAACAGTAGTAAACTGTGATCTACTCCATATCTCTGGTTTCTTCCCCAAGTCTTCTATCCAATTATAAGCTCTGATATTAACTGATTTGATGTCTTCTATAGCTGTATTGTAACCTCTAACTGTGTATGATCTTGCAGCAGCCCAAACGCTTCTTCGTAGACTTTCCCCATGGAATTTCTTCTTGAAATTTTTGTACATGTGCCTCACACATGTTCTATGCTCCA
The DNA here is from genome assembly GCA_020875875.1 of Dioscorea alata. Lineage (NCBI taxonomy): Eukaryota > Viridiplantae > Streptophyta > Magnoliopsida > Dioscoreales > Dioscoreaceae > Dioscorea > Dioscorea alata. The sequence goes on along the minus strand of CM037017.1, from coordinate 5,440,619 downwards.
CAGATGGATAAACCCTGTAAATTGCTTCTTCAAGACCCTTTCTGCCTATCAGATGTAAGTACCAAACCATTAGGCAAACCTATTACCTCATATAAGCCATTTAAGAACCATGTCCAGGAATCAATGTTTTCTGACTCTAATATGCCATAAGCAACTGGAAAGAGTCGATTGCATCCATCAATAGCACTAGCTGCTGCCATTACTCCTTTCTATTTGCCTTTGAGATGGCATCCATCAAGTCCCAAGAAAGGTCTACACCCCAAAAGAAATCATGTACTACATGGTCCTAGACATATGAACATTCTCTTGAAATGTGATCTCCCCTCCTTTGACTCTTTGTCAATTTTTACTATACTGCCATGATTCCTTCTCATCAACTCATCCTTGAAATCTGTGATCTTCATATAAGAATCCTCCCAATTACCATGTATGGTAGACACTGCTTCTTCTTTCCCCCTCCAAACCTGATGATGTGGTAGATCAACATTATATTTTTCATTTAGCCTTCTTCTTAACTCCTTAGTAGATAAATCACCTTCCTGTCGAAGCCAATTACAGACCTTACTTGCAATCCAATGTTGGGTAGCCATTTTATTTCCACATTTGTTTGTTGAGCAACAAGAGTGTTCATCTTGCATTGTCTTTACCTACAAGGTATTAATTCATATTAATTGCTAGTTCATGTGTATTGAAAAATTAAGTAACAATAAGTAAATAATAATTGTTCTTACTTGGAATACACTTTGCTCTCGAACAATCGATCCATGGACCCTCCAGGAGCATTTGTAATCTGCACACCTTGCCGTCACTCTTGACTGATCACTTTTGATGTACTTAATGGAAAACTCCTTAAGGATTGAGTACTGTTCAAGTGCCCTTCGGAATTGATAACAATCAACAAACAAGGAGCCGATCTTTATACTTGGGTTTTCACCATCAATCTGAATTTGGTCTTCCTTAGCACCTGATTCATCACCTGATTCATCATCTGATTCACTGCTATACAATGAATGATAACTACTTTCACTGCCAATCTGCTCAACCAAGTCATCATCTTGACAACAATCTTCTTCATGCACCATATTGATGTTTCCATGATTTACATCAATGCTTGCTTGAGTTGGAATAGGTATGTCATTAGAAGCACACGTTAGGGTTTCTCTCCTATTCATCACTTCTAAATTAGTGGCCCTTTGCCCGCCCTCATGTACAGAACATGGTGTTGCATCAACTAATATTACATAAATCTCACACTTCTTTGAGTCCTTATACTCATTAAACATGTTGATGAGATCTTCTTCTCTTCTAATTTCAATAAATGACTTTTGATTGTTTTGTCTTGTCACACTCCAAAATATTGGTATTTGATTCAACCCCCAACTGTAGAATTGAGATAGATCTTCTTCCACAGTCATTTTGTTGTATAAATCGACGTCTACAGTAATTGATTTTTGCTTTCTGAAATGATACCTCAATCTTGTAGTGCCTTTAATTTCCTTGAAGTATCTACCATACTTGAATGTCAACTTGTACACACTATCACTGCAAGAAATAGAAATTGTAGGAATTTTTTAAAGAACTTACAACCAAAGTAGGAAAACATTTAAGCAAAAAAAAAAGAAAAAAGAAAAAAAATGGTTTATTTTTGGTTAATTAAAGCAATATATTCATGATTTATTTGTGGGGCTGGGGGATTAACTGTTCATTAATATATTCATGTTTTTTATTCAATCGTTAGAGTGGTAAACCATGTTCATATACTTCTTCACTTCACAGTTCACACATAGACATAGTCACATAATATTGTGCTGCCGTGCTGCTTTCTATCAAGCATCCATTAAAGCATGAGGAGTGACCATCACCACTTTTAGTTTAGTCTATTATTATTAAAAGGCATTATTAATCTGGCTGTGACATGGTTGGTAGGGTTGTGGGCCTTGTAAATAATCAGTGGACTGACAATGTACATAATCAATCCAAAACCAAATTCACAGTTTCAAAACGCAAGTAAATTTCAACGGAAAAAGATAACGTAGTGAACGTGGAAGAATAAAATCAACAGAGAAAGATAATGGGTGTTATCTCAGGCTATGTGAGATTGGGAAAGAAAAAAAGGAGAAGATGGGAAAGAACACCAACCTTCTCAGGCTTGATCCCTCACTTGGTGTTATCTCAAGCTTGATGGTGGTAGAGATCAACAATGTCACGCAGCCAGGCCAATTTCAGCGCATCAATCTTCTCATCGTCGGGCTGAACGGGAGAGTAATGGAGAAAGAGAGAAAGAGATGAGAAACAGGAGATATGAGAGTTTTTGTTGAGATTTATTGGTAAAGTAATGGAAGGGTATTTTAGATATTTTGTATAGCTTAACTGAAATTATAACTTTAGTTAAGAAAGTTAATTAATTTCTGTTAACAGAATATAACGGTAGGAGCATATCCGCAATTATATTTATTTTTCAGGGGTATATACGCAATTATGTTTTTTCTGAGGGTAAATATGCAATTATAGAATTTTTCAGGGGTATATATACAATTTTCTCAAAATATTAAGTACCGGATTATTACTTCATACATGTCTTCTGGTATTCAAAATATTGCCAACTCCAGTGGTTTTCATTTTTTTATTATTTTAATTTTAATTTCAAATATCATTATGATGTACTGATAATAGTCTTATTTTTTTAAAAAAAGTTTTAATGAAACCTCAACCAAAAAAATTAAAAATAACATTTAGAAAAGGATTATAATAAATCTTACCATGTTCTAGATCAATTTGATGTTATGTTTCAATTTTGTCGTTATTTTTATTTTTAAAAAATATATTTTCATTTCATCCCTAGCATGTGTAGCTAGATATTATATGTCTAATATTCTAGTAGGATTGAAATTTATACGTAATTAATATTAATGAATATACAAAGCTATCAACTTATACAACAATATATTTGAATTTCTACAAATTAAGACTAAAGCATTCTTTATTTTTTGAAAAAAAAAAAATGTGTTCTCAGTTTCTTATGAGTGTGATTATTTTTGTTGTAGAGCATGTAAATGGGAAATCTTTATTTTTCTTGCCATATAAAAAAATTTATTTCCATTAGTAATTTTATAATTCAAGACTAATTTAAAAAAAGTTATGATAAGTGTGGATAAGTACAATTGAAAACTGCATTATAATTAAATAATATATTTTTTAATTTAATTAATTAACTAAAAATAAATATTTCATACTTTTTAATTGAGTATGTGTTGAATGTTGTGGGATGATCAAATTGTATTATCCAAATGAAAATAATTTCAAATTATTTTGGATTTATTTCTTTCTATTTTTTTTTCTATATATTAGGGTTTATATGTGTTTTAAAGTATTCTACCACACATGGCTTCTTTAATACTAATAAATTTTCATTATATTTTTTTCTTGACACAAAAAAAAAAATTTACTTAGTTGACAGCATCTATAGAATTTATGAATTCTTCCTCTCATCAAAACAGAAATGAAAATACCTCAAGATGAAAAGCACCGATCTAATCTAAACCAATCATATTATAAAAGGATTCAATTAATCCCATATTCCAAATGAGGGAAAACCCAGTAAAACTTAACTTTTTCCTATTTTACCTTATAATTATAGATCATTTAACCAAATATGAAGCAAGAACTTCTACAATGAACTACTAGCATCGTCTTTTAGTTTCATTTGTTTTTTAAGGAAAAAACTTTGATGGACAACATCCTCGGATTCGTAGAGTCTAGTCAAGGCATCATCATTTTTTTATTGTAAGTTGGATGTGCTTGGTAAGATCTTTTTGCTTTTGAAATTCTATACTTTGTTTTTGGCCGATTCCAAAACTTATGGAAAATAACCATATCAAAACCCATGTATTTGGAAAAGGTAGATCTCAACCTTGGTTAAAAAAAGGAGTAGATAACTATACTTTAAGGTGAAGGTAAAATAAGTAGAAGCATTACTGCCAATATATTTAGCATAACAAATATTAATGGGGTTGAATTCAATTTTTAAATATTTATAAATACTAAAAATTATATTAATTAATTCAAATTTGGGATTATAATAATCAAATTTTCAAATTATTATTATTTTATTTTTATTTATATTTATTTATTTATTTATTTATTTATTTTGTGTTGCAGTGCTTGCTTCAAAAAGATATATATGTTTTCGGTTCATAGCAATTTGGTTTAGATGTAAAAATCTGTCCATGTCTACCTAATTAACAAGTACCTCAACTAAAAATTAAGAACAAAAACAACAAATAATGCAATTAAAAACAATTTAACCCAAATTCATAATTAATTATTCAATACAATAATTATTCAACAACTAATCTAATAAAATATCAAAATTTTCACAACAATTAATCAAATAAATATCTAAAAAATTTTCATAATTAATTTTTACAGTAAATTTTCATAACAAATATCTAACAATTGATCAACGAATATCAATTGTTTTCCAAATAAATAATTAAATATACAATAAAAACATTAATTTGGAAGAGATTATGCAAAAAGAGAAAACTCACCAGCCTTACTTACAATCTAAAATTGAATCTTACTATGGCACTAGCCCTTGGCTAAAGAGAGAAGAAAAAGAGAAATTGTGTCTTTTTTAGGAATTTTGACAGATGGGTTGCTTCTTTTTGTGGGGATTTTGTGAGAGATGTTGCATCTGTTTTAAAGATTTTATTTTTATTTATTAATGCTATTTGTTTACATTGACATCCTAAAAAATTGATAATTATGTATAAATTAACAAGTTCAATAAAAAAATATATCTAAATTATAAAATTTAAAACGAAAAATATTATGACGATCCATGTTTGGGTCAAATTTATTATTACAATTCAATATCAATTTTATTTAATATAATAATTTTATTGTTTTTATTTAATTTATTTTAAAAACTGTGGACCAAAATTAAAAAAAATAAAAATGTCTTTTTATATTTTTTTTTTTTTTAAATTATCACACACACACACACACATACCTTAAGTTATACAACAATCTTGTTAACTAGGAACTCGCTGTCAGCCTTCTTAAATGGAAAATAGAACTAGTATCTTTGGGAAAAATGTTATTATTTTTGTGGAGAGTGTCAGGAGAAATAGAAATCCTTGATAAAGAAGAGAGCATGTTTAGTGTGGAGATAAACAAAGAGGAGAAAGAAGGGGGTATATAAAGGAATGGTTACTAATTCTAAGGTCACTCTCATTAGTCATGGTCCTCACTCATGGAAGACGTTTGTAAATCTCCTCGTTTGGACCAATGTTTTGCCCTTCTTGATGTGTTGGGAACTTGGGATGAATTTGTGAACTGTTAGAAATTTAATCAGAGTATGACAACGACATCTAAATATATAAATATGTCGTATTATAAAACCAGAGTATGACATTTGATATGTCAGATTAACTAAATAATTAATATGTAGCGAAAGAATCAAGTGAAAAAAAAATTATAAGTCTTTAAAATGAATTTTTTAATAAATTTAAAAAATTACATAATTTGTTTAAACAAAATTTGGATTAAATAATCAAGGAAAAAAATATAATTTGTTAATTATAAAACAAATAAGGGATTTAAATAAAAAAACACACTTATATATTTCTTAAAAATTATTTAAAAGTTTAATAAATTTTAAAACAATAATTAATTTAAAAAAAAATTGGTTAAAAAAACAAAGAATAAATCAATTTATTGATTATAAAACAATTCAGGGTTAAAATGCAAAACCATAATTTTTTATTTGAAAATGCCACGTCAGCGCTGACTCAGCGCTCAGTCAGCAGAGCACATCACCCATGTGGGTGATGTGATGGTCCTAGAGCCATTTTGACAATTAAAATGGCCCTCGGGCCATTTGGTAAAAATAAAAAAATAGGGCTAGTTTATTTAAAAGCCCTTAATTTATCCATAAGTTAATTAATTATTCACTTATCCATAAATAAACAGCCTCGCTAAAATTATAACTGTTCCATGGAGGTTTTTTATTTTAATTTATTTTTACTTTAAAATATCATTAGGTTATATTGATAATAGATTTATCTTTAGCAATTTTTTAATAAAATCTAGAGCAAAAAATTGAGAATATTATTTAGAAAAATATTTTGATAAATCTTGCCTAGTTGTTATCAATTTCATGGTTATGTTTCAAATTTATTATTATTTTTATTTAAAAAAAATATATGTTTTCATTTATCATAATGCTCTGTAGCATGTGAAGCTATAACATGCGCAATATGCTACTAGGGTTGACATTTTTTACCTATTTGATATTAATGAGTATACATATTCTTTTTGTTGAATAGTTGACTGCAAATTAAAGTTTTGTAGTTATAATCATAACTGATTTTTGATCTCAACAACTTGACATGTATTTATCGTAAGAAAAAAACTATCGAAAATAATAATAATAATAATAATAATAATAATAATAATAATAATAATTATTATTATTATTATTATTATTATTATTATTATTATTATTATTATTATTATAGAGCATGTACATGTGAATCTTTATTTTCTTGAGATATAGAAAATTATTTCCACTAGTAATTGTAGTTAGAATTTAGTACTATATAAAAAAATTATAATAAGTGTATGTACAATTAAAAACTCAATCATAAATACCTAATAAATATTTTTAAATACATTAATTTTAAATTAATTAACTAAAAATTTGAATATTTTATATCTTTTGGTTGATCATGTCTTGAATTCTGTGAGATTATCTGATACATTATCCTAAATAATTTGAGTATTTTTTTTAAGATCTACTGGGGTATATATTGTTTGTAAAATTTGTTTATTTGTATTGTATTCCACAATGGATTACTCAATGAGAAATAAACACCTTAGTTTCGAACATCTATTTAGCATGTGACAAGTTCTTTTCTTAATTTTTGAAGTGATTTGCATAATATAATATGAATGAGAATAAAAATATATATTAAAATTATTATCTGAAAGTTCACATAAATATGAGTATCAAATAAGGAAACATAGACATCAAAAGGATAGTTCTCTTACATAAAGCCTACAGCATAATGTCACAGACACCAAAGCTTCTACTTTCTAGTTAGTCAAATATAATCACCCTTTTAAGCAAACACAATTAATTCCTCACACAAGAATACCAACCGTATATCAATGGAGTAACGAATACAAATTTTGAGGATGCATGAAGAATATAGATGGGAATTAGTAGGGGATGAAAATGAGAAAGGTGGTTGATTAGAGAGATAACTCATTGAGAATGAGAAGAGTATAAGAGTAATTTTTTAAGAATTGAAAAATAATGAAAAGATATGATGTAAAATTATTTTTGTTTCTTTAATATAAAAATAAATAAATTTTGTTGTTGATAAAATATTTTAAATAACATTATGTATTTGAATTATTATAATTAATTATTTAAATTACTTATTTTATTTAATTAAATATATTTATATATCACTAGGCATTTAACAAGAACTTCCAAATTTAGCACTCTACGTCTACTCCCAAGCTTAGTATTTACAACCTAAGTAATCCCCAATTAAGCCTCCAAGGAATTTTCAATTATCACAATTAAGTCAAACATAATTATAGCTCAACATCCTCATTGCAAGTTTTACTTTATGTATATGTATAATGTATACACATTCAACCTTGTCCTAAGGTCCAACATACTCTTCCCTTACAATCCCCAAATCTCCATTCCACTCTAACGTACTAAAATATTAAACAAGAATGAATGATCATCAAACCACACATTGCACTCTCCAAAATTTACCAAAATCAGTGCTACAATACCGAGATAAAAATTTGAGGATTCTAGCTTCAGAAGCATGGATTTAGCTCAAATAAAGTATACAACTTGGATCTCTATAATAACTCTGCTACAACATTTAAAAACAAAATGCCATTCAAGCCAAAAACTAAGCATTAACTCAAAGAGCTCGTGGTCATGGAGTTCAAGGGATTAAAACTTGGCTTATATTTAAGAATAACAAAGATCTAAGAAATCTAAATGAACTCCAACTAATTACCTAAGCATGGAGGAGTTTCTACTAGGAATTTGAAGAAAAAAAATCAAGGAATTACCTGTTATCCCACTCCTAGCGCCTTTCTCTCTCTCTCTCTCTCTCTCTCTCTCTCTCTCTCTCTAATGAGGACAAGGGAAAGAAGATGGAAAGCAAGAGTTTTAAGGGTTAATCCCGATATGCTATAGTGATATCAGCTACAACAATCACTACAGTAATATCAGCTACATTTAAGTACAACTGTAATGTGCTAGGCTAAATCTACATAAATTGCTTAACATTAAAAATACTGGATATTACACTTACTATTCCTCCCAAATTTAATTGATCTTACGAACTCACTGGTTAGGGCTGAACTTATAGCGTAAAAAAAAAAATTCTTCTCAAAAAGTAATTATCTCCAATAAAAAATAATACAATAATATAAATACATAATTTGAATACACATACCCGAAATATAAAACACAATTTAAATTATTATTATTACCATTGCCAATGCCAAATATACTAAATATGCAACTAAGAAAAGTTAACTGTGTTGACCTAGACAATCAAACTATTTTTCATCTATTGAAATTTTAAATTTTGGATAATTTTTTAAAATAAGAAAAAATTTTATTACTAAAATTCTTTATATATTTAATAACTTTTTTATTTTTAATAATTTTTTATTTTCAAATTACAAAATTCTTTATCAGTTATATAATGTTGTTTCTTTTTTATAAATTTATTCAAATTTAAAATTCGGTAATTTTTAAAATATTAAAAATTTTATAAATTCCTAAAATTCTTTGTAAATTGATAACATTTTTTTAATTTCTATAAATTTTTATTAAAATTCCAGTATTATTTTTTAAAACAAAAAAAAAAGAAATATAACCATTGTTGCAAAGCAGGAATGCATTAGCAAGGTACAAACAAAGTATATATATATATATATATATATAGCAAACACAAGCATCACAAATCTTATGAGTGCTGGAGAGCAGCATCAATAGCACCAAGGAGCATTAGCCCCTTTCCCTCATCCTCATCCTCACCCTTGCCTCCCCCTTGGTTCTGCCCTTGCTCATCATCCTTTGGTTTCATTTTCTTTTTGGGAAAAAGACTTGGATGAATGTTAGGTAGAACACCACCCTCAGCTATCGTGACAGATTTCAAAAGCTTGTTTAACTCATTATCATGTCTTATAGCGAGCAAGATGTGCCTCGGTAAGATTTCTTTGCTTTTGAAATCCTTTGCTGCGTCTCCGGCCGACTCCAAAACCTATAAAGAAAATCACATAAAAAAATCATCCAAAAAAATTAACCTTAACTAGAAATGAAGTAGATACCTCAACAGTTAAGTACTCTAAGACGGCAGTCAAATAAACAGAAGCATTATTGTTGATATGATCTGCATATTTTCCATCCTTGAGATGTTGAGCAATTTCACTAACTGAGAATTCTAGTCCAGCCTTCTTAGAATGGGAAATCGACTTAGTGCCCTTGGGCTTTCCATGACCACCGCTCCTAATTTCTTCCTGGGAAGCCATAGAGATGTTGGGATGAAGAAACACTAACCCTAGAAGAAAGTTTTGTTATTAATGGGAAAGAAGTAAGGATAGATAGAAACCCTTGATAAAGAGCGTAGGTTTTGTGTGGAGATAAACAAGGAAGGAGGGGGTTTATATAGAGAAATAATCACCAATTCCAAGGTCACTCTCATTGGTCGGGGAAGATATTCGTGAATCTGCTAGACTGGACCAATGGCTACTCTTCATAACAGGTCAAGGTAAATTTGTAGGCGGTTTCCAAGATCACTCTCATTGGTCAGGGAAAATATTCTCAAATCTGCTGGACTGGACCAATGGCTACTTTTCATGACAGGTCAAGGTGAATTAGCTGCTGGTATGCTTTTTTCTTTTTTTCTTTGACCAATATCTCTTTCAAAATTTGTGAAGAGTTGTGAAAATTTTTACTTACTAACCCTTAGAAAATTACGGGATTATTTGCCATAAAAAAATTTGATGTTATGAACTTGTAATATTGTATAGAATTTTTGTGATTACATCCTCTAAGGATTAGGAAACATTGAAAATATTTATGGATATAAAAATCATATTTTATGCATAATTTTGATGCAAGAAAATCATGTCACGAATTATTTTTTATAAGATAAATTATCATCACCAAGAATGTTTTATATTTTAAAAACAATTGTTTCTTAAAAAAAAATTCTTTTAATTTTTTTATTCAACATATTCTGCTCTGTGTACAAGTAAATTTAAGTTAATTAAAATACATGGAAATTTTAAAAATATTATAAATAATCAAAATCTACATAAAAAAAATATATGATTTATGGGGTTGCATATCTAAAACTATTCACTTTTTAAAGGTGTAGCTAAAAATTTCTCAATTTCAATAAAATTAATGATCATTAGGTAAATTCTTTCCAACAAAAATTTCAACAAATAGTTATATTTAAATGAAAAAAATTTTGGATCCATGGATTAATTCATTAATGTATTATTCATATTGATGTATAAATGATATTTATTTTTTGAAATATTTATTTTCATTAATTTAGTGAATAATCTGTATGCATCAACAAGTTGTTGTAGTTGATTTGAAAACTATAAAATAAATAAAACAAATTAAAATCCGCAAAATATCATTTAAAAGCTAGATATTAGATCCATCTAATAAATTAACTAAATTTAATTATCTAGAAATTTTTCCTGAAACTGTTTAAAAATTAATAAATCTCTCCTGTATTCAAAATATAATTTAGTTATCGCTATAGAATTTGAAAAAATCAAATAAATATGATTCCTTAATATTTTTTTTAAGAAATATAATAATCTCAAACTTAACTATCATTAAATTTTATTTCATAGGATTATTTTTTTGAACAAATGCTAGGGAAATTTTGGTCTTACTAATAAGTGTGGGATATTTACTTTTGTATTCAAAATATTGCCAACTCTATTGATTTTTTATTTATTTTATTTTATTTCATGTATCTATTAGATTGATCTGTAACAAGTTTGTATGTTTATGTTTCAATTTTGTTGTTATTTTTTATTATATATATATATATATATTCTCATAATGCATCGTAGCATGTAAAGCTATATATATTATGTGCGTAATATATTAGTAAGATTAAAATTTTTACCTAGCAAATATTACTGAATATAGAAATTAAAAACAAATTCAAGTTTTTAGTGCAATTTATTAGGGATTAATGGTTTAATTTTACTTTGACATACAACTTAATTGCTAGTTTGAAACAAGTCAAATTAATTATTAGTGTAATTATTATTATTGTTGTTGCGTCGTCATCATCGTTGTTGTTGTTATTATTATTATTATTATTATTATTAATCTAGACTATGCATGTCTAAAATCTTTTATTTTCTTGCCATAGAATTTTGTGAGGTTAATTAGATTATATTATCCAAATTAATTTGTAATTATTTTGAGTTTATTCTTTTATTTTATTTTGAGTTATATAAAGGAAAATAAAATAATGAAATATGAATATTTTTAAAAAAATGATTTAACATTTACACTGTCCACAAAGAAGTTATATATAAAAACATGGGTTTATTGATTATTAAAAATGTATGAGGGACCAAAAAATTACTCTAGGAAAAACGAAATTTTTTTTTTTTAATTTTAACAAGGGCAACAAGCATCTGTTAATGTTTCTAATATACAAAAGTTATTGCATTGAAGGCATCCTCATCTTATGGAGGTTGGGGCATTATACGTGAGTTAATTCCTCCAAAGCAGATTTAAACCCTCACCACTCTTTATGCTATATAGACCACAAGAAAACCATTAATTACTAACGGAATTGACTCAGGGCAAATTTTCCTGGGTAATTCACTAGGGAATAGATAGGGATTAACAGGGAATGACTAGATACAAATGTTAGAAAATTTGCCTAGGGATTACACAGGAAAATACCCAGGGACATTCCCACAGAAAACAATATTCAGCAAGGGATTAGTATCGAAACATAGCCGTTGGTATTTAAGCCTTAGCTAATCGTTGGATAAAATTGAGTGCCTTTAAAATTACCCAGAGATTAGCTAGAAAATATTGTCGTTGCTATTGTTCTGTATCTAATCCCTAGATAAAATTACCCAGGGATTAGCTCGAAAATGTTATTTTTGCTATTGTTCCGTACCTAATTCCTAGGTATTGTTATTTCTTAAGATCTTTATTTAGCAAGTGATTTTATTCCGTAAGTAAAATTGTTGATTCTAAACATCACTTAGGGATTAACTAGGGACGATAGCCATCATGTTTAGTCCATAGCTAAGTCCTGGGTAAATGTGAATAAACTCCACTTCTTTAGAAGAAGATTAAATTGTTTTTCTTTTGGATTTTTTATTGAGTGTAAAAAATCATATTATTGATTGTATTAACTTGATTATGACACACACATACACATAGATATATAAACTATATATATATATTCTAATTTTGGTAAAAAAAAATTGCATTAAAACAAAAAAAATGCACTTTTTTAATTAGCATTCAATTAAAATAACAACCGAAGGGCATAATGTATTTTTTCTTGTAACATTCTTAATTTGGGACTGGTCTTAAGATTAATATGGTCTAACTGAAGAACATAGATTTGGAAATACCCAAAATTGAATCAATACTAATGTCGCGAATTCCTTGGTCTAAGTTTGCATTTTTCGAAATTAGCAATATTTTTGAGGATGATAAAGTATTTTTCTTTTTTAGATCAAACTTATGCCGGTAAAGATTCCTAGATCCTTCTAAAATAAATTTAAGCAATTTTTTATACACAAATTTATACCTTTTTATATAGGTAAAAATTCCGAGATCCTTCTATACTGACCATGTTCAACAACATCTTAAATAACCGTCATTTATAGGGCATAATCAAGGTTTTAAAAACTGGACATGACCGGCCGGTTCATTAGGTTCAACCTGGAACTGGCCGCTAGTTTGATTTACTTATATAGCTTGAATCGAGGTTCTGATTGAACTGATCATGAACCAACTTTGGACCAGGAACAAGTAAACCGGTTTGACAGGACTGACCGGGTTTTAGAGAAAATTTCTCTTTTGCTGTCTTCCTCTCCGGCGGTGGTTTTTTTTACTCCGATCTCTTTGGTTGTTATCATCACTGAGGCTTGGTTTTCGTCTACGAGTGAGAAGTAACTAACAAGACAAGCTCGACACTGATGAGGACGGCGAAGAAAATGAAACCGATGATGGCGTGAAGCCCTAATCCGATGAATCCGTTCTCTAATAGACATCTTCTGTCAATCTCAAAGACGATCCTGTGAGGGATCTCTCCTATGATACATTGGATTCCTTCCACACTAACGATAGTGAGCCCTTAGACCCCTTACTCCTCTTCTACAATACAAAAAGCCCCCAAAAATAATAAAAAAAAAAAGTTTACATCTAAAAATAAAAAGATTAGCATCAAAAATCCCAAATTCAAATTCAAAAGAAAACATACAAGAGCTGAGATGAGGTGGCGGAGTGGAAGGCTTTAGTTAAGATGTGGGGACGAGAGAAACTGGAGGAGGACCCCGATTCCTACTCTAAGATCTGTATGGGGGAATTAGTGGAGGTTTCGGTCTTTACCCCATCGTCATCATCATAAACGGCGGAGACATTGAAGTAGAGAAAGTCGGCCCCGGCGCTCGGCTTCCTCCTAAGCTTCATATTTAGGGTTTTAGAGGAGATCTAAAGGCTTGGAGCTTGGTGAAAGGTTGGAGTTGGACCGTTGGTGGATTTAGATTTTACAGTAATCTCTTCGATCCATTAACGATCTGGGTTCGATCAAAACTTGTTGAACCAATCGGTCGAACCGGTTGGACCGATTAAATCGCAAACCAGTTCGTCAACTAGTCCAGTTATTAAACCCTTCGACATAATGCAATATATGGCAATATATTTGTGATTTTACTTTACTTTAAAATCACTCTACTCCATTTTCATATACAAGATAAGTATTTATAGAAATAAAATATAAATAAGTATTTAATCCTTAATAAATCCGTAAGAATCCTAGCTTTTTTTTTTTTGGAAAAAAAATGTATGCATTTATTTAAGCTCCTCCAAATATATTGCAAATAATAGATATGTTTTTGTAAATAATTTAATATAAGTAAATATAAACTTTTGCAAATTCTATTTCAAGCTTCTCCCAACTTTCTTTCCGTTCAACGAACTTCTACAAGATTTCCACCATTGTAAATCTATCTCTTCTCTTAAACCTTTTTTTTTTAACCGTGTTCTTCCTTCATTTGATCCTCCTCTCTCAATCCTAGCAATCATTGACAATCTTGATATCCTGGTGAAACTCCGGCTACTCGAAGTCATCATCTTCACCAACCTAAAGGCTCCTACTCTAGCTCACTGCTTTGACTCTCTCTTCATTCAGCTTTCCTCCTTAATTTCAACAATCATCAATGATCTTGACATCCTGGTGAAGCTCCAACTACTCAAAATCGAACCTCCAACATCATCTTCACCCACTGAGTGTTCAAAGAGACTTGATAGAAGCCACATCAATTTGCAAATCAGAAGAGTAAACAGTCTCCAATTCTTTCTCCTCAAACACCTAGGTACATTTGGTTTCATTTTTTCTTTTTATTTTAAATTAGAATAATTGAATCATGGCGTTTATATGTAGTAAATACCGCATATAAACATAATTCTCCTCTTTGTAGTTCCTGCTCTCTAAGTATGTACTCTCCTTTAGATTCTTCCATTTGTTTTACTAATTAAATGGTTTTCAATGATCTTTTAAAAAAAATTGGGGTTTAGGGTTGTTTGTATCTCTTAATCCAACTCCAGAAATGGGTTAATTTGGTGGAATTTGTGAAAATTATAGTTTTTTTGTGATTTCTTAGTAAAATTTATCATCAAGTTCCAATTGTATTTCTAATTCATCCGAAATTGGTCATTTACTTGCGTGGACAAAAATATAATGTAATGGTTTCGTGCAATTTTTGTCAAATTTATGATCAAGACTGTATTTTGATTTCATATTCTTTAAACATGGATTCTATGTTCTTACTTAGCTAGATAAAAGAGTTTATTTGATGGTTTGGTGCATATGGATCTCATTTTCTGATGTTTTCATTGGGAATAAGTGAATGTGTTGATTTCCTATTCATTCAAAATTGGTTGTGTGTTATTATTTGTAAGGATTCAAGGGTATATGATAGTTTAGGAACTGGGTTCTATGTTGTTTCTTTCATGAATAGTAGTTTATGATGGTTTAGTGCATTTGAAGCCTAGAATGTTAATTCTTGTCTATAATTACTTGATAAATTAGATTGACTAAATAATTCTCCTTGTTCAATTTGCTTTTTTGCCTGGTTGATGGTTTATAATGGTTTGTGACACTTCATAGTTCAGATCTTATTAGTCCAATTATTCTTTCTATCTCTTGGAAATCAAGTCTAAATCACTAAGAACTTAAGATGGAATCTCTTCCTATCCCAGCCTCCTATGTTTGCCTTAAGTGCAAAAATTCCTCTAGAAGGGACAAATCAAACCCTAAGAATAAGGGCAACCGATCCCTAATCCAAAAACCTAGCTATGGTTAATCTCTTAGAGCATGCATAGATCTAACATGGCATGTGTGTTCTAATGTAGGGGCATATCTTCATCATCCACATTAACAAGAATATTATTCAAGAAACATGCAATGAATCACATAAACTAGAAAGATTTATTGAATTTAACAATTAAGATTCATAAGCAATAATCGAGAGACCTAGACATACAATTCCCATCGAATTGGGTTTTTATGGATCACAAATAAAGATATACATAAAGATAAAACCATAAAACCAAAGAATAACTATAAAGAATTTCTAAACTAACTTCCTCTAATAGGTCTGCAAAGGTTGAGGTTAAGAGGATCCCAAGATTGATAAGACGGTGTCGAATCTCTTCACACACTCTCCTCTAATTATGAACATTGACCACCATTGGAAAACTCATCGGAACCTGCTGAAAAAGTGAAGAAAGTCATCTCCAACCGCTCAAATCTCTAGAACTCCGGCCGCTCTATCTTATTCGGCAAAAGAATCCCCCCTTGAGCAGAAAAACCTAGGGTTTATATAATGTTGAGTCCGCCACGGCCTCACCACGAGCGTTGTGATGCCCGTGGTGAGTAAGTTATTGTGTGGGCTCCAAGTCGTGTTCTGGCATGACTTATCTAGACGTTGTATGGGTGGATCACAATCATTAGGGTTCATAACAATCGTGGTGCAACCAAGGTCAAGCCGTTGTGAGCATTGCTAAGCCGTAGTGAAGCTCTGATTCAACAACTTGGTCTATTTTGCTTCAAAATGCCCCTTAATTCGCTTCTTTGTCCCAAAATAGAAATAAAGCCCGTGGCGAAAAAAAAGAATGAATTTTTGTACTATTTAGGTGACAAACATGTCGAATCTCATGCTAAATGCAGTATGAATAATATGTAAAATATGAACTTTCTATCACTTATCACTATAAAATATTTTAACTTAGTTGTATGAAAATATTGCCATTGATCAATTGCTGTTGTTGGAGCCTCGAAATATTTTAATCGTTGAACATTGTCGTTTAACAACCTTGAAGTGTGTTATATGTTTTTCTAGTTTTGTGGTGTAAATGAGTGGATAATAACATTGGTTGTACTAGTTTTATGATGTGAATGAGCGATATAACTTGATTATGATACATTGTAATTGTTATTTTAACCATATTATATTATAAAATATTGATTATTCTAAATGAATGATTTTATATAGATTTTTGTATCATAATTCATAATATAAGTTTAAAATAAATAATTAAAATTTTATTTTATATTGGCAAGAGATAGCCCAAGGAATAATCTCATTTTTAAATTTAATTACCTAAGGTTCACCTTGGAAATAATCCCTGAGTATCTTTAGTAAGGGATTACCCATGGAATAATCCTTAGGAAATATTACACAGGGATTACCTAGGGATTTAACATTTTAATTTTTGAAAATTTAGTAACGGATTACCTAGGAAAAATCTCTTGGCACATTTACCCAGAGATTGCCTCGAAAACATTTCCTGGGAAATTCCTTGTCTATTAAGAATTGGTTAACATTAATTACCCAATGAATTTATGATTTACCCAAGGATCAATTCGTTGCTATTTAGCTTGGGATTATAAAATCCCTAGGGAAATTATTACCCACGAGGCTTTTACCCAGGGATGCCAATCCCTGGGTAATCGCTCACTAAAACTTATTACCAGGGATTTTAGCATTTTAGCTAGGGAATTATCTCAAGCTAATTACCATTTTTCTTGTAGTGACAAAGGACCCATATTAGTACCACTAACCACTTGAACCAAGTGGCTTTGGTGAAAACCGAAATTTCAACACTATATTTGGTTAATGTTTACAATATCATCATTATTGTTGTCGTATGTTACCTATTTAATTAGGGATTTCTTCAAATAATACCCTCTATCATAAATCTATCAACTTTGAACAAAAGCCTTTATTTCCATCTCGTTATTCCTAATAAAATTGATTATTTTATTTTTAAATTTTTTCCCAATGCCAGTTATTAAACATTAAAGAAAAAATCACAAAATTAAAAATCCATATTATTATATTTTTTTTTGTTGACAAATGGCTCCAAGCAACAGCCTTCCTATTTAAGGGGTTTGAAAAGAACAAATAGGTATAAAAGTACACCAATTATAATGACTTACCAACCCCAAGAGATTTACTATGTAGAACGAGATAACACTAAGTATAATAAAGACCTATGACATGCATCCAAGATGATATACCAAAGAACAAAACCTCACGATATAAATTCTCCCTACTGTGCAACTTTGGAAAGATGTAAAATATAGCTCCTTTTACAAAAAAAAAAAAAAAACTCACATTGAGACCAATGCACTGAATAAATAGTACTCTACTGCACTAGATCTCAATGAACAGTAATTATACAATATTATACAATACCATAAATACAAAGTTTGAATTCATGATTGACCATTAACTGCCAAATTTCCTTACCACTAGACCATGCTAGCTAGTATTGATAATTATTATTATAACCTTCTCCAAGGGCATTTTGCATCCCAAATAATGTGTTTGACCAAAGGATTTTGATTTGGAGAAATAAATAAATACAACCAAATAACTTGCCAATGCCAACTACAAAATAAATAAACATCCGACATTCTTTCAAAAAAAAAATAAAAGGCACAAAGTAGGGGAAGAAAGCATTGTTGTAATTAATACACCAACTCTAACTATATTGATATAAACCAACAGGCATGCCTTAAATTCCATACAAATGAATAGTAAATGGAAATAATTGCACCTAGTGCAGTCAAATGAAACCAGCTCCAATTATATTAATATAATTAACAAGCATCAAATCATATTTAAGAGTTTTCAACATTTTCTATTAGGACCAGTAATTAAGAATGCCGCCGAATTGGGCAAAGAGCATTACACATCCCAATCTTTGACATGTGAGGTTGTACATTACATCACCAAAGCTCAAGCTCCCCGGACTTCTCTTCCTGTGGCATCATGTAGAACATCATTGTCTACACCATCTAGTGGAAGTTGCACATATCTAACAACTGATCCTCTAATGAAGTAGTTCTTCACTGATAACTATAGCCAAAACAAGTTTCTAGAGTTAATAGAGATTTCAAGGAAAAGTTATAGTTTTAAGGTCCAATGCTAAAAAAGAAATAAGCATCAAAGAAAAAGAATATTCATGAGCAATGTCATCGAGTTCTTATAGTAATTATAGTAAGAAATGTATTCACATGTTGCTGCATGACAACAGCGCCAATTTTAGAGAACAGATATGTCGATAATCATCCAGTGAGAAAATTTAAAATCTCATAATCATGGATGAAGAGTTTGAATATCTATCATTAGATTTTGAAATTATGATAAAAATGAATTCGAAATGTAGTGATATTTGTCATGCAGAAGTAAAAACTTCAAAGATGATATGACTCTTAGATCAGTTATCCTACTGCTTTTAGCCATGCTTTTAATCACAACCATGTCCTGCAATAACTTATTTAAGTTCTCATTCTTAATCATTGTGGCTGAACCAAGATTTTTTCCTCAAGGAGCTTAGGTAATGGTTATATAAACTAAGGGAATATTGGAGTTCTACAAAGTTGGTTCTATCTACATCCCCACTCCTTTATTTCTATCCCTAAGGACTTGAAAGGAGAAATAAACAAAAAATGAAACAAAGGGATTTTTGAGAACATAGCATATTCTTGCTTCTGGTACATGTTTAGATTAAATTGTTTTTCTCAATAGTTGTATTCTCCTTAATGATAAATGATAATCCAAACCCAAGATTTGGAAAGATATCTACAGATGTCTTGTATTTAGTTGTTATATGAAAAATCTTAGCAAACAATAGCATGTGCCATCATGAGTAAGTGGAATCAATGAAACATGTAGCAAATCATTATAACAAAGAACTAAAACTTGGTGAAGACTCTTGTTAATCAGAATCCATCCAAAGTAGAAATTAAAACTTTCCCGGACATAATTATAGGTTAACAGAACAATTAATGTGGGCTGCAACTTTATGCATTAATAATTGATCAAGATCAATGGTATCATGCAGACTCCAGATGAAAAACAAAGAAAAGAATATGCAATGTCTATTTGCTTGTTTTGGAAAGCATAAGATTTTGAAGTCAGTATACCATTTCTCACCAGGTATGAGATAACAAGATAAATCAAGATACACCTTACATTAAATAATTAATTATTAATGTACTTAATACATGACACCATAAACCATAACAAATAGGTGAAAGCCTCAAAGGAATTAATAAATTTAGGATGTAGGAAGTCATCATTCACAAGTAGCTAAGGCACTAATTTCCCATGGAGAAGGTTAGCTAGTTAGAATTTGTTAGGAAAATGAATTCATCATATGATTTAGAAGCCCTAAGATTAGGTGATATTCAGTGAAATTATAAATGATTTTATGGGTAATGAAAAAAGTAGATGCATTAAGATCAAGAACAACAAAAACACAAAGTATACTTCATCAAAGGTGTGAGTTAACAATTACAAATATCTGCTTTGTAATCATCTGACTCTTATTTGAACATGCATGTCTTTTTAATCACATAAAGAATGTAAAAATTGAAATCCCAAAGTATTCGAACCACAAAATTTGGTTGATGAAAACCTAAGAGACCTACTAGTGCTCATTTTTAAAAAAATTACCATTAAATTAATCAACTACTAAAATCCTTAACATTTAATTGAAAAACTTCACTAATTTCTCAGGTTTGGGATAAGGCAGATCTGGTTCCAATCCCCAAATCCTCTCCTACTCAAGCTAGTTGATAACCTACAAGAGACTAAGAATGAAGAATCTATTCATCAAGTTCAGTCCAAAAAATGTGGACATAACACCCTAAGTATACCAATTCACAGTGCAAAGCTCAACAGTTAGTTTGTAGTACTTCAGAAAACAATATGGAACCTAGGATCAATCCCATCACTTATTGAAATGATGGCCTCTTAGAAAAAAAAAAATGATATAGATATTGACATGAATGCAAAGTTATTCAAAAAAGCTATTCATTTAAGAAATTTATCACGCAAATATGGCATTACTCAAATCTTAATATATATGGAGAGACATTTGAAAGACGATATAGCTGAATACCAAAATTAGGAATACATTAAGATGTTAGAGAAATCTTTTGATTTCCATCCAATGATTTGTTAATGGATTATGCATGAATTGTGACAATATTGTAGACTTCCAATGATTTACCAGTAAAGCGTGGCATCAAAAAGGGGTGAGCCATCATAAATCCACAAGGTAAAGTAGAGTACCACGACCGGCTTAAAGGCATTCATTTTTTTCTTAACAAGAACATCAAGAAAAATACTTATGATAAGAGAGAAAAAGATCACTGTTATACAGGGTGACTTCTACGGCAAGAAAGTGTGAGAGGGAGATTATGTCTTTGATAGAGCACTGAGTACTTAGTTGTTCAACAAAACCTTGTAGAGCCACACTATTACTTATAGTGAAATAAGATCACTAACATGGATAAGCAGATACTTAGTAACATCATTACAATGAAAAACAAACAAGGAGGCAACAAATTTGGAATGACAAAGGCAACCTAGAGAATAAACCATTGAAGTTCATTATACCATGCATGAGGAGCTTTCTTTAAGCCATAAATGGATTTATTGAGCTTGTGCACATAAAAAGGAAAGTTTAGATCAACATGCCTAGGTAGTTGGTTTATGAAGACATCCTCATCAAGATGGTTATGAAGAGAAAGGTTTACTAATGTCAATTTACCGAATAGTCCACCTACGGAAACATAACTAGGAAAAGAATCACCCATACTATCATTCATTTGGTAATATGGCTAAAAATGTCATGATAGTTGATTCTTGGTCAATGATGAAACCCATTGGTTTACATTTGACACAACACTAATTTACAACTAATGACATTTTGAAACTCATTGGGTGGAACTGAGTCCCAAAGTGCCATTATGAAGAAAGCATCAAATTGTTCAGATATGGTAACACACCACCTAGGATCCTTGAGGGCTTAAGAATAGGAGGTGGGTAGGTGTCATCTGTAGAGGTGAAAACAAGATGGCTTATTTAGAGTTTGACTTGAAGATGTTGTTTTTGAAACCATTGACCATTAGATTATAAGGTTCATCTATTAGATAAGATTTGGGTGGACTGTCGTAGTGGTAGCTACGTGTTAGTGAGATTTGGGAAGGAGGAGGCTACAAGATAATTTTGACATCAACTGAGACAAATTGGATGGAATTCGGTGGTGGGACTAATTGTAGGATCATGATCAAAATTTAGATATATGGGCTTGGGGTAGATATTTGGGTAAGGGTAGGTAAAGGAGTGTAAAATATAGGAAGCTACGTAATCAAACAAGATGCTGTCTTTCTAGTCAAAATCTCTAATGACTAAATGTCAACATTGGTAGACATGGTAAACTAGGTGAAAACAAAGTTATCCAACATAGGAGATGAAGAGAAGAATGACTTTTAGAAAGGAAACGTGATTTTTTAACAAAGATGATGAGAGATAGAAACATTTTGTGGTGATAAATCTAGACACAAATAAATATTCTAACCTATAAATAACCTAAGAAAACACAAGAACGAGGCTTAGACTTTAATTTGTGAGATGTATATGGATAACACAAGCAACCAAAGACATGAAGTTTAGAGAGGTTAGATATGTGTGGAAGAGCTTAATTTTGAAATGATGAGATCATTATGAGATTTTATTTTGGCATACAATGAATGAGATAAACTGTAGTAGCAACAAAAAAGGGAATAGAAAAGGGATAAAGGTGCATGATGAAGGAGGTAAAACCAATTTAAAAAATATGATAGTGTCACAGCTCAGTACACCCATTATGTCAAGTATATATGGTGGAGTTGTATAGTGTGAGATCCCATAAGGGATGAAGAAGGGTTTTAATGCTAGATACACTCCACCTTTATCTTTGTAAAAGAAATAATTGGCTGATTGAAACTGTTTTCAACAAAAAGATTTGAGATATTAGAAAACAACATAAACATCCAATTTGTGTTTAAGCGGATAAAATAAATTATATTTTGTGAAGTGACTTAATACATTAATTCAACCAAAGAATGAAAATCAAAGGATGAATCATAAAATGGTAATTTGCAACTATCATTGAAACAATAGAAATCACAATTAAAACTATTTAAAGAACTATTGAAGAATGATACAAATTTAGACACACATAAATGGTGCATGATATGATTGGAGGATGACCTAACCAATCATGCCACAAATCAAAAATCTCAAAAGGCGTAGTAAAAGCTAGTAAAGATGCTAGGTTAATTACTCTGAGAAGGATACCAAGAATAGATGCCGTCTTGAAGAGGATTTTGATATAGGATACCCCATGCAAAGGTCCTTCACATGAAAACTAGAAGAGGTAAAGATAATATGCACATTATTATCTTCACATAGTTCTGAAACATATAGAAGATTTTTGTTTTACGAAGGGTATATATAAGGCACTATGAAATTTAAAATAGTAAGAGGTACAAGGGGGAGATATTGAACCGGTGTAAGTGATGAGTAGGCCAAAACTATCACCAATGACAATTTTTATCTGAATCATATAGGAACTATAGATGCCCGATTGATAAGGTTCATGGTAACATGATGAGATGCACTAAAATTAAGGAGTGATTAAGGTGTAGTTGATGGCATACAATGAGTGGTGGTATGGACTTAAGGAAGATTGTGAGCTTGCTAATTTTGGGAGGAGGATCATGTGGTCCTAATCCATAGTATGTGTTTGAATAGTGAGTACTGTTTGGCAGAATGCCCCTACTTCTTGCAAAGTTGCCATCGATCAAGGTATGACAAAGGAACCCATTAAGAGTTAGGACTAGGTGGGTATAGGGCCCATAAGCCAGGAGTGTGCTGAGGATGTGCTATAGGTCGTACGGAGGAATGAGAGAAACTTTGAAAGAAGGCACTAAAGTTGTCAGTCTCGCTTCGTCGCCAATTCTGCTTTACAATTCACAATCTTCTCATATAGTTCTTTAAATGTTATGGACATTTTGCACACTTGAATAGCATTAGATAATTCTTTAGAGCTCTCATCTAGACATTTAAGGATTTTGATGGTGAGGTTTTCAATATCCATTGGGCCATTTATCATTGTTAGTTCATCTGCTTTCATTTTGATTCGTTGCATATACTCAGTAATGGATTAGAAACCTTTGATAGAACTAGTTAATTGGGTCTTCAATTGTGTTATATGGCATCGTGTAGGCTCCCTATAGTTTATGTGAGAGTTGACCATGCATATTGAGGTGTGGTGGTGGTAGAAATAAAAAAGAATTAGCATGGAAGATAGGGCACCAGTAATAACATTAAATATGAGTTGATCTTATTGAACCCAAGTATGATAGGTAGGGTTGATAATCAAGCTACAACCTTAGGATATAATAGGTGTAGGGCATATGGGAGAGCCATTAACATAGCTGAGTAGGTTGTACCCGATAAGGAGAGTGGAAAATTTGAGATGCCATATCATATAGTTAGTGGCTATGATTTAACCGATGCATGAACAACAGCATTGAAGGAGATAATAAGCAAAATAACTTATGATTTATAGGCATGGAGAGACCGCTAATGGTGATAACGATGTCATTACTAGATCCAAACAAGGAGATCACAGTGAGAGAGTGAGAAGTCATGACATGAGAATGGGATTCAATGGTGGTGATGAAAAACTAGGTAATCTCTAGCATTTTCTTTTCTGCTTTTTTTACATGAGCCTATTATGGCTCTAATCAATAAAAAGCTTTAATATAATCACTCTAATAATATTATGCCATGTTTTAAATATATTTACAAACATTAACTTCTTAATATAGACAATTATGGAATCAAAAAATTGCAAAATAAATGGAGGGATAAAAGGAGAAATTAAAGTATATATGGTGCATAATCTACATGCGCTATTAAATATGAAGTTCAATTTGTGACAAGTTTGGATCTTTGTTGTCTTGATGCAAAGGTTATCATGGAAGAAGCATTGATTTATATCAAATTATGAATGCAAAAAATTGGATGAGAAGACTGTCTTCATAAATTATTTGTGCCTCATCAATTATGATCTTGATGATGATTATGATGCGTTCTTTACATAGGACATGTGTGAATAAAAATCATAAACTAATGAAACCATATAACCCAAGGAATGTTACAATTAACAATTAATGGATGATCCCATATAACACAAGTGAAGGTCATCTTAAAATTAGATGATTCGTTATAAAACTCGAGGGCAAGAGGAAAAAGTATAAGCACATAAAAAAAATCTTGAAATAGTATAAAAAGTTTTGATAGTCTATGATAGTTCCATAAGCTAAAAAAAGATGTCATGGTTACTTTATAAAAAAAAACCATAGATAATTGAGAGAGACAAAAATGGTAAGATTAAGGGACTATTTATTTGTTTATTCCATCAAAATGAAAAAAAATCACATAAATAGAAAAACAGTAGAGAAATGAAAAATGTTGAAATTATAAAAATAAGAGCACAACCATCTTACTAAATAATTCTTTATCACTAGTCTAAAGCACACAGAACCAATTAGCAATGAATCAAAGAAACCAAAATAGTGACAGTAAATCAATAAGAAATTTTCCGTATGAAAAATTGACTTTTAAACTAGGTTATCTAAAGCCTTTTAAGAATGCACAAAATTGAAGTCCAACAATAAAGGCTACTCAATTTGATAACTTATCCTTATATTAGATGTTCTATTCTAGCAACGCTATTAACAAAAATGTTTAATATAGAGTTGAATTATCGAGCACATGGTAAATGCAACTACAAGTGTCGTGAAATCAAGTGGAAGTTATAAATTGCTCAAATATGGATGACAAGATCAAAAATTTTCACTCAGCTTCATTAAAAAGGAAAACGATACAAATATATGAATACAACTTTTAAAGTGAAATAGTGGAAAGGAATACCAAGGAACAAAGATTCTGAGATGATTTAACATTTATCAAATAAATAAGAGTGGTTTAAAAAGATGAGAAAAGAGCAAATCAATGTCAAGTTATAAACATCTCACTTCCTAGATTATAAGATTTAAAGGTAAGAAAGCCATCTATAATACAAAAAGAAATTGATAATGCTATTTAAATTAAAATTTGAAAATGATGAGAACAACCCAAATTCCGATTTAATTTGTCAATCATCGGTCATATTAAAGTCATAAGATTTAGTTAACTATTTGTAATTCAATTAGTTTACACAAAAAAATATGACTCAATCAATTCCCAAAAGAGTTTTAGACTTGTAATAATTGTAAAATGGAAATTAAAGTAGGAACACAAGTTGACTCTTAAATTAAACACAAAATGATAATATGAAACTATTCAGATAAGTTAGAAGTAACATCTGTAAGCAATTGGTTCATACAAATCAAAGTGAACTAAGAAAGATTTCAATACATATCAAAAGGTCATAATTTTTGAAGTCATTTTCACAATTGAATATCACAACAATAAGATATATATTAGAATTAAGTTTTAAAAGTTCATATAAGCACAAGTATCAAATGAAGAAAGCACTATTGTTGCATTCATAGGTATAACAAAATTTTATTTCTCATATTAAACCTAAGACAGATGGTAATCATCAACAAAGCTTTAAGTTATCCAAATACCTGGCCATCCTTTTAACTAAAGAGAATTGTCTAGATCAACAAATGGTAGGGCTTCCCTTACTTTTTAAAAGTTATTTATTTTCATAAGGATACAAACTATATAGCAACAAATTGATGAATACAATTTGATCCCATATGTATAAAAATAGTTCTACATGAGTATTCTACCACACATATGGCATGTTAGATGCGAACCAAATCTTATTACCACATTTATTTTCTTCTAGATACATAAAAAATTTGGTTTAGATAACATTAGCCATATAAGTTAGGGTTTCTTCTTCTCATAAAATGGAAACCAAATAATACATGCTTGATATGTACATAAGCTTTCATTATTGATATCTCCTAATGAACAATTAAAAGAAAGGCCAAAAACTTAACCAAGAATAAGATCTAATATTAATATTTGTAGGAGTAGGAACCAATTTTCTTATTGATGGATGGAGGCAAGGATCTCCTTGTATAGGGAGAGACCTAAGGCAAAACTAGGAACAAATCAACCATATATAGCAATAAGCAAGAAAGGAAAAAGAAAGAGAAGGAAAGTCTAAATAAGGATATATAGTTGTCTCTTATTGGTTTCCTATTGGTTACCAATACTTCTCAAGCTGGAGCATATATGTCCATCATGCTGAGCTTGCTGCAACACCAATCAAAGATCGGGCGTGGGAGTGGCTTGGTGAAAACATCAACTGTCTGATCTTTGGAACTAACATTGGCTGTGTGTAAGAGACCGCAATCAATAAGATCACATGTATGGTGACAATCCACTTCAACATGTTTTGTTCACTCATGATACATGCTATGTATGTGGCAGCTCGATTCACATCTAAGCTCTATACTCTTGGGAATTGTAATATGCAAATCCACAAGTAGTGACCATACCCAAATCAATTTTACTACTGCTCATGCCATGACCTTATACTCACTCTCAGCACTAGAGAGAGAGATAACTGTCTATTTCTTTCTCTTTCATGTAATAAGGTTGCTTGTAAGTAGATACAGAACCTAGTAGTGGGCTTTCTATCAAAAAGAGAGCTACATAGTCAACATCTATGTAAGCAACTAGATCAATAACATTGCCTTTAGAAAATAGTAATCCATTTCTGGATGAGGACTTTATGTACCAGAGAACCATCATAGCAGAGCCTAAGTGAGTTTGAGTAGGTTTGCCCATGAACTAGCTCAGTTTCCCCAATGTAAGAGAAATATTAGGATGCACAATACAAGTACAATAGCTTCCCTATTAGACTTATGTACCTCCATATATCAACCTCCTTGTCCTTGTAGTCGTATATATGCACCTTAGGGTCCATCAGAATATTTACAAGTTTGGATCCCAACATCCTCGTCTCCTTCAAAAGATATGTTGTATATTTCCTCATTGAGAGAACAATTCTTCCTTTGTTGCAGGTAATCTTAATTCCCAAAAAGTACCACAGTGGACCAAGATCTTTAATCACAAACTCTTTAGCCAAGGCTTTCTTTAGATGTAGCAATTGTCTAACTTTGAGATTAAGGAGGAGTATCATAAAGTGTGCCTATTGAAGAAAGTTATTTATTGACTAAAGTAGACCCCATGAGCATGGTTCTAGAAATTATTTGAAGTTCTTGAGAACTTATGATCCTCAAGTTCCATGTCAGACCATTCCCTATTTATGAGACAAACAGGGAGAAGAGTTGTTACCTGTTGGTCTACGTTGATGACATCATGATGACCAGTGATGTTACCTATGGCTCAATTTGTTATACACCTCTTCTAATGTGGGCAAGATAGACTCAATAATTATCTAGTCACGAGCTGTGGTAAACGTGGGATTGAATCTAGCTAGAAACAAGAGAACTCCAGTCTCTCTTCAATCGGTTTTCTGAGTTTCACGAGTGTAGACATGCCGACAAGAACTGTATTTCTCAATCAATGCTTTTAACTAAGAATAGTACTATGATAGGGGCTTATCTCCTTGCTTTAGATTCATCATCTCATAATAGGTCTGGAAGATATAGCTGGAGTTCTTCTTATAGGACTAAGTGTCCTCCAAACTATCAAACATCTCCTTCACCATCTTGTAGTACATGATTTCGTCACCGATGCAGGGAATGATACTATTCATGATCCAAGCACATATCATACTGTTGTCCTTCATCCATATCACATACTTCATTGTCTTCTCCTTAGGCTCCAGTTCCATGAGAATATGCTCATTCTCATGACCCTTGACTGACATCAAAAATGTTTGTGGCCACCATGCATTGTTGATCTCATCCAACTTGACAAGTAGACCAAAGAAATGATGCTTGTTTTTTCCTGTATTTGAACCCCTTGATGTCGCCTCTGAACTTTGTAATGCTACCGCCATGTCTTCACAAACCTAGAGCTACAAAACTCATCAAATAGAGGTAAGAGGAGTTACACCATCAAGAATTTGCACACAATAATACCATCAAATCAAAACAGGGACATAGAGGGTAGCAAAGGTGCCGCCGAGAGTCAGTGGAAGTGACTGAAAGCCACAAGAAGAGAATGGAGGGCAGCTATCTGTGACAAGCATGCCACTTTTCCCACTAAGGAAGAAGATAATGGGGCTAGGGCTTCAAAGAAATGGGTACATGAACTCGGAAAAGAGATGGTGGTTTAAGGGCTTCGGAAAAATGGGTAGAGGGACCCGGTCTTGGATTATTTCTCTGATATGATGTGGAAAGTAGGAACCAATTTTTTATTGATGGATGAGTCATGGGTCTCTTTGTATAAAGAGAGACCCAAGCCTAAACTAGTAACAAATCAGGCATACATAGCAATAAACATGAAAGGAAAAAAGAAAGAGAAGGAAAGTCTAAATAAGTATATATAGTTGTCTCTTATTGTCTCTAAATAGAGAAGAAAAACCTTAAAATTTGCTAGTTTTCCTTATAATTATATACCATTTAACCAAATATTTAGTTGGAACGCCTAAGATAAATTGCGAGCATCATCGTTTATGTTTATTTAATTTTTAGGAAAAAGGTTACGATAGATGTTTGGCATTACACCATCCTTAGCATCATCTTAAAATTTTCCAAAAGATTGTTCAACTACTTACCATTTAAGAGGGAAATCTTTGAGTTCCCAATTAGCAAGGTCACTCAATATCTTAAGGCTAGCAAGTATGTTGAACATATCGACGCTAGTACTTCTATTTATTTCAGAGTTGTTCTAGAGTATCTTGCTAATGAGGTATTTGATCTATTTCTTGCTAGCATTAAGATTTTCTATTTTTCAATATACATGGGTTTTTATGTTATTTTATTTATTGTTTATAAAAAATAATTTGGATGGATGCCCAACAAGACACCACTTTTAGCAACTATGACAGATTTCACAAGCTTGTTCAACTCCATATCATTTCTTATTGCAAGTTGGAGGTGTCTGGGCAAATCTTTTTATAATTTAAAAACCATATCAAAGGATCCCAAAAATAAAAAAGATCTTACCAAGGCACATCCAGCTTTCAATAAGAATTAATAAGGGTTTGAACAAGCTTTTAGAATCTGTCACAATCGCTAAGGGTGGTGCATGTATTGTCGAACATCCATCTAAATCATTCTTCTTAATAGAAAATAAAACAGCATAAAAACCCATATATACTGAATAATGGAAAATCTTAACCTAGGAAAAAATGGAACAAATACTTCACTAGCAAGATACTTTAGGACACTAGTAAAATAAATAGAAGTACTAGTCTTGATATACTCAGCATACTTACTGGCCTTAAGGCATCAGCAACCTACTAATTGGGAACTCGAAGCTAATCCTCTTAGAAAAAGAAATAGACTTCTTATCCTTGTGAATGTTGAGACCACTACTCTTTTTTCCCCCCAAGAAGTCATGGAGATGCTTGGATGTAGAATCACAAACTCTAGAAAAGTGTTGCTATTGATAGAGAGAAGTCAAAAGAAGTTGAAACCCTAGAAAGAAAAAAAAAAAAGTTTTGTGTTGAGTCCAACCATGAGGAAGAAGGAGAGAGTTTAAATAGAAGGATTGCAATTAATTCGAGGGTCACTCTCATTGGTTGGCGAAAAGGTTAATGGATTTGCTGGTCTGGACCAATCCATGCTCCTAGTGATGTGTGTGAAAAATTGTGGACCATACAAAGTTTTTTTTTACATGTATAACCTTTGAAAGTTATCAAATTATTTTAATTCCTATATTTGAGCAAATTTTAACTAGGAAATCCTTGAATGATATGGAAATTACTTACCATAACCACCTTTAATTTCATACTTCTTTTGTTTCAAATTATTTACCACTTAAGGTAAATTTTTTTTTTAAAATTATTTTTTACTTTCTCATCACTGTCAACGGAGATGATGAGACCACCACCGTCTTCATCAATATTGGCACGAGTTGTGATGCATGATCAAAGCTTTGGAGAGAAAATTCAAGTACATCCTAATGGAGATAATGGCAACCAAAAAGTCAAGTTCAGAAAGAAAGATAATGATTCACCTAATATTATTCCAAGAGGATGAATTTATAGAACTAGTAAATAATGATAGAGAAGTTGCTACCTTTACTTCCTATAGAGACCACTTGTTAGGAATTGAAGATAAGACGTCATAGGATGAATTTCCATTAATGATGGTGATATTTTATATCGGAAAATGAATATGGTCCCAAAATTTTGATTTCCAAAATACTTCATGAGGTGATTGAGAAGCCATGGGCAAATGGGGTGATTGTCAAACTCATGGATCATTTGGTTAGATACAAAATACTTTACAGTAGAATGTAGGAGATGTGGATGCCTTGAGCGCATATAAAGTATAGATGATAACTTCTTATTTCAACTATCTTGTGAGAAAAATGTGATGGCGGCCTTACTGAGTGGTTCTTAGATTATCTTAGGCAATTTGTTTGTTCAACAATGGACCTCATCTTTTCATACCTTTAAGGCTATTATGTCAAAGGTTATAGTGTGCATTTAGGTTCCGGATATGCAAGTCCAATATTATCATGAAGCTATTATTTAGGATTGGCAATATGGTTGGTAAAACCTCGAAGGTATATTATAACACTAGTACAACCTAAATAGGATGTAAGATTTGTAGTTGAAATTGATCGATTTAAACCTTTGCTTTCAAGGATTAGTTAGATAGCTTATGGTGAAGAATTGAGTATGAAGGCTTGCCACAAATTTATTTTGAATTTAGGAAAGTAGGTTATATTAGCATAAACAACTGGAAAAGACCCAATTGATCACCATGTGAGAATTTGACTAAATAATCTATGAACCACTAGCAAGCCCTTGAGCATCTTCTTAATAGAAATTCTAAACCCCTTATTCTTTTAATAACTTCATCTACATTGGAGCCACTAATTTAGCTCAACAATAGCAACAATACCAGTTTTATGGCTAAACAAATAAATCCATAGCAACCTTATTGAATATGTTGTTACTAGCCCCTTAGCAGTTCCAAGATATAAAAGACATAGATAAAATAATAAAGATAAGGAGTATGTAATTGGAGATGATCAACATCTTACTGGTCCACAACTTCACCATCAATAGCAATAGTTGCATTCTTCTCAAAATTGAAATCCATTCCACTAACTAGATCAACACAGGAGCTTCCATTGAGGATTCTCTAACTTGTAATTGGACTGGCTTCGGCTACTAATTCCCATCATAATTAGAATAAGTGGCTCTACTTAACTTCTTTGCATTATCTAGAGAATCTTTTATATGAACCCAAATAGCAATAAAGATGCTACTATTAGAGAGGGTTATGTTGTGGGAATTGTCAAAAATGGTACCACCAATGTCTCTTATATTATTTGACCTTTTAATGATGAAATATTTTAGGGTCATGGACTATATGTCGTCTAATTTTAGGTAAGGAGTCAATTTACGTAGATGGGGCTACAAGTACACTTTAAGCATGACTGGAGCCCCCAGCTTTGTTGTTGGAACTCAAGCCTTATCTTTGATAGATTTCTTAGTTATTTGCTTGGATTTATTAGTCTCCATCACGTGCTAACAAAGATGTCATCTAAATCTTAGTTAAATTTGACAATTCAATCTTCTCTAAATTATTTTGGATAGAGAATCTGGATCCCACATTATTAGAAAATGCTTTTTTTGGAATTTGAAACACTATTCCTAAAAACTGATTTTTTTTGTTTCTTCCTTAAATTGAGTTAAACAATCATCTAAGGTTTGAACTGACCTTCCTAGGAGTTGTCTTTCACCAAAGCATGGTGGTGCTAAGCCTAACCTCTCTTAGTGCAATGAGTTAAATAATTTCTTGAATAAATGTGGCTTCCATTAGCCTTTGTTTGTTGGTCCTAATTAAGATTACATGGCCTCGGCGGCTCTTTCATGAATGGTTAGATAGAGCTATTTGTAATAATTAGTGAAGATTGCCTTTTCCTAAAGCGCAGTTATGTCACCTCCAGAAGTTGAAATCAAATAATTGTCCCATTGCTTTGCACATTTAGAGTATTAGTCCTCCTATTGGTTTAAGGCCTTTTTAGTTTTGAGCTCACTGGTTAGCATATCTTGGGTTTCATGATTTGGTGAGTACTAAATTGAATTCTCAACTAGCATATACTACAATAGCTAGCTTTTTTAGAGAAGTTTAAAGACTAGAACAAAGAGGTTTTTGGTAATATTTTTTGCTGATAAAAGGAAAATTCTTAATCTTGATGCAAAAAGTAGAAAAACTTGAGTTTAACTTTTCTCAAGGCCTTTTAGGTCACAAGAAAATGCTTGAGTTGGAGTATGAGGAAATTCTTCTTTAAGAGGAAATATTGTGGTTTCAAAAATCAAGGTCAATGTGGATACTAGAAGGAGATCACAACACAAGATCTTTTTCACTTTATTGCTCTTGCCCAAAGAAAAGAAACATGGTCGATGGCTTGCAGGATAGCTTGAGTAACTTTGTCTTTGGTCAAGTAAGACTTGAGGAGATAGTTGTAGATTTCTATTAAAATTTATAACAAATGAATCCACCAACCATGAACTTTGGCATCATTGATTTTCCCTCTTAAGCAAGTTAGATTGTGCTAGCCTTGTGAAAGATGTAGAGAATTTGGAAATTAAAAAAGCATCTTTTGATATGGAAGCTTATAAAGACCCAAGATTAGATAGTTGGAGTCTTCTTTTTTACCAGTCATAGTGGAGAATTGTTCGCCAATCCGTTATTACTATGGTAAAAAATTTCCTATTCTCAAGTCAGTTTTCTTTTGAGTTTAATGAAATTCTCCTAGTGTTAATTCCTAAAATCTGTAGTCCAAAGAGCTACTTTGGTCTGTGTCTTGTTGGCTTATGTAATGTGCCCTGTAAAATTTTCTAAACTAATAGCTTATATATTGAAACTGATTGTGAATCATCTATTGGTCCTACTCAAATCAGTTTTGATTTAGGTCCCAAAATTGTTAATAATATCATAACTGATTAGGAAGTTGTTCATTCTATAAAGCTAAAGAAAGGGAAAAGGTTGGATGGATATTAAAGTAGGCCTAGATAAAGCTTATGACAAATAAAGTTGGAGTGTTATCCTTGATACTCTTTTTGTTACCAATTTCCTACCCTCCTAGTTGATGGAATTATAGAGCATATTTTTTGTATTGCTAGTAAAAGGGCTCTATAGAATGTTGAGGTTTTTAATACATTGTCTCCTTCTAGGGATGCGTGACAAGCATACTCCTTTCCCCATATATTTTTGTGCTTTGTATGTAAAAGCTAGCCCATGGCATGCCAAAATTAATGTATTTTGTTAGGGTGTGTTTGGATCAAGGGAATCATCACTATTAGTATGGTAATCCTTTTACCTTACACTATTAGCCTTTGTTTAGTATCTAGTAAATGAGTGAACAGTATTTTCATCAAGTAATCTTATTACTTGATGTGGGTGAATATTATTCCCCTCAAAATTGGGGGGAGTATCATTCTTTATGTTCAAAATGATATTTTTACCCCTGTTTTAAATAAATAAAGTAAATTATTTAAATATGTTAATAGTTACATAAATTATTTATTTAAATATTTAAATATAATAATTAAAATGGATAATAATTAAAGGGATATATTAAGTTAAAAATATTTAATTATAACAATTTGTTGTTAATAATTACATGAATTATTTTATTTAAATATTTAAATATAATAATTAACCCGCAACCATTATGCTCTACAAATTATTATAATAAATTATTATGTAATCTAGTAAATTTAATTATTATTAACCATCATATCATTTGTTTATAGTAAAGGATACAAAAGTAAATTTATTTATCACATTTCTCTTTCATACTTTTTTCATTCTTCAATCATATTCCTTCCAACCAAACACCAGTTTATTACTATTCTCATTCCTCCCATTTCCATTCTCCTTAATTCCATTCATCCTAATCCCCTTCCCCTCATTCTCATTCCATGAACCAAATGCACCATTAAGGTCATTAGCATGGTATTCAATTGGGTAGGAACAATCTTGTTCTTTCCCAGCTTTTTTATATCAATGATCTTTTAGCATTTGCAAAAGCTTTAATAAATCAAGTTTAGTCTATTTTAAAAATTTTAGAGTTCTTTGGTGAGAGCTTTGGTTAGAAAATAAATAAGCAGAAGACCAAAACCTTCTTCTCAAAAATGCTTTTCGAGATATTCAAAATTCTTTTATTAGGGCTTTTAGGTTTAGTACTATTATTAATTTGAGAAAATACTTAGGATCTATTATTATTCATGGTTGAATCAAGAATATAACTTATCAATGGATTATTGATCATTGCACCGAGTTGTTAGGACAAAAAGCTGATCAATTATCCTTTATAAGAAGAATTACTTTAGTGCAATCTTGCCTTCAATCTATTTTAGTTTTCCAAATGCAATTACCTAAACTCCCTACACGTGTGTGATGTAATAGATAAAGCAGTTAAGGGTTTTATTGGAGGATCATAATAATTGGGTGTGTGAGTTTAATCTCCTCATTCAGTTTGCTATTATGGAATTGAGTAATGGATTAACTGAAAAAAAAAGTGAAAGATTATGTTGGATGTAATGGTAATTGGGATAGAAATTCAATTCTTAATTGCCTTCTTTTTGAAGTCTTCTCTGTAGTTGCAGTGATTCCTTCTTTTAATGTAGAAAGAGGACTAGACTAGATACCACATTATGGATGTATGACAATTTGGGTAAATTTTCAATTAAGGGTGTGTATGACTAGTAACCATACAACAATAATAATGAAAAAAATTGTATTTGGCGTTGTATATAGTGCTAGAAGGGCCTCAACATGTGCATTTGTTATGTGCCTTTTTATTTATGAAAAATTAGCTACCAAGTTTTTTTTGCAATAAAAGATATTTGTGTAGCTCCGTTATCTATCTCATGAGATATTATGCCTTTTATTTATAGAAGTATCAACTGATGTTAATTTCTTTTAAAATTATTAATTTGTGTAGAAATGAGCATAAACATTATGTTATAATAGTGCAAAGTATTTTTTATGATTAGATCCTTATAAGATGCATTGAAAATATAAAAGATCATAGTTTATAAATGAACTTTTTTACTATTTCTTTGCTATAAATCATATTTAATAAATAATTTTGATGCAATAAAATCACCTCGGCAATTATATTATATAAGATAAATTATTGGCACCAATAATACTTTATAATTTAAGTCATACTTTCTCACACAATTAGTATTTTATCCAATTTTTGTGACAACATGTCTTAGCTACTAAATGGTTGAATTTTTTGTGACAAAACTAATGGAAAATACTTTTGCCACAACAAATGGAAAATTATAGCCACAAGAATATGTCCTATCACAATTACACATCATTCTCATCATAAAATTTTTGACACAAAACCTTATATGCTTTTAGTGTCGAATATTGGACACAAAAAAAAAATTGCCACTATTAATATATTAATAGCAATGACTTAATTGTGACATTACTACATAGTCACAATTATCATTATAATAGTATCAAAAACATAAGTTAAAATAATTAATCTAAACAATAGTATCGGTTAACTTTATTGACACAAAAACACTAATATTTGTGGCAAAATAACGGGGTGGCAAAATAACGGGGTGTCACAAAAAAATTATCACTAAAAGTTTTAACTCTAGTAGTGTTGTCATTAGCCATTCAAACCACACACGTCGTGTACCATGGCATCATAGTTTTATTGGAGATACCAACTAGTATTCTCCCATTAGTCTTTCTCCATGCCTCCTAAATGGGTTCAAAAAATACCAGTCACCCACACCGCCTCTCAATAAGTCGGACCATGCGGACCCCTACTATAGTAGGTAGAGCTCTAGGCTCCCCGTCACCAATGAGATCATCATGCAATCACAAACCTTTGATATATACAAAAGAAATAATTTTAAACATGATCCTAGTGCCACACACACACACCCACACACATTCCCACTTCCATATTGAAACCATACCATCAAGTAATCATCATAATTTGATAAAAAAAAATCTCAAGAGAGAACAAAATAAGTAAATACTTATTAAGATTGATAATGTTCAACAAAGCAAATTCTAATTGCCATAATGTACTCATTTGAACCAAAATAGTATTTTAAGCATACTCAACAAAAGAATTCGCACATATAGCTATATAGGTGTAATAATATAGTAAAGCCATATCAAAGCATAATTTGCAAATATGATAAAATAAAACAAAATCCACTCACAAGCTTTTGGCTAGAAAAATAGAATAAATCTTCTATTCCTCCACAAGTGCCTTGCCTTTGCTAGGGTTCTCGTCACCTAAAAGAAAATAAATGAGAGACTTATTGATTTAGACCGAATAGCAAGTATAACATACATCTTAGCTCTAAATGCAATGCATCAAGGGATATGAACTTATAGTTAGTTGAAACTTATCTTAAAATGTTGAAAAACTTGAAACTTGCCCTCGCTCTCTCTGAGCACTTGTTCCTCTGAGCAATTGTTCCATTGAGCGCATGTTCCTCTTTCTTCCTCTTCTCTCTTCCTCCTTCCCATGCTATGGCAAGCAAGGGGAAGTCCCCTCACTGACTCCTCCTTCATGGAAGAAAATAGCTTCGACAGTTAATCTTCTCCCAAATTTCTCTGCTTCTCAATGTAACAATTCTTGAAAAAATGAAAGCAAATACCTCTAAGTTCATAAGTATGGACAATGATGCAATTTCAAGAGAAATACTAAGGTTTCAAACTGCTCTATATGGAAAGTTATTCAGCAAAACACCTCGATTTGATCAACTAAAGATGATCCTCCAAGCTAAATGTAGTAATGTAGGAGTCATCCATATCTCCGACCTCCTAAATGGCTACCTACATTTTAGATGCAAAACCCACAAAGCTATGCATAAGCTTCTTTTCGATGGTCCATGGGTTGTTAATGGAGTTATTACTCAGTTAACCCCTCGACAGCCATACTTTAAGCTAGCCTTTTCTAAGCTATCTATGGCGGTGATCTGGCTCCAATTACACAACCTTCCCATTGAGTTCTGGGATAGGGATTCGTTGAAAACTATAGCTTCTCACATTGGGAGGCTACTCAAAATTGATGATTTATCTCTTCTCTTTCTTGTCTAAATTTGCTTCGTATGAGTGAAATAAATCTAACCAAACCTTTGAAATAAGGAATATGGATCGGGGATGAAAAGCACCGAATGTTTATTGTTATAATATACTAAAATTTGCCTACTTTCTGCTATTTTTGTGGGTTAATTGAACACGGTTCTAACTCTTACAGCAGTCGATCTTCGAAGAGCCCAGGAGTTCCCTCTCCACCTCCTTACTTGAGTTCATTGAACCAGCAAGAGTTAGTCTCATGGTTCAATGAACATTCGGTGCTCGTCATCCCAGACCAGGAGTTCCCTCTAATAAAGGTAAGCAAGTCATAATTTCCCCAGACCCATCAGAGATGGAGTACGGGCCCTAGATGTTAGTCTCATGGTGGCATTTTCACGGACGAGGTCGTGAAGAAGCCGGTGGTTTATCCTCACGTGACGTTGCCTAAAATCACGTGACGCTGCTAGCGAAGCATCCAAGGCATGGAGTTCTCAAAGCGATGTTGTTCCTTCAACATATTGAGGCTTGGTACTGAGGGGTTGTGGAGGTCGCACACCATCCCATACCCATTACACTATTCCAATCACTGTTTAAATGGCTATCAATCATGAATAGACGCTACTTTCCTCAAATCCTCATCCCAAAGAATTAGATCAAATGGATCCAAACCTTTCGAACAACCTATAACTCATAATTTCCAATAAACATTTAATTGCTTCCTCGAGTTCCAAGACCTTAGAAGTCACAGATGACAAAAAAAAAAGATAGATGAGGGCCCGATCAAACAACACTTGTGCTTTGGTGTTTCTCCATTAAAACTAAGAATATCTAAACAGAACTCAGAGAAGCATATGACAATTGTCAGGAGAAATGAAGATACCCTTCTTCCTTCTCCATCCCTGCCGAATTATTCTAACCAGGCGATAAGTGGGTTTAAAGAAGATGATGATGAGATGCTAGAGTATGAAGAACCAAACGACTTGATGACGGTCGATCAGTACCAACAAGGTTTAAGAAAGGAGTCGCTAGCCAGAAAGGTCCCTCAATCTCTTACAACAGCCCATAAAAAAGAGAGAGTTGACTAGGGTATGGGAGAGGCCTAATGATGGTTGTATTACCTCTCATGTTCGTCGTCTTGCCTCTTTTCTATCAAGATGCTTTCTAATTCTAACTTTTTTCTCTCTTATTTATTTATGATTTTGTTTATGTATTTGATCAAAATAATTTGTTGGAATTGCAAGGGTATATCTGGGAGAGATACTACTTCAAGAATTATACAGATGATGAAAAACTCCAAAGCCTCTTATTATCTTCCTTGTGGAGAGTAGAGCAGATGAAGCCCTTCTAGATCGATTCTCCTCTAAGATTGATCACAACTAGAGTTGGGCATTAATTGAAGCTGAAGGTTATTCTAGGGGGATAATTACAATCTGGCAAAAGCAAATTGGATTGGTTACTCCAGTCACGAAATCAAGGCCTGCTTTACACTTAGTAATTTTCACTGGTAATAATACTGATTTGGTGCTCTCTATCATCTACAACTCAACTTGGATTCATGATCAATAACTTCTATGGAAAGAATTATCATGTATGAATAAGTTGAACTTACCTTGGTTTTAATGCTATCACTGATTTGAGCGAGTTTAAAGGAGGTAGAAGGGAGGGGTCTTATTTTTACTATTCTCACAAAGCTAATATGTTCTCTAGCTTTATTTTTAATGACCTTCTGTTAGATGTGAATTTTGTTGGTTTGAATTATACTTGGTGTAACAATCAAACTGATATGGCCAGACATTGGGCCAGACTTGATCTTTGCTTAGTCAATTCTTATTGGTATTCCAAGTTTGATTCCTACCATGTTAAGAACTTATCTCGCACTTTCTCTGATCATGCCCCAATTTTACTTTCAGCTTTTCCTCGCAATTCCTAAAAAAATTCTATCTTTCAGTTTGATAATTATCTGTTTGAGCATCTCCCTTGTCATGACATTATTAAGAATATCTGGAACTTCTCCCCTCATTCTACTCACATGCATGCATTTTCACATTTGGTTGCCAGAACTAGATCTCAACTTATAAATTGGAGGGCGAAAATTTTGAATTCAATTGAATCAGAGTTGAATACTCTTGATCTAAAAATTCAAGAAGCTGAGGTCAATGATGTCTTGTCTAATTCAAAAGATAGCTCTCACAATGATTTATCGTCCTTGTATAATAGATTTGCTGCCTTTCAAAGGCAAAATTCTATTAAGTGGGCTCAAAGAGCTAGACTGATGTGTATTCACAATGGAGATCACAATACTAGTTTCTTTCACAATGCTATTTATTTTCATAATCATCACAGCATTATATCTCATATTTCTAATTCTCATGATTATACTTACACTCATAGAGAAGGTATTGAGAATGCTTTCATTAATTTTTTTACAGAGATGTGGACCGACCGATAAGCATAATTTGAGTTTTACTGATATTTTACTAGCTCTTCTTGATAATTTAGCTACTGTTTCTAATAATAATTTGAGTCGCTTACGAAAGAGGTCTCAAAAAATGAGGTTTAACAAGCTCTGGCCCCAATGGTGTGAATGCTAAATTTTTTTTAGCATGATGTGGGTAACCATGTATATTATGTTGTCATTTTCTTTACTAATTTAGTCATGCCTAAGGCTTGGTATAGAACCTATATTACTCTAACTCTTAAGAAGCCCAATGCAAGGCATGTTTCTGATTTTCGGCCGATTTTTTTGTGTAACGTCAATTATAAGCTTATCTCTAAAAGTTTTGCTAATCGGCTCAAACATGCTTTGCCTCATCTTATTGGTAGAGAGCAATGCGGTTTTGTCTTGTGTCGCACCCCTTTTGAAAACATTATTAAGCTATAAGATGTTGATTAAATTTGACATAGAAAGGTTTATGATACTATAAGTTGGAATGTAATTCTCACCACCCTAGCTAGAATGAATTTTTCCTAGTATTTGGATTCTTTGGATTCATACTTGCATTAGCTCTACTTCTTTCTCTTTCATTATCAATAAAAAACCTACTCATTTGATCTCTTCTTCTCATGGTCTAAAGTAGGGTGATCCTCTTTCTTCCTATCTCTTCATTATTCTTTCTCAAAATATGACTGTTATGCTTAGTTTTGCTCTAAGAAATAATATGATTCATGGTTTCAATGCTGCCCTACGGTGTCAATTTAATCATCTTATGTATGTTGAGGATTTAGTCCTAATTTCTCAAGCTTCTAGAAAAACAACCCACAATATCAATCTCTACTTCTCCATTTATGCGAAGTTAACTAGCCAACAAGCTAATAATGCCAAGACTGAGATTTTTTTTTTCCTACTCTCTTTAATAAAAGGCTCAGTCACTGCATCAATAGCATTCTTGACTTCAAAGTTATCTTGGTATTCTTATTTCGCAAAGGAAATTAGTTGTTTCCCAATTCTCTTTTATGCTTAATGAAATTGAAAAAACAATCTCTAATTGGAATCACTCTCGTATCTCGGCAACAGGGGAAAGAGTTATTATTAATACCTTTATCCTTTCCACACCTTTGTATTATC
This sequence comes from Dioscorea alata, assembly GCA_020875875.1. NCBI lineage: Eukaryota > Viridiplantae > Streptophyta > Magnoliopsida > Dioscoreales > Dioscoreaceae > Dioscorea > Dioscorea alata. The sequence continues at coordinate 5,399,144 of CM037017.1, read as the reverse complement.
TCTTTTTTTGCCAAATTAGCTAGAAAATTCTTCTGGTCTAAGGGTAGCGGTAGAAAAGGCATTTACTCAATTGGGTGGCAAGATATTACACTTGATCATACTTAGGGGGGTCTTTCGATCAAGAATCTTAAGAATGCTAGATTGTCCTTAATGGCCAAGAATGTCTATAGTTACTTAAATGTTCAAATTCTTTATCTTAAATATGGCAAAATCAATTTTTGGGTTGATTCTATTCCTTCCAATTGTTCTTGGTTTTTTCCAAGGCTTATGCAAAAAATGCTCATTTATTAAAGCCTTAATTGTGGATGAATTCTGTTAATCTGAATGAAACTTCTTTCATGCTTGACCGCTGGTACTTCGAAATCCCTCTTGCTCTCAAACCTACTTATTTGAACATGAATATCGATATGTTTTCTATTAGATTTGTTGATTTAACTATTGATGTTCACTAGAATCTTCATGAACTTCATACTATCTTTGGTGAGCATTTAAATACTCAAGCCCTGATTCATGGCAATATCAATATTGAGGGCTTAAATACTTGGGTTTGGTTTCCCAATTCTAAAGGTAATCGGTTATCTTCCAAGGTCTATTCTCATTTTAATTGCACTTTAGATCATCTAGAACATTGGAAAGGCTAGAAAGTTTTATGGCGCCTTAAGATGGCTCCTCGGGCTAAGCATTTCATCTAGATTTTGCTGCATGGTAAGGTCAAAACAAAGGAATACTTATTTCATCTAAATTTTGGTTCTAATAGACTTTGTGCTTTATGTGATAAAGAGTTTGAAACAACTAACCACCTTTTCTATTGTTGCATTAAGTTTCAAACTGTTTGGGCCTTAATCGGCAATCACTATAAATTGTCTATTAATTTTCAAAATGGTTTCACCTCTGGTACTTGGTTATGGTCTATTGATAATGAGGGTTCCATTCATGTCAAATCCATCATTGCGACAACTATTTGGATAATATGGAAAGTTCGGTGCAATTGTATTTTTAGGGATGACATCTATGATTGCATCCACATTGTCAAGCAAGTTATTGCTCATATTTTGGAGTATTACTATACCTCTAATTTTCATTTTGGCAAGAATTTATTTCTTACAAATTTCTCAGATCAAGATGGACCTTTCCTCTTCACTGCTGCTTCTTGGAATGAAGACTTGGGGAAAAGAGGCTGCCTTTTTTATTTCCAATACTAATGCCGATATTTTGGTTGCAGGATGCTGCAACCTTCAAGCCTATTCTCATTTAGATGGTGAAGTTCAAGCTCTTTCAATTGTTGTCAGCTATATTGTTGAAAGCAACATCTATGTCAAGCATCTTTTTCTTATTAACTCAGAGTTAAAGGAACCTCTCAACTAAACCAGAAATCATCATGATTGGAGAACAAATCAAGGGTTAAGAAGGCTTCATACCCTTCTTGTTAATGTTGGTTATCCCAAGACTCAAGTTATTCCTCAGAAATGGGCTGCCATTGCTTCCAATTTGACCTACCATGGATCTAGTATGCATGAGCTGACCCTCTTTCACCAAGGATAAGAACTTCCTAAATGGATCATGAAGTTTATCTCAAACCTTGGATTTCATTTGTAATTTCTCTATTTTTTTTATTCTATTAGTTTTAAGATTGCTTAAGCCAACCTCAAGTATTTTAAACTAGATCAAAACAACACTTACAAAATTTTGGTGATATAGTATAAGCTACAGTAACTTGGCCTTGAACCTAGTATATAATCACTATTAGGCTTCCGACCATTACAACTCAGTCCATACTTATAACCATTTCATCTTCATCTCCAAAACAATTTTGTTAAGCATCATCAATATGGAAATAACTTCAATAATAACTCAATTTTAACTCATCTAGCTTCTATGAAAACGTGTAAATGTAACCTTATAATAAATGCTCCACTTTCCCTTCACATTAAGTGCTTTATAAATTGTTAGAGAGAAGTATCACATGGAATCCTAAAATTTTAAAGTAGTCATAATCAATCTTAATCTTCGTTGCTAACATTTGAGTTTAGAATAATCCCCAAATTCTTTGCCAAAAGGAAGTTACTTCATTTCCATCAACATCAACTTCATTAACATCAACTTGATGATTAAAGTCTCATGAAGTTGGTTTTTACCTCATAGGAATTTTTCCAAACAAGTCATAGGCATTCAACAAGAACTTCCAAGTTTAGCACTCTAAGCTTACTCCCAAGCTTAGTATTTACAACCTAAGTAATCAAGCATTAAGCCTCCAAGGAAACTTCTATAATCATAATTAAGTCAAACATAATTATAGCGCAACATCCTCATCGCAAGTTCTACCCTCTAAGTATATGTATAATGTATACACATTCAACCTTGTCCTAAGGTCCAACATACTCTTTCCTTGCAATCTCAAATCACCATTCCACTCTATCATCCAAGTAAAAAATAAAAAATAAACAAGAATCAATGATCATCAAACCACACATTGCACTCTCCAAAATTTACCAAAACAAGTGCTACAGTATCTGAGATCAAAATTAGAGAATTCTAGCCTTAGAAACATGGATTTAGCTCAAATGAGGCATACAACTTAGATCTTTACAATAACTCCACCACAACATTTAAAAAAAATGCCATTCAAGCCAAAAATTAAGCATTAACACAAGAGCTCCTGGTCATGGAGTTCAAGGGATTAAAACTTGGCTTAATTTTAAGAATAACAAAGATCTAAGAAATCTAAAGAAGATGGAAAACAAGGGTTTTAAGGGTTAATCCCAATATGCTATAGCAATAACAGCTACAGTACAATGATAACGTGTTGAGGCTAAATCTACATAAATGTGAGGCTTAACATTAAAATGCTGGGTATTACACTTACAATTCCTCCCAAATTTCAATTGCTCTTACAAACTCACTAGTTGTGGGGGGGGGGGCTAACTTAAAGTGTTAAAAAAATTATTCTAATAAATTAATTATCACCAATAAAAAATAATACAATAATATAACCACATAATTTGAATACACATACCCAAAATATAAACCACAATTTAAATTATTGACAATGCCAAACGTGCTAGATATGTAACTAAGAAAAGTTAGTCATGTTGACCTAGACAACCAAACTATTTTTCATCCATTGAAATTTTGAAATTTAAATAATTTCTAAAAATAAGGAAAATTTTTATTACTAAAATTCTTTATATATTTAATAACATTTTTTATTTTTAATAATTTTTTATTTTCAAATTACAAAATTCTTAATTAGTTTTATAACGTTGTTTCTTCTTTATAAATTTTATTAAAATTTTCAAATTCATTAGTTTTTTAAAATAATAAAAGTTTTATTAATTCCTAAAATTCTTTGTAAATTGATAACATTTTTTAATTTCCATAAATTTTTATTAAAATCCCAGTATTATTTTTTAAAACATAAAAAAATGGAATACAACCATTGTTGCAAAACATAGGAATGCATTCGCAAGGCACAAACAAAGCTTTTTTTAAATATTTATATAAAATATAGCCAACACAAGCATCAAATCTTATGAGTGTCGGAGAGTGGCCTCACTAGCACCAAGGAGCATTAGCCCCTTTCCCTCCTCGCCCTCATCCTCACCCTCAACCTTGCCTCACCCTTGGTTCTTCCCCTACGCATCATCCTTTGGTTTCATTTTCTTTTTGGGAAAAAGACTTGGATGGATGTTAGGCAAAACACCATCCTTAACTATCGTGAAAAATTCCAAAAGCTTGCTTAACTCATTATCTTGTCTTATAGCGAGCAAGATATGCCTCGGTAAGATTTGTTTGCTTTTGAAATCCTTTGCTGCATCTCTGACCAACTCCAAAATTGTGGTGTGTGGCTCATTTGTTCTGTTGGGGGAGCATCGGTTTGATAGGTTGGGGTGCGGGGAAAACGCCCCCATGGTAGGATACAAGGGTGATTTGTATTTAGTTAGAATTATGATTTGGTAATCATGTAAATTGTATCCGGATAAGTTTTATGATCTCGATATGTTTAGGATCCATATAAGATTAGAATTCTGATTGAGTTAATCTCCGGATAAGCTTAGGTTTTACCTATAAATTCATATAACCCTGGTCTTTTGTCTCTACAATTAGGGTGAGACAAGTATAAGAGGAATACGACCACTCCTGTTATGTGAAGAATTGGGAAGAATGACTCTCTAGTATAGTTGATGAGATGTAAATGTGCTGTTGTGATGAAGGAGCTGTGAAGAAGAAGCTGTGAAGAAGAAATAGTTACATCTGTACTGCTGAGAAGAGGAAATGTAATTAAAGAAGCTGTTAAAGGGTTGTGATTGGCTAGAATGCTGTTAGAATCCAAACTGTTGGATTAGTGTTAAGTCAAGGTCCAGGTTAGAATTAAATCCTAGCCTTTCGTTTCTCTTATATTAGCTTGTAACAGAACAATGAGGAGCATGTTATCTTGAGTTGATAGTGAATGGAAGTTTCTTCTTGATTTCTTGAAGAGAATTGTCTCATTTTTCCTACAATTTCCTAGCTATTTTTCTCCTTGTTACATTGGTATCAGAGCCCTTTGATCCTATACCATGGCTAATGGAGGAAAAAAGCAAGATTTGAGGGATTTAGAGAATCTCATTCGAGAGGTTGATGAAAGGCAATCCAAGGCTATTGAGGAGGTTCGAGAGCAACACTCCAAAGCTTTGGAGGAGATCAGGTTGTTGATTTCTGGTAAAGCAGTGCAACATTCTGAAGTTTCTGTCCAACCGAGGCATCTACAACAGGATGCAGGTATGGGACATGGAAATCTTGCTAGTTCTAATAATTCTTGCATTATTAGTCATCATACAAAGTTGGAGTTTCCAGTTTTTAATGGCAATGATCTGATTGAATGGGTTTATAAAGCTAAAAAATTCTTTGAGATTGATAGCACTCATGAGGCACTAAAAGTGAAATTAGCAACTATTCACTTTGAGAGTAAGGCATTGCACTGGTTTAAATCTTTTTTGAGTACCAGGGAGAAAGGAAAACTAGTTCTTTGGGAGGAATTTGTGGAGGTTCTTACATCAAGGTTTGGGGAACAAATTGTTTAGGATCCAACAGCCGAGATCAAGAAACTTCAACAAGATGGTTCTTTACAAAAGTATCTTGAAGAATTTGATATACTGTTATGTAAAACTGATCTTACTGAAGCTCAAGCATTGAGTCATTTCTTGGGTGGTCTTAAGGAAGAATTGGAGCTCTCTGTGAGGGTGTTTAAACCCACTTCTTTGAAAGAAGCTTATGACATCGCAAAGATTCAAGAAGTGTTGTGGTCTAAAAGATGGGGGGGAGATCAGAAGAGTAGATTTATGAATGGGGGAAATTCTTTTCAGTATACTAACAATGTGGCAAGAACTACTGTAAACACGAATGGTAATCAGAAGGTTTCTAATGCAGGAAATAATTCAGTGTCTGACCATTCTAGAGTGAATTCCAATTCTAAATCTACAAGAAGGTTGTCTAATAAGGAAATGGAAGAGAAAAGACTCAAAGGATTGTCTCTGGTGTAATGACAAGTTTGTACAGGGGCATAAATGTGCTAAGAAGCAGTTATATATGCTTACTTTGGGAGATGAGGATTGCGAAGATAGTGAAGTAATGGAAGAGGTGACTGTGGAAGAGTTATCTGTGGAAGAACAATTACTTTCTGAGCCTAGGTTATCTATACATGTTCTTACAGGTTTGGATAGTTTCCAAACAATGAGGGTCAGAGGTTCTTATGGCACAAAAGTTTTGTTTGTGTTAATTGATTCCGGCAGCTCGCATAACTTTTTGGATAGGAATAAGGCCAAGGCTTTGGGTTGTACTTTGAAACCCATTTCTGCAATGAAAGTGTCTGCTGCTAATGGAAATGAATTGATCTGCAGTGAGGTCTATAAATCATTTCAGTGGAAAATGCAGGGAATCAACTTTACAGCAGATTTTTTGATATTGCCCCTAGACAATTATGATATGGTCTTGGGTATTCAATGGCTAACTGAACTTGGTGATATTTTGTGGAATTTTAAGAAACTTAAGATGTCCTTCATTTTGGGGCAAAGGTCTGTGGTTTTGCAAAGAGAGCAACATTCTAAGATGAAATTGGTGGACAGCTCGTGCATGGCGAAATTACTTGAGAAAAAGGCTTAATTAGCCTTGAATCAGTGCTTTGCAATTTCCATTAATTCCACTGTTGGGTCTAGCAAGGAATTACTACCAAAGGAAGGGTTAGAAGAGGAAATTACAAAATTGCCTGATAATTTACCTGTTCTTGTGTTAGAAATTTTGCAGAAATTTGTGAAAGTCTTTACAGTGCCAAGGGAGTTACCTCCAGTTAGATCTCAGGATCATAGGATTATACTCAAGGAGGGAGTTAATCCTATTTGTCAGAGGCCCTACAGATATGGTCCTTTACAGAAGGACATAATTGAAAAAATCATTCATGAGCTATTGGAATCAGGGGTCATTCAATGTAGTAATTCACCCTATTCTTCTCCTGTTGTTTTGGTAAAGAAAAAGGATGGAAATTGGAGGCTTTGTGTGGACTATAGGGGACTGAACAATGTCACAATTAAAGATAAATTTCCCATTCCTATAATTGAAGAGCTTCTAGAAGAGTTATATGGAGCAAATATTTTCTCAAAACTTGATCTGAGATCTGGGTATCATCAAATTAGAGTTGCAGAGGAAGATGTTCACAAGACAGCTTTTAGAACTCATCAGGGACATTATGAGTTCAAAGTCATGCCATTTGGTTTGGTTAATGCTCCTTCTACTTTTCAATGCATTATGAATCAGATTTTTCAGCCTTTCCTGAGAAAATTTGTCCTGGTTTTTTTTTATGACATATTGGTTTATAGTGGCAATGAAGAGCAGCATGCTAAGCACCTTTCCCAGGCTTTCAATCTATTGATGAAAAACTCTTTATATGTAAAATTGTCCAAGTGTAAGTTTGCAGAAGCATCAATTATTTACTTGGGACATTTAATTTCCAAAGAGGGGGTGGCCACTGATAATGAAAAAATAAGAGCTATTTTGGAGTGGCCAATTCCAGCTTCTTTTAAGCAATTGAGAGGTTTCCTTGGCTTATCGGGTTATTACAGAAGGTTCATTAAAGGTTATGCTCAAATCAGCTATCCTTTGGTATTTCTGTTAAAAGGAAATAAAAAGTTTAGTTGGACACCAGCAGCTCAACAAGCTTTTGAACAGTTGAAAACAGTTCTCACATCAGCTCCGGTTTTGGCTTTTCCAAACTTTCAACAGGAATTTATTGTTGAAATTGATGCTTCTGGAATTGGAATTGGGGCAGTGTTGATGCAGAATTCCCATCCAATTGCTTATATTAGTAAGGTGTTGTCTTTGAAACATCAGTCCTTACCAACTTATGATAGGGAAATGTTTTCTATACTTTTTGCTGTCAAAAAATGGAAACAATATTTGTTGGGAAGGCATTTTGTCATTAGAACAGATCATAAGCCCTTGAAGTACCTCTTTGATCAAAAATTGACCACTCCTACTCAATATACTTGGTTAGCCAAGTTAATGGCTTTGGATTTTGAAATTCAGTATAAGCAAGGCCAATAATAAGGTGGCTGATGCCTTGTCTAGGATTAATTTCTCAGAGGCAATTTTATATGCCATATCCAGTATTTCTGTGGATATTTTGGATAAGGTTAAAGCTTCTTGGAGAAAAAATCAAAAATTGTTAGCTATAATACAATCACTACAGAATGGCAACAATGTCAAATATTATCAGTGGAAACATGATCAACTGTTCAGAAAAGGGAAGTTAGTGGTGGGTGATGATCAAGAGTTGAAACAGAATTTATTACATTACTTCCATGATTCAGCAGTGGGAGGACATTCTGGAGTCCAAGCCACATACCAAAAGATAGCTGCAGTTTTTTATTGGAAGGGCTTATGGAAGACAGTAAGAGAACATGTGAGGATGTGTAATACATGTCAAAGATTCAAACCTGAGACTGTGGCTTATCCAGGTCTGTTGCAACCTCTCCCAATTCCTGCTTCTGTTTTTTCTGATTTATCCATGGACTTTATTGAAGGATTACCTATGTCCAAGGGAAAGTCAGTGATTTTTGTGGTGGTGGATAGACTAACCAAGTATGCTCATTTTGTTCCCATGTCACATCCTTTTACGGCAAGGGTGGTGGCTCAAAACTTTATGGATAACATCTATAAATTACATGGTTTCCCATCTACCATTGTTAGTGACAGGGATCCGGTCTTTATGAGTATCTTTTGGCAAGAAATGTTTAAGCTTCAAGGTGTGGAATTGGTTCATTCTACTGCTTACCATCCTCAAACGGATGGGCAATCTGAGATTGTTAACAAATGCCTGGAGTCATATTTGAGATGTATGTCAGGAGATTTACCTAAGAGCTGGGCTTCTTGGGTTTCTTTAGCCGAGTTTTGGTACAACACAAATTACCACTCTTCAATCAATCAAACTCCTTTTCAGGCTTTGTATGGAATTCCTCCACCTTTGCATTTACCATACTGTCATAAAGATTCTAATGTGGAAGCAATTGATTCTATGCTTCTGGAAAGAGAAGCAGCAATCAAATTATTGAAGCATCACCTGTCTAAAGCTCAACAAAGAATGAAAACTCAAGCTGATAAACACAGGTCTAACAGAGAATTTGTTATTGGTGATATGGTTTTTCTTAAATTGCAGCCTTATTGTCAAAATTCTCTAGTTGGGAGAGAAGTGCCAAAGCTAGCTGCCAAGTATTTTGGTCCTTACAAGGTTATCGATAAAATTGGAAAATGTGCTTACAAATTACAGTTGCCAGTTTCTTCTGGAATTCATCCTATATTCCATGTTTCACAATTGAAGAAGGCTTTAGTTTCTAATCAAGCAGTTGTACCCTTACCTCCTTCATCACAACCAACAGCATTTTTAAAACCCATGGCTATTTTAGACAGGAGAACAGTGAAAAGAAGGAATGTTGCTGCTACTCAGTGGCTGATTCACTGGACTAATTCGTCTCCTACTAATGCAACTTGGGAATATGCTCAAGAATTACAACAAAGGTTTCCCAATTTCCCTTGAAGACAAGGGTCTCTTTTGGGGGGTAGTATTGTTATGTGAAGAATTGGGAAGAATGACTCTCTAGTATAGTTGATGAGATGTAAATGTGCTGTTGTGATGAAGGAGCTGTGAAGAAGAAGATGTGAAGAAGAAATAGTTACATCTGTACTGCTGAGAAGAGGAAATGTAATTAAAGAAGCTGTTAAAGGGTTGTGATTGGCTAGAATGCTGTTAGAATCCAAACCGTTGGATTAGTGTTAAGTCAGGGTCCAGGTTAGGATTAAATCCTAGCCTTTCGTTTCTCTTATATTAGCTTATAATAGAACAATGAGGAGCATGTTATCTTGAGTTGATAGTGAATGGAAGTTTCTTCTTGATTTCTTGAAAATAATTGTCTCACTTTTCCTACAATTTCCTAGCTATTTTTCTCCTTGTTACAACCCCACTCCCGATGATGTAGGCATATTGCTGAACCTTGTAAATCTTATGTGTTTAGTGTTGTCTTATTGCTCTCTTGATTTTCCTTGTGGATCCTCTATTTTTCTAACAAGTGGTATCAGAGGGAGGTTTCACTGACAGGATGAACTCCGTTACAAAATTTGATGCGGAAAGGTTCGATGGAGTTGGGAATTTTGGATTATGGCAACAGAGGGTAAAGGATTTGATAGTGCAACAAGGGATATTGAGAGTATTGGAAAAGACAAAGCCTCAAGGTTTGGAAGACCAAGTCTGGGTGGAATTATGAACAAGAGTGGCAACACTTATTCTGTTGTGTTTGATGGATGACGCTATGTATCACGCCATGGGTGTCTCATCTCCGGTGCAGGTTTGGAGAAATTTGGAGAGGATTGATGCAAGGAGTGGTGATTCATCAAAGTTTGCTAATATTGTCCAAGACCGTGATCCAAATTATAATGATAGGGATCTACTTTCAGTTTCATTGTGTCAAACCTCATATTCATGGATTTTGGATACGGGATGTTTATTTCACATGACATCAAATAAGAACTGGTTTGATTCTGACAAATCAAGGGATTTTTGGTTTTGTCCACATGGGCAATGATAAAGTGTGTGCTATTACTGGAAAGGGGCATATCAAGATTCGGATGCATAATGGTGTTGTTCAGACTTTGTGTGATGTTTGACATGTTCCAGAATTAAAGAAGAATGTGATTTCTTTTGGTACTTTGCTGAAAAGGATTGCATTACGGTGAGTAAGGATGGTTTAATAGTAATGAAAGGGGAAAAAGTGCAAGGAATATCTACACGCTTATGGGAAATATAGTTGTAGGTGGAGTTGTTGTTACAGTTATAAAATCATATCAAGGCAATTACTATTGGGAAGTTCAAGCATTTTTTGGACTTGATCAATGTCTCTAATGCCAAGGAGACATATCACTCAACCTATCTAGATGATGAGGAGCTCCCTAGTTATATCTTCATGGGATATATTTGCCAAGGTGGAAATTGTTGTGTTTGGCTCATATACACAAATAAAAGAGCAGATGAGGGAACGGAGTGGAGTGGCACGACAGCATCTGTCCTATTGGGGGAGCATCGGTTTGATAGGTTTGGGGTACGAGGGAAACGCCCCTGTAGTAGGATATAAAAGTAATTTGTATCTGGTTAGGATTATGATTTGGTAATCTTGTAAATTGTATCCTAATAAGATTTATATTCGATAGATTTAGGAGACGAGTTTAAGAGGAATATGACCTCTCCACTCCCGAGGACGTAGGCACATTGCCAACATCGTAAATCTTGTGTGTTTGCATTGTCTTATGTTCTCTTGATTTCCCTTACATATCCTCTATTTTGTAATAACAATCTATAAAGAAAATCACATATATATAAAATCATCCAAAAAAATTTACCTTAACTAGAAATGGAGTAGATACCTCAACAACTAAGTACTCTAAGATGGCAGTCAAATAAAAAGAAGCATTAGTGTCGATATGATCTGCATATTTGCCATCCTTGAGGTGTCGAGCAATCTTGCTAACTGAGAATTCGAGTCCAACCTTCTTATAATGGGAAATCAACTTAGTGCCTTTGGGCTTTCCATGACCACTGCTCTTAATTTCTTTCTAGGAAGCCATAAAGATGTTGGGATGAAGAAGCACTAACCCTAGAAGAAAGTGTTGTTATTGATGGGGAAGAAGGAAAATAGAAACCGTCGATAAAGAGTGTAGATTTTGTGTGGAGATAAACAAAGAGGAAAAAGAGGATTTATATAGAGGAATAATTACCAATTCCAAGGCCACTCTCATTGATCAGGGAAGATATTCGTGAATCTGCTAGACTGGACCAATGGCTACTCTTCATAACAAGTCAGGGTGAATTTGTGTGTGGTTTCCAAGATCACTCTGATTAGTCAGGGAAAATATTCGTGAATCTGATGGACTCGACTAATAGCTACTCTTCATGACCAGTCAAGGTGAAATTGTTGCCGGTATGTCTTTTTTTTTTTTTTTTCTTACACTAATATCCTTTTAAATTTTGGGAAGAGTTGTGCAAATTTTCATTTACTAACCCTTAGAAATTTACGAAGTTATTTACCATTGAAAAATTTGATGTTATGAACTTGTAATATTGCATAGCAATTATGTGATTACGCCCTCTAAGGATTAGGTTACATTGAAAATACTTATGGATATAAAAATCATATACTTTATGCATAATTTTGATGCAATAAAATCATGGCACGAATTATTTTATATAAGATAAATTATCATCACCAAGAATGTTTTATATTTCCAAAAAAAAATTGTTTCTTAAAAAAGAGGTTTTTTTAATTCTTTTATTCAACATCTTCTTCTGCTCAGATGTACAAGTAAATTTACAATAATTAAAATACATGAAAATATTAATAATATTACATAAAATAATCAATATCTACATAAAATAAAAATATGATTTTATGGGGTTGCATATGTAAAATTCACTTTTTAAAGGTGTACCTACAAATTTCTCAATTTCAATAAAATTTATGATCATTGGATAAATTCTTTCCAACAAAAATTTCAAGATATAATTATATTTAAATGAAAAAAAAATTGGATCCATGGATTAATTCATTAATGCATTATTCATAACGATGGATAAGATATTTATTTTTTAAATATTTATTTTCATTAATTTAATGAATAATCTCTATGGACCAACAACTTCTTGTAGTTTATTTGAAAACTATATAAGAAATAAATAAATAAAACAAATTAAAATTCGCAAAATATCATTTAAAAGCTAGATCATAGATCCATCTAATAAAGTGACCAAATTTAATTATCTAGAAAAATTCTTGAAACTGTTTAAAATTTAATAAATCTCTCATGTATTCAAAATATAATTTAGATATCGCTATAGCATTTGCAAAAATCAAATAAATATGATTCCTTAATTTTCTTTTGTAAGAAATTTAATAATCTCAAACTTAATTATCATTTAAATTTTATTTCCTAGGATTATTTTTTTAACAAATGATAAGGAAAATTTTGCTCTATAATAAGAGTGAGATAATTACTTTTGTATCCAAAATATTGCCAACTTTAGTGATTTTTAATTAATTTATTTATTTAATTTCATATATCAATAAGATTATTGACTGGTAACCAGTTTACTTTTAGCAATTTTTTATAAAAATATAGGAAAAAAATTATTGAGAAATGATTTGAGGAAAAGGTTTGTAACAAGTTTGTATGTTTATGTTTCAATTTTGTTGTTATTTTTTTATTAAAAATATTTTTTTTTTATGTTCTCTTAATGCATCATAGCATGTGAAGCTATATATATTATGTGCCCAATATATTAGTAAGATTGAAATTTTTACCTAGCAAATATTAGTGAATATGTGAAATTCAAAACAAACTCAAGTTTTTAGTGCAATTTGTTAGGAATTAGATGGTTAAATTTTACTTTGACATAAAACTTGCTAGTAAGAAACAAGTCAAATTAATTATCAGTGTAATTATTATTATTTTCTTGCCATAGAATTTTGTGGGGTAATTAGGTTTTTTTTTCCAAATTAATTTGAAATTATTTTGACTTTATTCTTTTATTTTATTTTGAGTTATATATGAAGGAAAATAAAATGATGAAATATGAATATTTTTTATATTATAGAAATTGAAAAAATGATTTAACATTTATACGTTTCCCATAGAAGTTATATATAAAAACATGGGTTTATTGATTATTACAATGAGGGAGAAAAAAAAAATCCTATAGAGAACCGGAATTTAAAAAAAAAAAATTTAACAAAGCAATAAACATAATAATCCTGAATTAGGGTGTGCAGCATCATTTGTGAGTTAATTCTTTTAAAAAAGATTTAAATCCTCACCACTTTGCATGTTACATAAGAAATCCATATTAATACTACTAACCACTTGAACCAAGTGATTTTGGCAAAAACTAGAATTTCAACACCATGTTTGGTTAATGTTTACAATATTATCATTAATGTTATTGTAGCAAGGTACATATGTAATTTGAGATTTTTTTTTCAAATAACACTCTCAAATCTATCTCAACTTTTAACAAAAGCTTTTATTTACATCTTGTTATTACTAATAAAATCGATTATTTTATTTTTAAACTCTTTTTACAATGCCGGTTATTAAACATGAAAGAAAAAAATCACAAGATTAAAAATCCATTTTATTATAGTTTTTTTCTTCCTTTTTTTTCCTCCAATGGTACCAAGTACCCCTCCCCATTTAAAGTTAAGGGGGCATGAGAAAGACAAACATATATAAATTACACCAATTAAATGGCTTAACAATTCCTAAAAATTTACTATATATAATGAACTAACACAAGGTAATGATAACCTGTCACATGCGACCAAAATAAAATACCGAAGACTGCAACCTCACGATATTACTCACACCGAGACAAATATACAATCTCAGTAAACAGTAAATGAATAATATTATATAATATCACAAACACAGATTTCAAACTTGCAATTGCCCATTAACTGCTAAAATGCCTTACCACTGTAATATGCTGCCTTAGACTATTATTATAACCTTCTCCGAGGATATTTTGCATCCCAAATTATATGTGTTTGACAAAAAGATTTTGATTTGGAGAAATAAATAAATACAACCAAATAACTTGCCAATGCCAACAACAAATAAACAAATACCCAACATTCTTTCAAAAAATATAAACGATAAAAAGTAGGGGAAAAGAGCATTGTTGTAATTAATAAACCAACTCTAACTACATTGACATAAACCAATAGACATGCCTTAAAATTCCATACAAACTGATAGTAAATGGAAATAATTGCACCTAGTGCAGTCAAAAGAAACCAGCTCCAATAATATTGATATAATTGACAAGCATCAGATCATGTTCAAGAGTTTTCAACAATTTCTACTGAGACCAGTGATTAAGAATGCCACCAAATTGGGCAGAGAGCATTACATCCCAATCTTCGGCATGTGAGGTTGTACATTACATCACCAAAGCTCAAGCTCCCCGGGCTTCTCTTCTTGTGGCGTCATGTAGAATATCAATGTCTACACCATCTGGTGGAAGTTGCACATATCGAACGACTGATCCTCTAATGAAGCAGTTCCTTACCGATAACTGCAGCCAAAAAAGGTTTCTAGAGTTAATAAAGATTTCAGGAAAAAGTTATAGTTTTGAAGTGCAACGCTAAAAGAAGCAAAAAGAAAAAGAATATTCACGAGCAATGTCATCGAGTTCTTATAGTAATTATAGCAAGAAGCAGATTCATATGTTGCTGTGTGACGACAATGCCAATTTTAGAGAACAGGTATGTTGGTAAGCACCTAGTGATTAAAAATTTTAAATTTCATAATCACGGATGAAGTGTTTGAATATCTATCATTAGATGTTTAAGTTATGGCAAAAATGAATTGAAAATGTTGTGATATTTGTCATGCAGAAGTAAAACCTTCAAAGGTGATATGACTCTCAGGATCGGTTATCCTACTACTCTTAGCCATGCTTTTAATCACAACTATGTTCTGCAATAACTTATTTAAGTTCTCACGCTCAATCATTGTGGCAGAACCAAGATTTTTTCCTCGAGGAGCTTAGGAAATGGTTATATAAACTAGGGGAATATTGGAGTTCTACAAACTTGGTTCTATCTACGTTCCTGCTCCTTTATTTCTATCCCTGAGAGCTTGAAAGGAAAAAGACCGAAAAAAAAAAAAAAAAGGATTTTCCAGAGCCTGGCACCCTCTGGTGCATGTTTAGATTAAATTGTTTTTCTCAATAGTTGTATTCTCCTTAATGATAAATGACAATCCAAGCCCAAGATTTGGAAAGATATCTACAGATTTTTTTGTATTTAGTTGTCATACGCAAAAGCTTAGCATAGCATACAATATCATGTGCTATCATGAGTAAGTGGAATCAATCAAACACGTAGGCAAACCATTATAACAAAGAAATTAAACTTGGTGAAGACTCTTGTAAATCAGAATCCATCCAAAGCAGAAATTAGAACTTTCCAGGGCATAATTGCAGGTTAGCAGAATAAATAATGTGGGCTGCAACTTTATGCATCAATAACTGATCAATATCAACGATGTCATGCAGACTCCAGACGGAAAAGGAAAACAACGAAAAGAATATGCAATGTCTCTTTACTTGTTTTAGAAAGCATATGATTTTGATGTCAGTATACCATTCTTCACCAGGTGTGAGATAACAAGATAAATCAAGATAAGTCTTACATTAAATAATCAATTATCAATATACTAAATACATGACACCATAAACCATTACAAATAGGTGAAAGCCACAAAGAAATTAATAAAACTAGGATGTATGAAGTTGGCATGCACAAGTAGCCAAGGCACTAATTTCTCATAGAGAAGGTTAGCCAATTAGAGTTTGATAGGAAATTGAAGTCATCATATGATATAGAAGTCCTAAAATTAGTTGATATTCAGTAATTCATAAATGATTTTATGGGTAATGAAAAAGTAGATGCATTAAGATCAAGAACAACAAAAACCCCAAATACCAACTGCCAATGATATACTTAATTGAAGGTATGAATTAACAGATATAGATATCTACTTTGTAATCATCTGACTCTTATTTGAACATGCATGTCATTTTAATCTCATAAAGAATGTAAAATTGAAATCCCAAAGTATTTAAACCACAAAATTTGGTTCACGCACCCACTAATGCTCATTGTTCAAAAGTTGCCATAAAATTAATCAACTACTAAATCCTTAGCATTTAATTGAAAAACTTCACTAATTCCTCAAGTAAAGGATAAGGCAAATCTGGTTCCAATTGCCAAATCCCCTCGTACTCAAGCTGGTTGATAACCTACAAGAGACTAAGAATGAATCTATTCATCAAGTTCAGTCTGAAAAATGTGGGCATAACACCCAAAGTATACCAATTCACAGTCCAAAGCTAACAGTTAGTTTGCAGTACTTCAGAAAACAATCTGGAAGCTAGGATCAAGCTCATCACTTATTGAAATTATGGTCTCTAACCTTAGAATCTCTAAATACACAGCAGGTAAACCCTAAACCAAAACCCACCAAATCAGACAATATGAACATACCAAGGGCTGGAACCCTAGGTATACCAATTCACAACGAAAAGCTCAACAGTTAGTTAGCAATATTTTGGAAAACAATCTGGAAGCTAGAATCAAGCTCATCACCTACTGAAATTATGGTCTCTAACGCTAGAATCTTTCAATACACAGCAGGTATACCCTAAACCAAAACCCTTCAAATCAGACAACCAGCCAAGTTACGACCTTTGCAATCTCCAACCATAGAATACTCAACAAATCAACCAAAAAACAAGAAATTTAGCCAAGAAAAGCCAAAGAGAACTCAAGAAACAAAATCTAGGGGGAAAAAACAAGAAAGGTACCATGTGAGGGTACTTGTCCTGGTCGACGACGCGAGTATTCTCAAGCTTGATGTTGAGGTATTGATCAACGGAATGGAGAGTGCCTCTGATCGCCAGGTCGTTCTTCAGCTCCACGGTGACCTCCTTCCCCACCAGCTCCTTGAAATACGAGAAAAAAAGCTGCAAAAAACCAGAAAACACACAAAGATTGATCGAAGATAAACAACAAAGTACAGAGCCATAAACCAATTGGAGATTCTCGAAGAAAATCTACCATCTTTCCTTCTCTTCTACTTCTTCGACACTTCGAAGTTCAAGGATTTGGGGTTTGGCCGCGAGGAACGATCTGGGATTTGGGTTTTAGCATTTTAGGTTTGGTATAATTTTGATTCAGTCCTCTTGTAGACATTTAATTATGGTTTAGCCCCTCTTGTTTAAATTTACGTCCGAGTCATTGGTGGGGTGTTTTTTTTATTAATTTTATTTTATACATGAAGTGCCCAGTTAATAATACAAGGTCCTCTTTTTAACGCATTTTTTTTTAAGAAATACTGTTAGTTTTTCTTAAAAAATATCTATTAAATTTAAAAAAAACTATTTTCTTTTAATAAATTTTAAATATATTAGAATGATCGTTTTAATTTTTGAAAAAATTCCATCTACTATTACTTCATATTTAATTTATAATGGGACTAACATATTCTCTATCAAATATTAAACAATAATATGATAATAGTTAATTAGTTTAAAAATATTTATGTGTAAAACTCATTTATAGTCGCCAATAAGCACGTAGCATAGAGGCATGTGGTATAATCCCACTTATATAAGATAATGGTAAAAGATTTTTATTAACCCAAGTTCAAATCCTCCCAACTATGGATGGTAAAAAAGATCCTCTACAAGCCCAAACCCCATACACTCCTGCTATGTGGCTTGTCCACAATTTTCACAAAAATAACTCACTTATGCTTATGGTTACATGTAGGATGTGAAATTAAAAAAAAAAACCAGTAATTTTCATCTAAAAAATTAATAACGGAAAAATAAAGAAAATATAGTTGTCAAATAAATTTAGGAGAAAACTTAGGTAGTGCAATAAGTGTAATTCATATAATTCACAGTTAAATTTTTGACACTTGTCCTGAAAATAAATAATTTAATAAAAAAAATAAAGGTATTATGGAAAAATTGTTATATTTTAATATATTTTTGTTACAAGTGTCAAAAGTTCATTGGACATTACACGAACTACACCTATAGCACTACACTTAAATCAACCTCGATAATTTATAGGGTTTTCAAATGTCATCAGCTGATGAAAGAATGAGATAGAAAGACTCCAAAGCAAAGTAATAAATAGAAGAAAAACTAAATTAAATCCATCCAAAATATCATGTTCAGTTAATTTAGATCTTATTTAAATTAACTCTAAGACGATAACAGATTTAGGCTTTAATTAACCATCGTGGCCCATAACTTGTTAATCCTAAGTTTTTTAAACATTAATGTGCCCAAAATTTTAAAATCCAATTAATTTTTGAAGTGGAAAATTATATATATATATACACAAACGTCCTACCAATCCTGTGAGTATCCATCTACGGAAGGAAGTTCTAAATAAGGACATGCCATCTCTAAATTAATAAGGTCACAAACAAGCTCATAGTTTCAACGTATGGATATCTTGAGTGGATGATTCCGACTAACATATCTCCGGAAATGCCATCTCTAAATTAATGAGGTACACAAACAAGCTCTTACTTTCAATGTATGGAAATCTTGAATCAGCATTCTGCAAAATTCAGCTGGAAAGTATAAAAGAGGAAGAACAGTTGCAACAATTTTGACTGGAGTGCAAAAATGTTGTATCTTTCAATTTGGTGGGCAAATATTACTGCAATCCCAGACGGCAAAGCGGGTTGTTCTTTATAACATCAAAGTCGACCTGCAGACCATGGCAATACATTAGGCCGGCCTCAAGTAGTCATGCTTTGATTTTGGCATAATATGAAATGTTACCTTGTGTCCGAAGAGATCTCGAATGTTGTCAATTCCGTAGAGAATCATAGTTGGCCTGGTTAACAGAAAAAAAAAAAAAAAAAAGACAATTCTTCAGTATAATTCACAAGTTACAACCCACAAAATACATGCAATAGCGGAGAATCGTAAGTAAATTATAGCATTTCAACAAAAAAAAAAAACTTAGACCAGTGATTATTGATCACTAAGCTAGACAATGGCCTTAAGCAAAAAAAATAACTTAACACATAAATGAACCAGTTCGTAAGGATTTTTTTTTTTTTTTTTTTTGTTAAGTTTGTAGCTTGAATTTGTTCACATACAGAGCAACTTAACTTATTTAATCAAAAATAATGATTTGCTTGAATTAACTTGAACACTGTGAAATAGTGTATATACCTTTCAAGGGAAAGACCCCATGCAATAACATTGACATCTTCTGGGAGACCCATCGGCAACAACATTTCAGGTCTAAACATGCCGGAGTTTCCAACCTCCACCCATTTCTTTAAGCCATCATGATAACTGAATAAAATAAACCACAACTAGATGATGAGAATGGCATGTGAAATTAAAATCTAAGCCTAATTTCATATTGATTAAGATTCATTACCTGAAAATTTCCATGCTAGGTTCAGTATATGGATTATAAGCAGGTTTGAACCGTAGTTTTGTCATCCCTGAAAGATAGATCCTTTATTTGAGTAATTAAATGGAATACACTACAGGAAGACAGAAAGCCAATGCAAGCATACAGTGCAAACATAACGAAGCCGACCAGGACTCCAAGAAAATTACATGATAAGAGAAGTTTGTAACCACCAAAACTGAGGACTATAAAGTCATACCAAGGCGGGAAAAGAAGTCCTCCAGGACTCCAAGCAAATCACCTAGGGTAAGTCCCCGATCACATATAAGACCTGAAATTAAAGAGGTCGTTAAATAGCCAGGGAAAAACAACATAGTTTATTCTAAATCAAGATTGCTCTTGCAATTTTCTGTAAATGAAATAATCAACATAGACAAGTAAGCACCTTCAATCTGATGGAACTCAGCAAGATGAGTTCGATCTACAGCTTCATTACGAAAAACCCGGTCGATTGAGAAGTACCTCTTTGGAACAAAAGATTTCTGAACATACAACAAATAAACCACAACTCAAGAAGAAAGTATGCGTAAGCCAACCAGACTCAAAGAACACAAGTGCTAAAGGATGAAACTTTTTGCATCACAAAACAAATTGAAAAATGGGGCATTCTAACCATAAAAGAAATTTATATCAAGAAAGAGTGGTGGTCAAGCAGTTTATAAGAACTAATTATTGATTAAATAGGGAAACTCATGAGAAAATATACATAGGGTCATAGTTTGTAACCATGATTTGAAGACATGTGGTTCCTATGACAAACTTTCCTTGGTCATCAATTAATCTTTCTATTGTCTCAGAAGAATTTCAATCAAACAACCCTTTTTAGAATTGATATGTTATCTAAAGTCGAAGCATCTTCTCCCTAATAATCTAGTTCATCATCAGACCCACGAAAAGGTTATAAATTATTCTATCCACTACCTACCATTATTTGTACACCCTTTTAAGCTTTCAATGAAGAACAAGTAAAGTGCCTGGGGCTTTCATGAGAAAATAACAAGAGAATAACTGACCATCTTATTGTTCATCCTCAAAATGTAGAACTATCTTGTTCCGTGACGCAAATACAATAGTCCAAAATATTCTTATAATTAGTTAGTTGATCTTATGAATCATGACATATAATGGCATACTATGACCATGAAAGAGATTCTAGAAGGAGCAAGAGAAAAGAAAAGAAGAGAGACAAGAGGATGGGGGAGGAAGGAGATATATTAGAAAGAGAGGGGATGACGAGAGAAGGGAGAGAGATTGAAGAGGACATTTTGTCCTTTTCAAACCTGAATTCCAGCCTTACGGATAAATCCACAAACATCGGCGAAACTAAGGAGTATATATGCACTTGCAAAATTTACATGCCCATACATGCAATTTCATGTCTTTAGGGGGTATAATTTATTATTGACAAGGGCACAATGGGGTCAGCACCTGTTGAGCAAGCTTGTAAAGCATTCTTGTAGAAACTGCAGTAGTGTGAGTTCGAAGTAGATTTTTCTCAGCTTCATCCCGTTTCCAATCATATTCATAGCTGTGAAGAACAATACTTTTAGTCAGTCTTGAAATTCATTTGCAATATTACTCAGACACCTTGCTGAAAATAATTTACCATGCAAGAACCTTTTTTTTTTTTTTTGAGGCGGGGTACTGTCGAAGTCCTCAAAGTTTAGGACAAATAGTGAGACAAGTCATATACACTATATGCTCAATGGATATTCACATATACAAACATTTTGAAAAGGCATGCCACAATATATACTCTTCGTATTTGCCATTGGGGGCTCTTTTGGACATTAGAACTTCAGATATGTATCAAAGGTCCAGCTATAACTGCTTGCTATTGTGAATATTTAAAATATTATTCCGCATACCCTTTGGAACCGTAACCACCAGATTGATGAACTTGCTTTACCCTCTCCAGATAATCTTCTGGAAGTTGTCTTGTGGTAGAAGGAACTATAAAATGCAACCAGAAACATTAGACATTAGCATCAATGCCATCAAAGAAATACACGGACAGTGAAAATGAGAGCATGATAAGTGAAATAAACCTTTGAGAAAGAATGTGTCATGCGAATCACGGGCAGGATGTTGTTGTGGCTGGAACAAGGCATCAAAATTCCAAAAGCTACAGAGACACAGGCACAGAAAAATGTAGAAAGCACTTAAATGTGAATTCTAACAACTAATTATTTTCTTATTACATTAACTGAGCAGAGAGTACAGTGATTTACAT
This sequence comes from Dioscorea alata, assembly GCA_020875875.1. Classification (NCBI taxonomy): domain Eukaryota; kingdom Viridiplantae; phylum Streptophyta; class Magnoliopsida; order Dioscoreales; family Dioscoreaceae; genus Dioscorea; species Dioscorea alata. The sequence goes on along the minus strand of CM037017.1, from coordinate 5,377,325 downwards.
TAGTTACAAATTAAAGTGTGAACATGTCCTGTTGAAGTCCCACTAAACTAAAATTAAACCTTATCATTCATCCACATGTTTGACACATAATCAATCATAATGTGTCAGGTATCTCAAGGGGTCGACCTATAGTTTTCTTCAAAGATCTGCTTTTGACCTAAAGGGTCATGGAAATATAACAAAATTTACAATTTAGCAACTTTCATAAAGGTATTTCTATTTACTATTCAAAATAAGATGCCAACTGCACCAAGCTGACAAATAAACCCCCCCCCCCAAGCAGGAAAAATTCAAAACAGGTAAAAGTAGGGAATCTTAGGTATTATAACATTAGATGACAGCTCAAACATGTCAATAGACAAATTTCGTAAAAAATATCTGACAGATAATTAACTACCAACAACTGCTAGGAAAAGAGAATTTATAGATGTTTATGTTCAGTATTAAGAAGTAGTACGACAGGTCATAATATGGACAAGTCTCCTCCCACTGGCTCACTAACAAGTATGTTAAAGGATCCAATGCAACATTTGACTTACAACGCAGTACTTCACACACAAGTCTCAATGCACTTGCCCACTTATCAACTGAACTCATGTACCAAAAGTATTTCCACGTATTATCCCATTGCAAGAACAGATGCAATATATATGAGTGCATAAATTATTACCCCCTAAGCTAGTTACATCCCACAGAACAGGGTTTCATTTGATTCAGAGTATTAAAACTAAGAACCACAGAAACCAGTAAACAAAATAAGTTGAAAAGCATAGAAAACAAGGAAGTAAAACCTGCTTTCAACATAATTATTTGTTGGCATCTCCTCAAAACTGCAACAAGAGAATGATCTTAGGATTAGAATTGAACTTCTAATTGCAAAAGGAATTGACTTGAAGGTTATTCATCTGGATTACCCCATCTGAAGGAATATATTTTGGATTTCCTCTTTCACCTGGACACAATAAGTTTTATAATATTAATGAAGCAAAAAATGCAAATAATAACAGTAACAGTAATAATAATAATAATAATAATAGTAATAATAAACAGACGTTCAGGTGGTGACCAATATGATCAAAAAGAATGCTGGGCAGGTAAAGCATAAAAGTGACACTAGAGACATCCAAGGAAAAACACAAATGGGGATATTGTATAATTAGAATAATATTGGCTTAAAAATCCTTTCCCTCTAACGCAGCTCATTATAACAAATAGGACACTTTCATGTTGATGAAAAATCATTTCACTTATAATTCAAGATCCTCACATTAGCTACACTATATTCCCACATAAAACACACATGGCAGGCAGACCATTGTCACCTCGATTATCATCTTCATCAACAAAATTACATGAATCATCAGCACAACAATCAAAGTAAGATTCTTTCTCCTGATTACTCTGTAAGTATGTGGCATGTCACTTAGTTAATGATGCATGCACACAAAACCCATAGTGCAAGAAGAATGATACTAACAAACAACTGGAAATGCAGCGAAAATCATTATGTTCCAGACAACATCCATAACAATTATAACATATATGGATAAAACCACAATACAGTTCTGAGCTAGGTAAATGTTTGTCAAATAATGAAGACAGTTTCAACTCTTCAATGTTGTGTATCACCATCCTATTCTAAAACTTCAGAGAAACCTAAACAATGAGATCTAGAAAAAAATAATCTTTGGTAGTGCAAGTACCAGAGGGAAAGTGATGCATATGCATACATAGAACTAACTCAGAAAAAGAGGGAAGTGTTAAATTTAGGAAGGGGTTTATCATACCTCAAGCAAAGGTTGAACATAACCAATTTGGATTGGCTGAACTTGAGCACTCAGATTATACTCTTTAAATTTTAACTGTTTCCAATCACCTCTAAAAATAAGATATCAATCAAAGATACATCAGTACAGAATCCACTGAAGATGATTAAAAGTAAGTACTAAACTTAATGATGCAAGGATGCAAGCTATATGAATATTCATCTAATTTATGTTGGTATGTATGCATATACATGCCTATGTATGCATAAATGACTGCTGATAAGGAAATTGGTTCAAAAGTTTGTCTCCCACATAAAATCAACCTCAAAACTGCATTATAGAACCCTCCAATAACCCCTCGTTTGTAAATATTAGTTGGCAAACATGAGACCAGGACCTTAAGCTTCAAGCTTTCATATCTAATTATGTTGCAAAACCAAAATTAATAGCATGAGGGAAATGCTCCTCGTGATGGACCTTTTTGCAAACTACAAATGCCAATGCTGGAATTAATTATAGCCTGGTTCACACAAAAAAATGTTTAAAGTAAGATAATCATTTGTGATCTTAATGCTTATCTACATTAACCTAACTAATTCCACAACTCAATAGAACAAGATGTAAATCTGACAATGACCATCACAGGGAAAAGAAAAGCATTTGCTGATGCAAATAATCATGTCAGCTGGTCTTCAGCATTTACGACGTGAAATCCTCATGGAGTTTTAGTTAAAGGTAGCAATTGCTGCAAAGTATGCCTATGAGGATATGAAGATGTAAAATGAACATAAAGGGACAAGTAAATGATGAATTCAAGCAGCCCTGTCAGCACTTTTACAACCCAAAGATGTGTATATTAGTATGTATAGCACTTTCTTTTCCTGATTTAGTGAGGGTAAAAGCTAAGGTTATTAATTATTGTCAGTTGGGTTATTAAAATGAGCTATTACATGACTTCAGTTCAATGTGTGCATTCCAAACCATCAAAAAATGAGTCATGGAACAAATTTTAGTCTGAGAGAAACTCTAAAATTAATTGCCAAAAGTACAGAACCAACACAATGGTAAGATGATGGAAAGAGTCATGAATATCTCCACATCTCATCAAATTTAATGGAACTTGCATAAATGGGAGAATGATTAACTGGACTACCTTTGTATATGTTCTCGCGTCAAATCAGTTGCAGCTTTTTCTCTAACAAGTACATACTCAGGGCCTTTTCTTATTGAGTAACCCCTCCAAGTCCTGTGTGATGAAAATGAAAGATAAAACAATCACACTAGGGAAAACACTTGAAAAAAAGAAAACGCACACAAAGGGATTAAAAAAAATATAAATTATAAAAGTTCTATCTATCTATACAACCTATAAGTACACTGACAAACATGAATCAAATGGAAAACCAAGAAGAAAAAAAAATAAACATAAAGGATAATATACACATTACTGTGGAATAACAAGCTTTCTCCTTTTCAGAGCATCAACATCCTTCTCATCAACAGCCTGGCATAACAAGAAACATTAGCACTGCAGAAAACAGGTCAATAACTATTGACATGAAATAAGGGATGCTAAATTACCAGATAACATTTCATCATATCTTACAGAATCCAGTAAGATGATTAATAGTAAATACTAAAAACATTAGTTCTTATAACACAAATATGCTGATCCGAATATTAATGGCCAAAGATTATAGCTTTATAACTAAACAATATAATTAGCATATGCAAAAACAATGCCCACTAGATTCACTACTAAAACAAATTGAACTTGGAAATAAGTCAAAATGAAGCATAGCAAAGTGATTATCAAGAATGAAAGGGACCTCGCCAGCTTCAACTTTTTGGAGCAAATCTTTGACCTTATCCTCCACATCATTAATCTGTATAAAGGAGGAAATCAATCCAAAGAGCCAAAAAAAATATATATAAAAAAGGAATAAAAAAGAATAAGATCAGCAAACTAGCATGCTCAAGCAATTTTCATAGAAAAGCTATCTATTATATACATTGCTTGAAGCCGTTTATGATAATTCACATTGAATATAACTACTACATTCACCAGCAAAAGAAAGATGACTATAAGAATACATAAGCCAAACATAAATTATAATATAATAGAATGGCAGTGCTCCGCAAAGCATGATGGCAGTTTCATATCATTGAAAAATACCTTTCGAGAAACATATACAATGGTTTCCGGCTTGGTGCTCCCACGGACTTCCCTCTTCTCCTTCCTCATGGTAACCCATTTGTTCACAACTGCCGCAGATGGTCCCACCTTATACACAGTTGGATCTAATTTTTTCTAAACCATACCTCAAGAATTAGTGACAACCCCTCCAAATCCAGTCTCCCATTTATCAAAAGAAGCAAAATTTAAAAATATAAATCAGCAAGCAAATCTCTCACAAACCTCGAGGTCCTTCATGAGGATTTCACCCTCAGAAGGCAAAGCCCGAAAGAACTGCACCTCAGGCGATCCAGAATCAACATAAGACTTGCCCTCATCAGTGAGCGCCCACCTCTCCTCCTTGATCTCCTACAAGATTGAAAATTCAACAACCCATTAGGGTTCAAGGGAAGCAAATGGCCGAGAAAAGGATTTCCAGGAGGTCAAGAAAGGGATACATTGGCTTCGATGGTTCTGGAGCCGCAGAGGCTCTTGACAACGTTCTCCACAACGCCATGATCGAAGCCGGAAGAGGCGGCGAACTTCTGCGAATCAGGAATCTCATCATGGCTCTGGAGATGCTCAAGAATGGCGTTCTCCGCCGCCTTCGCCGGATCCATGGCAGTGGTCAGAGGCCGTGGTCTCCGGTTGGGAAGGGCGATAGCCTAAACCCTTGATGGACTTATATGGGAAAACTTGAGGAGTTTTCATACTAAACCCCCTCGTATTTGTGATAATTAAAACATACTCCCTGCTTCCAGCTCCACTTCAACCCTGTGCATGGGAAAATACCCAACTTTCCTTGTAAGTAACACAAAGAAATCACTTTACAGTGTTTAATATATATATATATATTTTAAAATCACTTTGTCCTGGGAAAGAAATTTTATCAAAATGAGAAAAAGTGATTTTTTTCAGTTAAATTCTAATGTGAAAAGAAAGTTAGACAATTTAATTTTATCAAAATATTCTTAAACTTTTTCAAAATTGCTTTTACCTTTAGATTTTAAAAAAACATAAATATTTAAATATTTCATATTATAAAAATATTTAATATTTTTTAAAAATATTTTATTATTATTTTAAAACATTTTATTAAAAAAATATTATTTATTATTATTTAAAACATATTATTATTATTATTTAATATTTAAAACATTTTGTACATTTTTAAAAAAAATATTATTATTTATTATTTTAATGTCCAAAACATTTTATTATTATTTTATTATTTAAAAATTATTTTATTTAATTGCTTAATTATTTAATATTAAATCATTTTATAAATTTAAAAACATTTTATCCATGGCCTACTAAATGCTAACTCCGGGGTTGGAGCTGTTAACCCCGGGTTAGGGTTGCTGACCCCGTAGTCCCAGTTAGCATCACTCTAAAAAAAAATGAACGACATATTATAAAAAGCTTTTTTACTTACCAAACCAACTATCCATATATTATATTAAGTTTTCACTTAATATACCATATTTCTACTTATTTTTTATAGTACACCACTTATTATAGAGTTTTATCACTTATTAAACTAACTATCCAATATGTTTTTAGTTATTTTCTAATAGTAAACTACTTATTATAGAGTTTTTCCACTTACTAAACTAGCTATCCACGGATTATATTAAACTTGCTAATGTGTATACAAGGTTAATTTATTATTATTTTGATATTAAAAATTGATTCACAAGTTGTTGATATGTATAATAAACACAAAGGCATTTCTATCATTATTTAAACCATTTATTATTATTATTATTATTATTATTATTATTATTATTATTATTTTAATAATATTATTTATTATTTTAATATCCAAAATATATTATTATTTTAATATTAAAAATGGATTAACAAATTGTAGATAAATAAAATAACATAAGGGTATTTCTGTCACTATGCCAACAAATTCCTAAGAATATCTTCTAATACCAAACAAAGAAATATTATTTTTCCATCAATTTAATAAAATTTTCCAATGCATACCAAACAAAGGAATAATATTTTCTCATCAATCAAATTCCATCAAAATATTCCCATGGTAAAGCACCAAACGCAATCTAGAGTAGTGTCTACTACACTACCATGACTTCCAAACTATAATAGTGCTCCACTGCCTGCTCTAGTCAAATTAAAACACTCCTTTCTGTAGTAGTCAGCCTGTCCACACCCATAAACCACCTGTCTTGGAGATATGATCTAAATAAATTTTAAAATAACAAATGCATTTTTAAATTTTTGAATTTTTGAACTTCTTTCTTAGCTCTTAGAAATTATGATCTATCTACACTAGCATATGAAACACTTATTTTCATATGTTTATATTAGAATTTTGGTAGCCCAGTCCTAGTAGTAAAGCTGGATGATTTGATTTTTTACTATACACAAATTCAAAAGTTCGCTCAATCTGTATAGTAAAATCTAATAAATGAGTGGGACTCTAACTTTATGGATGCCCTTTCCAATTGCGTTACATACAATGAGGATATGAAATTTCTATGCACATTTCTCTTTTCAAATGCCATGGTAAGTCTAATTTTTTCTTGGGTCTTTTTCTTTTTTTTTCATTTTTTTTTGTTTATTGAGAAGGTATGATATTGTAAATTACATGAAATTATTGAATTCGGGGATAATGGTTTATTCTTGAGAGAATTGTTTGACTTTATTTATTCAAACTCTACATCAAGCAGAAGGAGAGTTTTTTGGTAATTACTTGAATTATTTAATTATAAAATAACTCTTAAAAGCATTTTTTTAATTTTGTCACTTATTGTTGATTTTATTGTAGATCATACTGTTATGCCAAGTATGTGAGTTGATTGGCAAGCTAATGTATAAAAAGCCATTAAAATTGCCTAGCAATTTTGAAGACGATTTACATGGTATTGAGCCATTTATAGAGAATTTGAAGCTAGATGCGATGCAGATGGCTGGTGGAGCACCTACTCCATCCGCTGCTCCACCTGCTACGGTTCTACTAAGTCATTCGCATGGATCGTCATCCCTTTCACATGAAGCTATAGATATCCTCCCTAGATATAGCATACATGTGGCCCTGTGCCCTTGTATGTGGATGCATACTTTCAAAACTTTCCTGTCTATTGTTCATACTTCCAACTCGACCTCTACTGCTACCAACTCTTAGAGTAGTGTCTACTATACTACTTTGATTTTCAGCCTATAATAGTGCTCCATTGCCTACTCCGGTCAAACCAAAACACTACTTTCTGTAGTAGTCAGTTTGTCCACAACCATTAACCACTTGTCTTGGAGATATGAAAATAGGCATATAGGCTAAATAAAGTTTAAAATAACAAACGCACTTTTGAACTTCTTTCTTACCTCTTAGAAATTATGATCCATCGACACCATCATATGGAACACTTATTTTCACATGTTTATATTGGAATTTTGCTAGCCCAATCCTAGTAGTAAAGCTAGATGATTTGATTTGTTACTATACATAGGTTCAAAAATTTGTTAAATCTGTACTGGAAAATCTACTAAATGAGTGGAACTCTAACTTTATGAATGCCCTTTTCAATTGCATTACACACGATGAGAATATGCAATTTCTATGCACACTTCTTTCTTCACATGCCTTGCTAAGTCTAATTTTTCTTGGGTTTTTCTTTTTTTTTTTTTTTGTGTATTGAGATAGTCTGATATTGTAAATTAGAGGAAAGTAGGTAATTCGGGGATATTGGTTTATTTTTGAGAGAATTTTTTGACTTTATTTCTTCAAACTCTACCTCAAGCAGAAGAGATTTTTTTGGAAATTACTTGAATTATTTAATTATAGAAGAGAGTCTCCTTTGGGGTTAACCCTAACCCCCCTCCTCATCCAACCGGGAATGCATCTCATTTTTGCTCAAATGGTAAACGAGGCAATAGTGAATTGAAGCCTTGCTTGCCCACTGATATGATCATATGTGAAATCCAATCCCTTCTCCTCGCCATGCCACTATATCATAACTCTTAAAAGTGTTTTTTAAATCTTGTCACTTACTGCTGATTTTATTGCAAATCATACTATTAGACCAAGTATGTGAGTTGATTGGCAAGCTAATGCATAAAAAGGCCTTAAAATTGCCTAGCAATTTTAAAGACAATTTACATGGTAGCAGGTCATTTATAGAGAATCTAAAGCTAGATGAGATGCAGATGCCTGGTGGAGCACTTACTCCATCCACTGCTCCACCTACTCCTGCTACGGTTTCTACCAGGTCATACGCATGGATCTTCATCCCTTTCACATGTAGCTATTAATATCTCCTTTTTGGATATAGCCTGCACGTGGCCCTGTGCCTTGTATGCGGCTACATACTTTCAAAACTTTCCCATCTATTGTTCATGCTTCCAGCTTGACCTCTACCTCTATCAACTCCTAGAGTAGAATCTATTATACTACTTTGACTTCCAGCCTGTAATAGTGCTCCACCGTCTGCTCCGGTCAAACCAAAAACTCCTTTATGTAGTAGTCAGTCATCCACACCCATAAACCACTTGTCTCGGTACATCTATGGACTGTATTTGTTGTAAAACTTTTACCTAAATATCTCTCAAGTAACTCCTTGATCACTTCTTATTCTCTTCACAAATTTCCACTAGGTCAAAACATCCATGGTGAGCAGTGTAAGCACCAATTATAATCCGTCCTCTGGGGTACATTGAATCAAAGCTATTATCTCCTTCATCTTTTCCCACCAAGGCTCAGTTTCCTCTAGATCTAATATTCCACTAAACTCCGTGATTCCAAGCTTGTGTCCTTCTTATAGTTCCAACTAAATACAGGTCCCACTTGGACCTGAATCTAGACTTCCCCCATGCTAGTCTCACTAGTAGTTGTGGGTGTATTAAATGCATTAAATATATAACTTCCCCCAAGCTTGTGTCCAGAAGATTTTTAAGAACCAAATCAAGCTAATGAATTTCTTTTACCATGCTATCACAGAGGGGAGAAATTCCACACCCCCACACGGGATCCACCGTGGCCATTTAAATAGTACCGTGAACCATACTTGGGCCCCAACAGTGATGAACAACACTGCTATAGTCTACAGTGCAAGGTTTCAACCCTGCATTTGCCCATTATTTTTTTGTAACATACCACTTGGCCAACCAGTGGTGTCATATAATACATTTATATATGCATGCTTCTTGCTAATAAAATTTAGAAGAACAAATTTTCTTACGTAAATACATGTTGCAAGAACCCAATAATAATACCAACTCCACAAGATAATTCATGCGGTGGCTTTTAAGATTATTTATTTTACAAACGCAACAAGCGTCACTCCGCAAGCGATTGTCAAAAGGACATATAAGTATAAAGTTGCACTAGTTACAGTGGTTTAACTATCCTTTACAGATTTACCATGTTGGACGGGGCTAACACGTGGGATAATGACGACTTGCCACATGCGCTCAAGGTAATATATCAGGGACCATAAAAACATAGTGGTAAACCCCCTACCCAACAACTCTAGAAGAATGAAGAATACAGCTCCTTCAACAAGGAACCTAGTAAACAACGAATGAACAATATTGTATACTATTATCTATAATATTGTACAGAATTCAATAATACTGCACAGTACCTATGGCAAGCGATTTTGACCCTATGCCACTCACTATCCAAGAAAGATGCCGATGTGCTATCTAGTGGTTGTCGGCTTTTAAGATTTTCTTAATTGAGGTTTGTCATCTCAATTTTTTTCAATAACTAGAAAATAAAGGCAATTCCTCCCATATCTTTTTAATTATTAATTAATTATTATTTATTTACAAATAGGCAACAAGTGCCTCCAATAAAAGGATTATCAAAAAGATAGGCAAGAACAGAGGTGCATCAATTATTGTGGTTTATCGACTTCCTAGAAAATCCTCCCGTCATACAACTCTAAAAGGGAGAAAATAGGACCCATACTAGGAGGCTCAAATTGCGGGAGCAAGGTTTCGAACCTTCATCTCCTTTATGCACTGAAAGGTGAGTTACCACTAGACTACTAGCAGTTTCTCCAAATCTAGTAAAGTAAATCTGATAAAGTAGAAGTCTATTTGATGACTTTAAAATAGTGAAAGAAGCCACACACACTTTAATATACATATGTTTCAAATAAGGCTGAGAAAGTCCTAGTGTTGGTAATCATTTTTTCCCAATGTTTTAAACCTGGTTTGTCTCTGTTGGTAGGACCCGATTTGACCGGACCTAGCCAAGTTGCTGGCTTGGGTTTTATAAAAAGCAATAAATCTTACTTTACATTTTTTGGGCTATTTTTGTTATTGAACTTTATAAAGATCAATTGGTTAGAGTGTTTTTATAATAAGGTGAGGTCTTGAGTTATTTTATAATATCATTAACTCGTGACCATTGAGTCTTCCCTGGTAGCCCCGGGTCAGGTTTCAAAACATTGATATTTTCAACTATCATTTTGCAGTTTAAGAGGATAAACTTAAAATATATAAGGCGAGGTCTTGAGTTATTTTATAATATCATTAACTTGTGACCATTGAATCTTCCCTGGTAGCTCCAGATCGGGTTTCAAAACATTGATATTTTCAACTATCATTTTGCACTTTAAGAGGATAAAATTAAAATTATATATATATAATATTCATGACCAATTCAACCCTAGTTCGACAATTGACCCGTGACCACGGAGACTTCATGGGTCACCCCCAAGTTGGGTTTTAGAACATTGATCTTTTCGGCTATCATTTTGTAATTTAAAAGGTTTTGATTGAGATAAAATTAGGCAAAAAAACAAAGTCAATACTTACATTATCTTTGTTTCAAGTTAACATGATTGGATTAAAACTTGGCATACCAGCTCCGTAGCTTGGAATTATTTTTAAGGGATGCCAAGTGCAAAATAATAGATCTTGATAAATATTAATTTCTTAAGAATATAATTCTTTCTAATATCATATATACCAACCAATAATAGCTTTTCACAAATATTTTTTTTAAAAAATATAATTATATATATATATATATATATATAAAGTAGAACAAAATAATAAATTTTTATAAATATTTCTCTAAAAATATTTTTTTTATATTATATATACGAATTTATAATAAGCCAAGGAAACTAGAAAATAGATTTTTTATATAAATATTTTATTAAAAATATTTTTTTTAACCATATGAATTAATTTGTAAAAAGTCAAAGCCATGACTTCTTTCTCGCCCACTTTCGTCCCTAATAATAACAAATAATCTCATTTATATAATAAACATTAATCTAAAGTATAATATAGTCAGATATAGAGTTGGCATTGCATTAAACTGGTTAAAAAGACATTTGGATGCAATGGAGCCTGGCCTTCCTTTGCCCTATTGTGGCTCCATCTCTGAAGCAGGGACGGAACCAGGACTTGATGGTAGGGGGGGCTGAAGCCTAAAGGCAATATATATATATATATAATCCAACAAAATAATTATTTTAAATGGAGAATAATGTGCTAATATAACAAAAATTTGAACACATATAAAAAAAAATATAGAGTATAATTTAAATTTTTGTTATTACTGATGGCAAATATATGAGATTTTCAATAATTCAACTAATAAGGATATATCTCAAGTTTGTATGTTTTTTAAAATATGGTAAAATTGATCCCTCTCACTACAAACAATCAAACTATTGTTTATAAAAAATTTGTGTTCTTTCATTCTAGCATATATGGTACATTATAACATATGTGTATATATGTTATAATATATTTGTTGTGCCTCATCATCTATTTAAACTTTTTTTAAAATTACTAAAATTTTTATATAATTTTTTTTTATTAAAATTTTGAAACCCTAGTAATTTTTAAATTAAAAAATAAAATGTGGAAGAAAAATGCACCAAAGGGATTTGAACTTGGGTGAATCACACAAAAAGACAAATGCTTTATAAGTAATCCCATCAACCACTCAAGCACACACACATTTCATACCATCATGTGTTAAAATATTGTATTTTACATTAATTTAAGTATAGAAAAATCGAAAACCATCAAATCTTATATTACTTAAAAAATATTATTTCCGACGCCGAGGGGGGGCTTCAGCCCCTGCTAGCCCCCCTGGTTCCGCCCCTGCTCTGAAGTAAGGAAGAAATGAGTATGTATGTGTTTATGTGTACATCCATATATGAATATGATTAGGTGATGGCATATATTGGCTTTTTTTTTTAATTGATGAAAAGAGCTACTAAATAGGTATTATTAAAGTTGAAAACCAAAAAGGTACAGAAACAAACTCGCAATATCAAAAAGAAGAGATTGAGTGAGAAATGAGAATGCCGTCCATGTGCTGCTAACTTGTCCGAAAAACAATTCTAATCTCTAGGAATGACTTTAATACTGAACCTGTTTAAATCATTCATATGATTAATGCTTGACAGCCTTTGTTTTTCCCTCCCAAGTGTGATCACTGTTTTGATGATGTATAGCCTTTTTAACATTGATGCAGCCTGTAAATGCCACTCTAGCATCCACATTCCAATCTTGAGCTACCTTAAGATTGGCTCTAAAGCACAAAGCTCAACCTCCAAGCTTGAAATAGCTTCTATTCTACTGTAAAATGCAAGAATAAAATCTTTCTTAGCAATGAAAATTTTATAATCTCAAGGAATCCAAGCAAATCCAACTAAAATGTACAGCTCAAAAAACTTAGCAGAAATAGAAAAGAAGATAAATAATATCTCAACAGTTGTAATTGCAGCACCTGAAAACAAAGTATTATGAATATGGAGATAGTTCAACCAATTTTAAAACACAAGCCTATAATAAGAACGTTAACATTGAGGAAATTATAAGTGAGGAAGAGGAGTAATTAAACCTCATCTTTTATAACTAACAGAAAGCCTAATAGAACATTTTTATGCTAATTATACATGAGAGGAAGATTACCTAGAAATGCCAACAGATATAGATGATGTACATTGCTTGATAGAATATAGTTATTTAGCTGTCAAGTATGGAAACCTTTTTGTTGTTTATCAAACCGTGAGTATAACCATCATGTGTGAGCCATTCTTTTCATGCAAAATAACTTAAGATACATACTAACCATAAGTATACCACAATATGAAACTCAGACAAAGGTACAACTTTTTGTTTCCAGACATATTTTCAAGGTTTTGCATAAAGTCATGTACAAGTTAAGAAGATAATTTAGTAAACAAAATATATATTCCATGGCATAATTTAACCCCATAGTCGAACTATGCAAAATCAATGGAAATTCACTCACAGTACAAGGAACTTTGGGTCTCCCACACAGCTAGTCCTATGCCAATTCTTTGCCCTTGGCCAAGGTTTCACCACCTATAACATACACAACAAAATATAGAATGAAGAATTTAAAAATGACTGCAAAACTCTTGCAATTAAAACCTATATGCCATGCATGGAGGTTCGGAAATTTACTTTGATAAATCCCTAATAACCGATGATGTAAAATGAGGACTCAACATGACCAACTCCAAGGCATTGAAGAGTGTTTTCAAGGTACTATAGTAACTAAAACCCCAGCTACAGTACCTGCCCAAACTCATGCATAGGCATGAAAATACAACCTTTCTACAACTTGATTTGGAAGACAAACAACAAAGGCATGATCCAAAGGGCCTTATAATCATTGAAAGGTCTATATTTTCCCTTGAAATTCAATAAAAGAAAAAATAAACTCTTCACACTTGAGTACCAAGTATTAACGAATGAAGCCAAGAGATTCAATTCAACAAAGTTCATTCTAAGAAAAACAAAGACAATCAATAATTAAGAAATAAAAGTTACTATGATACTAAAATAGAGAACCAAGGTCTCACTTCCTCTAGAGGCCATGAAATCACAAAAAGATATGAAATAAACAAACAAAGGAATTAAGAGAAATCCTTCCTATTAAATTGAAAAAGACAAAGGAGATCCAATCTTTATATACATGATGAGATCACAGCTTCAAATTACATGTCCCCCAACATGCATATCTTCTTCATTTCTTTCATTGAGACCAAGGAGACAATGAATGAATCCCCTCTGAAACAGGCAACTAGGCCAACACTTCTTGCAAAGTGCTCTTCCTAATGAAGGTGTTGTTGTTGTTGAATATGAGGAGCTTGGCGAGTTCTTCTTTTAGTTTGTCGATGTAATGAACCCTTTTAGTCCCACATCGGCTATTAGATGGACTCCTTGTGTGCATATAAGTGGTGGCAATCCTTCACTACTAGGCCGGTCTTTTGGTGACCCACTCTTCTCACCACTTGTGTGCATAACATGGTGCTTTCATTAAGAGCCTGTGTGTGGGCATGGTTGGGGACTGGGTCCGCGTCAGGTTTGGGCGAGTGTGCGGAACGGGTTAAGCGCGAAGCAGGTGAAAACCCATGGTGGGTCCTAGAGTCCGGCCCCAAAGTCCGGGGCCCAGATAAACTCGGACTGACGAGGGTGTCAATCTTGATCGGTGAGGTAATGTAATGAAGCCCTTTATTCCCACATCAACTATTAGATGGACTCCTTGTGTGCATATAAGTTGTGGGCAGTGGTGTCAATTGGGCAGGCACGGTCCGGCACAACCCATTAATATTTTATTATTTTAATATAAAATTTAAAAAATAAAAATAAATCTTAAGAATTCAGAAAAATTGAAAAAAATGATAAAATATAAATTTTACATTCTCAACAAATTATCAACTAATTTATCAGCTAATTTAGGGGTATTTATAATTTTTTTAAATATTTTTATTCCAAAAATGCCCTCATAAACTAGCTGTTTATAGTTGTCATAAAGGGCAAAAATGTCATTTATACCAAAAAACTAAAATACCTATAAAAATAGCAGCTAGATAATTGTTGGGATGGGTAAAAGTGTCTTTCCTACAAAGCAAAAAAAAAAAATTCAAAATTTTAATCCCCACAGGCCACAAAGGGAAAAAAAAATTAAAAAAAAATTAAAAATTTGGGCCATTTGGCCTCTAATGGCCGTTGCAGGCCTTGCGAGGCCAGCATGGCCCGAGCAGGGCCTCATACCTAGGCTAGCACGGCTCGAGCTGGGTTGTGTGCTGGCCAGTCTGCAGACCATGGAATCTCGCCGTAGCACAGCTTGTGAGCCACGGAACCCCGGCCTAGCATTGCCTGGGTTCTGGGCCGTGCCCAGACCGACCACGGCACTGTACGCACCTGGGCTGAGTACAACCCAAATCGTGCTGGGCCGTGCCGGGCCTGGGTCAGCATTACCAGATTGACACCACTAATTGGGGCCATCCTTCACCACTAGGCCGAGGGGATAGCAGCCTTCCTTCGGGTTTTGCTTGCCTTATGATGCAAAAAATAATTATAGCTCAACCAGGGAAAGCTCTGGCAACAACATAAGGAAAGGGGCCCATGTAGCTACTACGTCGCCCACTAAGCAAGAGGTTCGTCATCTACTACAAAAGAGAGAATCCACTTCAGATAACCACACCTCTGCTAGACAGCGTGTGGAATGAAAGCATGTTATGCACACGAGGAGAGCGGGTTACCAAAAGATTGACCTAGTGGTGAAGGATGGGCACCACTTATATGCACACAAGGAGTCCATCTAATAGCCAATGTGGGACTAAAAGGGTTCATTACATTACCCCACAGATCAAGATTGACGCCCTAGTCAGTCCGAGTTTATATGGGCGCCGAACTTTGGGGCCTTACTCTTCGACCCACCAGGGTTTTCACCCACTCTGCGCACCCACGCGGGCCTGATGTAGACCTAGCCCCAATCGTGTCCACACACCGGCTCTCAACGAAAGCACCATGTTATGCATACAAGAGGTGAGGAGACGTGTCACCAAAAGACAGCCCTAATGATGAAGGATGTCTACCACTTATATGGACACAAGGAGTCCATCTAATAGCCGATGCGAGATTGAAGGGGTTTATTACAGTCAACTTCCAATGATAGAGATGTGGATACCATAGATCTTCACACTGGTTGATGGTTAAAGATTTCCTACTGGATAGTTGTCGCCATGCCATTATGCTAGAACTTTGGTTTTCATCTCTTTTTGGCGTGAAGCCATGGTCCTCACCATCGGGCAAAAAGCTGCAACGTGGCCCGACCCTTCACATCTCCTGCAGGTGAGGAGGTGGCGGCACTCATTAGTTCAATGAGTGTTCCAAAGACACTTATGACAATACACTTAAGAGGCCAGATATCCTCATTGTCTTTTTTTCCTAGAAAGACAGGAAGCAAAAGTTGCTCTAGGGTCCATCTTAGAGGTTGCCACACCTCTGCCACTATGACAAAAAATGCTATTTGTGACACATTTTTGCAACATAAAAAATTCAAAATATATTGCAGAATGCAATTTGCAACATAATCTGCGATATAATAAAATGTGTCATGTTTCAGATGTAGCAAATTATTGCAACACTTTTAAAAAATGTGTCACAAAATTTGCAACGCAAAATGAAAACATTGCAAATTTGATTGCAATTCACGGGTCTTCTGAGACAATATTTGTAATTCAATTTGCAATGGTATGTGACATTTTTTTTGCACACATTTTGTGTGTCACAAATTGTGTTGCAACTATGTGAGATTTTTTGCAACAAATCTTGTGACACATTTCGATTGTCGAAAATTGTGTCACAACTTTGTCAGACATTTTGCAACACATTTTTATTGTCACAAATTAATTATTCATAATTAACAAAACTGTGACACAATTTGCGATTATTTGCAATAATTTTTGAAACCTTTTTTACAAACCTATTTTAAAGCCTAATTTACAATCCTCAACAATAACTTTTATAATATTTTGCAAAATAAATATTCCGATCTATAAATATGCAGAACAACAATCTAATGCAGAATATAATAGCCTAAACATCTAATACAACAAACCAATACAAAATGTAATATTCCAAACATCGAATGCAACAATCCAATACAAAATATAATAGTCTAAGCAACTAATATGACAATAGAAATTTATCAATAAACATCCAAAACATCCTTGCCAACTCCTAGAGCTTCATTAAAGACCTGCAAAGCCTTGTTGATAAAACCACTCTCGCACAATCCATGGATAAGAACACCGTAAGTTACTACATTTGGACAGCAAGCATCATGGTCTTTCATCAACTTCTCCCAAATGGACATTGCTTCATCAACCATGATGTTCTCCAACAATCCCCTAATCAATATATTGTAGCTAACAACATTGTGCATCGAGATTGGGTGCATTCGTAACAGAGTGACAAGTGTGGGTATGATTGGGTGCATCGAGATTCATAGCGAGTAACATTTGCGATGCGAGGGGATTGCCACTCTCTGAGGAGAGAGAATATCACCGCCCACTTGATCGGTGAAACTGAGTAGTGCGTGGCCACGCCCAAGTGAAATGGTAAGGGTTATCATTTATTTGACCTAGTCAGTTCACCGAGGATCAAGAAATTGATCGACAAATAAATAAGGGTGACTAAGCTCCATGCCTTATGTTGATCGAGATATTCAATTGGCAAAGAAATCAGATAAGGTTACGAGGTTAGTTGATTACCCAGTTGACCTCCGTTTTAATTCGGGTAGTCACATTGCCATGCTAGACGACATTTGTGACTTATGGGCCTTAACGAGGTTAAAAATCCCATTGCCGATTTTAAAACGAGCCTACAGGATCGCACACGTAAAAGCCGTGAAATCCGGACTCAATCTAATGAGTCGAATAGCTAAATGGAGTTTAGATAAATCAAGAGTTGATTTGGTCTAACCACGAATGTGTAAGGATTGAGTTATGAGATAACTTAAAAATTGAGGGACTTAATTATAAATTAAGTGTTAGCTTATTGGATCTAATATGATTAATATCCAATAAGAGGGAAGATCCAATATGTGGAATCAATGGTTGATATTGCATTGGGATTGTTTTTAGGGTTTTATAAATACATGTGTATTAGAGAAAACCCTAACCCTAATCTTTCCTCTCCCTCTCTCCCTCAAGGAGGCCGCCGGTCCGCCCTAGCCAAGAGGACTCCGCTGTCGCCGGTCCGCCCAAGCCGAGGCCGCCGCTGGGTCCAATTGTTGGTCGCCGACATCTTTCGCAAAGGTGCTGTCCGCCTTTTCCCCCTTTTTGGAGAAAGTTTTCTCCATCCGGATTGCCATTACTCGGCTCCGGCAAAGGTATAGGTCGACACTCCTTTGATCTTTCTTGTTTATTCATGTATGTTAGTTCACAGGCAGGTTTTTTTTTCATTGATATTTCTTTATCAATGGAGATCGCCGGAGTGAGAGCCTTTTGAGATTAGTTCATAATGGTTGTGGAATTTTTCTCAAAAGATTCTCACATGTGAAACATTCGCCGAGTGTCGGTTTTGTATTTACAATTCCTTACACATGTTTACGATTAGGTTTTTGAGACCTAATTTTAATTACTATTCGTATTTCTCGATAAGAGTTATCGTTGGATACTAGCAATCCATACCAGATTGTTTCCGGCTTGTGTGTGTGTGAGAGTAGAGGGGAGTCGCGTATATGCAGTCCCTTTTTCGACTTCACCCTTGGAATTGTATTTATTTATTTATTTTAGATTTTTATATCTTTATTCGCTTCCATTGCATACTAGGGTCCATGCTAATTTTGTTTGTTATCCGCTATGCATATTTTGCTTGTAGCATGCTTGTAGACCCTTGTCGATCCCAACATTCCTTTCCCATCAACTCCTAGAGCTTCAAAGACTCCACCATCCTCTTCAATTTGCAAAATCCATTAAGCAAAGAATTACAAATGCCGACATTAAGAATAAACCCGGACTTAATTATCTTTGCACACACCTGTAAAGCTCTGTCCACATTGGTAGCCTCACACAGCCCATGAATCAGAATTCCATAAGTGAACAAATAGGGACACAATCCTTTCATGGTCCAATTTCTACATCTCCAACACCTTGCCAAACCTCGCTATCTTACATAACCCTTTGAGCATGGCATAGTACTCTATGTGGATAAAATGATCTACATTTGAAAGAGTAAAACCAAACTGTTTGCAAACAATAATATTATAGTCTTAACTCAAAATAAATAAATAATTTCCAAATCTAGTCATGTAAATATCAAACTACCTCTTTCTAATACTAAATCTAATTCTTTTATATTCATCAATTTGATAACCATGACTAACACCGAGTTACCATTTACAGTGTTACAATGTAATCCAATAGAAAGGTGAACCAACACTGGTTGTATTAATATAAAAGTATGGAAAAATAGATTGCTCATTAAGTTATAAACATCAACAATGTAGTTTAAATTCATTTATGCATGCAAAAGCTTCTCTATTAATGAGTACAGTCAATAGAAATGTAATCATAGTTGTTATTTGTTTGGTGCAAGCCATTCACTTTTATCTAAAGCAAAATCCCCTCAAAAAGGAGAGGATCCTCTCCTTTTTGCGCATTGGGATCCAACCTTTCTGATCTTCATGCTGAATGTTAGAGATTCTCTAGCAAACATTGGGTGGTTGCTTGCCCTATGAGGAGTCCGAGCTCTTGACATATGCATAAGAGAAGTATGAACGAACTAGACCTCTCGTGCTGGGTTGCACTATGAGTCTACTACAGATGTGTTGCTGGTATGTGGTTCTAGCCTGGAGGAAACTATCTTAGATGAGTTGTTGTGGTGATGCCGGTTGAAAACTCCCTTGTTGTGTCCATCGTGCCCACTTGAGGCCACCACTGTGAGATTTTCCACGGTGCCACCCACGAGCTATGCCGTGGAGATTCTCCATTTCACAATCTAGATTAGTTTTTTTAAAATGTAAGGGCATATGATAATTGTAAAGGTGATGTGCAGAAGTTATTGTTAGTTGCTGCACTATCAGATACCGTTAAATACTGTGACATACTATTAACTATTAGTAGTACTCTACACGACTATGGGCACCCTTAATTTAGGGACATGCGCTCATATATATATATATAGGGGAAAATTATTGTTTACCCCTCATGAATTTCAAAATTTCCCAATAGCCCCTTTATAGTTTTGAATACCCCGAACAACCCTTCCATTATTGTTTCATTTCCTTTTTGCACCCTGTAGGTCACTCGGATTGGGTCCATGTTGTGAAATTCCATCGTTGCCCTTGAAAATGAGGGGAAAATTGCCTAATCACATCATATCAAACCTTTTTACATATCTTTTTTTTTTTTGCATTTTTTTTTTTGTTTTTTCTCAAACAAAGTTTCGAAGACTTATATGACCTTGGAGTTTTTCAATTTCTCCTCATTTGGTGTGTTCGATTGGAGTTCTGCCGGTTGCCCGATAAGGTGACAATTTCTTTCTTGTCCTCACCTTGATCATCCTGCGAGAGAGAGTAACAATTTATTTTTATGTAACTTTACTATGGAGAGTTTTTGTGCTATTGCTAGATATAAAGGGGAGGGATGAATGTTAGTGTTCACAGCGTTGACTTCTTCGGAATCAGTGTTAGTGAAGATATGTGAGCGATGGGGTTTCGATGTTTTCGCTTAAAAGTTAATTATTAATTAATTATCCCAGTTTCTGCTTAAAAGTATAAGTTTTCGCTTAATTATTCCAGATTCCGCTTAAAACAAAGCAAAAAACATAAGTTTTGCTTTGTCTTCCTTGTCCCGTCCTAGTTTCCGCTTAAAATTATCTAGTTTCCTTTTAAAATGTTATTTTTTCTGGTTAAATTTTCCAGTTTCCGTTTAAACTGTCATGTTTCCACTTAAAGTGATGGTGTTTCCATTTAAACTTTCTTCTCGTTGTAAAGTTCTTTGATTTTAGCAAGTATTTGGATTCTGCAAGTGTATAAGCTCCACCTCACAGTGACTTTGACGATGTGGTAGGCCTTCCTTCCACAAAAGACAGCCAAGCATAAAGGCAGCCGTTCTTTATAATATGGAGACAATGATATTTACATGAAAAATTTAACAAGTTTGTGGGAAATAATTTAGGTTAGCATGAGTATATTATAACTACAGACAAATTTATAACTACAAACAAAAAAATTTAGGTTATCATAAAGAGTAGTGATTGTACTCATTTATTAAACAAAAAACTCATTTCTTAAACAAAAAACAGTGTGTGTTAAACAGAAAACTTGAAGTTAAACAGAAGCATTGATAGTTAAACATAAATATTAGTATTTAAACAGAAAAACTGATATTTACGTGACAAATTAATCTTAGGTATAAAAACCAATTAATCCTGGTCATGAGTACCTCTTTAAATAGAAACAACAATATTTAAGCACTTTTTTAAACATAAACGCAATATGTTAAACAGAAATATTGATAGTTAAACAAAAACAATCAAGCATAAAGACAATCATTCTTTATTATATGGAGACAACGATACTTACATGAAAAATTTAATAAGCTTGTGAAACATAAATTAGGTTAGCATGAGTACATTATAACTACAAACAAACTTATAACTACAAACAAAAGAATTTAGGTTAGCCTGAAGAGTAATGCCTGTACTCATTTTTTAAATAGAAAACTCATTTCTTAAATAGAAAATTCATTTCTTAAACAGAAACATTGCTAGTTAAACAGAAACATTAGTATTTAAACAAAAAAAAAAAAAAAAAAACTGATGTT